>CM057451.1:857757500-860157500 GCA_016271365.2 Neoceratodus forsteri | reverse complement strand
CTTTGGGCAGCTCCATATGTGGGACCACTGGGTGGGGTTGTGGGTAGGTACAATTTCCCAGAGGGCTGTGCTAGCTTAACATCTAACTCACTTAATTAATTTTCTGTATGGAGGCACTGAGCTACTACAGTAGCATCATTGTTAATACTGAGCCCCTGGTAATAGCCAAGTCAGAGCCCAGGCCCCTCAAGCTGCAGTTAAGAAGGCAGGCAGGGGTAGTAGCCCTTGGTATAATGGTGCCAGTTATATATATATATATATATATGTATATATATATATTATGGTAGCATGGTAATGCTACCATAGTTAGGGTTGAGGAGCCATTTACAAGTTAAACCTGAAATTTTGCACCTTAATAACTTTGAAACTGTTCAACGGATTTGCCTGAAATTTGGAATACATAATCAAGAACCACAGATTGTGGGATCTGCCAACGTTCATACTATTCAGATATACGGTTGCAGAGTTATTAAGCGTGATCTACACACGTTTATGCTTTTTTGGAATTCTTTGGTCATCTCTAGAGGTTGCACAGTTTATGCAACCAGTCCAAAATCTTCAGGGAAGGTGTGGCTGGGGTCCCCAATGTGCCTTTTGAAGATTTCGTGAAAAAATATTAAACGGTTCAAAAGTTATTCAAAAGACAAGTTCCCATTATAAGTCAATGGGAAAAGTTAACAAAAAGTTTGACAGTGTCGCAAATGCAGTTTTTACTTTCGCAAATGGCCCTTTTACTGTACAAATCTGGCATTTTGTTTTCAGATGGTCATCAGAAAAATGCTTGTCATTTAAATTTGGGACCCTCTAGCAACCTAATTTTTTTGTATTCACCTAGTTGGACCCTGAGGATGCTAGGCATGTCTTTATTTTGGGGTAAAACACCCCAGAAATAAGTTTTTCAAATTTCTGGAGAAAGTACTTTCGGACTTGCGACAGTGTCGAATGAATTTGCGAAAGTTTTCGTAAAGTTCGACAATACTTTCCAGGCTGTGTGAAAATGACAGCAATTTTTTGCCACCCTGCTGCAAAAGAACAGTTTGATCTTTTGGGCTAAAATTTGGAGAGAACGCAGCCAACATCTCACAGATGTGCCTTTCAGTGTTTCAGTGAAAAAATATTACAGGGCAGCAAAGTTACAGCAATCCAAAGTTGATGTTTTTTCCCATAGGATAACATTACGGCATCCGCCGCGTTACAAGAATCCTTTGCCGCCCTGCTGCAAAATAATGGTTTAGTCTTTTGGGCTAAAATTTGGAGATAAGAAAGCCAACATCCCACAGATGTGCCTTTTTCTGGTTTGGTGAAAAAATATTATAGGGAGCCAAAGTTATGGCACTCCAAACTTTTTTCCCATAGGATAACATTGCGGCGTTCGACGCTCCTTTCAGGGCCTGTATCTCGGAAACGGTGTGAGATACAGACTTTTTGTCAGAAAAATGCTTTGCCCCCACTAACAGGGACTAAGTTCAAACCTAGCTAGGAAAGTCATAAATCATATGACTTTTACATTTTTTTTCTACATCGTACGGTTCCTGAGATAAGCAATTTACTATTCCAACTCCTCATTTTCTGCTCTGAGACCCATTATTATGCATACATTCTTTGTACTCGCTGTCTTTCTCTATGCAGCTTTTGGGGAAAACTAGCCTGTGAGCTTACATTACTGTTACCCTCACCGCTTCTGCTTGCGGTTCCGTAACCGTTTCACTTACTGTTCCCGTCTACGGCACCATGTGTGTTACCCATCGCGTTTCCATTTGCACTTGCGTTTGCATTATTTTAACCATTTATGTCTACAGTACTGTTTATCTTTCTGTTTCGCTTTGCGCCACCATGTGCATTACCATTTGCGTTTCGGGCACCGTGTTACTATGTGACAAGACATCACATGGTGGGAGCGGGCCACGTGCTCCCACTGCCGCATTACATTCACTATTTCTCATTATACTTCTCAAAAAGAAGAGAAATTAGAGGAAAAAACTCCATTTAATGCATTAGTTAGGGTTGTTCCACAGTGACAAAAGCGAGTAAATTCGGTGTTAGGGTTGAAAGCCCCCCTTGGACTCCCCCGCCCACACCCCCAACCGGCATCGGGTGTGTGTTTTGGGGTTGCCAGCCCTAACTCTCGCCCCATCAGATGTGTGAGGAAGCAGAGTACAGGAGAATGGGGTGAGAGTTAGAGCGACAACCCCCAACGCGCCAGTGCCGATTTAGAGGTGTGGGCGGGGGTCCCAAGGGGCTTTCAACTGCTACTGAATTCACACGCTTTTGTCACTGTGGAACAACCCTTCAATACATTAAACAGAGTTTTTGCCTCTAATATATATATATCTATATATATATATATATATATATATATATATGCACACACATACATATAAAAAGATGTTCACATAAATAAGCAGTTCCCTAAGGCAAGAACTGCATTAGCTTACGGTCTTATCCGGTTCCTGGGAACCAACTGGGAACTGGAGAACCCCAATACATATAAATAAAATAAATAAAGCAACTTAACTAATGCAGAGTATCAAGAAATAACTAAAAATAAATATTATAACAGAAATTAAATTGCCAAGCCATAGTAGAGGCCAGAAGACTAGAGCTGTACTTCGGGGTGGCTGCTCTCTTCAAGCAGAGAAACAAATCTGACTGTTGGTGGGAGTGTGGCCCATGGTGCAGAGTTTGAACTTACTGTTGTTCTAATTCTAAGATTCCAACATTAGCATAAGTTGCATCTCTGGGGCAACTCAGGCTGGTTGACTGATTGCTGTTATAAACCTAAAGGATTCTTGAGGTCAGAAATAAATTTTTTGTTAACAAACTATATGATGAAAATGTTTGTTGATTTACAAATTCAGCTGCTTTAACTAGATTAGAAGAAATTTAAATAAAAGTGAGAAAGAGGAAAATTAGGAATGGAAGATGTAAGAGAAAAGATAGTCTTTCAAGTGAGACTGAAAAAGCAAATTTTATTCGAGTTAGATAAGTACTCCTTCAAAACTGGCATTTATCAAGTGTCATCTTTTTATTTTTTATTTTAGTTGTTTAACCAGGAGTAGCACACTAAGCTGAAAGCTTTTTTACAGGTGCGACCTGGGAGCACAGGGAAGTTAAGTGACTTGCTCAGGGTCACACAGTATGCAAGTGGAAGCTGTGGGATTGAAACCCAGGTCTGGTCTGCTGGATGGTCACAGGTTTGCAGCTCAGAGCCTTAAACCACTGTGCTATACTGCCTCCCTCCACCATCATCTCCACCGATAATCTATGTGGCCACCTGACTAACCTGCAGTTCATGCCGCACCTGACATTTTTGCAGTTCATGCCTCACCTGACATTTTACACTTTGTTCCTCTTTATTCCACATTTCTTTTTTCATAAGATGTTTTTTTTTCCATTCTGGTTACTTTCTATATAACATAAAGTGATCTGTTAATCTGGCTGCCCCAGGTTTTCAGTACCACAGTTACCAGTTTTGGAGCACCAGTTTGACATCATCATCATCTGTAGTGACTTAGTTGCAGTAGCTGCAACAGGCACTAGGTTTTCTGATGGGACACAACTGGAAGGTGAGGGTATGAAAATCAGATTTCCAATATTACAGTTAGTATAAAAGAAAATTTTTTATTTATTTATTTATTTTTTGTATTTATTGTAGAGATCAGATTTACAACCTTTGAGTCAAAGACTCGTTTACAAAGGTACCTCATCAAAAAAAAAGGGGGGGGGGACAACAAAAGTGTGAGGTTAGGACAGGGAAATGACGAAACAGGTTAGATACATAAAAAATATACACTTGGAGAGAGCAGACATAGCTAAATAGCTTATGGCATCACAGAAAGAGATATGGGAAAAATAAACAGCAAGGATCAGCATGGGGGGGAGTGTAGGGTTATATGTATGAAGTATCATGGACAGCTACTTAAGCTGGTTATAAAATGGGTAAGGGAAAACCTGTACTGTGATTTGTGAAATATAGTCACACGATTGTGAGCAGCATAAATGCAAAGGTCAGTTAAAATGTCTTTTCTTATGGTTTATTTTGGCTATTTCACTCATTTGACATGCAAAGTAACACACTCTAATGATGTGTATCACACTTGTGAAATGGATAGAAAAATTCTGAAAGCTGATTTGTGGACAGCTAGTAGCACCCCTGATGTTGCCCCAGCACAATCTCACAGGGAAACCAGAGCCTGCAAAACAACTTATTTATGACCATAAACACATAAATGGATCCATTTTAAAATTGCAGTAAGGCACTTCATGATGCATGTCACTGAGATAATGTCACCTCTCCGGTGGTTGGAGTCACTCAGCCTGTGGCCTCAGGCCTCATAACACACCCAAAACATGATGCTATCCCAGCATAACACATGCTCTGGAATACCTTATTGCTTAATTACCAAACTCCCCCAACTAACATCTAAGGGGCATGTGTTAATCAAATATAATTCACCCCCATTTTGTCTGGTGCTTCTTACTTGATGTGGTATCCTTGACTTTAATGTCACAAGTATTCTTGTAGGCAGTGGCAGGAACTAGTTGAGCCTGACTCATATTAAGTTTAGTTTTCAGTGTACCTCTGGTTTGCACCAAGGATGCTACCTTGTGTAGGGCAAGAAAGACCACCATTGCTTCAGTCTGTAAATGATGTGTCCTGTGTTAACAGGTCCTTGAAGAGTGCAATGTCCAAGAAACCCATGCCCAACCTATTCTGCTTACCGAGCCGTAGTGAGAATTCATAAAAGCGCTTCAGCTTAGTGACAAGGGGACAGACTGCATTCCATGCTTTCTCCTGCAACTGGAGGTCACTCGCGTTCTGGATTGCCTGAAAGGGAAGCAAATAAAATTAATACAGAAAGACTCTGAGTGGCAGTAAAGCAACAGTACATCAAGGGATACAAGGCTTGGACCTGTCCCCTCGGCCTCTGACTCTGATCATCTTGCTAGGAGTCACGGACTATGGGTTACCAATCTTTGGGCTCCACGTAATCAAATTCCATCAAATAAAACACAAGTCTACAGAGTGTCTAATGTTGACAGAATGGGGGGCCGCACAATGTCAACCAAAGGAGAAACATTCAAGAGAAAAATGCGAGGAACCACACTAAATAAGTGGTGGTTATCTGGATCTGCCTAAACAACAATTTGATGGTACCTGGCTGCCCTCCCCCCTCTAGATTAGAAGGAGCAAATAGATAACTTGGAGGAGTCTGCCTCTATTGCACTAGTAAAGTGCAAAAAGGTACTACTGAGGGAAAACTACAACTCCTTTTAGATTTGTAATATGGTAACTTAATTAAGGCTCTAATAAACTCCCACCTTATATTTCATGGCCCTAAGGCCACTCCTACAGGGCCTGCAATGATCCTTAGTTAGACGTTTTTTCTGTCTATACTTGTAAGATTCTCTGCTTGCAGTCTTTTATTTTTATCTTTATTAATTTTGCATGGATCTGTACAGATCAATAACGCTGGAAAATACAAATAAAGTGTGCAGGCAGTATCATAACTAGGAACAGGAACACCACTTATACATGTTATAACACTGGGGGAATTAGCAGTTAAGTTAATATTCAGAATTTAGTACAGCAAAATTGCTATTATAGACATCAAGGAACTCTAAGTGCCTAGAGAGTACAGGATCTAACAGTATGGCAGATTACCATTACGGTCCATAGACTTCATAGGCACCATGAAATAGAAGGTTCATATCAGTAAAATCATTCTCCCAAGACAGATCAATTTCAAATTGTATACAATGCACATGTTGTCAGGAAATATGTACTCATTGTTGGGTTAGGACTTAACCAAGTTCTGGGGCACCTTTAGAATCTCCGTAAAAGCTATATAGTAACATGCAAGTTTAGCTTTCTGGTCTAGTGCTCAATTAATAAATTGAAGTTTATAAAAAAAATGCTAACAATTCAAAATTATTTTAAGACATTTTGCACAGCAGTGTTTAAAGTACTTACAGTACACACAGTTTAAGTCCATGTAATAAAGTATATCAGATAAATAGGTGGAAAAATACAGGCTGATCAACCTGACTTCAGTACTGGGCAAAGTAATGGAATCACTACTGAAGGAAAGGATTGTAGAATATCTTGTTACCAGGGTCTACAAGATCCGAGGCAACATGGATTCACCAAGGGGAGGTCCTGCCTGGCAAACCTGATTGAATTCTTCAGCTGGGTAACAAAGGAAGTGGACTAGGGAGGGGTAGTTGACGTAGCCTATTTGGATTTCAGCAAGGCCTTTGACACCGTTCCACATAGTAGGTTGGTAAACAAATGGAGTAGGTCCTAAAAGAGCAAAATGGGTGGAGAGGTGTCTTAGCGATAGGAGCCAAAGAGTGGTGATAAATGGGGTACACTCTGGGGAGGGCAAGGTGACTAGCAGGGTGCTGCAGGGATTAGTATTAGGCCCGGTCCTCTTCAATGTCTTTATTAGTGACATTGCAGAAGGACTAGAGGGAAAGGTGTGCCTATTCGTGGATGATACAAACTCTGCAACAGAGTAGATACCGGGGGTTGAAAGAATGAGGGAGGACCTAAAGAAGTTAGAATGGTCATGAGTTTGGCAGCTAAAATTCAATGCACAAAAGTGCAAAATCATGCACTTAGGGCACAAAAGTCTGGATATACCAACTTGGGGTGGGGGAGTATTAGCAGTCACAAAACAGGAAAGAGACTTGGGGTTTATAATTTCTGATGACCTGAAGGTAGCTCAACAGTGTGACAAGGCAGTGGGAAAGGCTAGTGGAATGCTCGGATGCAGAGGGAGGGATATCACCAGCAGAAAGAAGGAGGTAATAATACCCCTGTATAAATTGCTGGCGAGACCCCACCTCAAGTACCATGCACAGTTCTGGAGGCCCCATCTCTGAAAGGACATAGACAGTATGGAGGGGGTGCAAAGGACAGCAACCAAAATGGTGTAGGGTCTGCATCAGAAGCCCTACAAAGAAAGGCTTAAGGATTTAAATATGTACTCCCTAAAAGACAGGAGGGAACAGGGGGATATGACAGAGACATTCAGGTACCTCACATGAATAAACAAGGTAAAGGAAGGGAGCATTTTCCAAAGGAAAAGATACTCAAGGACAAGGGGTCACAATATGAAGCTGGAGGGGGGGCTGAGAGGAAATGTGAGGATGTACTTCTTCACCGAGAGGGTGATGGATGCTTGGAACAGACTCCAAGAGGAAGTGGTGGGGGCTAGAATGGTCACAGCATTTAAAAATGCATGGGACAGACACAAGGGAATTTTAGAGGCAAGAGGGGAGTGTAAGCTGGAGTCCAAGTAGGATCTCCGGTAGCACTATACTGTAGGCAGGGAATTTAGGGCAGACTAGGTGGGCCAAGTGGTCCTTATCTGCCAACAACTTCTATGTTTCTATGTTTTTAAATACCAGTCCAAACAGGTAATTGTCTAACTGGGACATAACTTGAACATGAACGGAGTTCAGATAATGAATGTTCTAGCACCATAGTAAATAAATAGCTAATCCAGTCACGGACGAGAACAAGAGAATGGGAAACCAGCCACGGAGGGCACAGGCACTACCTTAACAACATGGCACAGCATTCAACGATATGATAATCAGAAAGCAAGTTTTATAATTAAGTTGTAACTGAGTCAGTAAAGGGGAGTTTATAATTCAAAGTAACCTGTCTGTTTCCTTGAAGTACTCCCCCTCCCCACACACACACACAAAGTCTAGTATCCACTAAATGGCAACATGAGCAGATGTCTTCATCTTCAGCTGACAAACGCTCCATGTCTTCATCCACAGGGTGCAGATGTTCTGGTAATTGTTTTGCCACATACTTCGCTGCTTAGTTGGGTTCCAAAAACACATGTGTGTGGTCTCCCTTTGCTATTAACAGTTTAGTTGGGAGAAGAATCTGATTATGTATTTTTAGGTTATTAGGACTCTGCAGATCAAATCAAACTGTTTCCTTCACTGCCTCATGCTATATGAAGGGTCAGGATACAGGGAAACTGTTGTTTTTTTCAATTTAGCCCCTTGTTGTCCGACTGCACAAAGTGACCACTCCTTCATTCTAACCCCTGAGCACACCAGCATTAGTGTTCTGGGTCCTTCAGACTTACAGTATTAAACGCCTGTCATGGGGTAATGCATTAAACCTTTTTTGTAGCACAGGAGGAAGATACGTCCTCGATGTTTAAAGCACTCTCCAGCCACTGCCCCACAAAGTTTTTGGGATTGTCTCCCTCCACCCTTACAGGGTGACTCACTGGATCTGATTTTCCTCCTGGGGATGGAGAATGCTGACTTAGTGGTGGAAACAGTCGGCTGGTCTGATCATCACTCCATAAGGTTCAGTTTCTTTGCTCCCCCTTATAGACCTGCCCCTGTGAAGATGGTTCGATACTGACCTTTGTGGGGCTTGACCCCTGATGGTCTTCTGGCAGAATTGGACCTATCAGGACTACCGGGTACAAGCGAGGGCCCGGAAAACCTTCTTCAAGCCTATAATTGGGCTGTGATGGTGCTATTCATGCCCTTGCTCCTGTCCATTTTCACCCTCTTACCCTCCGCCCTCAGTCCCCTTGGCTTGATGGGGCCTTGAAGGAGTTGAGGCGAACAGGGCGAAGGCTAGAACACACCTGGTAGAAAACCGGCCTTGATGCTGACAGACTTAAACTGATGGCCCATCTTAAAGACTATCAGTCGGCAATCACCCATAAGAAGGCAGAATTCCTGTCCAGGGAGATTGCCGCAGCACAGAATCGACCAGCTCAGCTTTTCTGAACTGTGGACAGACTGTGCAATCCAGCCTGTCTACAAGTTCGTATAGCCTTTTCTCACGAAAAGTGTGAGGAGTTTGCTCGATTCTCTGCTGATAAGGTTGCTGACATCAGATCAGAAATCCATTCAGCGTGCTCTTTAAGGGGGGGCAGTGGTCGGCTGACTATTGCTACTCCTTGGTCTGTCTGGATGGAGTTTGACTGACTAGCGACCAACAATGTCATGAGGATTCTCAGGGAGATGCGCCCAACCAGTTGTACTTTGGATCCGGGCCCTACACGCCTTTTATTAGGCTGTCTTGATGTTATCGGCCCGGTCCTTGCAGAGTTAGTCTGGTGCTCATTGGAGATAGGTGACTTTCTCTGCTCCCTAAAGGAAGCAGTGGTGACTCCCCTTCTTAAGAAATCTTCCCTCGACCCAGACTCCCCCACTAACTATCATACAATCTCAAATCTTCCCTTTGCGGGAAAGGTTATTGAGAAGGTTGTGGCACTACAATTGGAGAACCATCTTACCATCCATGACATCTATGATCCTCTCCAATCTGGATTTCGTAAAAGGCATAGTACCAAGACTGCTCTGGTTTGGGTGCTCAATGATCTGATTACGAGAGATCGGAGATCATGGACCATTCTGGTGTGTCTTGATCTCTCTCTTCAGCTTTTGACACTGTGGACCATGGGGTGCTGCTGGATCACCTGCATGCTATCTGTGGGCTGTCTGGTATGGTTCTGAGATGGTTTCATTCATTCTTCACTGGTAGATCTCAGAGGTGGTCTCGGGGAGTCATTCCTCTGTAGCGTTTCCTCTGCCTTGTGGGTACTGCAGGGCTCTGTGCTGTACCCCATGTTGTTCACAGTGTACATGCTGCCATTAGAAGACATTGTGTGATGGTATGGGCTGGGGTTTCACTGTTATGCAGATGATACACAGCTCTACCTGTCCTTTGCTCCTGACCAGGATAGTGTGCTCTCGGTCTTTAACAACAACTGCCTGGCTGAAATCCAGGATTGGATGAAATCTAGCTAGCTGAGGCTTAATCTAGATAAGACTGAGGTGTTGGTACTGGACCCGGGTCGCCTAATTGAGGGGTCAGGGGGCAGGGGGTCCCTCTGGGCTTCGGCTCAGAGGGTCCCAGTTACTGACCTCTGACTGGGTGCAGAATCTGGGGGTAATACTCGACGATGGCTTGACACTTTGTTCTCAGGTATCAGCCGTCATTAAGGCCTCTTTTTTCCATCTGAGAAATATTGCCCGGATTAAGCACCTGGTTCCGTCTAGCAACCTGCCTATTCTGATCCATGCCTTTGTAACTTCATGCCGGACTACTGTAACTCTCTCTACCTAGGGCTTCCTGGGGTTGACATCCGCCGCTTGCAGCTGGTGCAGAACGCGGTGGCATTGGCTGTTGTCTGGATCCTTGTGATCCAGTCATATCATGCCTGTGCTGCGCAAACTGCACTGGCTGACTGTTCAGTGGTGGATCACCTTTAAGGTCATTTTATTGACTTATAAAGCCCTACATGGACAGGGACCAAGCTACCTGTAAGATCTCCTGTACCCCTACTGCCTCCCCCCAGCCACTCCGCTTGACCAGCGAGGGAGTGCTTGAGATTCCCAGGGTTCATCTTAAAACATCGGGAGCTAGGGCGTTTTCATTTATGGCTCCTACTCAGTGGAATTCTCTGCCTTGTCAGGTTCAGGAGTGCCTGACAGTGGAGAGCTTTAAGACTGCCTTGAAAACATATTTATTCCAGCAGGCATTTTGTGTTATACTATATTGATCTATTATTCTGTGTTTTATGGTTTTTATTTATTGTATTATGGAATTTTATTGTTGTTATGGTTTTATTGTGAAGTGCTTTGATATCTGCTAAAAAGCACTATATAAATAAAGATTACTTACTTATGATTCTGACATTGCTGGCTCTGGTGAAGTTTTCCACTGCTTCCAGTGTGTGGCACAAAACCTGGTTTGTGATTTCCTTGTATCAGCTAAATAAAGACATCCCAGGGTTTTTCTGTATTAGTGTTGGCCTTTTCAGCCATCACTTGAATTGTATCCATACACTGCACCAGTGTATTAACTTTGCCAGACAAGCTGTCCAACTTTTTGTCCATGTCATGGACTGATCTGCATAGCTGTGTTAGGGGTATGGTTAACCGCTGCCAGAGTTATTTCCCCTGCCTGCTGCTGCTGCCAAGATGGTGGTTCTGGGGACTGCTTGCTGGTTACGGTAGTTTGCGGCTTGAAGAAGTCAGCTTGTGCGGTAGCCCCTTTAGGACAACCCATTTTTCACTGCTACACATTGTCCCATTGCTGTAGGCACAGTATTTGAAACTCAAAATTCTATTTTAAGTTAAAAAAAAAAATTAGGTTTAATAGTGGCTTCTTTCAGAGATGATGCACTACAGATCTGCGGGGTCAGCATGGCTCAGTTGGTAGCACATCTGCCTCTGGACCAGAATGTCATGGGTTCTCGTCCCACACCGGGATGGATTTGCACCTAAAAATCGCTGGCATCCGAGTGCAGTATTGGGGGGTGCTGTACTGTTGGGGTGTGCCGTCCTTCGGATGAGACGTTAAACCAAGGTCTCTTCTGCTCATCCTGGTGTTGTCCTGGTGGGTGTCCAGGTGGAAGTAAAAGAACCCAGGGTACTCTTTGTAAAGAGCGGGGAACATTCCCAGTGTCCTGGCCAACATTCCCCTTCCCATAAACTGGTTCATGCAATCATCCAGGCTGTGTGTGGGTGATGATGTGCGATATGGCCCGCCACCACACATTCAGTCACTTCACTACCAGTATAGCACTGCTTGTAAAGCACTTTGGGATACTGTATATGAAAAGTGCTATATAAATGCTGATTCTTCTTCTTCTTCATCTCAATGGCCTAGCCATGCGCCCCCACCCCTGTGCTTGCAAACTTAACAAGTATAGGTTGAAAATACATCTAACTAAAGACCACTGCAAGCCCTGAGGAAGTCACTCCAGGGCCACAAAATGGTATTTTGGTGGCAATTTATTTAAGAATTAATAATGTTACCACTGTACAAAACCAATAGGAGTTGTAGTCTCCCTCACTAGTACACATCTGTATCTGCTTTCCATAGCAGGTGGCATCAGCTGATACTGTAACTACCAAAAACATAGACTTGACAGGTATCTTGAAGTGAAGACAAAAGGGTGATAGGGTATTCCCACTAAACTTGCTGGGGGAAAGAACCTGATGAAATGCTGTCTTCTTTCTTTACCAAAATCATATACTCGTATGTGCAGTGCAGATGGTGTTGGGAAGAAAGATAGGTAAAGGGAAACCCTCTTATTTTGTATTACCCCCACTCCCCACCTTCACGGAATAACCAAAAAATAATACCAGCACAACACTATGGTGCAGCCTGCCAGAGTGCAATGCAATACTGCAGCATTCCGCAGTCGGGGTACTGCAGAAAACAAGACAATTTCAATGGCATTTAATCCCTTTTGTTATACAGTAACCTAAGACACTGCATTACATCCTGGGGGGTTCCACGTACAATGTGAACACTGCACAGGAGTGTTTGCCCTTCCTTTTCAACCACATTAAAAAGCGTTGGCTGTTAAATGACCTAAACGGTAGGAAGGAAACAGGGGAACCACTGGGCTGCCAAAACAGGAAGTGAGTCAGACTCTTTCAAAAAGACCAAGGAATATGGAGGCTATATGTTCCCCTTTATGCAGTCTCGTTTGATTTTCTGTGCATACCTTTGTGTGGGAGTAAATTTTAGATGTGGTAGAAGTGTATCTGTGTGTGTGGGGGGAGGGGGAGAGCATGTACTTGTGTCAAAGGTGATAACTTTTGGTCCGGCCTCCCTCTAAACAAAACATCCAGCCTTACCACTTCCCTTTCTCATCTTCACCTGACTGTTTGTTTTAACCCTTTAGCAGTTGGAAACTGCAGCTCTCCAACAGGAACTCATTCTCAGCCTGACTTCAAACTCAGTAAACATAGAGCATCTTTGCAGAAAGGGAAGTCTGACTTTTAGTACAGTGTCTGCAAAAGAAACCGAACTGGTAATCCCTTGTTTCATTTCAGAGAAGCCCCTCTGAACACAAAGTCAGTGGGTGGCAAACGGAGAGGGCGGGAAAGCAGGATAGAATTAAAAGACAATCAATTATAAGAGAAAACCTGAATTCCCCAGGATGTATTCCTTTTCCACTGCTAAAGTTTGCTGTTCTTGGCACGAGCTTTCTCTGCTAGGAATACAGACCTGTACAAGTCAGTGCAACAATCACCCCTGTAATAGTGACATATATCAGTCCATGCACTCTCCCCTGTAATACAGACCATCACCAGCCATGCTATAATGCCCTGTAATACAGTCCCTGCTATCACCACCTGTAATACAACCCCTGCTATCACCTACTATAATACAGACCCTGTACCAGCCACTGTCTACAATCACCCTCTGTATTAGTGACATGTATCAGTCTGTGCATTCTCCCCTGTAACACAGACTATCACCAGCCACGCTATCACACCCTGTAATACAGAACCCGGTATCACCTACTGTAATACAAACCCAGCACCAACCACTACAGTCACTCCATGTAAAAGGGACATGTGTCCATGTAGTCTGCCCTGTAAAACAGACCATCACCAGCCATGCTATCATGACCAGTAGTGCAACCCTTGCTACCACCTACTGTAATACAGATCCTGTAACAGTGATTACAATTACCCCCGTTTTACTGACATATATCAGTCCTTACAATCTCCCCTGTAACACAGACCATCACAAGTAATGTCACCACACCCTATACTACAGCCCTTGTTATCACCCCCTATAAAACAGCCCCTGCTATCACCCCGTAATACAACCCTTGCTAAAACTCCATGTAATACAGTCCCTGCTGTCACCTCCTGTAATACAACACCTGCTATCATTCCCTGCAATATAACCCCTGCTATCATCTCCTGTTATACAACCCCTGGTATCACTCCCTGTAATACAATCCCTGCTAAAACTCCATGTAATACAGTCTTTGCTATCACCCCCTGTAGTACAGCCCTTACTATCACCTCCCTGTAATACAGCCCCTGCTATTACATACTAACATACTAAAAAGCCAGTAGAATAGGCCAAATGGTCTGTCTTGTCTGCTGGAAAGCCAGAAACCTAGTGGCTGCTCGCCTTACCACCCCCCCAGCCCCCAAGAGGGTCTTCTTTAGTAGTCTTCTTTATTACATATGAACATACAAACACAGGAAAAGAGCCAGCAGAAAAAGGCCTTTCAGTCTATCTTGCCTGCTCAGGTTTGCAGACTTCTCAGTATAACTGAGTGATCTGCTCCCCTTCCCCACTATCCACTCTTCCTTCCCTCTCATCATCACCCCTACCCTTCCACATTCCTCCTTCTCCATGCAATTTTCCCTTGTATCCTGTCCCAGCCACTCTTGAAGCTATCTACAGTCTTCAGGAGATTACTTTCTCTGGCAACTCACTACACTTTGCTACCACCTTTTCAGTGAAAATGTGCCTCCTCATTTTCCTCTTGGAGTTCCCCCCCACACACACACACACATCGTCCTGTTCCCACTAGAGCTGAAAAGACTTTCAGAGTTCACTTTGCTGAAACCCTTAAGGCATTTAAAGGTTTCAATCATGTCACTCCTCTCCCTTCTCCTTCAGGGGGTACATGTTGAGATATCCAAGTCTCTCCTTGTAGGGCCTACCCTGTTGTCCCTGGATCATCTTGTTTGCCCTTCTCTGCACAGTCTCCAGCAAGTTGATATTTTTCTTTAGGTATGTGCTCCAGTCCTGCACACTGTACTCTAGATGCAGCCTAACCATTGACCTGTACAGTGGTAGGATGATCTCCGCCTTTCCACTGGTAATACACTCTGGCTACACATCCTAGCATCCTATTTGCTTTGGCCACTGCTCTCTTGTGTTTCTTGCCAGTCATGATGATCACACCCAAGCCTTTCTCCTCCACTGACTTGGTGACCTGTGCACCCCCAAGCCAATATGTGGTCTCTGGGTTCTTCACCCCTAAGTGCATTGCCTTACACTTTTTGTCACTGAATTCCAGGTGCCAAATACTTGACCATGTCTCTAGTTTAGCCAGGAATTCCCTAATGTCCTGTCTCCCCTCCTCTGTGTCTATCCTCCAACAGAGCTTTGTGTCATCCTCAAAGAGCATATTTTGCCTTTTAACCCTTCAGCAATATTGCTTATGAAGATGATGAATAACACTGGGCCAAGCACTGAACCCTGTGGAACCCCACTAGTGGCTGGTCTAGCCTCTGGAAACCCCTCCTCCAACTGCCACATTCTGGTTTTATCTTGTAACCACTGTTTTACCTGTCTAGCTAGATTTGCCCAAACCTACAAGTCTTCCAACTTTCTGATCAATCTCATGTGGGGAACAGTGTCAAAGGGCTTCCTGAAATCCAGATACAGTATGTCCATTGCTTGACCTTTTTCCACTGTCCTTGCTACCCAATCAAATAAATCAATTAGGTTGGTTTGGCAGAACTGCCCTGTCCTGAACCCATGCTGTCTTTCTTCATGAAGTTCATTTGTATGTAGAGAGTTTACTAGTCTTTCCTTCACAGTGGTCTCCATGAGCTTCTCCACTATTGAGGTCAAACTAACCAGTTATTACTCCAACTCCTGTTTCAAGACAGATGTTAAACAGGTCCAGCAGGGGGCCTGTCAGCACATCTGCTAATTCCCTCAGAATCCTTGAGTGGTATGCCATCAAGTCCCAGGGACTTATCCACCTTCAGGGTCTTTAAACCCTTACTCACCCTGTCAATGTCTACCTTCCCCGGCATGACTCCGCTCCCCATTAACCTCCCCCCTTTCCCTGAGTTACTGGGCCCTCGTTCTCCTTTGTAAAAACTGAACAGAAATACTTGTTAAGTACCTTCGGCTTTTCCACACTACCCTCTACCCACTCCTCCACCTTCTTCAGCCTGACTGTCTCATCCTGGACAATTCGTTTTGGGGAAAAAAAAAAAGAAATGTATACATTTTTTACCTCCTAAAATCCTGTTTACTGCTTGTGTGGAGTCAGGGATTTAGGGGAAAAGTTTCCCGCCCATTCCCTCATCCACCCCGTTCCCTCCTCCCATTAAATGCTCTCTGGCCATGCCCCCGGCCTGATCAAGCCTGGTGAAACCTACTTTCTGCCCTGGTTTAGGCTGCCTCGCATCTCCTCTTAAATGGGGTGGTAGGCTGAGACTGCACTATCGGTAATTCGCCCAACCCGATTTCCTGCTCCCTATTCCTGGTGGTGCTAATCCTACTGTGTATACTGGGGGGGGATTGATCTGTCCATGTCTGCTACCAGTTGAATAGTCCTGCTGTGCTGTTGTTGGGACTGCATCCTAGGGGGGACCTTTTGCTGCAGCCTATGCTGATGGGGCTTAAGGTATGACCTATACTGTGGGGTTACTATGTGTTTTATGTGATTTACCCATTTCAGTTCCTTCTCAGGTCATAACCTAGAATATCTCACCAAGGGTGGACTTGGCCTTTTCTCATTTTGTGGGCAGAAAACTGTATAAATAACTACTGCCTGCTTGATCAGCCTCGGCATCCTATTTCTAAGTACAACTGTTTAACATTGTATGGTGTGGTCCCTACTATAGTCTCTATTGGGGATCCGCTTGTGTAACTCAGTCCTCCTTTTTTAGTGGCTATTGCTGTCCTCTTATATAAGGGAGGGTACTATACTGGCCACAGCCTACACTCTCACTAAAGGAGGAATGATTCATTTTACTGTGTGGTGGTGGTGACGTCTGTTGGTTGTTCACCTCCTTTATTGCCCTCCAGGTAACTCGGGGGCAGTCTTGTTATTTCATCTAATTTCTCCAACCGAGGTCCCCTCATTGCTGCCTGGCTTGACGCTTGACCTAAGCCCAGACGCTGGCATGGGGGTCCTCATGCCTCTCTTGAAGGGGGCCATGCCCATCATACTCACTTGCTCCCTCACTATTTGTCTGCTTACTGTACTATGCCTCCCTCTACCCACTGGGGGCCCCTGGGTCGCCAACGCCCAGCATGAAGAGATTGATTTCACCTTCTCCAACCTAATAGCTTGTGCCGTACAGCCTTCTCTGTCAATCTGCTGTCTTGATCTCGGGTGCTTTCTGGATTTTGTCACTATAACCAGGCATTTTGGCCACAAGCCACCTACCAGAGCTGGCCCTCCACCTCTAAGGCACCTCCTCTGGCTCTTGCTGGTGACCCTTACCCTGGCAGAAGACGTTGAGCCTAACCCTAGCCCTCCCTATCAAGCCTCATCCTTACCAGAGGGCTGGATGTCTGGCAAAGGGCTGAAAATTGCCACCTAAATATCCATAGTCTCCTACCACACCAGGCTGAACTCCTTGCATGGGTAACTCACCATAGGCCTGACATCCTTGGGGTCACTAAAATCTGGCTGAAACCATCAGTCCCGGACTCGGCATGTGCGCTTCCTGGCTATGACCTTATTAGGCTGGACTGGCAGGGGAAAAAAGAGGAGGGGTGGCATTCTGGTCTAGTACAGGAGCCACCTCAACCTGTCGGTTCTGTCCAGCCAACAGCCACTGCAGCCTCCCTGTGAACTATTACACAAAGTCCTGTTGCTTGGGAATACAAAGAGGCTATATATTATATTTACGTATAATCCCCCAATGGGTGGTACGGCAGGACTGTCCTCCCTCTTTGATTCAGTTGGATTAATGGCTGGGGATAATGAGTTATTGATTCTGGATGTTCTCAACCTAAATTGGCTTGGTGGGAATATGAAGTCGTATGAGCCCTTGCTTGCAGGTCTCTCACTGTCTCAGCTCATCATGGATCCAACTAGGTTGTCCACCACTGGAGGCTTGGGCTCCCTCTTAGATTGGGTCCTGTCCAACAGGCTCGAGAGGATTAGCTCATCGGGTATCCTTCCTGACTCCATCTCTGACCACTCACCAGTGTACTGTGTGTGGAAGATCCCCTCCCTGAAAGTTCCTCACAAAATCATTCAGGTTAGGGATTTCTCCAAGTTCGACCTCTACTCATTTCATGATGATCTACTGCATAATGACTGGGCCGAGGTGTGGAATGCCCAGGACCCCTCTGCAGTAGCAGGTCACTTTCTCAGTGCCTTTGGGGCCCTGCAGAATAAACATGCCCCTCTCATCAGGAGGAGGGTTAGGGGGTCTGCTACCTAGTGGTTGCATGGGAGCCTTCTTGCACTCATGAGGACCAGAGGCAAGTGTTGGGCCAATTTTAAGGTCATGATGGACCAAGCCATATTCCAGCATTACAGAAGACTCAGAAATGAGTGTAAAAAAGCAATACGTACTGCCAAAAGTGACTTCTGCAAAGCTGCTCTGCTGGGTTCGGCTAAAGACCCCAGGAGTTTCTGGAGGAATATTAAAAACATTGTCAGTGGCTCCTCCTCTACTGAGGCTACCGACCTACTCATCGATGGTGCTAGCTGCAGCAATCCCCTTACCATCACAAATGCATTCAACTTGCATTTCTCTGACTTGTCTGCATTTACCTCCCCATCCTCCTTGACTGCTCGTGATAGCGGCAACCTGGTTACTGCCCAATCACTGGCTTCTGTCTCTCGCCAACTCCTCTACTTAAGGGCTGTGATGGCCCGAGAGATGCAGAGATTGCGCTCCGGTCTCTCCCCATTCTCCAGTGCTGGCCATGATGGTATGGAACCTAAGCTCCTCCATCTTGGGTGCTCGTACATTGCCTCCCATTAGTTCATATATTTAACCTGTCCCTAACAACTGAGATTATCCCAGACATATGGAAGGTGTTCAGGGTGGTCCCTGTACTAAAGCAGGGCAACCCTAAAATTTTGGACAACTACCGTCCGATAGCCATATTGTCTGCGGTCAGTGAACTTCTGGAGAAAGTGGTGGCTGAGCAACTCTCGGAGTATATTCAGCGTCACGAGCTGCTGTCTCCTGCGCAGCATGGATTTCATAAAGGGCATAGTACATCCTCTGCCCTAGTCTCTGTCTCCTCCAGAATCAGAACAGCTATGGACCAGGGTAAACTCTCTGGAGCTGTAGTCATAGACCTATCTAAGGCATTTGACATTGTGGACCACACCCTGCTTTGCTCGCAGCTCAAGTCCCTTGGCATGTTCCCGTCGGTCATTCTCTGGTTCTCCAACTACCTACATGGTAGGAAGCAGCTGGTCAAATACAGCAAGGTGTTCTCGGGCACCACTACTGTATCCACAGGAGTTCCCCAGGGCTCAGTGCTGGGGCCCCTGCTCTTCTCCATTTTTGTCAACGCCATTCCCTCTTCCACTGACCACTGTAGTACCACCCTGTATGCAGATGATCTGGTCATCCTTACTCACTCCCAGGACATTGGGGTCATCTACCACCAACTGAGTGAGGACTTCAGGAACATCCAAACATGGGTGTCATCCCACAAGCTGGTTCTCAACCTAAAAAAAACTCAGGCCATGCTCTTTGGGTCCCTGGCCAAGATCAAGGTCGCCCCGCTCCTCTGCACATCACTGGAATCGATGGTACTCTAGTCCTTGTCACTGGTACCTTCAAATACCTTGGAGTGTCACCTGACCCTCAGCTTGACCTTGGGCATCACATCCAGAATGTCTGTAAAGCCATAACCTGCAAACTGGGTATGGCTTACAGAGCTAAGAGCAATCTTACCCTCACTGCAAGATTGGCACTGGCCTGAGGTGTGTTCCTCCCCTTCCTCTGCTATGGGCTCCTTCTGTTTGCCCACACCTCCAAAGCTCTCCTCTCAAGGTGGTCTGTTTCCTACAATAATGTTATCTGCTTCGCGCTTGCGGCCCCTCGACTCACCCATCACTATGATCTGTACAGCAAGCTGAACTGGCTCTCCCCATCTAATTACTTAGACTTTGGCCTGGGGTGCTTCACAAGTAGGGTACTTCGCACCGGCACCCCGGCCTGGTGGAGCTCCTCATACCAGCTGCCTCCCCACACTACTCCCTGAGGTCCCTGGGTCCTGCTGTCCTCAAGATACCTGCCACTCGCACCCAGATGGGTGATAGAGACTTTGCCTCGTGCGCGCCCAGGCTGTGGAACTCTTTTCCTGCCCAGATTCGCTCCTCCCCCTCATAAGCTTGCCTTAGATCCTCCCTTTGGAATCACCTTATGCTTGCCTCAGCATGTGGCTGTACTAAGCCTCCATAATACTTACTTGTCCCCTGGCACCATCTCCCCTCATCCCTTCTAGACCTGCCAGACCTCCTGGGGTTTGGCTTAGTTTGTAATTACCACCGCTCAGTGTTCGAGGTATGCTCTGACTGTAGCTCCACTTCTATGGGGTCCTGTATTGTGCATAACTGTTTATATTTGCACTTCATACTGTATATATTGTACTGCTTGTATCTTTATGCATTGTTCCACTGTTCATACCCTATCTGGACATGTAATGTTTTCCCTGTTTATCTGATTGTATCTGTACTATGCTGTCCCATGTAATCTTTCTGGGCATGTAATGTTTTCCCTGATTCCATTAATTGGAATGTATCTGTACCATGCTGTCCTATGTATCTGAATCGTACTTTCCAGTAGTCTCCCGGGTCGTTCCTGAAAATAGGCAAATGTCTTGTCTAGTGTACTTACCCGGTTATCAAAAGCTAAATAAATAAAATAAATAACATCCTTTAGGACCCTCTTCTCCCCGATTTACTGCAAGTAGGCCTTCTCACCCATTTTCACCCCCCCACCCAGCTGTAACTCTTTCTTGGCCCTGGCCAGTTGTACTACCCTGGTCACTTCTTTTGCTTTGCAGTTGTATTCCTCCTTGTCCTTCCTGGAACTTTTTTACCTTTTGAAGGCAGCCCATTTGCTCTCAATCACTTGACCAACCTCCCTGTCAAACCAGTTGGGCTTCATGGCTATGGTTTTTTTAGCTCTTCACGTTGCACACACATTAGTGGCTACCAATAGCCCTTCCTTGATAAAGGCCCATTTCTGGTCCACTCCTATTTCTATCTTGATTCTAGTGAGATGCCCTTCCATAATACCCCTCATCTTTCCAAAGTCTGCCCTTCTGGAGTTCAGCACTGTCATCTTAGTTTCCATCTTCTCTTTGCCCATGTTCAGGTGAAACCACACCATGTAGTGGTCACTTCCTGCCAGTAGTCATACCCTGTAATACAACCACCTGCTATCATCCCCTGTAATACAGCCCCTGCTATCACCCCCTGTAGTACAGCCCCTGCTATCACTCCCTGTAGTATAATCTTGCTACTACTCCCTGTAATACAGCCCCTGTTATCACTTCCTTTAATACAGACGTTATCAGCTCCTGTAATACAGACCTCTACTAGCCCCTGCACTTCAATCATCTCTTAATACTGACCTGTATTGACCCATGCAGTCAACCCCTGTAATGCAGCCTTTACCATGCAGTCACACTGTGTAATGCAGCACTGTATGGATCTATGCATTAACCTTCTGTAAAACAAACCTATAATGGCCCATGTAATTGCACGCTGTAATGCAAAACAGTACTGCCCCCTACAGTTACCTTCTGTAAGACAAACCAGTACCAACCTGTGCAATCACCCCCAGCATACATAGTGTTTATAGTGTCAGTGGCTCAGTAGGTAGTACGCTCGCCTCTGAGGCCGGGAGATCAGAGGGCTGTGGTTTCAGTTCCTACATCTGGTACTTGGGTTAATATACCAGTACTGACACTGTAGTGCAGCATGAGAGGGGTGCTGCACTTCTGAGGTGCCGTCTTTCAGATGAGATGTTGAACCGAGGTCCCATCTGCCTGTTCTGGTGGTAGTTCAGGTGGATGTTAAAGCTCCTATGGCACTTATCGAAAAGAGTAGGGGAAAGCTTTATTGTAACAGAAATCGTACAGAAGCATACAAAAACAAATCGCATACAAAAACAAATAGAGTAATCAAAAGGAAAAAAAAGAGAAAAATACTGTATAACCAAAAGAAAGACATTCAAGTCACAGCAGCGTCAGAGTCTGTCACCCAAGGAAGGGCCTTCCAAAGTTCCAAGAGCTGAGCCTCAGATAAGGAAGTACGTTCCTGTAAATAAATAACCCTCAAATCCTGCACAATCTTTTTTCCAATGCAATATACGTACATTCTTTCTGTTGCAAAGTAAATAAACAACGAGTCATCCATATATTCCACTTAACAATAAACACCAGGTTTAAAGTATCAATGTGCCATAAGGACCATTGAGGGGAAAAAAAACCATAAACAATATTAAGATATGTAACCATCTGAAGCAAGGTAAGATGCCAAGCATGTGCCAAAAAAGTCCACCAAGACTTAATGAAAGAACATTCAAAATGTAAGTGAGAAATGGTCTCAGGTTGAGTAACACAACAATCTTGAACACATTCTGTCTTGAAATTGCTTATGTTTATGGTTCGCCTTAACGTTAATCCTTTCATGGCAGGATAACCAGTGAAAGTCCCACATATGAGCTGGTACCCTTTTGCAATGTAATAAGGACATAAGGGAAGGGATATGAAGTCGAGGACACTTTTCAAAAGGTACAAGGACAGCACAGACAGTGGAAAGTAAAGACTTATATAAAACCTTATGGGAAGAAGGCAACAACATCTGGGGCGTTATCTTCCATTGCTTCAGACAGAAAAAAACATACTTGACATACACGGGTCATCCAACAGTATAACACAACACAGACAGAGAATTAATTTCCCATTGGCGAAACCAAACACGACAAGATTCAGAAAACCAAGGTTCCCAACCCTTTTGGGTGTTAATCAATAAAGGTCGCAGGTTGGCCGTAAGAAAAATAGAGAAAAAAAATAACGGGATGAATCATAAGGAGACCGCCCTCCGAAATGGGTAAATATGTAACATTCCTTTTAATTGGATTTAGCCTGCTTCCCCAAAAAGCCTGAAAAAACAAACTAAGAACAGTCATTTCCAATTGCCGGGGAATAGGGAAACATAACTCAAAAAAGGAAAAATCGGTATCAAATAAGATTTGATCAAAAAAACACTCTTCTTTTTTCCCAGGTGTCCCCTATTCCAATATGCTACCTTGAGTTTGCCCTGCTGCAGTTTCGTATCCCAATTATAAAAATCAGAATCCCTTGAACCAAAATAAACCCCTAAAATACAAACAGGGCCTTCCACCAAACGTAAAGGGCCAATATGATCTAGCTGTGACACAGCAGAACCCACCCTTATTCCCACACTTTTATCATAATTCAAAACAGCACCAGAATACACCCCAAAGGAAGAACAGACCTGAAGAGAGACCAACACAGAGGGGGCATCAGCTACCAGAAAACAAACATCATCAGCATAAGCAATGGCTTTATACGGTGAGCACAGAGTTGAATTAGAAATAGCCATAATCCAAGGATGGGTATTCAGTTGACGAAGCAAAACATCTAGAAAAAAATATACAAAACCGGGCTCAAAGGGCATCCCTGGTGAACCCCTCTCGTAATAGGAATCATAGGACCCAACCAACCATTCACTACTGGTACCACAGTGGCAGCTCAGTAGAGACAACGAATCCAGGTAACCAACACCGCCAGCACACACAGTAAATGGAGTGCGTGCCATAAAAAGGCATGGTCGACCAAGTCAAATGCCGCTTTCTGGTCCACGGAAATCACAAACCCTGAGAGTGCATCGGCAAAACCATGGGAGAATAATTCCTGAAGGAGAATCAGGTGGTCTGAGATCCTCCTGGAGGGCACCGAACAGGACTGTGCAGGATGCTAAACTACTTCTGCTATCCTCACAAGATGTTTAGCAATAATTTTCGACAATATCTTAAAATCAGTATTCAACATGCTTAACGGACGCCAATTGTCTAGGGAACGTATATCCCCTTTATGTTTATATATATATATATATATATATAAATCAAAAAGCCTTTCGTGAACTCCAAAGGGAGAAATTCACACTTAACCAGAGAGTTAAAAACTACAACCAATTCTGAACTCAAGTGGGCACCCAACACTTTATATAGGGCAGCGGGGAGACCATCCGGGCCAGGGGTCCTCTGAAGAGGCAGAGAAGAGATGACCGAGGTCACATCCAATGCAGAAATAGGCAAACTAACCTGGTCCAATAAAGACTGGGAAGGGAAAGGGATGTCAAGACCAGCATAAAAACTATCAGAATCAACTGCAGTTTTTGAGGAGGAGGTAAACAAAGCCGATGTATGGGTCGTCACAATATGACAAATATCTGATTGGGAAGCACATAGGCTACCATCAGAGTCAACTAAACCAGACATGTTTTTCTGGGAAATTTGACGGGAATTGGCTTCAAAAGGGCAAACAACAGCATGAGCACCAACCATACCAAATTTTTGTTGGAAATAAAGTTGCTGTGATTTTTGAGTTTGAAAACGTAACATCGCATCCTGAACTAATTTAATTTGGTGAGAAAGATCTTGCCCCATCAGGGTGTGCAGTAGTTAATAAGGATTGCAAGTGAACCCTCTGTTGTAAATAATCCAAATATTCTCGTCTACATTTCTTACGACTATAAGTTTTCAAAAAATTACGTAAGTCATGTTTAGTATCAAACCACCACCTAATAGGGTCTTCACAACAACAAAAAATAGATTTACGTGCCTGGATAAATTATAACAAGGAGTGCAGGAAATCTGGGATTTGCAACAAGGACGTATTGAACTTCCAAAAGCCAGGGCCTTTATGAAAAGGGGTAACGGGTCCCAAACCAATCGACAACAAGTTATGATCCGAAAATGCGACCGCTTGTACCTCAGCCGACGCAACATGCAAAGATTGGGACAAAAACACAAAGTCAATACTCCCAGTTTCCCCAATGCATGTGAGTCACAAAACAACTTACAGGTAGTAGCAAAAGAGCTCTTATCGTGCAGACTTAAACCACAATTAAAGTCACCAGAAAAAACAATCTGTAAGGAAGTATGCAAAAAAGGACGGATCAAGGAAAATAATTCTATACGTGCCGATTTCGTCTGAGGGGCATAAAGATTAATCCCCCGATATGAACAAGGCCCAAGCACAAAGTCCAAAATAAGTGCTCTACCTGGAGCCACATCATATAACTTCAACAAGTGAAACCCCGGGACAGATATAAGAATCCCTAGACCGGAGCAAGAATCCTGCCTGATGGACCAGTATGAAGGTCCCTGCAACCAGTCTTGCTGTGCATGTCATATTTCCTGAGTAATGTGAAAACGGGTATCTTGTAAAAAGAAAATCCCCAGTGGCAACAAACGTATCCAAGAAAAAATCAGGCGTCTCTTCGACAGTCGCATCATACTGTTCACAGTAAGAGTATAACAAGTAAAACAGGACATAGAGATCGATTAAGGCAAAAAAGACACATCACAATTTCCTTCTCCCAGCTACCTTTTGCCCCTTAAGTTTCACCCTTGCTTTTCGTTTTTGAGAAAGGCCAGAACCTAGGTTGAGTTCCATATCAGTAGGACCTTCAGGGAGGGATGAAACTACTGAGGAAGAGCCTGATTCTCCCCCGGCATCATCAGAAACAGACTGGAGTAACTCAAAAGGATTAGATATGGGGATAGGAGAGGAAACTGAACCTACTGGGAGGGAAGGCATAGAATGGGACACATTTCTCAAAGATCTACGACAACTAGATGTGACCAATATCTGAGGGGGAGGGAGGGGGCATAGTACTCGGACCAGGGGTAGGGTCAGAAAATGGCATAACAGGCTGGGCCGGTATAGCGGAGGGCTGCTCCCGGGCACTGACCGAAAGGGTGACTGCAGTCAACTCCTCAACCCGTGGGGCTGAGACAGACTCAGGGACCAGTGCAGGGGACTGAAAAACCGTCAAGGGCGGAGTAGCGCGTAAGCGGGCATTCTGTGCCTGTGAGATGAGAAAACGCTGGTCAACCCCCCCCATCATGAGATACCGGATTATGTGCAGCCCAGTGACAATTCTGGAAAGTATGTCCTAATTCTTCACATAGGTTACACTTGCACTCATTAACACAGTGTGCACCCACATGGCCCAGTTCACCAAATACATTACACTTCATTTTGTCACACACATTACTGAGATGAGTAGGATCACCACACCGGTAACACGCTTTAGGTTGACCCAGGTAAAATAAAACCCCTCTATCCCGGCCTATAAAAAAAGAGTTGGGGAGATGGACTGGACCTGACTCATTTGTATGCAATAAGACCCTAATCTTCCAGCCTCCAGTCCAGATATTTTCCAAGTCCAGGATTGCCTCAGCACGGCCCTGCACAGTACATCGTTGCCCCAACCAGTAAAGGACATCATTAATTTCCACTCCCTCGTTCCGAAACAAAATGGTTATAGTCTTAAAGGCTGGTTTAGAAAGAGGAATGACTTGGAACGGAGTCCAAAGAGCAGTGTTCTTTAAGGCAGAATATCTCGACCAGAAATGTTCCAAACCCCAGACAGTTTGGAAACTGACATCAAAGGAAGACTCCCCAGAAATGTGAATCATTGCATAGATTTCATGAGAGAAAAATTTCAAGGAGTCTTTTAGAAGAGTCCGAGCCACATAGGTACAGTCAGGGAGGTCAGGTAATCCCCCCTTATACAGCAAACAGACAGCATTATGCCTCTTGGCAGCCTGAACTGGAAACTTAAATAAGGAGGAAAATGAACGGGTAGGTGCAGCCAAACCAGAAGTAGGAGCAGGAGAGGAAGAATCTTTTTGAACAATACCTGCAGTTCCAGGAGAATGAGCAAGGGAGGAAGCCTGGCAATCAGAGCCCACAACATGCATCAGAGTCGGGTGTTGCATCAAAGCCAATTCAACTGGCAAACTCAAGGGATCTGAGGAATCCATAGGAGCATCAAGGGAACCATGCGTTTCAGGAAGAGCTGTACAACCGGGGAACAGTATCGGGGACGGACCGGAAATCCAATGACCAGTTTGCGGTTCCTGCACCCAGCCAGCTCCACGAAGAGCAGTGTCAACAGACCGGGGATGCTCCTCAGGGGAGAGCGAGATGTGGGGCAATGGCAGCAGGGGAGACAACGAAGCAGGCTCCAATGCACAGTCGCCATCCACCTCCAACAAACAGGTATCTACAGGGGCAGCCTCCAGCACGAAAGAGTCCAATGGCCCAGAATCCAAAACCGCATCGACCAGGTGGTGAGTTTCCGAAGTCGGTCCAACCAAAGGTACAGGCAAATCTGTGGGGGGAGAAGCAGCTCGATAATGCTCAGCAGCAGAAGAGAAATCTGGTAGAGAATGTAATTCATCACAAATCCGTTTTTTTGTAAGCAGAAAACTATGTTCTGCTTCAGCCAGGCGGTCACACAGCTCCTTCTTAAGCGAGCAAGGTACAGGCGTAACAGGTAGCTAAGTATCCTCCAAGGCAGCATTTGTAGACATCAGGCTAGGTTTCCAAAACTGTAGCGACTAACATAGGAACAGGCTCCGTCTGTAGCAAAGGCACAACAACAGCAGAAGACAAAGATCCCAAAGAACAAACAGCATTGTCGGTCTCATTAAGAGCCAAGGTGGAGGCTGAGACCAAACCTCCCACCTCCATAGCTTCCTCCACCACAACCACAGGGACGTCCGCCATCTTGGGCAGGGGTTCCCCCACTAATGAGTAGGGGAATTTCCCCGGTGTCCTGGCCAAATTTCCCTCATTCACTAAAAATACCACCAACAGCTTAATCTGGTTCAAGGTCAGTTGGCATTCATCTGTATTCCCTCCCCCGGGTCGTACCTGAAAATAGGCAGGATTTGTCTACTGCACTTACCCGGTCAACAAAACTAGATAAATAAAAATACAGACCCTGAACCAGCAAATGCAATAACTCCCTTTAGTACAGACCTCTACCAGCCCCTGCACTACAATCATCTCTTAATATTGACCTGTACTGGCCCATGCAATAAACCCCTGTAGTATAGCCCTTACTGTCCTGTGTAGTCACTCTCTGTAATACAGCCCTGTATGGGTCTGTGCATTAACTTTCTGTAAAACAGACCTATAATGGCCCGTGTGATTGGCTGCTGTAATGCAAAACAATACTGGATCCTGCAGTCACCTTCTGTAAGACAAACCAGTACCGACCTGTGCAATCATGCCCCCGCATACAGACCCTGAACCAGAAAATGCAATCACCGCCTTTAGTACAGACCTCTACCAGCCCCTGCACTGCAATCACCTCTTAATATAGACCTGTACTGACTAATGTAATTAACCCCTGTAATACAGCCCTTAACTTCCTGTGCAGTCACACTCCATAATACAGAGCTATGTGGGTCTGTGCATTAACCTTCTGTAATACAGACCTATAATGACTATGGAATCACCCCCATAATGCAAAACAATACTGACCCCAGCAGTCATCCTCTTTAAGACAGACTGGTACTAACCAGTGTAGCTACCCCCAGTGATACAGACCTGTACAGCCCCTGCTATCACCCCCTCCCATAATACAGACTGATACTGGCCCCTGCAATCGCATCCTTTAATTTACAACAGTTCCTAGCCTGTGCAATCACCACCTGAAGAACAGACCAGTATCATCTTGTGCATGTGCAGTATCCTCTGTGATACAGACCAGTACCAGTCCCTGCAATCACCTCACTCTAATACAGACTGAAACTGGTCTGTGCAGTCAGCCCATGTAACACAGACCATTACTAGTTCATGCAATTTCTCCTGTGTAATACAGCCTCCGAGTACTACTGACCAGTTTTTGCCTCTGGAATTATCCCATAACTTAGACTAGTACCAGCCTCTGCAATCACCCTGCATGCTACGTTAACAAGACAAGAAGTACTGCAGCCTCAGTGGGTCAGAAGGGGGAGGGAATGGGATGGAGCTGCGGCAGTAGTACTGCATTTTAGTAAGGCAAGGAGTCCTGCAGCATCAGTGGGTCAGAAGGGGGAGGGAATGGGATGGAACTGCATCAGTAGTACTGCATTTTAGCAAGGCAAGGGGTACTGTAGCCTCAGTGGGTGAGGAGGAAGAGGGAATGGGATGGAACTGCAGCAGCAGTACTGCATTTTAACAAGGCAAGGGGTATTACAGCCTCAGTGGGTCAGAAAGGAGAGGAAATGGGATGGAACTGCAGCAGTAGTACTGCATTTTAGTAAGTCAAGGAGTACTGCAGCCTCAGTGGGTCAGGAGGGAAAGGGAATGGGATGGTTCTGTAGCAACAGTACTAAATTTAGCAAGGCAGGGGTCCAGCAGCCTCAGTGGTTCAGGAAGCAGAAGGAAGGGAATGGCGTTATAGCAGTGGTACTGGATTTAGCAAGGCAGGGTGTACTGCAGTCTCAGTGATTCTGGAGGAAGAAGGAATGGGATAAGCTGTAGCAGCGGTACTACATTTAGAAAATGAGGGTTTAGTGCACCCTCTGTGGGTCAGAAAAGAGAGGCCTTGCTAAGGGTCTTCAATCCAGTATAAAGTCTGAACAGGAAGAGGTGAAAGGTAAAGCCAGAGTCCCTGTAATAGAAATAAGAGGAGTTTGCTGGGAAGAAAGTGAAGGACTCAACCCAGGAGAAGAATTGGACAGGAGGCTGATGGCACCATACAAATGATTTAAAGCATCTTCCAGTTTTGTTTAGTAGTATAATGTTCTAGTTGTGCTAAATGTTGAATATTTTATAAATGTTTTAATCAAGTTTTTTTTTCTCAAGAAAAAAGATGGCCACCACATTTGACTTAGGCCTTGTTCACACTGTGCTATTTAAAATGTTTTATTGGTGGTAAAATGTTTTAAATAGCTGCTAGCATGGTTTGCATTCACATTTAGCATGACTTGTGAACCGTTTTAGTGAACCGTGCTCAAACCCTGCTTCGAGGTAGGCTTGAGCACGGTTTTCAAAATGCTTCTGATTGTAATTCGGATTTACCGTCAGTGAGAGCAAAATGACACAGTTTCCAGAGCACGATTCTGAATCTTTTAATGTCGCTGCAAAGCATGATGGTAAGCAGCTTTCAGGTGCTGAGAGTGCCAGAAAATGAATGAATAGACACCAGTGAGAACATACTGACACGGATTTGTTAAGCAACCAACACGTTTTTAAACTCGCTTTACACAGTGTGGATGCTTTGAAATGGTAAGCTTTAATCCGTTTCTAAGAATGGTTTAAAGAATTGTTTTCCAGCATCCCGCAGTGTGAACAGGGCCTTAGCAGTAGCATTGGAGACCTGGCAAGGGTTAGGATCAAGAAAAAAAAATAAAAAACCTCAAGGTGTGCAGCATAGGAGGTCAATCAATCAATCAATCAATCAAGTCTTTATTTAACCAGGCGTTCATCGCTGAGCAGAAGCTCATTTGCAAGATGGACCTGGGTGGAGCATGAACAATTGTATATACAGGTCAACACAGGTATTTACAAGGCAATACAGACAATACTCTTTACAGAGAGGAAGAAAAAGAAGTTCATGTGTACATAGAATTATACAGATATTGTACAGATTACACGGTATTTACATACATAGAAGTGTCTATAGGAAGATAAAGCAGGTTATCTAAGGTTGCAGGAGGAACTAACAGAAGAAAAAAAAAATACACCAGGTAGAGGTGAAGGTAGGGGGAAGGGAAGGAGATAGGGGGAGAAAGGCTAGGAGGGCACGGTGCACAGAGAGGAGTTGGTAAAACGGGATGTAGAGAAGGTGGATGGAGAAAAGGAGTATGTGTGAGCCCCGGGATTGAATGCTATAAAGTACGGGGCATGGTAGGATGTCACAACCCAGGGTAGTGAGCTCCTATCCAAGGTTGGGAAAGGAAGAATAAGGGGATGGATGGGCCTAGTGTTGATAAGACAGGGGGATAAGAGAGAGAGAGAACAATTAGGCTGGTGAGGAGCAAGCTGGGGGGTCAGTACTTAAAATTGGGTCTAGGCATGGCTATATACCAGTGCAGACACCGGTACTGGGTCTGAGTGGGTGAAGCAGTTACATACTTCTCTGATTGTACGGAATTAAAGTGTCTTGAGGTACTTAGAAAAGTAGATTTGACAGATATGTATATTTGTATTAACTGTGAATGAAACTATCCTTTTTGGAAAAAAAAATGGTCATTGCACTGCTGCTTTAATTAGAGATCATAGTGATAAACTGATTGATACAATCAATTCCAAACACTGCTTTCTCTAAAGAGTCAAGAAAATAAATTGATTACAGAGTTCACGAAATTAGTTGCCTTACATTCAAAAATGTAAGTCCTTGAGAAATGAAACATTTTATTTCATGGCAGATCTCACCAGGCTAAATGTTACAATACCATTTGTTGCTTTGTCTTAAATATGCCAAGTTTCACATACCACTGTCAACTGTACACTGTTCTTGAAATTCCCTTCCTGAATGACTAACTCCGTTACAACTGGTCTTTCATAATTCATAACATTCTGAGCTCTCGAACATCCCAATATATCACAAAACAATCCATGCTGTAGTCTTAACTAACTTTGTACAACCAGTGTCCCTCTGGGGAACTTCCTCTAAAACTTGCTAAACCAAAATCCACATCAGGCGGGTGAAAGAGTTTTCAGGTTCCATGCACCACTTGAACAATCCTCAGTCAAAGGGAAACATGTAAGCAATACTATATGACAGGGTGTGGGTTATGCTGGATTTACCCACGTCTGATGTGTGGCCTCAAGACTTAACCACACCAGAAGTGGGTACATCCCACCATAACCCACACACTGGAGTGGATTATTGCAATTATACAATTAAACATGTAACCCCCCTACAAATGGGGGTTCCCGAGAAGTCTTCCTCGAGCTTGCCTAAATGCTCACTGCCAGGCTGGTGTCCTGCATTTTAACAGTTTAAATCTGATTGCCAGAGAGTGCCTGTATAGCCGCTGTGTACTCTCTCTTTAAGAGCTGCCTGGATTGCAGTCATAAGTAATCTGAGAGGGAGCTCTGTTGAAAGATGTAACTATTTGCTGAAAATCATTTAGAGTGATAATGATAATGTAGTTTGTCTAACCTGCCTTCTTTGCAGCAATGACTGTTTTGTTTATCTCCACTATCTTGGTCCTGGACTGCGAATTGAACCAATCAGTACTGGTGGGACCTAAAATGGAGCCGGACTACAGGAGCTGCCTAGAGTCAAAATCTGTACGAATTGTAGTTTTGGGTTTTTTGCGGCTTTTTGCTCCTGAAGGGGGAGCCTTTGTTGTGACTAACAGGAGGATCAGCCAACTAAACCTTTTGGACCTTGGGGAATTTCCCAGGCTGCTGCAGCTAGTTTCAGTTTTTGAGCTGAAAAGTGAAGAAGTAACAGCTCAAGTGATTTTTGAGCAGCAGTTCTGTGTAGTTTTGCATGGGAGAACTGTGAAAGGGCTGAGTTTTGGCTGGCCTGTCTACCTGCTGTCCCTGAGAGGGAAAATAAGAGTTTATTCGGACTGAATCTGAGTTGTGAGGACTATTTAAGCCACTGGACTGTGACCAGGCTTTAACCTGAAGAAGACTGAAGATTTGCTGAAAGCGATCAGCCTGTCAGGATTTCCAGCTGCTTTTGAATCCCTGGTTTGTGCAGAGATTTTGCGATCGTGACCGGAGAGCGGTTTGCCTGGTACAGTAGAATTTCCTTACAAGTAAATGTGCTGTGTATTGAAAGTGGGTCATGATTTGGTTCCCCACTGTGTGAACTGTGTTCTGCTTGCTGGAAGCTTTATCCAGCCTAACCGGACTGAATCCGCGTTCATCTCCATTCAGCCTGGGCCATGCCATGCTGGTCCTGCCAGACTACCCCACTGCACAGAGAAAGCCAATGACGAGAGACCTGCCTGAGGATCAGCCCCCTGCTCCACGCTTCAACAGGAATGATGCCTCGGCGAATCGTGTGGGCCCTGCTTCTTCTGGCATTCCAGATTAATCACCTGCTGTCTCGATTTTCGTCCAGCCTGTGTCCAGTCTTGGGTATTGTGAGTAATCATCAGGGTAGCTCCCTGTAACAACAGCCTAATCTAAAAGTGTGTCATCTGATTGTCTTATTGTTTTCTTTTCATGAACTGAGCCCTCCGGCTCCGGATTACAAATAGTGTGTGTTGTGCATGTTGTTTTCTTCCATCACAGGGCCCTAACCAGCTGCAACATTCCTGGCTAGCCCACCATTCTCCATCTGGGTACCCAGAGTGTGTGACTGTTTATGGACCCTGAACTGTTTGATTAATAGAGCCTTTAAACAAATTAACCTGATTATGCCCTTCCCTTGTTCAAGCCCCTTGTGGTTCCAGTTTGTGCAACAGTACGGTACTGCTATTTGCTGAGTATAACCTTGTTTTACAGGGGGTCCCCAGGGCCGGGCCAGAGGAAAGCCCTGGTGGTAAGTGCAAACAGTGTGGGCACTTGTGTGGTGTATCAAGGGTATTGTGAAAGTGATTGTGTATTGTTCCAGCCACTAGTAAGGAAAGTAGGGCGGGGGTTACAGTGGCCCGAAGGCTGTGCCCAGGTTAGCTTGATCACCACCAAACCCTGACCTCCGGGCTGAGACACCAGTTTCAGAACTCAGGCCCCTTAACCTACTATTAGACAAGCAGGCAGGGGAAATAGCCCATGGGATCATGACACCTAGGGGTTACAAACAAATATTTAAAAATCTATTAAAAGGTTTGCACTTATTTTTAAGTCCTTTTTATGATTTTTACCGTAATATTCTTCCTCTGTATATTAACTAGTCTGCTGTTGCTAGGTAAAATATGACTAAAGGAGCTGTCACCCTTCACTCACACACAGACACATGTTTAAGTTAAATGTGATGGAGGGAGTTGGGAATTTTTTAATTGCATTTTAGGGTTTGAATGTTTATCAATCTGTTTATATATTTGGCTATATTTATTTATTGACTAGGTGAGTACACTAGACATGGTTACACCTATTTTTAGGTACAGCCCTGGAGGTTACAAGACATTCAATACCATTGTGACAAGCAAAGATACAATACAGTACATTACAGTACAGTATGGGCCTTACAATAAATTACAATACAATAAGTTCAAGTGCAGCAAATTAACAAATACAATAAAGCATGTTGTGGAACTAAAAGATGAATCACAAATATAAGGTACAACAGTTCATGAAAAGTTTATGAGCAGGCCAGAAGAGCCAGATAATTTGCCATCACAAGAACAATTTAATTTGGGACAATACCAGCTACCGGTAGGGTGAGGTATAATAAATTTGGTTATGCTTATTTAGAAGTTGATCCCTGCTATTTGGTGCAGCCAAGGCTGCAGAAATGGGTATATTAATTGTTTCATCCTTTACTTTACAGCCCCGATATGTCTCAACCGTAAGGGTAGGGAAGCTAATCTTATTTGAGGTTTATTACGTTCATCTATTGTGGTAGGTGTGCTACTACACCACTTACTTACATGTGCTGTGTGTATTACTTATGTTTTATAACAAAATAAACAGAAAGATAAATAAAAGATAAACATGTGTAACTTAGGGATGTAGATGACTGTGTACATTAGTACAACTAATTTTCATTGACAAAGAATAAAACAGTCAATTAAAACAAACATATGGTATCACATATTAGTGAACCAAGCAGTACAAATATTTGGAGAAATTGGCACATTCATTGAATTATATAACAAGTGGTACAAATACTGGACGATGATTCAATGAACTGGAAACAAAATGGTACAAAAACTCATCAATATCTGCACATTTAGTGAAACTGATACCAAGGGTACAAATACTCAGCAACATCGGCACATTCAGTGAATTAAATGCCAAACAGTACAAATACTTAACAACATATGCACGTTCAGTGATTTGGATCCCAAGCGGTACAAATACTCAACAACATTGGCACATTCAGTTAATGGGATACAAGCTGGTACAAACCCTCATCAACACTGACACATTCAGTGTACTGGTTATAAAGCAGTACAAATACTCAACAACATCAGTGCATTCAGTGAATCAGATATTAAGTGTCACAAATACCTGACATCAGCACAGTCAGTGAATCAGATATGAAATTGCACAAATACCAAACAACATCAGAGCATTTAATTAATCAGATACCAGGCGGTACAAATATTCAATAACATCAGTATATTCAGTGAACTGGATACTAAGCAGTAAAAATATTCAACAATATCTGCTTGTTCATTGAATCAAATAATAAATGGTACAAACACTCAATATAAGCAGATTCGGTGAATCTGATACCAAATGGTACACATACTCAACAATATCAGTTCATTCAGTGAATCAGATATCAAGCAGTCCAAATAATTAACATCATTGCCACAGTCGACCTTTTTTGCCTCATATTATTTATAGTTAAACCCCACATTTTGTGACTGCTTACCTTCTCTAAATGTCATCAATGTTGCTGGTTGTTTTATCTGCCTCCTTGCTTAATTGAACTGAAATGCATGCTAATGTATGGTTATCAACAAGCTTGTTTTGTTTGAGATCCTGGATCTATTCTTACTTCATACTTCCTGAACATTATAAACTCCCCCCAAGCAGTGCAACCACTCATGATACAATAGTCTCCTCTACTCCAGCTGCATCATAAGTGGCTATACTGTGTTGGGGGGAGGAGGTGTTCCTAAGTCCGAGAAAGATGAACTGGGAGTTGATCAAGGAACGTAAACAAATATGCTTTTGTGTGGTAACACCAGTATCGTGGGCAGTCTGTTTTTAAAATTTTAAAAGAAAAAAAGAATCAGAATCAAACAACCAGCTACAGTACATCAGCAGTATCTACAGAATATTAACAATCATAACGTGTTTTTTTAAACTAGGGACACTTTGAGTCCTATGAGGGTTGGCAGTACCCCTTTAACAACATCAGTGCATTCAGTGAATAAGATAGCAAGTAGTATAAATACTCAACAGCATCAGTACATTCAGTGAATTGGATACCAAGTGGTAATACAACATCGGCTCATTCAGTGAATCAAAAATCGAACTGCACAAATACTCAACAACATATGAATATTCAGTAAATCAGATATCAAGTGGTAACATCACTCAACATTGGCACATTCACTGAATTGAATACAAAGCAGTACAACTGCTCATCAACATCGGCACATTCAGTGACTCAGATATCAAGCAATACAAATACTCAACAACATCAGTACATTCAGTCTATCAGATACCAAGTGGCACTAATATCTAACAACATCAGCGCATTTAATGGATCAGATACCAGGTGGTACAAATACTCAACAACATCAGTTCATTCAGTGAATTGAATACCAAGTGGTACAAATAATTAGCAACATTTGTGTATTCAATGAATTGGATACCAAGCAGTGTAAATGCTCAGCAATCTCAGTGCATCCAATGAATCAGATGGGGTACAAATACTCAACAACATCAGCACATTTAATAAATCAGATGCCAAGCAGCACAAATAGGGATGGGTGAAGTTGGGAAATGCCACTCTGTGGATTAATTTGTGGATTTTCCTCATTTTGCAGTTAATCCACGGTGGGAAAATCTAAATTTGCCCCCCTGAAAAACCCTATGAAATGCAGAGTTCTTTTTCTAGTGTCTAGTGCTCCCACCCCTCTGATCATCACCTGATGTAGAATAAAATTCCCTCGTATGTAGTGGTCCCACCAGAGATCGCTGGCCTGATGTAAAATACAATTTCCTGATGTCTAGTGGTCCCCCCCAAGCGATCAACGGCTCAATGTAAAATAGAATTTCCTGGTGCCTAGTAGTCCCTCCCCGCCAATCGCCAGCTGATGTAACTTAAAATTCTCCTGATGTGTAGTGGCCTACCCTGCCAATCATCAGCCCAATGTGCAAAAAATGTATACTTCCCTGGTATCTAGTGGCCCCCCTCCCAATCCCCATCCCCTATATGTACTTCATTTTTCCTTGTGTCTAGTGGACTCCCCTGCCTATCCCGATCCACTGTAATAAAAATATGGTAGCCCCATTCCCTGGTGTCTAGTGGACCCCCTCTGTCTCCCTGATCGCTTGTAATAAAAAAAAAAGGTAGTTTATTTTCCCTGGTGTCTAGCAGACACCCCCACCACCCCACTCCACCAAACCCTGACCCCAGGCGACCAGCACATCCCTCCACTCTCCATCTCGGCCTGCCGCTAAAGCTCATTCATTGACAGGCTAGCACGTTCTTATTCATTCAGATCTGTCAGTGGTGCAGACAAGAATGGAGGGCTGTTTCAGTCACCAGTGGGGGGTCGGGGGGGAATGGCATGGTGGACCCCTGGGGAGACTAGATACCAGGTAAAGATTGGGCGGCAATTGTGGGGGGGTTGGCACTTCTAACTTCACCTTGCTTTGCTTCTTTTTAAAGTGCAATTTACATAAAACAGTCAAAAAACAAGGCGAAGTTACAAATGGTGAATTTTCAATTAAAAAGCTGCTGACACCTCAAAGAAAACGTAGAAAAGCATAATACTTCAGTACAATTCAGCTTGTATTCTATATATGTTATATAGATTTCTCCTCCCCATTATTTATTACTGAAAACATTTACATAAATACATGATATTTATCCCTCACAGTTCATTTGCCTCTTTAGTGTACTCCCTACTTCAAGTCATAATCCTCTGTTGTGACATCACAATCAATTGCCATAGGAGTAACTGTGATGTCACAAGCAGGCATTATGGCCTCAGGTAGTGAGAGAGCAACAGGAATAGTTGAACTCTTCAGAAGCAAGGATCCGTTTTAATGCAGTTGACCTCAGTGATAAGTTATGGGGAGGAGAAATACAGAACTAATGTGAAATACAAGCTGAACTATGTCTAAATATTATGTTTTGCTGAAGTTCTCCTGAAGGCGTCAGCTGCTCTTCAAACAGTAAAACTTCTCGAAATGACCCACGAAGGCAGATTTTGTGACTTCATCAGAAAATCACCAGCAAATTAAAACGCTGTTGCAACTCTAAGTACAAATACTCAGCAATACTTAACACCATCAGTATACTCAATGAATTAGGTACCAAGCGTTACAAATACTCAAAATCAGCACATTAAGTGAATCAGACAGCAAGCCGTACAAATACTCAGCAACATCAGTGTATTCAGTGAATCAGAAACCAGGAAGTACAAATACTTAACAACATTAGGGCATTCAGGGAATCAGATACCAAGCGATACAAATGCTTAAAATAACATCAGTGCATTCAGTGACTCAGATACCAAGCAGTACAAATACTCCACAACATCAGCGTATTCAATGAATCAGACACCAAGCGGTACAAATACTTAATAACATCAGCACATTTAGTGAATCAGATAGCAAGTGGCACAAATACTCAACAACATCAACGCATTTAATGAATGAGACACCAAGCAGTACAAATACTCAATACCATCAGCGCATTCAGTAAATTAGATGCCAAATGGTTTAAAAATGTGACAACGCCATCACATTCAGCAAACTGGTTACCAAGTTGTGCAAATACATATCAACGTCAGCTGGGTCAGCAATATGCCTCATAACCTGAACCCTCCCACAAGAGATACTCTTATGCAGCAACATGGACATATTCCCCACTGCCTTCTTTTCATTTCAACTTATTTTTTACTCCACAGGACAATCACAAGGAACTTTTCTATTATGAAAACTGACCCTGCTATCTTCCTTTACAGAGCTATCTATTGCCACATTTCGCAGACCCGATAGATTGCTATCTGAAAATCTATTTTTCACTGGGAGCTAAAAATGCAGCATGAACTGCAGTGCTTCACATTAGTATCATGACACTTTGTTGGGGGAGGGGGTGGACTTGTGTTACATTTTCATCTCCCAGTTGAAAATAAAGTTTTGGGGTGGTGTCATGCCAATGGAAGCATCTTGAGCCTACAGTTCCATCTCCTCCAAGACAGAAAATAGCATTATTTCTCTTTGAAAATAACAGGGAGATTTTCATCTCAAACCAGCTCCATTATGCCTAATAGAAGACCAGGTAGGACCCAATCGCCCACTGACCCCCTAGATCTTGAGGGATTGGCCACAGAGAGTGACAGCTCCCAGCTTTCAACCTATTGTGGCCACCCTAAGACCGAGGCTCAGAATAGCACCCGCTTCAACAAACAAATGGATCTGGTGCTGGAAGAACAGGACTTCAGGAGAGAGATGTGATCAACATTTACTGCTGTCTGGACAGACATTGGGAAAATTGAGAAGAGACTGGATGCATTGGAGGAATAAGTCTCCCAGATGGACTCCAGCATAGACTCCATGGAGCGCGCCATCATCCAAATGGACCAGACTATCTAGGAGCTCCAAGCACAAGCAGAGGATGCTAAAGCCCAAAATCATCAGATCAATCTAAGAATCTCTGGCTTGCCTGAGAGATGTGAGGGTGACAACCCGATCTGGTTCCTGCAGTAATTATTTTGAACTGCACTTGATCTCCTGGAGTGCTTTACACTTGAAATGGACCGGGCGCATCGGGCCCTAGGGCCGCAACCATCCCAGGCCAAACACCCTCGCTTGGTAGTCCTCCACTTCCTCCGATTTCAGGAGAAGGAGCTAGTTCTGCACAAATCCTGGCAGAAAGGGGCACTGACTTTTACAGCTCAGTGAATCTACATCGACAATGATTATCCTTCCTCAACTGCTGCACATCGCAGAGCATATGCCCCACTTCTGAAAAAACAAAGAGGCAAAGATAAAATTTCGAGCTCCCTACCCCTCCAGGCTGACGATCCACTCCCCTGATGGTTCCAAAACCTATGAAGCTGCTGAGGATGCTGCTCAAGAGATGAACTAATGAGGCATTGAGGTTTCACTGAAAAAGCTTCCCCAGCCAATGACTGCAGCGAAGCTGGCACAGAAGGTTTGGTGCCAAACACCACAGAAGGAGCAACGCTGGAGAGCGAGAGCAGCAGCCATACAGCGGATTGCAGAGGGCCTTAGGAAGCAGGCAGCAGGACCTTCCACCTGGGATCCAGACCTCCAGCCCGTGAAATGAATGGACTTTCTTTTTCCTTTTTCTCCCTATAGGTAAGTTTACAACTCTGCCCCTAAAGCAGTATCCTTGCAACCACTAGTTTTGAAGTCCCCCCTCAGCTGCTCAGTAACTCCCTTTCGCACACCTGGGTGTAGCATGCTCAGATGGGGCATCACTTTCTTTCTGCTCCTGATCTCCCTCTTGTAAGTCAGGCCTTGAGCTTTCCCTATGGCTGCCTGCACTACTAGCTGCAAGACCCTCTAGTGGCTATGACTGCGGGGGCAGTGCTTGGGCATGGGCAGGAGTAGGGAGGAGGAACAGCACTGGGGGGATTGAGGAAACAGGGGAGACAGCTGGACTTAATAAAACGGCCCCCGGATGCCATGACCATTAGGGCTGGTCGGACATTAAGGCAATCCCCGCAGTGTCCTTCATATGGACTAAAAGAACTGTAAACATGAACTATGAAGCACTAAACTTTGGGGATGCATGGAATTGAGTTTGTGTGTTCCTTTTTCTTCTATGGGGGGAGATATGTGGAGCCTTAATGCTAAAAGCAGCACCCTACTCCATAGGTGGGGGGATTCCCCCCCAAACTCCACTTGCGGACTCTCCCCCCCACCCTTGTCAACTGCACCACAGCTGAATTGTAAGAACTGCTGACATATAATTTTATTTTTTTATTTTTGTCTTTGGTAACTGGGTAAGACCCACTAGGCACAAGTGCCTGTTTTCAGGGGTGACCTGGGAGCACTGGGTGGTTAAGTGACTTGCTCAGAGTCACACGCTATGCAAGTGGAGGTTGTGAGAATCAAACCCAGGTCTGGTCTACTGGATGTACCAAGCTCATTCACAGCTCACTACTCTAACCTCCAAGCTATACTGCTTCTACCTGCTGATGCTGCCCTAGTCGATTGACAACTAGTTCTCTAAATAGGGAGAGGACACATTGACTCGCAGGATTCCCTTTCCTGAGACCCTGGGGGGGTCTGGACGGGCTGCCCCCCTTCCTCTTACTCTTTTTATATCCTGGTTAAAACTACTGTCCTTCCCCTCCTTGCCCCGATCTTGTCCCACCTTGACCCCTGAGTCAGGTGGCTTAGGATTGCACACGCAACATGGGGACCTAGAGGGTGGCTAATGGATCCACTCCCCCGGTCTTGATACACCAAGGGAGGGAACTCCCCCCTTTACTTACCATTTAGTACTCACAGATATAAGCAAAGAGCTGAAAGTTTCAACCCTCCAATACAATGGCAGCTGTCCTTGGAGGAGCCAAGGCATGACGCATCCCAACACCTTATACCCCAGACATTTACGTCTAGTGCCCTATTCTAGGGACGAGCCAAAGCAGGGATTCACTAGGGTCCCAGCACATACCTGCTCTGGGCCTCTTGGAAGCCATTCATAGTTCAGCAGCTTCCACCCAGTTGGCAGACTGCTGCTTCCTAGTTTCTACGCAACCCCCCATAGTTGTCCCCCTTTTATGGTTCTCCCCTAGTTCACAATTGGAGAAGATGTTCCCTCCTATGTTACTATGCAGTCACAAGACAAATACAAGGGTTACAGTTAGTCGGCTAACAGGCCTAAGCATGATGTGGTGTTTCTGGTACCCCACCTGTTCTAAGTTTATTTGATGGCTAACAGACATTTAAAGTTATATTCACTGAATGTAAATGGGCTAGCTAGCCCTATAAAAAGGTCTAGAACATTGACACTACTGAGGAAAAGTAAGAGTTAATGGTTTGCTGAGCTCTCCAAGTTTCTTACAAACCCAGTCTCTGGCTTGTGTTTAGATAGATCAGCTTAAAATATATCATTATCTTCTCATATAAAGCTGAACATTTTAATTTCAATGCTGAATTGAAGTAGTGGAAATCTTTCTCTGTGAGAAATCAGCTTGTCTGTATCACAGCTCTCAGTTCTTTCTAATCAAAACTGAGATTATTTTTTCTAACTATATAACACAGGGCTATAAAATGAATATAAAATAAATCTAAATTTTGTTCATTCACAGAAACAGTTTGTCTTTGATGTAGCCTTCATAAATACAGTCATATAAGAACATTTCTTTTCATGTCAGTTTGACAAACAGTACATGTGCTTGAAATACTTTAGCAGAGTGTGACAGGCACCTGTCAGAACTCCTAAATTTCAGTTCTTTGGTGGTTTATGTGTGAAAATACATCATGTAAGGTATAACTAGAAACACTATGTGGCATTCTGATGCACCGCGTCTCTGCCCCACAGTTGAGGTAGCTGCATTCTATTGCCACCAGTCCCTGCTCAAAAGACCCCCCTCACTGGGACCCTCCATATCAAACTCCAAAATATATCCCTGACTTTCTATGAATACTACTGGAAACTATATACCCCGGAGAGGGTGCCGGACACTGGGGCCATCAACATCTTTCTGGCTAATTTGGAATTACCCAGTCTTACAGAAGAGCAGCAGCTATGCCTGATGGACCCCGTTCACCCAATGGAGCACTCAGCAGATATCTCCAGGTCCAAAACGATGAAAACCCCTGGCCCTGATGGTTATGGGGCAGAATTTTATAAATTTGCTACACAAATCCTGAGCCCACTGATGTTGCAGACTTATAACGAGGTTGTTCAGGGTGAGCCACCCCCCTACCCCAGCTGGTCATATGTAGCAATATCACTCATCCTGAAACCAGGTAAAAACCCTCTTGCCTCATACAGACTATTTCCTTAATACGGACTATAAATACCTCATGTCCATCTTAGCTCGCAGACTCGATGCAATTCTGCCAAGTTTGATAGACCTAGATCAAACTGGCTTTGTGAGTACCAGGGCCACTACTGACAACATTTGCAGAGCACTCCATCTAGTGCATGAAATGCAAACCCGAAGACACCCATCGGTCCTTCTCAGCCTTGACGCTGAGAAAGCATTCGACAGGGTTTCCTGGCTCTTTCTCTTCTCCACCATGACCAAGATGGGTTTTCCTGACCTCCCCCCCCCATAGCTACCATCCAAGCCAAATATTCTGCCCCCGAGCCTGTGTAAAGATCTCCGGGCATCACACTGACTACTTCCCTCTCTACAAGGGGATGAGACAGGGGTGTTCCTTATCCCCCGGGCTCTTTGCTCTTTTTATCGAGCTGCTGCCCCAGGCAATATGGCTTGCCCCACAAATCACAGGAATACAGGTGGACGAGGTTGACCACCACATAGCCCTCTATGCGGATGATATATTACTATTCCTGAATAACCCCATGCAATCCATACCAGCAGTCTTCTGTATCTTGGATGACTTTGGGACTATCTCGGGATACTGACTCAGTACCTCTAAGATGGATGCCCTTGCCTTCCACTTTGATCTCCCTCTGGCATTTAAGCAGTGATTCCCATTTTGATGGGACCTTAATAAGCTAAAATACCTGGGAGTGTTTTTGTCCCATAAAGCTGAAGATGCAATGTGGCATAACTACTCTCCTTTTTACACCCAGATGCAGCATAACCTCAATAGATGGAATATCCTACCCTTAAATATCCTACAGAGGGTTGAGGTGAGTAGGATGGTGATCCTACCCAGAGCCCTTTATCTCTTCCAAAACATTCCCCTCTTCCTGCCCTCAAAAACATTTAATAACTGGAGCAAAGCTATCTCCAGATTTATATGGGCTGGCAGGTGCCCCAGAGTCAAATTATCCACTCTGCTCCTACCCAAGGAACAGGGAGGGCTAGCACTCCCTAATCTTAAATTATACTACTGGGCATCCCACCTGTTGTTCATAGTTCACTGCTACATGGGGTCCACCCTAGCACGCTGGAAGGGAACTAGAGGAATACATATTACCCTCACAAGAACTGGCTGCTGCCACCATATTTCAAGATCCTCTGCCTGCAAGGTGAATAAAGCCAAACCCCTGGATAAGACTTCAACTACAGGCTTGGAGTTCCATCCGTAAATTACTACACCTTACCCCATTCCTAATGCTATTGTGCCCAGTCATATCACTAGAGAATATCCCCCCAGCCCAAACCAACCTCATCTACCACAACTGGAAGCACTGCCAGCTGATCCAGCTTACACAGTTCCTATCAGGTCCTGTTTTTAAGACATTCAGTGAGATCCGCCAAGAATACGGCCTACGGTGACCAGATTTCTTCCAATTTTTACAACTGAGGTACTATTATGATACACTCCCACTGGGTGCCTGCTGCCCCGGGAGACACCCCCAAGTGATTACACTGCTGCAGCAGGTGATTCACTCCAAGGTACTACCTCATGCTATTTCCACCCTGTACAGGGCCCTGGTTGAGACAGTGGGGAACTCAACAGCTCTCACACTAGAACAATGAAATGCTGAAATGGGCTTACAACTCACAGTACAACAGTGGCACAGCTCCTGCTTAACAGCCTCTAAAATTACCAGCTCGTATCACTGGCGGGTGTTCTCATGGCAGCTGCTGATAAGATACTTCCACACCCAGCCATTACCTCGCACTATCACACCACTAGAATGGCTGAATGCTGGCAGCAATGTGGAGAGACCGATGCCCACCATACACACATTTTCTGGCTCTGCCCTAGACTTCAACCATTCCTGGCTGCTGTGCAGGGAGAGAGATTGAGGAACTCTTCGGACAACTGATCCCCCCTCACAGGAGAACTTTTTTTCCTGTGCGTTCTCCCACAGGGACTAAGGGACTCTCATAACAGCTACTTAATTGGGGTCCTCCTACTAGCCACAAAGAAAGCCATCACAAAATGCAGGCTGTCAACCCAGGTACCCACCCTGGCAATATGGAGAACACTAGTTATTCACATAGACAGGGCTGAGAGAATTACCTATAATTTAAATGACAGCTTGGAACTTTGCTTACTAAGCTGGAACAGGTGGATCATGCACATCATGCTAAAGGACCCAGACTTTGTCCCCTAAGAAGCAGCGCAGTCACTAGGACCCGAGGTCTCGCCTCCTTGGAAGGGTGCACTGGGATACCATGACCCTGGGAATCAGCAGGTATGAATATGTAATCAATCAAGGTTGGATCTCAAACGGAGGCCCTGATAAGTGGGAGAGGGATTATTTAACATGGGGTACTGGATTCTAGGCTTCAACACAAATTCATTTACAGGCCCATACTTGACTCTTGAAAATAAAGAAGCTCACAGAGTATATCTTGTACAAAACTTCAATGAAACTTAACAAACATGTACTGTAATCCTGTTTACATTTACTGCTAAGCTATGAGGCTTAAAAAATGACCTTGTGACTGTTGAAAAAGTTTTAATAAAAAATTAATTTACAAAAAAGGAAATAAAGTTTTGGATGGCAATCTACCTCCAAGTGTCAGTTCACTTTTTATGTTGTCTCATGCTTGCACAGTCAACATATTGAATTAGTAGCAGATTTGGAGGTGTGGTCACTGTTGGGTGAATGCAGGGCACACATCAGTAGGTGTGTCCCTCATTCCCCAATAAGCCAGCATGCAGGCGCCACACCAGGAATACATAATGTGGTGAGTACATCTAAGAAAAGGTCCTCTGCAATGACAGACAAGCTCGTCATGCAGTGGTACCAAAACACACCCTCCCTATGTGCCTTTCCTGGTGAAGCCCTTCAATTAACATGGCGGCGCTGACTGCCTGCATGAGCAGCTTTGGGGTGCCCAATCCCCTGTTGGCATGCCCCAACCCACGTCATTTACGATGGGGAACCCACTCCCCGTGGCATAATACACTCAATTTTAAGTGTGTGAGGTGCCCAATCCCTTGACATCATGTCCCCTTCCCAGTTTAATTTGCCGATGGTGGAGCCCACTCCCCATCGGCATAATCCCATTTGTTGTGTGCCAACAGGGTGCCAAATCCCGTCGGCTACAGACCCCCAAAAACACTCAGGTGCACGCTGGGAGCCCACCCCAGCATGCCAAATGCCCCTGTAAAAAAACCGTCCTGCAATGTTTTTTTTTAAACCTGCAAAGAGAGAACAGTCCCTCATTGACTCTGGTGGCCCTCCCCAACCTGTGCCCACCCTCTGCACCCTGCCTCCCCACACCCCTCCTCACCCCATACTTACCTCCGGAGCATGGTGTGATGATCTTCGGTGGACCGGGAACATGTCTGCACTCTTCAAAGCCGATTGTGAACTGAAGAAATGCTGGTAAGCTGTATAATGGCATAAATAGGATTTTTTTCAACTTTGGTGCATATCTTGGGCATTTTTGGGAATTTTGGCTCCAAATTTTCAACATGGGGTTACTGGTACCCCTCCTCATGATTTCAGTCACTGTCATGACATTATTCGGTCCAGAAAGGTGATTTCGCAGTTACTGCACAGAATCACCTTTCAGGACAATTAATGAAACGACAGTGCCACTGTTCATGAGGGGGGCTCTCAAAAAGCCTACATTGCAAATTTTGTGGAAAAATAAAAAGAAAATGGCTGTTTTACGAGCGTGCATTACACAGTTTCCACGTACGCTTGTAACTTTGTGAATTTGTAATATTTTCACTCCAGATTTTCAAGATTGGCATTTTTCCACACCTCCTTATGAACAGTACAGCTGTCATTTTACATATCCTGGCAGAAATGTGCTTGCGCACATCCGGCACAGAATAGCGCGGATGCTGTGCAAAGTCAGTTTTTGGGACAGTTTGAGAAAATGACAGTGACACTGTTCATGAACAGAGGTCCTAAAAGGCCTATGTTGAAAATTTGGTGATGAATGTCCATACAATGACTGTGTTACAAGCGTGCGTTGCACAGTTTCCACGCACCCTTGTAACCTAGCAAATTTGCAATATTTTCATGCCAGATTTTCAACACTGGCAATTTTTCACACCTCCTTATGACCAGTACAGCTGTCATTTTTCACAGCCTGCTCAAAATGTGTTTCCGCACCTGTGGCGCACAATGGCATGGTCGCTGTGGGAAATCAACTTTTGGGACAGACTAACAAAATGCATCACCACTGTTTATGAGAAGTCCCAAAATGCCTATGTTGAAAATGTGGCTAAAAAAATCCCCAAAATAATTGGGCTACGGACGTGTGTTGCGCAGTTTCTATGCATGCTCATGACTTCAATTTTTCATATTTTCACTCCAGATTTTCAACATTGCCATTTTTTCACATCTCCTCATGAACTATACAGTTGTCATTTTTCACATCCTGCCCAAAATGTGTTTTCGTCCCTGTGTCGCCAAATAGCATAGCCACTGTGCAGAACCACCTTTCCGCTAACAAACTGATTGTGCCACTCTTCATGAGGTGGGGTCACAAAAAGCCTATGTTGAAAATCTGGAGTGAAAATACCAACAAACGCCTACGACGTTAGGGTTTCCAACAGTAACACCCCACCCTGTAGAGACTGCCAGGCCTCAGGAGTGTGACTTGGGATCATTGGCTGTAATGCTCATGCCATTCCACCCCCACCCCAACCCTGCAGCCAGTGACAGGCATCGAGATGTGCCTTGGAGTGTTCGGCCCTGAAGTTCACCCCATTCTCTTATATTACACCCATCTCAGTGTATTTCCTTATGGAATGGGGCAAGTATAAGGCCCAAAGACCCCAAAGCATACCATGACACTTGTCAGTGTCTACAGGGTAGGGTGAGGCCCATTCTCCTATACTGCACCCATCTCAGTGTATTTCCTTATGGAATGGGCTAAGTATAAGGACCAAAGACCCCAAAGTACACTACGACACTTGTCAATGTCTACAGGTTAGGGTGAGGTAAAATGGCAGGTGCGTTATAGCTGATGCCCCAAAGGCACACCCTAATGCCTGTCAGTCTCTGCAGGGTGGGGGTGGGGTTGGCGTCAGTTCAGTACTTCACTGCCATTCCTATTATGCATCTCTAACACCTGCACTACCAATGCCAATGAGACAACATTCGGCATTGACAAATGCTTGTTTTAGTTTACTTCGCTACAGTATGACACCTTTTTGTTTCTCTTCAGTTACTATGAGCTGTTACCACATTAACTTCATTTAAATGCCTTGGGGAGGACACATGAAAAATGGGAATAAGAAATGCCCACAAAAATTGAAGAAATTAATGCAGCTTTCGTATTCCATTGTATAACAACTAAAGATGTGTACCTGGAGAGAGAGGGCCCACAGCCTTGGGCTAAAGGAGGAGACATCGGACCCAAATGAAATAAAAAAATCCTAATGGACAAATTCATTATTAAAATTCACAATATAATGTATCCAGGGAAACCAGCTACCATTAAATAAAGCCTTTTGTCACCTGAGAGTTTGTGCTTTTGTGTGTTATCTTTTCCCTGTGGTATATGTTACAGAGGTGTTTTGTCACTGCACAGCGGTGGGGGAAGACTGTTAGCCACAGTTTTCTAACTGCCTTGTTTGCAGTGGTGATTAAGCTAACACACATCTTTGTTACTTTGGTATACTGCCTCTGAGGTAAAGCAGTAAAATGCACTACTGTAGTGCGAGGATGACAGAGACCTGAAAGCTCTCTCCTAAAACCTAATCCAACTGCATCCAGAATGGGATAAGGTAGGGGCAGTGCCAAAAAATATGTTAGTGAATAGCTGGAGGAACCCCACAGCTCCTCCAGCCACCAGCCATCAGATTTTCTTGATATTTTACCTTAATAGCATGATGTCACCGCCCAAGTGAATTCCCTCCAGATGTGACATTCTGTAACTTTATACACCTCTCCATTGCTTACTGGTTATTACTATAGTTAGTTCTGTGTTTCACTGCTGCATTACATGAATCGTAGAATGTTGATGGGGTTCAGCAAGTGCCTGATATAGGTAAGACAGAAGACACTACGGAGATTGATGCACATGAAGTTACTGAATTACTGCAAAAAAGCAGGTAAGTCACCCGTGTCCTCCTTACTCTTTCATTATGTCTCCCCCCCCATATGCAACATTTTGTTTTCTAGCTTCTGTTCTTAACGTGCCTATTACCACTTTTTCTCTAAGATCCATAACTCATTTTCTTCCACATATTTATTTTCTCTCCCTCTCTCTCTCTCTCTCTCTATATATATATATATATAAACCACTAGGTGGCACTATCCCAAGGGCTACTACCCCTGCCTGCTTGGCTAGTAGCAGGTTAAGGGGCCTGAGTTCTGAAACGGGTGCCTCCACCCGGAGGTCAGGGTTGGTAGTGGTCAAGCCAACCTGGGCACAGGCCTCCAGGACACTGTAATCCCCTCTTTCCTCTAGTGGCCTGAACACTGTGCAATAATCACTTTTACAATACCCTGGTACACCACACAAGTACCCACACTGTTTGCTCCACCAGGGCTGGTTCCTCTGGCTCAACCCTGGGGACCCCTGTAAAACAAGTTATGCACAGCAAATAGCTACAGTACTTTGAGCACAAACTGGAACCACAGTCAGATTACATGCAGAAAAAGTTAGATCTGATTTATTCAGGGAACGTGAACAAGGGAGGGGCAAAATCAGGTTAATTAGCTTAAAGGTTATAACAATCAAGCAGTTATGCATGCGCTTTGAGTCCCCCCACACAGTCCACCTCTGGGTACCCAGGTGGAGAAGAGATGGGCTAAGCAGGACCGTTGCCCAGGGTTGCAGCTGGTTGGGGCCCTGTGATGGAAAACACAACATTCACAGTACACAATATTTGTAATCCAGAGCCAGAGGGCTCAGTTTGTGAAGGAAACAAAACAACAAGACAATCAGATGACACACTCAGATTAAGCTGTTGTTGCAGGGAGCTACCCCGGTATTTACTCACGATACCCAAGACTGGACACAGGCTGGACGAAAATCGAGACTGAGAGTGGTTGATCTGGAATGCCAGGAGAAGCAGGGCCCACACGAGTCACAGAGGCATCATTCCTGTTCAAGCGTAGAGCAGGGGGGCTGATCCCCAGGCAGATCTCTTGTCGATGGCTTCTCTGTGCAGTGGGTAGTCTGGCTGGGTCAGTCTGGCAAGGACCAGACCGCATGGAGACAGATTCGGATGTAGTCCGTTTTGGGCTGGATAAAGCTTCCAGCAAGCAGAAGACAGTTCATACAGTGGGGAACCAACTCACAACCCACTAGCAGCTCATAGCACATCTACATGTACGGGAATTCTACTGTACCAGGCAAAGCGCTTCCCGGTCACAATCGCAAACTCTCTGCACACACCGGGAGGTTAGGGGTAGCTGGAACTCCTGACAGGCTGATCGCAGTCGCAAAATCTTTGATCTTCTTCAGGTTGAGCCTGGCCCACTTCAGTAGCTTACTTTAGTCACACAAACTTGGATTTAGTCCAAAATAATTCTCTTCTCTCCCTCTCAGGAGCAGCAGGCAGACATGGAGGCCAAACTCTCAGCCTTTTCCTAGTTCTCCCATGTGAATCCACTCCAGATTGCTCTCAGAATCACTTCAGAATCACTTCAGCTCCTCTCCTTTTACTTCCCAGCTCAGAACTAAACTGAAAACTACAAGCAGCCCGGGACTTCCCCAAGATCCAAAATATTTGGTTGGCTGATTTGGCTGTCAGTCAAAGCAAGAGCTCCCCTTTCAGTTGCAAAAAAGGCACAAAAACTCAAACCACAGTTCCTATAGATTTTGAATTCAGACAGCTCCTGTAGTCCGGCTAATTTTAGGTCCCACCAGAACTGATTGGTCCAATTTGCAGTCCAGGACCAAGATAGTGGAGACAAACAAAACAGTCCTTGCTACAAAGAAAGCAGGTTAGACAAAATACATTATCATTATCATTCTAAACGGTTTTCAGCAAATAGTTACATCTTTCAACAGAGCTCCATCTCAGATTACTTATGCTGCAATCAAGCAGCTCTTAAAGAGACAGTACACAGCGGCTATACAGACTCTGGTAATCACATTTAAACTGCTAAAATGCAGGACACCAACCTGGCAGTGAGCATTTAGGCAAGCTCAAGGAAGACTTTTTGGGAACCCCCATTTGTAGGGGGGCTACTTATACATATAAAATGGCACGAAAAAGTCTAGAAATTTCATTGGCCGAGATCTGGCAATCCCAGGGTACAAATTATACAGGAAGGACCGTAAGGGGGATGGGGTGGCAGTCTATGTGAGGGATGGGATCAAATGCACAAAGGACAAGGGAGAAGAAAGGAGAACAGAGGCAATCTGGCTGCAGCTCCTAGACTCAGGGGGTAGGAAATTGAGGTTTGGGGTGATATACAGGCCACCGTCCCAGTCTGAGGAGCTTGACAGGGAGTTAGTGGGACAAATCAAAAAGGTATGTAGAAAAGGGAAGGTGGTCATCGTGGGGGATTTCAACTTGCCGGGGGTTGACTGGAGCATTCCGGTCACCTCCAGTGCTAGGGAGCAAGTGCTCCTGGACACGATACAGGAGAGTCTCCTGACACAGTTGGTTACTGTACCTACTAGGCTAAAGAACACTTTAGATCTGGTACTGTCAAATGGGGAGGCAGTGAGGGAAATAAAAGTAGAGGACCCACTAGCCGACAGCGATCACCAAACGGTGTGGTTTAATATCATGATGTGCAGGGAGCCAGAGAAATCAGTTACTCGGGTGGTAAACTTCAGGGAGGCAGACTTTGGTAGGATGTAGGAAGTACTGAAAGGGAAACTGGGGGGCATAAGGTAGGAGATGGACGTGGAGCAGAAATGGGATATTATTAAATGGGGGGGGGGGTTACAGAGGCAACAGAAACCTGCACCAAGGCACAGAGTAAAAGGAGCAGAGCAAGAAAACCATGCTGGTTGAACAGCAAGGTTGTGGAGATTGTGAGGGCAAAACGAGTGGTGGACCAGAGGTTTAGGAGGATGGGGAAGGAAGTGGACAGGGAGGAATATGCAAGATGGTCCAGGGAGGTGACCAGAAACATGAGAGCAGCCAAAACCCAGAGGGAGCTGAGATTAGCACAGGGAATTAATTGGGGGACTTTTCAGATACAACAGGGAGAAAAGGAAGTGCAAGGAGACAATAGTGAGGATAAAAGGGGTGGGAGTGGACGGAAGGGAGGAGCAGTCAGAAGCACTGAATGAATACTTTTGCTCAGTGTTCACAGAAGAATGGGGACCACTACCAGCATGGGCTGGGAGGGTGGGGACAGGGGGAGAGGAGGTGACAGATGGAAGAATTGAGGCAAGTAGAGTCCTAGAGGGACTGAGGGCACTGAAAGTAGACAAGGCACCAGGGCCAGATGGTATCCACCCCAGGGTGCTGAGGGAGATGGCGGAGGTGTTGGCAGAGCCACTGGTCGATCTGTACAGCACCTCACTGGAGACAGGATGTGTGCCACTGGACTGGAGGATGGCACATGTAGTACCATTACACAAGAGCGGGTCAAGGGATGAACTGGGTAATTATCGTCTGGTAAGTGGGGAGGCAGTATAGTGCAATGGTTTAAGGCTCTGAGCTGCAAATCTGGAGACCTGGGTTTGAATCCAACAGCCCCCACTTGCATATACTGTGTGACCCTCAGCAAGTTACTTAACTTCCCTGTGCTCCCAGGTTGCACCTGTAAAAAAGCTTTCAGCTTAGTGTGTCTCACCTGGGTAAACAATTGGGGGAAAAAAGGTCTCACCTCCATAGTGTGCAAACTTATGGAAATGATACTAAAGGAAAGACTGGTGTCATACCTGGAGGACAATGGCCTCCAGGATGTGAGGCAGCATGGGTTTGTTTCAGGGAAGTCTTGTCAAACCAACCTCATACAATATTATGACTGGGTGACAGGTGAGCTGGATAAGGGTCATGTGGTGTATGTTCTTTGCTTGGACTTCAGCAAGGCCTTTGATTCAGTGCCTTATGGGTGGCTTGGGGAGGAGCTAACTGGTGCAGGGGTAGGGGCAAAAATGATGAACTGGATTACAAGCTGGCTGAGTGGCAGGCTGCAACAGGTGGTGGTGAGAGGGAAGCTCTCAACTCCAAGGCCGCTGATGAGTGGGGTGCCACAGGGCTGTGTGTTGGGGCCAGTATTGTTTGGGCTCTTCATATCAGACATTGCACACGGCATGGTGAGTAAGGTCTGTTCGCTGACAACACCAAAATCGGAGCAGTGGTGGATGGAGAGGAGGGATGGAAGCAGCTGAAGGGGGACCTACGCAAGCTAGAGGAGTGGTCAGAGAGGTGGCAGCTGGGGTTCAATGCAAAGCAGTGTAAGGTTATGCACTTTGGGGTGAAGAACCCAAGGAGAGAATAATGGTGGGGGGGGGGGAGTTAAGCTGGGGATCACTGAGGAGAAGTGCCTAGGTGTAATGATAACAGGGACCACGAACAACGCTGCCCAGTGCAGGAGAGTGGCTGCAAAAGTGAACAAAATGCTGGGGTGCATAGCTAGGGGGGTTTTGTCCAGGTGAAGAGATTTGATCTTGCCCTTCTACAAGTCACTGGTAAGGCCACACTTGGAGTACTGTGTGCAGTTTTGGAGGCCATACCTAAAGCGTGATATCAGGCTACTGGAGGGGGTGCAGAGGAGGGCAACAAAGATGATATGTGGAATGGAGGGGACAGACTATGACAGCAGGCTGGGAGACCTGAATATGTACACCCTGGAGGGTAGAAGGGACAGGGGGGACATCACAGACATTCAAGTATCTTAGGGGAATCAGTATGGATGGGGCAGATGGGGTCTTTAAGTTAAGGAGGGGGAGGGTCACCAGGGGGCATGGGCTAAGAATAGAGGGGGGAAGATTTAGGAAGGAAATGAGGAGACACTATTTCACAGAGAGGGTGGCAGCAAAAACGAATGCCCTACCAGAATGGGTGTTATCATGTAAATCTTTGAACAGCTTCAAAAGGGCATGGGACAGGGAACAGGGGAGAGTGAGGGTGGGAGAGGTGGGGGTGGCAGTGGGATGACAAAGGGGAGATGGGGTGGGGCAGCTGCAAACTAGGGGTGTTGGCTGTACACTCGAGCAGACTTAGATAGAGCAGGTGGTCTGTTTCTGCTGGCACATTCGTATGTTCTTATGTCACCTGACCATGTATTAATCTCTATAAACCCATGGTCAGATGCCAAATCTAATTTTCCTCCGCAATAAACTGCTTAGAGTTATTTTATAAGTGTAATAAGCTTCTCCAGTGTGTGCACCATATGATTGTAATGAAACATAGAAACATAGACTTTGACGGCAGATAAGGACCGCTAGGCCCATCTAGTCTGCCCATTTCCCTACCTACAGGATAGGCCGCAGATCCTAGTTAACCAACAGCCTATTTCTTCCTACCCCCCCACAAGAATTGCCTTATGTCTGTCCCATGCATTCTTGAATTCTCCCACAGTTTTAGACCCCACAACCTCCTCAGGAAGGCTGTTCCATGCATCCACTACCCTCTCTGTGAAATAATACTTCCTCACATTGCCCTGAACCCCCTCCTTCTATCTTTAAATTGTGTCCCTTGTTCTTGCATGTCTCTTTTCTGAAAGATGCTACCCTCTTGGACTTTGTTGATTCCACTGAGGTACTTAAAAGTTTATCATGTCCGCTCTCCTTCTTTCCTCAAGGGTATACATATTAAGCTCCTTTAGTCTCTCCTCATACGGCTTCTCTTGCAGACCCTGCACCATTTTAGTTGCCCTCCTCTGGACTGCCTCTATCCTGTCTATGTCCTTGCGGAGATGGGGTCTCCAGAACTGGACACAGTACTCCAGATGGGGTCTCACCAACTGTCTGTACAGAGGGATAACAACTTCCTGTTTTCTGCTGATGATGCCTCTCCCTATACATCCCAGTATACCCCCAGCCCTCCCTACTGCCTTCTCACATTGCTTGCTAACCTTAAGGTCATCTGATATGATTACCCCCAGGTCCCTTTCCTTTCTTGTTGTTGTTACTACCTCCCCACCCATTGTGTATTCTTCCCCTGGGTTCTTGTTTCCCAGGTGCATTATTTTGCACTTCTTTGCATTGAATCCTAGCTGCCATACTTCTGGCCATTCCTCCAACCTTGCCAAGTCCCTTTTCATCCTTTCCACGCCTCCTTGTGTATCAACCCTGTTGCAGATCTTGTGTCATCTCAAAAGGCATACTTTTCCTTCAGTCCCTCTGCAATGTCACTGATGAAGACATTAAAAGGACTGGACCAATACTGAACCCTGCGGTATCCACCTAGTAACCCCTTTCTTCAGAGTGGACTCCATTTACAATTACCTTCTGTGTCCTGTTGTCCAGCCAATGTTTTACCCAGGCTACCACCCTGGGTCCCACTCCTGGCTGGTTAATTTGACTAATAATCTTTTGTGTGGGACTGTGTCAAATGCCTTGCTAAAGTCTAGGTAGGCCATGTCCACAGCCCCTTCCTGGTCTACTACTTTGGTTACCCAGTCAAAGAAATCTATTAGATTCGTCTGACATGACCTTCCCGCTGTGAACCCATGCTGCCTTGGGTCCTGTGCTCCACTGGCCTCTAGGTACTCAACTATTCTTTCCTTCAGAAGTGACTCCATCACTTTCCCTACCACAGAGGTCAGACTGATAGGTCTGTAGTTTCCTGCCTCCGTCTTAGTCCCACTTTTGTGAAGGGGAATCACATCCACCTTCCTCCAGTCCTCGGGTACCACACCATCCTCCCATGATTTATTAAAAAAAGTAGCCAGTGGTTTCACTAGTTCCTCCCTTAATTCTTTTAGGATTCTGGGGTGAATTCCATCAGGACCCATTGCTTTGTCCACCTTCAGTTTTAGGAGTTCTTGCAGAACCCTTTCTTCTGTGAAAGGACTGGGATCGACCCCCCTATCAAGAGTGCTTCTGTTAATTGGATTAGGCACTTCCCCCTCCTCTTTTGTGAATACTGAGCAGAAATATTCATTCAGTATTCCTGCTTTTTCACTGTCCCCCTCTGCCCACCCACCGTTCATTCTATTCAGCCTCACTATCCCTCTCTTTGTCTTTCTACTACTTTCTACTTTCTAATGCACTTCCCAGAGGCGGAAGGGCACTCAGCCTTCAGCTTTGTGCCTTACTACATCCCTGGTGCATGCATTAAAATCCTATAATGCCCTTCTTCTCTTCCTGATGGCACTCAACAGCTTACACACTGTAAACACCAACAAGCTCAGTATCATCAGGTTTGTGACTGAGCACACAAAGTAAGTATCATTTAAATAAGACACATCTTCCCACGTTCAGTGGGATACAATGTAACGAGTGGCCTGACAAACCATGCAGAGGCATGCACAGAAAAGTTCTCTAGTTTGACCGCTACACAGTAGTTAATGAATACACGTTTTGCTGCCAACAGGTAGTGTCTGTGTCCAAACCACAGTAAGTGCAATTACTGTGAGAAAAAAAATCAAACCAAATATATCCATCTTTGGATGGAACATATTGTGAACAGCAGTGTAATATATGTACATTTGATGTTTTTTCATTTATTGTTATTTGATTTTTGATGCATAACCTTTTTTTGTGGAAGCTATTATTATATGTATCCAACCTACTCTCAAGGTGGGAGGGGGTTACTAGGTAGCCTGGGTGCTTTTCTAAAATCATTTATTGCATTAAAAGGGTTAATGTCCTTACCAGTTCTAAAACTTAAATGTAGTTCTATAATGTTGCAATTCTCTGCCATCGCAACAGGGTGTCACATGACGTGGTACTCGTGTACCTATATTATGACTACTGTGATTTACCTATTACCAAGCGTGTACCACCAGTGTATGCCTGTAACACTGGTTGCTTTTTTAATCTAAGCGTTGTGTACTGTACTGTTTTGTTTGCTGTGATGTATTGCTCTCTTGAGAAGGTGCCTTTGTAAATGAGTCTATGACTCTAAGGTCTGTAAACCGATGATCTACTAAATAAATAAATAAATAAAATAAAACATTGCAGAGTGTACATCCTGTGCCCATTGAATCAACACTGTCCCAGTTATTTCTCTCAAAGATACCACAGTGTTCCAGTATTAGAGCCTATGGGGCACAGGCACCTGTGGGAATTATCTGGCTGCGACTGACCAGAAGGGGCTTACAGGCTCAGGATGGTGGCAGGGTCCTTGGACAGGAGTGGCACTGGCTCCCTCCAGTTGTATCTCCAGAATCTTGGATCCCACCTAGGGTCTGACTCAAGGAGTGATCAAAAGTTTGGCTGCTGGGTTTCAATGTGAGAAAGTGCAAAACAATGTAATTGGGGCACAGAAACTGAGGGGTTAAGTACAAAATGCAGCGGGTGGTACTGACAACCACCAAGCAGGAAAGAGACCTGGGGGTAATCATATCGGATGACTTAAAGATCGCTAAGCAGTGAGAGAAGGCAGTTGAGAAGGCAAGTGGGATGCTGGGGTGCACAAGGAGGGATATATTACCAGCAGAAAAGAGAGAGGTGGTTTTGCCTCTGTATAGAGCAGTACTAAGACCCCACCTAGAATGCTGTCCTGTTCTAGAGACCACATCTCAGAAAGGACATAGACAGAGTGGAAGCGGTCCAGAGGAGGGCAACTAAAATGGTACAGGGTTTGTATTAGAAGCCCTACAAGGAAAGAGTAAAGGACCCAAATATGTACACCCTGGAAGACAGAAGAGAGAAAGGGGAGGGATATGATAGAGACCTTTAAACACCTCACAGGGGTAAACAAGGTACAAGAGGGAAGTATTTTTCACAAACAAAAGGTGCTCAAGGACAAGGAGTATGAAGGGTGTATGATAAGATTCTGGGGGGGGGTAGATTCAGAAGAGATGTGAGGAAGCACTTCTTCACAGAAAGAGTGGTGGATTCCTGGAACAGTCTTCCAGTGGAGGTGATGGGGGCTAAAACAGTGGTGGGATTCAAGAATGCATGGGACAAGCATAAGGAATCTTAGGGAGGGGTGGGGGTGACTGGGCCAGAGATCAAGTAGGATCTGCAGTGATACCATAAGCAGTTATCTGCTGGCAAATTCTAGGTTTCTATGTTTGAGTTTGGCGACAGCAAGGACCTGTGGTAACTCACTTTTAAGGAGGGCTACCTGATGGTGTCCGCACTAATGTCCCATTTCAGCAACAAAAGATATCCTGAAGTTTTGGGTGGAGAAACAAAGTTCAAATAGTTCCAACCTGCAAAACTTTGTGGAAGACCAGTACAGGAGGTGGCACGGAGACATCTGAACCTAAGAGCAAGTGGTAGCTGGTTAGTAGATGCAGTGAGCTGGGTAAGTCTCAAATCTGTGACCGCTTGGTGCTGAGACACTAAACTGAAGGGCAGAGTTAGGGTGCAGCAGCCATTTCTGCCTCATCTGCTTGAGGCACTCATGCTTGGGTACCATGGGAAACTACGCAGAGGAGTATACCCCTCCAGTTGCTACCTTTGTGCAGGGCTGTGTGCCTTTAAGGGTACAGGTACATCCCAAAGACTGGTCCCCTCATAAAGGAGGGTAGTATTTTTCAGAAGAGAAGGTGCACGAGAATGAGAGGACAAGCAATGAATAATAATAATAAAAAACTTCATTTTTAAAGCGCTATTCACCAAAGATCAAAGTGCTGCACATGTATAATTAACATACAAAACATTTTAAAACTAATATCCATATCCTTCTATTAAATCCAATAAATAAAATAAAACCATAGAACACTGTGTACCAATCAGAATCAGTTATTTACAAAGGCCAACTGAAATAAATGTGTTTTTAATGCCACTTTAAAACTCTCCATGGTCAGGCACTTTCGAATCCGATGAGGTAGAGAGTTCCCCAGGGTAGCAGCTGTAAATGCATATGTCTGTGCCCCTGAAGATTTCAAGCAGACCTTGGGAACCTCTATCAATCCCCCATCTGCAGAGTGGAGCAGTCAGAGGGGGCAGAAAGGATGAAGGAGCTCTTGAAGATAGCTCGGTCTCTGTCCATGTAGGGCTTTATAGATCAGGAAGCTGACTTTGAAGGTGATCCGCTACTGAACTGGCAGCCAGTGCAGCTCGCGCAGCTCAGGTGTAATGTGACTGGAATGAGATGGGCCAGTCAACAACCTGGCTGCAACATTCTGCACCAGCTGCCAGTAGTGGACATCAAACCCTGGAAGCGCTAGGCAAAGGGAGTTACAGTAGTCCAGGTGCAAGGTCACAAACACGTGGATCAGTGTTGGAAGGTCACCATACGGAACTAGATGTTTAATCCGGATGATGTTCCTCAGATGGTAAAAAGAGGACTTGACCACGGCCGACACCTGCGAGCAAAGCGTCAGTCCATCATCGAGAATCACCCCCAGATTCCGCACCTGTTCAGAGGTCGGCAGCTGGCAACCCCAGAGCCAAATCCCTGAGGGACTCCCGGCAGCCAATCTCTCTCCCCGGCAACCTGGATCCACCACCAACACCTGTCTTAGCAGAATTTAGCTTCTGCCAGTTGGCATCATCCAGTCTTGGATCTCTGTGAGGCAGCTATTAAATACAGAGACTGCACTATCCTGGTCAGGTACAAAGGACAGGTAGAGCTGGGTATCATCTGCATAGCAGTGAAAACCCAGCCTGTACCACCTTACAATGTCTCCCAATGGTAGCAGATACACTGTGAACAGCATGGGGGACAGAACAGAGCCCTGTGGTACCCCACAAGACAGAAGGAAAGTATCAGAGTAACAAGTCCCTGACACTACTCTCTGAGATCTACCTGTGAGGAAGGACTAGAACCACCTAAGGACAGTACCTGTCAGACCACATAACACCCACAGATACTCCAACAGCATCCCATGGTTCACAGTGTCAAAAGTTGAACAGAGATAAAGAAGGGCCAAGATAGAACGGTTCATCCGATCCCTCAACATTAGATCATTGAGTACACAAACCAGAGCAGTCTCCATGCTATGCCTCTTCTGAAAACCAGACTGGAGAGGATCATAGATATTATGAATGGTATGATGGTTCTCCAGCTGTAAGGCAACAACTTTCTCAATAACCTTCCCCACAAAAGGGAGGTTCGAGACCGATCTGTAATTAGCGGGACATTCTGGGTCAAGAGAAGATTTCTTAAGGACGGGGATAACCACCACCTCCTTTAGGGAGTTTGGAAACTCACCCGACTCTAAAGAGCATCAGACTATCTCTGCTAGGACAGGGCCAATGACCTCAACACATCCTACTAATAGGTGTGTTGGACCCGGGTCCAAAATACAGCAAATTGGCCGCATAATCTGGATAATCTGCATGACATCCATGATCTAAAGCTGGTCGAACTCCATCCAGCCCAAGCGCGGTGAAGTGACCCAACACCGACCACTACCAACCCCTAGAGAGCGAGTTGATTGGATCTCAGACCTGATATCAGCAACCTTATCAGCTAAGAAGCAAGCAAACTCCTCACGTTTTTCCTGAGAAAACACTCTTCGAATTTGTAGACAGGCTGGATTCCACAGTCTGTCAACCGTTCGAAAGAGCTGAGCTGGTCGATTCTGAGCTGCTGCAATCTCCCCAGACAGGAACTCTGTCTTCTTACGAGAGATTGCCAACTGATTGTCCCTATAATGTTCCATCAGTCTAAACCTGTCGGCATCTCAGACGGATCTCTGCCAACATCGCTCTAGCCTTCGTCCTACTCACCTCAGTGCCTTCAGTTCCCCATTACACCAGGGGGACAAGGGGTGAAGGGTGAGGCAGTGAACTTGGACAGGAGCTATGGTATCCAGAGCCCCCACCACTGCTCGATTATAAGCCTGTAGGAGGTTCTCTGGTCCCTCGCTTGCACCCGGTAGACTTTATAGATCCAACGCAGCCAGCAAATGAAGCTGGAAGGGTGAACATTTAGAAGAGAAGTGAGGAAGTACTTTTTCATTGAAAGAGTGGTGGATGCCTGGAACAGTCTTCCAGCAGAGGTGGTGGGGGGAAAAACAGTGGTGGGCTTCAAGCATGCATGGGATAGGCACAAGAGAATCTTAAATGGGAAGCAAGGTGGGAGGGAGCCAAGATTAAGCAGGGTCTGTGGTGACAGTGTAGGCAGGGAACAATGTGCAGACTGAGTGAGCCAAGTGGTCCTTCTCTGCCATCAAATTCTATGTTTCTATGTCACATTCTATATATATGACTGGCCCAGTAGTGTGGAGGGTTGAGGCGCCTAATGCCTTACCTGCTGAAACAATGGTGACCCATGTCTGAAAACAAGCACAGGTTGCTGAGGGTCAGCGGGTGGGAGAGGACTGAGTGTCCCTGGGACAGCTCTCCTCTCCCTGGCATGGGGTGGCAGTCATATCAGCATTTGACTGCCACCGGGAAGAGGCACAGTGGCAATCTAGCCATTGAGTGAGTTTCAGGGTGAGGCCATGGATCTGCGGGATGTGTGCACCTCCGCCCACATGCTCCTGATGTGAAACCACAGCAAGGGAATGGGAGAAAATGAAAAAGGGATGCTGAGGGAGGATGAAGTCCTGCTCTCCTCCCTGAACCCCCAGCTCAGCTCCACCTGGATGTCTCGAGCAGCAATGGACTTGAGGACTGGGCAGAACAATGGCCTTACCCTTGCCATACCACCATTGGAGATGAAGCCATAGGGGAACAAGCTCTCAGGTTAGTCTGGGGAGGATCTTGCTGCAGGGAGGGGGAAAACAGGAGCTGAAAAGCACACTGAGGGAATAAAAAGCTATACGAAAAAAATGTAGTAATAACTGGTGAACAATTTTTTTTAATGGGCTCAGCCAGTTGATATTCGCCATAATATCCAACTGGTTATTATGGCATTCATGTGCTACAGTACCTTAGTTTCTAAGCACAAGCTCCTTTCTCATAGCCACACAGCTGTTATCAGTTTCACTTCCCAATGTGGCTGTGAGAACGGATGCTCTTCAATGGAAAATGGCATAAAATCTTCAATATTTTTCAATCTTTTGGACTCTTGTACTTTAAAAAAAATCAAAATATCTCCATCCGTGAGGGACAAGCAGTGCACATTATGAAGTTCAAAAACACATTTTTAAAAATCACCTTTTTAAGCTGTTTCTTGGAATGCTGCTGACTTAATCTGTGTTTTTATTAATGTGTCAATTCTCTACTACCACAAAAGAGTTCATGTTCAAGTAATCCAATAAATTTACTTCAGGATACAAATTCATTTTTTGAGGTATTTACTTTCAACAAATGATTGCAAATATTTCAACTGGTATGACTGCACTGACTGCATATAACATTCACACATGGCCACAGAAGTCAGGCAGGAAAGAATTGCTCAGCAGCAATTATATAAAATAAAGCAGGGGATAGTCTGCATACTCAAATTTACATCCTACACCTCTGGTGTGCATTCAGTTCTCATAATGAACACTACCCCATGCATTATTCTCTATATTGTATATAGTACCAGTAGGTTGTTTAATGTTAAACCCTTAACTCTGCACCTTAATAGCTTCACCCTCTGTTCAATGGAATTGCGCAAAACTTTTCATGCACAGTCTGGGGAGCAAGGTTTCTTGATTTAGTGAGTTTTGTTCTGGTCGGATATGCAGATTCTGAGATCCAGATAATTCAGTTTTAGGGCAAAAATGTTTGCTGTTTTTTTTTTTTTTTATTTGTCACCTACAGCCCAGATGGTTTGGAATTTTGTTCTGAAATTTTCAGGGTACAAAGGCTTGCTCTAGAATGGTGCCTTTCATTAGTTGGGTGAAAAATGCCTTAGAATGGTGCCTTTCATTAGTTGGGTGAAAAAATATTAAGGCATTCCTGCCTCTGTGCCTGAGCCACCAAACTGGTCCCAACAGTCTGGGCATGATGACCCCGGCCTCTACTAGCACTTCTTCCACCAGGCAAGCTCGAGGCCTACTGACCCACCTGTTGAATACGGGGATGGCATACTCGATGCCTCCTGTCCCACCTTCTGTACATGGTACACTCCCCAGCCTTAGATGACCCTGACTTGTTTGTCTACAACCAGAATCCTCCCCCACCCACAACCTGTTGACCATCCTCTGTAGCTTGCCTCTCAATTACCTGGCTCTGCAGAGTGGTACTTGTGACTTGTCCTGCATGCATTTGCTGCCCAGGCCAGTACCACACTGTCATCTACCTCTTGACAAAATGCATGAGCCTGAAAGCTCTTCCTTGTACCTAGCTAGCTTGATGTTTGTTGTTATATACTTTTGTTTTTACTTCCATGCCTGTACCTATTGCGATTCTACCCCTCGCTCAAATGTCACTATGGCTGTTGCTTCTGTATGAATCCTGTCTGCCTGATGATCACAATGTACCTCTTAATGTAACCATTGTTTCAATGCTTTGTGTGCACCCTGTCTACCTGTTTACTCTGATTTGTACACTTGTAATCCTCCCGGGTCGCACCTGAAAATAGGCACATGCTGTCTAGTGTGCTTTCCTGGTTAACAAAAGCAAATAAATAAATAAGTTATAAGGATTTATAATGTCAGTTCTGATCATGATCAGTACGGTCTTTTGGATAGATATTTCACACAAAAGAAGAATTTGGTCATACGAAAAGAGGAATCTTCTTTCTTAAGGCCAAATTCCTCTTTTGTGAGAACACACAGAATTAGTTGCTGTATTGGTCCACAGATCCAGAAACAGATGGTTTGATACCTTTTATTGGACCAACACAGATGTTACAAAAGGAAATAGTGCTTAAGTTTTCGGACCAATCAAGTCCTTCCTCGGAAGCTTATGACAGTTGTCACAACTGTCATAAGGCAACCAAGTTCTTCCTCGGAAGCTTATGACAGTTGTCACAACTGTCATAAGCTTCCTAGGAAGGACTTGGTTGGTCTGAAAGCTTAAGCACTGTTTTCTTTTGTAACATCTACAGTATATTGGTCCAATAAAAGGTGTTAAACCATCTGTTTCTGGATCTTTTGAGAGAAAAAATTCTTGTTTCATATGATGGCCATCTTTTTTCCTTTTTTTTAATTTTTTTCTTAACCCATAACAATGATGTCCTAGAGACACACAAACACACAAATGTAGCTAAATAAGACATTTTTTAGGTCAAATCTGACTTACATTTTTGAAAAAACACCCAGAAATGTGTATTTTGTGTCATCTCAAAAATCCTTACTGAGTCTTCTTTCTTGAGCAGATTTTCTTCTTTTTGTGAGGCTCACAAAGAGAAATGGGACCATATGAAAGAATATTTAAGCCTCATGAAAGAGGATTTAGTGTTTTTTTCACATTCTTCTTTCATGTGAAGGCATCTTCTTTGGTGAGTTCATGAAAATCTCACAAAAGAGGATGCCTTCTCACAAAACAATAATTCAGTCTTAGTTTATTTCACATTCTTCTTTCGTGAGAAGGCATCTTCTTTCAAGAGTGCATGAAAATCTCACAAAAGAGGACTCCTCATGAAAGTAGTTTTTCTACTAACTTTTTTGTACTCACATGGACTCCTGCATGTCTACATCTCTAGAAACAGAAAACTGCAAGGCTTGTAAAGCCCTGTGCTTCTGCACCCACAAAAACTACTCATTTGCTGCTTGGCCTGAAGGGTACTGCTCTGCATCTGTATCTGCACACAGCTGCAGGGCCCAGAGGATCTTGTGCTTTTGTGGCCTGATGGTCTCCATATTTGGCGCAGGGCTCAAAGGGCCCAGCACATCTGCACATATACACACACACACACATGGAAGCACAGTGCCCAGAGGGCCCTGTGCTTCCGCATCCAGATGGAAGTGTTGACACATGTCCCAAAGGGACCTGCATCAATGAGGATACGATTCTACTATCTCAAAAGAAAGGACATTCATTGCAAAAAACTGTGTTACTGTACCAATAAAAGTAGGGAAATGTGGTGTAAGGGTTTCCAATTAAATAACTGGTTCAAAAGTGAAGCTGTAGTGATGTGCATGCCCGGAGCTACAGCTTCACTTTTTAACCAGATATTTAACTAGATTCTGGTACTCATTTCAACACCAGACTTGGATTATATAGATCTGTTCAGTGCATAATATAAAAACAAGTCTTTCACTAACATGACATGGAAATTCAAAAACTTGTCCATGAACAAGTTCACTATCTGGTCCACTCCATGTTGCTGTGGGGATGCATGGGACCATCGAACTGCCAGAGCTTAGGTCAGGAAGAGTAAAATGCAGACAGGTATTACGTTTCAAGATATGGCTGTTTATAAAACAATCAGTGACCACCTGTACAATTTCTAGACAACTAGCTGGCTGCAGACACCTTTTAAACAAGGGGCTAAAATTCAGTAAAAAAAACTTACATTGTCCCTTTTATTGGTTGTTAATTATTTAATTGGTGGTGCGCAAGTTTTGTTTAGATTTCTTAATGGTGAATTCTTTCCCATGGTATACAGGTTTACCGTTGGAGGTATACAGGTGTACCTGTGGAGTCATACAGATTTTATTGGAAGGTATACAGCTTTAATTGGGAGGTATACAGCTTTAACAACATTTTGTATTTTATTTTCACTTGAATGAGGAGAACAGCACCACCTCATCTTAGTCCAATTTGTACCACAGGAAGAAACAGAAATGCAGACTGTTGAAAATAAAAAAAAAAATTAGTTTTAATCTCTGAAAAAACGGGTACAGTGTGGTCAGCCCCTGGATGAAGGTGCCATGCAGGACAAACAAACTCCCACTGGTTTTGCTAAGGTATCATCACTCTCTCAAGTTGTATTTGCAGCAGTTTGCATGTGTGTTTCTTCTTATAGTACTAATTGGGCTGAGACAAGGTGGTGCTGTTCTCTTTGTTCTACTGGTCTCAGTTTATGAACAAGCACACCATACAGTGGGGCAGACTTATCTGTTTGGGGTATTTATTTATTGTGCCAGGAAAAAAGGCAAGGCAAATTTTATTTCTATGGTGCCCAATCCAGGAGGCTCTGGGCGCCGTACAATTAAAACATAATAAACACGTTAAGTAAATAAACACAGTAAAATACATATAACAATAAATAAATTCCAGCAATAATACAAAAACAGACCCCTCAAATAGGTGCCTGGACTAAAACAGGTACTAAGACCTTCACGAGCAACTTATCTTAAAAATCCGGGAAAGCCTGGCTGAACAAGAAAGTCTTGAGGCAGGTCTTAAAAACCTTGACTGAAGGGGCCTCCCGAACAGCTGGTGGAAGCGAATTCCACAGGATGTGGCCGGCGACACAAAATGCTCTGTCGCCGGCAGTTTTTATCCTCATCATGGGAATCCTGAGGAGGCCCCTCGAAGAGGATCAGAGTGAGCAGACTGAGGTGGCAGGTGTGAGAAGGTCCAACAGGCAGCCAGGGCCCAGTCCATGTAGGGCCTTAAAGGTGAGCAAGCCCACCTTAAAGAGGATCCTCCACCTGACTGGCAGCCAGTGAAGCTCATGCAGCACCTGGGTGATGTGACAGTGTTTCGACTGTCCCGTCAACAGCCTGGCAGATGCATTCTGCACCAGCTGCAGCTCGCGGAGGATACCTCCAGAGAGCCCAAGGTAGAGTGCATTACAATAATGAAGCCTGGACATCATGAATGCATGCACTAAGGTGGGGGGTCCATGGGTGGAACTAGGGGCTTGATCCTGGCAATATTCCTCAGATGAAAAAAGCTGATCTGGACAACGGATGACAACTGAGCTTCAAATGTCAGGCTGCTGTATAGGATTACACCAAGATTGCGCACCCTAGAAGAGGCCTTCAGTGGCACATAACCCAGGAATAAACCGGTCCCTGTACCCGGGGCCACCCTATCACTCCTTCTGTTCAACTCCACCACCAGTACCTCCATCTTATCGGAGATAAGTCACAACCAGCGGGAGACCATCCAGTCACTGGTCTCAGCAAGGCAGTTATTTAGCATTTCCACTGTGCCAGATGTTCCAGGGGCAAAGGAGAGGTACAGCTGGGTATCATCAGCATAGCAATGAAGAAAGCCCAGACTGTACTTCCTAATGATCTCACCCGGGGTAGCACATACACGGCAAACAACATTGGTGACGAGACCAAACCCTGAGGGACTCCACAAGGCAGGAGGCTAGGGGAGGAGGAGAAATTCCCCATCGCTACCCGTTAACTCCTGTTTGTGAGATAGGACTCAAACCAGCAGATGACAGTGCTGGCAAAGCCACAGAATTCCCTCAGACATTTAAGCAACACACAATGGTCTACCATGTCAAAAGCTGAGAAGAGATCAAGGAGAATGAAAATTGTCCCCTCTCCTCGATCTCTCATCCTGAGGAGGTCATTATGCACCCGAACCAGTGCAGTTTTTGTGCTATGCCTCACCCAAAACCCAGATTGGAGGGGCTCGTATAGATGAAAGGCCATGAGGTGCTCCTCAAGCTGTTGCACCACAACCTTCTCAACAATCTTCCCTAAAAATGGGAGGTTGGAGAAGGGACGGTAATTCACCTTGGCATCAGGGTCTAAGGCTGGTTTCTACAGAAGGGGTCTCACTAGTGCCTCCTTCAAGACATCAGGGTAAACCCCTTCCATCAAAGAGCACCCAACAATCAAGGCGAACACCGGGCCAATGTAGTCGATGCATCTCATCAAGAAACTCATCAGCACTGAGTCCAGTTCATAATATGTGTGCTTCAGCTTGGAAACAATCCCAATGACCTCAGCCACCTCCACCGGTTTAAATTCCCCCCAAACAGGCGAAGCACTCTCTGGATGCCCAAGGCGATCACTGTTGGCCACCATGTAGTTCACTGACAGAATTCTGTAGTGGATGGAGGACACCCTGTCCAAGAAGAATCGAGCAAATTCATTGAATAAAGCATCTGAAAAGGTTGTTTTTGGCCGGAGACAGGCTGGGTGTAACAGCCTGTCCACAGTCTTAAACGGCATAGCTGGTCGATTCTTCCCAGCAGCAATCTCCCTTGACAGGAACTCTGCCTTCTTACAGTTGATTGCCCCCTGGTACTCACAATAGTGAGTACGCAGGGCCAGTCTGTCCTCCTCCAGCCTGGTCTTACACCAGCAGTGTTCTAACCTTCGACCCCTAATCTTCATCACCTTGAGCTCCCTGTCAAACTAGGGAGACCTCAAGTGAGAAGATTTGGGTCGTACACAGACTGGTGTGAGGGAGTTGAGTGCATCAGACATTGCCTTATTATAGGTGATGACTACCTCAACCGTATCCCCTATGCATGCACTACCCACACTAGACAGATCAGCTACTGCCAGAAATCCCTCCCGGGTCAAACCCCTCAAAGGGTGGTACCTAACTATCTCTGCAGGGGGAGGGCTCTTGGGTGGGGGGCCCAAACTGGAACTTCACAGTGCAATGATCAGACCAAATTACCCGATCAATTTTGAGATTATTTATCTCAAGTCCAAAAGAGAAGGCCAGGTCCAACATGTGGCTGCCCTGGTGGGTCACAGAAGAAATTTCCTGCGTCAGACCCAGTGATAACATCAACTGGAGTAGGTTGTAACCTAGCCTTGAAGATTCGTCGTAGGCCCAAATATTGAAATCCCCCAGAAGTAAACATCTGGGGGATTCCAATTTTTTGCTGACGACAAAGTCGGCTATCTTCTGAAGGAATCCTCCCGCCACCTCAGGGTGGTGGTAAATCAGGAGAATCCTGCAACCTGCACCTGGACCCCCACAGACTACCACACATTCAAAGGAATCCAGTGTTCTCATTTGGTGCATGGAGAAGCCCAGCCCAGATCTAAAACAATTGGACACTCCCCCGCCCCTGCGTTCCACTCTGAGGTAGTGCACTACAGTATTCCCAGGAGGGACAGCGGCCTCCAATACTGGGCCGGCATCATCGCCTAACCAGGTCTCTTTAATGCAAGCCAGATCAACTGATGAAACCAAGTCCTTAATAATAGCTGTCTTGTTTCTGATCAATCTGGCATTGCAAAGCACTGCCCTCAGGGGACTGGTGGGTCCAGCAGTCCCTCTCGCTGCCTGCCCACTCGGTCTGGTGGGAACCCTGGGGACAGGAACCACATGTGTCTGACTTCTCTTAAGGACCTGATGAGGCCCAGGGTGCCTTCTGCACCTGACAATCTCATTCATGCTCCGCTCCAAAGTGTCCGAGGTGCCCCGCCATACCCAACCAACGAGGTTCCTCCTAATCCTGACCTCGGCATGCTGTGGTGTCGGAAACTGGAAGGTCAGTAAAGGGCCCCATGCCACATTTAAAGTCAGGGACAGAAAGCTAACAAGATTTATGTGGGAGATAAAAAAACACAAATACAACTGAGTAGACTGTGACTCCCCAGGAATAGAGGGTGGGTACAGCTCTTGATCTTTAAGCATTACTATTTCAGCCAGGGAATGAGGCCTCTCTCTCCCTCTTGACTAGCTAGGAGCGAGAATCCCCATGTGGGTGGGGATCGAGAGGGAACAGACACACATGGACAGGCTGCATTACACGTTAGCATAAACACCCACGCAGGAACAAATAAGACACCCTATTCTAAGATATCAAAGTGATATTTGAGCTAAAATGCACAAACACTATAAATACAATGGTAATGCTTCCACACAAACACTGCTTTGTCAGAATCCACTGATTATAATAAGGAGCAAAGTGGTTTCCTGGACAACTTGGCAGAGAAAGGGGTGTGGCTCACTGCTGATGTGGGGGAAGATTGAGAAGTTATACTATTCGTGGCCCTGAGGGAAATATATGGTCTGGATAATAAAGCATAATGGCACGGACTGCAACTGAAGCAGTGCCTCAGAGGGTTGAAGACCTCTCAAGGCATTCGGAATGACTCTTCTTCACTTCTAAGCTTGCTGAATAGGGTGGATTGACCTGGGCAACTGATGGCTCAATTCTACAGAGTCATAAAACTGGCTTTTCTTAAACCGATTACCCTTTTGGAAGCCAACTGGAGAGAGAGAGAGAGCTAGGGGCACATCAAAACGCAACAGACCAGGAGACTGTATGGGACAACATTTATGGCGAAATGGGATGCCAGGTCCATCCAGCTACAGTTTAAGGTAATACACAGATGGCATCTCACACCTAGGAGGCTGCATGTAATAAAAGCAGCTCTGATGGACAGGTGCTGGGACTGTGAGGGGTAAGTCGGTACCTAAAAGCACATGTTTTAGCATTGTTGTAAAATTACAGCATTCTGGGAAAGGGTCACGCACACCACCTCAAGAGTATTGGGGGAAGAGATCTCCTTACAACCTATGTTGTGCATACTAGGGGACTGGTGTGTGCGAGTAACACACAGTATTTTCTGAATATCACAAATAATGCACTATTCATGTCTACTCCTATTCAGGAAGTACTTTAAAAAAAGCAATATAAACAGCCCCCAACCCTCTTTTTCAACCCAATCTTTTAAAAAAACATAACCCGCATCCCCCACCCTCTACTAGAGTCCTAATCCCACCCTCCTCCCTCCCAGCACCATAAATTTCATATGTTTTAAAAATAAAAACTCACAGGCAACTGGCACAACCCGCCCAACTCCATGGCCTGCCACTATCTTTAGTGCTCTTTTTCTTTTAAGTCAATATTTCCCTCACCCTGGCAGCACCTTCTTCCCACCCTCCACCCACCCCTAGCAACCAATTTTTCCATTAAAAGAGCACAGTTAGTGTGCACTGCAGACCAAGGCACCCGACACAACCCACCCTCCTCACCTGCAAGTTGCCTTCTATTGAATAGAAAGCACTCCTGTGAGTGTGCGCTATAAATCCATCTAATCATATGATTAGCTGGTTTTACTATATGTGAGCAATCACAGGAGCACTTTTATTCAATAGAAACAACTAACTGAGAAAGAAGAGTGGAGATATGTCAAACTCTATAGTCTAACATACTATATGCTACTTTAAGAAAAAAAATTGGGCATTGGGGAGGGGTGGTGGGAGGAGGGTGCTACGATTGAGGGGTTGGGGGAAATTTATTTAAAAGAAAAAAGATTGCTAAAGATGGTGGTGGGGGAGTGAGTTGTGCCAATCGCCCATTGTGGGAGTTGTTTTCAAACACATGAAATTTAGGGTGTTGGGGGGAAAAGGGTGGCATTATGATTGTAGTAGAGGGTGGGGAGGTGGGGAGATGGGGGTTATGTTTTTTAAAGAATCGGTCTGGGGAGGAGGGTGGAGGCTGTTTCCTTATCTTCTTTTCCCCCCACAGGCACATGAATAATGAATGCAAATAATGAATACCTGAATATTTGGGGAGCTTGAATATTCAAAATAAGGTATTCACACAACCCTACCAAGAAATACTAGCTTAAATCTGTGCTGTTATCAAAATGGATATGTATTTCCTTGGTAGTGGCCAAGAGACAGATTGTACAGGGGTTGAAAGATCATGCCGTGGTCACTCACAAGGCTTGGATGGCAAAACTAAAGGAGATAGCCAGACTGAAAAATAAAACTTCCTCTACAAGAGGGAGAGTGCCCTCCAATGAATTGATGCCTTATTCTGGGATTTCTCTGGAATGGCACCGTAAGGAAGGTAGGATGGCACATGCAATGATTATTGTACAGTCTGGAAGATAATAGCACCCCATGGAAATACAGTATAATCACACATGGTTGCAATGTTTGGGCCCAAACATCACAGGAGTGTCTAAACTAAACTATAAATACATAGAGACACACAATGCAACCTAGAAATGATTATGACTTATATTAGTATTTTGGATTAAGTTGACTACAGAATAAGGTCAAGTGTTAAATTAAGGTATATTCATTTCTGAATTATTGCTCATATAGATGGTTAAAAGATCATTATTGATGTTAACTAGTTTTGACAGTCGGAGTTCAATGTAAAATATCAGTGTTTTTTCCCTCTCCTTAATGGGGGTGAGAAAGTAGGGTGTGAAAGAGAAGGATCCTCAGAGACAGGGGACAGTATAGAGAATTGTGAACAGTGGACAGTTTTACAAAGAAGTTTAGTTTCAGTTTTCAGTTTCAGTTTATTTTTTATACTGGAAAGGCATGTGAGCAAAAATTGCCCGTTTTCACAAGTGTCCAGTTAAAGACAAACAGGAAAGTGCATTACATGTGAATATGCATTATGTGGAACAACGTGCCTACTTATGATGACTAATTAAGCAATAATGCACAACAGGGTGTGTGTTGTGCTGGGATAATGTCATGCCTCTGGTGGTTGGGCACAGGGCCATTGACCGAGTGTGACCAACACCCAAGAAGTGACATTATCTCAGCACAACACACACCCTGGAGTGCATTATTGCTATTATACAAAGGCTCCTTTGTGAAATTAGATAAAATATAGATTACAAATATTTTAAAATGTGTTTTTACTTATTTTTTTACTGAGTAGGGATATATACTAAAAAAATAGTGCTGTTGTATTGTTTGTCCAGTAGGTGTTGGTGCTGTTTTTGCTTATTGTATTAAGTCACCCCCCAATCCCCAACTACCCGCATTTCTTTGGTTGCCATCAACTTTAATTGAGCTGGTCTTGTGCACTGGCTAAAGGTGCATTTTTTTTAAATAGTTTATGTGAAAGCCCCAAATGGTTGTGATAGGCAGAAGGAGCTACTGTATATGTATACTGTACTTCCGGTTTTCTGTTTCCATCGGTAAGTGTGCCTGGATCAAGTATTAAGAGCAGTTCTTTAAAATGCTGTTTTTGTACAAAAACATGTTTTAAATGGTTTTTAAAGCCAGTTTGTGCAGCTGTTGAAGGGCTGTTTTTTTTTTATCATGAAGCAAGTGGGGGCTGCGTCAGTGAACTACGTGGCCAGCATTTACGGTGTCCACGGTCATTTAAGCCGCTGTGTTTGGGAAAGAAAGGGGCACAAAAATGTAATTTCTTGTCAGCTTTTTGTGCTGTCAGAATGAAGAGTGATTTGGTGGGATGGAGATTTCAGGTAAAATATGTTTTATTTATTTAGTTTTTTGAGGCTGAAACAGCGGGAAGTGAGCCATTTCTCCAGTGAGCTATGAGCGTGATGCTTTTAAAGCACTTCTCCAGTATGCGACGATCAAGACACTTTGAAAGAGCTTGTGCTACTGCTGTGGGTGAATTGAAATACCATCCCACATGATGGCTTTTTTTATTCAAAAAATGTTTCTGTTTGGGGGTATATTGTGGAAGTTAGGAGCACAAGGTTGTTGCTACTGTATGTGCTTCTGGCTGCAGGTCGGGATCACTGAAGGTGGCTACCGAGTGAAAGTTAGTGAAGTGGGCTGCTGAGTTGGGATCGAGTGTGTGGATTGATTCCCATTACAGCTGCTGTGGTCTTCTGTGTGCTGGGACTAGACCCGTGATGTTGTAGCGGGATAACATCACAGATCCAGTCCCAGTCTGACCAATCAGAGGCCAACATTCTTTCTTGCCATTGTATAATACCGCGTCATCTGCGTATAATAAAAGTTTACTTTCACTGCAGTTTGCTGGCATTTCATTGACATATAGTGAGAAGAGGAGCGGACCCAGTATTGAAACTTGAGAGACCCCATCACAGATTGGGCACCTATCAGAAAAAACAGCCTTCCAGTTAACAAATTGGGATCTGTTTGTTAGGTTGTCTGAAAACCAGTGAAGAGATAGATTACCTAAGCCTAAGGATTTTAGCTTTGTTAAATGTATCTGGTGGTTCACAAGGTCAAAGGCCTTGGTTAGGTCAATAAAGACTGCTCCTGTCATTAGGCCCTTATCAAAACCATTCAAGCTGCCTGTGGTCAGATGAACTAAGGCACTGTCTGTCCTGTGACTTTTACAAAAGCCATGCTGATCTGCAATAAGTAATTTGTGCTGCTTTACATAGTCCATGACCTGGTTGTAGACTAGCCTCCCAAGTAATTTACTTAACATACAGAGGATTGAGATTGGTCAGTAATTTTCCACTTGTTCTTTGGCCCCACCCTTATATACTAGTTTATAAGTGCCACTTTTCAGGCTGAGGGGACTGTCGAATGGATCTGTTGAAGGTAGTGTAATGGGATAGTCAATTTCTGGAGCTCCAAAGTTGAGGAGTTTCTGGTTGAGTTTATTGTAGCCGGCGGTGTCAGTAATTTTGAGTTTATTGAGGAGCAATCTCACTTATTTTCTTGTTACAAGTCTAAAATGGAAATTAGGGCATGGGAGGTTGTTGGCTGTAAGATCAGGGAGTATTGAGGAGGAAGCCTGTGGATAAGTCTTGTACCTAACAAGATTGGTGAAAAAGGCATTTAGTGCGATGGCTGCATCTCTGGGACATTCACAGATCTTCCCATTGATTTCATTGTCACAGTCATTTTATTTATTTTTAGTAATACAGACATTGTCTACACAGTAATAACACATAGTCAAGGATGCTGCTTATAATTTGCGACTTTTTTTTTCTTTCTTCTTTTTTGTTTATTACCACTTTATTCATTTTTGGGAAATCACATGTAACATGGCTGCAATTCTGTTCAGCCAATTAAAATTTGGTTTACCTATGTATGCCTTTTACAAGAGAGTACTGTATGTATAAATGGCAGTCGCACAATGTTACCCTTAGGACAGGTTGTGGGAGCATTTGAATAGATGTGAAAATTGTGACACTGCACTGTATGTCAAGTAAAAATGGTGTCCCAGATTTTGAGCATTTGTCCCTGATTTTAATAGGCAGGGTCCCTCATTTTGGTCCTGGCAGGGTGAGAGGTATGCATTCTGGGGTGGCCAAGTGTTGCAGTTTACACCCCTATGATTTCTTTGCAATCCCCTATAATGTCCCTTGGAAACCTCTAAAACATTAGTTGCCTAGCATTTACCCCTCCTACAGATATAAAGCCATGAGAGTTACAATGCCACTAAGAATTAGATAGGTCCTGAAAGGATTGACATAAACCAACTCTTCAGAGAGGAGTAAATCATTGCCACAAACACATTTGGGAGAGGCGGGGAGAGAGGGATAGAGAGCGAGAGAGAGAGAGAGAGAATGCAATTTGAAACTCCTCTGGAGTTATTTCCTCTAAAAACTTGCTTTGTCCTCTGTTGGAAGTTATGCCTTATGTCTGTCCCATGCATTCTTGAATTCTCCCACAGTTTTAGACCCCACAACCTCCTCAGGAAGGCTGTTCCATGCGTCCACCACCCTCTCTGTGAAAAAATACTTCCTCACATTGCCCCTGAGCCATCCCCCCTATATCTTAAAATTCAGTTTTACATAATTTTACAATTACTCCCTTCCATAACAGGTAACAATACATAATCAAGTGGATGGGGCACTTGGACACCTTAAGTAGATGTTCATGGTACCTGCTATGGAATGAGGCAGCTGTAGGACATAGTTGAACATCAGGCAGAATGCAGTTCCAGAGTGCTGGAGCAGCATAAGAAAAGGATGATTTTCTGGCCCGGTGGCACTAAGGGTTGAAGTGCTGAATGCCACACCTCATGCTATCCCGGCAACCTGGGTTCAGAAATGAGCCCGGGTGTCAGGATTTGGGGGAGGGGGCAGTAGTGGGATTGAGCTGCTGTGAGGCAGCTCTCCTCTCTCAGGGAGGGATGAGGGGTTTCCCAGACACTTGGCTGCCACCTGGTGGAGAACAGGTGGCAGTTCAGGGAATGGAGAGCCTGGCGACAGCCATGGGGTAGGGCGGAAGGGGCCGAGCCGGTACCCTGCATGCGTGTGCACCTTCACGCGCATGCACAGCCGTGTCTGCCGGGGTCCCGGGATCAGAGAGAAAAAACAGGGAGAAAATGCTAAAATGTAAATAAAAAAAAAAGAAAAGAAAAGGAGGATTCTTCAGACCTGGTTGTAAGTTTGGGGATAATCAATGAGGAATCTTTGCCAGACCTTAGGTGGTACATATATTATGCACTATTGAGGAAGGTGGCAAGGAATAGTGGCATTCCGTCATGTAGGATACCATAGATGATGCTCCCAAAGAAGAGGTCATGAGACTGTGATGGAGGAAGGCAGAAAAGTTTGTCATATAGGGAGCAGTGATGTGTAAGTCTATGGGATGCCAGTGCAAAGTGGTAAATATTATTGTAAACCACTTCCCATTTAAGGAGCGGAGCTTTCAAGGCCCACATATGCGCAGAGTAGATGGACCTAGCGGTCTCCTTCTGACATCAACTTCTATGTTTACGAAGAAGCATTCCTTGGGTATCAGCTATTTGAGCTTGTGGGGGGGGGTCAGATTTTGGCTAGCTAAGTAGAAGATACCCACAGCATGGAGCTGAAAGCTTTACAAATACTCATAACTTGTAGTGAATAGTCTAGCAAGAGATCAAGGGTGACACCTAGGTAGGAGGGGGAGATGACTTAGGAGACTGAAGCACCATAATGGTATGCAACAGATAATGAGCCTGGGCATTTGCCTCAGTCTGGAAGATATCTCAAATAACACTGACTACGTTTTGGTCACATTGAGGATCAGCTTATTATGAGTCTGTAGGTCAGAGGTGAGGAGCTGGTTGATAATGGTGATATTTTTAGAGCTGGTGTAAAGGATCAAGTTGTCTGCATACAGGACAGCAGAGCAGTGGTACAAGCATTGGTTGATTAAATTTATATGAAGGATAGAGATTAACCCATAAAAGAGCCTTGTGAGACCCTTATTAGTGTGGGGGCAGGTTCAGACAGGGAGGTGCCAAGTTTAACTCTCTGCAATCTGTCTGAATGATCATTTCTAAACTCAGGAGGCATAGTGGGAGATATAACACAACTTGTGAGTTTGTCACAGAGTAGTGAGTGGTCAAAAAGGTCATAAAAGCCTTAGTCAGGTCAATAAAAACTGCTCCTGTGAGGTTGCCCCTTATCCATGCCTGTGGCAATATGACTGGTGACAGAGTAATCAGGGCAGTGTCAGTATTCAATCAATCAATCAATCAATCAAAATCTTTATTTATTCAGGCGAACATCATTGAGCAAAGCTCATTTACAAGATGGACCTGAGTATTAAAGGATGGAAGCAGCTACAAATATGTTTTGTAGCCATGGGTTAAGACAGAGTACAAAGTATGCATCTGTGTGTGTGTGTGGGGGTGGGGGGGCTTGGTGGAATTGTTGTTTGGCTTTTCAGTACTGTGTGAAGCAACAAGGGGGAAATTCTGAAAGAACTCTGAGATATGGAAAAAAGCAAATATCAGGTTACATTTTGTGCTGACGTAATGTTTCTTATCTTTCACACTAATTTAGGGTTACAAGCATGGGGGAAATGGATGTGTCCTCTCCTCTTTTTCCAAGGGTAAAAATGGTGGGCATTTTTTTTAAACAAGGAATGTTGCCTGGCGAAGTGATTTGTTATAAGGCCTGGTGTTTGGATGACCATGCATTATTGGGGAATAATGTACTGTTGCTTGACTCAGCTTGCAAATAAAGCTTCAGTATTTTACTTACCCATTATATGTCTGTACATACATACATATCTGTGTGAGTGTGTGTGCATGTGTGTACTATTTTCCTCTCCAGTGACTGCTTATTCTTTATAGATCAATCCAGAGGAAGGCAAATAGTTGAAATATTAATTCTATTTACTTTGTGCATTCAATGTTATCTTTTAGTTTTATTCACAGCCAACATGCTGATGCAGCACTCTTTTTTGTTATTTATAATATTTATCAGGATCATGTCGACTGTGCCCTGATTTATAATCAAATTTATACAATGACTGTGAGAATACAGTTTTGTAAATAAGTGCATTTATTTTCATGTGTGACAGGCCCGAAGTGGAGGTAAATCATTTATTTCCATCTTAGAAAATGGGACAGACACTGTCAGCTCTCTGATTGGCTGACAGCTAAAACAGAGGGGTACATTAAGTTACGATAGACACCTGCTTTGAAAGACGTGCCAATTTGAGATGCCCCATTACCTTAGAATATCTTAGGGCACCCCGAGTTGACATAGTTACAAGCCACTATTTTTTGCCCTCGCTAACTGACCGAGATATATTGCGCCACCTGCCGTGCCAGTCTACAGGTTCAAAAGTAATAAAAAACATTTCTTACTTGAATCCTCTGTCTCTTGCTCTCCTCTGCAGTGTTTTTTGTCTCACACTAACTCCCATGGCTTTCACCCTTGGTCGCTCATTTTCCGAGTCTCCACTTCCTGGTTTTGTGATACAGGGTCAAGCAATGTTATGTGACTAACACGAACAACCTTCCAACCCGAGCTACCGACCAGGGGGAGAAAAAGCTTACAGGAAAGAAAAGTGCCATTCTTCAAACTAAACATAAAAACCCATGGCAACCAACAAAATTATTAAAGTTTACAACAAACTCCATCTCTTGATGTGGTAGTGGAAGAGGGAGAGGATAAGTAGAAGGGAATGGCTGGGGGGGTTGCAACAGCAGATGGAACAGCAAAAAATGTAAGGGACTATTTTATCAAAAATATGTATGTTTTAAATCTTCGTGTTTATTTAGAAACTCATTTCTTCTTTTTTCTTACTACTGAATTCAAATTTACAGAGATGTCTATTTTCTAATTGCAATAATGCCCTCCAGTGTGGGCGGTATGGGCAATACCGGACCGGCCAAGGGCTATAAGGCCCATCGCCTGCAGCGTCGGGCCTCATTATGCCCCTGGCCGGTCTGGTATTGTCCAATACCGCCCACCCTGTCGGGCATTATTGCTTGCTTAGGTGGGTCATTAGCATTCATTTCTGCCTGAGGTTGGCCCAAAAGGAGCTCTTTCTGGTTCTGATTCTAGAACTCTGAGCTGAGTGGCTGTGCTTGAGAAGAGCTCCCAAAGCTAAATGCTTTTTAATATTTTTTTCAGTTTAAAAATGGTTTTGTTTTATGTAAATTTAGGTGATTGTGAAAGAGAACCCTGTAGGCTTCAGAAAGATATAACATTTGTGTGGTAGATATTGGTTGGAAGTCAGAAGGATTAACACATTTGTTTAGTGTGATGTTTCAACTCTGATGTGGTTAATTTTAATACTATAGTGTAAGCCCTTTCTGCATGTGCCTTTGGTGGTGTCTGATATTGAGAATCTAAGTGTCATTTGTGGGTATTCTGTCTGTTTTGGCAGGTATTTTATTTTCTCTGTTAAACAACTGAGTATACCTATTGCCTAATACTTCACAGTACATTATATCTTTTTGTGCTGCCTCCAATTTTTACTTCTTTTTTTCCAGTCTTTTAGAGCTGTTTAGTTACTGTAGCACTGGTGTGGTACTGTGTTCTTTCTTGTAGTTCAAGTGCTTTTAGGACTGCTGATTTCTACTGGTTTAAAAATTTTTTTTTTCTATTTGTTTTAAAAAGCTACATCAGCTTGGTATATTGTCACCTGTTTTTTGTTGCTAAGTAGCAGATGTTTTTGCATTGTGTTCTGGTTCTGTGATAGAATCTGTATTAGTAGAAGGTAGATTAGAGTGATTATAGTGCAGGGTTTGACCTTAACATACATTTACTAGTCCGGGGCATAGTGCAGAGTGCCTCGGGCTAGTGCAGATGCCTCCTTACCTGTCCGTGTGGGCTAGTGCAATTGGTAGAGTCAGCAGTACTTCCGTTGGTCATAGCGGTCTTTTGGGCAAAATCGTACTGAGTCCATGGAATTCTGGAGCAGCTGCAAATAGGAGACATAGCCAGTGGTTACTCTCAGAGACCGAACAAGGGCTCTGGCTTCCTCATTATTTGCTCAGTCAAGGAGTTCCTCCTAGAGGGCGGGCATGCTGGCTGTCACTCACTGCTTTCTTTTGCATCTATAGGCCAGTCCAGTTTGTAAGTCACAGGGAGGGGGAAGCAGCAGGAGGTGGGAACAGCGCCAATGTCATCAAAGAGCACTGATTGGCTAAAGTGCATAGTCTGGGCTTGTAAGGTGGCAGACTGGCAGCAGCCAATGGAAGAAAGCGCTTTGGGGGTGTGGCTTCGAGGTGCCTTTTGTATCTCAAAAGTGCGGATGATTCAAATTTTGGAAGAGATTGTGTTGCTGCAAGGTTTAAGGAATGACTATTTGGTGAGTGAGGACCCAGTGCTCGAAGGATTCGGTGGTCCCGGCAGTCCCAAAGGTTCAGCGGCACCACGGTCACGGTCTTGGATTCCAGAACTGGACATCTTCTGAAGTTCTGACTCTGTATATGCTGCAGGCTGTAACATGGCAATCGTACTGAAGAAACCAAAGAAAACACCAGCTCAGGTAAGGCAGTGCCACGTGGCATTAAAACGCAGTATGGTGTGTGGGTTCTTCTGAGTCGGTGAGTGACTTCAGTTTTACCTGAGGTTGTGTGTGGGGGGAACTAAGCCAGTGGGCTGGCACTGAAAAATGCAGAGCGATATTGTTCTGACTGTGAGGTGGGGAAACAGAAACTGTTTTCATTGAAATTGAAAAAGAAAAATGTGTCTGCATACTCCTTGCATTGGCGCGATTGAGCGCCTTACCTCATCCACGGGCTTAGCTCAGCTGCGAGGATGCTGGAGATTCCGGTGGTGAAGTCTTCTGGAGCCCGTGCTTTTGACTTTGCGGTTCCCACCCTTTGAATTCTCTGCCCCACCAGCTCCGAGAAAGTACAACGGTGGATAGTTTTAAGAAGGCCTTAAAGTCATTTTTATGGAATCATGCATTCCCTGCTGTATTTTAAATTGTTTATTTTAAATATTTTATTGGTTGTATTGTTAGTGTATGTATGATTATGTTGAATGTAATGATGTTTTGTACAGCACCTTGAAATATTTGAAAGGCGCTTAATCAAATAAATTTTATTATTATTATTATTGTGTGTAATGTTTGTTTGCTAACTGATTTACAGACAGCCTGTGATTAATTTGATTTTGAAAGCACATTTTTGGGCTTCTTGTTATATGTGTGTGTGCTTTCCTATTCCTGCTCAGCTCTGCGGGGGGCTCTGTTGCTTGTTGTGGTGCTGGGCTGATTGGCTGGGAGGGTCTTTTTCTTTATTGCCTAAAAAGTAAAATGCTAAGCTCAGGTAAGGCAGTGCCCGATGATCCCCGAGTCATGCTCAGTGGTGGCAGTGGTTAACATCAGTCCCGGTGGTGGTGGTAGTGATCCAGGGGGTGGACAGACTCATACTCAGTGGTGGCAGTGGCTAACATCAGTCCTGGTGTTGGTGATGGTGGTTCGGGGGTCAAACAGACTCATGCTCAGTGGTGGCAGTTGCTAACATCAGTCACAGTGGTGGTGGTCCAGGGATCAGACAGACTCATGCTCAATGGTGGCAGTGGCTAACATCAGTCACAGTGGTGGTGGTCCAGGGATCAGACAGACTCATGCTCAATGGTGGCAGTGGCTAACATCAGTCGCGGTGGTGGTGGTCCGGGGGGCAGAGAGACTCATGCTGAGTGGTGGCAGTGGCTAACATCGGTCCCGGTGGTGGTGGTCTGGGGGTCAGAAGACTCATGCTCTATGGTGGCAGGGGCTAACATCAGTCCCGGTGGTGGTGGTGGTCTTGAAACAATAGCATCTTTGTGTCCCTTTTCACTATAGAAATGTGAAGAAATGTTTAAACTGCACTGATTTTGTCATTATTTATTGTCTGTCAAAAGCACATGGTGACATGAGTGCGGGCTAGTGCAAACCACTGCGGGCTAGTGCAGTTTTAGACTGACTTGTCCTGTTGGCTAGTGCAAAAAATAGTTAAGGTCAACCCCTGTTATAGTGTATATTGGAACGCTGTTACCGCCAAAAAAGAGCTCATTTCGAAACCTCGATATGCTTCACCATGGACATCATGCATGCTGTTACGCTGCAGTAGCTACGTACTCAATGCAGCATAACAACATCGAACAGCAAGACTTGCGCACACCAAGCCACCTTGAACTCACAAAAATCAAACAGCACTGTCAGTTGGCAGAGGTCCCAGCATCAGCCGCAGAGAGAAAAGTGCATAAAATTAAATGCAGGTTTTGTAACAAGTGTTTCAATATACACTATAAAAAACTATGGATGGGTTTCCATTAGTAACGTTGCTGATTAGCGCATCTTGTGGTTCCTAAGGTGACTGAAACTCTCGAGCTTCGCTCTCGAGGTTACATTGGTTGCCGTAGAAACCGCTCGATGCACTAACAGCACTGTTACCGATGGAAACCCATCCATAATTCTCTATGTTACCTTTTGATGGTAAAGTGAGATAGAAATTTATATATTTCTGAAGGTTATAGTCATTTAATAGTTACATATAACTGGAGGATAGGAGAAGCTGGGCTTGGAGGAAGTGGGGGAATAGGTACATGCATGGGAAGTAGGAGAATGGTAAACTGCAATAGCTGTGGGGCAGCAGTCTTTCTGGGGGTGATGTGGAGTAAAGTGGGATGTCTTGTGTCTAAGAGCCTGGAGCTGCTAAGGGCTGAAATAAAGTTGCCCAGATGGGAGCTGGGGAGGATGGTGTGAGAAGTCAGAGAAGCAGAGCAGTGGAGGGAAAGGCAGAGGGGTAATGCACAGGGGAGTGACGGCATCAGGCAGGGGATGGGAGTGGGGAGGAGCACCCAGTATACAGGAGTATCTCTTCCTCAGAAGAATAGGGAGCCCAGGGTGGAGGAATGGCAAGTGCTGAGGGAAGGTGGAATGTGAAGTAGCATCAGGGTGGGAAATTCTAAAGGGGTGCCTTTATTGAACAGATTTCCACCACTGTTTGGAAGGAGGAGGGGCAGCAGGAGGTGAGGTAGGAGGTCAGGTTGATCCAGGGTTGAGAGAGAGTACGGGGAGGGGGGCAGGAACTAATCAGGGTAGGCAGGGAAGAGGAGGCAGGCAAAACTGAGTGGAGGAAGGGAGGAGGGAGAGAAAAGGGAAGGAAGACGGGAGGGAAAACTGAAGGCAGATACAAATAGTTGGTGATAGTAGAGAGCACCGGACCAGTGCTATGCTAGTAGTGTAAGACTTTCGTGAATACAGCGCGTGCTTGTGCTTACTGTTGATGATGTGACTTTTTGTTTGAGTTGGGGGACTTCGCGCCCCCACACCCCCTTGTTTTTTTTTTTTAACGGGGGTGTTGGAACTGAAGCCCACCAACTCAAATAAACTACTAAAAATAACCCAATGACTGATTTAAGACAGTAGCATAACTTGCTCCCACACTAATAGCATAGGTCCGTTGCTGGTCTGATACTCTCCACTATCTCCAGATAGTCAAAAGGGGAAGGGCAAATTGGGAGATGGAAAAACAGCTAATGGGATAAATTGTGGATGTGGAGATAAGTTTACCAATGTGCAGAGGGAGCAGTTAGGTGGGGAAGCAGCTAGTACCGAAGGTAAGAAAGGAAAGACCGGGAGCACAGATGCAGGGGATGGAAGGGCAGCAATCATAGGGGACTCCATAATTACGGGTATTCATTCGGGAAGGAAAGGGGACCCAAATGCAAGCAGGAGGGTAGTTTGTATGGCAGGGATGACAGCAGGGAAGGTGGGCCCAAGAATAAGGGAAATAGTAAGGGAGGTTGGAGGAAAACCTAATTTAGTTATACATTTGGGAACCAACGACCTAGCTGGGGAGGAGGTGGAAGCAGTGAAAAGTAGGTTCAGGGAGTTAGGGAAGATCTGCAGGGAGGAAGGAAGTTCACTGGCCTTCTCAGAGGTGATACCAGTACCAAGGGCCAACACAGCCAGGAAAAGAAGAATAGAGGATTTCAATGACTGGCTGAGGAAATGGTGCAGGGAGGAGATGTTCATCTGTACTGGGGACTGGGAGGAGACCTGGTCAAACAAAGCACTCCTTTCATCAGACAGGCTACATCTCAGTATGGAGGGTTTGAGGGTAATCGGGGACAAATTGGGGGAATACATAACCACTACACTTAATTTAAATTACTGGGGGGGGAAACAGTGAGCGTGCATGCCCACAGACTCCAAGAGGAGGAGGTCAGTGACCCCCCCCACAGTGATGGAAGAGGTCTGGAGGGAGGAGGTGGAAGAGGCAAGAACACAGTTAGCAAAGGACGGAAGGGGTGAGGAACACATAACAAGAGTAAATGGAAGGGTGCACACAGAGGGGATAAATGTGAATAGAAGACTAGAGGAAAGAGAAGGAAGGTCAGATTCTAGGTGGAGGGTGGTGTCTCTGAATGCACAGAGTCTTGGAAACAAGATGGAAGACCTGCAGGCACTATTAGTGGCCAAGAGGGTGGGCATAGCTACAGTAACCGAGACTTGGGCAATATTGCACCATGACTGGGACCTTGCGATGCCTGGACATAAACTATACAGGAGGGACAGGGTAGTCAGGAAGGGGTGGCAGTTTATATCAGGGAGGAAATAGCTCACACGAGGGAGGAGTCAGAGGAAGGGGAGGTGGAGGCATTATGGGTTCAGTTAAGGTCCAATAGAGGGAGAAAGGTGAAGTTGGGGGTGGTTTATAGACCACTCAGTCAGGATGAGGAGAGGGACAGGGAACTGAGCTCACAAATATCGGAAGATGCGGAGAAAGGAGAAGTGGTAATTGTGGGAGAATTCAACCTGCCCAAGGTGAACTGGAGCATACCATCCACGACATGTGTTAGGAGTCAGGTGATCCTGGAAGGACTGTAGAATGGGTTCCTGACTCAGGGTGTCACTGAACCAACAAGAGCTGAGGCAATTCTTGATCTGGTGCTCACAAATGGGGAACATGTACAGGAAATAATGGTCAGGGAGCCACTGGGAGGAAGTGATCATTGCACAGTGTGGTTCCAGTTGGATATGGGCAGGGTAAGCATCCCGACTAAGACCAAAATCTTGGATTTCAGGAGGGAGGACTTCAGGAAAAATGGCGAAGTGCTAAGGAGCCATCTGGTGGGCATCAGAGCAGATATGGGGGTGGACCAAAGGTGGTCCATCATTAAGGAAGGAATACTGGTTGCCACAGATGAGTGCATTAGGCTCAGGGGTAAGAACACAAAGGCCAAAGAACCCAGCTGTTTCAGTTCTGGGGTTGCCCAGGCAGTAAGGTAAAAGAGGTTGGCCTATAGAAAATTCAGGAAGACCAAGAGAGCTCGATAGGGAAAATTACCTAAGGCTGGCTAGTGAGGCTAGTAAGAAAGCCAGGTGAGTAAAGGCACACAAGGAGCTGCAGATAGCTGAAGGAATTAAAAAGGGGGAGAAGGCTTTCTTTCGCTATATAAGTGAAAAAAGGGACAAGAAGAATGGGATTGTTAGGCTTAAGAAAGGGGTGCAGTGGATGGAGGATAATGAGGGGAAAGCAGAGATACTAAATGAATACTTCTATTCTGTCTTCACCAGGGAGAAGGATGGACCAGTGCCTTCAGGAGAGAAAAGAGGAGCGGGGGGCGGAGAACACAGATGTAGTGATAGAGGAGGATAGAGTGAGGGAAGGGCTGCTGGCATTGAAGGTGGACAAATCACCAGGCCTGGACAGAGTACATCTAAGGGTACTAAAGGAACTGGCTGAGAAGCTGGCAGGGCCACTGGCAGACCTATTTAACAGTTCACTAGAGACAGAGTAGTACTGCAGGACTAGAGAACAGCACATGTAGTGTCACTCCACAAAAGCGGTCCCAAGGATGACCCAGGGAATTACAGACCAGTCAGGGTGACCTCCATTGTGGGCAAGCTCATGGAGACCAGACTAAAGGAAAGACTGGTGGAATATCTAGAAGAGTATGGTCTCCAGGATGCGAGGCAGCATGGGTTCATGGGGAGGGGGGAGATTGCGTCAGACAAATCTGATTGACTTCTTTGGCTGTGTCACTGAGACAGCAGACAGGGGCCAAGTGGTAGACATCCTCTATCTTGATTTCAGCAAGGCCTTTGACTCTGTGCCCCACAAAAGGTTGATCAGGAAGTTGGTGGATTTCAGGGTTGGGGAAAAGATGGCCAGGTGGGTGGAAAACTGGCTGAAGGACAGAACCCAGAGGGTTGTTATGGGGGAGAGTTATCTGGCACAAGACAGGTAACCAGTGGGGTCCCGCAGGGCTCGATGCTGGGGCCGGTGTTGTTCAATGTCTTCATCAATGACACTAGAGATGGCATTAAGGGCATAATGTGTCTATTCACGGATGACACCAAGCTCTGTGGAAGAGTGGACACAGCTGAAGGTATATAGGACCCATGATCTGGAAAAGCTAGGGAGGTGGTCCAGGATCTGGCAGCTTGTCTTCAATGCCAAGAAATGCAAAGTTATGCATATTGGAGCCAAGAATCCTAGGACAGAGTACTACCTGGGTGGAGTCCAAGTATCTGCATCAGAGGAGGAGAAGGACCTGGGAGTGATGATCACTGGTGACCTGAAGCACTCCACACAGTGCAAGAAAGCAGCAGCAAAGGCAAACAAGATGCTGGGATGCATATCTAGGGGGATCAGTAGTAGAAGAGAGGAGGTTATACTGCCTTTGTACAGGTCACTGGTAAGGCCACATCTAGAGTATGGAGTTCAGTTCTGGTGCCCACACCTCAAAAAAAGGACATTAGCCTGCTGAAGAAGGTCCAGAGGAGGGCTACAAAGATGATAGCTGGTCAGCAGGGTAAGGCATACGAGAAGAGGTTGAGGGCACTGAACATGTACTCCCTGGAAGACAGTAGAGATGGGGGGGGGACATGATTGGGAGCTTCAAGTACTTGAAAGGGATAAATAAGGTTGATAAGGAGAGTCTCTTTAAGCTGAGTGGCAACCATAACACGAAGGGGCACAGTCTTAACGTGGAGGGTGGGAGGTTTAGGAAGGAGGTCAGGAAGCACTTCTTCACAGAGAGGGTGGTGGACACTTGGAATGCTCTGCCATAAGAGGTAATCTTGTGGAAGACAATGGGCAGCTTTAAGAGAGAGGCTGGGACAGGTATAGGGGGAGGGTAAGGGTTATGGGTAGGGAGGGTGGGAGGAGTGGGGAGAGGGGCAGGGACAGTAGCTCAGTCTGTGAACCCTACAACATTAGCAGACTTGATAGATCAAATGGCCTTCTTCTATTGGGTTCTTCGCAAGTATGTTCATATGTTCTTAACCAATGGGAGAACCACTTGAACAATGTCTGATGACATCACAATGGCATCTGCTGCAGTGAAAAACGGAGCAGTGAAATCAAACAGAAAGAGTAAAATCTTCATTGAAAGAACTAGTCTTTCCAGTGAGGCACTGTCACTGTATAAACGACATATGTCATGGGCTGGTTAAAAAATATTAAGTTTACTTTTAACTGCTGGGTGTGACCTCTACAGACCTCACTTGTGGCTCTGCCCCTCGTGAAGTCACAGAGGTCAAAACATGCTGAATAAAAATGTGATATTTTTAGTCATCCCATGGCATATCCATATTTATTTTTTATGAGCACCTCTGCTTATCTACTAGTATGAAGCCAAGTGTTTAATTAGGCTTTGAGGTATGGGTACATATTATGCTGATTATAAAATTAGAGCAAGTGAAATAATCAAGTTATACAGCACAGAGGTATGTTGCCAATATAAATAGATACTCTTAGTTGACTAAGTGACTGATTACATGCATACATGGATATAAACATTTATTTTTATGGATATACATGAAATAGAGAATAAAGTATGAGGTGATGTGTGTCACGAAAAATTTACACACACCTGAGGGGTTAGATGCTCATAAACCCCTGAAAGCGAAGCTCGAGGGGTTTATGTTAGCATCTAACAATGAGGGTGTGTGCAAACTTCAAGTTTAAACACATCACCTCATATTTTATTTTATATAATTGCTGAGTTTGCCTTTTTCACCACAGCAATCATATAAAATGAATGCAGGTTCCGGAGCACTCCACAGTCCCGTTTGCTTTCAGTATGCAATCGTTTTCTATTTATTTTAAAACTTTTTCGGTCGGCAGCGAGAAGATAAGTTTTCCCCCATTGTGGTACATTTTCTGTTTTTAAATGTACTTACCGCAGAGTCTGAATGGCGGTTGGGTTTCTGCAGAACAAACAAAACGTTCGGCCGCCGTCTGAGAAGAAGAGCTGCAGCGGGGCATGCGCAGAGTGAGGGAAACCATGCACGTGTTTGCCATTATAAACGCTCCTTTATAACGGCAAATTACGCCACGGTTTCCCTATGGGAAAAAGGCAAGGCCAGTTATTATAGTAAATGTTTATTTCATGCATGTCTGCCTGAAGGTCTATCTCATAGGATTTATTTGCCTTTTTTGTATCCACTGCAATTATATATAAAATATGCACAAACACACAAACACCAGTCCAGGTCAACAACTCTGATATAGCACACAGTGTACTAGTTACTTGCTTGGTTACTTGGTTAGAATAGACAGTAGTAGGCTATTGCCCATCGGGACTGTCTGCTGCTCTGTGTGGCCACTCTTTTTAGAACTGCCAGACCTTAGGGGTGGTATACATATACCAATTAGAGTTTATCAGAGAGTAGTGGTGAGATGTACAGTGTGTGTGTCAATGCCTGCAAACTCACAGAATACTAGTTGATATACAATAGGACCCCAATCTAATGAACCCTGATCATCTGTAACTCCCTGACTAATGAACTCAACCTTAGTCGCCCAATTTTTCTACAGTAGTATTCCTATGTAAGGTAAAAGTATTGGGTATTGTAAAGAGAGTGGGATCCTACTGTATTCTCCCACTTTCACTCACATTGAGCTTGAAGAAAGTGCCAGCAGCGGAGGGGTAGGGGGTGGGGGGTGGGAGATTTACAAATGGGCTGAACAAATTGAACTCCATTTAGTTGTTTTACTGAGTTATCTGTTTTTTTTCCAGCACTAGCACTCATGGGTCAGGAGTCAGAATTTACTTCGGGGCTAACCAGCACTTTAAAGCAGGGCTTTAAATTTTTCTTGTGCATGAGGCTGATCTGTTGGCCAGCATTTAGAGCTTGGAGCTGCAGGGTATAGCACTGGTTGCAGAGTGTGTGCTGGTTCAGGGTTTTCTGGTGTGTAGCCTATCCACCCAGCCTATGCCAAACATGTCCTCCAGAACAATGCAGTGCAGAAAAAGGGGTAAGACATGATCTGTCGGTGAGCATTTAGAGCTTGGAGCTGCAGGGTATAGGATCGATTGAGGAGTGTGTGCTGGTTCAGGGTTTTCTGGTGTGTAGCCTATCCACCCAGCCTATGCCAAGCATGTCCTCCAGAACAATGCAGTGCAGAAAAAGGGGTAAGACATGATCTGTTGGTCAGAATTTGGAGCTTGGGGTTGTTGTGGGGTGTAGCGTTGTTTGTAGTGTGTGTGCTGGTTCAGGGATTTTGGTGTGTAGCTGGTTAAGTCGATCAAGCCTGTCCACCTGTCCTATGCCAAACATCACACTGCAGAAAAAAAGGGTAAGAAATGAAAAAGAGCTAAAAGGATTAAAAGAATTTCTGAAAATGTATGATCACTAACAAGTGTTTCCACGTGTTTCTGGTTTGCGGCTTGCTTAAAACAGGGAAAAATTTAAACCACCATAACTACTGTACTCCACTTATAAAACTGCCTGGATGAATGTAGGAATAGAGATAACACAGTTCATGAAGTTTGAAACCTGAGTGGTGTTTTTGATACCTGTACAGATACTGTATATGGCAGGCAGATAGTTATGTAAGCATTTAGAGTACTGATGGTCATGGGATAGTAGTAGTGGTAAAGTAGTAAAAGGTTTTTATTCATAACAATTATGAACACTTTTTGGATGAAATGAATAGTGTATGTGATAAGCATTTTCCTTTAATAACAAAGAAGGTTAAAAAGAGTTCTGAGGTCTGGTTTAATTCTACTTTACATAAACTAAGGAGGGAAAATAACAAATATTGGGAACTGGCTAGGAAATCAGGACTGCCTGCAGATTGACTAAATGATAGAAAAGCTAGGAATGAGTTAGTTAAAGAGGTGCGACTGGCCAGAAAGAATTATTTAAGAATAAGACCAGTGAATTTGCAGGGGATCCCAAAACATTTTGGACTGCTATTAATATGTTAAATGGGAAAAGTGAGAGTAGAGAAACTATTAGAATATCTGAGGATGGGAAAAATGTTATTTTGGATGAAGACTTTCCAGACTGATTCAATGATTTTTTTAATAATGTAGGACAATTTAGTGGGGATCAGGAAAAGGAGGAAAAAATAGAAATAGGGGAGTTTGTACAGGGGAATGGAAATAAATGTAATTTTCATAATATTTCTGTTGGAGAGGTTAGGGATCAGCTCTTGAAACTTAAGGAAGGTAAAAGTTGTGGACCGGAAGGGTTGGCTCCGAAATTTTTACAGTATTCATTGCTACAAATTGAAAAACATCTAACATACTGTATATGTTTAATTGGTCACCAAGGACAGAGGAGCTACCTCAGGGGTGGATGAAAGCCAGGGTGGTCCACATTTTTAAGGGTGGCATCCCTGACTAAATGATAAAGTATAGGCCAATATCCCTTCTTTCTGTGGTAGCAAAAGTTTTGGAAAGGTTAGTAGCCATAAAGCTGCAGACCTATATAGAAAGTGAGAAATTGGTGGCTAAATATCAATCAGGGTTTCAAAAGAACCATAATACAGCTACTGCCATTTCAAGAGTCTTGGATGATGTCAACAGAGCTATGGAACTTGGGAAGATTACTGGGGCCATCACTGTTGATCTCTCCAAGGCCTTCGACACGGTGGATCATAAAATATTGTTGAAGAGACAGGGAGATCTGAGATCGGGGTTGGAGGTTCCGATATGGATTGAAAATTACTTGATTGGATGACAACAAAGTACAGTTGTAAACAACAGTCTAAGGCTATATATACTAAGAAGGGAGTCCCAAAGGGATCAGTTTTAGGTCCCTTATTGTTTACCATTTATCTAAGGGAACTGGGGAGTAGCATTGTCAGTCTTATGCTGATGACACTGTGGAATACATTGCTGATATTACAGTTAAAGGGGTTCAGTCGAGATTGCAGCAAATGTTTGACAAACTACAAGCTTATTTTGGTCAATCTCATTTAAAACTGAATTCATCTAAAACAAATGTGATGTTGACTGGGTCTACAAAGAAACAGTATGATTCTGTAAACAGTCCACTGGATATCTATTCATTAGGGGGGTGAAAAACTGAAACAAGTGGAGGCATATATGTATTTGGGGTATCGGATGGATACAATAGGGTCAGGAAACATACATGTAACTAAGTTGATAAATAAGGTGGGAAAATGTCTGGGAGACTTATACCAACATAAGGGGTGTTAGGACACAGAGACTAGGTTAAAAATAGTACAGTCACACATTCTTCCAATTTTAGAGTATGCAGATATCATGCATGAGTAGAGCACAAAGGAAAAACGTACTAAATTGGATGTCGTGTATAAGTATATGGCAAGATTTGTGCTCAGGGCCTCCTATGATGCACATGGATGCAAATTATATAACAAACTAGGATGGACCACAATATAAGAAAGGTATCGGTTACACAGAATATTGTTTGCATCCAAGTGTATACAGGGGAGATGTTCCTGACTATTTGTTGGAGTATTTACAGTATAGGGTCCAGAAAGGATGTTTGAGGAATTCGGATTTAGTGGAAGGGAAAATCTGTAGGTCTAAAACACTGTGAGCTAATCATTTCTTTAGTCATGTGATTCCTTACGAATGGAACTCCTTGCCAGATAGATTTTGTTTGAACGGCAATATGATACCATCACAAGCTGTCATAAAAAGACGTGGTTTGTGACTACTGTAACACTTTGTGAAAGATGTAAACATTTTAAGGAAAGAGTTACATAGGGTTATATAGTGCAATATATGTGTATTAAGTGTATTATGCAAATTTATATTGTTTTGTTATTAGTGTTGATGTCTGTGTATTCATTTGATAACTTGTATTTATATGAAACTGTATTTTGATTGTACAACGGGACATCATTGTAAATGAGCTTGCTCAATGAAATTATCCCAAATAAACAAACTTGAACAAATGATTTACTCGACTTAGCCAAGGCTCATTTACAATGAGGTCCCACAGTGCAAGGTAATGTCATATTATGGTTCCATATTACACTGGTTTACAATGAAACAATAAACAACAAATTCACACTCCACAATACGGTAAAATAAATATAAAATTGGACAGTATTACTTTAGAAAGGAACCTCGATATTATAAACTTCTGATTATCTGAACTGATCAGATGTCTGTCAAGTGGTTGGGATAATTAAGATTGCATTGTATGGGTACAAATTCCTACCAGCATACCACACAGGATATCAGTGATATGCATATACCGACCAGAGTACACCACAGGGTATTAGATAGATACATGTGCCAATCCCAGTATACCACACAAGATACTAGTCATATGCATATATGAATCAGAGTACACCACAGAGTACCAGTGAAATAGATTCAGCATATCACATAGGGTGCTAGCAATACATTATGGGTGCTAGCAATACATTATACACATATAGACTGGAGCTGAGGTTTATAATGGAAAACTGTTTCCCCGAACTGAAAGTGTGTCTGAAAGTGGGTGCAATTGAGGGAATTATTGCCACGGGAGGTATATTTTTCAACCTGAAGGACTGTACTTTCCCACTTTAGATGATAACTTCAGTCCCTATTTGCCTTTTTTAATGACAGATTTGTGCAGCTTTTTTATGTAGCTTGATTGCAGTTTACCGTTACTGTTTGAGAACAGCTTTCTGTTTCTGTTAATCAGCACCTGCATTTAATGAGTTGAATTTACTTTACACAGCAGCTGTTAACAAATGAATGAACTGCATCGACTTGTAAGTAGCAGCAGCAGCAGCAGCTTTTAAGACCAGCAGGCAGGGCTCATGATACTGGGCTATAAAAAAAGTGTCTAACTGAGAAATGACTCACTTCACAGGTTCCCACAGGACAAGAGTGGCGGGGTTTAAATGAGTACTACTGTCAGAATTTGCAAAAACATATGCTGTGCAGTGTTTTGATTTGTGTGTGTAGTTCTAGTGTGACCTTCCCTTTGTCTGCCATGAAGAGATTTTTCTAAATTAGCCTGCTAGCTTTACAGTAGTTTTATGGACCCTGGGGATCTACATATTGGCAAGGTTTATTGCTCTTCTTGTTCCTACAGTGCCTCCTGTCCTATGTGACAGTGATGTATCTGGGACCATGAATTCAGCAATGCACTGGTTTAGAGTTAACAGCAGAGCTGTGATATTAAGTAACTTTCCTTATCCAGTGAGCACTAATAGGTACATTTACAGTTTAGCAAATATGTGAGGGCTAATTGAATGGGTTATTCTGTAAGGAAACAGCTAGAGTCTTTAAGGAAATACAAAGTCACACATGCCCCCACAATGCAAAGCATCTTGGGCTGCATATGCAAATCACCACAGAATATTATGCTGGTTCAACTTTAAGCAGAAATGCATGGTGCCGAAAGGCCTCCCACACAGTTTGCAAAGGGTGCCAACAGAAAACATAGACACGTGTTTCATCCTACCAGGACTCATCAGTATGCCTCGTCTGTCTGACACCCCAGTGGAATGAACCAGCTACCCTAAGATAGTCTATCTGGGTTAGGTTGTGGTGAACCCAATTAAAACAAAAAAACATTTAAAAGACAAAGAACCTCTGTGCGCAAGCACTGAGGCAAGGGTTACCCCAAAGGGCATTTGGCTGGGAAGCCAAGTTTCAACGAAATACAAAGGCACACATGCCCCCACAATGCAAAGCATCATGGGCTGCATATGCAAATCACCACAGAATATTATGCTGGTTCAACTTTAAGCAGAAATGCATGGTGCCGAAAGGCTGATTATAGCATTTATGCTCTGGGTGATTTCTTTGTTTCTTATGGCTGTGTGTAGTTTAATGAAATGAGTTTTAAAAGCAAAACATTACTCCTGCTGACACACACATAGAAAACAAAAATGTTGAACTAGTGCTATTTTGTGGATGACAGAACATCAGGCTCCTAACTCTAGCACTTGCTGAGTCAGTGGTCCCAGATGCACAACTGCTATTTGGGACAGGAGGCACTGTAGGGAAAAGAAGAACAATAAATTGTGCTCAGATGGAGCTCCCCAGGGATCATAAAACTATTATATAACTAGCAGCCTAATTTAGAACAAAAAACTCTTACTAGCAAATACAGGGAGGAAAACACCAGGACTACACACACAAATCAAAAAACTCTGTGCCTGTTTGACTTCATTTTAAAGTTCATGACCCCACTCATGCATGGCATCATAGGAGTTGATGATGCGTACCTGAATAAACCAGCATAATTTATAATAAAAAAGTTGGTCAACTGGGTGGCAAACTGGTTGACTGGCAGAAAACAGAGAGTGGTGGTAAATGGTATACAGTCAGAAGAGATGCAAGTCACAAGTGGGGTACCTCAGGGATCAGTCCTGGGGCCAGTCCTATTCAACATCTTCATTAGTGACCTTGCAGATGGACTAGAGGGTAAGGCTTGTCTGTTTGCAGATGACACCAAGATCTGCAACAGAGTAGATGAGCCAGATGGGGTGGGCAGAATGAGAAGAGATCTAGATAAACTAGCAGAATGGTCAGAAGAGTGGCAACTGGGATTTAATGCAAAGAAGTGAAAATCATGCACAGGGAAGAGAAACCCTGAAGCCACTTATAGGCTGGGAGGGAGTTGCTAGCAGTCACAAAGGAAGAAAGAGACTTGGGCATCATCATCACTGATGACCTGAAATCATCCAAGCAGACCTCTAAAGCAGTAGGTAAGGCTAGGGGGTGTTAGGGTGTATTAGTAGGGTATCACAAGTCGTAAGAGGGAGGTAATAATCCCTCTGTACAAGACATTGGTTAGGCCCCATCTGGAGTACTGCATGCAGTATTGAGGCCACACCTTCACAAGGACATTAACCAAATTGAGGCAGTCCAGAGAAGGGCAACCAAAATGGTGCAGGGACTGCATCAGAAGACATATGAGGACAGATTAAGGAGCTCAATATGTATACCCTTGAGCAAAGGAGGGAGAGAGGTGATATGATCGAGGCATTCAAACACCTTAAGGGCATAAACAAGGTGAAAGAGTCTAACATGTTTAAATATAAGAAAAAGCAGGACAAGAGGACACAGCATGAGATTAGAGGAGGCCGATTAAGGGGAATGTGAGGAATTCTTTTTCACAGAAAGGGTGGTGGATGCATGGAATAGCTTACCACAAGAAGTGGTGGCTATGAATACAGTGCAGGGCTTCAAACAGGCATGGGATAGGCATAAGGGAGCAATACAAATGACTATGAATAGATAGGTCACTGACAGAGCAAAGGCCGATGGCACATTTATAAGGTAGAAAAAGAAATGGGCAGACTGGATGGGCCTTGCGGTCCTTATCTGCCGTCAACTTCTATGTTTCTATGTTTCTAATCTCAGTAAATTCTGTAACATGTCTTGTGAAATCCCTGCATTTACTGAAAGATTTTTTTTTTCTAACTCAGATACACTTTAAATGATAGAAAACAGCAGGGCACTTACTATACCTTGAAAAGTTTCATGGCCAGCATAAGACAAGAACAAATGGACTGCAAAGGACAGCAGCAGCACTAACTAATGCAGTACAATTACTGCAGGCTTTAGCAATAAAACATCATAAAATTCCAAGATGCCTTACGAGTCAGGTCATGATCTTAGCAATGGAGTCAAGCAGGTTTTCCACACCAGACTAAAGTACCTTAATTTACATTAAAAGCCTGATGAAATTAGGAGAATAAAACAGAGGCAATCATTGTTCATGTCTGCAAACTATACAAGTAAACAGAATAAAAGACTGAGGGGACCTTCCCTTTAACAAAAGATGGGTCTGGATACCCTATGTGATGGCTAGGGATCCCAGTTTTGTCCTTTAAGATTCAGTAACTCTAGGATCTCAACGGTAGGGTCTCTTCTACACCTTTAGCTGCTTCTCTTTCTCCTCCGCCCACCTCCCTCTAAAGGTTTGGGTGACACCCCATGGGAAATATAGGGATATAAGCAGGGCCATTGGAAAACTGCAGAAAAGATGTCCCAAAAATGCAGATTTTTTTTTTGCAAAAATTGCGGGACAGTTTTAGGAGTTGAAACATACATACATCCCCGGTTTCTCATAATACACTGTTAATTGTTTTCTGAACCACATATTGGCCTGCTTAAATTGTTACATTTATTTATTTATTTATTTAGTTTTTGTTGACTGGATAAGTGCACAAGACAAATTCTTACCTATTTTCAGGCACGACTGGGGGGCGGGGGTGGGGAATACAGATGAATGCTAAGTGACCTTGAACCAGATTAAGCTGTTGATTGTATTTTTAGTGAATGGGGGGAAATTTGGCCAGGGCACCGGGGAAATTCCCCTTCTCTCCACTGGGGGAATTGCTGCCTGTCTTGCCAAGATTGCCTCTTCTCCTGAGCAGGCACGGTGTGAGGACGCTGCTAGGACAGGAGTTCAGGCCTCTGCTCCTGTCCTGTCTACCCAAGAGGCTGAAGATCTTGCTGTTATTATGTCTGAATCATTGGAAATGGATCAAGGGTCTACATCTATGGTCGTTTTGTCTGACATGGCTGATTTCACTAACTATAGTAAGTGTGACTTTGGTACTGCTCTGGAGCCTATTTCTGGTCCCCTGTCACAGCAACGTGAACTCCTTCGGTTACAAAAACAGGACTGTCTGTGTAAAGCCCAGGAATCGGAATTCCCAGCTACAGGCTATCACATCTGGCTCTATTGAGGTTTCAAGGATTTCCTTGCCACAGGAGATGCCAGCAAGGGAGCGGCGTAAATCAGTTACCTCTCCTGTGTTGGCTCGCCCTCCCGTAGTTTCACCCGCTCAGACTTGTGATGCGGCTGGCAGTGTGAATAGTGAATCTGCTGTGTGCCGGGAGCTGCTTGCCTTTGCTGGGGAAATGGAACAGCAACAAGTACACTTGAAGTCGCTGAGTAGAGATTCAAACAGATAGATTGTGAAGGACATGAATGCCTCTTCTTCACACACTTCTCCCCAGGAGGTCGTTTATTAGTTTCCGGACCGAGATAAGGGATCTGCCTGGAGTGATTTGGTTCCTGATTTGCCACCACTTACACTCCCCTCCGAATGTGTTAGGGCCTACTGCAAGTGCCTGGTCTCCGGAACTAGCTTTAGCCGAAGCTGGATGGGTGTAGGGTCAGTCGTGTCATAGAAACATACATAGAAACATAGACTTTGACGGCAGATAAGGACCGCTAGGCCCCTCTAGTCTGCTCATTTCCCTACCTACAGGATAGGCCGCAGATCCTAGTTAACCAACAGCCTATTTCTTCCTACCCCCCACAAGAATTGCCTTATGTCTGTCCCATGCATTTTTGAATTCTCCCACAGTTTTAGACCCCACAACCTCCTCAGAAAGGCTGTTCCATGCATCCACTACCCTCTCTGTGAAATAATACTTCCTCACATTGCCCCTGAACCGCCCTCCTTCTATCTTTAAATTGTGTCCCCTTGTTCTTGCAAGTCTCTTTTTCTGGTTGGATTCCTGACCCGACTGATGTTCCCTACAAACGACTGTGCGAGGCTTCCTCTTCTACAGTGGCCACCAACGCTGGTTCTTCGATGAGCTGCAATGATCCCCGGGGTAAAGATTCTTTATTTTCTAAGACTGATGCACGTATTTGTTCTGCTGTATCTGATACTGTATCTAAGGTTGTGGGAGGGGAAGGGAAACCTGAGGTGATTCGAATTGGGCCTACCTCTGCAGCAGTTGGAGACCATCTGAAGGGTCCCTCTAGAGCCCCATTGTTTAAATTAACTGAACTCTTCCACAAAAATGGGGACCCTGCCCCTAGGAGGAATGCTGTCAGGTTGCTGTATAAAGGGGGCATGGACTCTCCTCCAGACAGGCTGTTTATAGCCAAGCAATTACTAAAATCCTCTATGAAGTTTTTTCTTCAGAAATTTTTGCCCTTATCGGTTTGGGTAGTGGGAATTTTGATATCAGTTTTAAAAATGTAACTAATTTGGATAGATTCTGGTCCCAGTATCAAACACTAAAGAATAGCGCTCGTTGGGTCCCCTTTCAAGCTGTCCCTTTAACTAAGCCCTTGATTAAAACTATTACTATTATGTTTAAAAATGAGGGGGTTAATATAAAGGACATTTTGTTTTGGCTTAGACAACGCTGTGAAATTTTGGGACGGCCTATACACACGATGGACAGTGAGCAGATTTGGGATGGTGGTTGGAAGATAAAGGTGAAGCTTTTATCTACCAGTTGTGGCCCTGTTCATCTCCCTAGTACTTTCTTTTTGGGGAGGGATAGGGGTTCTATTTTTTATATTGGACAACCAAGGTCCTGTTTTAAGTGCGGTTCTTGGCTGCACCTTAGCTCAGCTTGTGACACTGCTAGGTGCAGTAATTGTTTGGAATATGGACATGTGGCCTCGGCGTGCCTTAATCTGTTCAAATGTAACCTTTGTGAACAGACAGGGCATGCATATGGTCAGTGCCCCAGGGCTTCTCACAATCATGAGGATTGCCCTTCCCATGACGTAATTATTAATCAGGCTCAACATACTCTGGCAAAGACTGCTGCTGCGGCTCAGGTCTTACAACTGTGTGGTCAGAAGTCAGACTCTTTAACCACAGGGCTAGGCGAGGTGGTACCTGTTCTGCCACCTTGTCAGACTGCACCTCCAGAGCTGCCTTTGGTTGTTACGTCAAGGGAAGGTACGGGTGGTGAGCTTGATACTCCCAGTGGGGAGGTTTCTGGGGCACTTTCTGAGGTGGACTCCCCCCCCCTCAGGAACCACCTTTCAAGACCATTCTCCCGAGAAAGCAAAACCGGCAAGTGAAAGCCATGTCCTCTGCTAAACTTGCATCCAGCTCGGATCCCCCTCCCGATATGGTATAGCTGGGTAATAGATATACCCTGCTTGGTGATGATGTGGGGGGGGGATTCAGAGGAGGATGGTACAGATACCTCATCTGCCCTGTCCACTACTGATACAGAATATAGGACTGAGAACTCTATAGCCAAACGGACCAGACAGAGGCATGTGGGTAAAATCCCTTAGGACTGTCATGATTGTCTAGGCATCGGTTTGTTTCTTTTTTCCTTCGAGACATGCATTCCTTGGCCATTTCTACCATTAATGTTAATAGGATTAAAAGTTTGAAGAAACGTATTGGGGTTTTTCCACACTTCAGGGCTTACATTCAGACATTATTTGTTTACAGGACACCAGGTTGAAATCCCATTCAGAATTACATCATGCTTCATGGCTCTGGATTAGGGGGCAGTCTTTTTGATCGATTGGGACAGACCTTTGTAATGGGATTGGGATCCTTTTTTTCTAATCCTGCTATCACTATTTCATGGTTCCTGGATGTGCATCCAGGGAGGGCTCTCTGTTTGGACATTTCTTTTCTTTCAGAGAGATTTCGCCTCATTTCCCTTTATGCTCCGCAGACTAAGGCTCAGAGAATAACACTGTTTAAAGAACTACAGCCTTCCTGTTTGGTTCTTTGGCTGGGGGACTTTAACTGTGGTTTAACTCAGATTGATAGAGGCCTTTAGACTTCAAAACATTTTTGTGATTCAGTAGCTTTACAAAAGATAGTTTGTACTGCGAATTTGATTGATGCCTATCGGACACTCCACCCTACGGGGGTTTTACATTTTACAAGGGTGCCCTTAGGACACGTATAGATTTTATCTTTTTGTCCAAATTGCTTAAGGTTTTAAAAGCTTACACTTCCCCATTTGAATTTTCCGATCTTGGAATGATTATGGCCTTAATTACCTGGGAAAGTACCCCCAGATGTAAAAAGAATAGATGGCGATTGAATCAATCGGTGTTGGAAGATCCTAAGATTAGGAAACTATGGTCAAGAAAGTGGGCGGCTCTCCTTTCTGTGGTGGATTGTTATTATTCTATTTTAGACTGGTGAGAAGACACAAAGACAGGGTGGCAGCAATTTTTTCAGCATCACGCTCATATTAAAGCTAGTAAGGGCTATTTATGTTATTTGAAACTCCGACATCAGTTGCAATATTTGCTCTTATTATCCAATACTACTGGACATGATTATAATCACCTTATTGCTACTATTAAGAAACAGATGGCTAAACTACAGTACAACAGGGGTAGGTTTCTTGACCAGGAATTACTATTTGGAGTCCATGTGACTAAACAATCCTTAGATCCTTTTACTGAATGTAAAGGTAGGGTTGAATCTCAGCTTATTACCTCCTTAACTGATAAGGATGGTAACATAGTTGATTCTCCACAGCAGCTGTTGTTAGTAGTAGAAGAATATTTTTCTCAGGCTATGTCTATGGACGTTTCCTCAGCAGATGAGAATATAGCTCAGCTCCTGTCAACATTAGCCTTACTTTGCCTTTCTGATAATGACAAGGTAGCTTTGGAAGCTGAAATTCCCTTGCAGGAGGTTCAGGAGGCCATAGGATTTTTGTCCTCCAGCTCAGCTTCCAGGTCTGATGGTATTTGGGCAGGATTTTATAAATCCTTCGTAGCCGAATTGAGCCCTGTATTAGTCATCCTGCTGAACTACATTCTACACACCGGCGCATATACACCCTCTATGTCTGAAGCAGTTTTACTGTTGCTTTACAAGAAAAGGGACAGGACTGATTTACGAAACTGGCATCCACTCAGTCTCTTAAACACACTGACTTAAAAATTTTGAGTAAAATTCTGTTGGCTCAACCTTGTAGGGTAACCCAGTATCTTACAAGTCCTGCACAGACTTGTGCTATAAAAGGGAGAAAACAGCAAGATAATTTAATTTGGCTCAGAGAACTGTTTGTTAAAGGAGAAACTGAACAGTTACAGGGGATGGTGATAGGTCTGGACCAAGAGAATGCATTTGACAAGGTTTCACATCATTTTTTGGTTTTGGTCTTGAAAGCTTATGGAATTCCTGACACTTTTGTGGGGTGGCTTTCTTCCATGTATCAGGGGGCTGTTGCGATTCCAAATGTGAATGGCTGGTAAGGGCAACGTGTGGGTATAGGTAAAGGGGTTTGACAGGGTTGTCCCCTAAGTCCCACTCTGTACACTTTCACCATAGATATCCTTATTAGAATGTTACAAATGAATCAGGATTTGGAAGGTATAAGGATATCTCCTGATTCCCCTACCCATAAGGTTTTGGCTTATGCAGATGACCTGGTTTTACTTTTATCACCTCATTTTTTGGTTCAGGCACTCTTGGACACTATAGAGTGCTTCTCTAGGCTGTCGGGTTCTAAAGTGAATTTTGAAAAAAGCAAGGGAGTTGTTATAGGGCCTACTCCTGTGCCGCCTTCTGGGTTAATAGCTAGGGTTCCGATTTCTAGAGACCTGATTAAGATATTGGGAGTGTACTTTGGACCTGGTGACATAGCAGGTGCAAACTTGGATATATCCCTCACTAGGGGGCAAAGATTAGTTAGTAATTAGAAGGGCCATTTAATTTCCAAGCAGAAGAGGGTAATGTTAATTAAGATGCTTCTCACTCCAATTTTTTTGTATATTAGTTATAGCTTTCCACCTCCTTATTCTGTCTGGACTGAGTTACTTAATGTTTACTTTCAAGCTTTTTGGGGGTCTAGGTTAAACCCTATAAAAAGGGATTTGACCTATTTATCAATTTCTGACGGAGGTGTGAACATGGTTCACCCCTTTGCTTTCTTTTTCAGTAATTTTTTATTCTATAATTTTGGATTGGTTTTGAGACCGGAAGACCTACTGTGGAGGCCTCTTATGGAACACTGGTTGCAACTTTGTAAGGGCTGTTGGCAGGGACAGAAGCCTAGACCCTTAGCTAGATTACCTGCATTGCCCTCATATATAGTTGTGAGTAATAAACAAGTTATCAAATGACACATTACACCTTTACACTTGCAAACTTGGGACAGGAAAAAAATTATATCGATATATTCTTTCTGTAGATTGTAATTCTGAGGTCATCTTTCCAGACTGCCTGGATGACCGGAAACTGGACGTCTTACATCTTCTTGCTAATAAACAAATCCCCTCTTATGCTTGGGATTGCCTGTGGTTGAGTAACTATGGGAGACTGGGGGTAAATGGTAACCATAAACATAAACCGTCATCAGAGAGGTTCTGTCCTAGACCTAATTGTAATCAAATACTTGAAAACCAGCAGCATTTGTATTTTGACTGCGAGTATATAAAGCAGTTTTGGGCTTACTTGGCACATGAGTGGAATGAAACTGAATTTGAACAACTTGATTACCCTTCTTTGATGTTTGGGCCTTTTAAGAATACTTTTGTTAAATATCACAGTGACACGATTTATGTGATCTTTTGTATCATAAAATTTTATATTTGGCAATATACTGTAGGTGTCAATGGATCTTGCAACAAAGACACATTACATATGTTGAACTGTTTCCCAATATTTGTACTGCTGTTAAATGTTTGATGAACTTCAATTTTGAGACAGGTTTATGTGCTCAACCTCGACATTTTTGCATACACTGTGCTTCATGGTTGCATTAATCTTTGTATGTTTTTTTTTCTGACTTTTCTAATGTTTTGTTTGTAAAGAAGCCCAATTTCTCAATAAAATTCCCCTACTCTTTTTGAAAAGTGCCATGGGATTGTTAACATCCACCTGAACTACCACCAGAACAGGCAGATGGGACCTCAGTTTAACGTCTCATCTAAAAGACGGCACCTCAGGAGTGCAGCACCCCCCTCATGCTGCATTGCAGTGTCAGTACTGGGATATTAGCCCAAGTGCCTGATGTGGGGATACCATAAATAGATTCACAATATTGTTGCTTGTATATGCTTACAACTTCAAAGAAAATGTTTGTGTTGTTGAAATATATCAATACGTAGCATACAGTATCTTCCAAAATCTAAAAATGTCAATCTCATGCAGTGCTATGAACCAACATATTTTGTGTGCCATGTTGTAAAATGTTTATTGCAAAATAAATACAAGCACATCTTTTCACTGCATCATATAGTGGTTTGTAATGCAATTTTGTTTTGCACCAGCTGCAAAGATATTTATCTATTTGAAGAAAAATATTTAAATATATTTCACCTGTTTAAACAGATTATAGTCAAGTTTTTCATTACAGTCTGTAAGCGGCATGTTACTGAGGGAGCACAGCCACTAACTCGTTTAGAGGCACATTCAATTAGAATCAGCATGTCCATTCCAAACTCTTAGCTGATTTAATCAACATCCATTCAAAATAAAATATACACAAGGAAAACTTACTCTTCCACTTCCAAAAAGTGTTATAGTTAGCACCCCATTTAAGTAAATGGCATAGTTTGCAGCTTTAATGATACTCATTGTTTCAGTCTCTTTGACAGCTTAGACTGGCCGCTAATGCCCGCCTTGTTCTCTGAACAAATAGTGTCAGAAGTGATCTCCTTTCTTCACACAGGGCCTGCAGGGCCTTGCATCAAGAAAGCTACAACAAATTGTTTTGGCAACACCTGGTGAGACATAGTTCTCTACCTTTGAAGAGTGTGTCACTACAGGCGCTTTTACACACAGATTTTTAAAATAGAATGAGCATTACCTGTGGTGCCATTGTACTCTGTTGCGTTCTTAGAATCCCTTTACACTCCACGAGTTTTCTGGCAACTCCCGCCTCCATTTGTGTTTTGGCACCCCCAGAAAGCTTGCTGCTCTAAAGCTGTTTCTGCACTACTTTGGAATGGCTGTTTTACACAGCCGGACAAAACAGAACACAACGGGACGAACTGCGAAAAAATGAGAATGCGGTTTGGGAGAACGTTCACCAAGGGAACGGAACAGATGCGTTTTACACACAAGGGAGGTAATGGAATACTGTTTCTGTAATGGTCATTCCATTACAGAAACCTGTGTGTAAAAGCGTCTTATGAGGTGGCTTGGAACTGTACCTTCTGCATCAGACAGGAGGCTACAGGATGGAGGAGGGGGGGGAAGCATTAGGGTTGACAACCCCAAGGAAGACTTAACTATTGATTCGCCAAGACTCCAGAGACCCAAAACTCTAATGTTTTTTTCTTTTACTGCTTGAGGAGTGGGGTGGGGAGTTAGGGTTGGAAACCATAATGCCAAATTTCCCTACTTTTGTGCCATTAACTTCAACTTAACAGGTACATTAATGTAGTTTTTCACAAAGAATATTTACTTATTTATTATTTATTTATTTATTCACAATTTGGATTTACAACCTTTGAGTCAAAGACTCATTTACAAAGGCACCTCATCGCAGGGAGGGGAAACAACATTTTGGTGGAGTACAACAGTGGGGAACAATACAGGTGAGATACCATAAATAGCATACAAAGCAAAGCAAATGGACATACAAGCAATTTCAGCGATACAGTGGAGCACGCGCAGGTTTCAATTCATGGTATACAGACTACAAGTAAGCTAATCTAAATAAACTAGTACACTTGACATACTATAAGATCCCTAGAGATACTAGGTGGCAGATACGTGGGTGGGGTGCAGAGGGTAGATGCTAGGGAGAGTGGTGGACCAGGAAGACTGTTTGTGGATTGGCTCAGGGGGAGACGCTAGGTATGGCCCAGTCATGGGCATTTGCAGCTCCGAGTGTCAGTGAGGTGATTACGTAGGATGATTTAGAAGGGGCCAATTATAGAGATGTTTGTGATGTGAGCGAGGAGGGAATTATACCAGGAGGGGGCTCTGGAGTGGAAAGATCTTTGGGCGAGCGAGGTCCTAGCTCTCGGCACCTTGAAGGTGGCTTTGGTTGCATTTCAGGTGGTGACCAAGTGGGTGGCCTGTTGTAGGGATGTAGTAACTCCTGGAGGGGAGAACCCAAGTAGCGTTTTTTTGGTCAGTATTTATTTATTTAGTTTTTGTTAACCGGGTTAGGTGCGCTAGACAAAGTTGACTATTTTCAGGCACGACCCAGGACACAACACGAGTATACAGGTGTGGTAAAGCAGGCTCTCTTCAAAGGTGAGTAGGTTGGAGGTGGAGTAAAGCTGGCATGTGTGCGTTCTGCTGGGGGCACCAGTCAGGAGTCTGCAGGCTTTGTTGATTGAGGTCTGGACTTTGCTGAGGGCAGTGTGGTCAGCAGCTGCATAGATAGGGAGCCCATAATCAACCAAAGACAGGATGGAGGAGGTGACAGCCAGCTGTAGGGCATACTCAGGGAGGTAGTCTTTGTGGCGGTAGAGGAGTCCAATCCGGGCATTCATGGCAGAGGACAGTGAGTTAAGATGGGCATGGAAGGAAAGAGCTGAGTCGAAGGTGATGTCCAGTTATTTGTATGCTGATACCTGCTCAAGGGGGTGTTGGGTGCGGGGGAGGATGAGAAGGGGGACACTTCCGGAGTTACTTTGGCGGTGTGCAAAAATTATAGATTTCATCTTCTTGTGGTTCAGAACCAGATGATGGTCGAGGAACCATTTTTCAGCTTGGCTGAAGGTGAGTTGCAGAGAGCTCTGGAGGATGAGTGGGTCAGGGTGGGAGGTGATGAAGACCGCATCGTCGGCATATAGGAGTGTTTTGCTGGAGCAGGACGCATCATCGGTGTATAGGAGTATTTTGCTGGAGAAGGAGCTGGGGAGGGTGTTTAGAAAGAGACTGAACAATGTGGAGCCCAGGATGGAGCCCTGAGGGACCCCAAAGTGTACAGGTAGGGCAGTTGATAGGATACCGTTGATTTTGACCCATTGGGATCTGTCTTGGAGGTAGCTGGAGAACCAGGCCAGGGGGCCAGAGGATAAACCAAGATGACAGAGGGAGTCAAGCAATAGGGGGTGACACACAGTGTCAAAGGCCTTGGATAGGTCAATGACAACTGCTCCTGTGATCTCCCCAGAGTCAAGTGCAGAGTGTATTTGGTGGGAGAACTCCGGGAGGGCTGAAGTGGTGTTGTGTCCAGGATGGAAGCCATGCTGCTCTGGGCATAATATGTTTTACGGATAGATAATCCATGAGTTGGGTGGATACAATTTTTTCCAGGGCTTTAGAGAGTGGGGGGAGGATAGAGATCGGTCTGTTGTTGTTTGGTAATATATTTTTATATATATATATATATATTCTGTACATACATATGTGTGTATATATAATATAGCTATCTACTGTATCTAGCTATCATCTACCTATGTATTTATTTGTCATATATCCATCCCATTAACCCATGCCGTGTAACTACCAAACTGCTACTATCTTAATAACACATTAATATCTGACAAACACAATTCAAAGCCCCTTATTACAATCTTATTAATACATGAAAGAAACACTTTGGTAATGCATGTAACTTCCCCTTTGTTACACACTTAACAACAACCTTAACAACCTCACAACCTACCACAAAGACAACTCCTAAATACCAGCACAAACACACACACAAAAATGTACCCACTACAACTACCTTAGCCTAAAACCCTATCACTAACTCAATAACTCACGCCAGTCTCACTCACAAAATAAGCATGTCCCTCGACACTGTAGCTCTCTCTCTCACATGTAAGTCCTCCATGCTGCCACCTTCTTTGCTGCTGCCTCCATCCTCCTCGCACTCTGTGCTGCTAATTCCGACTTTCAGTTGCTCCACAGCTACACTGCTCCAGGCAGTAAACTACATGTGTAACCCCCTTCAAGAGGTCTGGGGCTTACCTGGTGCTTCCCTGGCCAAGATTGGACTGCAGCTGGTGTGCTGCTGTCTCTGACCCCCAGGACCCAAACTATGCTGTAAAGGAGTTGAGTATTGATGTTTCCTCAGTACCTCCTGGGTCATATGACCATGCAGCTCTGGTTGCACATCAAACATCAGTCACCAGCAGAGCAAGAGACAGACTGCCAGTCAACTTCAACAAAATGCTCTCGTAACACCTAAACTAGGGAGCATAGTGAAACTTGTTTGAAGGCAGAAGCCCTCTAAAAAGAACTTTGGGGTAAGTGCCCTTGAACCTCATGGCTGCCACTATCTTGCCAACCCCTGATTCTGGCTACCAACCAACAGACTACAAACCAATGCTGCATAGGGCTCTGGGATACAGGAGGACTGAGTAATTCTGGCACCCTTTGTGATATCCAATGGACTATCATGTGTTAGATGTCTCGGATGGCCTGGCATGACTGACAGCCCACTGAGTCATTGGGAGATGGAAATTTTTGGGTGAAGAAGTAGGGGCTGTGCTGATTTGAGTCAGTTCTGTAAGAGATCTTGGAGAGGTAAACCTGCTGTCCTGATGGAGAGTTCGAGATGTACCATCACAGACTGATAATCTGTGAAAGACAAAGTGCAAGAAAAGCCTTTTGTTTCTGGTGTGGAAAAGAGTGGCATTTGTGTGCTAGCCAGCATAAGGGATAATGCTGTTCCAGCATGTAGCGGTGCAAGAGGAAAGCAAAGCTGCACAAGGTTGCTATGGGGTCTGATAGCAGGCACCACAGTTAGGTGCCAGGCTGCGACCGCCTAGAGGGATTGAAAACTGTGACATGTGAGTCAGTGCAGATACACAGCAGTCAGGGAGGAAGCAAGCCAACCAAATCTCCAGAAGGAAGCCAGTAAGGCTAGTGCTTCAGACTGAGTGAGGCAATATCAGAAAGGTGGCCCAGCTTACTGAAACTGGCTCAGGAGATTGTAGGTCCAGAGGCCTTGCAGAGTGAGGAAAGATCCATCTGATTGGCAGCTGTGAATAAGATCAGGGCTTGCCATGCTCCAAGAGGAGTGAACTTTGTAATTTGGGAATTTGTTTCTTGCCTTTGGCCATTGGGCCAGAATCTTACAAACATTTAATGTTGGAGGCTGTCCAAGTCATTTTAGCAATTGCGTGACCTTTGGGTTGTGATGGTTTTGTATGAGCATGCTGCTCCTTTAAGGTTAAAGTGCACCACTCACAGCTAACTCAAGGCAACATCAATGGGCCTATAGTGCTTAAACTTGGGGTACCCAGGAACTGTGTCTAAGGGTGCTCCCAATATTTATAAGGAGAAACTATGCTGGTACCAGGTGGGGGAGGGTAGTGGCCTTCATCCCAGGAGGACCATCTGTATATATGAACTGTGCATACAAATGTGGGGGTAGGCATTGAGTGCAAAGCCTGTGTCAGGCTGATCTTGATTAAAACAGCTGCAGTAGACTTATTTGATGGTGCCTATGCAGGACACTTTAAAGATGGTCATCTGTTTAGGCCTAGAATGAGTGGGACACTTTACAGAGCCACACCAGTGGCATTTGGAGCCAGTATGGCACAATGGTTTAAGGCTCTGAGCTGCAAATCTGATGACATCCAGCAGACCAGACCTGGGTTTGAATCCCACAGCTTCCACTTGCATACTGTGTGACCCTGAGCAAGTTACTTAACTTCCCTGTGCTCCCAGGTCGCACCTGTAAAAAAGCTTTCAGCTTAGTGTGCTACTCCTGGTTAAACAACTGAAGTAAAAATAAAAAATATGGTTTAGGTTGAAGAAATGCTAGAAACTCAACACAGGTTCAACAAAATGCTAAACACCCTAAACCTACAGCACCCTCAATAGCAGCACCAAAAAAACAAACTTAGAAACACAATTCAATATACCCGTACTGTATTAAACGCACTACCCAAAAAGGGAAGCTTTCTAACAACACAGAAGCATGGAAGAAGATGGCTGAAAAAGGCCGTGCAGCCCATCCAGTCTGTCTAGCCCTACCTACTGCCAGATGTGGTGGTCATAGAGGCCAATTACTTCTTCCCCGCTCCCCATTTCCTAATGTTCTTACCATACCCTTGGGTCTGTCCCACCCATGCTGGAATATTTCCACTGATTTCATACAGATGATTTACTTAGGCAGTTTATTCTACACATACACCACTCTCTCCAAGCAGAAATATTTCCTGACATCTTTCCTGAATCTCTTCCCCGTCAGCTTCATTGAGTTTCCCTAGCACCAGTGCTTTCACTTAGTGTGAGCAGACAGCTCCCTACTGTCCACAGTATTTATCCCGTGAAGGTATTTATGTGTCTGTACCATGTCTGCTCTCTCCCTTCTAGCCTCAAGAGTGTACATAAATAGGTCCCTAATCTATCCATGTAGGACTTCCCTTAGTGTCCTTGAATTATCTTGGTTACTATTACCTGTATTGCCTCCACCCTGTTTCTATCCTTCAAGTGTGGGTTCCAGAACTGCACACAGTATTCCAGATGATGTCAAAACAGAAATCTATACAAGTTCACCTCTCTCTCCTTCTGGTGCTTATGCCCCTCCCTATACATACCAGCATCCTATTTTGCTTCTCCACTGCCTTACTGTTCTATGCAGATGTTTTCACATTTTCTGTAATTATCATCCCAGGCCCTTCTCCTCAGTCAGTTTCTCTACCAAAAAAAACCTCATCCTGTAGTCTGCGTGAGGGTTCCTAGCTCTCAACTGCATTACCTTACACTTCTCTTTATTAAATTTCAACTGACATTCCCTTGACCATTTCTGTAGTCTTTCTAGATCCTTCCTCATATCCCTTAGACTCTGCTCACTGTCCCCTCTTCTGCAGATTTTTGTGTCATCTACAAAGAGGCAGATCATACTCTGGATTCCTTCACCAGTGTCACAAATTAATATGTATTTTTATAACTGACATTTTTTCACTCCTACACTGTCTCTGGGTCAGAACCAACCCCAATCCTGACATCCCGGTCACAGTCCTCCAGAAGGATTGCAACCCAAGAGTTATCCCCTCACAGTGGGCTCCAGTGAAGCCAGCTCCATCATTATACCTACTAAATGCAATGGAGGTGAAGATTCCTTTGGTTCCTACTTGGAGTATGTGTTGGCCAAGGTCGGGGCCTTGGCATGCCAAGGTCATCTCATGTGGGTTAGTTTTTTCCCTTTTGTGTTCCTAGCCCCTGGGATGTCAGCACATTTCACACAGGACACCAGTCACTGCTGAGTGGAGCAAGGGCACAGTAAGAGCTGAGTAGCAGCAAACAACTTTATTTTTTTTTTTTATTTGTACTTTTATGGCTCATCTGCAGAGCTGACGGGTAGCTCCGGCCCTCCCTCGGAGGGACTCATTCTCTGACTCGAAAGTGTCTGGTCATCATGGACCCCGTTGGCTCCCGACCTTTTTCTGCTTTTCTCACCTGGGCACCAGAGTCATGCAATAGGTGATGCAGCTACCCCCACCTCTGCAGAAGTAGCCATATGCCCTGGACGTGTGCTCTCCCCCTTCTGGGTGACATGTCTGTGCCGAACACCCAGCCACTGTTGGGTGTCAGTCTACAGTACGCCACACTGTCCCTTCTCCCTGAGGAAGGAGAGCTGTCTATGGATGCTCAATCCTTTCCACCACTTGCCGACCCCCAAGCGACCTGAGTCCGTTCCTGAACCCAGGTCACTGGTGTGGCACGAGGTGTGGCGTTCCACACCGCAACCTTCAGCATCACCAGGCCAACCAACTTTGTTATTTTTTGAAGTTGTGGTAGCAACCATGCTTTGGCGAGGGATTGTGCAGCAAAAGGGAGGGGGGGTAAGAGGAAGGCTGAGCAAAGGGCAAGTTGAGGGAAGGCTATTCAGCAGACGGCTCTGGTGCAATTGGGAGAGGAGGGTGAGCATGTGACTGTAGCCACTCACTAGTGGTGTGCGGGGATGGGACTATCAATAGGGAGGTTAGATGCCCTTCCTGGACCATCAGCCCCCAGGGAGGAAACCATGATAGAGAAGATACTAGACTGGATGAGAGAGGTGCCACATATCCTGATACAGGTAGGTACAAATGACTTGGCAAACCATGGGCTGGAGGTTACTAAGTCCAACTTCTGAAGGCTAGGGAGGGAACAAGTGCTGCTTGTATGGAACAGGGAAGGGGAAGGGTGAGGCAGGAGGAAACTAAGGCATTTAATGCATGGTTGAAGGAATGGTGTCATGAGGAAGAATATGAATATGTTGGGGACTGAGGAGGATTCTGGGACAGAAGGTTATTCAAGTGGGATGGCCTATATCTCACAAGGGAGGAGACTAGTGCACTAGGGCAGAAATTAGACATCTACATGAGCATTCTTTTAAACTGGGTGGGGGTAGCTGATGCTGGGAACCCTTTAGTAAGTGATAGGCACAAGGTGAACCTGCAGAAACAGAAATAGGGCTAGGGGAAGCCTGCAGTGGCAGGAGTGGGGACAGGTGAACTTAGTGAGAGAGAGATCAGGCAGCAACAATCCAACTAATAGAGGGGGTCATGGATGGGCTAGAGATGAAGGGAATGGCACTAATAGGGGACAGGAAAGAGGGAAGGTGGTAAGGTGGGTGTTTAGAGGATGGTATTCCTAAATACCAGAAATTTAAACTTTAAGATCTGTGAACTGCAGATGATGATGGCAGAGGTCATCAGAAAACATATAAGGACAGATTAATGGAGTTCAATATGTATACCCTAGTGCAAAGGAGGGAGAGAGGTGATATGATCTAAACATTCAAACACCTTCAGGGCATTAACAAGGTGAGAGAGGCTAATATGTTTCAATATAAAAAAATAGCAGGACAAGAGGACACAGCATGAGATTAGAGGGAGGCCAATTAAGGGGTAATGTGAGGAAGTTATTTTTCGCAGAAAGGGTAGTGGTTGCATGGAACAGCTGATCTCAGGAAGTGGTGGATATGAATACAGTGCAGGGCTTCAAACAGGCATGGAATAGGCATAAGGGTGCAATACAGATGAGTATGAATAGCATGGCCATTGACAGAGTGAAGGCCTATGGCGCATTCATAAGGTAGAAAAAGAAATGGGCAGACTGGATAGGCCTTGCGGTCCTTATCTGCCATCAACTTCTATGTTTCTATGTACTAAAAAGAGAAAACAATTAGTTAGGAGGGTATATATGGGGTAAAGTGATGTGCATTTTTCTGAGCGATCTAGTACTTGGTGTTTGAGGTATTTCATCCTGTGTTTTGAAGTTTTGATGTACATGTACATGTTTACTGTTCTTCCCTAGGTTAAGGAGTTATGCATAGTCCAGTGGAGCCTCCTTTACCATTGGGCTCTAGAACAGAGAACTGACACAATCACTTCATCAATGGCTTTGACAGTCTCTCAAAATATAATATATAGCAGTTCTGAGGTAACCCCTCATTAGTCTATATATTTTGTCTCCTATAGCTTGAACAAACATACAATTGATGTATATCCAGAATGTTGCATAAGACATTGTACAGGGACATACGTAATTATGTTATTCTGAGCTCTTCATAGCTATTTTAAATAATGGTATAATGAGTTGTAAAACATGTGTGCATTGAATCCTCACTAAATACATATTTTTAGGCGGGACATACATTATGTGTTAACATATAGGTCACTTTATTCTGCACTAAGCACTTTGCAATATTTATTATTATCATTTAATTTTTAAACACATTATATTGCCTACATGTGTTTTTTCTTGTTCTGCCACAATGAAACGTACTACTATATTAATAACTCACACAGCACACTGTCACTTTAAGATTTCAAGTAGGCATGCCCTCCTTCCTTATGGGTGTTACCTCCTGTTGATGCTCGCATAAGAGCAAAACCGGTAGAGTTTATCTGTGGTGGTCTGCACTGCAGTTTTGTCTGTGGCTGCATTTATTAAATATTTGTTTGCAATAAAGCTGATATTTTTAACAGTACCTTACATAGAAACATAGAATTTGACGGCAGATAAGGACCGCTTGGCCCACCCAGTCTGCCCATCTTCCTACCTAATGGATAAGCTGCAGATCCCAGATGCAGTGCTGAGTCTTCCAGCAAGGCAGATCCTATGAAGACTGGCTGGTGGCCCTAAATATGTACTCGGAAACCAGGTGTGGGGGTAGGGACATAACAGAAACATATGTTTTTTAGTGGTATAAACACAGTGAATAGCAAAGACCTCTTTGCAAGAAACAGAGATGCAGTCACTAGGGGGCATGATTGGAGGTTGGTGCGGGGTAGGTTCCAGAGACATGCGAAGAAATTTTACTTTACGAAGATGGTGGTGGAACCATAGCACAGACTGCTTGTGGAAATGTGGGGTGGCAGCTACCCTAAATGGGTTTAAACATGGCTGGGACAGAGCTAGGAGACTCAAAGTCCGGGGGGGGGAAGGGAGAGGAGAAGGGAGACTACCCAGCAGTTCAGTAGGTCGGTGGGGTAAGGCGGTGTAGTAAGGGCTGACTTGATGGACCTTCAGTCTCCTGCTGTCAAATACTGTGTTTCTGAAGGTCTTGATCACCTTAACCCTCCAGTAAAGCAGCCTTGTCCCTCATGTGATCTGAGCTTGGCTCATGCAGGAATTCTATGTAACTCTGGTTCATGCAACTGGAAATTCCTGACATGGGAGGCTGTCTTTTGGGTAGCTATTAGTTCAGTAAGTAGTGTGAGTGAGCTTCAGGCTCTTTCCATTCTACCATACTTTTCAATTTTTCACAAGGAAAAGTTTGTCTTAGGGACCCATTTGAAGTTTCTCTCCAAAGTGATGACAGAATTCCATTTTAATCAGGCTATTACTCTGTCTGTATTCTTCTTAAGGTCCCATGCGAATTTTGGAGACACAACTTCATAAACTGGAGCCCCTTTCAGCTCTTACATTTTTTTTTTAGTCTTTGGTAACCGGGTAAAGCCCACTAGGCACAAGTACCTGTTTTCAGGGGCGACCTGGGAGCACTGGGCGATTAAAGTGATTTACCAAGTTTTGATATATGAATGCATATACTGCAAGGTGACTGCATATAGAACTGATTTGCAATGTATTTTGATAGATGCATAGCCTATTTTAGCAAATTAAATCAGGTTTTCACCCTCACAAACCAGGAAGTGTAATTTTGTGAATTGGAGCCTGTATCTGGTGACCTTTGACACTCATTACCTTTGCAATGTCACCACAGGGAGATCTGTGCTCTGCAATTAAAATTAGGACTTGGTCAGAGCAATTCTGTCTTGATAACAGAGCTCTTGGTCGCAGCATGCAGCACAACAATAGCAATGTCAAACAGTTCATTTTCAGGGTCTGATGATGAAAGCATTATGTTGTTCTGCACTAACAGTGATCTTTCGGACACTGACATGGTGCCACAATTTGACAGCCGATGCATAGTAGATCCCCATAGGGATGACCCTATGACAGCAGCGAGAATGATGTGGGCAGTAGATCAGGCAGTCACAGCAGTAGTCCCGATCCATTCCAGTACAGCAGCGAGAGCAGACTTAGCAACACGGACTGTTAATATATTTTGCTACTTAGTGCTATGGTTTGGTTCCTGTCATTGCTGTCATTTTACTGTGCAAAATCGAGGTATGGTGTGTGTTCTGTTACTCCCAGCATCGATGTGCCCAAACAAATGCTAGTGATAGTACCCTGGGTTTTTATTTTTTTTTGGGGGATTGCTTTCCCTATGCTAATAAGTTGTTGGCCACTCCAGCTTGACACAGAGCATGGCTCGATCTGGTGGCATTGCTTGAGCAGGATAAATGGCTCACAATTTGTCCAAATCCAATGTGTCAAAATTCCTCACCTGGTACTAGTTAGTAGTGGCCTCCCGCCAATTGATTTATCAGTCATTCACTCTGATGGAGCACAGGGTGGAAATTACAAGCAGGCACCTTGTACCCCAACCACTCCAAACCCCCCAGCTGCACACATACACTTGGAAAAATGCTGCAGCATAGAACTTTTATTATCTGTAAATTATTTATACTGTTTGGGTCTGTCTTTGCCCTAGTGCCAACTGGTCTACGCTATAGCTTTCTTCTCTGTGTATGTGTGTGTTTGGGGGTGGGGGGGCTGATTGTACTTTCCCCTTTAGAGGTATCAGTGATTGAGTAATGTGTTGAAGTCACCGGTTCCCCTGTTTATGGCACGTTATAAATTTAAAACTACAAATTATTGCACCAGCTTTGTGTTACCTCTAAGCGCTTAGGAACTATACAGACTGCATCTGTCATTAGTGTCTGCATAAGCATCTGTAATACCATCCTAGCACTGGCTTATTGCCACTACATGTGTGCCTCCAGGTGCATTATGAACTGAGCAAAAAATACACAGTACAGTCAGTGATCATCCCCCAACCCCCAAGGTTAAAAATTACACTGCCAATACCCTTCTCATGGAGAAAGAGCCCACATTTAGGTTTAGATAGCCTAAGTACCGTTTGATTGGTCCACTACAAAAAGGGACATATCCTTGCGGTAGGTACTCAAGTGTTAGACTGTATTTGAACCACCCTTCCTCACTTATGTCACCATACTTCATTACCACTTCGGTCTGTGATAAGCCGTTTGTGTTTTCCCATTTTTTCCATTACAGTGGATCTCTGATGCACATGCATAAAGAGTACAGCAAATACAACAGATGCTGCACTATACTGTCTCCCTTGCCTTACCGATGTTATGGTGCATTGTGTAGACTCCCTGCATTTATTGCTGTGTAGCCCATATTTTGGTTCAGACATTATTCCCTAAGTATGCTGAACTGACGAGCACACTTTGCAATATAACACCATAGAAGCCGTACATTGGTACCACAGTGTCGGGAAAGGATGGCAACTGCAGTCTCTTCTTTTGCTGATGCTCTGGAGCATATACAATGATGCTATAATCCTAATTATAAATAAAGACTGTATGTTAAAATGTTAAAAAACTAAGTGTTTTTAATTTTGATATACACTGTAAACTATGTACAGTATAACTATGTACAGTATATAACTGATTTTATTGCATTCATTTATAAACTTAGCGAGGAGCTGGCAAGTTGGAAATACAATTCAGTGCACCATGTCCCTTTATTCATGCACATCTAAGCATACTTTGGTGATCAGTGTTATGGTGCTTGCATGAGAACACCAAATAAGCCCAAGAAAACACAGGAGCACAGGAAAAAATATAAACCGTCTATAATGATGGTGACAATCAGAAATGCAATAGCAAAGGCAGTTTACTGAAGCAATCACACTGGAAGGCGCACTTGCCAAAAATACACAGTTTATTGCACTGTTCTCCTGGGATTGGACTGTGCAGCTCAGTGCTTATACTCTTGCTGCACATTACAATTCTGAACTGTTGAAAAAGTCATCCATTTAACACAGACTTCTATGTACCAATACTGAAAAGCTTACTTCAATTTATAGATCTTCCCAGTTCAAAAATCGTCCTTTTGTGTCCCAATACGCTACAGATTACAGCTCCACTCAGTTAAAAAAAGTATTTTTTATACACACTTATTGTTATAATTATGTACTTGCAGCACTTATTAAAACTGTAACACTGTACTCAAGCAATGTAGATTGTGATGTTCCTAGAACCGATGGACCTAGGACACAGAGCTTAGTCAGATGAGTAAAATTGAAAATCAGGAGAAATCACCACTTCTGCAATCCCAAAAGCAAGTATAACAACTGCCAATATAGCAAACAGTTTCAGTCATCAGTGCTGGAATTTTTGCCAGTTCAGTTTTGGATCTGCACTCACTGAGGCTGGGTCCAGCAAAGATGAATGAACGAGCAGTGAGAAAGGTGCAGTGGGAACACCTTCCCTGTGTTAATGTCACTCATGCATGTGGATGCACTGCTCATGTACGAACTTCACACAAAGAAAAAAACATGCAGAAACAACTGTGGCACAAATATGTTAAAAAAAAACTAAGCATCTGAATATATTCAATACTTAACTTCAGGGCAGCTGAGCTTTGCATCACCCAATGAAGGGAAGGTGATCTGCAAACATGACATCGGGGGAAGTTGGTAAATCACTTTAAGTGACTTGCTCAGAGTCACACAGTATGCAAGTGGAGGTTGTGAGAATCAAGCTCAGGTCTGGGCTGCTGGATGTACCAAGATCATTCACACCTCATTCCTCTAACCTCTAGGCTATACTGCCAACCTTGATTGAATGGAAGCCACTAGAAGTGACAATGCTCAGTTATTTGTCACTTATGGTGAAGTAGGTGGGGGGGTCACCCAGCAGATAGTTTAGTTATTATTTATGCATGTATGTATTTATTGAAAGAGTTTCACCAGTATAGGATTACTGTGCTAAAGTAACGCATTTCCAGGGGTGTCCTGGGAGGATGGAGTACAAAAGATAAATACATAGAAAATAATGCCTGTGCAGGTGTGTGTTATGATTTTTCACACAGCCGAGGCGTGTGATAATCCGTAAATCCTGAGAATGAAGCTCGAGGTTTTTTTTGAGATTATCACACACCGAGGGTGTGTGAAAAATCTCAATAACACAGACCTTGCACAGGCATTATTTTTTATAATTAGTAGTCCAAGGAAATAAATGTGAAAGAAAATTACTGAAGGAGTTATGCTGTGATCCCTACTGCTGCTACTCAGTTCCCCTTCCACACACACACACACATATGATCATTTCAAAAGCAGGATACATTTTTGGCATAATTTCTTTCTTTCTTTTTTTTTTTAGATTACACTGTGGAAACACTCGTATTTAGCCACAGCCTGTTCCAGATTACAATGGCTGTCTCCCAAAGCCCCAGCCAAAATGAAGCAACACCAGGATCAACCAGATAGATTTTTAAAAATAGAAAGGCAGGATCAACCATATAAATACTGTTAAGAAAGAAATGCCTTTATCACAAAGTGCGGTCCAATTCCTCGGTAGTGGAGAAACCGCCGCCATGTTTGTTGATGTGTTTGGCCCTCCCACATATGTAGTTAGAGCCAATGAGGTGTCACGCTAAAGAAGAGTGACACAGACCACCATAATAACCGGTTCTATGGGTTATTTAAGCAATAAGGCACAACAGGGTGTGGGTTATTGGGGATTTACCCACGCCTTGTGTGGTGTGTCATGAGGCACAGCTGAGTGACTTAACCACACAAGAAGTGGGTAAATCCCCAATAACTCACACCCTGGAGTGCCTTATTGCGATTATACCATGGACTCATGTGTAAAATACATGTAAAAATGTGTTTAATTATGTTTTTTGTAAATGCAATTCCTCAGTCGTGGGTAATGCAGGATTTACCCACGGTCATGTGACATGTTTTAACCAATGAGGTTACAGGATTTTCACACACCGTTGTATGAAGAAAGGGGGGGTTACTAATGGGGCACTGCAGGGTTCAGTATTAGGACCATTCCTCTTTAGTGTCTTTATAAGCGACATTGCAGAGGGACTGGAAGGAAAAGTATGTCTCTTTGCAGATGACACAAAGATCTGCAACAGAGTTGATGCACAAGGTGGGGTGGAAAGGATGAGAAGGGACTTGGCAAGGTTAGAGGAATGGTCAAATGTATGGCAGCTTAGATTCAATGCTAAGAAGTGCAAGGTAATGCACCTGGGAAACAAAAACCCAGGGGAAGAGTACACAATGGGGGTGAGATACTAACTACAGCAAAAATGGAAAGGGACCTGGGGGTAGTCATATCAGATGACCTAAAGGCAGGCAAGCAATGTGAGAGGGCAGCAAGGAGGGCTGTGGGGATACTGGGATGCATAGGGAGAGGCATCACCAGTAGAAAATAGAAGCTGTTATCCCTCTGTGCAGACAGCTGGTAAGACCCCATCTGGAGTATGGCATGCAGTTCTGGAGACCCAGTCTCTGCAAAAACATAGACAGGATGGAAACTGTCCAGAGGAGGGCAACTAAAATGGTGTAGGGTCTGCACCAGAAGACAGATGAAGAGTAACTTAAGGAGCTCAATATGTATAGCCTCGAGGAAAGGAGGGAGAGGGGGGACATGATAGAAACTTTCAAGTACCTCAAGGGAATCAACAAAGTCCAAGAGGGTAGCATCTTTCAGAAAAAGAGGTGTGCAAGAACAAGGGGGCACAATTTGAAGATGGGGGCGCTCAGAGGTAATGTAAGGAAGTATTTTTTCACAGAGAGGGTTGTGGATGCATGGAACGGCCTTCTGGAGGAGGTTGTGGAGTCAAAAACAGTGGTGGAATTCAAGCATGCATGGGACAGTCATAAGGCAATTCTAGGGGGTGGCGGTAGGAAGAAGTAGGCTGCTGGTTAACTAGGATCTGCAGCTTACCCATTAGGTAGGGAAATGGGCAGACTGGGTGGGCCAAGGGCTCCTTATCTGCTGTCAAATTCTATGTTTCTATAATATGGCATTTGAAACATGGCTCTAGTCCATGTATTAAAGGGGGTCTGCAGTAATTATAGTATAGCATCACATTACACAATGACAATGTCATTCCAGGTGATAGGAGTAGGCATGGACAAGGAGTGGAACAAATTACAAGTTACAGCATATTATATATCCATATATATGTGTATCTATCTATCTAGTTTTAAAATGGGTAGGAAAAATCAATGAAAATCGGGTTCCCTGATTGTATGAATCACATCTCACGACTGTGCATTATTCCACAACCACTGCATGCCTCCTACTATGACCACACGCCTGCACTACTTTCCATCTCTCACAAACTCCTCACCAGCAAGCCAGCTCACTCCACACCTGGCACACACACACACACACACACACACAAAGCCTGCCACAACCATAACAATGTATGTAAATCTATATAGCTGTCCCACAGTGCAAATAATTATCTTGTTGATCCTGCCACAATTTTTAATGCTAAAAAGTAAAAGAGAAAAACAACTTACCTGCTTGATCCTGACACTTTCAGGCTTTTTCTAATTAATGGTTTTCACTTTCTTCTTTTAGTGTAGTGTGACTGAGAGATGTTCAATGGGGTAAACAATATGCTGGCAAAGCTTTCAAATGAGGATCATTTTGTTGAAACAGGATATAAAATCTGGCATTTAAGGTACGTTTTGTGAGCTTTTCCTAAAAGAAGCCACCAACTGTAGAGTAAGGAAAGTGAGCAAGTCATGGCTTCAGAACAGTAGACACAAGTGAGAGTGAGAGTTGTTTTAGCAGTCTTATCAACGAGGAAAAAGACACAAGGTGGGGTGGGCGTAGAAAAGACAGAAAGAGAAAGCACTATTAAGCGTGTATACAGCAATAGATGGGACTACTCAGTCTTCACAGATGGAACAATCCTCTGTGATTAATATTTACTATTTCGGATTGCATACTATGCCCTGCTGAGCAAAGTATTTTAAGTAAAGGACTTTCATTTGTGCCAACAGTGGACATAGATTTATTTTTACAACTGTTGATGTACATTAGTTTGCTAGAAATTTAATGTTTACATGCCTGTATTCTAATACTGGGATATCAGAAGGGATTGAAAAGATGGGCTGAGATAGAAGTTCACAAACTATTAGACCACAGTCCATATATTTTCCAAGTTACAATGCAGCGGTGTCAACCTTTGTAAAGAAATGTGAGTATCATTTACAAATATTAAGGAAAACACCTGTACCTGGTGGGCTATATCACAACTGCGCTAGAATGGAAAGAGAAGCACTTCAAAATTTGGCTAACAATACATCTATCATAATTAAACTTGCAGACAAGTGGGAGAGCAGTTGTTGTTATGAATACAACTGACTATGTGACTGAGATTAAAGACAGTTGTCTGATACTAGATTTTATGAGAAACTATCTAGTAATCGAGTATTCATCAATAAAGAATAAATAGACACATGCCCTAATAGGGGGTTTATTAGGGGTTACATCATGGACAATACCTATAGGCATTAACAGTTGCACATCCTATGCTCCTCACCATTTATACTTTATAGAAAACATAAGGATTTGAGACCCCCCCAGCAGACCTATTTTCTCAGGAAACAAAAAACAGGACCTTTCTCAGGAAACAGGACCTTTGTCTGATTTTTTGGATTTGCAATTGTAACCCTTTGTTAGGAGTATGTTATTACATATATCGGGGATCCTATGGAGGTTATTAACTTACTAGAGAATTTGGGTATGCATGAAAATTGGTTCTTTGCCATGTTAGATGTTGAATCACTTTATACTGTCATACCAAATGATGACAGTATAGCAGACTTAGAATTCTATCTGAATAAAGGTGAATAAGAGTCCTTGGTAAATTTGCCAACATGGTACCTGTTGGAGATGACATGACTTGTGCTGGACAGTAACATGTTTATTTTCCAGAACAGGTGCTACAGATGAATGAGGGATACAGTGATAGGGGCCACTGTGGCCCACAGCTATGCCAACTTATTCACTGGCAGGTGGGAATCTGATATTCTGCATAGCGGCACCACAGAGCCATTCTTCTCTGGTTCAGATGTGTGGTGTTGCTATATTGATGATATACTTATCATCAAGAAAGGTATAGTGCATCGATTTCATGGTTTTGTTTTTTGGTTGGAGAGTATTAGTACATGCCTTACGTTTAAGTCCTATATAGATGGAGATAGCATTACATTTTTGGATTTAAAGATTTATAGGCATGGCATCGGCAATGTTTGCACTACTCTATGCCAAAAACTCACTGATCCTATCAGCCTTTTGAAATCTGAGAGTTGTCATCCCCCCATAACTAGGAATATACTGAATGGTCAACTGATTGGTACTTTAAGAAACTGCAGTTAAATGGAAGAATATGACGTTAAAAAGGCAGAACAGATAATATGTTTTTAATAGTATGGGTACAGTAAGCATTGTATTGCAAGAGCTGTTGAACAGGTGGGTAGAATGGAAAGGATATTTACCTTGAGGCCAAGGCCACTCGGGGAACTAGATACTGAACCTATTTGTCCTTTTGTCACTACATATTCTGTCCAGTCTAATCAAGTAAGGTAACTGATAAATCAGACTTGGCATATTCTGAGCACTGAACCTAAGCTGAGAGAGCTGGTAAATAGAGGTTCATATGTTGTTTTTTGGAGACCTGATACAATTAGGAACTGGGTTGTGCCCAGTTTGTTACAGGTACAAGAAGATAGAGCCAATTCATGGTTGCACCCCCCCACCCCATTGGGACATTTAGGTGCAAAAGATGTACATACTGTCTGTATATTAAGCAGATCAAAAGTTTCAGTAATCCCAACACTGGTTGGATTGTTGCCCTTAGAGATTGTGTGAACTGTATAATAGAACATATTCAAGCTCTAAATAAGGGTGATGAAAGCTGTGCTATAGTGAAACATGTAAAGACTAACCTGAGGCAAATCATGAGATGCAGTCTGTGGGGATCGAAAAGGTCATAATGGGTCCCAGGGCAGGTAACTGGGAAAAACAGATTGGGTGTAGGGAGAGCTTTGGATATATGAGTTGGGGGCCCAGAGGGAGCAGACCTGAATAACAGTATAGATCAGTCAGCATTCTTGTAAATACAGTATCTAATAATTATGAACGCATGTTTGATCTCTGTTTAATGTGTAAATATGATTATTTTGCTCTATTTGACTTCTATGAATATTTAGCCCATATTTCTGTATTTTGTTTTTATGCATTTGTCCCTTCACTGCATGGTATATGTGTCTTTACATATTCCTGGTTTTGTATTGGTGGACACTGCCGTTGCCTGTTTATAATACTGAAATTTTGTGTAGCGCTGACACCTGTATAATTGGCTATGACGGGATATGAGTCAGGTATTTGTTCAAGGTACAGAGGGTTTATATATTAGCCATTACATATTCATGTGTGGAATCATACCTTTGTATTCAGTACTAGTTATACAAACACATTTCACCAGCCTTTGTCATTTTAAGTATTTTCTGGCACGCTTCTGCCTCCCAATTAAATCTGATGTGTATGTATGTGGGTATAGCTACTTTGAACCATTTTATAAAGTAAGTTTGTGCCTGGTTTATATATTAAGCATGTTATGATTTGTAAATATTTTTTCAATCACTATAATTTTTTGGTGGATATTAATTGATAAGAGGGGCACTTTTTGGTGTTAGAGTTCACTCTGAGGAAGCTTTGGAATTTCTGAGTGAAACGTTAGTACGTGTCACAAAGGTATCTCTGGCAGGTGTAGTCCATTGCAGCTGGGGGTATTGTAGGTCTTTGTTTGCACACAACAAATAAACAGTAAGACTGTCCTGCTGTTACCATGTTTGAGTTTATTTCTTGCTGTGGGTGCTTTGAATTATTGCTGTTTTTAGTTCACTACTACCTTTTCGCTCCGCAGCTGTGTCCTGCTGCTAGTCTGAAGTATTGTTGATGTGTGCCATAACAACAATCCTTCAATATTCCACATATTAGAATTAAATGTTGCCAACAGTTGATCTATGTTATTTTGAAGTTTTTCATTGTACTCAGAGTATAAACTCTCACTTTAACTTTCTAAAGGTTAATGTTTTCACTCAGATCATTGCGCTGCTGTCTGTGTTCCACTCACAAACGCTATGATTTGTCTATATTTTTTCTGAACTCTATTGGATGCATCGCTCACATGCTGCGATGCTGTTGGTGGACACTGATGTATTTAGTCTTATGAGTTTTTGCAGCATATTAAGTAGTGCTACCAAGTGTCAATTGCAGTGGGGGTTACAAGGAATAGTTAGTACATGTCTTGTGGAAATAACCAAAGAAGAAAATGAAATGTCATATGTGTTGGCACAGATTGTGTTAGTCTGTAAAAATGCTGATTGATTACAGCTACAGCTCTATTTTACATTTTGCTCAGAGACAGCAACAGCTGTCGGGGAACTTGCGCGGGTGAATCCCGCTTTCAGCAGCACTATAAAGTTGGAGGTTGTAAAAATGGCATCAGTAGTGAGGTTTCTTGCAGTGCAGGGAACTTGGAAAATGAAATACCTTTTGGGTTTCTCTGTTTACAGTTTGTGGTTTTTACTAGCATGGTATTTGTGCTGCCTACCTGAGTTAAGTTTGCAGTCACAGTGAAAGTGACCAGTTTAGAAAGTGAGACCTGTTTAGAGAAGGGAAACAGCATTTCTCAAACCATGACTTTTAAATTCAGCCTGCATTTTTGTTGTCTCACACTTATACTGAATTTATGAACAACATAAATTATGCTTTTTGAAATAAAATTGCCACTGTTTTATGTGACGGTCTCAGTGTGCCACAGAAAGTTTAAAGTGAATGGGGAATGAAGAGTGTACTCTGCTGTGTAAATAACATAGCTATGGTCAAATAACACTCTATCTGTTCAGTGAAAATAACACCTTTTATCTTCCAGCTGTATTTGCATTCCCATGGTGTGTGTGTGTGTGTGTGTACATATATACATACATACATAAAAAACTGTGTTAATGCAACATTTAGGGTTCAGACTAAAGTGACAAAAGCAGAGAAATGTGGCTTAGGGTTTCCAACCCTAAAATTCCACCCCCAACCCTAAAAGAAATCAGAGGTGCAGTCTTTCTTGGGCTTGTCAACCCTAAAGCTCACCCTATTGGGTGTGTTTGTTTCCGGAGTGTATAGAATAGGGTGAGCTTTAGGGTTGACAAGCCCAAGGAAGACTGCACCCCTGATTTGTTTTAGGGGTGGGGTGGGGTTTTAGGTTTGGAAACCCTAAAGCCACAGTTCCCTACTTTTGTCACTTTAGCCTGAACCCTAAATGTTGCATTAATGCAGTTTTCTGAAAAGAATTTCCTTACTTTTTGACACAGTATAATGGTATCCTCATTTGTACCTAGGAGCAAGGCCTTGTGCTCCCATCCCACCTTAGATGCATGCATATATGTTGCTGTGGAAACGCAGGACCCTCTGGACTTTGCACTTGCATTTCTATTGGAACAGACATGAACGTTTCATTATAGACTTCTTTTTACCCCATCTCATGAACCTGGTAATGAAAATTTTGAAATCCCCACCAAAACGTGATTCTGCACCACCGCAATGCTATTGCGCACCACAGGTGTGAAAACACAGTTTAGTCAGGGTTTCATAAACGACAGCTATCACTCTCATGAGATGTTGTAAAGAGATAGTTATGCTGAAAATTTGGGGTCAAAATATTTAAAATTGCTAAAGTTACAAGTGAGCATAGCAACATTTTAAGGTATGTGAATAACACTGCTATTTTTACATATTGTTTTCCAAAATTTTCAACACAGCCAATTTAAGTCCCCACCTCATGAAAAAGGGTGGTAAAAATGTTCAAATCCCGACCAAAAGTTGATTTCGCCAAGTGACCGCTAAATCACCTTTTGGGCCAGATTTGGGTAATTCCACTGACATTGTTTATGAGGTGGGGTCTCAAAAAGGCTAAGTTAAAAATCTGGTGTAAAACTATGCAGAAATGGGAAAGTTATGCAACAAAGTTGAAACCCCAGTTGAAATACACTGAAGTGCACTTACCTTAGTTTCTCAGTTCATGTAAACCGTAGAATAATATTCCACATTTCATGTAAACTGCGGAATAATATTCCACAGTTCATGAAAACCACGGAACAATATTCCACAGTTCAAAGGAAAACAAGATGGCGGCATACGTAAAACCTCATGAAAAGGATTCCCCATATGAAAACTTAATACAGCTATTTTGAAGTGCTTACTGAGCATGCTTAGAACCTGAATTTTTAAAATGTAATAACTCTGGAATGGATTGATATTTTTTCACCAAACCAACAAAAGGCACTTCAGTGAGCCAAACCCTTTCTACCCTGAACATTTCAGACCAAAATTCCAAACCATCTGGGTGCTACATGATGCCACCCCCGCAAATACAGTAATTTTCTGGGTTTTTTGCTATCTGCATCTCAGAATCCACATATCCTGCCAGAATGAAACTTGGCACGTCAAAAGATCTACCCTACATGGCATGCAAAACTTAGTGCACATCCACTTAACAGTTGTGAAGATATCAAAGTTAAAAATTTGAGGTTTAACATTAACGTGACTACTCAACCCTAAATATAATGGCAATACTGCACCACTGTACTATACATTTGCAGTAGTTAGTGCAACTCAGAATAAGGTGATATTGGAGAAAAGGGCATAAGGCATACTTGAGCCAAGTAACAACTGAATATACAGTATATATACTGTAGTTACAATATCCAGTGTAGGTCCAAGAGCAAAACAGGAGATTAAGGGCATTAATTAAACATTAATTGTATCATTGCCAAGGGCTGGTAATATAGGAATACTGCAGTGGTCCCTTTTGGGACCTCTGCTTTTCAGTCTTTTCTTGCATGACCTGCCTTCTGCTTGCAAAGACTGCAAAGTCATCCTTTATGCTGATGATGCAGTCCTGGCAACCAGAGGCAGATATGTCTCTGATCTAACTAGACTACTTCAGGATGATTTTAAAATATTCCCTGAGAGGTTCATAAGATGTAAATTAGTTATGAACATAAAATAAAAACCAAAACAGTGGTGTATTGCAGTAATAAAAAGGTGCAGAATTGTGGTTATATGAAAATAACAACAACTGTTTGTAATGAACTGGAGCAAGTACCTTTTTCAAACATCTAGGTGTATATTTCGATACTACAATATCCTTGGCCAAACATATTGATCAAACCATAAATAAAATAAATTTTATACTGGGACTATTACATAGAAATAAAAATAATTTTAATTTGGAAGCTTGGAAGTTAGTGGCCCAAAGTATGTTAAGTTTTTTGGTAGATTATGTCTTACCCATTTATGTGATGGCAACGCAGAATGTATTGGATAGAATGAGAGTTGTATATGATATAATTTCTTGATTTTTGATGGATGCAGGTGCAGAATGTCATCACTGTCATCTCTGTTTGAAGCCGGACTGATTTCCACTGAGTATACTATCTTGAGTTGGAAAATTATCACCGGCCAAAGTACCAGTAATCTAAATATGCTCCTGTCTATATGTTCTAACTCATATAATACTAGAACAACAAAAAACTTGCAGTTAGAAATACCAAACTGTAAAACTTCCATGGAGAAAAGGAGTTTTTAAAAATAGATCTGTGAAAACTTGGAATACTCTTCCACTGATTGTTGTCCCCTGATCCCCAGCCAGAAATAACTCAGGCCACAACCATCTCACTTTCAATGCTCAATGGCATTATTTATTAAATCATTAGGCACATATAGAATAGTGCATGGGTGACCATCCACAACAAGGCTGTGTTTCCATCGAGGTTGTTGATGACATCATGGAGACCTTGAGAGTGAAGCTCGAGAGGTCTCCATGATGTCTTCAACAACCGAGATGGAAACACAGCCATAGTTGTGGATGGTTAACCATCCACTATTATTTATAGTATATGGTTCCTAGCTTGTGTGTCTTTTTTCATTTTTTCCCCAGGTTGACGGTTACCTTCATAATGTTATGTTGCTCCCGCTCTGACACGTCCCACTTTCAGGTCAGCTTCACCCCGTCCCGCTAGCTCGGCACCACTTAGTTTAAAAATAAAAAAAAAACAGCGATTCACTTTAGTGACACAGAGCCTTGAGAGGCTCTCCGTGTCAAGAAGACGAGGGTCCCCTGATCGGCGCCCGCTTAATCGTGCCGCCATGTTCAACATTTTTTTCTTCTCAGAGCATTATTAAGTAAGCCAATCAGGTGGCAGGGCAAGGCAAAAAAGTTGTTGTACTATTGATGTGATGTCAGACTGATAGTGCAACAACTTTTTTGACCTTTGAACCTACAACAAGATTTTGAAAGCCACTGCTTTCTATTCATTATAAGCCCTAACCATATACTATAGCCAATTTGTACATCCCAAAACATCACATATTTACACTTCATATTCACAATTCCAGACATAACAGTCCCTTGGCCTTGAACGTAACAGTCCCCTCTTCTTTCTTGTGTCTCTTCATCCTGTTCTCCTCCTGTTCACCCTGCTTCTCGGGGCCCGGACACTGGGATCCAGCTCCACCCTTTTCAGTCACCACCATCGGGTACCATGTTACCCGGACCACTCCCCCCTGCCAGATGTGGACACTGTGATCCACCACCTCACTCTATGTCCTTCCCATCACCCACCCTTTACTCCCATGCCATGGTTCCTTTGCCCTTAGCCCATGGACTCTACCACCTCCCCCTCTATCTGCCCCCCTAGTTTCCCCTCGCTCCCCCCAAATCCTTCAAAATTCACCGCTTGTATCCTTACCTACTATCTCTGCCGGGTGGGGCCCACCCAGCCCCCTGGCCGCCATCTGCAGCCCATGTGCCCATCCAGGGCCCCCACAGTGCATCTTGCACACGCCCCAAATTGTGTGTACCCTGTGCCTACATAACCCTTTTGTTCCCCCTTAGGGAGGGAGAGTGGGCATTTTACAGCAAAGAGAGGGTGAACTAGGGTTAATTGACCTTAAGTAACCCTGCTTCCCTTTGCTCTGTATCCCCTCCCCAGCCTCTCACCTGGCCAATAGCCCAGGACCTCTCCCTGCCTTGTCACTTTACCCTGCAGTGAGGTCATTGTCCCCTTCCCCACCCGGCTCTATATTTCTGGCTGGGCCCAAGGACAAATTGGCCTGCCTTTTATTGGCAAACCTCATTGTCCCCTGATCCCCTGCCAGAAATAACTCAGACCACAACCATCTCACTTTGGATGCTCGCTGGCACTGTTTACTAAATCATTAGGCACAGCCAATTTGTACATCCCAAAACAACACATATTTACACTTCATATTTACAATTCCAGACATAACAGTTCCTTGGCCTTGGACATAACAGTCCCCTCTTCATCCCATTCTCCTCCTGTTCATCCTGCTTCTTGGGGCCCGGACACTGGGATCTGACCCCCCCTTTCCAGTCACCACCATTGGGTACCACATTACTCGGACCACTCCCCCCTCCAGATGTGGACACTGCGTTCCACCAACTCATTCTATGTCCTTCTCCCCACTCCCCCTTTACTCCCATGCCTGGGTTCCTTTGCCCCTAGCCCGTGGACTCTACCCCCTCCCCCTCTATCTGCCTCCACAGTTTCCCCCTGCTCCCTCCCAAATCCTTCCACTGCCCCCATCTCCAGCTTGCGATGGAAGATGGGGCTCCCCCCCTTGCAGGCTAGCCCTTCAGCCCCTTCCTATTTATGCTGTCTATGATCTCCCTGAATGGGCGCAAAAACAGGCCCATGCCAAACTCAGCGAGATGGGCGCCTTCCGATCTGTATACTGCTTCTTGGTCAAATGCTATCTCCCTATGTCATATGTGAATCCCCCCATCTCAATCACTTCCCTGGCCACTTTTCTGTTGAGACACTTCCTAGCCACCTCCACTGCCTGGGGCTTCTTGGCTCCCCTCCATACCCTCTGTGACGTAATCTTGGACCATCCAATCACTACCTGGGGCCACCAGCTTTTTATTTTCTTGTGATCTGCTACAGTGTTTTTCATCAATGATCCCCAGGGCCTGTCCCCCAAATCATTGCCCCCCCAGGGGGATGATGATACAGTCCGGGCTAGCCCACTGCGCCCTTAGTTCATCCAGCAGGGGCAGCAGCTGTGGCCACCTCATGCCCCTCCATCTCACTTTCTTGTGGTTGAAACCCGGTCGCAGCTGTGTGCCCAACCTGGTGGCCACCGCAAATCTTTCCACCCAGTAGATAAATGAGTGCCCCACAATTCACACTTGCCACCTGGATCCTGCTGTGGGGGAGAAAATGGGGACATCAATTAGACACTGTCAACACCTTACATATCTCTTATAACAGTTTGATGTCTATCTTCCTACCTTCTTGACCTCATCCTCCCCAACCCTGAAATGGTTGCCTCTGAAGCTGCACCAATCCAGAAGGAGTGGGGAGCAAACTCACTGGGATTCTCACCTATGAACACCAAAGCCTTTTTCAGGACTGTCCCCACCTGGAAACCCATCACCGCGGACCCGTCCCCGTGCACAAACCAAGGACCCCCTACCTGCCTTCTGACTCTCGCATAGGCCTCCATCGCCTGGACTGTGCAGGTGTCTGCTGTCCCCTCTTTCAGCAGCTCTACGGTGGCACCTTTTCCCTGCTGATCTGTCTTTGACCTCATAAGTAAGACTGTTACCTTCCCCTTCCCCCATTTCACACAGTGCTCCTGCAACCCCGCCTCGGTTGCTCCTTTCCTGGGTGCCACCATTTCCCCTACTCAGAAAGGCCCCTTCATCATGACTGTGAATATGGCCCTAAACAGGCAGGCCTCATTTGCTGAATAGCAGAGCTGACCCACTGCCTGCAACACCTTCCGGAGGAGGGGCCCCTCAGTGGCCATCTCCCATCTTGCCACCTTCCTTGACCCCTCTGCCAGCCTGCCATCATCCTCTTGACTGCCTGGCTGCTCGTCACATCAGACCACCCCCTATCCAAGGAAACCCACCCGATTCCTGCCAGCTGTACTGCCATGGTGGTGTGTGCAACACCGTCGTCCCATTTTTTAACCATATATTGCATTACTTGCCCCTTCTTGGCTGGGTCCTCTGTCTCCCATCCCATTCCTGTTCTGAACAACTGGAAAGCCACCCACACCCTCTCGTAAGCCCTTAGGGTGCCCGCTGCCCATGATCCCCCATATAAAGCCCTGGCCTTTTCTCTCCAATCACTCACAGCCGCTCTGGTACCCTGATCTGGGTGAGCACTGCTTGAGGCACCAGCTCTCCGAATGGCTCCATCTGAAAATGAGAAAGACAGTCAGCTACCTCGTTCTGAGCTCCCTCAATGTGCCTCGCCCTGAAACACAGGTTAAGCCTCAGTCCCAACAGTATCATACCCCTCAACACTGTTTTGATTGCTTCCGTCCAGCCCATCTGTCTACTGATCACATCGATCACCCTCTTGTTGTCGCACCAAAATACTATGCACCACCCTGCCATCCATATTTGGAAGATTTCGAGAAATGTGATGTCCTTGGTCCAGCTCCATTCCCACCATCGGTCTGGCCATGCCTCAGATATCCACTCCCCCTGAAAACAGGCCCCCATCCCCAGACTCCTGGCTGTATCCGTGTACAGCTCGAGGTCCGCATTGGATGCCCACTCCTCCTGCAAAAAGGTCATTCCATTATAGGAATCCAGGAATGTCTCCCAAACCCTTAAATCTTCTTTTACTCCCCTGCTGATGTCCACTCAATGATGTGGAAGTTTTGCTTTTCCCGTGACCCTCCCTAGCCTCCTAGTGAAGGCCCTGCCTGGGCTTATGGCCTTACAGGAGAAATTAAGGTGCCCCAGTAGTTGCTGTACCTGTACCAGTGGCACCCTCCTCCTCACCCTCACCAGGGTGAGTAGCCCCCAAGCCGTTCAACTTTGTCCCCTGGGAGACGAAAACTTTTCTCCTCCATGACCACTTCGATCCCCAGAAATTCCAGCATGTGCGTCGGACCCTCGGTTTTCCCGGCTGCCAGCGGAATGCCTATGGACCCACACATGTCCCAAAAATCGGCTAACATTTTTTCTGCCTCCCCTTGACTAGTCCTTATTAGCAGGAAGTTGTCCAAATAATGGGTAACCCTACCATGTCCATACCGCCACCCAAACACCCACTGCACCCATGAGTTGAATGCTTTGAAAGTTTCACAGGCAACTGAGCAACCCATGGGCATGGCTTTGTCGAAGTAAAACCCACCCTTAAACTGGAAACCAAGAAGGTCCCATTCCTCCGGCCTTACCAGCAGTAATCGGAATGTGGCCTCAATGTCCATATTGGCCAACCAGGCGCCCTCTGCCACCCGTATCAATTCTACCACCTGGTCCAGTGATGCGTAGGAGACCATGCTGCGCTCCACTGGAATCCTTTCATTCACTGATTCCTCTTTCGGGTATGACAGGTGATGTATTAGCCGGAACTCACCTACCTGTTTCTTAGGCACCAATCCCATGGATGATACCCGGAACTCCATGCATGGGGATGCGGAAAATGGCCCCTCCACCCTAACTGCCCTCAACTCCTTCTGGATCTTTTTCCATACAATGTCCTCTTTCCCCACCACTGACCCTAAGTTCTTGGCGTGCATCCCCACCCTCCTCCCTTAGAACCCCAATGCAAACCCCCCTTTGAAACCCCTTATTAATAACTCTGCCCCTGCCTTGTCAGGGTAGTCCCTGGTCCAAGCATCCACTACCCATTGCTTTATGGGTGAGTAGGCCATGGGGTATCCCCGCCTCCACCCTGACCAATCAGGCCTGGTTCCACCCATGATTGGATGTATAACCCCCCTCCCTGTGCCTCCCCAATTCCTGCCAGCTCCCCCTCTTCCACCCCGAAAGGGCTGCTCGGGGGTCTGCCCTCTGACCAGGCCCCCTTTTTCACCACCACCCCTACAACTTGTAGACGGGTGAGACCCCCCCCTGCACCGTGAGCAGATGTGTCTAAACTTACAGCTAGGCCAGTTACATGCTGCCCTGTTGTAAGCCCAACAAGCCTTGGTCCCCTGTGCCGGCGCCGTCTTTCTTACCATATCTGACGCCTGGCCCCCTGCTGCTCCCGACAGCGTCCTGACCCAGAGTTCTGCATGAGTGCAATCCCACCTCGGATCACCCTTTAAAGCCATGCATCTCCAAAACGCCTCATTGTACTTGAGCCAGCCAAAGCCCAGTTTCACCCGGTATGCGTCCCTTATAATTGCCACGTATGTTATCAGTGGGATTGGCAGCTCCAGCTGCTTCTCGAGTACCAATGCACTGTAAATCAAAAATCCTGCTTGCCATGTGTCTATGTTCTTTCCCTTATACCTTGCCTCCTCTGCCTTATGTCCTACCACCGCCAGCGCCTCTGCCATCTCAGATTTCCCTGCCAAGTCCTTCTGTTCATACCTTTTTGCTGTCTCCTCATCCACAAGCCCAAAGATATCCACATACTCACCCTTCCAAATCTTTTCTTTAATGGACACTGGCACATGGTCACCCAGCGTGAAACCCGGCAGACCATCATATAACTTCTGTGCCCCTCCTAAAGTACCCATCCCCTCTTTTCCCCTTTTCTTCTTTCTTTGATTGCCCGCAACGCCGTCTCTACCCTTGCCACACCTTCACCCCCCATGTCACTACCAACCCTTCCATATATTCTCCTAAACTCTCATCATTACTCGTATCCACCTTATTCTTACCCCCGTCGTCCATGTTTTCTCCTGCCCTCGGTGCTGCCTAGCGGGTAGTACCCACCTTCTTCGCCCTTTTTCTGCCCCTCCCGGGGGCTAGGCCCCTCGTCCCGCTCCTTCCGCTTCCTTTGCACGTCTTCCTCGGCTTCCCTTTGCTTTGCTGCCTCCTTCAGCTCGGTCACCTGGGACATCAGCTTTGTGGTCTCCGCTAGCATGGTAGCACTGGATGTCATAGCTCTCTTTGGCACCATATCTTCTGAAGTTGCATGACAAGACATATATGAATACTCTCCCCTCATACCCCCATTTAGCCCCCCCACAACGTCCTTATTCCCCTCCCATGACAAGGTAAATCTGCTCTGCCTCCCGCAGCTGCCCCCACCTCCCCCATCTCTAACCAGAGGCACCCCCTTCTAAGGGTTTAGCTGGTGTTCACAGACCCTGTTTTCCTGTACCCTATGCCTTGTATCCGACTGGCCTCATGAAAGGACTTGCTCCCTCCCCCAAGGCCACAATGCCCTGCGAGTCTCTGTCAATTGGATCCCCCAGTCCCAGCTGACCTGTGTTCCACTGGGGCTTGGGGGGGCCCCATGGCCACTACTCCTCCTCCTCTGCCATACTCACACTTGCCCGGCCACGCCCCCTGTGGCTGCAGCCAACCATGTACATGATGCCCATAGCCATCAATTGCCACGCTATGGCGCTGCCCGCTCTTGTATGCAGGCCCCCTTTATCAGGTCCCTGAGACTTTTCCCCCGCTTCACTCTTCCCCTGCAGCCATCCACTTCCAGATGCCGCCGACAGTGAGCCATAACACCCAGCCACCCCTCCCACCCCCAATGGGCTGCAGTGGGCAGGGCCTTCCTATCCACTTGCCAGAAACCCCCCAGCCATGCTTCCCCATATCCAGGCCCACCTTGGGCTGTAGCACCCTCCAATCACCCTACCCCCCATGTGTGGGCTTCATCGCCCCATGCTACCTGCCGTTGCATTTTCTTTTTTTTCTTTTTTTTTAAAATGAAAAACAAACAAGGCTCCCCCTTCCCCGGCGACCACGTGGCAACCTGCACACCCTCGTGACTTCTTCAGGCTCTATGCCTTCAAAGGCACAAAGGTCCCATTCAGCCCCCCCAGCCCATGTGGTGACCCCGACAAATGCCAACACCATGCTGCACCAGTTCGAATTCATCCATTCGCTGCCCTTTTTCCAACCCGACAAGCAGTCTCCTCGGGCTTCCCCCTACCGCTCTTGCTGCTTACGGCACCCGCAATCAGAGGCCTCTGCGCCTCCCTGCAAGAATCGGCTCCCACTTGCTGGCAGGTTTTTGGGCCTGTTTAGCCCAACTCTCCACATCGCAGCTTACTGAGCTGTCGACCGTGTGCAATAGACCCATCCCCTCTTCCCAGTTCATGGCAATGAACCGCGCCCCCCGGAAGATTCCTCCCAGACCCACTTCCCCGCTGGTGCTCGCTGCCTCCTGCCCATGGATCCACCAGATCTCATGCTCCCAGCCGTACCCTATGCCTGGCCACACAGCCTGCCCCTCTGAGTCACCACCCTCGCCACGCTGCATATGCCAATGGTTCTCGTTCCATCTAGATGAAACTCTGCTCCCTGCCGGTTGGTGGGGCCATGAACCAGCCACCTGCACTGGACCTCCACAGACTGCTACTGAAACAAACAAGCCCCAACCTCCAGCCTGCTTGAATGTGGTTCTCTCTGTGGGTCTACTCGCAAGCCGCCTGCTCCTCGTGGCAAAACCACTGCCTGCTCCATGCAGAACTGTGATCTTTTCCACACAAAAGGGCTCACCTCCACGCAAACCAGCTACCTGCACCGGACCTCCAAAGACCGCTACTGAACAAAACAAGCCACAAACTCTCGCCCGCTCGAGTTTGGTTCTCTCCAAGGATCTACTTACGGCTGCGCGCTCCTCGCAGGCAAACCACTGCCTACTCTCTGCAAAACTATGATCTTTTTCCACACAAAAATGGCTCACCCCCACCAATAAAGGCTGCCGCCATCCCGGTATAACAAGCTCACTCGAGTAAACCAAAATTGAAAAACAGCATTCTATAAATTATTTGACTGTGCTTACCTGCCTAGTGATGTGCTGTATTTGAAAAATGTTACAGCAAAGAGAGGGCCAACTGGGGTTACTTGACCTTAAGTAACCCTGCTGCCCTTTGTTCTGTAGCCTCATCCCAGACCCTCACCTGGCCAATAGCCCAGGACCTCTCCTTGCCTTGTCACTTCACCCTGCAGTGAGGTCACTGTCCCTCCCCCCACCCCCACCCCTGGCTTCATATTCCTGGCTGGGCCCAAGGGCAAATTGGCATGCCTTTTATTGGCAAACCTCATTTTGCACTGTAAATGCCTACAGCAATTCAAAAATTCCTTGAGATGGCATTTAAATGACCTTAAGATATACAAATACTTGAAATAGTTTTAGTCATTTTATTTTATATGGTATTTTAAGTACTAAACAATTGTTATTGTATTACGTGTAAAATATTGTTGTATTGTAAATAGGCACTTGTGCTGAAAGTTTTTTCCCTATTAATAAAATTCAAAATTCAAATCACATTACTTAAGGTTTCTTTAAACATTAAGGAATAAGGTTTCTGCATTTCACATTGTCACAGTACAGCTGGCAAAGAATCCCTACTGGGCTTAGGGCTCATTCTATTGGAATATAGCTATTTCATCACTGCTGCCAGGAACATCCCACTGCTGGAAGTCTGTACAGTAAGTTGGCAACAGCCAGGTCTTTGACTCAAACCTTCACATCCCATTACTGTACTGATGTGCACTCCAGAAGTGACGCTAGGTTTGTGACACCTATTCTTCAGAATCTATTCCCTAAGTAATCCTAGTTACCACTGCCTTGCCGAAGGTAGTAGGCAGACGAAGACATTCATGTTTTAGGAAGAAAATGTTACCTACCTTGTAATTCAGTGAGTGACTGCCAGTTGTGTAAGTGCATGTGCAATGTTGCTTTGAAGAGTTATTTTGGCATGACTCTTTCCGCTGGATTTCCATCCCTGGCAGAGGCGCCAGTAGAAGTTTCTCAAGGCTAAAGGATAACTTAAACAGCCACACCAGAGGCAGAGCACTAGAAAAAGAGGAGTGGCAGGAGACGGCTGTAAAAATACACTAGGCAGGGGAGGTGTGTGAGTGTATGGCTTATATAGGGCAGGGCGGTGGAATCTGGCAGCCCCCATCGAATCACAGGTAAAACCTTTCAATTCAGTGTGTGGCTGCCAGTTGTGCAAGTGGCTGTGCAATGTTACTTTGAAGAGTTACTTTGACTTGACTCTTTCTTCTGGATTTCCACCTGAGGGTCAGGAAAAGTTTTTTGAAGCTAGAGGAAATTAGTAATTAAAAAAACAAAGTGTGATGGTAACACAATCTGCTTCTTCCAACTCACAGAATAGATTCAATGTCATGGAGGAGTGAAAAAAAAAAACCTGTGAGGGGAACCTCTGGGGAGCCACGGTTACTGGGTTAGCCTTCCATCCAGACTTCTAAAAATGTTGAGGCTGGCTGTTGGCAAGCTTGGTAGAGTCTGGAATTTGAATGTCTTGGTTTCAAAGCAGGATGAAGTAACTGACCCATGTTCTTAACGACGTGCATACTAAGGTGCATACTAAAGGTGATAAGGAGCATAAGAGGCTGTGTGCCCATATGAGCGCCTGTTTAATTCACATACCATTGTAATTTATTACCCTTCATTATATATTCATCTACGTTTCTTTTGAATTGTTCTTTGGTACCCCTGTTTATTATTCTCTCAGGAAGTATGTGAACTGGTATGTTATTTCTGGAAGCAGAGATGGCTGCTGCACTCATGAATGAATGGCTGAAAAAAGATAAGGACTCGAGACCTAGACAACATAGCAACACTGTGACATGAAGGATGAACCAGGAAGTAGAAATAATGTTATAGTTTTTGGTATACAGAAGAGGATGGGAAGAATGTGGATGCCTCTCCATAGCTTGCAGTTTGTAGAAGGCTTTGAAAAGAAGAGATTAATTTTTTAGGTCATGTGGTACAGTATCAAATGCCTTACTATAGACCAAGTAAATTAGGTCCACAGGCTGCCCTCTATCCAGTGCTCTGCTAACTGGCTCAAAAAAGCCTATCAAGTTGGTCTGGCAAGGTCTTCTCTCTCGAAAACCATGTTGCATATCATCACTGATGCCATTAGTTTTAATGTGCTGCTCTATCAGGAGGCAGTATAGTGCAGTGGGTTAAGGCTCTGAGCTGCAGATCTGGAGACCTGGGTTTGAATCCCACAGCTACCTAGGTGCATACTGTGTGATCCTGAGCAAGTCACTTAACTTCCATGTGCTCCCAGGTTGCATCTGGAAACAAACTTCAACTTAGTGTGCCACTCCTGGTTAAACAATGTTCCCTTCCCTTCTCTTTCTTTGCTATTTTTTCTAGTACCTTACCAAAAATCGAAGTGAGGCTGACAGGCCTATGATTCTGATAGTCACTTTTAGTTCCCTTTTTATGTTGTCTTGCACATGCACAAGCAACATTTTGTGGTAGTAGGAGAAATGCAGAGGTGTGTCACTGTTGGCGAATGCAAGGCACACTTTAGAAGGTGTGTCCCTCATTCTCCAATTAGCCAGCATGCTAGCACTAACACAAGTATATGCAAAATGCCACCAACTTGAAAGAAATGTGCCACTGCAATCAGAGACAAGCTCGTCATGCAGCAGCACAGATGGCACACCTCCCATACATGCCTGTCTTGGTGAAACATTTCAATAAACATGGTGGTGGCCCCCGCTGTCCGCCACACAATCCCTAGAAAGTTGACTTCCGGGGTGCCCAATCCCCCTGTTGCCATGTTCCCTCTCCAGTTCAACTTGTTTGCCAATGGGGGTGCCCAATCCCCATCAGCATAATGCCCCACTCAGTTTAATTTGTTTGCTGACTGGGATGCCCAATCCCCATCAGCTCAGCTCCCCCCCCAAAAAAAATGTATCACACTGGGAGCTCACCCCAGTGTGCCCAAATGTATTTTTTGCAAACATGTAAAAAAAAAAAAAACTCCCTCTACGTTTTCTTTTTTTTGTCCCTGTAAAACAGAAAATGGTCCCTTGTCATCAGGATCGCCCCTTCTCCCCAACCCATACCCACCCTCTGTGCACTCTACCTCCCTGCACCCACCGTCACCCCATAGTTACCTTCGGAGGTCTGGCGCGCGATCTTCGGTGGACTGGGAGACGTCTGAACTCTTGAAAAGCCATCTGCGAACTGAAGAAAATCATGGCAAGCTGTATAATAGCATCAATGGAGGGGGGTTCAATTTAGGTGGCTATCTAGGCCATTGTTTTAAATTTTGGCTCCAAATTTTCAACACAGGGTTCTTCGGACCCCACCTCATGAACACATGCACTGTCATTTCAATATTTGGTCCAGAAAGGTCATTGTGTGGTCACTGCATGGAATCACATTTCAGGGCTGATTAATGAAATGACAGTGCCACTGTTCAAGAGGTGGGGGTCCCAAAAAGCCTATGTTGCAAATTTGGTGAAAAAATTCCAAAAAATGACTATGTTACGAGCGTGCATTGCGCAGTTTTCACACACATTTGTAACTTCAGCAATTTCTAATATTTTCACTCCACATTTTCAAAATTGCCATTTTATAATACCTCCTTATGAACAGTATAGCTGTCATTTTTCACATCCTGCCCAAAATATGCTTTCGCACATGTGATGCACAATGATGCGGTCGCTGTTGGAAATCAACATTCGGGACAGATTAACAAAATCAAAGTGACACCGTTCATGAGTGGAAGTCCCCAAATGCCTATGTTGAAAATCTGGTAAAAAAAAAATCCCCAGAATAATTGAGTTACAGGTGTGCGTTGCGCATTTTCTATGCACGCTTGTGACTTCGCCAATTTTCCATATTTTCACTCCAGATTTTCAACACTGCCATATTTTCACACCTCCTCATTAACAGTACATCTGTCATTTTTCACATCCTGCCTGAAATGTGTTTTTGCACCTGTTGCACCAAATGGTGCATTTACTGTGCAAAATCACCTCTTAGCTAATGAACTGATACTGCCACAATTCATGAGGTGGGGTGACAAAAAGCCCATGTTGAACATTTGGAGTGAAAATACCAACAAACGCCCTGGGTGTAGGGTTTCCAGCTGTGACACCCCACCCTGTAGAGACTGAAAGGCATCGGGTGTGACTTGGGATTGTTGGCTGTAATGCTCATGCCATTCCACCCCCACCCCTACCCTGCAGCCACTGACAGTCATCGAGGTGTGTTCTGGACTCTTTGGCCCCTAAGCTCACCCCATTCTCCTGAACCACACCCATCTCAGCATATTTTCTTATGGAATGGGGTTACCTTAAGGCCCAAAGACCCCAAGGCAAACTGCGACACTTGTCGGTGTCTGCAGGGCAGGGTGAGGACAAATGGCATGAGCGTTATGGCCAAGGACCCAAAGGCACACCCCAATGCCTGTCAGTCTCTGCAGGTTGGGGGTTGGGTTGGCATTAGTTCACTACTTCACTGCCATTTCTATTATGCATCTCTCTAACTCCTGCACTACCAATGCCAATACCAGCAAGACGACATTCGGCATTGACAAATGCTTGTTATATACTGGAACTTACATTAGCTTTTCTCTATGCCTGTACCTCCCTTTCCTCACATAAGGATGAGTCAAAGATGTATTTTAATGGCCCTGAGAACTCTGATGCCATTTCCCTAATTACCCGAGTGTAGCTCGTCTGGCCCCTGTGCCTTATTAATATCCAGTTTTAGTGGTAACTTCTCAGTCCTACCTCTGTTGATCAGTACGTTATTACTTCCCTCTGGGACTTATGTGTTAACAGAGTGAGCAAGAGTACTCATTAAAACTGGATACCATCTCTTCGGGTTTTGTTATTAACTCACCATCCATGATTAGGGGACCCACGCTTGGAGCTGAACCTTTTACTCTGTTTATATTCATATAGAAAGACTTATAGTTGTCTTTTATGGCCACAGTTACCCTCAATTCTTCACTTTTATTTTTCTTAATTTCCTTCTTACATTTCTTAACCATGGTCTTGTATGCCTTCTAGTTCTTTTCTTTTCTACCCATCCTAGCCTTGTCATATGCTTTTCTCTTTGTTTTCAAGATTTTCTTAATATTTGTATCTAGCCATAAAGATAATTTCCCCTTATTACTGTATTTCACTTTAGTTGGTATGTATTTCTTCTGTGGAAACTTGATTGTATTTACTAGTAATTCCTAGGCATTTTCTATCTCTAGGCCACATAGTTCAGATTCCCATTTATAGTCTTTTAGTTCCCTTCTCATGGCTTCAAAGTTAGTCTTAGCAAAGCATTTAACAGTGGTAATACCCATCTTCTTATCCGCACTATTGCTTATTTTAAATGTTATCATGTTATCATTGCTAGTTGATAGGGGTGTATGACATTTACATTCCTTAACACCCCCCCCCCGTTACAGAGTACTAGGTCCAGTATACTAGATTCCCTAGTGCCATGATGTACATACTGATCCAGATTTAACTCTGCAAGCAGATCCAACAATTCCCTTTCAAAAATGGTTGTTTCTGCCAATATGCCACTGAATCCATGGCATACTGAAGTTGCTTGCAACATGCAGATTATCATCAGATTTAAAGGTGCTTAGAACACTCTTTTTCTTCATCTTGTTATAGGGGCGTAGCTACAAGGGTGCAGGGGGTGCAGTTGCACCTGGGCCCATGAGGTTTGAGGGGCTCAAATTATAATTTTGATGTCTATTCAAAACCAGGGGGGCCCTTATAACATACCCTTGCACCCAGGCCCTCTGGGAATTTGCTACGCTACTGTCTTGTTAGAGGGCATATTTGGTGGTCTGTATACCATGCCTTTCAGTAACTTTTTTGTGCTTTTAGGAGTTAATTTTAACCATAAGTGCCTGAATACCCTTGCACTCATCTTGCATGGTTTGTACTGCTTCAGTGCATTTTCTTGTATAAAACATCACCCCCACCTTTTTGTTACAGTCTGTCTTGTTGGAACCCTTAAGTTGATTTTCACCAGGAATCATCTGTTCCCCATCATGTGTCTGTTACACACATATATCTATCTTGTCCCTTCTAATTACCAATTCTAACTCATCCATCTTGTTACTGAGACTCCTGGCATTGACTACCAAGCATTTCCAATCTTGTATTTGCTAGACCCCATTATGCTTTTTATGCCTGACTCTCGAGGAAACAGAATCACCTCGCTCCTCCCCCTTTGTCATTAGTTTAAACTGTCATAAGTTTAAATTGCCACACTCTACATCAGTCTTCCCACCTCCAACTAAAACATCCTACCATAACTACGAGGATGGGCCTAAGAGCCTTCTCTGCAGCTGGACCCTCACTATGGAACAATCTCCCCTCCTTCCTATGTTCCCCTGAATCCCCTCTAAATCTAAATTCCCTATTAAGAATGCATTTTCTGTCCTCCACAACCTGCGTCTGCCCACAGGCCACTAGCATGGCTGCACCGCCCTTGCAGCTCACCCTTAACACCTCCCCCCTCTAGTGCTCCGCTCTCCTCTCCTGCCCTGAATACGATTGTTATTCCTATTGTTGAATGATGGAGCAACCTTACCCTGTTTACCAAAATGTTATATACCATGGTAAGCTCAATTGTTTGTTTGTTTTTTCATAGTTGTCATATTTATTCCTCCTCTCCCCCCCTCGGCTCTGGTCTCCTCGGGTGCATCAAGGAGTCATCTCACTGTGGTAGGCTCCTACCTGGTCAGTCCTCCATCTCCCATGTAGCCTTGGTTTACCCCCTAGGTGGGGATGAGGTGGGCTCCAACACCCCAACACTGCAGTAACATCGTTCAGGAGGGTGCCAGGAGGGCGGCTGCAAATTGGGGGCAAGCTCCGGTGCTCCATCTCCACCGGAGCCGAGAGGCATTTTCCACTTTTCTGGGAAGTAGTTGGTGCCCTGACATCAAGGCATTGATTCCGACGCCTGCCACTCCCCCACTCATTCTTCTGCTCTGCAGCACTTGCTGTGTCTCCAGCTTCTGTCAGAGATTAGCCAAGCACCGAACAGGGACCCCGTCCCTTCCCAGGAGAGGAGAGCTGTCTTCCGGATGCTCAATCCTCTCCCTCCCCCCCCCGCTGACCCCAGCAGCCTGGGCTCGTTCCCAAACTTGGGTCACCGGCGTGGTATGCTCAATTGTTGATGTATCTGGTACTGCTTGCCTTACATTTTCTCTGTTAGCTTGACCTACACTGGATTCCCTGTTATGTTCCCTGTATGATCCATGCTGTTCTCTCACTGTATTTAACACTGTTCCAGTTTCTGGCCTGGGCTGTGCCTGAAAAAGGTCATTGGGTCAGTGCACCAACCCAGTTAACAAATGAATAAATAAATAAATTCCATACAATACTATAGTTAATTCTTTCACCCAGTATGTGTGCCCCCAGCAGACTTAGATGCAGTCCATCCCTGGTGTATAATGTGTGATCCTGCTCATGTCTGGCTGAATTCCTTCGGAAATTAAAACCCTACTCCCTGCATCATCTTCTTAACAACCCATTGGTGAATTTGATTGCCTTATAATGTGTTATTGCTCCCCTTGGAATAGGTGGTATTTCACTTATTAACCCTCTGCATTCTTTTTTTTTTCTGGATGTCCTCTGTTCCTGTCTAAATTTCCTTTCCATGTCCACATGCAGAGTATGCCTAATGTTGTCACATCCTACATGACTTACTATCAGTGGCTCCTCCTTTCCTTTAATTATCCTTTCTATGTTTTGGTAACATAGAAACATAGAATCTGTTGGCAGATAAGGACCATATGGCCCACCTACTCTGCCCATTTCCGTATTTACGGTTGCAGCCCCAGATCCTATTGGATCTGCGGCTCTCCTGCTCTGCACATCTCCAGGGTGCCCTTATGTATAGCCCATGTGCTCTTGAACCCTTATATTGTTTTCACACCCACCACTTCTGCTGGAAGGTTGTTCCATGGCTCCACCAAACATTCTGTGAAAATATACTTCCTAACATTACCCCGAGCCTTCCACCCTTCAGCCTCATATCATGCCCCCTTGTTCTTGTGCAGAGTTTTCTATGCAATATGCTTTCCACCTGTACCCTGTTTATTCCTCTAAGGTATTTGAATGTCTCTATTATATCTCCCCTCTCCCATCTTTCCTCCAGTGAACAGATATTAAGGCTCTTAAGTCTTTCCCCGTAGGGCTTCTGGTGCAGTCCATGTACCATCTTGATTGCCCTTCTCTGGACTACCTCTCTTCTGTGAATGTCCTTCCGGAGATATGGTCTCCAGAACTGGATACAGTACTCCAGCTGAGGCATCATCAGTGATCTGTACAGTGGCATCACCACCTCTTTCCTTTTGCTTGTTATGCCCCTCCCTATGCACCCCAACATTCTGTTTGCTCTCCCCATCACTTTTTCACACTATTTGGTCACCTTCAGGTCATCAGATATGATAACCCCAAGGTCTCTCTCCTGACTTGTGGCGGCCAGAATTTCCCCACCCATCATGTGCTCCTCGCTTGGATTCCTTTGACCAGGTGTATGATCTTGCACTTTTTAGCCTTGAAACACAACTGCCAGACACCTGATCACTCCTCTAATAGGCTTAGGTCCTTTCTCATTCTTTCCACCCCCTCTGGTGTTTTCACTGTTGCAGATCTTGGTGTCATCTGTGAAGAGGCACACCTTTCCCTCCAGTCACTCTGCAATGTCGCTAATGAAGACATTTAATAGGACTGGCCCTAGCACTGACCCTTGTGGCAATCCGCTGGTCACCTCCCTCTCCTCTGATTTCATGCCATTAACCACCACCTTCTGAGTCCTTTTCCTTAGTCAGTTGCCGACCCACTTTACCACCATAGGACCCACTCCCAGGCTCCTCAATTTATTTAGCAATCTCCTGTGTGGGAAGGTGTCAAAAGCCTTGCTGAAATCCAGGTAGGCTACATCCACCACCCCTCCCTAATCTACCTCCCTGGTTACACAGTCAAAGAAATCTATAAGATTCATCTGACATTACCTTCCCACTTAGAATCCATTGGTTGATGCTTTTATTCTTGCACCTAGTAGACAGCTTACTTATCCACATAACACAGCATCAACTCTCCCTCTACCAGCACTTCCTTTGCCTTATTTTTATTCCCCCAGTGTGACTATTCATTCCATTAGTAATCACACTCAGTCTTTTATCTTGTTCCTTATTATTCCCCACAATGGTGCTGCAGACATTTTGTGTGTTATTTACTGGGTTATTTCCTTCTTTCACATTGGTCTCATCCTCACCCACAGTCTCAGGTTCCATTAAGCTACTGTAGTACTGCAATTATCACTGTTTGAGGAATTTAAACTAAGTAGTGCCTCAAAACTATTAAATGTAGATACAATATTATCACATTTGTACCTTTTACTATTTCTAGTCACTTTTCTCCCCTCGTTACCCTCCTGCCCATTCATTGTTGTTGCTCTTTTGACTTTTCGTTTTGTCGCTAATGTTTCAAAGGGATTATTACCATTTTCACTTAAAATCCCATTTGATTGTAACATTATTTTTTATAAGAGATTTGTTAGTTTGCAATATAGAGCATGGACTACAAGCTTTCTTGAAGCAGTCCTTGAGGAGTAGATGTCTCAGGTCTTGAAGGAATGCTTTAAATGTTGGACTGGATAAGTAAAAGCAAGGATAAATGAGTATTAAGGTAAACTGAATGTGCAATATATGCTATATTTTCTGATAGTATGGGACAACAGGCTTACTGCTTGAGAGAAGTAGATGAGGCTGACAGGCCAAGTGCTTGGAGCAGTATAGAGATCCTAGGATGATGGAGAAGGAGTCATAACTTTGTTGGATAGAGGATGGAAGTTTTGAATTGCTGGAAGTGAACACGGTAGAGTCAGTTTTCAAGAAAGTTAGCAGGATTAGGTATAAGCACGTTAACAATTCTAAAATTTTACCATAAAGAAGTTCATTTTTAATCTTCTCATGAAGGTCATTGTGGAAAAGGAGGAAGACTGACCTGTATTTATTATGGCTAAAGCTGCTTGGTTATCAGAATAGACTATGAAAGGTCGATTTTTCCAAATGTGACCCTAGGTGAGAGTGGCTGTTGCAATGGGATTAACTTCAGTCAAGGAAGACATGGATTGGAAATGAGGAACACCTTGGATTTCTGATGGCCTTGGACAAGTAAATCAAAATGGGATGCAAAATGCCACAAAACCATAGGATGGGTTGCAACTGTGAAGTCTTGATTTTCAATTCTGGAGTTGGCTCTTTACAAACATGGCTGTTCCATTCCAGTCTAAGAGAAAATGTGGCACATGGCAAGGTCTGAACAACTGGAAACAGTGACTGTAATGTGATAATCCAGAGCAGTGACTAAATGTGGCACGTTAAGAAGGGATATGAAACCTCTTCAGGGAATAATGCTCATTGCAAACTTGAGGTGTCCTAGTAAGGATAACAGTTTTTATTTTGTGCAGCATCTTTTGGAAGAGAAGAAGGATACCAGATCAGAAATGTTGAGTAGTTTGTCTAGCGATAGCTGGATCTATCGAAGTGGACTGAAGATTTAGAACAAATAACTGAGATGGATGTCATGGAATGAAATCTGGTATGGAAGACTTTGTCAAGGTCTGAGAGAGAAAATTGAATCTAATTCAGCTGGATAAGAACCGTGCGCTGATGAGTAAAATGTGTACTCCCTGTACATAGGATGTAAGATCCTCCATGGAGTCAACCATGTCATGCAGGGCTTGCTGGGCCAAAGAAAGTCAGGTGTATATTTTGCCCATTCTGTCTAGGTCTTGCGTTAAAGAAATGTTCCATTTCCCCCAATAATGATAGGAAGAGTAAGAAAAGGGGCTAAAAGAGTGGCCAACTTAATGAAAAAGGAGGGCATTTCTACATTAGGCCCATAAACACTGCCCAACAAGATCTCCATATGATCCAGAATGCCTTTTACAAAAATGTACCTACACTGCGGGTGCTCGAGACTCTGAGTACACTTAAAGTTAGAATTTTTAAAAATTAAAATGGCTACCCCTTTGTTCTTGGTACTGCCAGCTGCAGCAAAAACCTGACCAACTGATTCTCTTCAGAAAAGTTTACCCTCCGGAGTTAACAAATGTGTTTCCTGTAAGAAACCAATGTTACATTGTAAATGCTTTAAACGTTTAGTAATCTGATAGTTCTTGACCCTGGAGCGAGCACCTTTTACATTCCAAGAAGCGTATAAAATATTGTTAGACATAAGAAACACCATCCCAAAATAAATGAAATTGGAGTCCTTTAACACAATGAATGTAACAATACGTAATAGAGTGACCACTCTGCCTCCCAACCCTCCCCACCCCAAGAAACAGGAAACAACCAAAATAAAAGCAATAGAAATTGTCAATCAATACAATCAAACATCCCAACAAGACCAAAAAAATCCAACAACTCCCACTACCCATAGGCTAAGAAAATAAAAACAATGAACTGCCGGTCCCAGAGACCGAATCTCCAAAAATGGCAGGTCTGTGGTGATCCCAGACTCAGCCCCGCTCCTCCCACCCTGGCCCCCAAACTGCTCACAGACCAGAAAAAAAATTGTGACCCCCATCAAAATAATAGTAGAAAGGAACAAAGATAAAAGAAGAGAGGAAACAAATAAAACTACACAGAAAAAGGAGAGCATAAACTGTCAATCTAGTGTTTGCCACTGTGACAGACTATCAATCAATCAATCACTTTATTTAACCAGGCTAGTGGATAAAGAAAGAGAACCCACCATGATAAAGGTACCATAATCCCAACTACCCAGGTTACTACTCTCAAATAATGAACCACAAAGCAACCCACAACAATGACAAGAGATCAAATAAGCAGAAATGAATATACATCCCTGTCAACTAAATTGTTTCATGGTCTACAATAGGCAAGAGTGTAACGTGAGTTGGCCACGAAGAGAACTGGACCAAAATTGAGCAGTTGATCCCTCAAACACAACTATGGAACTGAAAAGGAAAAAAAAACAATGGTAATAAGCACAGCAAGCTCACCTTCCAAGAAATCAGACCACATGAATCATAAAGTAAAAGTGGAACCCAGGAGACAGAGAACACTATTATAAGCAGAAGATAAAAAGAAAAGGAAACAAATTTTAGCAGCAAGCTCCGCTTAAACTCTTCAGCTTGACGTAAACAATCTCCACCCTAACTGCCACTAATAAACACCTGGCAAGATAAATACAACAACACGGATACGGAAAAAAAAATAAACAGACATCTTGGGGCAGATTATCATAGCAAACCGTCCCTGCACACTAAACATTATAAATCAGCCAAGCCACGAAATTACGAAAGCCTGGACAAACCCACTCTCAAACAGAAAAATATAGAAAAAAGATCAAGCCCAAACCTGACACTGTAAAGAACCCAACACAAGCTACAAGAAACACAAATAAAACAAGGCGTACAATATCTGGTCCAAAAAAAAAGGAAACCAACCCCAGTCAGACCAAAAGCTACAGTGTACTTGTGCCAAATCCTCGAGTTAACGAGCTAAAAACAGCTATAGGGAAACATACAGCGACTAACAAAAAGGAAGGGAGTGGAACTTAATACAGTGAAAGAATAAAAGGAAAATGGAAGGGAGATGGAAAAGGGAAAGCTGAGAACAAGGAGCCAATCCCTGGAATAATAACCAAAAGACAGACTAAGCACTACACACTAGGAACAGAAACTGCAACAGCATACAAATAAAAAGGAGGAGGACTAAATTGAGGAAAAGAAAAAGGAGATAAAGAAGGAAAACTACAATGCATAGTGTGGAAAATAACACCACCCATATATGAATAGTATGAACAACAAGAAAAATACAACTATTATGCTTTATACATAGCAATATTGGGCGTTAAAGGAACTCCATCAAAAACACTAATAAGACAAATGCAAAGTCTCTGTAGCAAACAATTAGGTAACTCGAGGACTACCATCATCTGGATTTAAAAATATTTGGAAAAAGAATAGCTTAAAGGTAGCCTGATCCAGATTCACAAAAGTTTTGGAGAGTCCATTGTGTCAGAACCTCAGTTGGGCCAGATACAGTAAATTAAAACAGATCTGAGCGGCCACTAATTTAGAGAGGATTGGATGAAATGCAACTCATTTTTCTCAAACTGCAGGAGGAAAATCCTTAAATGGTGATCTTCCCAAGTGATTTCTTGTAGCTCTTGAAGTTTGGTCAAGATATGCTGTTTATCCAGAAAGTTCAACAGCTTGAAAATAAATGGGCAAGGCTTGCCCCCGTCAGGTGGCATAGGATGCAGCGCTCCATGTGTTCTCTCGATCACATAAACAGAAGAAGGTCCAACTAGCTTTTCACATAACTTTTGAAAGAAAAGAATAGCATTCTGCCCTTCTACCCATTCAGGAAGCCCTGTGATCACCAAACTGTTACGATGACTCTGACCTTCTAAGTTCTCTTGGCGTGATTCTAATATGACCCGTTTTGGTCTGATAGAAGTGATTTCAGGGTCTGTGCAGTTATGCCAATCTTCCACGGAGCTCACCCTAGCCTCAACATCGCTGACCCAGTGGGTGAGCTCCTCTGCAGCAATCCTAATAGTCTTCCTATCTGCAGAGAGATAGAGGATAGCATCTTTCAGAGGTACAGACTCCTGTATGAAGCGCTCCACAGTAAGAGCATCAGCTAAAGAAGTGGGCTTTGGAGGCTTAACAGTAGAAAAACAGACAATTTAGAATGCTTGGGACCCGGTCCTTTTTGGGTGTAGTTGGAGGAGTATGACTCACCTCAGCGGAATCCACAGCTAAAGAGGATTTTACTGAAAAAACAACTTGTCGGCAGGTCAAATACTAGGTAAGCATGCACAGAAATTCAGAAAAACACAAGAATAAAGCAGGTCATGCAAGAATAATATAAAATAAACAGTACAAGGCACAGAGCAGCAGAGAAACATATGCATTAGGCTAGAAGCATTAGGTAACTCCTGGAGGGTGGTGCCTCCAAATGCATGGAGTCTTGGAAACAAGATGGACAACCTGCAGGTGCTATTAACAGATAGGAGGGTGGACACAGCAGCAGTAACCAAGACTTGGGCAACACTACACCATGACTGGAACCTTGCAATCCCTGGATACAAACTATACAGGAGGGACATGGTAGTCGGGAAGGGCGCAGTTTACATCAGGGAGGGAATAACTTGCATGAAGGAGGAGTTGGAGGAAGGGAAGGTGGAGGCATTATAGTTTCAGTTACAGTCTAGTAAAGGGAGAAAGGTGAGGTTTACAGACCACACAGCCTGGATGAGGAGAAGGACAGGGAACTGAGATCACAAATATTGGAAGCCGTGGGGGAAAGGAGAGGGGGGTAATTGTGGGGGAGTTCAATCTGCCCAAGGTGGACTGGAGCATACCACCCACAACATGTGCTAGGAGTCAAATGATCCTAGAAGGACTGCAAAATGGGTTCCTGATTCAGGGCATCACAGAACTAACAAGAGCAGAGAAAAGTCTTGATCTGGTGCTCACAAATGGGGGAGTATGTACAGGAAATAATGGTCAGGGAGCCCCTGGTGGGAGTGACCATTGTACAGTGTGGTTCCAGTAGCATATGGGCAGAGAAAGCATCCTGGTTAAGACCAAAATCATGGATTTTAGGAGTTGGACTTCAGTAAGACGGGTGAAGTGCTAAGAAGCACCTTGTTGGTATCAGAACAGATATTGGGGTGGAGCAAAGGTGGTTCATCATTAAGGAAGGAATACTGGTTGCCACAGAGGAGTACATTAGTTTCAGGGGGAAGAACACAAGGGCCAAAGCACCTAGCTGGTTTAGTTCTGGGGTTGCCAAGGCAGTAAGTGAAAAGAGGTTAGCATATAGAAAATTCAGGAAGACCTAGAGAGAGGTGGATAGGGAAAATTACCCAAGGTTGGTTAGTGAGGCAAATATGGAAGTCCAGCGAGCTAAGGTACAGAAGGAGCTGCAGATAGCTGAAGGAATTTAGAAGGGAGAGAAGGACTTCTTTTGCTATATAAGTGAGAAAAGGGACAAGAAGGACTGGATTGTTAGGCTTAAGAAAGGGTAGGAGTGGGTGGAGGATAACGGGGGTGGGGAAGCAAAGCTACTAAATGAATGCTTCTGTTCTGTCTTTACCAGGGAGAAGGATGGACCAGTGTCTTCAAGAGGGAGAAGAGGAGGAGCCGGGGGGAGGGGAACACAGATGTAGTGATACAGGAGGATAGTGTGAGGGAGGAGCTGCTAGTATTGAAGGTGGACAAATCACCAGGCCTGCACAGACTACATCCAAGGATGCTAAGGGAACTGGCTGAGGAACTGGTTCGGCCACTGGCATGCCTAGTTATTAGTTTACTAGAGTCAGGTGTGGTACTGCAGGACTTGAGAACAGGACATGTGGTGCCCCTCCACAAAAGTGGTCCCAAGGATGACCCAGAGACTTACAGACCAGTCAGTCTGACCTCCATTGTGTGTAAGCTTATGGAGACCATACTTAAGGAAAGGTTGGCAGACTATCTAGAGAAACATGGTCTCTAGGATGCAAGGCAGCATGGGTTCATAGTGGGGAGATTGTGTCAAACAAACCAAATTGACTTCTTTGACTGGGTCACTAAGACAGTAGACAGGGGCCAAGAGGTAGACATCCTCTGTCTGGATTTCAGAAAGGCCTTTGACTCTGTGCCCCACAAAAGGTTGATCAGGAAGTTGACAGATCTCAGGGTTGGGGATAAGATGGCCAGATGGGTGGAAAACTGGCTGAGGAACAGAACCCAGAGGGTGGTTGTGGAGGGAGAGTTATCTGGCACCAGAGAGGTCACCAGTAGGTTCCTGCAGCATTTGATGTTTTGGCCAGTGTTGTTCAATGTCTTCATTAATGATTTTGGGATGGCATTAATGGCAAAAATGTGCCTATTCATGGATGACTCTGTGGGAGAGTGGACACAGCTGAATGGATGCAGGACCTACAGGATAATCTGGAAAAGATGGGGAGGTGATCCAGGATTTGGCAGCTTGGATTCAATGCCAAGAAATGTAAAGTTATGCACATTGGAGCCAAGAATCCCAGGATGGAGTACCACCTGGTTGGAGTCAAGGTATATGTGAGGGTCTGGGTCATACCTGAAAATAGGCATTCCAAATGTCTAGTGTACCTACCTGGTCAACAAAAACTAAATAAATAAATATGCATCAGAGAAGGAAAATGACCTGGAAGTGATGACCCCTAGTGACCTGAAGCACTCCACGCAGTGCAAGAAAGCAGCAGCAAGGGCATACACGATGCCGGGATGCATAGCTAGGAGGATCAGTAGTAGGAGAGAGGAGGTTATACTACACTTGTACAGGTCACTGGTAAGGCCACATCTAGAGTATGGAGCTCAGTACTGGTGCCCACACCTTGAAAGGGACAATAACCTGCTGGAGAAGGTCCAGAGCAGTGCTACAAAGATGATAGCAGGTCAGCAGAGTAAGGCATACGAGGAGAAGTTGAGGATACTGAACATGTACTCCCTAGAGGACAGAAGAGAGAGAGAGAGAGAGAGAGAGAGAGAGAGGGGGACATGACTGAGATCTTCAAGTACTTGGAAGAAATAAATAAGGTGAATAAGGAGGGTCTCTATAAGCTGAGTGGCAACCATAACATGAGGGGGCTCAGTCTTAAGCTGGGGGGAGGTTTAGGAAGGAGGTCAGGAAGCACTTCTTCACAGAAATGGTGGTGGGCACTTGGAATGTGCAGCCCGAAGAAGTGGTCTTATTGAAGACAGTGAACAGCTTCAATATAGGCTGGGATAGGCATAGGGGGAAGGTAAGGATGATGGGTAGTGAGGATGGGAGGAGTGGGGAAGGGGCAGGGACAGTAGCTCAAGCTGTGGACCCTGCGATACAAGTAGATTAGATAGACCAAATGGCCTTCTTCTGTGGGCTTCTTTGTATATTCATATTACAAAAAAAAAAAAAAAACAGATGAAAAGTAAGGGCATTGCATAAATATGCCATGGCCCAACTACAAATATCAATGTTATTTCTCCCTTGAATACTTTGATCTTTGACACCAAGCATGGCTTTGCCACACACAAAGTCACAAGGTCAAATTGCACTTGGGAAATATTACACTTATATTTTTAGTGGAGCCATGGCTTACCCAGAGATAGATAGTTAGATTTTATATATATATATATATATATATATATATTATGGTAACACAGTAGTGCTACCATAGTTAGGGCTGAGGAACCCTTTTAATGTTAAAGGGTCAAACTTTGTACCTTAATAACTTTGCCACCGTTCAATGGATTTGCCTGAAATTTGGAATGCGTGATCAAGAACCACACATCTTGGGACCTGCAACTTTCGTACCAGTCAGATATACGGCTGCGAAGTTATTAAGCGTGATCTGTGCGCGTTTATGCTTTCTGGTGAATTGTTTGCTTGCGCCTACAGGTCGTATGGTTTGCATGACCAGTCCGAAAACATCAGGGAACGTGCGGCTGGCATCCCCAATGTGCCTTTCGAAGATTTCGTGAAAAAATATTAAACGGTTCAAAAGTTATTCAAAAAACAAGTTCCCATTATAAGTCAATGGGAAAAGTTAACAAAAAGTTCGAAAGTGTCGCAAATGCAGTTTTTACTTTCGCAAATGGCCCTTTTACTTTCGCAAATCCACCATTTTGTTTTCGGTTAGTGATCAGAAAAATGCTTGCCATTTAAATTTGGGACCCTCTAGCAACACAATTCTTTTTGTGTTCACCTAGTCGGACCCTGAGGATGCTAGTCAAGTCTTTATTTTGGGGTGAAACACCCTAGCAATAAGTTTTTCAAATTTCTGGAAAAAGTTGTGTCACAAAGGAGTGTCGCACTCACAACACTTTCGCAAATGCTTGCGAAAGCTTTCATAAATCATGACACTACTTTTTCAGACTATGGCCAAAATGACAGCACTTCTTTGCCACCCTGCTGCAAAAGAACGGTTTGGTCTTTTGAGCTGAAGTTTGGAAGGAACGCAGCCAATATCTCACAGATGTGCCTTTTCATGGTTTGGTGAAAAAATATTGCATGGCTGCAAAGTTACGGTACTCTGAATTTTGCATTATTCCCATAGACTAACATGGTGGCGTCGCCCGGCGCCTTTGCAGAATGCGTATCTCAGCGATCGAGATACAGGTTTCATGTTGCTATTTGCATGGCCTATGTAATAACAAAAACCTAGCAAGGAAAATCATGATTTTTGTGAAATTTTAATTTTTTTCTACGTCATGCGGTTGCTGAGATATTAGCAAGTAAGTGCTTCCAATGCTCATTTTGAGCTTCAATGCCCATTACAATGCATACATTCTTTGTGTTTCTCTATGCACCTGTTCGGCAAAAACAGGGTATGCGCTTCTGTTACTGTTACAGTTACTGTTTCCACTTTCGTTTATGTCCCCGTTTGCATTATCGTTCCAGTGTACACCACTGTGTGCATTCACCTTTGCGTTCTCATTTGTGCTTGCATTTTTGTTATTGTTACCATTTCGCGTTTCCACTACTGTTTCTGTTTGCGTCACCGTACGCATTGCCATTCGCGTTCCGGCAGCCCTTTTGTTTGCGTTTCCGTTTCTCTTCGCTTTTGCGTCTTCCTTGTTGTTACTGTTACCATTTGTGTTTGCAATCATAAGCATTGTGCCCAAGTGCATTACGGTTTGTGTTTCCATATGCGCTTGTGTTTCCTTTTTATGCGTTTCTGTTTCCTTTGTTGTTATTGTTGCTGTTACTATTACCATTTGCGTCTACAATTGTAGTACTGTGCCCATGCGTGTTTTGGTTTTTCTGTTCCCGTTTCTGTTTCCTTTGGCATTATTCTTCATGCTAACTTTACCATTTGCATTTCCAATTGCAGTACCATGCCTGTGTGCATTACGGTTTGCATTTACATATGCACTTGCATTTGCGTTTCTGTTCCCTTTCGTATTCTTTTTGCTGTAACACTTAATATTTCCATTTAAAATACTGCTGCCATCACTTTTTGCATTACCAGTTGCATTTTTGTATGCGTTTCAATGTCCGTTTGCGTCACTGTTCGCTTCGACGTCACTTTGCACTTGTGCTTTTATTAATGTTTCCTTTACCATTTACATTTAGGTTACCATGAGCACCACAGTTGGCACTTCTGTTTGCTTTGCTGTTCCTGTTACTATGTCACAAGACATCATGTGGCGGGAGCGTGGAGCCCTTCTGCCGCCGGATTACATTCACTATTTCTCATCATCATTCTCAAAAGAAGGAAAATTAGAGGAAAATATCTCCATTTAATGATCAGTTGTTGTTCACAGCAACAAAAGCAAGAAATTCAGTGTTAGGTTGAAAGCCCCTTGACCCCTCCAGCCCACCCCCAACCGCATCAAGGTACGCTGCTAGTCATCGGTCCTAACTCTCACCCCATTCTCCTATTCCTCAGCTTCTTTACACATGTGATGGGATGAGAGTTAGGGCCAATGACCCCAACACACATCCTGATGCTGGTTGGTGGGGGTAGGCTGGAGAGGTCCAAGCGGGGCTTTCAACCCTAACACCAAATTTCCTCACTTTTGTCACTGTGGAACAACCCTAACTGATGCATTAAATGAAGTTTTTTGCCTGTATATATGTATTGATAGAGAAGGCTTCGATATACGCACGCTTTGGTATGCTTGTACGCACGACCGCAAGGCCGAAAAGGCTAACTTCAAGGCGTATGATATCAGAGCGCCGACCGCACACCCCGAGTGGTATATCTATCTTATAAAATGTCAAAATTGTTTTGAGGGGGTAAAGTGCAGGTGTGCGTCGCGCCTGATATACGCACGTATCATGTGATGGTGTTTGTCCAGTGCTGATGGTGCTGCTGATCATGATTGTCTCAAGCATTTTATATATATATATATATATATATATATATATATATATATATATATAGCAGCTATTTCCTGTCAACCTTCTCCTGTATATGCAATTGTGATCAATTCTAACAGTAATTATCCAAATGTATTATTTAAAATAAAAGATTGGTAAGTCCAATGTACTCAGAAATAAACCCATTGAAGGTGCTATTCAACTCACAAAGACACAAGCCAATCCCACTCGATGTGTTTATTTGTTTGCATGCCAGACTTATGCATCATTTAATTCAATAAATATTCATACACAAAGTACCAGCCAATCAGGGTACACCACACAAGGTGCTAGCAATATAAATGCACCAGTCCAACAGCACTATGCAGGGTATAAACAATATGCAATATGTAAAGAATAACGCATGTCAAGGTGCATGATTATGCTGAGACATATGACACCTCAGGTACATTTGCCAAGTGCCTTCAACCACCAGAGTTGACTGTACATCCAGCACAATATGACATTCTATAGTGTATTATTCTTGCTATAGCACAGAGCTATTGATGCAGTTCACTAATGTACTCTTGTTGATACAGAACCATAAAAACATAGAATTTGATGGCAGATAAGGACTGCTTGGCCCACCTAGTTTTCCCATGTTCCCTATCTATTGTCACACCATAGACCCTAATTGATTTCCGGCTTTACCCCCATTTCCTTGTTTCTAAGGTTCCCTTATACCTATCCCGTGCTTGCTTAAATCCCGTTACAGTTTTTACTCCCACCACCTCCTTAGGGAGGCTGTTCCAGGCATCAGCCACCCTTTCTGGGAAGAAGTGTTTCCTTACATTTCCCCTGATTCTACAACTCTCCAGCTTCATTCCATGACTCCTTGTTCTTATGCATCCTTTTCTCTCACAAAAAGCTTCCCTCTTGAACCTTATTTATACCCTTGAGGTATTTGAACGTTTCTATCATAGTTCCCCTTTCCCTCCTTTCCTCCAGTCTGGACTAGAGATGCAGCAAAATGAAATTCCGCTGGTGAAGTGAATGAGAAGTGGCCACTTTGCATTGTCTCTCCGCAACGCAGAGTGGCCAAAGCAAAAGGCTCACTTCACCTTGTACTTATTACTTTGCATTGTCATTCTGCCTTAACGCGAAATAAGATGGAGTGACAACAATATTGGCAGCCCCTCACACACAGTCACCAGAATTAATGTGCATCCCAAAATGCTACTGTCTTGTGTCCAGAAAATTCCCCAGTGCTGATGAAGTGAAATGATAGCACAACAAAAAATGCAAAGTCTCCTATAATTAATGGTGCACTCAGTCATGTGTGCAGTGGTCACACACAGTCACCAGAATTAATGTGCATCCCCAAAATGCTACTGTCTTGTGTCCAGAAAATTCCCCAGTGCTAACGAAGTGAAATGAGAGCGTAACAAGAAATGCAAAGTCTCAAAGAATTAATGGTCTACTGCAAAGTGCAAATGCACAGACAGATTAAGATTGTGCTGCACACTCAGGAGATGCAGATGCAAAGGCACAGCAACACCTAACCAGTGCTCACAAGTCACAAATCCAAATCTGGAAAAGAATACCTTTTGCCGGTTGTGGGGTAGTGCACAGCAGTAACAGTCCACTACAAGTAAAGATACCACAAAGCAATATAAAAAAAATTATGTAGGTGCAGTGGATAGCAGGTTCACACTGCTGCAATTACTCTGTGCCACAATAAAAGATGTTTGATTCAATGGCATGCATCGCTCGCAGACATACGCACACACATACTACAAGTAGTGCATAGCAAATTGAAAACCTTTAGTAATATAACCAAATGTTTTAAACAAACTGAAATTATACACCACAACAATCAGCAAATCAGCAAAAAAATTTCAAGAATTACTGAAAATATTACTGTGTGTACATTAACACAGTTATACAAGAAAAATATAACCAAAACAGAAAGACTGCCTTTTTCTCCCAGTTAATCTAACTACACCATAGACGCCCCTCCCTGAAGCACACTTCACAGTACATAGACTGACTGTTCTAAATTAACATTCAAAAGCCATACGCAAACGCACAGAAGGGTTTCCTACAACCGATGTACTAAATTTTGAGCAAAAGAAATGGCTCAAAAATGCTTTTTAAATGGCTTTTAGAGGATTTGAATCACATAGCTCTGAGAGGAAATGGTCTCCATCTTCCACTACACACACACTACACAGAACTCAGGCTGTGCAGAACAATCTAGAGCCCATGTGACCTGCAATCCCATGAAGCACTGCAAAAGTCGCCTAGGAGCCCAATTACAAAGTGAAGGGATGCGAAGTACATTGATTTCAATGTACTTCGCCTTAAAATTGGTGGAGAAGTGGTTTGGGGAAGGCGGAAAAACGTGAAGTCATTGGTTTCAATGGACTTTGCATTCCTCATAATAAGACGAGGTACTCTGCTTCATGTTACAGGCATTTCGCGGATTCCGCGTTACTCCATGAATCACTCCGCGGAGTAAATTTCGGCCACTCGCCCACAACTAGTCTGGTCATATTTAAGTCCTTCAGTCTCTCCTTATAGGGCTTTTGATGTAGATTCTGCACCATTTTAGTTGTCCTCCTCTGGACTGCTTCAACTCTGTTTATGACCTGTTTAGAGATGAGGACTCCAGAACTGGACACAGTACTCTAGATAGGGTCTCAACAAAGACTGATACAGAGGTATCACCACCTCCCTCTTTCTGCTTGTGATAGCCCTCCCTATGCACCCTAGAATCCTATTGGCTCTCCCCACCCTGGGTTTCTATGCCCTAAGTGCATGATTTTTCATTTTTTTTTTGCATCAAACCTTTGTTGCCACTTTCTAGACCACTCCTCAAGCTTACATAGATCTCTGTTCATTTTTTCCACCCCCCTTGGAGTGTCCACTCTGTTACAGATTTTTGTGTCATATGCAAAAAGACATACCTTCCTTTCTAGTCCCTCTGTAATGTCACTTATAAAGATATTAAAGAGGACTAGTCCCAGTAATGATCCTTACGGCACCCCGCTAGTCACCCTCCCTTCCTTCCTTGGAGTGAACTCTGTTTACCACTACCCTCTGTCACCTATCCTCCAACCAATTTCATGTCCATCTTACCACTTTTAGTCCCACTCCTAGGCTGCCCAGCTTGTTTATGAGTCTCCTATGTGGAACAGTGTCGAAGGCCTTACTGAAATCTTGGTAGGCCACATCCACTGCTCCACCCTGATCTACTTCCTTGGTTACCCAGACAAAGAAATCTATTAGATAAGTTTGACATGACCTCCCCCTAGTGAATCCATTCTGCCTCAGACTTTGTAAGCCACTGGATTCAAGATATTCCACAATCCTTTCTTTCAGGAGTGACTCCATTAATTTACCCACCTCTGAAGTCAGGCTGACTGGCCAGTAATTGCAAGCCTCCTCCCTTCTCCTAATTTTGTGAAGTGGTACTACATCTGCCCTCCTTCAGTCCTCCAGGACCACTCCCATTTCCAGTAAGTGGTTTAATAAGACTGTCAGAGGTGCAGTCAGCACCTCTTTTAGCTCCCTCAAAAACCTTGGCTGTATCCCATCTGGCCCCATTGCCTTGTCTACCGTATGATTTGCAAGTTCTTTCAGGAACCTCTCCTCTGTAAATAGACTAGTGTCCACACCCTTCCTTTGATGCCCCGACACAGATCTGTGGACCCTCACCCTCCCTTTCATTTGTGAAAACTGAATAAAAATAATTTATAATTATTATAATTATAAATATATATGGTTATAGTTACATTGTATGTTGAAATTTTTACAGCTAATGATCTGTGTTTTATTTGCATGTGAATATCACAAAATGAATAAAGTTTAAAAAAAAAATCTTAAAAGATTTAAAAAGTATCCATATATTTTACAAAAAATTAGTGGCAAGAGCCAGGTTGTCTAGTTATATTGAGATATGGTAATTGAACACCATGTGACAGTTCTCAGCCAATCAGATTATTGGATTTACTCCAACCTTTTCATAAATACAGACTACATAATGTGCTGCAGTGGCATAGCCATATTTATTCCCACAGCTGAGGATAAGACCCATACCACACGAGTAGCAAAGCCATGAGTGTGAAATTAAGGTCTTACCCTCACAACTGGGGATACATACAATATACTACATAGCAATTTAAGGTCAGAAGGGACCAATAGTGCATCTGGTTCACATCTTTCCCCTGCTTTTTATATTTACTTTTTTTAATTTTACAATTTTGGGCCAGAAAAGGTACAGTGAACCGAAGCTTGTTTCCAGATGTGCCCTGGGAGCACAGGGTGGTTAAATGACTTACTCAGGGTCACACAATACACAAGTGCAGGTTGTGGGAATCAAACCCAGGTTTTCTGGATGTGCCAAGCTCAATCACAGCTAATTGCTCTAACTTCAAGGCTATACTGAAAGCCATAAATATATTTCAGTATACTGCATGATAATCATTGTCAAAAATATTATTATTCAGATAAAAGCCATCACAATCTGTTACATCTAATTACAATAAAACACTACAAATACAATGCAGACAACAAAAAGCTTGTATATTAATGCTGATAACCTGGAGAGTACATATTCAGTTAGATCTTGCACATTTCATACATTTTATCCTCAAACAGTTCACAAGAAAATGTGTCAGTTTATGCAACATTTGAGTGAGAACTATTAAAAAGATAAATATACTGCATGGTTCTTCACAACAAACATGTACCAGCTCAGGAATCCCATATGGGATACGAATGGTCAATATGCAACAGACAAGATGCACCACCTAGGGCCATCAGATGGTGTTGTAGAGTGGGCAATGCTTGCAACCTGCTTTTGTGCCCCAAGTACAGGATGCCAGTGGGCCCAGCAAGAGTAGGACTGAGCATCCCACACAGAATGAGCTCCTCCAGGGACAGTGGGGAGCATCTTCTGCTGCAGTACTGCCACCCATTGACTAGGAGGCAACACAGCTAGGGAGCACTTCCAGCTAGGGAGAACCCATGCATGATACATCAACACACCAACTGTAGCTCATGTGTGTGTGTCATCAGAGGTGGGACTCAGAAGAAAAGACACCTAAACTCCGAGTCCTTCTTCCTTTCCTCCCCAATCCTGGCTGCTCTTCCAAGTGGTACAGCAAGGAGCTGAATAGCCAGCCCTGGAGGAGGCTCTTCCGGTCAAAGACTGGATACATACAGTAGCTTCCTGGGTAGGGACACACCAAGGAAGCGATGTCCAGGAGCTAGTGGTGACCCATCCAGCGGTGGAACCAGCCTACAGCTATTACAAGAGAGTAGAGGTTCAGAAGGTGGTGACTGAGGTGCTGGTATAAACAAAGTTGGGGGAAAAAAAAAGATGTACCACATAGGGAGTATCCAAGAATAGTCAGCTGTACCTCTCGTATTTCCTGCCCAGCTCCAGTGTAGGATTGTAGTTCTCCTAGGACAGTCTGTGCTTCCTCCAGTACTGCATTAACCTGATTCCACACAGCAGTCTCTGCTTCTGTTGGCTGAGCATCTGGACAGAGTTTACAAGGAGGAAGGTATTAGTGAGCATAACACTGCAATTCGTGCCATATGTTTGTACTTGGATAGTGGACTTGACAGTTCAGCGCTCTGGGTTTTTTAAGAAGGCTGCTAATTAAACTCAGTTTTCTATCCTATCTGTTTCCAAACTGCCTCTTCATCTCAGATATTTGTTTAACGCTTGGTGCCTTTAAGATTCTAAAGCTCTCTTCCTCCAGAGACCAACTATATGGGTCAGGTGGCAGGCATGATATAAAATGAGAACTACACTGAACCTGTAAGGTGTGTAAGCCAGCCCATCACTGCAGTGGTAGTGTTACCGCTCATGACACTGGTGATCCAGGTTCATGACTCATCCTGGGGTTCTGGACAGCAGGCAGGGAAGAAGGATTGTGCGTCCTATTGTGTACTCACCTCCTTCAGGTGCAGAAGGGGTTGGCAGTGGTCCAGCCTGTGCTGCAGCAGCACCAGCTGGGGGCTCACAGGTGCCGTTCAACTTGGGATGGTAGTGGGAAGGAACATCTGGCTTGGCGATGTGCACGCAAGTTGCGTGCATGTCATTCTGTGTTAATGCAGTATTGCTAGGGAAGAGAACTGGGAAACCCAGCCAGTTCCAGACAGATGTTTGCCAGCCCAGGCCACCTGCTCACCTAGCCTGTTCTGCTGGCATTTTCGTATGTTCGTATATTCATATGACAACTCTCACCCAACTGTATTTGGACACTGGATGGGGAACCATCCTGAAAGCCCTACCCTGGGGGGTAGGCATGGGGTTTCCGGGAGCTGGGAAGGCTACAGGGTTAAGAGGTCACCCCAGGAACAGCAGATGGAAGACCTGAAGCTGGTGGGATATGAAAAAATGTGATTCAAACAAAAAGAACCTGAATGCCATATTTTGTTCTGTAGAAGCTGTTTCTTTTTAATACTGGCTCCAGTTCTGTTCTTGTTCTGTCTTTACTGTCCTTTTAATAAACTCGGAGGGTGTTTCTGATTTATACCCTGGTGGAAAGTACTGTTTTTGTAAGATGCAGTTCATGTCCCTTTCAACCAGAGTTCTATACTAGAACTCAGATGCATTGTGACAACACCGTCAAAATCCAACAAGGACATAAACTACATCATACACTTCTAAAATAGTACTTACCACCTGTGTGTAAATCAGAAATGTCCACTGAATTTGTTCAAAGGTCAGTAAAGTAACTGAATGTGAAACCGTTTTAAAAACACTTCCACAGAAAATACAGGCTTGCAGCTTAAAGACAATTCACCTTTAAAGAACAAGTGTCTGGCCCATTGGTGCAGTAGTAGTGTGAACACTCACGATGCTTGTAACTCAGGTTCCAGACTAAGCTCAGGTTGGTGGGGACCTGCCAGAGGAAGGAGGATTGAGCATCCAGGGGGCAGCTCTCCTCCTCTTCAAGGGAGGGGTCAGTGTGCTCTGCATTGCAGCTGCCGCATAGCTGAAGCCAAGCAGAAGCACAGCTGGAGCCACTCAGAGTTGGGCAAGAGATGCAGCACAATGCTGGCATGGCTATGAATGTGTGTGCCATATTTGTCAGTGCACGGTGTGCCCCCAGAGGTGCAAAGCAGAGGTGGAAAAACTCCTAAGTGCAAGACCGAAGACACAGCCCCTCACAGGTCTCAGACCAGTGACTAGGCACCTCTTCCAGTTCTGGATTGTGCTCTGGAGGGTATTGGGTAGCCCCAACAGGTGGTAATCCATGGGAGATTCTCAAAGAGGTAAGCCCTAGGGAAGGGGGGAGATGGACTGGAGGCAACAGCCAGAGGGGGATCAGTTGGAGGCAGGAGGGATAACTAGATGATGAAAAACAGAGCAAGTATTTACGTATCTACTTTTGTTTACTTTTCAGGCTGTGCCACTTGTTGTTACTGCTGGTTATAGTTTGAATGTTGTTTTTACAGGGCTTTCCACAGGCAAACACATGCATTGTAATCACTTTGTGAATTTTCTTAAAAATGACAGGTACTGTGCCATCCCAGCCTAGCTCTGAAATGGGAGATAAATGCTGACAAGGGCTGGAAATGTCTTTGCATATTTGACTCTTCCCTTGCTGGCTGATATATGTTTTGACAGTGATGTCAGTGTGTTGTAAGCATTTATAGAAGTCAGTGTGTTGTAAGCATTTATATCATTCTTTTGCTGTTTCCTGATTGTCCCAGTCAAGCAGGAGTCTGCCGTTTGACTTAGTGAACTCCACTGTGCACTTCAGGAGGAGTTTGCATTTCCACACTTCTAATGCTTCCCACTCAGCAACTCCCAACCACGAAGGGAATAATCCAGGAAATTCATCCCTTCAACAGCTCCTCAATCCACTCCCACCCTCTGCAGTGTATTCTGCCTGCCACCCACCATCTCTGTCCTAGTGTCCTCAAAGCCAATCCCCAACCCACTCTAACACTTTGCTGTGTATCTCATTCACCGTCCTCTGCCCCAGACTGCTGTCTTCAAAAACAATCCCCAACTAGCTCCTGTTCTTGGATGAGTATCCCTCCCAACAACCTCCATCCTTGACCAGGTCTCCTTAAAACCAATTTTCAGTCTGCTTCCACCCTCGGATGTGTATCCTGCTGGCTACCCTCCATCCTTGGTCCGGTGTCCTCAGAACCAATCCTCAACCTGTTCCTGCCCTCTGCTGTATTTTCTGCCCATTACCCTCCAGCCCCAGTTCAGTGCCATCAAACCTGATCCCCAACTAGCTGCAGCTCTCATTTGGGTGTCCTGGGCTTGGGCAACAGGATGTGACTATACACAGGAGACGAGGAGAACCTCTTGGGGTAGGCCATCATTCCCCCAGGACCAGGTATGGCTGGTATGGTTTGGGTCCCATCTCTGCCATACATGGACTCACTTTGTGATGAGAAGCTAGCCAAAGGGGGATGGGGGAGCTGAACACCTATGCACCCAGACTTAAGTTGCAGGACTTCCATGCATTGACTCACTGTATGATGGAAAGCTAGTGAAGGGGGTGGGGTGGGATTCATCTGAGCACCTGTGCACCTAGGTTTGAGTCCCACCACTGCCATGCATGGACTCACTTTGGGACTGGAAGACAGTCTCACGAGGAGCATTGGGGCTGGGCTGAGCACCAGTGCTCCCAGATTTCAGTCCCATCACTGCAATGCATGAACTCACTTTATAATGGAAAACCAGTCCCAGAGGGAGGGGGGCTGGGCTGTGTATGGGAAACCAGTCCCGGAGGGAGGGAGCTGGGCTGTGTACCCAGGTTTGAGTCCCAGCACTGCCATACATAGACTCTGTTTGTGACCATAAACTAGTCAAGGGGGAGGGGTGAGGGGGGAGGGTGGTACTCCAGCTTGGGGACGTCAGCCATCTCAGTTAACTCTTTGACCTATACATCTCTCTCTCTCTCTCTTACTGTACCAAGGGAAGATCTCCCATGTTCTCAAATGACTCACTCTGCAGCCTTGAACTTCAGGGTCTCTGCCATTTGTTTTCCAGCAGACTAGCAGAACTGCAGAGTCAGGTAGCAGTTTCAGGGAACAGCTAATGTATTTTTGCCTTGCATTAAAGCAAAAAGGCATGACAGGGTGCGTGTTATTGAAGGATGACAGCACACCTCAGAAAGTAAATCCCAAGGCAAAGCCAAGGGCTTTACGCACACGTGAAGTGCCATTATCCCTCAATTACGCACACCCTGTCATGCCTTTTTGCTTTAATTCAAGGCAAAAATACATTAGGTGCTCCCTGAAACTGCCACCTGACTCTGCCTTATTGCGATTATAAAATGGATTTCCTGATATTTTTATTTTAGGACCAAGTAATGAAGTTCAGAAAGTTAATCATATCTGACCTGTGCTCTTGTGCTGGGATAACAGCATGGTCATGTGACTGGATTCCATCAATCACAGTACAGTATTTCTCTTACCCATTTTGTAATTCAGGTTAGAAGATATCCTGGGGTCACAGTATTTTTTTCTGGTTTGGTAAGGTTCTTGTATCAGGTTGGAGGTCAAGGAGCATGTTGTTTGTTATTGCTGTCACAATTATAGGTAAGCGTTCCAGGCTGCAGTGATGCCATGGTGTTTGTTTGCACAGCAGGTGAGAAACAAGATGCCACCAAGAGCAGTGGCCTACATTGACAAGACACTGAGAAAGCAGCATTTGACATTCTAAGATCATTGTATTTTTGTAATCCCTCCACCCTCTGTAACCTCTGTATTTTGTACTCCCTCCACCCTCTGTAACCGACGTGGAGCATTTGCAAAAGAGTCTATGACTCAAAGGATTGTAAGTCCAATCTTATGCAATAAATAAATAAGAGTGTGAAGATTAGAATGCGGAGTGGGAGGATTTACAGTACAGGGAAGAATGCAGCGCCTTTTATTTGCCACTCTTAACATCTGCCAACTGCCACAGTCGAACCTGACTCATCTGTTCCTTTAATGGTAATTACCTGCCATGGTCTGCTAGAGCAGGTGTAAATAAGCCCATTGATCCTTGATGTTTTGAAACAGTTTTGCCTTTTTAACCCAGAAAAAAGCTGATTTAAGCATTTTGTGAAAAAACTCTTCTGCTCCCCCACTCCAAAATATACCGATCTGCTTTCTGGTTGTGCAGACTATCAAGCAGGAAGTAGAGGCTATTTCTCTTTTTAACATCACTTCCTAGCTGACAGACAACCTTGCAGAAATCTGAGTGGGTGGGAGGCTGCACAAAAATGATATTTTACATAATAAGAAAAAAAAATTCCAACTATAGCCAGCAGTATTAGCATTACAAGTGATACTCAACAGGAAAGTGACTACTGTAAGTAGATGCTTGCTCTTTAGGGGACACTGTAGCAGATTTGGGCTTGAGGGTATAGTGATCCTTCATAACCTGATACTTCTTAAGGGAGGTCGAGAGTAAAGAACACTGAAGCAAAGTCTTGCCATCCCAGCCTCTCTAGACAACGACCACATAGTTTGTTGTAACATCCCTGGCTCTGGAGAAATTCACAGCTACAGCTACCTTAACTAGTTGTAGGTAGGGCAGTTCAAAGCTACTCTTGTTCCCTTCTCCCAACAGAAGTTACTGCAGACAGTGGTGTAAAAGCATTGGTGGGGGAGCTCAGTTATTGAACACCCGTCTTATCACTGCAGGTGTCCCTGTTAAGACACTGGCGCTCATATGGGGTTGACTTTCTGATAAAAAAAGTTACTGAGTTGGCAGTACGATACCCTGGCACTTCATGTCTAAGTAAGTAATAAGCCATGACAGGGTGTGCATTACTGAGATTTAATGCACAGTCATGTGACGTCTCTCAGCCAATAAAAGTTCTTGATTTTTTCTTGCCATTTTATAAAATATGATGATTCATGTTTTATACTTGAAGTACCAGGCTTTAGCAGGTTCAATAGAGTTTTTTTTTTTTTTTTATCAACTAATCAACCCCTTAAGTGTGTGGCATGGCTGTATTTGCAGTCTGAAATTTTTTTATGGTGGCACTAACTCATTTTGAGAGAACATGGTTTTGTGCTTTGGTCACTGTAAAGACCTATGCAGGTACCGTTCAGATTCAAGGACTATAAATGAAGATAAAAAGCTAAAAAATAGAAAAAAAAATTTAAATAGATAAAATCCTGCAGTTTGAGGAGATCCTATTAAAAGGACTGCTACTAAATGGGAGATTTGGTGCTTTGAGCTGTTATAGCTCCTCTGTTCCACCCCCACCACGGCAAAAGTTAGCAAGAATTGGAAATTGCTGTTTGGAGAGAGAGAGGGAGAGAGACATTTTCTGCATACTTTGGTCAGGGGAACTCCTCTGCTTAGGCACAGATGAAGTCCAAATTGTACTAACAGCCAGCGACCCTGTAGATCCAGATCATGTGACAGGAAGCAGAAGCCTTTACACAGTACCTCCCCAAGTTTATGTTTCTAGTGCTGGTCAAGAATGGTTTGTCTAAACAGTGCAGAACCTGATGTATGGGGCACATGCCCCAGTACAAATCCGCAGTGCTCAAGCTGTGCCCCAGTAGTGATATGTCGCTTCCAGGATAAATTCTGCTTATGATAAAAAAAGAACCCTATCATCTGACTTGCTCCAACACATCATACGGTGTGCAACTGTTTAACTGTGACCTTACATCTCAAATTTTTTTTGGTTCTGTAGGTCTGTCTCTTCTTAAAAATGCCTACCACCCATTTTACAAGCACAACGAAACACTTCAGAGCATGGGGTCATAGAAAATATATGCACTTCTCAGGGGTTGATGGACACTGAATTGTGCCTCATGCCCCCCCCCCAGAATGTGTATAATTCTTTGTAACTGCATCTCCTGCCATGTGCTATTGCTTACCAACCTGTCCAGTTACAACAGGCGTCTGTACCCTGCCTGTGCCATAGGCGTCCTTAATTCCTGTAGCCACCACTTTGTCTCTAAAAATGCAACTGCAATGGGTCACACTTCTTGCGAGCCAAGGTTTGTAAAGTTCCCCACATGTCTCCCTTGCAAAGACTTTGTTTAAAGTGAACTGATCCATGACTCGAAGTTGTGGCTGGTTTGTAATCTGATCTCCCTACTGTGCTCTTTCCTGTGTTCATTTTAAAGCACACTTTCTTCTGTTTTTCATGGTTCCTTCCCATTTGAAAAAAGTATAGTTGATAATACACTAGCAGTGAATTAGCTGACAACATGCACTCAACTAAACTAGCAGTTCTCCCTAGCAGCCTCTACTCCTGGTGTCTTGACCATGGGGCCTGATTCAGGTTGTCAGTATGCAAGAACAGTCCCCCACTGCTGAATACCATATGACCACAGCATTTCTCCCTCCTCTTTTATCTTAGCAATAATGCATACCAGGATGTGTGTCATGCTGGGATGATGCCATGCCTCTGGTGTATTGTGAGCCATTAGGCCACAGGTTGAGTGCCTTTAACCACCTGAGAAGTAATGTTACCCCGAGGAACACACATTCTTGAGTGCCTTATTGTGATTATAAAATGGTCATAAGTAGCAGATAATCCACTACAGGACGTGCAGTCATGCTCTGACATACTCACACCTTGTTGTGTGTTGTGAGGCATAAGGCCACAGGCTGAGTGTGTTCAAACACCCAAGACTTGCATATATCAGAGCTTGATCGTATGCCCTGTAATGGATTATCTGTCTTATAAAATTGTGGTAGCCCACTGGTGTAGCAGCAAGGCGTCCACTTGCAAAGCCAACATCCTGGGTTCGGGGACGGACTCAGGAATCAGAAGGGCTGGATCGGGGAAGAAGGACTGAGTGTCCTGGGGATGGCTCTCCTCTGGAGGGGAGGGGGGGAAGAGTGTTTGGTGCCCTGCAGACTTCTGACGGAGGCTGGGGGTTCCATTGTAGCCAATGCGATCAATCGGGGGGGGTGGAGCAGACACAGTACATCATTGCATGCCCTGCCCCCGGGGAACAGCATCCAAAAAATGGCTGGAGACTTCATCAATGATGCTCACCCTCGGTCTTGCTATCTCCCACATGCCTGTCGGTCAGAGACAAATACTGTGTCAGTCAGCTCACCCTCATGGCCCCACCCAAGAGGGTAAGCCCAGGAAGCCCTGCTGGTGGTGGTGATGCCGCTGGCAATCTGGACGAGTGTCTGTGGGGTGGGGGCCCTACCTTGTGGGGGTAAGCCAGGGTGGTCAGCAGCTGTGGAGGACATTGTGGAAGGGCAAGATCTGGTGGTGTAAGGTCAGATGCCATGGGGTTGCAAGCCACAAAAAAATGGCAACATTGTTTTGGAGGGGGTTGAATAATAGAGAAAAGTGCAGGTGTGCAGTCATTGTGGGATACTGCATGGTCATGTGCTGTGTTTCATCCAATAAGGAGACAGTATTTTTGCTGATTTTTCCCATCCATTTTATAATAATGATTATAAAATGGGGATGGTTCCAAAGGACTGGAGGGCAGTGAACACAGTCCCACTGCACAAAAGTGGAAGGAAGGATGAGCCAGGGAACTATAGATTAGTCAGCTTGAGGTCTATAGTGGGAAAATTATGGAGCATTTACCAAGGGAGGAACGAGTTCACGAGTTGGAGATCTTGCCAGACAAGTACGGTCATCTTCTTTGACAGGGCAGCAGATAGGGGTCAGGCAGTTGATGTGCTATACTTGGATTTCATCAAGGCCTTTGTTTCAGTCCCCCACAGGAGGCTTGTAAGAAGATAAAGGGCCAGGTTGGGGGATTGGCAACTTGGGTGGAGAACTAGCTGAGGGGAAGAACACAAAGGGTAGTTTTTATAATGAGGTAATGGGGAGTTTTCAGAGGCAAGGGAAGGGAAGTAAGAGGTGGAGTAACACAGAAACATAGACAATGATGGCAGAAAAAGACCAATGGTCTATCCAGTTTGCCAATGGTTCTCCATCTAACCCCAAGATCTAATGTCCATCCAGGGTCTTATTCCTTCCCTTCCACCCCCTATTCTCCCTCCAGTTTCTGTGACCCCGAGTAGTCACTATACCCTTTGCCCTGTCCCAACCATGCTTGAAACCATTAATGGTTTTAGTGCCCATAACCTCGGCTGGTAGACTGTTCCACAGTTCTACCACCACTTCTGGAAAATAATACTTCCAGATGTTCCTCCTGTACTTCCCTTCTGTCAGTTTCCACTCATGCCCTCATGACCTTGAATTGTTATTCATGCTAAAAATTCCCCACAATCCACCTTATTTTTTTCTTTCAGGAACGTAAAGGTCTCTATCACATCTCATCACTCCCTTCTGGTCTCCAGTGAGTACATATTTGGTGCCTTGAGATGCTTCTCATATGATCTTTCCCTGCTGGCCATGAATCATCTTTGTCACCCTTCATGCACCATCTCCAGCCTGTCCTTATCTTTCCTAAGGTCAGGACTCCAGAACTGGGCACAGTACTCCAGGTGTGCTCTCACCAAAGATCTATAAAGGGGTGGTATTACATCTTTCCTTGTGCTGTCAATACCCCTTCCAATGCATCCATGCATCCTATTTGCCTTACTATAGGCCTTGTTGCACTGGCTTGATTTTTTTGAGGGTATCACTGATGATAACTCTTAGGTCCTGTTCCCCAGCCATAGTGCTGAGTCTTACCCCACCCATCTAGTACTCTGTCCTGGGGTTCTTGTTCCTTTGGTGCATCACCTTGCACTTTCTGGCATTGAATTTCAACTGCCAAGCCTTAGACCACCTCCCTAGTCTTTGCAGGTCACTTTGCTTTTCCCTGACCCCCTCGTTGCTATCTGCCCTCCCACAGAGCTTAATGTCATCTGCAAAAGGACACAACCTGCCCTGGATTCCTTCTCTAATGTCTCTGGTCAATATGTTGAAGAGAATTGGGCCCAGTACATATCCCTGGGTCACCCTGCTCATAACCTGCTTCTCTTTTGATTTGACTTCATTTACTGCAACCCTCTGTTGCCTCCCCTTTAGCCAATTACCGACCCACCTTATTATGTTCCTAGCTGTACCTAGATTCTCCATCTTCTTCAGCAAGTGTCTGTGAGGCACGGAGTTGAAAGCTTTACTGAAACAGGAGTAGAGTAAATCCACAGCATAGCCCTATCCAATGCCCTCCTGTCCTGCAGACCTCCTACCATGATCATGTGGTACTTACTATCCTGGAAACCACTGCTCTTCAGATAGTCCACGAGGTCCTCTTTGACCAGTGACTTCATAAGCTTCCCTACAACAGAGGTAAGACTGACAGGCCTGTAGTTCCCTGCTTGTTCCTTCAACCTGAACATGTTCACTCTTGAGAAAAGTACCTTCGGGACTGGTGTTCGGTCAAGTCCTTTTCAGTGTAATCATTTGTGACATAGAATAAGCCATCAAGGGCAAGATCTGCCTCTTTGCAGAGGACACAAGGATCTGCGCTAGGGTGGACATGGAGAAAGGTATAAGGGAACTCGGAGGATCTGGGCAAGTTGGAGATTAGTCAAAGATTTGGCAATTGGGTTTCTATGCAAAAAATGTGAAGTTTTGCATATTGAGAAAAGGAACTCAGAAGTGCAATATGAAACAGGTGGAGTGGTGATGGAAGGCACCATGGAGGAAAAGGACCTAGGGGTCATGATATCAGACAGCCTAAAAAACAACAGCACATTGTAATAGAACTGTGGGCAAGGTAAACATGATGCTGAGGTACATATGGAGGGAGATAAGCAGAAGTCAAGAGGTAATCCTCCTATTGTGCAGGTCCCTGGTGTGAAAAGATACTGGAGTCCACACCTGAGTACAGACTGTGACAAGGTGGAAGCAGTACAGGACAGGGCAACCAAGGTAGTCCATGGACTAGGGGGCAAGATATATGAGGAGAGGATGCAGGACCTGAGCATGTACACTGTTGAGAAAAGGAGAGACCAGGGCAAAATGAGTACCTGCACTAGATAAATAGGGTGCATGCCAAGGAACTTTCCTACTTCAGCTGTACTACAGGAACAAAAAGAAACTCACTTAAACTCATGGGGGGGGTGTACGTATCCAGTTTTTCATAGAAAGAGTGGTGGACAAGTGGAAGAAGCTGCCAGAGAAAGTGATACAGGCCAAATTAGTGAACAGCTTCAAGCAGGGATTGGACAACCACATGGGACTAGTTAGAAAAGGGGGGGGGGGCATAAGCAAAAAGGAAGGGATTGCCACCAGGGCCAATGCAGCACAATTAGGTAGGATGGGCAGACTGGATGGACTGTCTTTTCTTATTGTGCCGTCATTATGTATCTATGCGTCTCTGTATAAAATGGATCCCTTCATGTGCTTAGTCATAAGAAAGCTGTTTTGTGAGCATTACTTTCATCTTTGAGGTTGTGCTGTGACAACATCACAAGTGAAATTGGATCTTCACCAATCAACTTTCAGCATTTTTTCTGTCCATTTCATAATGATGTTTTTCTTCCCTTCCAGCTCATCTTACCATGAGAATTCACCAGCAACCACCCAGCTGTGTCAACCACTGACCCTGTCACTTCTGTGATGCCCCCCCACAGCTTCCTCATGTGACAGTGGTGTCCAAACAAAGGGCTATCCTCCCCACATTCCAACTAAGTATTTAGTAATGGACTGTGGTGACACATGGTTTGGCAGCCCTGTTATACCAGAAACAATAATCCTGATGCAGACCAGAGATTTCTATCCCCTTTTTCACCGCAAGACATCCCACCTCCTATATGGCATGGGCTCAGCCACTGTCAGCCTTGTGCTAGCACAGCACTTAGCTTCCTGACCTTCTGTAGGGGTGGTTGTGGTACGAAAAAACAACCCTCCAGAATAGAAGCACACTGCCACAGTCTGGCTCCTGACATGGTTTTCCAAGTTTGCTCTGGAACCCAGTTTGCTGACAGAGCATTTGGGCATTTCCATTTTCCCCTCTTTAGACTCATAGAGAGGCCCCTGCTCCATATCAAAACCCTCCTTCCAAGAGTTTGCGGTGAAATGACTGGCATTGCTGAGCCTGCTGGGTATCTCCCTGATGTTTGTTTTACTGCCGATTTCTTGCAGTGTGCTGCAATTGAGTACCTCGCCTGCAGCTCCAGTGAGAGAATAAGAACCCTAATTAGCCCTTAACTTACAAAGGGACAGTCAGTACTGTCTTCTCTGCCAGTAGCTCAAGAAAGTGCGAGAGAGGTATGGAATGCAAGGGTTTCTCCCAACCAACTTAAACCAGACAAGGGGCTCCTGGTACGGACTATCCCAACAGTGGTCTTATTCCTTCGCCAATGTTCCCCTTCCAAAACCAAATGGAGGAGCACTCAGAGCACACATTTGCATTCTCTCAGCAGGTGGATTGTTTCTGATAATTTGGACCCAGCAGAGGAACTGCCACAAATGATCTAATCATTCACCTTGCCTGCACAAGAATGCAGTAGGCAACAGGCATCCTCCGCTAGCTGCAGCTTGCATGGAATGGGGCTACCCATGTCCATAAATGTGCAGGACCAAGACACTCCTGGCATGCCTCCCTGCTGTAGCCTCGGGAGTAGGGGTGGCAGGTGTGTTAAAACAGACATTTGCCTGAAAAGAAAAAAAACACTTTAGGGAGCTCCCCCATCAACTGCACAATTCCCCTCTAGCTACATCCATAAAGTGTCCATGACATGACATTCATTCATGACAGTATCAGTGGCTCAGTAGATAAAACACTCAACTCTGGGGCTGGAAGATCATAAAGTCATGGGTTCTAGCCCCACGCCAGGCATTTTGGTTAATACCCATAACTGACACTGTAGTGCAGTATGAGTAGGTGCTGCACTGTTGAGGTGTCATCTTTCAGATGAGATGTTAAACCCAGGTCCCTTCTGCCTGTCTCTGGTTTCTGTCCAGGTGGAAGTAAAAGATCCCATGGCATGTATTGAAGAAGAGAAGAAAAAATTACTCACCTTAGTAATTTTGTTTCTTCTAATGGAGTCTTGCTGTATTCTGACATACGCATTTAGCCCCAGTACTTGAACTTCTCCGGAGTGGAAAGAGTTAACTCTATGCCAGAGCACAGAATGTTGGGCTCGAGCTCAGTTTAAACCTCTGTCTGCTGCACTTCAAAGTGTAACTGTCAGATTCTTATGAGCTAATACTAACTAACTACACTTCCTAGGTGGAAATTGTAAATAAATTAGCCAACAGGCAACCAATTTTTGTGGGTCCCCAAATGACTAAAGTCGAGAACCCCAAAATAATAACCAGGTAGTGAACAAACAAAACTACAAAAAACAACAGAAACATAACCCGCTCCCCCTTTCTAAAAGGGGGGAGTGCCAAGTAAACCCCTGAGGTGCAACACTGTACCTACCAGCCCACATCCCAAAAACCAGGTTCTGAGAGGGGAGACAGGGAGGAGGGAGGTCAGAATACAGCAAGACTCCATTAGAAGAAGCACAATTACTAAGGTGAGTAATTTTTTCTTCAAACAACATGAAGTCTTGCTGTATTCTGACATATGCAGACTACCAAGCAGTACCTCCAAGGAGGAGGGTACCAAACCTATTTTTTGCCTTTTGGGAATAGGCTCTGCAGTACTACTGTACCAAACCTAGCATCACTACTAGCCTGGATTTCCAGAGAGTAATGCTTGGTGAATGTATGGACTGGTTTTCCAGGTGGCTGCTTTGCATATCTGTAGTAAGGGAATATCTCTAACAGCAGCCATAGAAGCAGCTGTACCTCTATTCGAATGAGCCCTCAGGCCTGGGGGGGAGGCGGGGTATATTGCCTAGCTTTTTATAGCAGAATTGTATACAAGAGACACCTACAGTATTAATGCTGATGTCATATCAGCCGCTGAAGGCCCTATTAAACCAGCTTGTTTTTGCTCCCTCAAGAAATCAGCATGTGCTAACTTTGAGTAGTGTTTAATGTGATTTATGTAAACATAGCCCAGACAGAACAGGCAATGTCCTGCTTCAAAGAGGCTCAGATCTATTGTTAATCAGTTGTAGAAAACAAATGTTTCCTCTGTATTAATACAGAGCTTCCAATTTCCTGCCATTTCTTACTCTTGCATGCCCTGCAGTTTTCAGTATTCAATTTAAGTGCTTCATTGCTGGGAGCAATTACTGCAAGATTACACTTCAGAGTATTTAAAATGGATTTACTGTATTAGGTTTTTAGCATAATGCATATATAGTTATCTTAAAAGGCATGTTTACAAATCAGAACCCGGATTTTTTTTTTTTGGGGGGGGAGTTAGATTGAATACTGGCCATTGCTGCCTGGGTGTAACTATGTCCTAAAATATAAATTTTATGGACATGCTGGGAATGTCTGTTAAGGTGAAAACTAACAATTCATCCCATGTCATCATAATTAAATAATTAGTAAATATCATTACAGTTGTATTAAAGATAATTGGATGTAAGGTGACAGAACATATGTGATTAACATATCTGTATACCCATAATGCCTTACAGTGGGATTGAGGATTTAGAGTATTTGTGCGATTTGGAAAGATGCACAAAACAATTTGGATATTCCTTCTCTCCTTGCATCCTTTTATGGGACCAGTGTACTACTCTTCCTGCAAATTGTCTCTTTGGTATGCTCATTCCAAGACTTCTAAACATTCATTGTAAGCACCACTGAGTAAAATGTCTCATGAAATTTCTTGTATGAAACAGAGTGTAACTATCTGGAGATCCATAGAGATGCACAGCATATGCACTATCAAGTTAGCAATGCAAAGGATCGACACTAAGGTTCATTTCTTGGTGCAGGGGTCAGCACAGGGGCCAGTTCCTTTCCCATCAGCCGGTCTACGGATGAGCACTGGGGACAGCTATCACCTCACTGAAGCTGATTCTGGATTAGAACTGTGGGCAGCTCTTTTCCAAACATTTAGTCCATGGATCAGCGTCAGTGATAGATCAAGGCCCCTGAAAACTAGTTAATAAATCAGCACTGGGGCCATGCGTTTCCAAGCATTTATTTCAATCAGTAAAGGTGAGAAACTCAGTTCTCAGCAGTGGTTTATTGATCTGTGCTGGAGGCAACCTTCCCAGTAACTGGACCATGGTTCACAGCACCGGGGTTAGCTCACCTTCTGGCAGCTGGAGATCCTGTGGCACAGCCATAGAGATCCTGTGGTATGACAAAAATGATAACCACATGACTTTCCATGGGACCAGATGTAGGGATCATGGTCATCACAGATTAGGGCAATGACTTGGAATTCCCATAAGTATAGTCTGGCCATTCTTCGCTCAAATATTTGTATATGGGCATTCCAGTTCTTTGCCATAATCCAAACTGGCTATGGTACCTACACTCACCTGACAGGAACTAGCAGACTAGAGTTTTTATAAGATCTCTGTGAGTGCAGAACTGGAGGAAGTACTCTTCCCAGCACACATTCAATGTGTCAGAATGGGGTAGCTACCTTGCAGCAACTGTCCCATGGTTCAACGCTGAGAACAGCTCACATCCCAGAAGCTGGTTTGCTGGTGTAGGTTTCAGCATGGGATCAGTTCACTTTCCAGCAGTTGGTCCATGGATTAGTACTGGGGAAAAAAAAACTCAGTTCCCAGCAGTTGCTCTATGGTTTATGACTTCAGAGAACAACCTTTCCAGGAGATGGTCGGTGGTTCAGCACTAGAGGCAGTCTGCTTGGTGAATCAACTTATAACAGGGCACCTCTCAGCAGCTAGTTCATCAGTCAGTACTGGGAATAACTCGGCTCCAGGCAGTTGATCCATGACTGAGCTCTGCAGAGAGCTACCTTTCCAGCACTTGTTGTATTGTTCAGCAATGGCAACAACTCACTTCCTCATGCCTGTACTATGGGACATCACTGAGGACACACATCCCAGCACTGGTTCATGGATCAATCTTAAGGAAAAAATTCAGTTCCCAAAAGCTGGCTAATAAGTCAGCAGTGCAGACAGCCACCTTTCCAGCAGCTCATTTTATGTTCAGCACTGGGGACAGTTCACTTCCCAACAGGTTCTCCATGTATCAGCACTGTGGACAGCTCACTTCCCAGTAGTCTGACTTACAGGTAATGTTCACAGCTCTCTGTCTAGTTGCTGGTTCATATATCAGCACTGGAGACAGCTACTGCTAAATAGCCAGCCCATGGATTAGCACTGTTTAAGTTTTTATAAATATTTTGTTATTTACCTGCGGTAGCCAAACTGAAATGCAACTTTTTATTTTTAAGTTGGAGTTCAGCATCTGATCAGCTTTACAGTTGAAGTGTCAGGAGGTTAAGTAATATGCTCAAAGTCACCCAGCAAGTCAGTTGCTGTGGTGGGATTCAAAATTGTAATATACTGCTTCACAGTTCCTCTTAACCTTACTGCCATCCTTATAATGCTCTTGGCAGTACTGCATCAGGACTCAGACTTACACACCTAAATAGACTGGAGTTTTAAATCAGCACATTAGACCAGTTGACCAGGCTACCTGCACTAGCACAGTACTGGAGAAGGATAACTCCATTTGTTGTTCTGTGGATCAGCACTGGGGAAGGCTTACATCTCAGTTTCTGGTCCATAAATCAACACCATCACTAATTGCTATTTTACAATATATTTTAACCAGGATAACCCAAGTGAAATCTAACAAAATAATTTTGTAGGGTCCTGGATATACTCCATTTTACAGCTGGCAGGACTGATGCACAGGGAGAGCAAGTGATCTACCAGAGGATACACAGTGAGCCAGGATTTAGGTTTGTTATCTGTTCTTTTAGAGTTCAGTTCTCGAAACACTAGATTGTTCAGTCTTCCCTAACACATTGCTGGCAGCATTGCTACTGGAATCCATGCTCCCAGTCAGTCTGAAGCCCTAATCAACTGTCTCTCACTGTGCAGTCATGCTACCAGTTCTAGCACAGCAGTAACACCAGATAACTTCCAATAGTTGCCATATGGCTCACTACTGGAAATAAAATACCACTGGGGGAATGGATGAAATTTACATTTTACACGTAAAATACCTGAAGAAACATCTATTTCACAATTGTTGCAAACTGAATTTCTAGAATGTTTTCAAACTATGTAATTTAAAGATTACTGAAATAACAAAAATCCACAATTTTCAAACTTAAAGAAAACTGCCTGATGCATAAGGGATTGTATTTCTACAAATCAAAGTGCAGAACCGACTCCACAAATCATAGTATTATCCTAGTATTATGGTTTTTTTGAGTTTTGTGAATGTTTCCAATTTGTGTTGCTGCATTTCAAAACATTTGGAAATGAAAGTTTTACTAAGTATAATCATCCCTACTTACTACCTAGCAGCTGATTCACAGCAAAGTTTGTTTATTATTTTATGGTTTATTTATGCAGGACAGCCAACACCGAGAGGAAGCATCTCATCTGCAGTGGGCTTCTGCTTCTGCCAGTTTACAGCACAGGAAGGTCATGTGATATACTTAAAGAAACAGTGTGCTAGAAACTGTGGTGGGATTTGAACCTGTGAGCCTCTGCTTCATGGTTCAATGCTGTGCTGCTAGATCTTACTGGCTTCCCCAAAATATTCTTAGCAGTTTTCACCAAAGAAACCGATGTCCCCAAAGACACTGGAGTCTCAGTGCAGTACCTCAGGCCACTTATCCATAATAACAGTTTTAGTAAAAAGCTGGGGACAAACAACTCCCAGTAGTTGCTCCATGGATCAACAATGGAGAAAGATCGCTTCCCAGGAACTGGTCCATGAATCAGCACTGGAAAAAAAAATCCCTTCCTAGTGGTCCATGGGTCAGCACAAGGGGCAACTCCCTTTCCAGCAACTGTTCCATAGATTAGAAGTAGGGTGTACATGAAACAGAAATAGGAGCATTGTGCCTTTGTAGCAGTTTGCCCATGGATCAGCATTGGAGAGAGCTAGCTTCCTGGCAGAAAGTTCATGGCATTGCACTAGGATGGTCAATTTCCCGATAGCTTGCCCTGAAGTTGAAATGAAGACACCAAATTTACTGGCAGGTCCACTGATCTGTGCTGCCACCAGTGCCAGTCCAGGGACTGGCTGTTGTCTGGTTCATGCATCAGCATAGGGAATAGCTCCCTTCCCATTAGCTGGATCACGTACCAGCACTGGATTTAGTGGGATCATAGATCAGCTCTGGAGAAAAATAACTTCCAAAATGATCATTATGCATTAGTGCTGGGACATCTAGATTTTCCAGCAACTGACACATGAATCAACAATGGTAAGTGGTAACTTCCTCTCAAGTTGTTAAGTTACCAGCAACTTGTACATGTGTCAGCACTGGGACAAGTCACAAGCAGGTTCATAGTCCTGCATTGAGCACAGCTCACATTCTGGCAGCTAGTCCCTGGATCAGCACATGGACAGTTCACATCCTGACACCTGGTCCATGGATCAGCACAGCAAAGATTTCACTTACTTCAGTTGGTCCATGATCAAAACTCGCAACAGACTATTTTCTGGCAGCTAGTCCATGAGTGACAGTTCAATTCAAGGCAACTGGATCATAGATCAGCACAAGACACAGCTCACTTACGAACATACAAAATTAGCCAGCAGATAAAGGCCTAGAGATCTATCAAGTCTGCTTGAATGAGCAGCTAGCACCCCTTATTCTGCAGCTGCCCCTTCCTTCCACCCTTCCCCTCCATTGACCCACCCCTTGTCCTGTCCCATCCCCTTTTGAAGCAGTCCACTGTTCTACTGGATGCTACTTTTGCAGGTAACGCATTCCACCCAGCTACCACCATCTCTGTAAAAAAGTGTCTCCTCATCTCCCTCCTGAACCTTCCTCCCTCCAGTCTCATATCATGGCCCCTGTGTCCCTCCCCTCCCTTATGAACATACAAACATACGAACATACGAAATTTGCCAGCAGATAAAGGCCTAGAGGTCTATCAAGTCTGCTCGAATGTGCAGCTAGCACCCCTTATTCTGCAGCTGCCCCTCCCTTCCACCCTTCCCCTTCATTAACCCTCCCCCTTGTCCTGTCCAATCCCCTTTTGAAGCAGCCCACTGTTCTACTGCATACCACTTCTGCAGGTAATGCATTCCACCCAGCCACTACCCTCTCTATAAAAAGGTGTCTCCTCATCTCCCTTCTGAATCTTCCTCCCTCCAGTCTCATATCATGGCCCCTAGTGGCCCTCCCCTTCCTTACTTTGAACAGCCCATCTGTACCCGTCTTGTTTATTCATTTCATGTATTTAAAGGTTTCAATCATGTCACCCCTGTCCCTCCTCTCCTCCAGTGAGTACATGTTCAATTCCTTCAGTCTCCTCTCATATGATAAGTCCCCCAGCCCCTTGATCATCTTTGTTGCCCTGTGCTGCACCCCCTCCAGTAACTTAATGTCCATCTTCAGATACGAGTGCCAGTACTGCATGCAGTACTCCAGGTGTGGTCTAACTAATGACCTATACGGTGGAAGAATCACCTCCTCCCTCCTTGAGGATATACCCCTTGCAATACAACTCAGCATTTTGTTGGCCTTTGCAGCTGCCTTCCTACATTGTGCTGAGTTGTTCATTGAGCCTGTAATGAGCACCCCCAGATACTTCTCCTCCTCTGTCTGGGCTTGTGCACGCCCCAAGCTGGTAACTCCTCCTTGGATTCTTCACCCCAAAATGCAGCATCTTGCACTTTTTGGCATTAAACCCCAGTTGCGAGGTGTCTGACTAGGTTTCAAGCTTTGCCAGATCATCCTGCAGCCCCTGCCATCCCCCTAGGTTGTCCACCACCGCTCCCATCTTGGTATCATCAGCAAACAGACAGGTCTTGCTCTTGATGTCCAATGACATGTCTGCAATTAATGTCCCAAAATATACTGGTCCCAGCATCAAGCTCTGTGGAACACCACTCATCACTACCCTTGGGTGTGAGAACTCCCCACCCACCACCACCCTCTGTTGTCTTCCCTAAAGCCAGTTCCCTACCCATCTCACCAGATTTGCACCCACCCCTGTGCCTTTTAACTTACTTCCCAGCCTCCCATATGGCACTGAGTCAAATGCCTTACTGAAGTCCAGATACAGGACATCCACTGCATTGCCCCTGTCCAGTTGCCTAGTTACTCAGTCATAGAACTCCACCAGGTTGGTTTGGCAGGATCTGCCACATATGAAGTCATGCTGTCTATTGTCCTGTAGGCCTTTGACCTCTAGGAGGGCCACTTCCTGGCATCAGGTCCCTGGATCAGCTCTGGGGATAGCTTGTGTCCTAGCATGGTGTCCATCTAGTCAATGAACAGTACTGGAAGCAGCACAGTTTCTGGCAGCCTGGTTCATGTATCAGTGCCAGGTACATCTCAAGTCCCAATAACTGGTTCATGAATCAGTACAAAGGACGTCTCACTTCCAGGAAGCTGGACTATAGGTAAGCACTGAAGACAGCTCACGTCCTGGAAGTTGGTGCATGGGTCAGCAATGGGGGATACTCATTTCCTGGCAGCCTGGCAATTGTTTAGCACAGAGCACAGCTCATTTCCTGGTAATATAGTTAGCTTGTGGATCCTTACTGAAGTAAACTCATTTCCAGGCAGCTGGCCCATTTCCCTCAATGAAAGCATTAGTGGGCTGTGGATTGTCAGGAACCTGGTGCTCTTGTCACGTGGCAGGCATATTTGCACAGTTGAGTGTTTATCCTAAATAAATACTTTTTTTTTCAGTTTAGGTTTTTTGTGCAGCCCACTCTTTTTCTGGAGCTGGTCTAATGTTCACTACTGAAGACAACTCACTTCAAGGCAGTTAGACCATAGATTAACACTGGGGACAGCTTGCATACTGGCAACTGATCTGTGGTCTAAAGGAAGCAGATTCATTCGTCAGCACTTGCCAACAGCTCACTTCCTGGCAGTGGGTACATGGGTCAGCACTATAGAAGCCCACATCCTGTCACCTGGTACATGGATCAGCACGGGGCAAGCCACTTCTAGAAAGCTGGTCAATGCATCAGCACTAGAGACAGCTGTTCCCAACAGCTAGCTCATAGTTTAGCAGTGGGGATAGCTCATGTCTTGGCATCTGGTCCCTGGATCACTACTGGGGACAGCTCACTACCTGACAGCAGTAAGAGTGATCAGCACTGGGGACAGACAATGTCTTGTCGTTTGGCCCATAGATGAGCACAAGAGGTTAACTTACTCGAAGCAAGTCCTTGGATCAGCAATGTGGAAACCTACTTCTGGAAAGCTGGTCCCTGGATCAGCACTGAGGCTAGCTCATTTTCCAACAGCAAGTCCATGATTCTGTACCAGGCACTGCTCCACAGAGAATTAACAAAGACTAAAATGGAAGTCTCGTATTACTTCAACTGCTTGATGTGTCTCTATGCTGGCCCTCTAAAAACCTGGCCAGATGTACTTCCGCTTCCCTTAGCTTACAGACAGCCTGAAACCATGCATACCCTGGTAGCGTAAGCCATGGATGTTCATGTACACCATGGCCAGACTCCCATTCTAGTCTCTTTTAATTCTATGCTGCTCCCTTCCTGGTATTTGTTTCCAAAATCAGCACTAGGGACAGCTCACTTCTTGTCTATCTGTCCATGAATCAGCACTTGTGACTACTCATTTCTTAACAGTCAGAACATGGATAATTACTAAGCAGAGCTCATATCCAGGTAACTGGTCCATCAATCATCGCAGAAGACAGTACATTTCCAGACAGTTGGTCCATGAATCAGGACTGGGGACAGCTGACTTTCTGGCAGCTGGTTCTTTCGTCAGCACTGGGGACAACTCCCTTCTCAATTGCTGGTTCATGGATCAGCACTGGTAAGACCTCCTTTACCATTAGCTGTCCCTGGATCAACACTAAGGAGACCTCCTTCACAGACAGCTCATGTAGGTATCAGTACTGGGAAGATCTCCTGTCAAAAACCTTGTTTTACAGAACTACATAAGAAGAATCTTATGTCCCTGTTGCTGAATAGTGAAACAGCACCTGGAGCTGTTTTAATAGGCCTGTTTATTTTTTTTATAAATTTATTTGGTTAATAGACCTGGAATATACAATTTCAAACAACATGAAGTCTTTCTGTATTCTGACTATATGTAGTTAGCCTCAGCAATTGAACTGCTCCGGAGAGTAAGGGGTTAATTCTATGCCAGGGCATAGAACGTTGAGCTCGAGCTCTGTTTTCAAACCTATGACTCTGGTACACCTCAATGTAACTGTCAGATTCTTTACTCCGCCTAACTGTGAAGTCGCTCTGGAGATTTCTCCTTCGCTTCAGTTAGGTAAAGTTTTGAATCGGTTGGTTTGTTCAACTGATTTTCTTGTTTTTTAGGTATCAGATCTCTGTTTTTGGTACAGGGTACCATAAGTGGATAGACAGTGAATTGTTTTTCTTCAGTTTCCTATCGGTCGGTCTGGTTGGGAACCGAAACAATCTCTTATTTCCTTTTTTCTGGGATTTTAGTAGTGGTGTCCAGTTCTTATCAGTTTAAAAAAACTGAGATTTTCTTTGTTTTTTTCCAAAGCCCACGTCACAGTTGGTAACTGATAAGGGTGTATTACCTGGCTTAAAAGCTGTTAAGGGTAATTTGTAGGTTAAGGCTATGTCTGAGAAACCCAATAAGAAAACCGGTCCCACTGGGTTTCAACACTGTACTGAGTGTGGGGAGGTGCTTGCTAAAGCTGATCCCCTCCTCATTTATGTTTATTTCTGGGGTTTGACCACATCAAATCAGACTGCCAAATATGTAAAAACTTTCCCAAAGCCACTTTGGATAACAGATTAAGTAGGCTGAAGGAAAGGGAGGCCGAGAAGTCCGCTGAACCGGATGGCCAGCCCAGTTTGGTTCTGACCAAAACTGAGGGGTGCCTGCTGACACAGACGATACACCCTCGAGCAGAAACAGATCTGACTCTGAGGGGTCAGTTCCATCAAAAAGAAAAAGGAAGTCGGACGGTTCAGATCCTGAACTGAAAGTTCCAACTGCTGCTGAAATAGCCAAAGTGATAAGCATTGTGCAGTTGCTTTGTCCGGTTCCTTCTGAACAAATCCCTATGACTAAGCGATCGGTTCAGTTGGATCCAACTCCATTGGATTATGATCTGGAATTGTTTCATGATGTGGAGTGGGAGGGAGATGAAGAGGAGGAAGAGGATTTTGAGAGTACTGATTTTGGAGGCCCAGATGAGCCTATAGAGCCTGACATCTCCCCAGACAGGCCTTCCAATGTCTCTCCTCCCAGGTTTTCTGAGTCCCCTTCCCATTTTCTGTTTTACAGAAAAGTGGCTGAAACTCTCCAGCTCCCAGTGGTGGAAGCTGCTGATGAGGAAGAAGAGCCCGACTATATAGAAATGATGGACATCCCAGAGTCCAAAAGGCTGCCTATCCCTCCTCACAAGTCCCTGGGGAAACAGACAAGAACAATTTTACAAATGCCTAATTCTTTACCTCATGTGGATAAGAAAATGGACAGGAGATACACACTGTCAGACTCAGGTATGGAATTTTTGTACAGCCATTGCAGCCATGTTGGGGTAGTGCAGGCTGCAGCCTGTGACAGAGCTAACATTCCTTTGGCTTCATCCCTCCCCGATAAAGATTCCAGGAAGGTGGATGCCATGGCCAAAAAACAGTACTTGGCATCTTCCTTGGGACTCAGGCAGGCAACCTACATGGCCTATACTGCTAGGGACTAGAAGTCCAGGTGGGATACAGTAATGGAACTGGCAAAGAAGGCCTCCCACCAGCTAGCCAAAGAGCTGGAGGAGGTGATTGCTGATGGAATCAAGGCATCAAAAGTGCAAGTTCATGCTGCTGTCGACACTAATGATGTGGCATCTAGAGTCATGGCTACATCTGTGTCTCTCGGGAGATTTGCTTAGCTCAGATGTACTAGCCTGTCTCAAGATACCCATGCTAAGGCCATGGATTTCCCTGTGGTTGGTAATTCTCTGTTTGGGAAGCAGACAGAGGCTTACATGAAGAAAATGGATGAATACAGGACCACCTACAGGAGGCAAGCCACTCCTCAAAGGCAGCAGTCTAGGAGCAGGGGCAGGCCTTTTCACCAAGCCCAGGCCTCCTCTTCCTTCCCACAGAGGGGGTTCTTCCAAGGAAGAGGTGGGAGGGGGGATGAGCAGGGCTGCATCCTCTTCCCTGTCCAAGGCTCCTGCCAAACAGACACCCTGATGTGTCAGTTTGAGTCGCCTCCCCTATACCAGTAGGGAGGAGGCAGGCTTACTATTTCCAGGCTTGGCAGTCTGTTACTTCAGACAAGTGGGTCCTGGAGATAGTAAGCCAGGGCCTGGCTCTCAGTTTCAAAAGATTTCCTAAAATGAGAGTCAGGTATTTTCCTCCTGCATCAGCATCAGAGAGCATTGCCTTAGAGGCAGAGGTTTCTTCCCTGCTACCTCTCAAAGCTGTGGAAAATGTTCCTCCACAACACAGGGGCAAAGGGCCGTACTCCAGTTACTTTCTTAACCCAAAAAAGACAGGGGAAGGGTGACCCAACCTAGACTTGAAATATCTGAACAAACTTATTACAAAATCAAAGTTCAAAATGGTGACTCGGGGAGTAATCCTCCCCTTTCTGTGGCCAGGGGATTGGCTAGTATCCCCTGGACCTTAAGGATGCCTATTTCCACATTCCTATCAGGTGCTCCCACAGAAGGTACCTCAGGTTTGAGTTGCCCTCAGGCCATTACCAATTCAGAGCCATGCCCTTTGGCCTCATTTCAGCTCCAAAGGTATTTACAAAGTGCCTTGCAGTAGTAGTGGCCTTCCTCAGAAGGCAGGGTATCTCAGTCTTCCCTTATCTAGATGACTGGCTCATTGTAGGCCAGTCCTCAGACCAAGTCAAGTCAGCTCTGGAAGTTTCTCAGAATCTGCTCAGTTGCTTAGGATTCATTCTCAGTCTTCCCAAGTCAGTTCCCGAACCTGTACAACTCCTCACTTTTATAGGAGTAGAGTTAGATACAGTCCAGGCAAGGGCCTTTCTCTCACAGATAAGGGTCTGGCTATAGATCTTGCTTCCTCTTTTCGGCCTCTGGTCTCTCGCCCAGCCAGGCACTTTCTCCAACTCCTAGGCCACATGGCAGCTTTGACTGCTGTGGTGCAAGGAGCCAGGTTTCAGATGAGGGACATTCAGTTTCACTTATGGTTGACCAGTGTCAGTGGCTCAGTAGGTAGCACACTCACCTCTGAGGCAGGGAGATCAGAAGGCTGTGGGTTCAGTTCCCACATCTGGCACTTGGGTTAATATCCCAGTACTGACACTGAAGTGCAGCATGAGAGGGGTGCTGCACTTCTGAGGTGCCGTCTTTCAGATGAGTCGATAAACTGAGGTCCCATCTGCCTGGATTGGTGGTAATTCAGGTGGATGTTAAAGATCCCATGGCACTTATCGATAAGAGTAGGGGAATTGTTTATTGCAGAAACCAAAAAACATCAATACAGGGCATTCATAGGAAACAGAAATAATTATAAAATGATAACTTAAACATCACTGTAGAAATATTAAACAAAAATAGCAGAAAAATACAGAAGAAAAAACAGACCATATTAAATCCAGTAGACATGCTTCCAGTATTCGTGGAATAAAGAAATTGAAAAAATTAAAAAAAACTGGATTAATCATGCCAAGACCACCTGCCTTAATTGGAAGATATGTGAAATCCCACTTAACCGGGTTCAATCGGCTTCCCCACAACATTTGAAAATAAATACTATATAAACGGGTTTCCTGATGCCTAGGTAAAGGAAAAAACGAACTCAAGTAAAGAAACAGTGGGAGTAAAACCTTTTGATTATTAACACACGTTTCCGTTTAGAAAAAGACCAGGTTTTCCATAATTGTACCTTCTTTTCACCCAGCACAATGCAAGGTTGCCAATTAAGATAATTTAAATCTCCCATCCCAAAGAAACAACCTAAGATCTTAATAGGCCCCGTAGAGATGGTTATCCGCCCGATTACAGAATCAAAACCCCCCTCCCCTTAAAAAACACCAGCACTTTTTTCATAATTCACTGATGTTACTGAAAGCAGACCAAACTGGGCCACGACATGCAACACAACAAGGTCTTCAGCTGTATTGTGAAGCAGAAAACACATGTCATCTGCATAAACCACCAAACACTGTAGTGGAACTGCTGGAGATGGAGATAATCCCTGAACGTGAGGATGATGAAGGAATTCCTGAACCAAAGGGTCCAAAACAAAAGTATATAACAAAGGACTAAGTGGGCAGCCCTGGCTCACCCTCCTACAAAAAGCAATCCCCTCCCCAACTAATCTATTAACAACGGGAACATTTTGGGCATTGCTATATAAAAGTGCCACCCTGGTTCTTAGTTTCATGGAAAACCCATACCGCCGTAGGACATCAAATAAAAACCCATGTGCCACCTTATCAAAGGCTTGGGCCTGGTCCAAGGAAAGTAAATAACCGGACAAATTCCCCAACCATCCAAGCTCACACACATTCTGTAGTAGGGCCAAATTTTGGTGGATGTGTCTACCCGGAATTGAACATGTTTGAACTGGATGTATTAAAGAAGAAGCAACATGTTGGAGCTGATGGCACAAAATCGCGGAAAAAATCTTATAATCTGTATTCAGTAAACAGATTGGTCTGCAATTTTCAATGCGATGCTTAACCCCTTTTTTAAATAAGAAAATGGTCAAGGCATCCGAGAATCCACATGGCATCCGTGAAGATTCTAGAATCTCATTAAAAATAGAAGTGAGGATGGCACTGATATCATCTATCATGAGTTTGTATAATTCATTAATTAAACCATCAGGGCCTGGTGAGATCCCAGACTTCAAGCGAGCTACTTCTGATTTAACCTCATCCAAGGAAATGGGCCTATCTAAAAAAAGGGAATCGGAGGAAGAAATATTGGGTGGAAGAAAAGAAAACAAATCCCCCCATTTAGTAGTGGGCTGGAAAGCCCTTCCATGTTGAGTTTGCAAAAAAACCTGGACTATGTGTAACATGTCAATATCAGCTGTGCATAGTATCCCCCTGTGATCATAGAGGCCATCCATAAGTTTACTGTCCAAGGCTTGCTTACAAGCCGAAAAAGGATCCGAACTTGGTGAAGATTTAAGCCCATAAGACAATTCATCATGAATTTTACAAGCCTTCCCATAATGATAATTCCTCATGCTGTGTCTTAGCGCAGCTAGTTGCTCCTGTATCTGAACATCTGAGACAGAGGGGAGTGACATAAATTTATAAAACTGTGTTCTTTGTTTTAAATATGCAAGATAATCTGCTGACTGGGTACTAAAATGATAAGCCTTGGAAGTCATTTGAAACTCCAGTTTAGTATCCATCCACCAATCACCCCAGGAATCGTACATCCCAGCTACCGAACGCCTGCTGTCCAATGCCTGAGATAAACATAACTGAAACCGCTCTGTAGCAAGAACAACCGGATTCATTTTCCACCAAGCCGGCAGGGCAGGAAAAGATGGTGGAATTATAGACAGTGAAAATCTTGCCTTCAATAATAAATGGTCCGAAAATTCACAAGGGGTCAAAAAAAAAAGCAGCAGGCAGTAAATATCTGGAAGTAAAAATAAAATCAATCCGAGTCACTAGACTGCCACGTTTATAAGTGGACCCTGAATCGGAATGAAGTGCTCTATAAGCATCCATCAAGGAGGCCATCTGAACTAGTTTGAACAAAGCATGGGAATCACAATATACCTTACGCTGCATCTGATCCTTAAATCTGATATCCAGGCCACAGTTGAAATCACCCCCCCAAATAATGTATCTAGGGGTAGACAGGTACTGCTGTATTTCCACAAATAAAGCAATCATGGCTGATTTAACCTGGGGTGCATAAATGTTAATAATACGGAGGAAAAAACCTCGACAGACACAATCCAGGAGCAACACCCACCCAGGAGCTATGTCTACCAATCCAGTAACCTGAACAAAAGGATGGCTGAATAATATCCCCACCCTGTCTGCTGCATCAGTACCAAAAGAGCAAAAAGAGGGTCCAGAATGCCACAATTTCCTAGTATAATTTATGTCTGTAAGAGTAGAGAAATGCGTCACCTGCAGTAAAATAATATCTGCAATAAGGATTTACAAAAATGTAAAAGCCCGAGGCATTTTTTAGAATTTTTGAGGTTACAAGAATTCAGGGAAACTACCGTTAAAGAAGCCAGAGAGCAGGACTAAGACTTGTCCTTCTTACGCTTCCTTCCCGACTTCTTGGATTCCAGCAATTCAGAACCTCCTTCATCATCACACTCCATCCCAGATAAAACCCCAGAAGCAACCAATAGATCAGATTCAGAGTCCCCATCTGCATCCTGCAAAACCTGAAAAGTGTTATGCGTGGGGGTGATAGGTGGTATCCCAATCTTTTTAGCATGAGACCGAGTCACACGTCTCGGATGAGGCACTTGAAACTCAGGAGCTGGGGAGAGGGCTACAATAGGCATGATAGGAGCATTGAGCCCCAGACCCTCTAGCGATTGTGCAACATCGGAGGGCATACTAGAGGAGCAGATGCCACTCCCTCAGGAGGAGTTGAAGCTGAAAGATTCGGACCAGGAGGATTAGGGTCGGGGGGGGGGGCTGTCTCCTCCTTAAATGGCCTAAATCGGTCCTGAGCATCCGAGATCAAGGTTTCCTTATCTAGGCCCCCCGAATTGTTTTGGCCCACATATGGACATTGGTGGTAAGCATGCCCCTGGGTATCACAAAGATTGCAGCGAAAAACATTGTGGCAAGTATCACTGTCATGATCCAGTTCTCCACACAAAGCACATCTGATTTTATCACACGCACTACTGAGATGGTGTGGGCTCCCACATTTATAACATGCCTTGGGTTGGCCTGGGTAAAACAGACACCTCGATCCCTCCCTAAGAAAAAACTATTTGGAACATGTTGAACCAAATCCCCCACAATATGTAGTTTTACCTTGAACTTTCAACTGCCTGTCCAAATACCCTCCCCATCAATAACTGGTTCAGGAGGCCCCAATACAGTGCATTTACTCTCCAGCCATTACATAATGTGCCCCACATTTACCCCTTCATTTGGAACATAATATGCACAGTTTTAAACAGTGGTTTCATGATTGGGATCGCCCAGAATGGAGTCCATAAGGGAGTAGCTTTTAAAGAATCATACTTCTGCCAAAATTTATCAAGGCCCACAAACGATTTGAAACTAATATCAAAAGTTTCTTCCCCCTGAATGTTAATCAGGGCATAAATGTCTGATGCTTGAAAGTTCATAGAACCTTTGAGCAGCCTGCGGGCCACAAAAAATTGATCAGGCTGCTCCTGAAGGCCCCCTGTACCTGAGACGGACAGCATTCCGTCTGGGGGCCTGTTCCAGGTGATTGTTTCTAAAGAGGTCTGAAAAGCGAGGACCTGTGTGAAAACGTTCTCTTCTAGGAGAAGAAGGAGGGGAAACATGTGATTTCCCAGAACAGGCCCCCAAGTCTACCCCTGCAGCAAAAGATTGTAAAGTCTCACCAACTGGAGCATCATCTGCCCCCACCAGCGGCTCCAAAGGCTGTACCCTCCCTGAAGACTCTGTAGCAACTGTATCCTCTGTCGAAAAAGAAACCCATTCAAAATCAGGTATCCACCTGCCATCCTGCCTCATCCATCCTGCATCCAGCAGGGCAGTTTCTTTGCTCCAGTCCCTGGCTGGAAAGCTCTTTGATGTCGCCTTTAACTTCCGCATGGCTCCACGTTCCTCCTCTGGTTGGAAAGGCATCCTAGCCGCACCAGGAACTAGCGAACCTTCCTCCACAATCAGAGGTTCTGTGCACCGCTCACCATCCTGCAAATCATCCAGGCCACCAACTTCCTGATTCTGAACTGCAACAGCATCCATAAGCTCCATGTTGTGTTTTGTTATGGCTTCCGCCTCTCCCATAGTGCGGTATTCTCTGCGGCTTTCTTGAAAGTGCTCCCATGGTGTGCATACAGCAGAACTCTTCACCACTCCATTCTCAGTATCCATATCAGTAAGGATAGCTCCCCTGCCTTCCACAGAATTTCCACCACCTCCACCAGGATCTGGAACAGCAGCCATCTTGGAGTCACCTGCAAAAGAGTCCTCTCTGCTCACAGGAAGCAGAGTAGGGAATTTCCCCGATGTCCTGGCCAAACTTCCCTCACTCACTAAAATTACCACCAACAGCTTAATCTGGTTCAAGGTCAGTTGGCATTCATCTGTATCCCCCTTCCCCAGGTCATGCCTGAAAATAGGCAGGATTTGTCTAGTGCACTTACCCGATCAACAAAAAAACTAAACTAAATTTGGTCTCGGAAGAAAGATTCTCTCACCAGACTGATTCCAGTGACTTGGACTCTGATCCAGGCTTTCCAGTGGTGGCTGGATCAGGACAATCTCGGACAGGGTGTCCCATTTCTCAGTCAAGTCTCCTCAGTGGTTTTAACCACAGATACTTCTCTCCTGGGTTGGGGAGCCCATCTGGGGGCTCTCACTTCACAAAGAATTTGGTCAGAGCAAGAGTCTTTCCTTCACATCAATCTCCTGGAACTCAGAGCTGTGTTCTTAGCCCTCCAGGCTTTCTTGGAGTCAATCAAAGGCAAAGTGGTGCAAATCAGGACAGACAACACCACCACAATGTGGTACATAAACAAGCAGGGAGGCACTCAGTCTATGGCCTTGTGCACAGAACCCACGAAACTGTGGTCTCTACCTTAGTCTCTCCAAGCTTCTCTGACAGCAGTTCATCTTCCAGGGAAGGACAATCTGCTGACAGATGCTTTGAGCAGAATATCCCAGAGCCATCATGAATGGACCCTGAACCCTCATATCCTGAAAGTCATCTTCACCAGATGGGGCACTCCAGAGACAGATCTCTTTGCAGCCCCAGACAATTATCAACTACCTCTGTTTTGCTGCAGACCTCCAGTCCTAGGGTCTGTTCCTCTGTATGCTCTCCAATTAGACTGGACAGGCAGGTTTCTTTATGCTTTTCCTCCCTTTCCTCTACTATTCAGAGTCCTGATCAAGATCAGGTCTCAACCTTGCACAGTGATACTAGTGGCCCCAGACTGGGCCAGACAACCCTGGTATGCTTTCTTGTTGTCTCTAGCAGCGTCACTCCCCTGTCTGTACCTAGGAGACACAATTTGTTAACCTCCTCTCAAGGGAGGATTTGGTATCCCAATCTCCAGTCTTTCATTTCCAAAGCCTGGTTCTTGAACAGTTAGAATATGCAGGCCTGCATCTTTCTCAGGGGGTTATGGATATTTTGAAGGTCTCTAGGAAACCTTCTACCAGGAAAACTTATAATTCCAAATGGAAAAGGTTCACCATTTGGTGTTGTCAGAGAGGCATATAGCCGGTGGCTGCAGGTATTGCCATGGCCTTGGATTATTTGGTTCACCTTAATAGCCTAGGCCTTAGGCCTGTGATTCTAAAAGTTCATTTAGGAGCTTTGTCTGATTTTCTTTCTGCAGGGAAAGGGATCTTCCCTGGCATCTCATACTGTTTTCAGTAAGTTCTTCAAAAGCTTGGTCCACATTAACCCTCTTTTTAGAGAGCCTACTCCAGGTTGGGATCTGAATGTCTGCATTGCACAGCTCATGCAGCCACCCTTTGAGCCCTTAGCTTCTGCCAAGCTTAAGTACTTGACTCGGAAAACTGTGTTCCTCGTAGCTATTACTTCTGCCAGGAGGATCAGTGAATTACAGGCCTTGTCAGTTGAACCTGACTTCATTTCCTTTCATAGGGATAAGGTGGTCCTCAGGACAAATAGAAAGTTTTTACCTGAACCAATCTATGTCTCTGCCTGTGTTTTTTTTAATTGACCATTCTTCCTCAGGAGAGAGAGGAGTGCACAGTTTGTATGTGAAAAGGGCACTTAGCCATTACATAGAGCATACCAAGGCACATAGGAAGGATTGTCTTCAGCTTTTTCTCACTTACAGAGAAGTGGGAAAAGGTAGACCTGCCACTAAAAGGACTACTGCCAGGTGGATTGTCTCTTGTATCCAATTCTGCTATTCCAAATTGGGCAAAGGACTTCCTTCGGGCCTGAGGGCCCACTCGACTAGAGGTACAGCTGCCGCCCTTGCAGCTGCTAGGGATATTCCCTTGGTAGAAATATGTAAAGCAGCCACCTGGAAAACAGTCCATACATTCACCAAGCATTACTCTCTGGACATCCAGACTAGGAGTGATGCTGGGTTTGGTACAGCAGTGTTGCAGAGCCTATTCCCAAAGTAAGGTACAGGGTCCCCTCCTCCTTGGGGAAACTGCTTGGCAGTCTGCATATAGCCAGAATACAGCAAGACTTCATGTTTGAAGAAAAAAATACTCACCATAGTAATGTTGTTTCTTCTAATGGAGTCTTGCTGTATTCTGACCTCCCTCCCTGCCGCCCCCCTCAGAACCTAGTTTTTGGGATGTGGGTTGGCAGGTACAGTGTAGCACCTTAGGGGTATACCTTGCACCCCTCCCTTTACTTAGGGTGGGGTTGTTGTTCTTTTGTTATTTGTTATATATTTAATTCACTCTCTACTTTGTTTGTTCTTGGGTTCTCGACCCGAGTCTTTTGGACCCAAGCTTTGTTGCCTTTTTGGGCCTAAAATTAAAACAATTTCCACAACTCTAGTTAATTATTTTTTGCTCGTAAGAATCTGATGGTTACATTGAGATGTACCAGAGACAGAGGTTTGAAAACCGAGCTCGAGCTCAACATTCTATGCCCTGGCATAGAATTAACCCCTTACTCTCTGGAGCAGTTCAAGTGCCAAGGCTAACTGCATATAGTCAGAATACATCAAGACTCCATTAGAAAAAACAGCATTACTATGGTGAGTAATTTTTTCTTCCCAGCTCTTTGAAGACTTCAGATTTCCATCAGTTAGCACACATTACTACATTACTACTGAGTATGATGTGACTTACTTTTTAAGAACTGTTCCATTCATGGTCAGTACTGTGCACAGTTGAAAATTCATATTTACAAAGCACATTAAATCTCAGATAGGTGTTTGGCTTTTCATTAGTGGATTGGAGATGGGCAGTAGGGAACCACAGGATATGTATGATAGCATCAAGTTGGAAACAATTTAAAGTGTGATATTTGGCTGACTGGACCAGTCTGCATAAATCCTCAAGTTGGTGGCCATGGTATAGTTTTTTTTTTTTTAAGTCTTTGGTAATTGGGTAAGGTCCACTAGGCAAAAGTGCCTGTTTTCAGGGGTGACCTGGGAGCACTGGGCAGTTAAGTGACTTGCTCAGAGTCACACAGTATGCAAGTAGAGGTTGTGAGAATCAAACTCAGGTCTGGGCTGCTGGATGTACCAAGCTTATTCACACCTTGTTCCTCTAACCTCTAGGTCATACTTGGCCCATGCATGTTTGACTCACAGTATGTGAACTTTAGAGTGAACTCAGATAGAATTTAACAGTTCTGACTGGATTAGATTAGATGAGAGGGCAACATTCCCTGTCATACATTAGAGGTACCCAGGCAAGAATGCAAGAACATTTTTAAGAAATGCTGGCACAAAACATCAATTTGCCTCTTTTACAATCAGAAGAAGGCAAGTATTTATTTTCAGTGGAAAAAAAGTGTAGTGCTAAACCATTTCTGCTTTCTGCTTCCTTCACCCTGAATCCGGGGGCTGGCAGTTTGGCCTGCTTGTTTCCAGGTATAAAAGGTCTGTCACCCCCCTCTACCACCACTGCAGGCCCTTATTATGCATTCAGTGTAAGGAGATACACGGACTTTCATGGCCAAGGGTAAAGTAAAGGGGTGCTGAAACATTACGCTAACCAACACAATCTTTATATTAAGCTACACATTTGGTTTCACAGGAGGATTTTCAGGTCTCTTTCCCAGGGAACCTCTTGGGACTTTGGTGGCTGGTACAATTTGCTCTTGTTACTACTGAGAAAGTCACCCCCACTATGCAGCAGATATTGACTGCTCATTGGGTATTAGCTGCATGTAACCAATCCAACTGAAAGCGGGTCCTTCAAGCGACTGGCAGTGATGGTGGGTCTGGTAACAAATCGATCATTGATTAACCATGAGGAGAGAAAGAACAATCATTTTACACTTCATTATAACACTTGACAGCATGTCAACATCAAAAGCACATTCTATAAGCATTAATGGTAAGTATGTTCAAGCAACCATTGCAATGAGTTGACAACACTGCAACATTTTGTCCAAAACCAAGCAGAAAAGCAATTAAAACAAAATGATAATGCAATCACAACTTAATTAAAAAAAATTAAAGTGCAAAAAAACTAAAACAATGGTCTCACGTTCAAAGTCAAGGAAAAAATTAGGGCCGTGCTCAAGGTCGTTACAAGTCAACACTTTAAGAAGGTTCCCCATGTGACACCTGCAAGAGAAGAGACAAAGGGAAAAGCATGATGGGTAATGAGATGAGACACAGTGATGCTGGGGTGGGTGCAGTGCTAGAGGTTAATCTGGCTGTGGTACAAAGATCAGCAGCCCCTCTCTAAAATATTCTCTGTTCAAACTAAAATGAATTCCTAGAACTTTATGCATCTACAAATTTAGAAAACTACGACTGGCAACTTGGTGCTGTTACAGAACAACTGCCCTTAATTTCCATTATCAACAGTAACCTAAGGTGGGTGCAATTTAAAAAAACATTTATGAATGCCTGGCTCCCTAATCACAAGACAGGGATACTAAGCAGATGTAGCACTATATAAGTTTTTTTTTCTCCATTAAGTATGATACAGGTGTTGAAAATTGGTGGGATGTTAGTCTGTCTCCTAACAAAACTGGCAAACTCCCAAAATATACTTTCTTTTCTTGCAACAAAGTGTTTTACAAAATATTAGGACTGTGTCACTGCGTTCTGGGCATCATAATATGGGTATCCAGAAAACAAAACAAAAATAGTGAATTCCGATTCCTGGATGGTGCCTGGGGCAGGCTCAAAAATGTCGACCAGTAAACAATGTGACCAACACTCCTGAAGGCATCTACTGAAAAAGTGAGGAATACACTACTCTTTCTATTGGGGTAGTCAGCAATGACCCGTCTGGGTCAAGGAGTCCAGGATGAAGAAGCCAAAGTGAACAGTGTAGCACTGGAGTACCTTGTCTCACTACCGTGAGACATTTTTCTGCTTTATGATTCATGTGTGCCAGCTTTTGCTTTGCATGTTTTTTGACTCCTGGTAAAGCACTGGACCATTCTGCACCCAGTGTTTCTGATTTAGCACACATTTATTATTTGGCAGTTGAATATTAAGGTGAGAAGAAGAAGAAAATGAATAGGAGGACAACAATTGGACTTTTGTGCTTACTTTTTTCTCTCTGTAGGAGGTTGCTTGCACCACCATGGCTCCACATTCCTGAATCTGGTCCCATCACTACAAGCCACCTCTGGTATCCCAGTCCCAGCCATCAATCCTAGAGCACCCGTGTGGCACCCCCCCTCCCAGAGCATGAGACTTCTCACCTGGTTTCAGCATGTTGGGAGAGGAGCGAGAAACAGAAAACTCGTTGGGACATGGGCATTCCTTGCTTCATGCTACATATCCAATTCCCACAACTTTTTCCTACTTTGGAGGGGACAGAAAATTCATGCTGATTTACAATTGTTTGAAATATGCTTATTTACAGAAATGAAATTCAAAATGATCCATATGTACCTGCACCTGAACAAACCCTGATGGAAAAAAAATTGTGTTGTGTATATTTTACTTTTTAATGTATATTCTATACCCTTATTACCTTTGCTGCCCTTTCTGATTGGAATGTTCCCAGCCCCATCCTCTGTAATCTCTGGTACTTACACCTTGTCTTGCACCCCCAAACAGGATCCCTCCAGGCTGGGGAAGAATGCTAGGGGTATTGTCTTTCCACTTGAAAGATTCAATGAAATGAGGCCAGTCAGTGTGGTGGGGCCCAAGAGTACTCTGTTTCATCCTTCAGTACAATGAGGGTTTTCCTTGTTTGTGTTGTTCCCCAGCCCTCAGGACACTGTCACTCCAGGGGTTCCAAGTGCATCCACACCAAGTGAGCCAATGCAGAGCCCAGCTGACATCCTCCTTCCTGCTGTGCTTCATCCGCACTGACACCCATAGTTACCCAGGTGGCAGTGTGGCAGAGGCAGTGACTCTCCCTCTCCAAAAGGAGGAGGGCATCCTCTCAGAGGCTTGATCCTCCTCCTGCTTGCCCTGGCCCTCTAGTTGCCCAAGCCAATCCCTCAAAACATTTAACTGGCGTCACCTGCAGCTGCCCTGCCGCTGTGCTGATCGGTAGGCTGTGTATTGTTTTCTTTTGATGGTCAACCTTCTAGACTGTTCTCTTCAACTGCAGCTTGGAGTTCTCACTATGTCATGTCTTGTGTACAGAATGCTAAGCATAAGCCGTTAACCAGTGTTCAGAGTTCTGAACACAATCTGTGACAGTCAGATCTCCAAGTTACTGGTTCTGTGAAGAGAACTGTGTAGAATGATGCACCTAAAAACAAAACAATACAAAATATCTTTTTTCAGATATTGTTAACTATGGATAATTTGAGGGTATTAATATCATTTCTGAAAATAGTAACATTACAAACAGCTGCCAGTTGGAAACAGTTTCATGTCTGCATCAAGGCCTTCGCTCATTTCATTGCTCTTGAGCTGTTACCATGGTGCCTGACCTGATAGCGGAGGGAGGGGAGGTAGTGCTTGCATTGCAAAGTCATCAGTGGCATCATTGCCCCCTGCAACCCACAACAGGAGGCACTGAAGCAGCAGGATGTGCCCTGCTGTGTCCATCCCCTGGAGTCTTGAACGCATTGTTTCTACAGCATGTACCCACCCCGGGCTGGGTGTTGGGATCGTGGACACAAGCCAGGGTCTTCATAGTACCACTTGGTCAGAGTTTGTAAATAATTTGAAACAAAGGAGTTGCTTAGTGCTCCCAAGTGGTGAATATTTCCGTTTCCACGTTCTAGTTTCCCATACTGGTTTGGAATGTGCTTCCTGGATATTTCATAAAACATCCTCAATCATTCCTTGCCTCTTGTTTGCCAGGGCAGTAAAATATCCTGGAAGAAAATGCCAAACAAGAATATTGAATTGGAGTTTAAAATAATTATTGTATGGATAGAAGAGCTGGCTTGTAGAGTCCAACTACTTAAAAATGAGATAATTATGTACAGTACTTTAAGTTAATTAAATCGATTTTTTGGTTCAAGGGAAACTTTTTTTTTTAAGATATATTGTTCAGACACAATTCAGCATATATTTTATTAGCTTGCTGCATTTTAATTATTTAGTTTCTGTTGACCTGGAAAAGAGGACTGGGCAAATCTGCCTACTTTCAGCCTCATCTTGGGGGGGGGGGGGGTATACAGATGCAGATTGGCATATTGATTTAGGTTGATCTGTTGGTGGTATGATTAGTGAATGGGGGAAATCTGGTCAGCACACAGAAATTTCCCTTACTCTTTTTGAGAAGAACCATGGGATCTTTAACGTCCACCTGAACAACCACCAGAATAGGCAGATAGATCCCTGTTTTTTTTTGTTTGTTTGTTTTTTATTCTTTGGTAACCAGGTAAAACCCATTAGGCACAAGTGCCTGTTTTCAGAGGTGACCTGGGAGCATTGAGTAGGTTACGTGACTTGTTCAGAGTCACACAGCATTCAAGAAGAGTAGGTGGGATTCAAACCCAGGTCTAAAGGATGTACCAAGATCATTTACAGCTCATTATTCTAACCTCTAGGCTATGCTGCCAGTCTCATCCCATAGACAGCACTTCAGGAATGCAATGTAGTGCAAATATTTATCCCTCTCATTCTTTATTACTAATGACAACAGGCTCTACATGCTTCTGACTTCATCTCATCTTCCTACTTTTTCCTGCACTGAACTCATAATTCTGTTTGTGACATCCTAATCATTTCCACAGCAACATATTGTGATGCCACAGAGTATTATGACATTAGTGGAAGGAACAGCAGGAGCAGCAGACGAAATCTGGGACACTAAGATTCTATTTCCATGCAAATGTCCTTAGTAACAAAGAATAAGGGGAGGCTTGGAGCTGGCAGAAGGAGGGAACTCCATGAACTATTGGTCTTACATCCTCCCTAGAGACATATGTACATATGAATGAATATAGAAAATGGGAAAAATGCAGAATATTATTTTAATATAAACTGATTTAAATCTGAATGCAATATCATAAAAGCTTTACTGGATAACAGAAAATCACTTTAAGCAATAAAGCATGACAGGTAGTGCATTACGGTGGAATATCAGCATGCCTTAGGAAGTGAGGCATGAGAAAAAACTGAGTGCCTTACACACAGGAGTGCCTTTATTTCACCATAAGACACAAACTGGAATGCTTTATTGTAACTATAAAATGTTTCCCTTGATTTGTTTTATTTTAAAACTCAAATTATGATGTTCAGCAGACATTCTGATTGTTGCTGTTGTACTGGAATAATACATGGTCATGTAGTCTTTTTCAAACAATCACATTTCTTACATAGATATAGAGATTCTGGCAGCAGATAAAGACTCAGTCTACCCAGTTTGCTCTTTTCCTACCCAACTCTGTTTCTGACCTGATGTTGGGCCTCACTTACTGGGTCTCTTACCCTTCTGGTGCTCCAGTGATCCCCTGCCCTGGTTGTCTATCCTTTTCTCCTTCCTTTGGTCTTCCTTCCCCATGTGCCAATCCCATTTGTGTCTGACCTCTACCACTGGCTTTGGTAGACTATTCCAGGTGTCCATCATCCTCTCCCTTTTGAATCTCCCCCCACCGACTGTCGCCCATGTTCCCTGGTTACTGTGTTGTAATTCCTTTTGCATAAATCTCAATTCTTGGCTTACCGCCACTTGTTTTATAATTAAAGCCATGTGGACCCCTAAAGTGCAATGTTTCCAATGGTTCAATTCAAACATGAAAAATAGCTTTGCTTTGTTATACCTCTAATTTCACAGGACATTCTGCAGTTTTGGGAGTGGGAATGCTAGTTCTTTAGAGTCAGCCATCAAGTTCAAATCAGTTTGACTAGTCAGACATGTTCAAACCCATATGAGTTTTGCTCAATTATCTGACTCCAAAGTTTTCTTCTGTTCCAAAAGAACCTACCAAAGCCACTCTGCCACCTGGGACCCTGGGAGTTGTGTGCAAGCCACATAATCCTATACTGAAGCTGGCAGGGGACTGGCAGCATCATGTAAATGAGGCACTCGGGTCCCGTGGAGTGAGGAGTGGTTGCCACCTGGCATTTATACACCCCCAGCAGGCCGACCAAGAAGGGACATTGGCATTGGCTATGAAAACAGCAGCTCACTTGCCATCATGACCATAGCAGAGGTAACATCATCATGGGGTGTGAATGTAGATGGAACCAAAAGGGAAAAAAGCAAAAATAATAATAATAAAAAAAAAAAAAATAGCTCTGCAGTTTTTTTTTTGTTTGTTTGTTTTTTTGAGGGGGATTGGAGGTGAAGATTTTGTTTTCGTGCTTAAGTTTTGCTTCAGCTCAAATATCAAAGACTGTTAAAGAAAGTCAAAAGAAAACTGCATTAAAAATTGATTAAAAGAAAGTTAAAAATGTCAGAATTAAGTATTTGGTAACAAGGGAATGATAATATTGAACCAGAAGCCTACATTGAAAGATTCTGTTTTCAGGTCCAAAGGGGATCAAAACACCAGACTCCTTTCACGCAAGATGTTGCTCTGTTTTTGTGCAAGTTGTACCCACCCTTCCTCACATTATCTTCTGGGAGGAAAGAGGCTTGGAGACTGCACATGAAGTTTTTATTGGACAGGCCCACCTTTTATATTTTGACTGCCCCAATAATCTGCCAGCAAACATCCACAGTACTGTAACCGCACATGACAGGTGCACAAGCAACCATTGCCTATTTCCATTTGCATCTGTCACATACAGAGGTGCCCACAAGCAAGTCCACCTGTGACATGGACAAATAATGCAGTCCCCATTGCAGTGTGTCACAATGCTCTCCCACTTTTGTGCGTGAGAACAATATTATTTTGTGTTGTTTCAGTGCAGCTGTTGGCACTGTTCCTTGTTTGTCCTGTGGCAGTGAGACACCCTGATGATTCAGTGGAAACTTAAAAACACTCACTTGTCGACATATTTCAGCTTTTATTTAATATATTTTCTGTATTTCAGGTCCCTTTTTCTTTTTTATAAATATGCTGAGGAGCAGTTGGAATCAATAACTTCCCTCTCACAGGTAGTATTCATTGTTTTGGTTTTAATTCATGAGATGCATAAATGAATATGGCAGCCTACCTATACACCAACATTTTGCAGATCTTACAACTATTTCCACAGGATGGACAGGACTCTTTATCCCTGGTGCCTCACTTTGTTTTTGATTATCACTTTCTGGTAGTAGTTTAGAGAAAACAAATCAGGAAAGCATGGCACCGACCACTAAGACAGTAGCAGCCAAAAAATAAATTTAATTATTCACAGTTCCAGAGTGAATAAAACGGAGATCATTGCCACGCAGAAGTTAAGTGCTCACACCACAATGACCCGACCAGTTTCACACATGTGCGCTTCCTCAGGGATGGCCATTTCCATACACAATACCCATTATATAACATTAAACCCTTAAAGTGACAGTTCACCATAAATTAAAATATAAAAAGAAATGGAAACTTTTAAAACCAGGGCATTAATACAGAGGCTTATATATGGAGTTGCTTCAACAATCATTCAGTTTTCCAAGCCATCTATGGATTAAATTACTATTATATATTGTATAATGACCAATAGGGTGCCTTGTCTCTAAGGCTGGAACTAGAAATGGAGCTGTTATTTCTGCCTGAACAGTAGTTTAGAGAACACCAGTTTCTCATCCCAGGAATACTCCAATATTCCTAACTCTTCTGCATTATGCCTCTAAGCCAGATCTGCCCAGAGATAGAATTCTATGCTAATGATGGAATCATTGCATGTGTCAAATTTCAAATGCTGCCACTGCTCAACTGCCTACATTCTAACCCTCAGATTTCTATCTCCGCCTGTCAAGACTAGATGCCTGGAGATCCTCTCTTCATCACCTTGTTCTGTCATGTGAAAACTTATAAAATATACATAAGTATTTATTGTTTTTCATTTGCTACCTCTATGCTTTATATTTTAAGCTGTAAGTTTTTAAATGTTAAATTATGTGTTTCCTCGGTTTCTCCTGGTTCAGCATAACCAGGGGTAAACTGGGGTTTGTTTTACGTTTATTGGAGTTTTTGACTAAAAACTCCATTAGTTATATTTAATTTTATTAATTTAAACTTGTTTTTAGAACTGCTAATCCCAGTTCTTGAACCGTTAGCTTCAGTTCACTTTTACTTCGATTCCCGGTTCCGATCGGTTCTCCATTGGTTCCGGAATCGACCATAATCGCCTTATATAGTTTAATTTAAACACATTTTTATCGGTTGCAAAGTTTATGTGTTTTACATCTAGAAACCGAAAAGAAAAAACTGGTAATCCTGGTTTTTAATGTTTTTGAGTGTGGTGAATTATGTTGAGACATGGACACTTCAGCAGTGTGAAACCTGCGTTCATGTCTTGACAGAATTATTAAAAATGCCTGAATAAGGCTAAAAGAAGAAAACTGTCACCACCCACAGTTCCCTCGAGCTCTGACCAGCCAACACCCTAAATTACTGTGGGTGAAACCACACTAATAACTACTATAACTGTTACCCCCGAGACGGGTATACAAGCAGTTTTTAAGAGGCTTGCTGAACTGGCTAACTCCCTGGTTCCCTCTAAAATCAATAGAAAACTAAGCACACAGAATCCCCTGCTGGACAGCATTTGGGGACTTCTGTGCCTGTTATAATGTCTGCCAACTTCTGCAGACTGCAGGCTGCTAAAGATCATTCAAGTTTACAAAGGCTGTCTGCTTTTGAGCAGCAGACCTCTGCAAACAGCAGTCTCCTTTGCTCATTTTTATGTTTGCTTGCACGCATGTGCAAGAAACATAGTGCCTTGATCGGAGATTTCGGAGGTGTGTCACCTCCTCCTCCAATTCAGTCAGTGGGCTGGCAGGCACGGCCCCTGTAAGCCAATGCATTTTGGAGCTGTCATGACACGCTCAAAATGCAGTAACCTCTGTTAAGAAGGGAACTTCGACTTGAGTGAGCACCGATAAGATATTGGCTGCTCACGAGGCAGCTCCCACCCGCCTGAACAGATAGTCGCTGCCCGTGCTGAATAGCTGATGGGGTGCCCAATCCCTGTCGGCTGAACACTTCAGTCTTGTGCCACGCTTGGGAGCCCACCCCAGCGTGGCAAACGGTGCCGCGATTTTTGCTTTTATTTTGCCGACGGGATGCCCAATCCCGCTGGCTGAACGCCTCAAGTCTTTGTGCATGCCAGAGCCCACCCCAGCTGGGCAAACATCCCACGATCGCCTTTTTTGTTGTAAGACTTGTAAATAAAACTGTCCCTGCATGCCTCCCCAACCCCTCCCACAACCCGCACTCACCCACTGCGCACTCCAGCCTCCCCGCACCCGCCCACCCCATACTTACCTCCGACTCCAGCGCGACGATCTTCGTGGACGGGAACACGCCTGCACTCTTCAAAGCTGACCGCGAACTGAGGAAATGCTGGTAAGCTGTATAATGGGTTACATAGGGGTTTCAACTTTATTGCATATCTGGCATTTTTGATGCATCACCAATATGTTTTGACTTCTTCATGAATGATAAACATTCATGGCGGTATTCATAAGCTCGGCAGATTTCCCTGCTGCAGTGACTGCGAAATTACCCTTGGGCCTGAATACCGCCATGACAGTGACATCATTCATGAGAAGGGGTCCCAAAACCCCTACATTGAAAATTTGGTGCCAAATTCCAAAATGACTGTTTTATTGAGTGCGCTGCGCAGTTCCTACGCAGGCTCGTAAGTTCACTAAATTTCAATATTTTCACTCCAGATTTTCAACATTGCCATTTTACCACACCTTCTTATGAGTAGTACAGCTGTCATTTTTCACATCTAACCCAAAATGTGTTTCCACCCATGTAGCGCAGAATGGCGCAGTCAGTGTGCGAAATCAATGTACGGGACAAATTAAGAAAATCACAGTGACACTGTTCATGAGCAGAGGTCTTAAAATGGCTATGTTGAAAATTTGGTGAAAAAATTCCTAAAAATTACTGTTTTACGAGGGTGCATTGCGCAGTTCCTACGCACACTCGTAAGGTCGGAATTTTCAATATTTTCACTCCAGATTTCCAACATTGCCATTTTATCACACCTTCTTATGAGCAGTACAGCTGTCATTTTTCACATGTCACCCAAAACGTGTTTCTGCCCATGTAGCACACAATGGCGCAGTCGGTGTGCTAGATCAATGTACGACAAATTAAGAAAATCACAGTGACACTGTTCATGAGCTCAGGTATTAAAATGGCTATGTTGATAATTTGGTGAAAAATTCCTAAAAATGACTGTTTTACGAGGGCATTGATTCCTACGCACACTGTAAGTTCGTTTCAATATTTTCACTCCAGATTTTCAACATTGCCATTTTACCACACCTCCTTATGTGCAGTATAGCTGTCATTTTCACATCTTGCTCAAAATGTGTTCCCACCCATGTAGTGCACAATGGCGCAGTATGTCAAAATCAATGTATGGGACACATTAAGAAAATCACAGTGACACTGTTCATGAGCAGAGGTCTTAAAATGGCTATGTTGAAAATTTGGTTAAAAATTCCTAAAAATGACTGTTTTACGAGCGTGCGTTGCGCAGTTCCTATGCATGCTCGTAAGTTTGCAAATTTAATATTTTCACTCCAGATTTTCAACATTGCCATTTTATTACACTTCCTTATGAACAGTACAGCTGCCATTTTTCATATGTCGCCCAAAATGTGTTTTCGCACATGTAGCGCACAATGGTGTTGTTGGTGTACGAAAGCAATGTTTGGGACAGATTAAGAAAATCACAGTGACACTGTTCATGAGCAGAGGTCTTAAAATGGCTATGTTGAAAATTTGGTGACAAAAGCCCATAAAATGACTGTGTTACGAGTGAGCAATGCACAGTTTCCACGCACCCTTGTAAGTTCATGACTTCGTAATATTTTCAGTCCAGATTTTCACCAGTGGCATTTTTTCACACTTCCTTATGAACAGTACAGCTGTCATTTTTCACAACATGGCTGAAGTGTGTTTTCACACTTTCAGCACTGAGACGCATGGTCGCTGTTGGGAATCATTGTTCGGCACAGATGAAGAAAATCACAGTGACACTGTTCATGATCGGAGGCACCAAAATGCCTGAGTTGACAATCTGCTGTAAAATATCCCCAACCTAATTATATTACGGGTGTGCGTTGCACAGTTTCTATGTACGCTCATGACTTCACCATTTTTTTAAATATTTTCCTGCAGATTTGCAACATTGCCATTTTACACCTCCCCATGAACAGTACAGCTGTCATTTTTACATCCAGTTCGGAATGTTTTGCACCTGTGGTGCTAAATGCCAGTACTCGCTGTGCATAAGCAGCTTTGGAACAAACTGATATTCCCCTGTTCATGAGGTGGGACAAAAACATGTTGAAAATTTGGAGTGAAAATACCAACGAATGCCTGAGGTATTAGGGTTTCCAACCATAACGCCCAACCCTGTAGAGAATGACAGGCATCAGGGGTGTGACTTGGGATTCTTGCCTGTAATGCTCATACCATTCCACACCCTGCAGCCAGTGACAGGCATCGAGGTATGCCTTGGACTCTTCAGCCCCAAAGTTCACCCCATTCTCCTATATCGCACCCATCTCACCGCATTTCCTAATGAAATGGGGTGCGCATAAGGGCCAAAGACCCCAAGGAACACCGTGACACTTGTCAGTGTCTGCAGGGTGGGGTGTGGTGAAATGGCGAGGCCGTTATGCCTGATGACCCAAATGCACACCCCAATGCCTGTCACTCTCTGCAGGGTGGTGGTGGGGTTGGCTTCTGTTCAGTACTTCACTGCCATTCCTATTACGCAGCTCTGTAACTTCTACATTACCACTGCCAATGCCAGCAAGCAAACATTCGGCATTGACAAATGCTTGTTACTATTAATGTTACAGAGGAGAAGTATGTGTTTATGATGAAATGGACAAAGGGGAACCTATCAAACCTATGTTTTTCCCCTAGATAGGCATAGAGCTTGAGGATTATTCCTCACACTCCACAATTGTGAGATATGACTGGGCTGACACCCACAAAAATCTTCTTCTTCCTATGAATACATATATTTGTCAAGGAGGGTACTTTCACGATTTTACAAACTCCTAAGCTCTGTCTCCCCTCTTGATAAGAGGCTGTACAAGACATAATAAACTGGATAAGGAGGGGCTGATTTTTTATCCCCCCACTCTGTCCACTGAGGGGTGGTACAAGAGATAGCTTGTGACAAGGCATAGATGCCCCTGGTATTTATCAGTTTTCCTAGCTATCAGGCAGGCAAACTTTCAAGCTTATGTTAATACCAAACGTTATTAGGGTAGTTGGACCCTGCTATAGCAGTCAAGGTCCAGACTCCTCTGTCAGATGACCTAGCTGAAACAGCTAATTTTGGTTTGGAGCCAAATATCATTCTCAAACGTCTGCTGATTCTAAAGACTCTTACCAGGGATGGTAAATTCAATGGGTAGAAGAGGTTTGCTTGGTTGCAAGTCACAACCCTCATTTAGGTTACCCAAACCAAGACTCCGGATTTCCCAACCGAGGGTAACTCCCTTTTTGCGGAAAAGATAAAGGTTTAAAAAAAAGGGTGCATGAATACAATACAGTAGCAATTCTGCATAAGAAGAGGCTTCCCCTCCCACTAAATCATGTAGGATGGGAGGCAGATCTTTCCACAGCAGGCTCCTTTGGTTACCAGGCCATGAATGCACCTTTGCATCTAGAGTGCCCACAGCAGTGGTACTTCAGGAATTGACATGACCTCCCCCCCCATTAAAAGCAGGTTTGTTAAACCTGCTACTGTCAAGTACAGTGAACCCTGCACAACAAAGGGTACCACAAGGAAAATGGGGAGTGGGGGCCTGTTTTAGGCACCTAACAAAGCCAAAGTTCAAAGTACTTGGCGTTTTTTCCTTTACCTAGATCACTGGCTGGGGTTTGTAAAATCATCCCAGCAAGTGAGAGCATCTGCAACTCACCCTGGGGTTCCTGGAGTCCTTAGGCTCCTGATACCGCTAGAAAGTCTGTCCCCAGCTTGCTCAAGCACTATGGTTCATGGAAGCAGAGCCAGATACCCTGCAAAGCAGGGCCTTAACTGCTTCTGGGCAGGTCAAGGAATATCCCACGGCTAGCAGGCTTAACCAACCTGAATAAACTAACTACTCCAGCACAGTTTCTTCACCTACTGGCCATATGGCACCTACCACTGACAGTCCTGGAATCCAGGTTACAGGTGAGGGACATTTAATTTTACCTCAGGGCTCATTGGGATCAGGGTAAGCACCCCCATTCGAAACTAATCCTAGAAACAAGTGTTACTGACCCTCCAAGGGTTTCCCTTTTCAGCAAGAATCCCTATCAGTTGTTCTAGCAACAGATGCATCCCTACTAGAGTGGGATTCCCATTTGGGGTTCACACCATCCAGGACATATAGTCAAGTGCAGAGTCACTTGTGCAGATAGACCTGCTGGAGCTAAGAGTAGTGTTACTGCTGCAGGTCAGAGCATACAATACCTCCACACTGCGCTACATAAATAAGCAGGAAGAGATAAGGTCAAATCCTCCCTGCACAGAAGTCATGAAAATATAGAGTCTAGTAATACTCTGTGGGGGTTTCCTGGCAGATTTTTCTTCTGCCAGGCAAGGATAATACATTGGCAGGTACCCTGGCTCAAATCAACCAGGCTCATGGGCCTTGAACAGTTAAGTGGTGCAAGTGATCATTCAGAAGAGGAGGCAGCATAGCGTAGTGGTTTAAAGCTCTGAGCTGCAAATCTGGTGACATCCAGCACACCAGACCTGGGTTTGAATCCCACAGCTTCCACTTGCATACTGTGTGACCCTGAGCAAGTCACTTAACTTCCCTGTGCTCCCAGGTCGCTCCTGTAAAAAAGCTTAGTGTGCCACTCCTGGTTAAACAACTAAAAAAAATTAAAAAGTGGTACACTTGTTTGTATTACAGCAGAGCTACCACTTGCCACAGTACTATTGCACAGCTGATTGGGAAATAGTCTCCCTAGATATTCTGGCTTTGTTTTGGTCAGTGAGGCACATGGATGCTTTCACATCCCTTCTTCCTCCTCTTTGATGTACAGAGCATTGCTTGGGCTCAAGCCCAAATCAGTATTGACAGTTTCTGTGGGGCCAGACACCATGGTACATTCTGCTATCCTCTATGTCTGTGGCAGAGTCGATGCGTATTCCTCAAAAGACATATTTTACTGCCTGCAATAGAGGGAGGCTCCTGTACTCCAACCTCAACTCACTTGGAGGTTTTGGGAATCTAGAATATGCATGCTTGCATCTTTCTAAGGTGTCTTGGGCATTTTAAGGAGTTACAGAAAGCCTTCTGTTGGGAATACCTATGTTACAAAAGGTGAAAGGTTTTCTATTGGGATACCAGCACAGACTGATGACCCAGCTGTGCTGCACTATTTTATCAATTACAATAAATGGGCCCAGTATCTTAAAAAAAAAAAAAAATAATTTGCTTACATGTCAGTTGCAGAGTATTTTTCTGGTTTTATACTCTGTTTAAAAAAAAAGAGGTTCTTTAAGGCCCTGGTCCACCTGCACCCATCACGGGAAACCAGTGCCTGCATGGGACCTAAATGTGTGTGCATAACTAGGCTCATGGGTTCCCCTCTTTTTGAGCCTATGCATTCAGCTCATTTGAGATGTGCCACATGGCACAGTTTTCCTTGTGCCATTAAACAGGACTACATCTAATCCCACAGAGACAAAGTGGTCATGAGAACAAACAGAAGGTTTATTACTAGAGTGGTTCCTAAATCCCATTTGAACCAAAGCATAACCTTATTGTCTTTTTCTCTGAACACTCTAGTTCTGGTGAAAGGAGACTCCATAGCCTGGATGTCAAATGAACTTCTAGCTATTACGTGACAGCCACTAAAGCCCATAAGCAGGACAGAAAACAGCTATTCCTAACATATAAGGATACAGGTCAGGGAAACAGTGTCAGTATGGGGCCTGTACATTTGTCTTGCCAAGCTCATGTGTTCTTCCTTTGAACCCATGTCTTCAGCAGCATGAAACTATGTTACATGGCAAATGCTACTTTTAGTGGCTATCACCTCACTCAGACCAATCAGTGACCTTCAGGCCCTATGCATTGAGCAGGACTATATCCCTTCTCACAGAGATAAAGTTGTTCTTAAAACTGATAGGAAATTCCTTCCCAGAGTGGTTTCAGACTTTCATTTAACCCAAGCTATGTATCACTCAGTTAATGTTTTTTACTGAGCGATCCTTATTCTGGTGAACGTATATTGCATAGTCTTGATGCAAGAGAGCTTTCAGCTACTGCCTGACAGCTACTAAGCTCCACAGGCAGGACAAGTCAACAGTTTTTCTCATTTATGGGGATATGGGAAGGGATAATCCAGCATCTAAAGTTCCACTTCTTGCTGGATGGTCCAGAGTAGTCAGTTTTGTCATGTCACAGTGGACAGAGAGGCCTAAGCAGGGCTCAGAGCCCACTCCACGGGGGGCAGCTGACACACTGGCAGCTGTCAGGGAAGTCCCTTTCTAGACATATGTAAAGCAGACATGTGGAGGACAGTTCACACATTTACCAAACATTACAGCCTGGATATGCAGGCTAGGGCTGATGCCCAGTTGGTACAGCTGTCCTACAGAGCCTGTTTCCAAAATAGGTTCTATTCCCACCTCCAAAGGTACTGCTTTTCAGTCTGCAGAAGAGTTAGGAATATTGGAGTATTCCTGGGGTGAGAAGAAAAAGTTACTTACCATAGTAACCTTGTTTCTCCCAGGGATACTCCAATATTCATAACTCTTCCACCCTGCCTCCCCTTCCAGAACCAGTGGCTTCTGCATTCCATGCTGTACTTTAAGGGTATGTATGCCACATTCTGTTTTTTATTGAAACCAGTTTCAGTGGTTTTTCACCTTTCAGGTGATTCTGACATTGGAGAACGCATTGTTTGTGAATGTATCTTGGTATAGTCTTCCTTCATTTGAAGGCTAGTTGTGGGAGTCCTAAAATTACTAAATTTTACTGATTTTAAATCTTTTGGACTCTGTCTTTAGAGGCATCCACGAAATCTGAGGGTTAGAATGTAGGCAGTTGAGTAGCGGCAGCATTTGAAAAGTGACACATTCCAATGATTCCGTCATTAGCATAGCATTCTATCTCCGGGCAGATCTGGCTTAGAGGCATACTGCAGAAGAGTTATGAATATTGGAGTATCCCCTGGAGAAACAAGGTTACTATGGTAAGTAACTTTTTCTTTGGTGCTGTCCCCAAGCCTCTTACCATTTTAACTTATCTAACAAGGATTTTAACAGTCTAAGTTTCTTACATTTTTTAATCACAGTATTTTTAGGAGACGGGATCGTAAATCCTCATATCAAGGAGCTGGCTGCCAGATCACTTCCCCTTCCTAGTACACTCTGCAGAAAGCTCTGCCCCGTGCCTGCCCCATGCTCAGACATTTTGTGATGTACAAGTAGACCATGGGGGCACCCTGTATTCATCACAATGGGAGTGGGTTTTGTCTGACATTTTAGAGGCCCACTGGATTTAAATCAATGCCACTGTTCAACTCATAACAGCCTTGTTAGTTGAGTGGTGGCATTAATTCAAACCCGGTAGATTTCTCAAACAGGAAAAAAAAAAAAAAAGACAGCCACGCTCTACAGACTGATACAAAATGTTTGAGCATGTTGGGGCCATGGTAGAGGAGCTGTGCAGTATACCAGAAAGGGCACGGGATCTGGTGACCAGTTCCTTGATACAAGGATTTCTGTTCCCTTCCACTAAACATATTGTGAAGAAACAAATTAAGAACATTAGATTGTTTAAGTCCTCATTGGGTAAGTTAATGGTGGGGGGCTTGAAGATTGGTATGCATTTATGGTCAGTTGTTGCTCTTTTAATATAACATTTTAGATTAGGATAAGGGAGGTCAGGGTCATGAAAGAATAAAGAAGCACCCTGAGTGAAATACTAAAGAAATGGACTCTAAAGTAGCAGAGAAATTATGTTTTGAACTGCAAGAACAGTAGTGAACTATTACAGAAGCCACTGTTATATTTGAAATACTGTCAGATGGTGTCAATGGAGAAACAAAATGAGACAGCAAGGGGTATCAGTGGTGTCCAACCTGAGGAATGGGATACAGGATGCGTGAAATATTGGTGTATAGGAAGGCTACCATAGTCATTCATGTGTCTGTCACAGAGCTCCTTAGCAACTGGCTTAGCTCACGTAAACAGGACAGGAAATTATTTCTAATTGGCAACTGTTTATAATGTTCCCATTTACAGAAATTATATCCATAAGCCTAAATGATCCACATGTAACTGTACCTGAATAAAATGATGTAAGAAACTGTATTTTGCATTGTTTTGTTTTTATGGACAGCATTCTGTTACAGTTCTCTTCATGGAACCAGAAGTACATGCAGAAGCAAAGGGAGGCAGGAAGGTCAGTAAGGGAAGCCAAAGCTCAGACAGAAGAGCACATTACAAAATCAGTGGGTAGAGGGGACTAAACCTTGTACAGGTACATAAGTGAAAAAAGAAAGGCAAAGGGAGGGATAGTGAGACTGAAGGAGGAGGATGGGGGCTGCATGGAGGATGACAACAGTAAAGCTTACATATTCAACAGGTATTTCTGCTCAGTCTTTACTGAGGAAGAGGAGGGTAATGGGTCTGAAGGGAGTACAAGGGGTGGGAATGGTGCAGTAATGGACACATGTCCCTTTACATGAGAAAGGGTCCTGAAGGAACTGGAAGTAATAAGAGTTGATAAAGCAATGGGGCCAGATGCGGTGCACCCCTGGCAATCCTGTTTAGCCGATCACTAGAAACAGGGGAGGTACCCAAAGACTGGAGGACAGCAGATGTAATCCCCTTATACAAAAGTGGGAACTAGAGACCAGTCAGCCTCACCTTGGTAGTGGGGAAGATCATGGAAGCACTACTAAAAGAGAAATTGGTGGAACATCTAGTTGTCAATGGACTACAGGACCCAAGGCAGCATGGTTTCATCAGGAGGAGGTCGTGCCAGATCAACCTCATTGAATTTTTTGACTGGTTGACTAGGGAGGTGGATCAGAGGAGGGCAGTGGACATGGCCTATCTGGACTTCAGCAAGGCCTTTGACATGGTGCCACATAGAAGACTATTACACAAACTGGGGGGTATGGGTGTGGGCAGGACAGTAGTGTGGTGGATAGGTAACTGGCTGAGCGGCAGGACACAAGGGTGGTGGTAAATGGCTGTCACTCCACAGAGGGAAGAGTGACCAGTGGGGTACCACAGGGATCAGTGCTGGGACCGGTCCTATTCAACATCTTCATCAGTGACATTGTGCAGGACCTAGAAGGCAGAATTTCCCTGTTCGCTAATGACACACAGCTCTGTAACAGAGTAGACACACCAGAGGATGTAGACAGAATGAGAAGGGACCTGCAGAAACTTGAAGAATGGTCAGGGATTTGGCAGTTGAAATTCAATGCAAAGAAGTGCAAGATAATGCATATGGGGCACAAAAACCCTGGCACAATATATCAGTTGGGGGGTGAGGATATAGCATGCACCAAGCAGGAAAGGGATCTTTGTGTTATCATCTCTGATGACCTCAAGGTAGGGAAACAATGTGACAAGGCAGCAGGTAAAGCAGATAGGATGCTGGGATGCATAGGCAGGGGCATCACTAGCAGGAAAAGGGAGGTCATAATTCCACAATACAAGACACTAGTGAAACCCCACCTGGAGTACAGTGTACAGTTCTGGAGACCTTACTTACGTAAGGACATAGATAGGGTAGCGAAGGTTCAGAGGAGGGCAACAAAGGTGGTACATGGATTGCATCACAAGTCCCATGAGGACAGATTGAAGGCACTGAATATGTACTCCCTGGAGGAGGGAGAGAAGGGATGTGATAGAGACATACAAGTATCTTACAGGGAGGAACAGGGTGCAGGAATACACTATTTTTAAGCAAAAAAGATGTTCCAGGACTAGAGGGCATGGGATGAAGATGGAGGGAGGACGATTCAGAGGAATCGTGAGGAAGAATTTCTTCACAGAACGGGTGGTGGACAAGTGGAACACCCCGCCAGAGAAAGTAGTGGGGGCTGAAACAATCCTGGGATTTAAGAATGCATGGGATAGGCATAGAGAAATTCTGGAGGTCAGAGTTAAGGGGCAACAGACTTCTAGGAAAACATAAAGTGAATTTATAAGCTCAAATGGGCAGACTGGGTGGGTTGTAGGTGTCAGCGTGGCTCAGTTGGTAGCACATCCGCCTCTGGACCAGAAGGTTGTGGGTTCTTGTCCCACACTGGGATTGGACTTGCACCTACAAATGGCTGGCATCCAAGTGCAGTACTGGGGGGTGCTGCACTGCTAGGGTGTGCTGTCCTTCGGATGAGACGTTAAACCGAAGTCCCTTCTGCCCATCCTGGTGTTGTCCTGTGGGTGTCCAGGTATAAGTAAAAGAACCCAGGGCACTCTTCACAAAGAGTAGGGAACATTCCCAGTGTGCTGGCCAACATTCCCCTTCCCATAAACTGGTTCATGCAATTATCCAGGCTGTGTGTGGGTGATGATGTGTGATATGGCTACCACCACACATTTAGTCACTTCACTACCAGTCTAGCATTGCTTGTAAAGCACTTTGGGATGTATGAAAAGCACTATATAAATGCTGATTCTTCTTCTTCTTATCTGCCGACACTGTCTATGTATCTATGTAACCAGTGATCTGGAGTTTTAATTATGTCATGGTTTGAGCAAATAACTGTAAGCTTGGTTCTGATAGGACAGTTGCTCATGTTTAGCACTCTGTACATAAACTGACAGTAAAAACTCCAAATTACTGGTACCATGAAGAGAACACACCAGAATGTTGTCCATCAAAAGAAGACAATTCAAACCAGTTTTTCACTTGAGTGTTTATTAAAGGTACAGTTTAATATGGCTCATTTTGAGGCAAGTCTTTCATTTTTCATACTAGGAACATTACTAACTGCTGCCGATTAGCACACATTTCCTGTCCCCTTTAAGTGATGTTGCTTTCAGCCTGTTGTGAATTTACCACAATTCCCAGCCCAACAGCTCAACTGAAAGTAGTTCAACAAAAATAAGTTTTAAAAAATACATCCAATTTATAAAAAGGACCATTTCACAATTGCAGTAAGGCACTCTAGAGGGTGTGTTATGGTGGGCGAATGGCCCTTCTAGAGTGGTGGAAGGTGGATAGAACTAAAATATTTCTCCCTTAAAAAAAAAGTTGTTCTAGCAGTCTGAAAATTCAAATTAATCATTAGCATTTAATCATCATATTAATATGCAAATTAATGCAAAGTACTGTGCTCAAAAGGTAGTTTGAAAACAAGAACCTCTTAAAAACCGTTTTGGGCTCCATTAGATATGGTTCTTTTTTCCCCCGTCCCTGATAATGCATTTTTTTAGTAAACACACTAGATTAGAAAGGATCAGTTGCTCTTTTTAGAACGTTCATTGCTTTACTCAAAGATTTCACATCTGGAGATCAAGAAATTCAGTGTCCAGTTTTGGAGGGAGGAATGTTTGACCCTCAAGAAAGGCAGTAATCTAGAACAAAAAGCATTTTGGATACATTAAGAGTCAATAGGAACATTTGCCGGTAGCTGCCTATTAAGCATCAGTGGTGGCCCTAAGCCTCTTATCTATTCCCTGGCCCCTGCACTGCACCCTGGGGTGGGGGATGGGTGCCAGCTAATGGTTAGCAGTGATCAGTAACACCAGCGTGGAGCAGTGACGGAGTGGCTGTTCAAACTGTTTAGAATTCTTCCATAATGGGGGAGACAAGAACTTGTAAATCAGTCATACTGGAATGTTTCTCTCATGACATCCTGAGTTTCTTCAAGTAGGGAAACTCAAGCTTCTCCAGAAGCTCCAAATGTAATGAGCGAAATGTCAGGATAGAGAATAAAAACTCCTAGAATGGTTTGGAGGGTGAGTTTGCATCAGTTTGCATGGCCTTATTACCTCAGGAGCATTCAAAGAACTGTAATAAACCAACATTTTAAACAAAAAAATGTAAAAGTGAGTAAATAAAAAAGCACAATTTGCAAATTGTACAGTATTCTAATAAGTATGTATAGACATGCAGAGGTCGGAAAAAAGTTTTACTGCCTGTAGCCATCAGGGCTAGTTGTTTAGAAAATCCACTGGTCCCACAGACATTGACTGGTCAAACCAAAATCTTCTGATTTCACTGCCAACGTCCTGAATAACCTCGAGTCCTCATCTAAATTCTGGAAGTTTATTCATTCCATTTTGATCCTCCCGCTAGTTTACCACCCCCCCCAACTCATGTCTTTCTCAAATTTCTCAACCAATGTTTTCCTTCTCTTACACCAACCAGGCTGGTGTGCTATCTGCTCTTCTATCCTTAAACCCCAACATTGGTAGCAGACCTGAAAGCCTAAACCTCAAACTCTTCCACCTCTCTGCAACTATTATTTCCTTCTAAATCTCTCCACCTATCTTGCAAAGTACAAAGGAGAGGCCCCTGCTCCACAGTTAGCTACTGTTCCAGCTCCCTGCCTCAACCAAAGTGCAGGGAAAACTTGTGCTCTTACACCTCTCTCCCTTTCTTCATTCCTTCTCCTGTTTCTTCTTCCAGTCTGGTTTCCAGAAATCCCACTTCACAATCTCATCATGCTTGTGACATGCTGATGCAGTCCTGATTGGGATGGACCAGGGTTTGTTTACTGACCTTAGAAGGGATTTCAACACCCTTTCCTATCCCCATCTACTTAACAAACTAGTGGAGAAATGTCTATCTGATCTAATAATTAGCTTGTTTTGCTTCTATTTGTTTGCCAGCTGAGATCAGTCCAAACAGGCAACAGCATCTCCTCCCCTGTTCTTATCACCTCAGGAGTTCCCCAGTGCTCCATCCGGGGCATCATCCTGTTTTTTATTATCTGAATGACCTCCCCCCAGTCTAGGTTTTCATACGCATTCACATGTATGAGGATGACACTGTACCCTCAGCTGGCAGTGCCATAGGCAGTGCCATGGTATCTGAAACAGAAACAACATTGCAGCATGACTTTTGACAATGTCCTATACTGGTTTTGTTTAAACCAGTTCAGTGCCCCAAAAATGGTCTCCTTGAACTTTGGTAGCAAGAAGCAACTTGTCAGGCTACACAAACTCCCAGTCTTCATGATTCTAGATGGCTCCCCCCGAAGAAGTTTCCCACTATAAATACCTCGGTGTGTGGCTACACTGAAACCTCAATTTCTCCTTCCACACTGATGCCATCCATCAAAAAGTCCTCCCTAAGCTTGGTGCCATGTACTCCAAGAAAGCTTGCCTTCCACTCCCGGTTTGTCACAAGATCATCCTTAAGATGATTCTCAGTGTGTTTGACTATGAGGATGTGGTATACAGTGGCAACTACAAATTCACTTTGGCCAGGCTGGACCCTCTTTTCCATTTACTCCTTCTTCCCCATCACCCTGAACTACCTCCTGTCCATACATGTACCTCTGTTCCCTCTATTCCAGCCTCTCCCTCTCATCTCAGGAAGTCTGGCTCCTCTCCCACTGTGCCACCTTTCTCTCCAAATTATAATTCAATAAAACTTATATAATAAAAATGCTCAATCCTGCTGTTGTCTCCCCTTCAGATCACCCACGGAAATGAGCCATGGCTCAGCAGGCCTTTCCTAGCCAAAAATTCCAAATAAAAAATATAAATACTGTGCTTATTGAACATACAAACAAATGAAGAAGACAGCAGAAGAAGGCCACTTAGTCTATCTAGTCTGCTCATACTTCTGGGTCCGCAGCTTTGAGCTACTGACACTGCCCCCCTCCCCACTTCTCTCATCCTCCCTACCTATAATCCTTACCTTCCCCCTATGCCTATCCCAGCCTCTCTTGAAGCTGCCGACCATCTTCAATAAGACCACCTCTTACGGCAACGCATTCCATGTGTGCACCACTGTCTCCATAAAGAAGAGCTTTCTGATCTCCCTTCTAAACCTCCCCCCTCCAGCTTAAGAGTGTGCCCCCTCATGTTATGGTTGCAACATAGCTTAAAAAGACCCTCCTCATCCACCTTATTTATCCCTTTCAAGTACTTGATGGTCTCAGTCATGTCCCCCCCCCACTCCTGTCCTCCAGGGAGTACATGTTCAGTGCCCTCAACCTCTCCTCATATGCCTTACCCTGCTGACCCACTGTCTCTTATGTAGCCCCTTTCTGGACCTTCTCCAGCAGGTGAATGTCCTTTTTGAAGTGTGGGCACCAGTGCTAAATTACATATTCTAGATGAGGCCTCACCAGTGACCTGTACAAGGGCAGTATAACCTCCTCATTCCTGCTACTGAACCCCCTGGCTATGCGTCCCAGCATCTTGTTTGCCCTTGCTGCTGCTTTTTTACACTGCACAGAGTGTTTCAAGTCACTAGTGATCATCACTCCCAGGTCCTTCTCCTCCTCTGATGCAGATACCAGGACTCCACCCAGGTAGTACTCCATCCTGGGATTCTTGGCCCAAGTGTGCATATCTTTGCATTTCTTGGCATTGAAATCAAGCTGCCACATCCTGGACTACCTCCCCAGCTTTTCCAGAAAATAATCTTTATTTTTCTTTAATAATAATCTTTATGTAATTAAGCACCTTTCACTGTATCATTGTGCAATACATAAAAGTTATTAAAAGCAGTAAAAAAATTATAAAACAGTATAAAACAGTCTGTCGAGATCCTTTCCATAAGATTAATTAAGATAGACCTGGTGCCATAAAAAAGTTTTGAGTGCCTGTTTAAAACCCCCCACGGTTGCGCACTCCCGAAGCTGATGGGGTAGAGAATTCCAGAGGGCTGGGCCATGTGCATAAAAGCACAGGGCCCTGAAGATTTTAAACATACCCTCGGAATCTCTAGCAACCCCTTGTCAGCTGAGCGGAGCCATCGCTCGAGGCAATAAGATAACAGAAGCTCTTTCAGGTAGTCAGGGCTGAGTCTGTGTAGGGCTTTATATGTCAGTAATCTGACTTGGAAGGCGATCTGTCACTGAATCAACCAGCCAGTGCAGTTTGCACAGTACCGGTATAATGTGAGATGACCGGGAAGTCCTCGTCAACAACCGGGCTGCAGCATTCTGCACTAGCTGCAGGCAGTGGATATCAACCCCCATTAGCCCTAAGTAAAGAGAGTTGCAATACTCAAGGCACAAGGTCATGAAGGCATGGATCAGCATTGGAAGGTCACCAGATGGAATAAGGTGCTTGATCCTAGTGATGTTCCTAAGATGGTAAAAGGAAGATGTGACGATGTGCTGACACCTGGGATTGCAGTGTCAGCCCATCATCAAACACCACCCCTAGGTACCGCACCCATTCAGAGGTAAGGAGCAGGGATCCCCCAAGAAAAAGTCCTGAAGGCTGACCAGCCCCCCTGACCCCTCTATCTGATGACCCGGATCCATAACCATCACCTCAGTCTTTACAGAGTTCAACTTCAGCCAGCTGGAATTCATCCATTCCTGAATTTCAGTGAGGCAGTTATTAAATATCAGGAGAGCACTATCCTGATCAGGTGTGAAAGACAGGTAGAGCTGGGTATCATCAGCATAGCAGTGAAACCTCAGTCCATACTGTCTTAGAGTGTCTCCGAGGGGCAGCATGTACAACACAAACAACATGGGGGACAGCACTGAGCCCTGAGGAACCCCACATGACAGTGAGAGAGTGTCAGAGGAATAAATCCCAGACACTACTCTCTGAGTTCTGCCAGTGAGGAAAGATTTAAACTACCTGAGGACTGTACTAGTCAGGCCACAGATGATCCTCAGGTGCCCAAGCAGCACCCTATGGTCTACGGTGTCAAAAGCTGAAGAGAGATCGAACAGCACCAAGATGGAGCAGCTTCTCTGATTTCTAGCCATCAAATGATTGAGCACCCGGACCAGTGCAGTCTTGGTACTGTGCCTTTTTCGAAAACTGGATTGGAGAGGTTCATAGGTGATATGGATGGTCAAGTGGTTCTCCAGCTGTACCACCACTACCTTCTCAATTACCTTCCCTAGAAAGGGAAGATTTGAGATTGGTCTGTATTTAGCCAGAGAGTGTCGGTCTAAAGAAGCTTTTTTCAGGAGGGGTGTCACCACTGCCTCCCTCAACGAGCTAGGGAACTCATCCAAATCAAGGGAGTACCAGACTATCTGTGCCGGGACTGGGCCAATGATGTCACAACAACTCATAATCAGGGAAGTTGGGCCCGGGTCCAAACTACAGCATGCAGGGTGCATAACCTGAACAATCTGCATGACATCCGCGAACTCCAGCCAGTCAAATGTACTCCAGGAAAAAAGAGGGACAGCGGCCAAGCACTGATCAGTGGCATCCCCCATAGAGTGAGTCAGGCGGATCTCTGCCCTGTTGTCAGCCACCTTAATCACAAAGAACCAAGCAAGCTTGTCACACTCCAATTGCAAAAAGGCTCTTCAAGACTGCAAGCAGGCTGGGTTGCACAGCCTGTCCACAGTTCAAAAGAGTTGAGCTGGTCGGTTCTGAGTGGCAGCAATCTCTCTGGACAGGAACTCTGCCTTCTTATGGGAGATTGCTGATTGGTAGATTTGATAATGTTCTAACAATCTAAGGTGGTCAGCCTCGAGGGTGGATTTCTGCCAGCGTCACTCTAACCTTCGTCCTAGTCGCCGCAACTCCCTCAAGGTCCCATCAAACCAAGGGGACCGAGGGTGAAGGAAGAAAGGACGAACATGGACGGGAGCAATAGAATCCAGCGCTGTGGAGATGGCTTTATTATAGGCCAGCACTAGAGCATCTTGATTCCCACTTGCCACAGGAAACTCCGAGAGGTCAAGTACCGCCGCAAGGCCTTCAGGGCTCACGTCCCATAAAGGGCGGTATCTGACCATCTCCACAGGGGTAGGCCTACGAAGGCAGGCTCAAAAATTGAACCTCACGGTGTAATGATCATATCAACTGACAAGTTCCACCCGCAAATCGGAGGCTTCGATCCCCAGAAGAAAAAACAGATCAAGGGAGGGACTGTGTTTGTGAGTAGCAGAGGTAACAATCTGTGTAAGGCCCAGTGATGTCATCAACTGGAGGAAGTGTTGTCCAAATTGCGAGAGTTTGTTATTGACCCAGGCGTTGAAGTCGCCCAGGACCATCAGTCTGGGTGACTCAAACGTCATGTCGATCAAGAAGTCCGCTACTTCCTGAAGGAATCGCTTCTCATCCCCGGGCCGGCGGTAGATGAGGACTATCCTACAATCCACACCTGCTACTACAGCACACTCAAATGACTTGTCCTCCTCAACTGGTACACTCGTGAGGCCCAATTCGGTCTTGAAACAGACCGCAATCCCCCTGCAGTCCAATCTGGAGTGGTGTATCACCAAGTACCCAGCTAGAATTGCAGCCTCCAGCGTGGGGATCATCCTGCAGATCCTGTATTCCTTCAGCTGTGTCCACTCTCCCGCAGAGATTCATGTCATCTGTGAATAGGCACATTTTGCCCTTTATGCCATCTCCAATGTCACTGATGAAGACATTGAACAACACGGCCCCATCAACAAGCCCTGTGAGACCCTACTGGTGACCCCATCTGGTGCCAGATAACTCTCCCCCCACAATCACCCTCTGGGTTCTGTCCCTCAGACAGTTTTCCACCCACCTGGTCATCTTCTCCCCAACCCTGAGATCCACCAACTTCCTGATCAACCTTTTGTGAGGCACAGAGTCAATGGCCTTGCTAAAATCCAGGTAGAAGATATCTACCACTTGGCCCCTGTCTACTGTCTTAGTGACCCAGTCAAAGAGGTCAATCAGATTTGTTTGACATGATCTCCCCCCACGAGCCCATGCTGCCTTGCATCCTGGAAACCATGCCTCTCTAGATATTCTACCAATATTTCTTTAAGTATGGTCTCCATACGCTTGTACATGACTGAGGTCACACCGACCGGTCTGTAATTCCCTGGGTCATCCTTTGGACTGCTTTTCTGGAGGGGCACCACATGTGCTGTTCCCCAGTCCTGCAGTACCATGATAGACTCCAGTGAACTATTAAACAGGCCTGCCAGTGGCCCTGCCAGCTCCTCAGCCAGTTCCCTTAATACCCCTGGATGTACTCTGTTTGGGCCTGATGATTTGTCCACCTTCAATGCTAGCAGCTCCTTCCTCACTCTGTCCTCCTCTATCACTACATCTGTGTATCCCCCCGCCCCACTGCTCTTCTCCCTCCTGAAGGCACTGGTCCATCCTTCTCCCTGGTGAAGATGGAACAGAAGTATTCATTTAGTATCTCAGCTTTTCCTCCATCATCCTCCACCCACTCCTCCCCTTTCTCAAGCCTAACAATCCTGTCCTTCTTGTCCCTTTTCTATGCATCTATGTATGTATCTGCATTTATATAGTATGTCAGTGTTTGTGTACATATGTATTTGCCTGTTTGTGTGTTGTTCCATATGACTGTGTGTGTATGTACGTGTATCTTTGTTTAAACAGTATGTTTCTGGTTTTGTTTTTGTGTCTGTCTGCCAGTCTGTCTATCTAATTACCTTATTGAGATTGAGAAGAAGTCCACAGAGCTTACAGAAAGAAGCTTTTAATTGAATGAACAAAATAAAATCTACCGACATCTGGCCTGTAGGCTGGTGCCAAATTTAGATTATGTATGTAGATGTCACTAGGTGTCTGTGAGTGTTTACATATGTGTTTCTCTGTGTACTTGAGTAAACATGGTGTTGCATTTCAGTGTGAATATGTTTTCTCTGTGTGTACTGTATATGTCTCTGTGTAAACATCTGTAGGTCTGCAAGTGTATGTTTTCTGTACACACGTTAACCCTTAGGTTGCTGACAGAAATAGAACATATAGGAATTCTAAACTGACATATCAGTCTGTGGCACAGCAAGGGTTAAATTTGTCTGTGTATGTACATGTTTCTTGGTGTTTGTGTCAATGTGTTTTATACATTTGTTTTGGGATTCTGTTTCTGTGTGTATAGTATATCTGTGTTTGTGTATATGTACACATTTGCCTATTTTTCTCTGTCTTTGCATATGATTTGGTGTGAACATGTATGTATCTGTATTTATATAGTATGTGTCTATATATATATATTTACCTGTTTGTGTGTTGTTCCACATGATTGTGTATGTACATATAAATATCTTTGTTTAAATAATATGTTTCTGGTTTTATTTTTGTGTCTGTCTATCTAGCATGCCTGTTTGTGTTTTTACACACGATGTGGGTGTATTTATGTGCTAAATTAGTATGTCTGTGGATTTGCATTTGTATGCATTATATACACACACACACACACACACTCTGAAGAAATGCTGGTAAGCTGTATAATGGCATAAATAGTTTTTTTTCAACTTTAGCGCATATCTCGGGCATTTTTGGGAATTTTGGCAGCAAATTTTCAACATGGGGTTATTGGGACCCCTCCTCACGAATTCAGGCACTGCCACAGTGTTATTTGGTCCCAAAAGGTGATTTGACGTTCACTGCACGAAATCACCTTTCTGGACTGATTAACAAAATGACAGTGCCACTGTTCAGGAGGTGGGCTCCCAAAAAGCTTATGGTGCAAATTTAGTGAAAAAAATTCCAAAAAATGACCGTGTTATGAGCGTGCGTTGCACAGTTCCCACACACGCTTGTAACTTCGATAATTTTTAATATTTTTGCTCCAGATTTTCAACATTGCCATTTCTTCACACCTCCTTATAAACAGTGCAACTGTCATTTCACACATCATGCCCGAAATGTGTTTTTGCACATCTGGCCCACAGTGGCGCAGTCGTGTAGGAAAACAATATTCAGGACAGAGTAAGAAAGTTACAGTAACACTGTTCATGAGCAGAGGTCCCAAAATGCCTATGTTGAAAATGTGGTGAAAAAATTCCAAAAAATGACTGTGTTATGAGCGTGTGTTGCGCAGTTTCCATGCACGCTTTTAACTTCGAGATATTTTCATATTTTTTCTCCAGGTTTTCAAAATTGCCATTTTTTCACACCTCCTTATGAAAACTGTAGCTTCATTTTCCCACATCCTGCCCGAAATGTGTTTTAGCACATCTGGTGCACAGTGACGCAGTCGCTGTAGGAAAACAATGTTCGGGACACAGTAAGAAAATCACAGTAACACTGTTCATGAGCAGAGGTCCCAAAATGCCTATGTTAAACAGCAGGTCAAAAAATTCCACAAAATGACTATGTTACAAATATGCGTTTTGCAGTGTCCACGCACCGTCGTAAGTTCAAAAATGTTTAATATTTTCACTCCAGATGTTCAACATTGCCATTTTGCACACCTTCTTATGAACAGTACAGCTGTCATTTTTCACATCCTGCCCAAAATGTGGTTTTGCACATCTGGCGCACAATGGCACAGTCGCTGTGGGAAAACAACATTCGGGACAAATTAAGAAAATCATACTGCCACTGTTCATGAGCAGAGATCCCAAAATGCCTATGATAAAAATCTGGTAAAAAAGAATTCCAAAAAACAGATTGCTATGAGCATGTGTTGCCTAGTTTTCATGCACGCTTGTAACGTCAAGCATTTTTAATATTTTCACTCCATATTGTCAACATTGCCATCTCTTCACTCCTCCTTATGAATGGTACAGCTGACATTTTTATGTCGTGCAGAATGGTGCGGTCACTGTGGGAAATCAACGTTTGGGACATATTAACAAAATCACAGGGACACTGTTCATAAACAGAGGTCCCACATGCTTTCATGAGGTGGGGTTAGAAAAAAAGGCCATGTTGAAAATTTGGAGTGCGAATACCAACAAATGCCCAGGGCGTTAGGGTTTCTAATCATAACATCCCGCCCTGTACAGACTAACAGGATTGTCAGCTGTAATGCTCACGCCATTGCATCCCCACCCTGTAGCCACTGACAGGCATCCAGGTGTGCCTTGGACTCTTCAGCTCCAAAGTTCACCCCATTCTCCTATGCTGCACCCATCTCAACATACTTCCTTATGAAATGGGGTGAGCATAAGGCCTGATGATCCCAAGGCACAATGCAACACTTGTCAGAGTCTGCAGGGTTGAGTGAAGTGAAATGTCACTCTCTGCAGGGTGGGCTGGGGGTTCACGTCGGTTCTATGCTTCACTGCCATTCCTATTATGCATCTCTCTAACTCTTGCACTACCAATGCCAATGCCAGCATAACAACATTAGCCATTGACAAATGCTTGTTTTGTGAATAGGGGCCACTATTTCCAATAAGAAGGTAGCATACGCAATGTATGCCATACTTCCAAATAAGTGAAAAAAATCACATTACCTGCCATTTTTTGCTGATTTTAAAACATTTAAAAGGTATCTATAAATGAAGCACCGCTCATTCTGTAGATATTTTGTGCTGAACAACCTTTGTGCTCCAAGTATCATGCTATCATTTTTCATTTTAAAGTTATTTGCATTTGTTTGTTACAAAAAGTGAAAGAAAATTGGTATGACATGAACATATATAGTTATAAAATAACGTCTGGTCAGTTCTGACTCTTTACTGGTCAGGACCCCATCACATGGTACTACATTAACCTAGCATATACTGCTGCTCAGAAGACATTACTGTGGTGCATTAATTGAGAGAACAATCAGCTGGGGTCAAAAAGGTCAATATCCTAATTACATATCCTCAGGGACAAAAGGGTCACAATGCAAATCAAACAGTACTGTAACATCAAAAACAAAACATGCAAATTAAACAGTACAGTAACATCAAAAACAAAGCATGCACATTAAAAAAAAGATAACCCACCAGCAACACTGCTTAAGAATCACAAAGTGTAAAGGAAGTCCATCCAACAACTTTGACAAAACATTCAGTGCTTCCGTCTCACAAATCCAAATCCAAAAACTCTCAGTGCTGCTCACACAAGAAAAACATTTTAAACACCTATTAAAAACACAAAATATAGTTCAAAACTATGATGCTACATAACAACAGAAACATGCACACATACAGTACATCACTAAAACAGAAAAACTTCTGCAAATATTGCTCTAAAAGCTAATAAAATGCTACATACCTAGAAAGAAAGGACAGGTCAAACTCTCTGCCTTCCTGAATCTCAACTGCCCAGCAGTGCACCTGAATAATGTCACATGACAGCAGCCATTTAAAGATACAGTACCAAGTTACAACACTACTACACTGCCAAAAAACTAATATTACTAAATATTTTATAAATCAAATAAAGTAATTCCTTTTGGGCATTATGTTATGCTACTCTAAGACCTCATGTTACTAACATACTAATTGCCAGCAGATTAGGCCTTATGGTCTATCGAGTTTGCTCGAACCTCAGATCCCTAGTTGGGTACCGAGGCGGTGTGGTCTAACCAATCCATTGTACAGCGGCAGAATCACTTCCCTGCTCCTAGAGGTGATCCCCCTTATGATGCATCCCAACATCCTGTTTGCTTTGCTAGCTGCTTTCCTGCACTGCTCGGAGTTATTCATACATACATGCATCCACCATAACTCCTAGGTCTTTTTTCCCTTTTGAGGCCTCCAGCGCCTCCCCCCCCAGGGTGTACCCGTGTTTAGGGTTTCCCCGCCCAAGATGTAACACCTTGCACTTGATGATATTGAAATTTAATTTCCATGTGTGAGTCCACCTTTCCATGATGTCCAGGTCCCATTGCAGGGCCAACCTCCCCTCTTCCCCCTCAACTACTGCTCCCCTCTTGGAGTCATCAGCAAAGAGACTCATTTCACACCCTATACCCTCCCTGATGTCTGAAATGTATGTATTAAACAGGATTGGACCCAGGACCGAGCCCTATGGTACCCCACTACCGACCTCTCTAGGGTTCGAGAGCTCCCCACCGTCCACTACTCTCTGAGTGCATCCAGCTAGCCAGTTTTCAATCCATCTGACCATCAAAGAGCCTACTCCCAACCCCATCAGTTTCTCCACCAGACCATTGTGGGGGACAGAGTTGAATGCCTTGCTGAAGTCCAAGAATAATACATCCACAGGCTTTCCCCTGTCCAGTTCTGATTTAACCCATTCGTAGAACTCCACAAGATTGGTTTGACACGATCTACCTGGTACAAACCTATGTTGCCGACTATCCAGACCTTCCACCTCCTCCAAGTACACCCCCAATCATTCTTTTAGTATGCTCTCCATTAATTTTTCCACCACCGAGGTCAATCTGATGGGTCTTTAGTTACATGGTACTTCCCTCAACCCCCCTTTATGGATTGGCACCACATGTGCCTCTCACCAATCCCTAGGTACCCTCCCTGTCTCAAGCGACCTGTTGAAGAACTCCGCCCGGGGTGCAGCCAGTATGTCCACCAATTTCCATAGTACTCTTGTATGAATGCCATCCGGCCCAGGAAATTTATCTTTCTTTAGGCCCTTAAGGGCTAACCACACCCTTTCGATGGAGATAGCATCATCCGTCCCCTCCACCTTACTGGCCTTTTTCTCCTTATCCTGATGTGACACCCCTGGGGTACCTCTCCCTTCCTCTTGCTCCATTTCTGCTGCTCACTGATCCCACTCACTACTGCTTCTATCCCCTTCATGCCTTGCTTTGTAGATATCCTATCTCCCTCCCTAGTGAACACAGAGGCGAAGTACTCATTTAATACCTCTGCCTGGTCCCTCACCTCTTCCAGCCACCCTCCTTCTGATTTGAACCTGCCGAGATGGCCCTTAGTTTTTCTGTGCTCCACAATGTACCGGAAGAACCCTCTTCCCCCTCCTCATATCCCCTGTGTCAGACGCTGCTCTTTACTGGACTTTGCCCCCCGCACCATCTGGGTGACTTTTCTAGATGCAAGATGGTACATTTCCTTTTCCCTATCCCCTCTCATTGTTTTATATTTTTTGTAGGCAGCCTTCTTTTCTCTGACCGCTACCTGAACCTCACTGGACCACCAGCATGGTTTATGTGACCTTGCTCCCTTACGTTTCACCTTAGCGCAGGTCCTAACTGCCTCATGAAGTCCCCATTTTATGACCTCCCATCTCTTTTCCACATTTGTCATTGTTGTAATCCCCTTCAAGTGATCCTTGAGAATATTTCTCATGCCCACAAAGTCTGGCCCCCTGAAGTCCACTGCCAGTGTCCTAGATCTCTCCCCCATGCTTATTTGAAACCAGACAGTATTGTGGTAGCTCCCAGTCAGGGGATCCTCTACAACCAGGTCCCTTACCAGATCCTCATCTGCCAGAACCACATCCAGGACATGCCCCTCCCTTGTGGGCTCCATCATGTGCTGTGTTAAGAACACATTCTGGAAGCTGTCCAGCAGCCTCTGCTCCTTGGCCACCTTAGAGGACATGGTTCCCCAGTTTGTACCTGGCATATTAAGGTCCCCCATCAACACCACTTCCTCCACTTTTGGTCCACACTGGGCAATGATGTTGTCCAGCAAACCATCCTCCAGAACATCACCCATCCCGAGGGGCCTATATACTACACCCAGCTTGACGTTACCTCCTGCCGGGGTTCGTAAGGTGACCCATAAGGCCTCCACGTTTCCATCTGCCTCTTCTACCCTAGCAATTTCTATGTCATCTCTAATGAACATAGTCACTCCACCCCCTCTGCCCTCCTTTCTATCCTTCCTAAGCATAGTGTAATCCTGCATGTTTAGGTCCCAGTCATGGTTTTTGTTGGCCCATATTTCCGTGACCGCCACCACATCCACCCCCCCCCGAACAGCATGGCCTGGAACTCTGGCAACTTGTTTCCCAAGCTTCTGGCATTTACTAACACCCCCACCCCTTATCCCTGATCCCTTTGTCGAACCCCACCCAGGTTCCTTATACTTCCGTCCATCCTCAGCTCCTCCTGAAACCTCCTTCCCCAGTCTGTGTCCCCCCTCCCTCCCTTGGGTTTGAAGGCTACTCCCCTCATCTGGAGGAGAGGGCTTCTGGTCAGCCCCTCCGATATCCCCACACACAAGTTTAAACCCCACTTTTCTTGAATGTAGTCAGCCACCCCCTGTTTAAGGACTTCCTTCCCTAACGGGGCAAGATGAAGCCTGTCCTTGTCATATAGTCCCTTATCCTCCCAAACTCCTTTCCAGTTCCCTAACACCTCCGACCCACTTTCTTCACCCCACTTCCTGAGCCAGTCATTAACCTCTGTGATCTTAATTTTTTTCTCCACTGAGGCCTTTGGTACTGGCAATATCTCTGAAAAGGAAATATTGCATCCATTATCCTGACAGACTCTGGCAAGTTCTCGGAACCTTGCTTGGATTTCCAAAACACTATTTCCCTCTAGATCATTAGTTCCCAAATGCACCAGGAAATTTGGTTTCCCTCCACAATCCCTAACCAGTTCGTACACCATGAACTTTGCTCTGTGCACCGTCAGCCCAGAGATACTCACTACCTTCACCTGGCTATGGCATTCACCCCCCTGTCTCTCCCAATGGATACCCCAATCATCGAGTCTCCCAATAACAGAACCTTAACACCGCCATCATCCTTATGGTAACCTCCACTATGCGCTATCAACACCCCATCCCCCCCTTTATTCATGATCTCAATTCCATGGGAGTTTTCCCACCTTATTAGAGACCCCCTTGTCACCCTCCCCTTTCTGCCTCCCTTGTTATTTTGCCCACTTAACTCAGACCCCCCAAATAGGTGTCCCCTTTAACCCTCTCTTATCAGAACCATTTATCCTGGCCCTGATGGTTTCCATTTCCCCCACACCACCATCCTCCTCCTCCCTTGTAATAGTACCCCTGCCTCCAGAGGCCCTCTGTGGGTCCCCTTTACCTAGGGCCCCATCCTTGGTACCGACCCCACTCCTGAAGGGGGCCCCTCCCCCGTCTCCTTGTCTCCCAGTTTCTCTCCAGTTGTGCTCTCCTTCCTGATGTCTGCAATATGTTGCATCTCCCCCATCTGCTTAACATTTACGTTTCTCCTTCTCCCTCTGGGACTATTTCTATCCTTGCCGTTGGCGGTCTGTGATGCCCTATGGGTATCAGATTCCCCTCCCCCCAGCCTATGTATCAGTTTCTTCATTTCCAGCAACCCCTTCCTTCCCCTCTAGGTTGCTTAGTAGCACAAATTTATTGTAACACTCTATACCAGCCTCCATCAAGTAACCTGAGTTTCCCCAACTGCCCCTCTAAACTGCCCCTCTTCCTCCCCTCTTGCCCTGTTCTCCTTAGGAGCTCCCTTCCCACAGTGTGCTCTTTTTGGCTTCCCCACAACAGCCCCTCCCTTCTCACTGTCTGCTCTTCTAGGCTTCCCCACAACAGCCCCTCCTGACTCTTCCCCCTCCACTCTCTTTATATTCGGAATATTTACCCCGTAAGTTTTCCCCTTAGTGTCAACATCCCTAAGGGTCCTCTGTCCCTAATATCCCCCTCCTGCTTGGTGTAACATAATGTCCTGTAATCTCTGAGCATTGCCCCAGCCTCCCCTCAGCCCCACCCTTCTGCCGCCCATATCCACACCCCTTATCCTTGGACACACACCCCAACTCCTCCAGCTTACTCCTTAACCAATATACTTCACTCCCTTTGGGCTCAGGACTCAAACAACCACTCAGTACATTAACATACCATAACCGCCCCACCATCATGCCTTATTCAGTACACACACATATATATAAATTTGTATATACTGTATATATATTACATATATATATATATGGCAAAAAATTCCATCTAATGCATCAGTTAGGGTTGTTCCACAGTGACAAAAGCGAGGAAATTCGGTGTTAGGGTTGAAAGCCCCCCTTGGACCACTCCAGCCCACCCCCCCAACCAGCACTGGGGTGCGCATTGGGGTCGTCAGCAAAGAATGAGCAAAAAAACGTAAATGCGCACATGGATGTCACTTAGTAACTCCACAGCCATATATCCGACTGGTACAAAAGTTGGCAGAGCCCAAGATCTAGGATCTAGGATTATGCCCCATACCTGCCACATTTCCGGCAAATCCACTGAACGGTGACAAAGTTATTAAGGTGCAAATTGTGACCCTTTAACATTACAAGGGCTCCTCAACCTAACTATGGTAGCTCTACCGTACTACATATATATATATATATATATATATATATATATATATATATATATATATATATATTATGGTAGCACGGTAGAGCTACCATAGTTAGGGTTGAGGAGCTCTTTACATGTTAAACCCAAAATCTTGCACCTTAATAACTTTGCAACTGTTTGACAGATTTGCCTGAAATTTGGAATACACAATCAAGACCCATATGCCTTGGGATCTGCCATGTTTCGTACTGGTCGGACACATGGCTGCGGAGTTATTAAGCGTGATCTGCACGTGCATTTACGCTTTTTCTGGAATTCTACGGTCGCGCCTACAGGTCGCACGGTTTGTGCGACCAGCCCAAAATCTTCAGGGAATGTAAGGCCAAGGTCCCCAATGTGCCTTTCAAAGATTTCGTGAAAAAATATTAAACTGTTCAAAAGTTATGGCAGTCCGAACTTCTGTTTTTTTCCCATAGGATAACATTACGGCATTCGCCGCGCCTTTGAGGGCCCGTATCTCGAAAACGGTGCGAGATATGGAGTTTTTATTAAAAAATACGTATAAAACTAGCCAGGAAAGTGATAATACATATGACTTTTAAATTTTTTTTCTATGTTGTACGGTTACTGAGATACAAGCAATTTACTATTACAACTACTGATCTTTGTGTTCCGAGAGTCATTATTTTGCATACATTCTTTCTACTCACTGTCTTTCTTTATATAGCTTTTGGGGAAAACCAGCCTGTGCACTTACATTAGTCTTACCATTACTGTTTCTGCTTGCGGTTCCTTACCCGTTTCACTTACTCGTTCACGCTACGCCACCATGTGCGTTACCTTTATGCTTTATTTATGGTTATGCTTCCATTGTTTTTAACATTTCTGTCTACAGTACTGTTCCTCTTTCTGTTTCACTTTATGTCACCATGCACATTACAATTTGCGTTTGTAGGGCACAATGTTACAATGCGACAAGACATCACCCCCGCGCTCCCGTCGCTGCATTACATTCACTATTTCTCATTATCATTCTCAAAAAGAAGGGAAATTAGAGGCAAAAAACTCCATTTAATGCATCAGTTAGGGTTGTTCCACAGCAACAAAGTGAGGAAATTCGATGTTAGGGTTGAAACCCCCTTTTCACCCCTCCAGCCCACCCCCCCAACTGGAATCGGGGTGTGCATTGGGGTCATCTGTCCTAACTGTCACCCCATTCTCCTATTCTCTCAGCTTCTTTCCACATGTGATGGGGTGACACTTAGGGTCGATGACTCAATGCACACCCCGATTCCAGTTGGGGGGTGGGCTGGAGGGATGCAAAGGGGGTTTCAACCCTAACATAGAATTTCCTCGCTTTTGTTGCTGTGGAACAACCCTAACTGATGCATTAAACTGAGTTTTTTGCCTCTAATATATATACAGTATATGTACAGTATATATATATATATATATATATATGTGTATGTATATATTTATACAACTGATGTGGGTCTGGATTGGCCAAGATAAAATTACTATCTTATGACCTACTTGCAAGAACAGTACTACTGTCTTGCAAAGCTGGGTATGTCACAATGGAATACTAAGCCAGTCAGAGAGCAGCTTTAAGAATGCTGATGACATCACAACAGCAGCGTGCAGCACAAAGGCCAGCATTTGTAAGGTGCTTTGTAGACTTTGTTGCTTTCTACTTCATAACTATTTTGATTGTATTGATTTGTACTGTACTGATTTGTTTCTCTTGTGCTGAGCCATTGATCAGAAGGGCACAGTTTACATTCTTTACTTTTTCTTTTTGTAATTTTTGATCCTTTCTATTACAAAACAACCTAAACACCTGTTGTACAAATCAAATATGACATGGGTGTGAATAAAATAGTAGAAAAATCTTTCACTCGCCATACTTGACCTCTTCTGACCTCACTTATGGCTCATGAATATATTTCTGCTCTCTCACCTCACCTATGCCATTTCATACACACACACACATATATATATATATATATATATATATATACATACATGTAATAGATAACCCACTCTTTGTGTGCGGTCACGCCTGATATACGCATCGCCTTTTGATGTGCGCTAACCACCCAAGGCGCATGATATCAGAGCAAGTGACTGACACCAAAGAGTGGGTTATCTATCTTATAAAATGGCAAAATTGTTTTTTTGGGGGGGTAAAAGTGCAGGTGTGCAGTTGCGCTCTGATATGCGCATGGTCATGTGATGATGATTGTCCACTAGATGAGATACTTTTTTTATACCCATTTTATAAATATATATAAATATCTGGAAGGTACATAGTTGGGCCAGGATGTCTAGAACATGAAAATTACATGGCAATCTGTTTAAGGGGACAAAGTTACAGAGGCGCAACAAGCATAAAAATGACTATTATTAAAACCTTTTGTTACTCACCAATAAATAAAAAACTAGAAATACTTCAAACTTGAAAGTTACAGGTTTGATAGAGTGTGCTCTAAGGTGGGTGCTTTTGTACTTTTGAAGTCCCTGACTTGTCCTGTTTTTGCAGAATTTAAGAAAAAATGCATGCACGTTCATTTTAAAAACTGAACATTTTAAGGATAACTGATTTTTTACAACCACATTTCTAAATGTGGTTATTTTATGAACATGCATGAGTATCTGAGGCACCAGGGCTATCCTGACACTACAGATTCATCTGTATGTATTGAATTAGTGTTTGTTCAGTGGTGGGGGGTGAGGGTACATATCAGTGTGCAGCCCTGCCCCCACTGAACAGAGCTGTGCCTGGTTTTCATGTGTAAGGCTCTTTGGCTGCCATTAGCTGCATCTGTGGCCTCTTTACTGCAAATCAGACAGGTGCCCAGTCCCTGGTGCCAACTTAAGAATTCAGGTTTCCAACACTAGGGTGGCCACCCACAGTGCAAGTTTAGTCCCCCTCATTTGCTGTTTTTTTCCTTCCTAACACTGATGTGCTCAATCCCCAGTGTTGATTAAATCCCCTCCCACCTGATTACAAGGCCTACACCAGGGTGTCCAATCCCCAGGCTGGCTTTATAACCCCACTCCCACCAGTTGCAAATGTGTGACACCAGGGTGCTCAACCCCAATGCCACCATACAGAAAACAGACACTGGGTGCCCAGTCCCCAGAGTCAGTACCTCTGAATGTGAAAACTGTCCCTCATAGTCTTTTTTTAACCTAAAATAAAGAAAACCATCCATCAATGTCTGTTGCGACTCCTGTCTCCACCCCACCATGACCCCCCACTCAGCTCCTATCCCCCTCATCCCTCCACACGCCCCTCACTCACCTAAATTTGGTACATCATTGTAGATCCAGTCTCTGAGCTAAGAAACACCCTCTTCCAGGAACTGTGACTGTAAACTTAAGAAATAACGTAAGTGTGAGTAATGTATTTCCAATGTGTTTTGAACTTTTACTCATAACATGGTCATTTTTTAAATATTTTTACCCAAACTTTTCAACGTGACCTTTTTTGGGACCCAACTCATGAACAAGATATGTGTAAATTTTCAAATCCACCCCAAAAGGTGATTTTGCAGTTGCTCTGTGAAATTACCTTTTGGGCAGGATTCAAGAATTTTCACCTACTGGATTCATGAGGTGTGGTCATAAGAAGACTACGCTGCAAATTTTGGGTCACAATATTAAAAAACAACAAAGTTATTAAAGTTCATTGAAAATTTTCAATGCTAGCACATAACTTTGGTAATTTTCAATATTTGACCCTTTTTTTAACACAGCCATTTCTTCACACCACCTCATGAATGTGACAAGTGCTATTTTTTAAATCCCAGCAAAAATATGTTTTTGCACTTGTGGTGCAAAATGACATTTTTGGCCAGTGTTGTATAAATAACACCTGTCATGTTCAGAAGGGGGTCCTGAAAAACCTAATGTGGGGTCAAAATGTGACAAAAAAATTATGAAGTAACATTGCTTGCAGGGACTACTTGCCTAGTTAGAATCATGTTTCCTTCCTGTGCTGGGGAACTGAGCTTGGGTGTGAGCTCAGTAAGCCATCCAAATGGGACGAGGCTGGGAGGAAGGGGATGCAGTGTATGGCACTGACCTGAGCCAGGGGAGAGACACAGTAGTGTTCTGGTGCAGACAACACCTTTTGGTGGGCAGGAGAGACTTCCCTCACAAGGGATTGACCTGCATATCAAGGCCTGATGGGCCCATGCACTGCACTGGGAGTGGGTGGCAAGAAAATTGTGGAATAGTGTACATGGCAGGATGAAGGTTGGGTTACTGCAGGCCCTGCACTACCAGCAGGACCCCTACTGCTGTCTGCCACCTGGCCTTGTCACCTTCCATCTCAGGAACTTACCTTGTGCCTTTGGTACCCCCCCTACATAGGGTATGGAAGTCCACCCTCATTGACTGTTAGCCAGTTTGGCAGTTTATCACCCTTTCAGTGCTGCACGATGTGCAAAAGGTGGCTTCATCCTGCCTGGTGGCAGTTGATCAGCAGATAAACTTGCCCCCCCCAGAGGAGAGTGGTCTTAGATATTAAAGAGCTACAGATCTTTTATGGTCCCATTGCTATTCTTATTTTACTGGTACAACTGCATGTTCCCTCAATCCACCCAACCCCAACCCACAATCCCCAGGACCCAGGTAAGAAATCTTTATTATTAGGTTATTGTATCTCAGCTAGGATGGTACGGTGTAACAGTGCAACTACATTTATTAAGACACTGTTGTCTTTCACTTGTTAGTTAGTTGGTGAAGCAGAGTTAGAAATACCTCCACTATTCTGTTGATTTCATTTTGCGCAGGTCCCAAAGGGAGCTCCATAAATGAGGATATAATTCTGCTGCCACTAAAAGAAGAGGAATTTCTAGCAGAAAAACTACTTTATTGCAGGCATTAGGGTTGAAGAATGCAAAGCGCATAAAATAGAGAAATGAAAAAACATTAGGGTTTTGGGTCTCTGGAGTCTTTGCGAATCAGTGGTGGGGTGTTCCTTAGGGTTGTCAACCAAAATGCCCACCCTATCCCCGAGCAAACAAGGTCAGACATGATCTCTTTTCTTCACACAGGGTCCACAGGGCCCTGTGTGAAGAAAGCTATAACTGATTTTGTTGGCAATATGTGGTGAGACATATTTCTCTACCTTCAAAGAGTGTATCAGTATGAGGCACTGGTTTGGAGCTGTGCCTTGTGCTTTGGACAGAAGGCTACAGGCTGGGAGGAGGGGGTGGGCATTAGGGTTGACAACTCCAAGGAACACCCCACCACTGATATGCCAAGACTCCGAAGACCAGAAACCCTAATGTTTTTTCATTTCCCTACTTTGTGCGCTTTGGGTTCTTTAACCTTAATGTCTATATTAACTTAGTTTTCTTGCAATATATTTATATATACATACAGTATATTATACTGGCATGGTAGTGCCAGTATAGTTAGGGTGAAAGGTAACTTCTATGTTAAATGCACATTTTTGCACATTTAATAACTTTGGAACCATTCAACAGATTTGCATGAAATTTGGCATGCATAATGTCTATGGGTAGGACTGTTGTCGGCCAAATGCCGTAGGAATCCGTTGTGTGGTTTCTGAGATACAGTGTTGAAAAAACAGAAAAATTCATATTTACTTTACATTTCTTTGTCCACCTGGATTTCAGAAACGGCTTTAAGTTGTGGTCTGAAATTTTCAGGGAAGAAAGCCTTTACCTCACAAATGTGCCTTTTGAAGGTTTTGTCAACAAACTTGACTCCATTCAAAAGTTATTAAACTTTAAAGTTTCCCATTCTAGCCTGTGGGAAAAAATAGATGATCTGAAAGTGAAAGCAGGTAAGCAGCCCCAAAAAACATTTTCTTTGCCACTTCATAGCAAGAAAACGGTTAGGACTTTTGGGCTGGGTGGCAATCCCTTGCCCCACAGATGTGCCCTTTGCTGATTTGGTGAAGAAATAGACACCAGTTCCATAGTTACAACACTCCAAAGTTGTGAATTTTCCCATAGGATAACATTGTGGTGGTTGTGGCACCTTTCGGCAGCTATATCTCGAAAACGGTTTGAGATAACAGATTTTTTGCCAAGCGCAGCTAGCACGCGTGGCAGTGGCCAGGCCATGAATACAACTGCAAATTCATTTTTTCCAAAGTTCCTATGGTTCCTGAGATATTGTAACTTTTGAAGCATAAGTGTTATCTGGAATGGCTCTAGGCATGTGCTGTGTCTCTATACTTATGGGTACTAACATACTAATTGCCAGCAGATTAGGCCTTATGGTCTATCGAGTCTGCTCAAACCTCAGATCCCTAGTTGGGTGCCGAGGCCCTCCCCCGCCTTGTGTTCCAGAAACTCCTATCATCCATCCCCACCCCCCTGGGCCAGGCCATCATCTGATACATTCACTTTCTGTGTCTGTCCCACCCTCTCTTGAAGCCCTCCACTGTGGATCTCTGAACCAGCTCGCCAGGCAGTGCATTCCAAGGGTCCACCACCCTCTCAGTGAAAACCTTCCTCTTTTCCCCCCTCACCCTTCCACCTTCCAACTTCAAACCATGCCCTCTGGTGATACATCCCTGCTTTAGTCTAAAGATCCCCTCCATGTTTACCCTATTTATTCCCTTGAGGTACTTGAAGACCTCAATCATGTCCACCTGTCTCTCCTCTCCTCCAATGAAAACAGGCAGAGCTCCTCAAGTCTGTCCTCATAAGTCAAATCTCCTAGTCCTCATATCATCTTAGTTGCCCTCCTCTGTACCCTCTCCAGGAGTTGTATGTCCCTCTTCAAGTGTGGTCTCCAGTATTGTACACAGTACTCAAGGTGTGGTCTAACCAGTCCATTGTACAGCGGCAGAATCACTTCCCTGCTCCTAGAGGTGATCCCCCTTATGATGCATCCCAGCATCCTGTTTGCCTTGCTAGCCACTCTCCTGTACTGCTCAGAGTTATTCATACATGCATCCACCATGAAACCTAGGTCTTTTTCCCCTGTTGAGGCCTCCAGTGCCTTCCCTCCCAGGGTGTACCTGTGTTTAGGGTTTCCCCGCTCCAGGCGTAACACCTTGCACTTGGTGATACTGAAATTTAATTTCCATGTGTGAGCCCAGCTTTCCAGGGTGTCCAGGTCCCCTTGCAGGGCCAACCTCACCTCTTCCCCCTCAACTACTGCTCCCATCTTGGAGTCATCAGGGAAGAGGCTCATTTCACACCCTATACCCTTCCTGATGTCCAATATGCATGCATTAAACAGGATCGGACCCAGGACCGAGCCCTGCAGTACCCCACTACCGACCTCTCTAGGATTCGAGAGCTCCCCACTGACCACTACTCTCTGGGTGCATTCAGCTAGCCAGTTTTCAATCCATCTGACCATCAAAGGGCCTACTCCCAACCCTGTCAATTTCTCCACCAGACAATTGTGGGGGACAGAGTCAAACGACTTGCTGAAGTCCAAGAATAATACATCCACAGGCTTTCCCCTGTCCAGTTCTGATTTAACCCATTCTTAGAACTCCACAAGACATGATCTACCTGGCACAAACCCATGTTGCCGACTATCCAGACCTCCCACCTCCTCCAAGTACACCCCCAATCATTCCTTTAGTATACTCTCCATTAATTTTCCCACCACCAAGGTCAAACTGATGGGCCTATAGTTACCTAGTACTTCCCTCGAGCCCCCTTTATGGATTGGCACCACATGTGCCTCTCGCCAATCCCTATTTACCCTCCCTGTCTCAAGTGACCTGTGAAGAGCTCCACCAGGGGTATAGCCAGTATGTCCGCCAATTCCCATAGTACTCTCGGACGAATGCCATCCGGCCCAGGAGATGTATCTTTCTTTAGGGCCTTGAGGGCTAACCACACCCTTTCGGTGAAGATGGCATCATCCTTCCCCTTCACCTTACTGGCCTTTTTATCCTTATCCTGATGTGACACCCCTGGGGTACCTCTCCCTCCCTCTTGCTCCATTTCTGCTGCTCCCCTGATCCCACTCACTATCGCTTCTATCCCCATCGTGCCCTGCTTTGTAGATATCCCATCCCCCTCCCTAGTGAACACAGAGTCAAAGTACTCGTTTAATACCTCTGCCTAGTCCCTCGCCTCTTCCATCCACCCTCCTTCTGATTTCAATCTGCTGAGATGGCCCTTAGTTTTTCTCCACTCCCAAATGTACCAGAAGAACCCCTTTTCCCCTCCATGTATCCCCTGTGCCAGCCGCTGCTTTTTACTGGACTTTGCCCCCCTCACTATCCGGGTGACTTTTCTAGATGTAAGATGGTACATTTCCTTTTCCCTATCCCCTCTTGTTGTTTTATATTTTTTGTAGGCAGCCTTCTTTTCTCTGACCGCTACCTGAACCTCACTGGATCACCAGCATGGTTTATGTGACCTTGTTCCCTTATGTTTCACCTTAGCACAGGTCCTGACTGCCTTATGAAGTCCCCATTTTATGACCTCCCATCTCTTTTCTACATTTGTCATTAATGTAATCCCCTTCAAGTGATCCTTGAGAATATTTCCCATGCCCACAAAGTCTGCCCCCTGAAGTCCACTTCCAGTGTCCTAGACCTCTCCCCCCTCCCCCCATGCTTATTTGATACCAGACAGTATTGTGGTCGCTCCCAGTCAGGGGATCCTCTACAACCAGGTCCCTTACCAGATCCCCATCTGCCAGAACCATGTCCACGACATGCTCCTCCCTTGTGGGCTCCATCACATGCTGTGTTAAGAACACATCCTGGAAGCCATCCAGCAGCCTCTGCTCCTTGACCGTCTTAGAGGACATGGTTCCACAGTTTGTACCCGGCATATTAAGGTCCCCCATCAACACCACTCCTTCCCCTTTTGGTCCACATTGGAAAATGATGTTGTCCAGCAAACCATCCTCCAGAACATCACCCATCCCGGGGGGCCTATATACTACACCCAGCTTGACCTTACCTCCTGCTGGGGTTCATAAAGTGACCCATAAGGCCTCCACATTTCTCTCTGCCTCTTCTACCCTAGCAATTTCTATGTCATCTCTAATGAACATAGCCACTTCACCCCCTCTGCCCTCCTTTCTATCCTTCCTAAGCATAGTGTACCCCCGCATGTTTGGGTCCCAGTCATGGTTTTTGTTGGCCCATGTTTCCGTGACCACTGCCACATCCACCCCCCCCGAACAGCATGGCCTGGAACTCTGGCAACTTGTTTCCCAAGCTCCTGGCATTTACTAACACCACCCCCACCCCTTATCCCTGATCCCTTTGTCGTACCCACCCAGGTTCCTTATGCTTCCATCCTCCCTCTGCTCCTCCTGAAACCTCCTCCCAGTCTGTTTCCTCCACCCTTGGGTTTGAAGGTTACTCCCTCATCTGGAGGAGAGGGCTTCTGGTCAGCCCCTTCCTTTCCCTCCCCCCTCACAAGTTTAAACCCCACTTTTCTTGAATGTAGTCAGCCACCCCCTGTTTAAGGACTTCCTTCCCTAATGGGGAAAGATGAAGCCTGTCCTTGGCATACAGTCCCTTATCCTCCCAAACTCCTTTCCAGTTCCCTAACACCCCCAACCCACTCTCTTCACCCCACTTCCTGAGCCAGTCATTAACCTCTGTGATTTTCATTTTTTTCTCCACTGAGGCCTTTGGTACTGGCAATCTCTCTGAAAAGGAAATGTTGCATCCATTATCCTGACAGACTCTGGCAAGTTCTTGGAACCTTGCTTGGATTTCCAAAACGCTATTTCCCTCTAGATCGTTAGTTCCCAAATGCACCAGGAAATCCGGTTTCCCTCCACAATCCCTAACCGGTTCGTACACCATGAACTTTACTCTGTGCACTGGCAGCCCAGAGATACTCACTGCCTTCACCTGGCTATGGCATCTACCCCCCCGTCCCTCCCACTGGATACCCCTAATCACCGAGTCTCCAAATAACAGAACCTTAACACCTCCATCATCCTTATGGTTACCTCCACTATGCGCTCTCAACCCCTCATCCTCCTCTTTATTCATGATCTCAATTCCATGGGAGGCTTCCTGCCTTATTAGAGACCCCCTTGTCACCCTCCCCTTTCTGCCTCCCTTCTTAGTTTGCCCACTTAACTCAGACCCCCCCGAATAGGTGTCCCCTTTAATCCTCTCTTATCCGAACCATTTATCCTGGCCCTGATGGTTTCCCCTTCCCCCACACCACTATCCTCCCCCTTGTAATAGTAACCCTACCTCCACAGGCCCTCTGTGGGTCCCCTTTACCTAGGACCTCATCCTTGGTACTGATCCCCCTCCTGAAGGGGGGCCCCTCCCCCACCTCCTTGTCTCCCAGTTTCTCTCCAGTCGTGCTCTCCTCCCTCATGTTTGCAATATGTTGTATCTCCCTCATCTACTTAACATTTATGTTTCCCCTTCTCCCTCTGGGACTATTTCTATCCTCTCCATTGCCGGTCTGTGATGCCCTATGGGTATCTGACTCCCTCCCCCCTGGCCTCTGTATCAATTTCCTCATTTCCACCAACCCCTTCCTCCCCCCTCTAAGTTGCTTAGTAGCTCAAATTTATTGTAACACTCTATGCCAGCCTCCATCAAGTAACCTGAGTTTCCCCCGACTGCCCCTCTAAACTGCCCCTCTTCCTCCCCTCTTGCCCTGTTCTCCTTAGGAGCTCCTTTCCCACAGTCTGCTCTTTTAGGCTTCCCCACAACAGCCCCTCCCTTCTCACTGTCTGCTCTTCTAGGCTTCCCCACAACCTCCCCTCCTGACTCTTTCCCCTCCACTCTCTTTATATTCAGAATGTTTACCCCGTAAGTTTTCCCCCTAGCATCAACATCCCTATCTAAGGGTCCTCTGTCCCTAATATCCCCCCTCCTTCTTGATGTAACATAACGTCCAGTAATTTCTGAGCATTGCTCCAGCCTCCCCTCAGCCCCACCCTTCTGCTGCCCATATCCACACCCCTTATCCTTGGACACCCCCCCAACTCCCCCCGCTTACTCCTTAACCAATATACTTCACTCCTGATACAAGATAGCTGTCTACAGAGTGGGAAGCCTCCCTCTCTTCAGGCCCAATTGAGAATTATTGCCATCGCACAGCCTGTGCAGCCTACAACCCTTCTGAAGATGCCTGCCATGGTGGAATGTGGCCACCCTGTTTGTCCCTCTCTGTTCATAATGGCACACACCCCTTTTCTCAGTCCCTTCCCCCTGGAATACAGTCTCTCTCTATACTGACTGCAGTTATTTATGAACCCAATTTCAACCCCACCAATAAAGTTCCCAAGTCTCACAAACACATACAGTCCAGTGTGTGTCCAGTCCCACTAACAGTGTGTGTATGCAGACATCAGGTACCGTATGATGTCACAGGCCCACCAGTTCCTGTTGCTTCAAATTTCTGTCACAAACAGAAATGCACAGCCCTTCAATCCCAACCCCCAGTGACTTTTCAGTATTTAAGAAAACCTATAAAACAGGATGGGTGGGAGGGCTCTACCACCACCAGGCAAACATCATATTTAAATTTCACTCTAATTATCACTGCCAAACAAGTGTTCCCACACCCAGCACACAAGCTCAAATAGTTACAATATCACAGCCCAAGTAACAGTTCTAACTCAAAGTAGTAATTTTTAACACACATAACTAACTTCAAGTACAAAACTATTCAAATATTTCAGTTAAAACAGAAGATAAAACCAAACCTCTTTCCTGAATAACCTCCTACTTCTGTTCCCAGGTGGACATGGGAGTGCAGGGCTCATAGGGCCCTGCACATCCACATTTGGATCTCATTATGCAATAATGGGAGCACAGGGTCCTATATTATGCAGTGGTGGGAGCACAAAGCCCTGTGCTCCCACATGGAGATGTGATATCATTAAAATATCAGTACACTTATGTATAGATGGGAGTGCAGGGTGGAGGGCCCTGCACTCTCACATGAAATCAGAGACAATTACAAAATGTATGCATGATGGGAGTGCAGGGCCCTCCCACAACCACATATGAGTAATATTACAGTTTCTCAAAAATAATGGAAATTCATTGCCCAAAACTTCTTTAATGCATCAGTTAGGGCTGTCATTACAGTGACAAAAGTTTGGAAATTCAATGTTAGGGTTACCAACACTACCCCTCACCCTCACCCCCACTCTCCACACACCAACAGGTGTCGGGGTGTGCCTCAGGCTTAACTCTCACCCCATTGTCCTATACTGTACCACTCAGCTTCCTTACAAATGGAATGGGGTGAGAGTAAGGGCTGATGACCCTAAGGCACACCCCAATGCCTGTTTGACATCAGGAGTGGTGCAGCCATGAGTGATTTAAAAGTTCAAACTGCTTAAGGGGAAAATAACAAGCATATTATCAGTAGGGTTATGACATATTCAACTTATGCCATGTTCTTCATTTTTGCATCATTTTTGGTGTTTGGTTTTACTTTTATTGTTTATTTTGTTAGGTTTTGAAAAGCTTTTTATGGTATGAGCAAGTAACAGTCTGTCAAGATTGTTATGAAGAGTGAATGATTCTCAGTGTCATTGCATCAGCACATCAGCTGATGCAAGTTCATGGCATACTTGTTCTACTATGTGGAGAGTCTTGCGGTGTAGCATGAGGTCTGAGTGGAGAGACTGGCTCTATGGGGTTGGGGAGAGAGGTATACGATATGCATGGGTTATGACTGCAGCAGTTTTAGAGACTTCAGGAACAAGGAGTGATGGTGACCTGATGGGTCCATAGTGGTCACAAAGTCTGGGACACAGTTACAGACTTTGAAAAAAAAGTAAATTGGTGGAGATTTTTGGACTGAATTGTTTTGTGAGCAGGCTATGGCTGGAGCTGACAGTCAAACTTGCTGTTAAGATTTTAAAAGTGTAAGTGTGCTGCTCCCATTTCTGGCTACTGTCAGTTGGGATCTATAATTAGAATATGTTTGCCACTGTGGACCTAGAGTGAGAATATCATGATTTTGTCACTCTAGGTCCACATAGTGGCAAAAATATCACTGTTATTTGCCATCATTTATATTCACAGGTATGGTGTAAATACAGTATATTCATTGCATAAAACAACATAATGAATCATTATGGTACCAAATCCATAAAATTAGGAAAATTATGTGTTATGTTTTTTTCTCCCAGCCACTAGTCTAGTGACATAAGACCAAGTTACAGGTATGGGGCCATGCCACATGGTTCTGCTACTACCAGCTGCAGGTCTGGAGCTGTGGCCCATAAATCTGGTGCTTCACAAAGGCCCACAGCATCAGTCATATTTTTTTTTTTTTTTAGCAGAGCACTGTAGGCCTTATGCAAATCATAAAATCAGTCATGACTTTCTTCATGCATGGCCTTGCAGGACTTAAGTGGAACAGGAGATTATTCATAAGTTTCTTTGCACAAAGCACAATATCAGTCACAACTTTATTTGCACAGGGTCCACAGGAGATTACCAACAACTTTTATTCTGCAGGAAGCACAGGGACCCAGACCTGTTGCTTGATGCTGTAAACTTGTGGGGCATGGCTCAGAGCCTGCCATGGGTCACGAGACCAGGAGCTGGGGGAAGGGGTGGTTGTTCATGTTGAAAAATCCTAATGCCACAGTTCCCCTTTTTCAATGACTCTGGATCTCTAACATTGCATTAATGTAGTCATTTGCAATGAATTTCCTTACTTTTTGTAAAAGTAGAGAAATAATTTGCTCTAAGCAGGGCCCTTTGGGCCCTGCATAAATCTGGAGTTAAGTCTTACTTGCAGGGTTCTTTGGAAGTGTCCTAACTTGCTTTGGACCCTGCTTGAAGAAAGTTCAGTTATGAAACATGACGTGAGTCCTAACTTGAAGTGGGAGGTGAGTGCTTTCCAAACTGTGCATGAATCTCATGACTTCAACTGTAGCACAAAATACACGCAATTTTTTTTTCTGTTGTGTGCATGACCATTTCTCATGTTTCTCATCTTTAAACATTTAATAGTGCATAGGGGAGCTTTTTTGGATGGAAATCCATGCCTTTCAAAATGTTGTTGTACCACAGTTCAAAAGTCATAGAACGTGATTGTACCACATTGTGGTACAACAACATTTTGAAACCTTCTGGAGGCTCAATCAGCACTAAGAAAGTGCTTAAGCCACACTGCCCTTCATAAGAAAAAATGCAGGATCAACCAGATAGAAAGACATGGTGGTGGCGACTGCAGTGGCGGCAGCATAATCACACCTACCATCACTCGGGAGAAGCAGGATCAACCAAATACAAAAAAGGCAGGCTCAACCAGATGCTTTTAATTTTAGACTAAAAAACAATAAAAGACAAAACCACAGGATCAACCAGATAGATACTCACTGTGGCGGCAGAACAATCACTCAAACCTGAGGCTTAAAAGACACAGGATCAACCAGACAAAAAACAAAGCAAGATCAACCAGATATTTATAATTATACAAAAAATACAAGGCAGGATCAACCAGATATTAAAAACTACTAGCCGGAAGTTGTGCCAGGACAGAGGAGTCCTGTATGAGGGGAGAGCCACCAAGCAGAACCTCATGGATGCCCTGATGGCAGCAGATGCCCAGAGCATTGAGTCACAGACTGTGACTGTAAAAGACCAAACCTTGAGCATGGAGGGGCCAGCGGCCAGTGCAGTGTCCAGATCCAGTGAGGATGACAGCAGGGCCAGGGCCAGCAAAGGGATACAGCAGCAGGGGAATGTCACCAGCAATCTTGAGCCAGAAGCACTCAGGCTGCAGATTGAGTTGCGCAGAATGGAGCTGGAGTTCCAGGAGACGAGGAAGCAAGAACAATGAGAGGCTGACTGTGAAGAGCGTGAGTGCCAGTGAGCCGCAGAGGAGAAAAGGGAGTGACAACAAAGAGAAGCAGAGTGAGAGAGATGAGCTGCAGAGGAGAAGAGGGAGTGTGAACAGCGAGAGGTAGACCGTGAACAGTGAGAGGTGGACCGTGAGGAGCGTGAGTGCCAGAGGTGACATGAACTGGAGAAGCTACAACTCCAGGTAAGTGGCTTGGGTTTAACTGGAACTACAGGACTGGGTTACAAATTGAATTCCAAATTGACAGCTGAATTTAAAGAGTGGGAGGATATGGATGACTTTTTAAATTCTTTTGAAAAAGTTTGTATTCAGGCTAAAAATCCTTGAGGGTCCTGGAGCTTCCAGCTATCCCCGCTACTTACCGGGAAAGCTCCGGATGCATTGGGTCAAATGGACAGTGAGGACAGTAATGATTACAGCAAACTTAAAGAGGCACTTTTAAAAAAGTTTGATTTAACTGCTGAAGCATACAGAGCTAAATTCCATAAGCTCAGGAGAAGCCCTGATATGAGCTACAAGGAGCTAGCCATGAAACAACATCAGTTTTTAAAATGTTGGTGGGAAGGAATTGAAGCAAACTGTGTAGATAAAATTGAAAATGATATTTTACTAGAACAGTTTTTGTGGGCATGCCCAGCAGAGCTGAAAACCTGGCTGGAGGACCGAGATCCCAAAACAGTGCAAAAGGCTGCTGAACTCTCGGACCACTATGCCAAGAGCAGACCTTCTCTGAGAGTGAATGGGGTGGGCATGGCAGCACAGAAAGGGAAGAGCGCACCTTCAGGGCAGCTAAGACCTTCACTGCCTCCACTGAAACCAGTTAGCCCCAGGATTCAGAGAAAATATTTCTCTGAGAAAAGAAACAAATGTTGGGTCTGTGGAGAAACTGGGCATATTGCCAGACAGTATCCCTAAAGGATGAGCAATACACAAAATGGGGCTAGAAAAGAAGCGGGTTGTTTGTGTGTCCCTGGAAGCATGCCTGTGAACATGAGGGAACACATGCACCCAGTCACGGTGAATGGTATACAGACACAAGGCTTAAGGGGCACAGGGGCATCCCTGACATTGGTAAAAGGGGATCTGGTAGACCCTGGTCAGCTTATACTCAATAATTATGTCACTGTACAAGACTTCACTGGTGAGGAGAAAACATTGCCACCCGTTAGTGTTCTCCTAGACTGGGGTGAAATAGGGGGAACTGTGCAACAGGTGGCTGTAGCCTAAACGTTAGCAGTTGATGTCATCCTTGGCAACAATCTCAAACAGGGGATGGTGCATGCAGTTACCCATAGCCAAGCAGGAAGGGGAAATTGTAGTTCCCTGAACCCCACAGAAGCCAGTGTGGAAATCCCTGGGAGGCTGATTCCCCAGCCTGTGTCTCCTGATATGGAGACTACTGAAAAGGGGGTAGAAATTTCCCCAGTAGCAGTTAACCACACAGTTACGCAGGGTTACTCCGAAGAGTGAGGGGTGACCCATTGTCAGAAGGTTAGGGATGACAGTGATACTGAGTGCCCTGATGCTAGTGCTAGGGACCCTAGTTTAGAAACTGAAGGGGACCTGTTTCATACCTTGGGAATGTGTGAGCAGTTTGCAGCTGCTCAGAGAAATGACCCTAGTCTAGAGAAGCTGAGGACTTGGGCAGACTCTGACGGAGCACAGGGAGGTGACAGTAAACATAAGGTTTTTTGGGAAAATGGACTGATGTATACTCAGGATGTGAAGACAGAGGGAGGGGTGATAGGCAGGCAGCTTGTTATTCCCCAGGTGTATCGTTAGCAGTTGCTCAAGATTACACATGATATTCCTTTGGCTGGTCATCTGGGAATCATGCGCACTATGCAGTGGTTGGCCCAGAATTTATATTGACCCAACTTCACCTAGCAGGTGAAGGAGTATTGCAGGTCTTGTCACAGGTGCCAAGAAATAGGGAAGGCAGGTAAGAAAACCCAAACTGCCCTAATTCCATTGTCCATAGTGGAGAAGCCATTCCAGAGGGTGCGAATGGATATTGTGGGGCCTTTAAATACCTCCAGCTCTTCCGGGAAGAAGTTCATCCTGACAGTGGTGGATTATGCCACCCGGTACCCCGAGGCAGTTGCCCTATCTTCACTGAGGACAGACAAAGTGGCAGATGCCTTACTTGGGATTTTCTCCCGTGTTGGGTTTCCACAGGAGGTTATCACCAATCGAGGGGGTTCCTTCATGTCAGACCTGATGAAATGTTTGTGGGAGAAGTGTGGGGTGGTGCAAAGGTGCATGACACCTCATCACCCGCAAGTCAATGGGCTTGTGGAAAGATTTAGTGGTATCCTGAAGTCAATTCTCCAAGCATTTGCTGAACAGCATGGGAGGGACTGGGAGAAATACCTTCCCTGCCTGTTGTTTGCATACAGGGAGGTGCCCCAAGAGTCAACAGATTTTCCCCCTTTGAGCTCTTATATGGATGCCGGGTATGTGGGTCCCTAGACTTGATCTGAGAGGACTGGGAAGGCAAGCACACCACCCAGGGAACTCCCATAGTGGATTACATCCTTAGGTTTAGGGAAAGGCTGAAGGAGGTTATGGGGATAGCCCAGAGCAACCTGGCAGATGCCCAACAGAAACAAAAAGTGTAGTATGACCACAGAGCCAGAGCTTGCTCATACACAGTGGGTCAGGATGTCATGGTCCTTATTCCGGTCCGGAAAGACAAGCTGCAGGCTGAGAGGGCAGGACCGTCCAAAGCAGTTAGAAAAGTAAATGATGTGAACTATATCCTATAGTTACCTGACAGAAAACAAACAGAAAGAATGTACCATGTCAACATGATGAAGCCATAAGCTAATAGGGCTGACATGGTGTTTGCAGCATGTAGTCTTGGGGAAGAGACAGACAAAAGAGGCCCCCTTCTGGACTTGCTGGAAGAAAGCAAGTGGGAATCCTCTGTGGAGGCAGTTAAATTGTTTCCCCAGCTGGCCCCGGACAAGATCCAGGAAGTAAGGGAGGTTTTAGCAGACTTTGCCCGACTGTTTAGCACCAAGCCTGGACTAAATCCCTTAGCGATGCACGATGTGGAGACAGGGACACAGACACCCATATGGCAGACAGCCTATCGGGTATCAGAGGCCATCCAAAAGGACATTAGGAGGGAGGTGGAGGAAATGCTGGATTTAGGGGTAATCCAGAGATCCCACAACCCCAGTGGGACTATAAAGGGTCTGCTATAGTCAGGACTTGTCAACACAGGAGCACTGCACAGTGCCTCATTCAGTCTGGTAAAGGCTTTTTCACAGGCTGGTTCCCAGGTAATTTTCTTAGGCATTCTTTTCTTTACCAGGTCAGATAGGGGAGCAGCCAGGGCACTGTAATTGGAACCCACTGTAACCCACAGTCCTTGTGCCCAAGCCAGATGGCTCTACTCATTTCTGTGTGGACTATCATGGACTAAATGCAGTCACGAAGTCAGACGCCCACTTGATACCCTGGACGGATGAACTCCTGGACAAGTTGGGAGGGGCGACCTACCTTACAACTATTGAACTGACCAAGGGGTATTGGCAGGTAGAGTTAACAGACAGAGCTAGGGAGAGGTTGGCCTTCATCACTCTGATAGTCTTATTTGAATTTAAAGTAATGCCTTTTGGAATGAAGAATGCCCTGGCCACTTTCCAAAGGTTGGTGAACCAGGTGTTAAATGGTGCTGAGGAGTATGCTGTGGCATACCTGGATGACACTGCCATCTTTAGTGCCAGCTGGGATGAACACCTGTCCCACCTTAGGGAAGTGCTCGACAGGATACAGAGGGCCAGGCTCACTGTCAAAGCTGAGAAGTGCCAGGTGGCCATGGCTGAAGTAGCATACCTTGGACATGTTGTAGGCCAGGGACAGCTCTATCCAAACCAAGTAAAAATAGAGGTGATCAAGGCATGGTCTAGACCAGAAACACAGAAGCAGGTCAGGAGTTTTCTCGGGACAGCAGGGTACTATAGAAAATTTGTATCCAATTACAGTGCCCTGGCTGCTCCCCTATCTGACCTGGTAAAGAAAAGAATGCCTAAGAAAATTACCTGGGAACCAGCCTGTGAAAAAGCCTTTACCAGACTGAATGAGGCACTGTGCAGTGCTCCTGTGTTGACAAGTCCTGACTAAAGCAGACCCTTTATAGTCCAGACTGATGCCTCAGATGTGGGTATTGTGACAGTACTGAGTCAGACATCCAGCCAAGGGAAAGATCACCCGGTGGTGTACCTGAGTAAAAAGTTACTCCCCAGGGAGCAGGCTTACTCTACTGTGGAAAAACAATGTCTTGCCATAGTGTGGGCCCTAAAGAAGTTAGAGCCATACTTATATGGGCAGCATTTTGAGGTACAAACTGTCCACAACCCCCCCGGTTTGGCTGATGCAAATGGGAAAAGTTAATGGTAGACTATTAAGATGGAGTCTTGCCTTGCAAGGGTATGACATGACAATCTTACATAGGGCTGAAGTGACCAATCAGAACGCCGATGGCCTCTTACGTGTTTATGAGGAGTGAACTGATTTGGAAAGCTCATCCCATGCAGGGGGATAGAGCCCCCAAATTCAGTCTAAGTGGGGAGGATTGTGATGCTTGGCCAGCTGGTTATGATTGTTCTATGATATTTGCAATATAAAAATACAGTGTGTGATTGTCAGTGCTTCCATGAGTGCTCCCCCCCAGGTTTCATTTACAGTCAAGTGACCTGAAACCAGGAGGTAATTAAAAGACTAGAGAGATTTAATTAAGAGTCTCCTGTAATTAGAACTGACCCAGCTGCCAAGATATAGGGATCATAAACTTTTACGATGTTTTAGAGGAAAAAAACATTTTTATACCATGGTGTGAAAAGTCATAAAAATCCTTTGATGTGCCCTAGGAAGAGGAACTGCTCGAGATCAAAGAGGGGATGTTAATTAAGGAGTCATATTGGGAAATTAATTTTTGCTGAAGTCACAGTATTTAAAATATCTCCTGACGGGAAGATCATTGTTTGTATAATTTTTATATTCAAAAAGGAGGAGCTAGATGACATCATAGAAGGGGGTGGAAACACAGAGTTTAAACTGTATTCTGTATTTCAACTGAGTGTCATTTTCTTTTTGGGCTCTTAAGAAACAAGATCTAACTTAAGCACTGTAAAGAGGTAATACACTAGATAGAAAAAAATCAAACTGTATGTTGGTAGAAGTTTGCCTGTAGTTTTCTTTGTTTTCTTTTAAGTGATTGTACGCTTTGTGATATAGTGTTCTGTGTTCACATTTTACATATTTTTATCCATTTTTAAGTAAACCTTTCATTTGAAAGATACTGTCTGGGTCTTCCAAGTTCTTTCTTTTGCATGTGACATATTGAGGGTTAAGACTCACAAAACTGTTCATAAGCTTGATTGTGTTACTAAACTGGGAAAAGGTAAGAATATACCTAAGGTCTTTTATAGAATTTTAAGGGTTCATTTTGGATACCTGGTTAGATGCCTTTAGGTGAAAGATATCTGGCATCCCCCAAAGATCAGATTATTTGAGCTTGTACATTTGGGTACACTATCATACAGTTCACAGTTTGAATCCCCCTAGAACCTGAGACTAAAAGTGATTCGGACCCACAAGCAGACAGGAGGGTTACCCTGTCTGTTATCTGTTCACAATACTGCGCTCGGATGTTGGCACTGTGGGAGCAGAGGGCCTGACCTGCTGAGTGTGGTTGTGACAACGGTCAATAAAGAAAGTCTACAAGTTTTGCCGAGATACTAACGCACCCTGCATGAGAGGCCTCTCCTGCAGAAATAAACTGGGTGAGTTTTTCAAATTGTCTGTTCTTCCCTCCCAGTATGAGTTGTTCTACCTTATTAAAAAAAAAAAAACCTAACATCGCATTTCTTTACTTTTGCTGCTTTAATAATAAAGCCTAATGTAACTCCCTCATTCCCAGGGGTTACTAGAATCCCATTAGAATCAGTGGCAGACAGGGAGAGGCAGCTAGTGAAATGCCAGTTAAATGGATTTCACACTGTCATTCTCTGGTTTCAGTCTCAACTGAGCTGGAGGATGATGTAATCATGCAACAGCATAAGCCACATTTTGAGCTAGCTGCAGAGAGTTAGCTTTGGGATGTTCAGTTAGAGTGAGAGAGTCTGTAGAGTGGAATTCTAGGAGGAGGCTGCAGGCTGCAGAAGCTCCTCAGTTTTGGCTTTGACAGAGAGCTGCCACTGTGTTTTGGGTAGTTTATTCTTACCCTAGGCGAAAAATGTAGAAGACAGAGATTGAAGTGGTGGAAACCATTCTGAGTGGGTTTTCGTTTGCCCCATCCCAGGAGGGATGGGGGTGATCTTCAGGGTTCGGGGCAATCCCCTCACCCAGTCTGGACTGTGTTGAAGCTGCCTGAGATTCAGCTGCTTTGTGAGTACTTGTAACTTTTGTTTGGAAAAGCCCTGGGGCACCTGCACTCCTTGTGGTGAATTTTCTCTGTCAAAGGGATCCTGTCACCTAGACTGTTTTCTGTTTAAAAGTGTCTGCTAAAGTTGGGGTGTAGTGAAGAGACAGTGCCAATTACAGAATGTTTAACTTTCTGACATCTCAGAGGTGTGTAATGTAGTATGTTAAGTGTGAAAGACATTTCAAGATAGCATCTACAAGTTTTCTGTGAGGGTGTTATTAACCAGATGAATTTCTGAGTATAAATTTCAAAGCAAAAGGTGGGAGGGCCCCCCCCCCAAGCAACCAGTTTACCTTTCCTGGTTCAGTTTGGGCACCTGTATATTCATTCAGTGCATTTGGCCAGTGCCTGAAGAAAACAGATTACCCAGATGTGGGTTGTATTCTCTGTGAGCCTGTATGTGCTCTTTGGTGATTGAGGGTGCCACCATTAATTTCTCATGAAATATGGGAAAGTCTTCTAGTACTGGTCGTGTGTGCCTAGTCAAGAGGAAATGTACCAGTTCTGGCCATGTGTGCCAATCTCCATTTCAGAACCAGAGAGTTTGCTGTGTAATTCAGAACTTGAGAGTTCACTGTGTGTGTTCAGTATGCCTATGCTAAATGGGAATTTAGGAATGTCTGCACCTCAGTAATCTGCATTACCAGTAGGAGTAGCCCTGTGGGGGTCCATCTTCGCTTTGTGATTATTCTCTGTGTATATGAATAAAAGCCACACTCTAGAATCACAACCTGGTTTGGACAGTACTGTTATTGCTTCCACTGTGTCTGGATTTTCTTGGGTGCCCCTGTCCAGAAGTGCAAACCTAGCATAATTGTGAGCAAACGTTTTCCCCCAGGGACCTAGGTTGATGGCCATGGTAAATGGTCCCACCAGGTGTGAGCCAGGTAGTTGCCACACTTGGTTTGCCTGTCTGTGTATGGCAGGCTCAGAAGGAAATATACTGTAAACTGTTTGTAGTGACAACCCCCATCCTTCTCTTTGGTGCCATGTAGTGAGAGGAGCAGCCCTGCTAGTTAGACAAGGGGGGGCAGTGGGGGTGGGTTACAAAATGGAGGCATCACTGTGGATTTGTTTGAATTTGGGAGAAAACAAGAGATGTTTGCTCAGGTTGTGGCTAGCATTTTGTCTGTCTGGCAGTTGGTAGTCCAAAATTGAAAGCTTTGTGCATGAGGGATTTCCCCAGAGTAGTGTCATCCGTATGTGCCGCTGTGTGCCTGCTCTTCAAGTGCTGCTGTGATTGCGCCAACATTTGCCAAGGAACCATGAAGCCAGATTGTGTGTGCGCCCCTTGTCCTGCATCAAAAAGAACATTTACCAGCTTTAATTTTCAAGTTGTAACAGGAAAAAGTATTGTGAACTGTGGGAAACAAAGAGATAATTGTGCCCTGAAAGTTTCAAATGCTTGCTGTGCGAACTGGGGGAGTTGCTAGAGAAATAGCCAAACAAATGGTTTAAAATGGTGCTCCCACCATGAAGTTACAATTGAAAGAAAAAAAGTTGTTTTGCAGTTTAAATTTTGCGTGCTCAACGATCGCTGTGAAGGAGAAGAGCACGAGAAGAGAGAGACTCACTTGCATGACGTCAAATGATTGGTGAGACTGCAATCAGTTCCACCCCTAGCCAGCTTCAGAGTGCTGCCCAGTGTTCAAGAGGGAGATAGCGAGTGGTGTGTGAGCTGGTAGCAGGAGAATTGTTGTGGTGACTGTAAACATTTTATTTCTGTAAATACAGACTGTTTTCTGTGCAAGTTCGGGCTCAACCCATATTCCGATCGACTGGTGAGAAAGTGTGGTGTTCGTAGGGACAATCGGCAGAATCTCCAGCCAACTTCTACCCAGTGGCCTTCCAGGATTGGCTTTAGGCTCAGATTTTCCATCGGAGCAAGCCAGCTACTGATTCAGTCAGTACCATTCAGCAAAACTGAGCTCAAACTGTGTGTGATTTTTCAAAAGCCAGCTGGATCTGTGTGTAAATAGTGTGATTGTTTTGCAAAGAAGGACTATGTAAACTAATCAAAACCCAAGCAAGAATTCTGAGCATTAGACTGTGAACATGTATTATGGATTCAGCAACAGTATCAGTTTCTGAGCAACTAGAGAGACTGTGAGTTGTATGAGAGGCTGCAACAAACAGGCAATCCTGTTCAAGAAATACTGTGGCTTTTGAGACGTTAAGCAAGTAAAACTGATTGAAAGCTAATGGTAAAGTCCTAGAAAATCATACAGATGTGCTGAGGAAGAAAAGCAGTGCAGTCAGTGCAGTTTGAGTAAAATTTATCAGTATGCATTAAATCGGATGCACAGTGGCTTGAGTCAGATGCAGATTGTTGATGCGCCAGGAGTGCTGCCGCCGCCATTATGGGGGGGGCAGTAAAGTAAACACAGCAGCAAGGACCATTTTGTGATACTGTTCCAAGTAGAGTGAGCTCAATAATAACAGTGAATTTTTGTGTGTTTTTCTACAGTCATGGCTTCGGGACCATCCCGCTACCCGGATCATGCCCGGGCTATGATAGCTGAAGAGGTTACCAAGCTTAAAGAAATAGAGCAAAGTTTCTACGGTGGAAGTTTACCTTCTCATGTTGCGATTCCCAGATATCCTGTGAGAGTATGCATAATGTGCCTCAAGGCTAGAAGGGACGTATTCATGATTCCTCACTGTTCAAGGTGTTTAGAGAAGCAAAGTCTGTCCAAGACACATAAGATTCATTTGGCTCCCACTTGGACAAAGCTACAAGATCCTGCAAGTAGCAGCACACAGCACCAGTTTGAACCTGTTGGGGGAGGCCCAGCGGAGTGTGGCACAAAGGAAGAGGGTGTAGATGTACTGCTGGAGCAGATTCCTCATGATGTCTCCATGCCTGTGTCACAGATGGACAGTGCGGAAGGAGAATCAGTGGATCAATGAAGAGAGGGTCCTAGTCCTAGCCTTGTGGGAGAGGACGAGGTTCGAGAAACCCTAGATTGGGAGTTGTCTACCTCCTCACCCAGTGAAGAGTGGACTGTCTTGGGAGTGAGGACGACTGCTCACTCCTGGGCCCAGATCCTAAGTGAAGAAAAGGAGGAGGAGGAAGCTTTGTACCTTAACGTTGAAGGTCCTGGTCCGCAGCCTCAGGTTCTTGCCTCAGAGAAACCCGGAGAAGTTGGTGACTCCACAGCCCTGCCCTCAGAAGGGGTCAGGGACAAGTTCTACGTAGCTTTGAGTATGTGACACTGGCAGAATCAGAACTGGCTGCCCCCAAGCCAGGCCGGGGGTCGCAGATTGATGAAGAGTAGTAAGGAGGAAAGACTGGTTCGTAGGAAGGCAAATGAGATCTATGGAATGTCCTTTTCTACCTTTCCTTGGAGATTCTGGGAGGAGATTGAGAAAAACAGGAAAGCCTGGCTAATGAAAGATGCAACCAAAAACCTGCATCCAGGTGCAACTCGATATGTCAGAGACAAAGTTGTCAGAGACAAACTCAAGTTTTGGAAGTTGGGCAGGACACTGTTCATAGACACTGTACATTTTGTGGATGATAAAGGAAACAAGACTTTCCATAATGTGAATTATGAGCTTCCCAGACTGGGTCACAATTCTTGCACCTGACTCATTATGGTACTACCCTCAATGTTACCACCATCCTGTGAATGTGCCCATACCTACCAAGTGGGAAGCAGAGCAGTGGTAGCCACTGTCTGCCATCCAGCCATTGCCGTACCCATGCTGTTGCACCAGTCTGGTATTCCAGGATCCAAAGGTACGTCCAGATTCATCAGCCTTGCAGTGTGCCATCCAGTTTCATCGCTTGGCCTTCCAGATGATACAAACCCAGCTGTTTTCCCGATTCATCACCTGGAATTTCGGATGACATCAGCCCAGCTGTTCCTTTCCTGTTCCAAGGTTCCATCTTCATGATGACACCAGCCAGAGATGACATCAACCCAGCAGTTTCCAGACGTTCATCCTATTTTCCAGAAGATTTCTGCCCAGCTGCATCTGAAAAATGCTGCCAGAGAATGTCTTTGGTTGGAGATCCAGGTGCTGTTCCATTTTTTAGCTCTTCAAAGGACTGGTAAATCCAGACTTTTCTTACTTTATTGACATTGCAATACACATCTGACACCTGGCATACTACAGACTGTTGAACTGTCCTCAAAGACTCTTCCATTTGGGACTACAGTACTTCAAGAACTGTGCTTCACTGGGCTCTGGCCCAGGAGAGACTCTTTCATGGACCTTGCCTTTGGGCACTGTTTGTCACTAGCTGGGACATTTAGGACCCTCCATTCCCAAAAGGTGTATTGTACATAATGTTGATGTTTTCTACTGTTTTGTACTTTTCTTTTTTCTAAAAAATATTTTTGGGGGGATTCTCCAGTGTTTTGATGGTATGGGTTATTGTTGTACTGTGTGTTTTGCAGATTTGGGGTGTTTTGTCTCTTTTTTTCTCTTTCAGGTGGATCCTGGTGAAGAAAGAAGAGAAGAGAAGTAGAGGATTGGAGGGACTCATCGGAGTTCCTCTGTGCTTTAAAGTGTTTTTTAAAGTACTGTGAAGTTGTTAACATGTGTTAACCTTTTCCTTGCATAGGTGTAGTTGTAGGGGAGTGTGGGAGTGTAATGCTTGTGTATAGTGTTAGCTCTGGTGTTTGGTTTGCAGGTGTCCAGGGATAGAGGGAGGTTCCCCTGTTTAGGGTAGGTTTGTTTTGGTTAGATAGGTTTTCCTTAGAGGGCTGGGGGGACAGACAGGCTGTGGTCCTGACCTGCAGTAGGGGACGAAGTGCTGGTCTATTAGGGCTATGCTCTGGACAGTTCTTCCAGAGTCACTGGTTTCCATAGTAAGATCATGGTGTAGGGGCTGATGCATCAGCCAGTGGCCTCTGGGCCCTTAGTGTTGCCTTTCTGTGCATGGCACATGGTAGGAGAGGGCCTGACCACCCCTCTCCAAAGGTAGCACAAAGGGTAGAATGGTCTGATGCTGGGTAGACAATGACTGAGGACAGTCAATTTCTTGGCTGAGGGTGAGTGTAACCCCCTTGCTCCCAGGGGTTACTAGAATCCCATTAGAATCAGTGTCAGGGAGGGAGAGGCAGCTAGTGAAATGCCAGTTAAATGGATTTCACACTGTCATTCTCTGGTTTCAGTCTCAGCTGAGCTAGAGGATGATGTAATCATGGAACTGTCATAGCAGCATAAGCCACACTCGAACTAGCTGCAGGGAGTTAGCTTTGGAATGTTCAGTTAGAGTGAGAGAGTCTGTAGAGTGGAGTTCCAGGAGGAGGCTGAAGCCTGCAGCAGCTCCACAGTTTTAGCTTTGACAGAGAGCTACTACTGTGTTTTGGGTAGTTTGGTCTCACCCTAGAAGAAGAACATAGAAGACAGAAACTGAAGTGGTGGAAACCGTTCCGAGTGAGTTTTCCATTGCCCCATCCCAGGAGGGATGGAGGCAATCTTCAGAGTTCAGGGGCAATCCCCTCACCCAGTCTGGACTGTATTGAAGCTGCCTGAGATTCAACTGCTCTGTGAGTACCTGTGACTTTTGTTTGGAAAAGCCCTGAAGCACCTGCATTCCTGATGGTGAATTTTCTCTGTAAAAGGGATCCTGTCACCTAGACTGTTTTCTGTTTAAAAGTGTCTGCTAAAGTTGGGGTCTAGTGAAGAGACAGTGCCAATTATAGACTTTTAACTTTCTGACACCTCAGAGGTGTGAAATGTATGTTAACTGTGAAAGACATTTCAAGACAGCATCTACAAGTTTTCTGTGAGGGTGTTATTAACCAGATGAATGGGCGAGTATAAATTTGGAAGCAAAAGGTGGGAGACCTCCCCCCACCAAGCAACCAGTTTACCTCTCTGGGTTCAGTTTGGGCACCTGTGTTTTCATTCAGTGCATTTGGCCAGTGCCTGAAGACAACAGTTTACCCAGACATGGGTTGGATTCTCTGTGAGCCTGTATGTGCTCTTTGATGATCGAGGATGCCACCATTAATTTCTCATGAATTATGGGAAAGTCTCCTAGTACTGGTCATGTGTGCCTAGTCATGAGGAAATGTACCAGTTCTGGCTGTGTGTGCCCATCTCCATTTCAGAACCAGAGAGTTCGCTGTGTATGTGTTCAGTATGCCTATGCTAAATGGGAATTTAGGAATGTCTGCACCTCAGTAATCTGCATTACCAGTAGGAGTAGCCCTGTGGAGGTCCATCTTCGCTTTGTGATTATTCTCTGTGTATGTGAATAAAAGCCACACTCTAGAATCACAACCTGGTTTGGACAGTACTGTTATTGCTTCCACTGTGTCTGGATTTTCTTGGGTGCCCGTCCAGAAGTGCAAACCTAGCATAATTGTGAGCAAACATTTTCTCCCAGAGACCTAGGTTGATTGCCATGGTAAATGGTCCCACCAAGTGTGAGCCAGGTAGTTGCCACACTTGGTTTGCCTGTCTGTGTATGGCAGGCTCAGAAGGAAATGTACTATAAACTGTTTGTAGTGACAACCCCCATCCCTCTCTTTGGCACCATGTAGTGAGAGGAGCAGCCCTACTAGTTAGACAAGAGGGGCCAGTGAAACATAGAAACATAAACTTTGATGGCAGACAAGGACCGCTTGGTCCACCGAGTCTGCCCATTTCCCTACCTACAGGATAAGCTGCAGATCCTAGTTAACCAACAGCCTATTTCTTCCTACCCCCCCAGAAGAATTGCCTTATGTCTGTCCCATGCATTCTTGAATTCTCTTAGAGTTTTAGACCCCACAACCTCCTCAGCAAGGCTGTTCCATGTGACCACCACCCTCTCTGTGAAAAAATACTTCCTTACATTGCCCCTGAGCCGTCCCCCCTCTATCTTTAAATTGTGTCCCCTTGTTCTTGCACATCTCTTTTTTTGAAAGATGCTTCCCTCTTGGACTTTGTTGATTCCACTGAGGTACTCAAAAGTTTCTATCATGTCCCCCCTCTCCCTCCTTTCCTCAAGGGTATACAAATTAAGCTCCTTTAGTCTCTCCTCGTATGGCTTCTCCTGCAGACCCTGCACCATCTTGCCCTCCTCTGGACTGCCTCCATCCTGCCTATGTCCTTGTGGAGATGTGGTCTTCAGAACTGGATGCAGTACTCCAGGTGGGGTCTCACCAACTGTCTGTACAGAGGGATAATAACTTCCTGTTTTCTGCTGGTGATGCATATCCCTATACATTCCGGTATCCCCCCCCAGCCCTCCCTGCTGCCTTCTCACATTGCTTGCTAACCTTAAGGTCATCTGATATGATTACCCCCAGGCCCCTTTCCATTTTTGTTGTTGTTACTACCTTCCTCCATTGTGTAATCTTCCCCTGGGTTTTTGTTTCCCAGGTGCATTACTTTGCACTTCTTTGCATTGAATCTAAGTTGCCATATGTCTGACCATTCCTCCAACCTTGCTAAGTCCCTTCTCATCTTTTCTACCCCCACTTGTGTATCAACTCTGTTACAGATCTTTGTGTCATCTGCAAAGAGGTATACCTTTCCCTCCAGACCCTCTGCAATGTCACCTATAAGATGTTAAAGAGGACTGGACCCAAGTACTGAGCCCTGAGGTACTCCACTAGTAACCCCCCTTTCTTCAGAATGTGTTCCATTCAATATTACTTTCTGTGTCCTGTTGTGCAGCCAGTTTGCTACCCAGGCTACCACCCTGGGACCCACTCCCAGGCTGGCTAACTTGATTATTAATCTTTTGTGCGGGACTGTGTCAAATGCTTTGCTAAAGTCTAGGTAGACCGTATCCACAGCCCCTCCCTGGTCTATTACTTTGGTCACCCAGTCAAAGAAATCAATTAGATTCATCTGACATGACCTTCCTGCTGTAAAACCATGCTGCTTTTGGTCCTGTGCCCCGCTGGCCTCTAGGTACTCAACAATTCTTTCTTTCAGAAGTGATTCCATCATTTTCCCTACCACTGAGGTCAAACTTACAGGTCTGTAGTTTCCTGCTTCTGCCTTGCTCCCACTTTTGAGAAGGGGAATCACATCTGCCCTCCTCCGGTCCTCAGGTATCACCCCATCCTGCCATGATTTGTTAAAAAGCGTGGTTAGTGGTGTCACTAGGTCCTCCCTTAGTTCTTTTAGGATTCTGGGGTGAATCCCGTCAGGCCCCATTGCTTTGTCCACCTTGAGTTTTAGGAGTTCTTTCAGGACTCTTTCTTCTGTGAATGGACTGGTGTCACCCCCCCTACCCAGAGTGCTTCTATTGTCTGGTTTAGGTAACTCCTCCTCATCTTCTTTTGTGAATACTGAGCAAAAGTATTCATTCAGTTATTTCTGCCTTTTCACTGTCTCCCTCTTCCCACCTCCCCTCTCCTTTATTAATCTTCACTATCCCTCCCTTAACCTCTCTATGTTCCCTAATGTACCTATAAAAGGTTTTATCCCCCTTCTTAACTGAGTTGGCTATTTTTTCCTTGGTTTGGGCCTTTGCTATTCTGACTGCCTTCCCCACTTCTTTCTGCTTTAATTGATACAGTTCCCTGTCATGCTCCTTCTGTGATTCCTTATACTTTTGAATGGCCTTTTTTTCCTTAATCTTCCTGCCACCTCTTTTGAGAACCGTGAGTGGTTTTACTCCACTTTGTTTTCTTTATTTGTTTCACACAAAGGCTTGTTGCCTCTATGATGGCAGTTTTGATTTTCTCCATTGTTCTTCCACCCTCCTTTTGGCCATTTGCTAGTGCATTCTTCAGGTATTCACCCATTTTGCCAAAGTCAGCCCTTCTGAAGTCCAGTATCCTTGTTTTGTATGGCTTATCTCCATGGTTCTGCTCATTGTGCGCTCTCACTGTGCAGTGGTGCTGTTCCCAGATGTCTACTGACTTCTAAATTTGTGATCCTCTCTCCATTTGAGAGTACCAGGCCTAGTATTGCTCCCTCCCGAGTGGGTTCCAACACTAGCTGTCTAAGGCCTGTCCCCTGGTGGATGTGGCTGCAGCAAAGGTGCTCCAGTTAACATCTGGCATATTCAAGTCCCCCATCAACAGTATCTCCCCTTTCTCTGCCATCCTAAGGATGCCTTCTATCATATTCTTGTCCATTCCCTCCCCCTGACATGGGGGTCTATATACAACCCCTGTGTGGATTGTGGTGTCATTTCCAGTCTCTAAGAGGACCCACAGTGCCTCCTCTCCTCCCAGTTTACTCTTTTGTTCAGTTGCTTTTATCCCTTCCCTTACATAGAGAGCTACTCCTCCCCCTCTTCCACCCTCCCTGTCTCTTCTGTAGGTTGTGTAGCCTGGTATGTTAACATACCAGTCATGATTCTCTGTGTACCATGTTTCTGTGACTGCTACGATATCCAGGGATCCCTCTTCCATCAAGGCCACCAGTTCAGGGAGCTTGTTGCCCAGACTACAGGCATTGGTACTCATTACCCTCCATTTCTTGATGGCCTTACCCCTTTTTGCCCCATCTCTGTCCTTATTGCCTTTGTCATTTTCTCCATTTACCCCTGCCCTTCTCCCTATCAACATCTCTAGCTTGGTGTTTACCTCACTTACTACCCTAATTTTGGTGAGGGGGGGCTAGGATTTCCATGTTCCTTTCCAGTGCCTCCCCTCTTGGCTAGTTAAAATGCTTGTCAATGAAGCATTTACACCTATCACCTAGGATCCTGGTTCCCCTCCTGGACAGATGCAGACCATCATGCCAGTATAGGCCTGCATCACTCCAGGTGGGGTGGGTTACACTAACTTATGCATTCGTATAGTTTTTTTGCAGTTAATTTTCTTTCTTCCTGAGATAGAGTGCCATTGTACCATGTTTTGTTTTGGGCCGTACAAAAAGCAACTGCCCTGTTGGAGATAACCCAGAACCTGTAGGTTGCTTTGTGAAAGCCATACACAGAACAGCTACAGGTGCATTGTCACACACATTGCGACAGACCTGTAGCGGACTTCATCAGTGGCCCTGAGGGTCACTTGAGAATTAGCTGCATCATCACATGCTGTGCACCAGACCTGTTGTAGACTTAGCATGCGGCCTTGCAGGCCACTCATGAAGCACTTGCATCATCACAAGCATGGCGCCAGACACATGCACATGGGCCTTCAAAGCCAGCTATACTTATTTTTCTTTTTAAGACTAAGTATCATGAAAATGGAAGTTGCATCTCATGAAAATGGGTTTGTAAGTCACAAAAAGAGGTTCTGAGTCATAAAAACAGGTACCGTTTTCATGACCTGAACAATTAATTTAAAAACAATTGTTTTTTTTTAAAACCTTGACAAATTAACTTAACACCCCACTTTGTCAAACACAAATGTTTCAGACTACAGCTCCTAGCATTTCATATGCATTTTCCCTTCTTTTACCCACTTTAATGACTACTAAGACTCACAAAAACAAATGTTTTAGCTGACAGAAATGGATTTCGATTCATGAAAATTAAAACTACCACTGTCACAAAAAAAACCTTTTGAAAAATTTGTGAAAAAATGAACTGTGCACGTGCAAAAACATCAAACAATTTAATCAATGATTTAAAACCTAAAAAGTTGTAAATTAAGCCACCTACTGTAGCAAAGCCTTTTTGTTAGGCCAAACTCTAACTAACCTGAACATTTCAGGTTTGAACCCAACATAATTTTTATGTTTGCTTGCGCGCATGCACAAAAAACATTATGCAGCAGCTTAGGAGAGAAGCGGGTTGTGGAGGTGTGGCACTGTGGCAGCCAACGGCGCAAAATGTATTTGGGGGGCTTGGCAATTTGTGGACTAAAGCAGGCACACTGTGCTGATGACATTGGTTTCAAAAGTGCCACCAAGTTGAACGATTTCACTGCTGCAATGAGGGGCCACCTCATCATTACAGCATCAGCCATTCCACTGCAATGAGGGGTGACCTGTCATTGCAGGGCGGTGCTGCTGCCTAGTGTAACATTTTTGTAAACATGGCGGCAGCTGCGCGCCCCACAGCAACATGAAAGCTAAACAGGGTGGGCTAGTTCCCTACTGGCATGCACCCAATTCAGTTCATTTGCTTGACGGGGAGCCACTCCCCATTGGCATAATGTAACCCCTCCCCATTTTTGTGTGCGAGGGGTGCCCAATCCCCCTCAGCATCATGCCCCCCCAAACAGTCATTCTTTGCCGATGGGGGGCCCAATTCTCATCGTCTTAAGTCCCCCCACCCCAAAAAAGGCAGGTGGCACACTGGGCCACCCCAGTGTGCTGAAAGCAAGCCTGAAAAAAAAAAAAAAACCTTCTCGTTATGTCTTTTTGTTTTTCTCCCTGAAAGAAAGGAAACGGTCCCACGCTGGTCGCCTTCTCCTCCCCCAACCCACACCCACCCACTGCCCTACCTCCCCACATACACTCTCACCCCATACTTACCTCCAGAGCCTGATGCAACGATCTTCGATGGACCGGGAACATGTCTGCACTCTTCAAAGCCGACCGTGAACTGAAGAAATGCTGGTAAGCTGTATAATGGCATAAATAGGGTTTTTTCAACTTTGGTGCATATCTCAGGCATTTTTGGAAATTTTGGCACCAAATTTTCAACTGGGGTTATTGGGACCCCTCCTCATGAATTCAGCCACTGTCATGGCGTTATTCGTCCCAAAAAGTGATTTTGCGGTCACTGCATGGAATCACCTTTTGGGAATGATTAACAAAATGGCAGTGCCAGTGTTCATGAGGTGGGCTCTCAAAAAGCCTATGTTGCAAATTTGGTGAAATAAACCAAAATGACTGTTTTATGTTAGTATGCTGTATATTTTTCTTACAGGCTCGTAACTTTGCGAATTTGTAATATTTTCACTCCAGATTTTCAACATTGACATTTTTCCACAGCTCCTTATGAAAAATATAGCTGTCATTTTTCACATCCTGACAGAAATGTGTTTTCATGTTTCCGGCGCAGAATTGCACAGTCGCTGTGGGAAATCAGTGTTTGGGACACATTAAGAAAATCACAGTGACACTGTTCATGAGCAGAGGTCCTAAAATTCCTATGTTGAAAATTTGGTGACAAAAGTCCATAAAATGACTGTGTTACGAGCATGTGTTGCGCAGTTTCCATGCACGCTCATAACTTCGCGAAGTTGTAATATTTTCACTCCAGATTTTCAACATTGGCATTTTTCCACACATCCTTATGAACAGTACAGCTTTCATTTTTCACATTCTGGCCGAAATGTGTTTTTGATCTTCCAGTGCAGAATAGCGCGGTCGTTGTGGGAAGTCAGTGTTCGGGACAGATTTAAAAAAATCACAGTGACACTGTTCATGAGCAGAAGTGCTAAAATGCCTGTGTTGAAAATTTAGTGACAAAAGTCCATGAAATGACTGTGTTCTGAACATATGTTGCTCAGTTTCCAAGCACCCTCATAATTTTGCACATTTGTAATATTTTCTCTCCTGATTTTCAACATTGGCATTTTTTCACACCTCCTTATGAAAAGTACAGCTGTCATTTTTCATATCCTGCCCAAAATATGCATTTAAACATCTGGTGCAGAATAGCATGGTCGCTGTGGGAAATCAATGTTTGGGACAGATTAGGAAACTCATAGTGACACTTCATGAGCAGAGGTCACAAAATGCCTATGTTGAAAATTTGGTGAAAAAAGTCCACTAAATGACTATATTACGTGCATGGCTTGCACAGTTTCCATGTAAGCCCGGAAGATCAAGTATTTTTAATATTTTCACTACAGATTTTCAACATTGCCATCCATTCACACCTCCCTATGAATGGTAAAGCTGTCCTTCTTCACATCCTGCCCAACCTGTGTTTTCGTACATCTGGCACAGATGGCAAGGGAAAGGGGAAATTGTTTAACCAGGAAAGGCACACTAAGCCAAAGCTTGTTTCCAGGTGTGCCCTGGGAGCACAAGGAAGTTAAATGACTTGCTCAAGGTCACACAGTATGCAAGTGGGGGCTGTGGGATTCAAACCCAGATCTCCAGGTTTGGGGCTCAGAGTCTTAAACCACTACGCTATACTACCTCCTATGGCACGGTTACTGTGGGAACTCAAAGTTCCGACACATTAACAAAATCACAGTGCTACTGTTCATGAGAAGAGGTCCCAAATGCTTTCATGAGGTGGGGGTCACAAAAAGGCCATGTTGAAAATCTGTAGTGCAAATACCAACAAACGCCCAGGGCGTTAGGGTTTCTAACCATAACGTCCCACCCTGTACAGACTGGCAGGCATCAGGGGTGTGCTTTTGGATTGCCGACTGTAATGCTCATGCCATTCCACCCCCCCCACCCCACAACCCTGCAGCCAGTGACAGGCATCGAGGTGTGCCTTGGACTCTTTGGCCCGAGAGTTCACCCCATTCTCCTATACTGCACCCATTTCAGCATATGTCCTTATGAAATGGGGTGACTGTAAAGTCGAACACCCCAAGGCACACCTACACATGTGTTGGTGTCTGCAGGATAGGGTTAATGTGAAATGGCATGAACGTTATGGACGATGACCAAATGCGTACCCCAATGCCTGTCCGTCTCTGCAGGGTGGAGGTGGGGTTGGTGTAAAGTTCAATACTTCACTGCCATTCCTATTTGGCATCTCTTGAACTCCTGCATTTCCAATGCTAATACCAGCGAGCAAACATTTGACATTGACAAATGCTTGTTACATGACTGGTGAGAAAAAAAAATCTTTAAAACTATATTTTTTCACATTGGCAACCTTCTAGCACTTTTAAACTGCTGAATCAATTTTTGCCAAACATTCAGGACCTAGAGATCATGGGCCCAAAACTTAGCATGCTAGATTTTAGGTTATTCCTTCCGTGGACTATTGGGGTATTAAGGTACAAAAATCGGGGTTTAACATAGAACAGTATTTGCAATCCTAAGTACAGGGGTGCTACTGTGCCCCTAGTATGTGTTTGCACGTGTGTATATCTGTGTGTGTGTGTATATATATATGCACAGTATATATATATATTATGGGGCGTGGTAGCACCCCTATATTAGGTTTCAATGGCCAGTTCTATGTTAAACGCAAAAGTTTGAACTTTAATAACTTTGTAACTGTTTGACCAATTTGCATGCCATTTTGCATGTGCCCTCAGGGATCCAAGATCTCTTGCTGTGGCAAGTGTTGGTCTGGTCGGATGTCTGGGTGTGGAGATATGGATTGTCACAAAATGTGAAAATTACCATGATTTATCAAATTCTTTGTCATGCCACTGTGCTGGAATGGTGTGGAATTGTGGTCTGAAATTGTCAGGGTAAACAGGCCTTGCGTCATACATGTGTCTTTTGAAGATTTGGTGAAAAAATAGTAATCCGTTCAAAAATTTATTACATTTTAAAGTTTCCCATTATTTTCAATGGGAGCTGTTAGATGTCCCGTGCAGAAAAGGATCCTTCATTGGAAATGGGTAATCCTTTACTGCAAATGGGTAATCCTTTGTCCCAAATGGGAAATGTTTTTTTCATACAGCCACCATTTTGTCTTACAGTTGGTGAGGGAAACAAAGTGAAATTGCAAAAAACATACAGGGCTCTGGTAAATACCAGCAGTTTTGTTTACCTAATCAGTGCTCGTAGAATTGGATTCTGGGTCAGTATTTTGGTAAGTTGTATAGTTACACTGCTATTACTGTTTGTATTGTGCCTTTATTTGTTCACACCTGCTGCTTGCTTGACTCCCCCCATTGCTCACTCTCTTTAATTCCAACTGCTGTTGTGCTGGCCTTGTTAATAAAATGGCACCTGCACAGTTGATATTTTGCTATAATACAATTTACTTTAAATGACTGTGTTGCTGAGATCAGGAGGGAGCGAACAGTATTACTGTACAGATCGACTGCAGTGGGTAGCTAACTTGCCAACAATAGACTATAGCTGCTGGGTAGGAGACTCTGTGTTTAGGTCGTTATGAGTTTTGAAAGTTGGCACCCCATCTCGGGGGGGGGGGAGGAGATATAAAGAGGTTAGGCAGTGGCAGAGAAGAGGTACAAGGTGAAATCACTGGTTGGCATCAGACGTTTGACTGTGTGGGAACTTAGGAGGTGTGAGAATGATGACTACTAGATGAGTCACTTAATCGAACACTCAGTCAGTGGCATTCTGTCCTTTTGCTTTATTCAAGAAAGGACAGGATGCTGCCAAATCTGAATTAATGTCCAATTAAGTGCCACCTTCTGACACTTCTCTGATGCTAATAATGTTTGAACTTTGTTCAGCAGCAATAGCCTCCTTTGATATGTGCCACACTGACACAAGGAGATGAAGGATGAGATTAATACCTGACACTCACTAAATACTGAACCTAACAGACCCATCACTTGAGCCAGCTAGAGTACAGTACAATGCAGAGTGTATTGCAAGCAACAAGCACATAATGACATTTCTTTAAAATATGTCCTGCTTAGTGGTTTTGTTTGGTTGGTAAGGTTTCTCTATCAGTCTGAGTCTACTATCATTTTTGGCTCATATCTAGTGGCCCCAAACTACGTGATGCTGTCCTATCTGCACACATACATTAAATCGAATGTAGCCATTTTTTTTGAAAGGTTCACATATTTATTATTCTTATTTGTGCAAGTAACCAAAAACACTTAAACTTCCAATAACTCAAGGTATCCACCCAATTTATACAGGGCAAAACCACTTTTTCAGTCAGTTTGAAAAAAAGAAAGTTTAAAGTCAGCTTTTAGTGTGGTTCACTGCTTTCCCCGCATCTGGGAGGAGGTCCCGAGTAGCCAGGTACCTGGGAAAGAGAAACTGCTCCTAGCCTGGGGAGTACAATTTTGTGAGTATTTCTGCACCAGGGCGATCCCCACTCAGCTGGTTTACCTGCTCCTACACCTTAACAGACACCAGCTGAATTAAGGACAAATGTTGGCCTGTAGCCAGTGGAAAACAATGAACCTCACTGGAAGCTGACTGTTTGAAAGTGCTGGTGGACTCAATTAAAATAGAAGAAAATAGCGGTTACAGTTTCCTGCATGGACTGGGTAATTGAACCACAAAGGATGCAACATGGTAATGTGGACAAGTGACCAAAAAAACGTTTTTGTCCATTTGAAAAAGCTGCTTGCTGAAAGGAAATAGCAGTCATCTAACCCTTGCTGTGCCATGGATTGACATATCAGTCCAAAATTCCTACACATTCTCATTCTGTTGGTAGCCCAAGGGCTAATTTTTGCATGGATTAGGCAATCTGTGCCATGAAGAACGCAGCACAGTAATGTTGTAAAGTGACTAAACTTTTTTTTCTAACTGACTGAAAAAGTAGTTTTGCCTTTATAAATCTGGTGGATACCTTGAGTTATTGGAAGTTTTTAAGTGTTTTGGGTTAATTGCACAAATAAGAATAATAAATATGTGAACCTTTCAAAAAATGACTACGTTCCATTTAATGTCTGTGTCAGAGGATGGCAGGGTACCTATTATTATTATTATTATTATTATTACTATTATTGCTGGATTAAACTGCTGGTGGTGAGCAGTGGGATGAACTGGTGTATTGCTTCAAAACAGGTCAAACTAAACTACTTTTACTTTTATAATATTTTGGTTTTATGGCAGGGCAGTCAGAGACATTTTCAATAGTGTTAACCACATAACTACAGTAATACAGTGAGCATGGGAGATCCTGGTTTTTCAGTTTAAATGGTGACTGGGTGACTGTGGAACTGGGCAGGAACAGTGACTATTCAGAAAGGAGTATGCCAGAGTACTTTTTACAATACCCTCCTGCTATGCCATGCAGCTGCATCCCTCACTGGCATGATGCTGCCCAATTTCTTGAAGTTGCAGGTGCACTGAATAACAGGTTATATAGCATCAGGACAGGCCAGAACATTGGGCTTCAAGTCTCAGTAGGTATTGGCAGGAGTATGTCATAATTTGTAAGACTTGCATCTGGAATGAGCACATAGTACATTATGCTGTTAAATCTTGATTCCACTTTTATTGGTTGTTGGGTGGGGTGGGTGGGGCACTGTTTCATCCTACCCTGAATTAAAATCCAAGCAGACACTCCACAGTAATAATTGCAATGTATTGTTCAGATATTCGAATATCGATATATTTAGAGCAAGTCAGTGCTGAATAAAAGATATGAGTCCCTCGCAAGTGGTACTGTTAAGAGTTTTGACATGGTTTTTCCCACTTATTCTTGCCCTCCTATGGTTCTCCACATTGCTTCCCAGCAGCTCTGCTATGCCCAGTTTAGTAAATGCCACTCGTTAACCAACAGAAACAAAAACACTGATAATTATCAGTATTGGTCAGATTACTCATTTATCTGGTACCTATCCCAAGCCAATGTTTTAATCTTATAACATTGCATTCAGTTTAAAATGACAAATTTCTTCATGTTAGCAAAGAGTATCGATAGAGGTAATTCTCAGCAAGTCCTGACCCAGTACCATACAACTGGATCTAGTGAGGTGACATGTATTTAAAAACAGAAAAGGTACTGATAGTATTGACCACTTATATGAATTCAGCTGTGTGCACTTTCACACTACAAACAAGTTTATCCAAGCATGGTCCCAGATGACTCATATGTTTGTGACTTTAGTATTATCTATTATACAAAATATGGTAAAGATACTTTGTTCTTTGTGATTTACCTATATAATATCTGCTTGGGTATTAGATTTGTACCCCCTTCTTACAATTTCTAACACTTATTAACTCTACCATACATGTAATAATGTGCTGCTATTTTTGCCTGTAAAACTACCCTGTTAAGATTTTTTTCTTGCAGCTTGCTTCATATTAATGGTGTCAGTAAGCAGGGCACTATAAATTATGGAAGCATCTTTTCCGGTTTATAAAGCACTTTTAATATTAGCCCTATTCTTCTAACAATCAGGAGAATAAGTTCAAGTGGCAGACGCCGTTTGGTCTTGCAATGTGGTTTATGTGTCTTTTTCTTCCACACCTATACTACAGTATTTACTTTCCAACTGGGCACCCCCCCCCCCACATCACTCCTTCCACCTCCCCCACACACACTTTTCCTTCACTGTGTTATCTTGAGAGCACCTATCATTTATTCACTTTTATTATTGCTTACCAGTATAATTGTAGCCTTTTTCTATAGCATTAACTTACCAAAATCCTCATGGTTTAGGTTTCATTCAACAAGGATCCCCCTTTTTTCATTCTCTCTTTCCATTTTTCTGAGTGATCTCGCTTATTAATTTTCCTGTTTTATCAAAATGATATTTATGACTTACCAAACTATATAGATCTTATGGCAAAACTTAAACATTAACATAGCCAGGAGACACGTATTAGTTCCTTTCCCCTTCCCTTCCCACTCCCACTCCCATCTTCTAGAGGATTTGCAATATGTAAAAAGAAAAAAACACACCAGCTTGCAGACACAAATAGAATGTATAGGATGTCTGGGTAGATATCAGTCCGTGGTACAGAAAGGGTTAAAGCATACATGAAGTGATATGCTGTTAACTAGATGCATGGCTTAACATGCTTTTTTGAAAGACTGTACGCGTAAAGGGTTTGAGATTAACAGAGAAGTGAGCATTAATATTGTAAATATTCCATAAAAACTGCACCGTCAATGAGAATTTACGTAACAATGGTGGAGAATTTGATTATTTGATTATTTGTTTTTTTGTATAAAATTATTTGGTCAAATTCATGCAATGGCATAAAAGTATAGTTACACATTGTTTAATGATTAATATGGTTTTTGACAACTAATTCCTTTTTATTTATTTATTTATTTATGACTTTGATAACCGAGTAAGTACACTGATCCCAGGGACCATTTTCAAGCACGACCCATGCCATGACAATAGCACAGGAAACAACAATTAGACAAAGTACAAACACAAGATAAAAATCAGAAGTACAATAAGGCATAGACACAAAATAGTACCAGACAGACAAAATGCTAAACTCAAGAAAAATACAAAATACAATGGAGCATAGATGACAACTGAATAACAATGATGGCAGCATGAAGTAAGATAATGCAAACAACAGACCTTGCTAACACTAGGTAAAATAAATAAATACAGATGCAAAATTACAGGTAACTATGAGGCAGATGGGGATTCATGGTGTCAGGTGGACATTGTGCTGTCAGAGGAGGAAGAAAGGAGTGGGAGGCTAACCAGAGAAACACCAACAGCAAGACTCAGCTAGGAGCCAGTCTTTGAGGTGGATTTTAACAGACGGTGGGTAATCAGGAGCGAAGCCTGGCTGGCAATCTATTCCACAGTGAGGGGGCAGCAGTAGATAGGGCTTTTGCACCCATGTTGGTAGATACCCTGGGAATGGGGGGGAGGTGGCGTTTGAGCGTTGGCTGTGGCACGAGGTTCTGACGTTAAATAGAGCTGTAAGAGGGAACTGTTGGCCGACATGGACAGCATTGTCAACCAAACAGCAAAGGGTGAGGTTGAAGCAGCCTTGGAGTGGGAGCCAACCCAGTGACTGATATAGGACACAGTGGTGGGTGGAAAAAGGGGCCAGTAAGGTGAAGCAACATGCACTGTTGCAGGCGGTGGAGAGTTTGGCGGTGAGGGAAGAGGAAGCCCTAATGTAGATGGAGGAACAATAATCGATTATGGGAAGTAGGTTACCCTGGACAATAGCAAGCCGGGCCTCTGGGGTGAGGTAGTGTCTGAATCTGTAGGCTATGCCCAGCTTTTGGTGAACCTGCAAACTACTGAGCTAATGTGCTCATAGAAGGAGAGGGAGAGAGGGGTCAAGTAAGATACCAAAGTACTTGAAGGTGTCAACATTTTTGAGTACCAGGCCATCAGGGGAGACAATGTGGAGAGAGGAGGAAGATTTGAGCTTGGCAAGGAAGGGCGTGGACCCAAACAGCATTGACTTTGTTTTTTCAGTGTTTACCAGGAGGAGGTTGGTTGCAAACCATTTATGGGCAGTTCTGCAGTTATGGGAGAGGACTGAGGAAATGTGGGAGGGAGATTTATCACTAGCAAACAGGACAAGGTCATCTGCATAGAGGAGGGACCGACAGGTAAGACTGTCAGAGGGAAGGGAATTTATAAATAAGGAGAAAAGCAGGGGAACTAGAATGGAGCCCTGGGGGACACCGGTAGACACAGGCAGGGTAGGGGAGCAAGCGGGCCCACACAGACAAACTGGGAGCAATTGAAGAGGTAGCTTTTCCCTTCCTCTACCCCATTCCCACATTTAATTTTTTTAAATACTACGTCAACATATGCTTAACGTGTTTTTATCTGTTTCTAATATTCAACAGACATTACAATTCACACTGAAACTTTTGTATTTATTAGATAAATTAAAGACGAATGGTATCTGCTATTGCCTTCTTTTAGTGTCCCCACTAAAGTGCAATAACTTAATTAGAAATCTACAAGTAGATATTTCATTGCCTGTTGCAATGGATCCTACAATTGGATTAGGTGCTTCAGCAATTTTTTGCACCCTGACTAATCTGGTAATCACCAATAACAAAACTGTGTCATGAATAATAGTATTTAAGGGATCACTAAGGATGCAATAGCACCTCCCCCTGACAAAAAGGTTGGTTGAGCCTCAAAGCACTGGGGTTCTTGTTCTGGGTCTTCAACAGCCGTGTCCCAGTGTGAATGCTGAATAAGATGATGCAATGCAAATTGAACTAACTACAGCCTGGACCATGAGTGCTTTTTATCTGTCAATGCTCTTGTTCAGCCAAACAATTTATTGGATAGGGACCAGGATTTATTGTTTGTACTGCAATCCACCCCCCGCGTTCCAGCGCTTCATTAAGCCCCTGATACCTTTTCTGTGTTTCTCCCATCCTTCTGTAGCCAAGGACAGCATGCGTTGGTGGCTTGGTAGAGCCATGTCCCCCCCCAACCTTTTAGCTGTGGTTGCACCCACTCACTTGGGGGTGTTATCACTGTGCCGGGAGGACAGAGATGCTGTTGCACTGCTATTGCACTGCTGCTGATTTGTGTTACTGAACTTCTTTCTTTAGGTCATTGTAAACAAGAAATGTTGTAATACTCTAAGAAAGTTGTATAACTGAGCAGACAGACACTACTGATCATGATGTGCTAGGGTGGTGCTGGTATAACTGCTAGCACTCCCACAGGAAAATAAGGATACCATTACAAACTCTCAAACATTATGGATGGTTGGGAGCTGGGCCCTGCACTCCCACAAGCAAATAAGCCTTTGATTATACTTTCTCAAAAAGTAAGGAAATTCTCTGCAAAAAACGTAGTTAATGAACCATTACAGTTCCCTATGATTATGCTTTCTAAAGTAAGGACATTTTCTGCAAAAAACTTTGTTAATGGACCGTTAGGGTTCCAGTATCAAAAGTAGGGACATGCCATTTTAAGATTCTCAACCCTACGACCCCACACCCACCCTCGGTTTCCAACTCTAAGACCCCACCCCACCCTGCATGCAGGAACAGGCATGAAAGATGTGCCCTGGGGTTGCAAAACCTAATGCTTAACTCATTCTCTTATACTGTACCCATATTAGCTTACTTACTCGTGGAATGGAGTGAGCATTAGGGTTCACAACTCTAGGGTATACCTCTCACGCTTGTCCTGCATGTAGGGGTGGGGGTGGGGTCTTCGTGTTGGAAACCGAGGATGGAGGTGAGGTCTTAGGGTTGGGAATCCTAAGATGGCATTTCCCTACTTTTGTCACTGGAACCCTAATGATCCATTAAGTGAGTTTTTTTCCAGAGAATTTCCTTACTTTTTTAGAAAGTGTAATCATAGGGAACTCTAATGGTGCGTTAACAAAGTTTTTTGCAGAGAATATAACAGATAATCCAGTACAGGATGTAAGGGCCATGCTCTGATATACCCACACCATGATGTGCATTGTGAGGCATGAGGCCGCAGACTGAGTGCGTTCGAACACCCAAGGTGTACATATATTAGAGTACAACCACACGCCATGTAGTAGAGTATCTGTCTTACAGAATGGCCAGAATTGTTTTGGGGTGGGTGGTGTAAAATAGAAAAAAAGTGCATATATGCAGTCACTGTGGGATAATGCATGGGCATGTGGTGTGTTTCGTCCAATCAGGAAACAACATTTTTACAGATTTTTCTCACCTATTTTATAAATATAAATATGTATATTATATATGTATAATATATATAGATCACTGTATACATGCACAACATATGTGAGAGTGTGTGTGTACAGTATACATCATTGAATACCGCATTTTCACAATGTATGTGTGACTGAGCATCTATACATCATTGTACACATATACAACATATATGGGACAGAGTACATATATATTACTCTATCTGTAGATATGAAAGGTGTGTGTGTGTGTACTGTAACACCATAGACCTTACCTGATCTTTGGCTTAACCCTCCCCTTCCTTAATGACTAAGGTTTCCTTTATGTCTATCCCATGCATTCTTGAATCCTGCTACAGTTTTTGCAACTACCACCTCCGCTGGAAGGCTGTTCATTATTTTAGCTGCTCTCCTCTGGACCACCTCCACCCTGTCTTTGTTCTTTCTAGGGTGTGACCTCATAGCAGGATGGACTTTGTGAGGGCCGTGGGACAGAGACTGCCTTGGTCAGGTTCACTAACTCGGTCCTTAATGGCATTGATGCTGGACTTATGACTGGGACTGTGTTCATGGACCTGACCAAGGAACTAGACTTAATCGGCTATGATCTTCTTTGTTTAAAGCTCAGATCACTGGGTATTTCAACAAATTTGTTTCTTGGGTAAATGATTGTTTGACTGGGAGGTCTGAGTTTGTGGGGGTTGGTTCTGTTTTTCCCCAAATCCTGTGTAACTGAGAGGGAAGTACCTTAGGGGTCTATTTTGGGGCCTCTAATGTTTCTGTTATTTGTTAATCTCCTTCCTTCTGTTTGCAGGTTTAGTAATTCATTACTTTACGCTGATTGATTTGATTTTTTTTTCTAGTGCCAGGGACCTAGCTATTATATACGGTAACCCCAGAGTCGGACATTCACTCTGTTTGTGCCTAGTTTTCCAATAATTCTTTAATTTAAAATTTTGAGATGACATCCATGCTCTATGGAATTCTGGACATGAAACTGAGCAAAATACCCAGTTTAAATATCAGGGTGTTCTTTTAGATCCAGGACTAATGTTTTCTGCTCATGTGAAAACTGTGTGTCACAACATTAATGGAAAGCTGGGAGTTGTTTTTAAATTGAAAAATTATTTTTCCCTTGAAGCTCATAAAACTACTGCAGTTGGCTCCTTTTTACTTTATTTTGACTATATGCTGTCTTTTTTTTTATTTGAGTGTGAAGGATAGTCAAAATGTTTCTGTTGTTTATGATGATATTAGCCATTTTGTTTTCTTGGCCCAGAGTGCATACACATCGCTGCTTGTTGTATTCTAAGTAAGGCTGGTTGTCCCCTGCCTTGAGGATTGAGTATTTCTTTGGGCTGTCAAGTTTCTAAAGCTGCTTTTTTTTCTCCTGGCCTCTTTGTCTTGTCAGATTTGATTGTTGTAAGGACAAAGCTTGCTCATTTTCCTTCACCTTGTGTTATGCTGCTCCAAAAGGTACTGCACAAAACAAAAGTTGGGACACGTGCTTTTTCAATTGTTGCTCCCAGCTTTTGAAATAATTTACCAGAGTCTTTTTACAAATCCTGTTCTTTTGCTGTTTTTTTAGAAACATTTTAAGCAATATCTTCAGTGTCGGTGTCAATGTAAATGTATTTTGTAATGCTTGATGTCTATTAACTGTTTATGGCTGTACTTTGTTGTAAGTTGCTCCAGCCTGGTTCCAGCCTGAAAAAAGACCCTCAGTCTAGTGCTCCAACCCAGTTAACAAACTGAATGAATGAATGAAAAATCAATCAATATTTATACAGTGTATATGTGTTTCAGTATCTACACACTGTATACAGTATGTAAGTACCAAATGTATACGTGTCAGTATGTACACAGTGTGTATGTGAATGTCGATATGTATACAATGTATATGTGGGTGAATGTCAGTATGTACACAGTGTATATGTCAGGGTCGATATGTTTACAATGTATATGTGAGTGAGTATCAGTACGTACAGTGTGTATATGTGAGTGTCAATATGTATACAGTGTGTATGTGAAACATAGAAACACAGAATATGATGGCAGATAAGAACTGCTGGGCCCACCTAGTCTGTCCATTTTCCTTACCTACTGTAACACCGTGGACTGTACTTGATCTCCGGCTTAGTCCTCCCTTCCCTAATGGCTAAGGTTACCTTTTGTCTATCCCATGCATTCTTGAATCCTTCTGCAGTATTTGCCCCCACCACCTCTGCTGGGAGGCTGTTTCAGGCATTTACCACTCCCTTCTGTGAAGAACTTCCTTACATTTCTCCTGAGTCTACCCCCCCCTTTCCAGCTTCATAGCATACCCCCTTGTTCTCGAGTGTCATTTTTTCTGAAAAATACTTCCCTCTTGTACCTTGTTTATACTTGTGAGGTATTTGAAAGTCTTTATCATATCTACCCTTTCCCTCCTTTCCTCCAGGCTGTACATATTGGGCACAAGATAATAAACTCATAAACAACTGCAGCACGGTCAAACACCATACACGAATAACACTGAAATCAATGGTAGCACTCAACAAAAACACCAAGCGTTACAATAGCGCCACAACAAAACAAAAGGCTACTTTTTGTGTTGATTGGGGGATACTACCCCCACCCCCCGAACCCATCCATCTATAAATAATCACCTCCTGGGGGGGAGGTGACAAGGGATGGGGAGGAACCTCAGGCAGGGCAGGCAACTTGGGGACAGGGAGGAACCGGGGGGGGACTCAGTGGTGGGGAGGAACTGCAGGAGAGGGAATCATTGAGAAGGGGCAGCAGGAATCCAACAGGACAACAGGGGGTAGGGGACAAAAAGTGCAGGGTTGGGGGACAGACACAGTCAAGATGTGAGTCAGGAGGGGGAAGAAAAAAATTAAAAGAATCACTTGTCCTGGGACCGGGGAGTCGAACCCTGGTTCACCAATGTCCTGCCAACCTCTGCTGCCTGTGGTCCTACCCTCTACACCATAGCAGCTGCTCAGCATCACACTACCCAGCAGGCACTTTATCCTCCCTCCCCCCCACTGACGGCCAACAGCTACAGGGCTAATGCTAACATTACCTGCACAATACTATCCCTGTAGCTGCATTATATGTCACGATTTTTCCAGCACAGATTTTCCTGTGCTGTAATCTTGGTGACATTTTCACCTTGTACGTACATATTGAGATCCTTTAGTCTCTCTCCTCATAGGGTCTCTGGTACAGACCCTGCACCATATTAGCTGCCCTCCTCTGGACCGCCTCTGTTCTATGTCCTTCTGGAGATGTGGTCTTCAGAACTGGACACAGTACTCTAGGTGAGTACTTCAGGTGAGTGTCTATGTATCTGAATGTGTGCATACAAAGTATATTTGTGTCAATATGTATACAGAGTACATGTGAGTGTCTATATATCTAAATGCATACACAGTGTGCATGTGAGTGTCAGTATGTATACAGTGTATACTGTGAAAGACAAAAACCTCAATGCAAAATCTCTGAAGTAAGGGTTACACTAAAAGTGCATTGGCAATAAACCATGTTTTAAAAAGCAATTCTTCACTTTAGGATGCAAAGTAGTTTTATAAGCATAATGTTTCAGCTATTGCAATTTACTAAAGAGTGCATTTCTTAATTTTCAGTTTTACTTTCCAGGGTTTGTGATATGCCTTTGCAACCTAGGATGTGTATATAAAAAACACTGGACTGTCCCCAACTGACCTCATAATACCTTTGTTTATGACATAGAAATATATGAATTCTGAGAAATATGGAGAAGTTCAGATGGGTGGGAGGGAGCAGTGGCTGGCTCTCTTTGTATAAGATCATTTAATTTATTTGGCTGACCCTGTTAAAATTCTACCATATTTGTGGGAACTTGTGGACCTTTTTGGGAATCTGGCAAGATATAAATTAAATTGACACAAGATTGAAGTACTAGTTTTTAATGTAGACTCAACAAGCAATATAATACTATAAGACAAAATTAACCTGGAGTACCCTTACAAGTATATGAAGTATTTGAAGGTTAGAATACCTAGGGATCTGGCTCAGCTTAGCCAATGTATGTGACTAAGGTCAGATCTCCCAGAACATTTAGGAAGATTTACAGCACTGGGCACTATTACCTTTGAATCTGCTACAGAGAGTTGAAGTGATTGGAATGAACTTATTTCCCCACTTGCTGTATTTGTTTCAGACGTTGCCGGTGACTCCATCATTAGGAGAATGTACGTCCTGGAACAAAGACATCTCTCAATTTTTATGGACAGGAAACAAGCCTAGAACAAATTATAAAGTGTTACATTTTCCCAAATGACAGTGTGGACTTGATCTTCCTAATCTGCACATATATTTTCCAGATTCTCAACTATGTATCAGTGGTTCTTGGCTAATGCAAGGCTATATAACCCACTGGATGACTGTTGGGTTACCACAGAATTCCCCTCCACCACCCGCTGTTTATTTGTCCACCAGTGCAGCCAGTAGATTCCATTACAACTAATACATACTCAGTACGTACTTTATTTTGGTGGTGTAATATTGTAGGGAGTGAGGATGTTAGGATGGAAAAAGGGCCTTTACATGCTATAACCTTTGATAGTGCCCCCCCTCCCGAGGTGATCAATCATAGATATCGTCACTTGGCTACTGTTGAACTTGATCATTATTTAACATTTTTTGAAGATTCTGAGATATAACCATTTTCCAAACTTGAAGAAAAGTATGGTTTGGAATCGGCCAAGTTTTATAGAAATATACTAACTAGTCATCATTTTTTTTCTATAGAGATAACCAGTTACTATTTTCTGTTATAACTGACCAGTTATTGCAGTATTCATGCACACATTTTCTGTTGACAGTAAGCACAAGACACTGATAAGCTGTTCTTTGACTTCTCACAGAACTGCTGATACAAACTGTGACTCTTACAAACCTTTTAAACACATAATAGATTACAATGAACAGCAGTTTTCAGCCTGCTATAAATGTTTGAACTGGAAGAGGAAAAAAAAACATAATTCTCAGCAATTATATAAAACAAAGCATGGGTGAGGTGGTTACTCAAATGTAATACACATATTCAGTGTGTAATGCTTAAATAAACCCTTGAGCTTCGCTCGCAGGGTTTATGTAGCATCACATACCTTGGGTGTATATTAAATTCTCGTAACACACACCACCCCATGCATTATTATCTATTTACAAGTTCAACAACACATCTCTCAGTCTCTTAAAGGTTCACCGGAAGTCAGCTCTCCAAATTACCTACACTATATTTTAGAGGAGGAGCAGATAGTTCACATTTAATGTCTAAGCTTTATAGAAGACTTATGTTGATATTCCCTTCAAATACTTCATATGTCAAAGAGAAATGGGTGTGGGAATTAGAGGTAGTGTTCACAGAAGAGGAACTGGAAAGTTGCCGGGGTAGAACCAAGGAGATCACCTTCACACCTTTTTTGACATGAGTATGCATGGAAAATGCACATTTGTTATTTTCATACACCAGCAATCCAAGGAAAGTACAGTATAACATTTATGGCAAATCATTGGGCATTAAATGGGGAGGTGAATGCTATGCATTCACATATTTTCATATTCTGCCCTGGGCTATCACTAGTTTGGCAATTCTTCCAGGAGGCACTTTAGGGAATTCTCCCCTGTTTTACTATATTCCAAAAAGATTTCCAGTTCAGATCAGTATTTGCTAAATATGTTTCTGGATGTAGCTCAGAAAGTAATAACCAGATTGTTGTTATCTATGAATGTTCCTACTTTTGCGCAATGGCAGGATATGGCAACTGATATTTACTGAATGGAAATGACAACTGCAGCTTTTTGTCATGCCCAGCCTAAATTCATTTGGAAGTGACTGCTTTGGGTCCACAACATTATGAAGATAGATGACTCATTTACTCCATGAAAGATTCCGGGGGTGCTGATTTTGTGCCTATATTTTCCCCTGGGGTCCCCTCACCCTGCACTTTAGATTGCTGTAATTCCTAAATCTGTGTAGTGTGGTTGAAATTATTTTGATTCCTGCAAGTTATACTGTTTTAAGTTTTAATTTCAATTTATTTGTTGTTCTTCAGTGCTGACTATAAACAGAAGGAATAACTCCATCAGGTTCCAGTATGGTTCTCCTTGTAGTAGGAGAAGGTGTTTTTTTCTTCTTCTTTCAGCCTAATATGAAAGAATATTCTGGGCCAGAATAAGGACTTTATGAACTTTAATTATAAGTGACTGCAGCAGGTTGAATTTCTGGTTCCAATATAGTTTATAGGCTGGTGTAATTACTATTATGTTTAGTTCAGTTTAGTCACTGATGCACCACAATGTTATCTGCATTGAATTTTGAATTGAAAATTATATATAAGTTTTGAAAAAAAAGAAATAAATACATTAATGAACAGAAAACCACTCACAGTCCATCTAGTCTGCCTGAGTCATACTTAAGCATATTAAAGTGACATCACAGTGCTTACCACGATAACAGATTGTGATATCAAACAGCAATCTTGAGTTTTGTTGGTAATAGACTCTTTTTAAAAGACATGTAAAATAGGTGCTGCATTATCTAAAATGTTTAGTAGATCGATAACAGAAAAAGTAAAAACGTCAAAAACACTAACATTAAACATCATTGTTGTACTATAATAGTTTTGAGTATTCTGTTATAGTAGTTACATGCCCTTTGACAGAGTTTGTCAACCATAATATTTTTCTGACAAAAGCATCAATATACCCATTTTTCTTTTAGTTTTTTTTTCATTCCTGACCTAAGGTATGGTTTTCTGTAGTTTTTAATAATTGGAATATATTGGTACGGTGTTGTGACTGCCTTGTACGGTATGGGCTGCGCCATTGGCTCTTGCTCTGAACCAATGGGCGTGCAGCCTACTAACTGTCAGTCAGCGGGCAGCGGGCGGCAGGGCGGGGTGCTGCCGCCACCGGGCTGATGGGGGAGGGTGGTGGGGCTCCGTGGGTGGGTGGGGTGGGGCCACTAGATCACCAGGGAAATTTGACTTTGGGGGTGAGTTTGACCTTATGCCACGATCGGACTTTGTGGTCACTGGAGCACCAGGGATATTGGTCTTTGGAGGTTGAACTCCCTTTACCCTCGTCGGGGCCAGTCGGGGGTTCATTACGTTCTGTCTGCAGTTGGGCCAGTTGGGGGGTTCATTTATATTCTGCCTGCGTCGGGCCAGTCATGGGGAGATTTACTTCATGCCCGTGATCGGGCTGCGCAGGCATTGGTCCCCAACGGCTGCTGCCTGGCAGGGCGCCAGGTGCAAGTCGTTGGGGATCAGCACATCTGCATGCTAATGGGGCCGTAATTAGATGCAAATGGCCCCCTGTGTGCCTTGCAAAAATTATGGCCCCATTTGCATGTCACCTTTTGAATATCGGAAATTTGCACATGGTGCAATGGAACTTGCACCACCGCATCTGAATGCTCCACTCTGACCACTTGCGGTGGCGCAAGTTCCACTGCACCATGCACAGTGGCTGTGGCGGGCGATATTCAAAGGAGTTGCTCAATAAGCATAACTCCGTTGAATATCGCCCAGCCCCACCCTGCACAACTTTTGAGCAGCGCGAGACTTGCGCCACTGAATGGCACAGTTTGAATATCCAGCCCCGTATGTATGTGAGTGTCTGCATATTTTACTGTGTGCACAGTATGTGAGTGTCTACATATTTTACTGTGTGCACAGTATGTGAGTGTCTGCATATTTTACTGTGTGCACAGTATGTGAGTGTCTGCATATTTTACTGTGTGCTCAATATGTATGTGTCTGCATATTTTACTGTGTGCACAGTACGTATGTGTGTCTGCATATTGTACTGTGTGCACAGTATGTATGTGAGTGCCTGCATATTTTACTGTGTGCACAGTATGTTTGTGAGTGTCTGCATATTTTACTGCATGCACAGTACATATGTGTCTGCATATTTTACTGTGTGCACAGTACATATGTGTGTCTACATATTGTACTGTGTGCACAGTATGTCTGTGTCTGCATATTGTACTGTGTGCACAATATGTATGTGTGTCTGCATATTTTACTGTGTGCACAGTATGTATGTGAGTGTCTGCATATTTTTTTGTGTGTACAGCATGTAAGTGAGTGTCTGCATATTTTACTGTGTGTACAGTATGTATGTGAGTGTCTGCATATTTCACTGTGTGCATAGTACATATGTGTCTGCATATTTTACTGTATGCACAGTATGTATGTGAGTGCATATTTTACTGTGTGCACAGTACGTATGTGTGTCTGTGTATTTTACTGTGTGCACAGTATGTCTGTGAGTGTCTGCATATTTTATTGTGTGCACAGCATGTATGTGAGTGTCTGCATATTTTACTGTGTGCACAGTATGTATGTGAGTGTCTGCATATTTTACTGCATGCACAGTACATATGTGTCTGCATATTTTACTGTGTGCACAGTACATATGTGTGTCTACATATTGTACTGTGTGCACAGTATGTATGTGTCTGCATATTGTACTGTGTGCACAGCACGTATGTATGTCTGCATATTTTACTGTGTGCACAGTATGTATGTGAGTGTCTGCATATTTTTTGTGTGTACAGCATGTATGTGAGTGTCTGCATATTTTACTGTGTGCACAGTATGTATGTGAGTGTCTGCATATTTTACTGTGTGCACAGTACATATGTGTCTGCATATTTTACTGTGTGCACAGTATGTATGTGTGTCTGCATATTTTACTGTGTGCACAGTATGTCTGTGAGTGTCTGCATATTTTATTGTGTACTCAGCATGTATGTGAGTGTCTGCATATGTTACTGTGTGCACAGTATGTATGTGAGTGTCTGCATATTTTACTGTGTGCGCAGTACATATGTGTCTGCATATGTTACTATGTGCACAGTATGCATGTGAGTGTCTGTATATTTTATTGTGTGCACAGCACGTATGTGAGTGTCTGCGTATTTTACTATTTGCACAGTATGTATGTGAGTGTCTGCATATTTTACTGTGTGCACAGTACGTATGTGTGTCTGCATATTTTACTGTGTGCACAGTACATATGTGTCTGCATATTTTACTGTGTGCACAGTATGTATGTGTCTGCATATTGTACTGTGTGCACAGTACGTATGTGTGTCTGCATATTTTACTGTGTGCACAGTATGTATGTGAGCGTCTGCAAATTTTATTGTGTGTACAGCATGTATGTGAGTGTCTGCATATTTTACTGCGTGCACAGTATGTATGTGAGTGTTTGCATATTTTACTGTGTGCATAGTACATATGTGTCTGCATATTTTACTGTGTGCACATTATGTATGTGAGTATCTGCATATTTTACTGTGTGCACAGTACATATGTGTCTGCACAGTATGTATGTGTCTGCATATTGTACTGTGTGCACAGTACGTATGTGTGTCTGCATATTTTACTGTGTGCACAGTATGTATGTGAGTGTCTGCATATTTTATTGTGTGCACAGCATGTATGTGAGTGTCTGCATATTTTTCTGTGTGCACAGTATGTATGTGAGTGTCTGCATATTTTACTGTGTGCACAGTACATATGTCTGCATATTTTACTGTGTGCACATGCATGTATGTGTCTGCATATTTTACTGTTGTGCACAGTATGTCTGAAGTGTCTGCATATTTTATTGTGTACACATGTATGTGAGTGTCTGCATATGTTACTGTGTGCACAGTATGTATGAGTGTCTGCATATTTTACTGTGTGCACAGTACATATGTGTCTGCATATGTTACTGTGTGCACAGTATGTATGCGCGTCTGCATATTTTACTGTGTGCACAGTATGTATGTGAGTGTCTGCATATTTTTCTGTGTACACAGTATGTATGTGAGTGTCTGCATATTTTACTGTGTGCACAGTACATTGTGTTTGCATATTTTACTGTGTGCACAGTACGTATGTGTGTCTGTGTATTTTACTGTGTGCACAGTATGTCTGTGAGTGTCTGCATATTTTATTGTGTGCACAGCATGTATGTGAGTGTCTGCATATGTTACTGTGTGCACAGTATGTATGTGAGTGTCTGCATATTTTACTGTGTGCACAGTACATATGTGTCTGCATATGTTACTGTGTGCACAGTATGTATGTGTATCTGCATATTTTACTGTGTGCACAGTATGTATGTGAGTGTCTGCATATTTTATTGTGTGCACAGCATGTATGTGAGTGTCTACATATTTTACTGTGTGCACAGTATGTATGTGAATGTCTGCATATTTTACTGTGTGCACAGTACGTATGTGTGTCTGCATATTTTACCGTGTGTACAGTATGTATGTGAGTGTCTGCATATTTTATTGTGTGCACAGCATGTATGTGAGTGTCTGCATATGTTACTGTGTGCACAGTATGTATGCGTCTGCTTATTTTACTGTGTGCACAGTACATATGTGTCTGCATATGTTACTGTGTGCATAGTATGTATGTGTGTCTGCATATTTTACTGTGTGCACAGTATGTATGTGAGTGTCTGCATATTTTATTGTGTGCACAGCATGTATGTGAGTGTCTGCATATTTTACTGTGTGCACAGTATGTATGTTAGTGTCTGCATATTTTACTGTGTGCACAGTACATATGTGTGTCTACATATTTTATTGTATGCACAGCATGTATGTGAGTGTCTGCATATTTTACTGTGTGCACAGCATGTATGTGAGTGTCTGCATATTTTACTGTGTGCACAGTATGTATGTGAGTGTCTTCATATTTCACTGTGTGCACAGTACATACAGTATTGTCTGCATATTTTACTTTGTGTACAGTACGTATGTGTGTCTGCATATTTTACTGTGTGCACAGTACGTATGTGTGTCTGCATATTTTACTGTGTGCACAATATGTATGCGAGTGGCTGCATGTTTTACTGTGTGCACAGTACATATGTGTGTCTACATATTTTACTTTGTGCACAGTACGTATGTGAGTGCATATTTTACTGAGTGCACAGTACGTATGTGAGTGTCTGCATATTTTACTGTGTGCACAGTATGTATGTGAGTGTCTGCATATTTTACTGTGTGCACAGTATGTATGTGAGTGTCTGCATATTTTACTATGTGCACTGTATGTATGCGAGTGTTCATGTATATGAATATATATAGAGTGCACAGCCTATTTATAGGGGATATGCTTTTGCATGGCCTAATTTAAAACATGCAATTAATCTTTTTTTGTTAATATTGTTTTCATGAACTGTGCAACAAACAGTAACAGTGTGTACAGAAGGTTTGAAGTGCGAGGGACAAAACCATACCACACAAAAGTCAACTCCTCACAAGTGATGATAAAGAGTATTTTGTGAATCAGGGCATTGTGTTTTCATTTTATACAACATAAGTTTACTAGTTATAATCATTCCTCTCAACTGTCCTTGATTACAAAATCACTCATTTTCCCCCTTAAAAATGCTCTGTCCCTCATTGATCCCACATTGAAAAGGTGAGAATGTACACAGAGAATGTACTTTAAATTTAGACTTTAATTCTATGATGCTTAATAAAAAATGAATTCTGTACAGGTAAACACAATGGTTCCCACCATGATTTTAGATTGTATCTCCATGTTTGCTGATGTGTCCCTCATTATGAGGGTCAGTGTCCCTCATTTTGAGTGTCAGTGTTTATTTATTTAGTTCAAATGTTTTACCAGAAAAGCCATTCTGAACTGGTATCAGCCAATTTTCAAATGTGGGAGGAGGGAAGAGAGGAGAAGAGAACATATATAAAGTACAATATATAAAGTAATACAACAAAATGGAAATAGAATATACAATTTCAAGAACACTTAAGGAATAAATTGCCAACAGTAAATTATCATAGTGTAAATTGTGAAACAGACACAATAGCATTAAACAGTGAGCAGCACAACAAAATAAGTATCCCACATTTTAGTGACAAAAGGTTGAGAGGTATGGTTATAATTTGAAACTATGCTGTTTGTGTGAAAATTGAACGGTTTCTCTTTAATTTTTAGCTGCTTGCTTCTGTGCTGCACAAGGCTATCAGTATGCCTATGTAATATGTTTATTACTTTGTGGTGTTTTGGTTTTAAATTAGTTGCAGCATTAGGAGGTCTCAAGCCTGGTAACTCCCTGAACCTGTTGCGTATAGACTCGGCACTGGTTCTGCTAAAGAGTGGAATTAACTTAATTTCCATTAAATGCCTGGGTGTGAGAGATGGACTTCCCTCTAAGCCACATTGCAAACTTCCCCCATTTAGGAGTGTGAGTGAGTCACAGGGGCCCTGCACTGTATGCAGTCTGTAAATACCACTTGATTTCGATCAGACTGTGGTCGTGCTGGTGTAATAAATAGCTCACTACATTCTGCTGCTGCTGCTAAAGGGGAAGCTTGCACCAAGTAAGTAGTGTGAGTCTACGTTACACCAGGTTGCTGTACGACCTGTTTACCTAGCAACTCTCTCAACTGTCCACATTAGGAGGGACAGTCCCTCACTTTGCCATTCAGAACCTCTCTGTCCGTACCTCTCAGTGGTCTCACTTTAGGAGGGACAGACCCCAACTTTACCACTCAGAACCCCTCTGTCTGGCCCTCACAACTGTCCCACATTATTAAGGACAGTCACTCACTTTATCACTCAGACCCCTTCTGTCCTCGACTCTCAGCTGTCCCACTTGAGGAGGGACAGACCCTAACTTTGCCACTCAGAACCCCTCTCTCCACCCCTCTCAACTGTCCCACTTTATTTGGGACTGACCTTAACTTTATCACTCAGAACTCCTCTGTCCATCCCTCTTAAATGTTCCATATCAGGAAGGATCTACTGTACAGCACAGTGGTCAAGAGCACTGAGCTGCAAACCTGGAGAACTGGGTTTGAATTCCATAGCCACAACTTCTATACTCTGTGACCATGAACAGGTCACTTAACTTCCCTGTGCTTCCAAGATGCACCTGGAAACATGCCTTAGCTTAGTATGTCTTTCTTGGCCAAAAATCATAAACTAAAAATTAAAAATAAATGTCCCTCATTTTATCCCTCTGATCTCCTTAGTCCACACCTCATGTCCCACATTAGAAGGCACATCCTTCATGTTACTGCTCAGAACCCCTCTGTCAGTACCTCTCAACTGTTTCACATAATTTAGGTGGAAAGTCTTTCATTTATCACTCAGAATTCATTTGCCCATCCCTCTCAACTGTATCACACTAGGAAGGATGTCCTTGGCCGGCCTGGTTGCGCTGAGGGTTGAGGCACTGGACACCGCACCTCGCACCATGCCAGTGACCTGGGTTCGGGAATGAGCCCAGGGTGTTGGGGGTCAGCAGGGAAAGACTGGGACTGAGCACCCACAGACTGCTCTCCTAGTCCTGGGGTGGGCTGGGGAACTTCATCGCACTGTAGCAGCCCCTGGGGATGAGACGTTAAACCGAGGTCCTATCTGCCTGGATTGGTGGTAGTTCAGGTGGATGTTAAAGATCCAACGGCACTTATCGAAAAGAGTAAAGGGATTTCCCCGGTGTCCTGGCCAAATTTCCCTCATTCACTAAAAATACCACCAACAGCTTAATCTGGTTCAAAGTCAGTTGGCATTCATCTGTATCCCCCTCCCCCGGGTCGTGCCTGAAAATAGGCAGGATTTGTCTAGTGCACTTACCTGGCCAACAAAAACTAAAGAAATAAATAAATAATAAATAAACTACTAGTGTCGGTGGCACTAGAGGGGGAGTGCGGCAGGTGGCAGCACGTTGTGCCTGGAGGTCATGGCACATCCATGCTCCAGGGGCCGACTGGGTGGAAAATGGATGGGCGCGACCATGCAGCCTAATGACTGCACTCCAAGCTGCCCAGAGGACTTTGGCGGAGTCCTGTTGGGGAGGGTCCGGGGCTATCCTGGCTGGTAGAGGCAGGGGGGAGCCCTCCAACAGGATGGCAAGATGGCCATCCCGGATTCTCCTGGGTGCAGTTTGAGCTACCCAGCTCTCCGAGCAGGCGGAGCTGGCAGCTGGATGCCACAAGCCAGAGTGCCGCAGCGAGGAGGAAAAAAGTAGTCCTGATGAAAAAAATAAAATAAGAAAAAGGAAGGATGTCTCTTATTTACCACTCAAAACCCCGCTCTGTCTATCCCTCTTAACTGTTTCACATTAGGTGGGTATGTCCTTCATGTTACCACTCAAAACCCCTCTGTCTCTCCCTTTCAACAGTCCCACTTTCAGAGGTACAGTCCCTCATTTTACTACTCAAAACCCCTCTATCCATCCCACTCAACTGCCCCACATTAGGAGGGATGTCCCTCATTTACCACTGAGAATCTCTCTGTCCATCTCTTTCAGTTGTCCCACATCAGGAGTGACCTCCCTCATTTTATTCCTCAGAACCCCTCCCTGCATCTGCTGACTTTTACCCTGCATTCATGATCCTCATGGTGTTTTGTATATGTTAGTGTCTGAAGTTAGCTGCATGTCATTTACAGTGCTTAAGCATCTGTCTAACTGCAGGGCAGGGGATGTAGGCTTCCAAATTTCTATGGAAAGATTGCCAGGGAGAGAGCAGCAGCAGATAAAACTAAGAATTAGCACCCCCTCAGCTTTTGGCTGGTTTGGATGTACCACTGGGGTCTCCCCTTCTTCTCTTTTACATATTAACTAGGCAGTATGCTACTCCATTATGGGTGCATGAAGCCAGCACCTTAAAATTGGCCGAGTACAGAGGGCATAATTACACCAAGGAAACAGGTCACTCTAATAGCCATACCATGGACAGATATGTGGGGAGGAGAGAGTTCTCAGACACCACTTCAAGGCCTTGCATTATGAAATTTAGAAGAGATGTGAGAACTCCCCTTTTGTAATAAAGGACCAAACCTCCCCTCTGTGTTCTCCTGCACCAATCATACTGTCTGGCAGTGAAGCAGTAATTGTACTTTGAGTGCCCGGCTGTGTTTTAGTCTCCTTGTGTGACTGATCCATGTCCAGTCAGATCTACTGAATGTGAAATAGCTACCTACAGGCCCCGGAAGCTACTGAGCAGCTTCTCTACGTATTGATTTGGTACAGAGGTGAGCCACAGGTGAGGTGGACAATTGATGATCAGTGACCTGAACTCTAAAGCTAAGCTGGCAGACTTTTAGGCCATATTGTTGAAGTGACACACAGAGTCTTCACTGCAAGAAATCAGACACCCTGCTCTGCAGAACCTAATGCTTGCCAAGTCAGAGAGGAGCACCTTTGTTGGTCACTGCCGGCTGCTTTGTGTCTTCCAAGCCTAGCTAATACAACTGTCATGCACAAAGAGATGGGGGGACTATGACAAGCAATTGTGTCTTGATGTTGGACAGCTAGCCACAGAACCCTAGCCCCAGGCCAGCATCAGCATTAGAACCTCTTTGATGAGCCAGCTGCTCGACCATGGGAGAGGGACAAAATGTAGAAAATGGCATTTAAAAAAAAAAGTTGAACTGAGAATGTTTATTTTCCTACTAACACATGTTCACTCACTTTGTATTGTGCACATACAGATACAGTATCATATACATTTGGGCAACACTCAGGTACCATTTATATTCATAAACACACACATACTATAGATATGCACACATACCATGTAGATACAGCACATGCGGAGACACCATACATATGCATGTGCGCAGATACATATACATGGAGGATGCACATGCTGATACCATGTATGCAGAGAAACAGATATCTACTGCATCAGTGAACAAGGCAAGGCAAGGTTTATTTTTCAGGGCGCCCAATCCTGGAGGCTCAGGGTGCCATACAAATAAATACACACTATTCATAAAATACAGCACACACAAACAAAACACTAATAAATAATCCGACTAATAAAAACAGTTAAAAATAATAGCAGTCGTTAAAGAGGCTACCCCAGAAATAAATACTAATAGATAGTGTCTGGGAAAGCTTGACTAAACAGGAGGGTCTTGAGGTAGGCCTTGAACACTTCAACTGAAGGGGCCTCCCTTACAGATGAAGGCAGCGAGTTCCACAGGACGGGGCCGGCGACACTAAATGCTCTGTCGCCAGCAGTTTTTAGCCTCACCCTGGGAACCACAAGGAGGCCTGTAGAGGAAGAATGGAGTGAGCGGACAGAGGCAGCAGGTGTTAGGAGGTCAGACAAGCATCCAGGGCCCAGCTCGTGTAGGGCCTTAAAAGTGAGCAAGCCCACTTTAAAGGGGATCCTCCACCTGACGAGCAGCCAGTGCAGTTCACGCAGCACCGGCGTGGTTTGGCAGTATTTAGACTGCCCCGCCAAGAACCTGGCAGCTATGTTCAAACAACATGAAGTCTTGCTGTATTCTGACTATATGCAGTTAGGCCCAGCACTTGAACTGTTCCAGAGAGGAAAGGGTTAACTCTGTGCCAAGGCATAGAACGTTGAGCTTGAGCTCGGTTTTCAAACTTCTGTCCCAGGTACTCCTCAGTGTAACCGTCAGATTCTTTACTCCACCTAACTGAGAAGTCGCTCCGGAGATTGTCTCCTTCACTTCATTTTGGTTTAAGTAAAAAATTGGTTGGTTTGTCAACTGTTTACTTATTTTTTCGGTGTTCGCATTTCTGTCCTCTGTACAGTAAGTGTGTAGTAGGTAGTTTAGTGTTTTGTGGTAGAAGCTGTTTTTCGTTCGGTTTCTTCCTGGCCGGTCCAGTTAGGAACCGAAGCAATTCTGTTTGATTTGTTCTGTGAATTGTGTTGGGGTTTCTGGTACCTATCGGGTCCTAATAAAATGATAATTTGCTTGTTTTTTTAACCGACCTGTGACACGGATGGAACCAATAGGTTTGTAGTTATCTGGCTTAAACGCTGGTAAAGGTAACTTTTTCCTTTACACATGCCTGAGAAACCTAAAAAGAAAACCGGTCCCACTGGGTTTAAGCACTGCACCGAGTGTGGGGGAAGCCTTTGCTAAGGCTGATCCCCACCTCGTCTGTGTTTATTGTCTGGGGTTTGACCACCTCAAACCGGACTGCCAAATATGTAAAAACTTTCCCAAAGCCACTTTAGATAAATGTTTAGGTAGGCTGAAGGAAAGGGAGGCCGAGAAATCCGATGACCTGGATGGCCAGCCCAGTTCGGTTTCTGACCGAACCTGAGGGAGTGCCCACTGACCTGGGCGATACCTCCTCGGGCAAAAGGAGAGCTGATTTTGTGGAATCAGTTCCATCTAAGAGAAAGTGCAAATCAGCTGGTTCGTATTCCAGTTCCCATGTTCCGACCGCTGATGAAATAGTTGAAGCGATTGCTACTGTACAATTGCTTTGCCTGGTTCCAACTGAACTGACACCGACTCAAAGACGATCAGTTCGGTCGGACTTGCCTGCTTCTGAATATGATTCTGAAGAATTTTATGAGGGTGATTGGGAAGGAGATGAAGACTATGAAGATGAAAAGGATTATGAAGGCCTAGATGAGCCAGTAGAGCCTGACATCTCCCCAGATAGGCCTTCCAATGTGTCTCCTCCCAGGCTTTCTGAGTCCCCCTTCCATTTCTTGTTCTACAAGAAAGTGGCTGATGCTCTTCATCTTCCAGTGGAAGAGGCGGAACAGGATCAGGAGGAACCTGACTATGTTGAAATGATGGATGTCCCAGAGTCTAAAAGGGTGTATATCCTCTGCATAAATCCCTGGGGAAACAGACACAGAAAATTCTTTAGTTTCTAACATCCATACCTCCTGTGGATAAAAAGATGGACAGGAGGTATTCCCTGTCAGGTCCTGGGACAGAATTCCTTGTAAGCCATTGCAGCCATGTGGGGGTAGTGCAAGCTGCAGCCTGTGACAAGGCTAACATTCTCCTGGCATCTCACCCCCAGATAAGGATTCCAGAAAAGTGGATTCCATGGCAAAGAAACAATACTTGGCATCTTCTTTGGAGCTCAGGCACTCTGATTACCTGGCATATACAGCCAGATACCACAAGTCTATGTGGGATACAGTTCTGGAGCTGGCTAAGGATGTCCCTCCTCAGCTGGCCTAGGAGCTGGAACAGGTGGCTGAGGATGGTATTGAGGCATCAAAGGTCCAGTTTCATGCTGCTGTTGATTCAAGTGATGTTACATTCTAGGGTCATGGCTACATCTGTCTCCATGAGGAGATTTGCTTGGCTTAGGTGTGCCAGTTTATCACAGGATACCCAGACCAAGGCTATGGATTTTCCTGTCACCGGTAACTCTTTGTTTGAGGAGCAAACAGAGGCTTACATGAAAAAGATGGACGAATACAGATCCATCTACAGGAGTGCTGCCGCCAAGGAAAAGCAGGTCACTCCTCAGAGGCAGCAATCTAGAGCTGGCAGAGGAAGGCCTTTTCATAGGCCTTTTTACCAAGCCCAGGCCTCGTCTTCTTTCCAGCAGAGGGGGTTCTTTAGGGGAAGAGGCAGAAGGGGGGATGACCAGGACTCCATCCTCCACTCAGCCCATGCCCCCTGCCAAACAGACACCCTGATGTGTCAGTCAGGGTCGCCTCCCTGGTTCCAGTAGGGGGCAGGCTGGCTCACTACTCCCAGGCCTGGGTGTCTATTACCTCAGACAAATGAATCCTGGAAGTAGTGAGCCAGGGACTTGCTCTCAGCTTCAGAAGGTTCCCAAAAATGAGAGCTAAGTCTTTCAATCCTCCCTCTCCTGTGGTGACAAAGGCTTTAGAGGCAGACGCCTCCTCTCTACTGCTCCTGCTAGCAGTACAGAGGGTACCTCTCAATCACAGGGGAAAAGGACTGCATTCCAGATACTTCCTTACCTCAAAAGAAAACAGGAGAGTGATGACCCATCCTAGATCTACGATAGCTGAACAAACACATGCTAAAGCCAAAGTTCAAAATGGTGACTCTGGGAATAATTCTCCCCTCTCTGAGTCTAGGAGACTGGCTAGCCTCCCTGGGTCTTAGGGATGCCTATTTCCACATACCTATCAGACATTCCCACAGAAAGTACCTCAGGTTCGAGTTGCCTCTGGTCACTACCAGTTCAGAGCAATGCCTTTCGGCCTAATATCTGCTCCAAGGGTGTTCACCAAGTGTCTAGCAGTAGTGATGACCTTTCTCAGGAGACAAGGCATTTTACTGTTCCCTTACCTGGATGACTGGCTCATAGTGGGTCAGTCCTCAGACCAAGTCAAGCTGGCTCTAGAGGTCACTCAAAAGCTTCTGGACTCCTTAGGATTCATCCTAAATCTAGAAAAGTCTGTTCTGGAACCAACCCAGCTTCTCACATTTAGAGGGGTGGAGCTGGACACTGTCCAGGCAAAGGCCTTTCTTCCTCTTTCAAGGGTTCAGTCCCTCATCACTCTTGTTTCCTCTTTTTGCCCACTAGTGTCTCAGCCAGCCAGACATTTCTTGCAGTTACTAGGCCACATGGCAGCTTGCACTACAGTAGTGCAAGGAGCAAGGTTTCAAATGAGAGATATTCAATTTCATCTAAAATCTTTTTGTTCTCAGAAAAAAGACCCCCTCTCCAAGTTAGTTCCAGTGTCTCAAACCCTGGTTCAGGCTCTCCAGTGGTGGCTGGAGGAGGACAATCTGAGGCAAGGTTTCCCCTTCCTCAGTCAGGCCCCAACAGTGATTCTCAACACAGAAGCTTCCCTGCTGGGATGGGGAGCCTGTCTGGATCAGCTCACTGCGCAGGGAACATGGTCTCATCAGGAGTCTCTCCTGCACATAAATCTTCTTGAACTCAGGGCTGTCTTTCTAGCACTTCAGACATTCTCGAACACAATTCTGGGGAAAGTGATGCAGATCAGGACAGACAACATCACAACCATGTGGTACATCAACAAGCAGGGGGGCATTCGGTTCCCAGCCTTGTGCACCAAAGCCATGAAAATATGGTCACTAGCTTATTCCCTGCAGGTTTCCCTGATAGCTGTGCATCTCCCAGGGAAGGACAATGTACTGTTAGATGCTCTCAGCAGGACTTCCCAAGGTCACCACGAATGGGCCCTGAATCCTCTAATTCTTCAGATCATTTTCAAAAAGGTGGGGCACTCCAGAGATAAATCTCTTTGCAGCCCCGGACAATCATCAGCTCCCCCTATTCTGCTGCAAACCTCCTCTTTTGGGGTCTGTTCCCCAAGATGCTCTCCTGTTGGATTGGACAAACAGGTTTCTGTATGCTTTTCCTCCTTTTCCTCTGATACTCAAGAGTTCTGGTCAAGATCAAATCTCAGCCTTGCACTGTGATTCTGGTGGCCCCAGAATGGGCCAGGCAGCCTTGGTACCCCCTACTACTGTTAATGTCAGTGACAATTTCTCTTTGTCTTCCCAGACAGTTCAATTTTTTCACCTCATCACAGGGAATGATACTGTATCCCAACCTTCAGACTCTCAGACTCAAAGCTTGTCTGTTGAGGAGCTAGAATATGCAGGCCTGCATCTTTCCCAATCAGCCCAGAATATTATTAAGACTAGTAGAAAACCTTCCACTAGAAAAACCTACAATTCCAAAAGGAAGAGATTTGGTTTTTGGTGTTCTCAGAGGCATATTCAGCCAGATTCAGCTGACATTGCCACTGCTTTGGACTATTTGGTGCATCTTAACAGTTTAGGCCTCAGGTCTACCACTCTCAAAGTGCATTTGGCAGCCATCTCTGCCTTCCTTTCAGCTGGGAAGGGTTCTTCCTTAGCCTCCCATCCAGTTTTCAAGAGATTTTTCAAGGGTTTGTTTCATATCAATCCACCCTTTAGGGACCCTACCCCTGTTTGAGATCTGAATATCTGCATTGCACAGCTTATGTAGCCTCCTTTTGAACCATTATCGTAAGCTGAGCTAAAATACTTGACTTGGAAAACTGTGTTCCTGGTAGCCATTACCTCTGCCAGGAGAATCAATGAGTTACAGGCTTTATCAGTGGAACCTGTTTTCATTTCATTTCATTTCACCTGGATAAGGTGGTCCTTCAAATGAATAGAAAGTTCCTTCTCAAGGTGGTATCAGACTTTCATCTAATCTATGTCATTGCTTGCATTTTTTACAGACCATTCTTCCTCTGGGGAGAGAAGATTACACAGTCTTGATGTAAAGATGGTCATTAGTTATTATATAGAATTCACTAAGACATATAGAAATGACTGTTCACAGCTGTTTCTCACTTATAGAGAAGTGGGGAAAGGTAAACATGCTGCTAAGAGAACTATTGCCAGGTGGATTGTCTCCTGTATCCAGTTCTGCTATTCAAAGTTGGGGAAAGAGCCTTCCTCAGGCCTGAGGGCTCACTCCACCAGAGGTACAGCTGCTTCGGTCGCAGCAACTAGAGACATACCCTTAGTGGAAATCTGTTAAGCAGTCACCTGGAAAACTGTTCACACATTTACCAAGCATTACTCTCTAGACATCCAGTCAAGAAGTGATGCTAGGTTTGGCACAGCAGTACTGCAGAGCTTGTTCCCAAAGTAGGTTCTGTCACTCCCTCCTCCAAGGGGGTACAGCTTGGTAGTCTGCATATAGTCAGAATACAGCAAGGCTTCATGTTGTTTGAAGAAAAAATTACTCACCATAGTAATGTTGTTTCTTCTAATGGAGTCTTGCTGTATTCTGAACTCCTTCCCTGCCTCCTCTCCTGGAACCAAGATGTTTTTGGGATGTGGGTGGGCAGGCACGGTGCTGCACCCCAGGGGTGTGCCTGGGTTACCTCTTCTTAGGATGAGGTTTTTGTTATTATTACTTTAAATATATATTATGAAGTTTTACTACCTACTTGGATTCTTTTTGGAGTTCTCGACTTGAGTCTTTTGGACCCTAAAAATCTGTTTATTGCCTTATGGCACAAACATTTTACAAAAACAATTTCTGTTTCTAGTGAGTTAGCATAGTGCTCGTAAGAATCTGATGGTTGCACTGAGGAGTACCTGGGACAGAGGTTTGAAAACCAAGCTCGAGCTCAACGTTCTGTGCCTTGGCATAGAGTTAACTCTTTCTTCTCTGGAGCAGTTCAAGCGCAGGGACTAACTGCATATAGTCAGACTACAGCAAGACTCCATTAGAAGAAACAACATTACTATGATGAGTAATTTTTTCTTCTGCACTAGCTACAGCCTACATAGGATACCTCCTGTGACCAAGAAGTAGAGCACACTACAGTAATCAAGCCTAGATGTTACGAAGGCATGTACCAAGGTGCGTAGGTCCATAGGCGGAACTAGGGGCTTGATCCTGGCGATGTTCCTAAGATGGTAAAAGCAGGTCCGAACAATGGATGACACCTGTGCTTCAAATGTCCATACGCTGTCGAAGGTCACACCCAGATCACGCATTCTAGAGGAGGCCTTCAATGGCACAGATCCCAGGAATAACCCAGTAGCTGCACCCATGCATGCTAATGAACAAAAAATCTTGACTATCCGTGCATTCAGATATATTATATATTCATGTACATAAATGGCATATATATAAGATTTTTTGTTCATTAGCATGCACAGGTCCAGCTACTGGGTTATTCATGGGATCTGTGCCATTAAAGGCCTCCTCTAGGATGCATGATCTGGGTGTGACCTTCGACAGCACATTGACATTTGAAGCACAGGTGTCATCCATTGTCCGGACCTGCTTTTGCCATCTTAGGAACATCGCCAGGATCAAGCCCCTAGTTCCACCTATGGACCTCTGCACCTTGGTACATGCCTTCGTAACATCTAGACTTCTGGGTCGCAGGAGGTATCCTCTGCAGGCTGCAGCTAGTGCAGAAGAAAAAATTACTCACCATAGTAATGTTGTTTCCTCTAATGGAGTCTTGCTGTATTCTGACTATATGCAGTTAGCCCCAGCACTTGAACTGCTCCGGAGAGGAAAGAGTTAACTCTATGCCAAGGCACAGAACATTGAGCTCGAGCTCAGTTTTCAAACCCTCTGTCCCAGGTATTCTTCAGTGTAACCGTCAGATTTTTACGAGCACTATGCTAACTCACTAGAAACAGAAATTGTTTTTGTAAAATGTTTGTGCCATAAGGCAATAAACAGATTTTTAGGGTCCAAAAGACTCAAGTCGAGAACTCCAAAAAGAATCCAAGTAGGTAGTAAAACTTCATAATATATATATTTAAAGTAATAACAACAAAAACCTCATCCTAAGAAGAGGTAACCCAGGCGCACCCCTGGGGTGCAGCACTGCGCCTGCCCACCCACATCCCAAAAACAACTTGGTTCTAGGAGGGCAGGCAGGGAAGGAGGTCAGAATACAACAAGACTCCATTAGAAGAAACAACATTACTATGGTGAGTAATTTTTTCTTCAAACAACATGAAGCCTTGCTGTATTCTGACTATATGCAGACTACCAAGCTGTACCCCCTTGGAGGAGGGAGTGACAGAACCTACTTTGGGAACAGGCTCTGCAGTACTGCTGTGCAAAACCTAGCATCACTTCTTGACTGGATGTCGAAAGAGTGATGCTTGGTAAATGTGTGGACAGTTTTCCAGATGGCTGCTTTACAAATTTCCACTAAGGGTATGTCTCTAACTGCTGCGACCGAAGCAGCTGTACCTCTGGTGGAGTGAGCCCTCAGGCCTGAGGGAGGCTTTTTCCCCAACTTTGACTAGCAGAACTGGATACAGGAGATAATCCACCTTGCAATAGTTCTCTTAGTGGCAGGTTTACCTTTCCCCACTTCTCTCACTCTCTCTCTCTCTATATATGTATATATATATATATATATATATACACACATGCAGATACCATGTCCATGTAGAAACAACAATATGCTATACAGTACATATAGTTATACACTCATGTTCATGCTAAAGTACTGCAGAACACACACACACACACACACACACACACGATCTGTGCTGTTACACTCTGGCCTTTTGTTTGCAAACTGTTTACAGTTACACAGGGAGGTCCAAGGTGTAGTTTCTCTGAAATAATTATGTTTTTTTCCTAAATTGGCAGGATTATCAGAAACTGGTTATTCATGTACCGAACCCTCCATGCAACAAGGGTGTCAAACATAATGTTCATTTGGAAATGAGTATGAACAATCTTCAATTCTAATTGACTGAGAAGTACTGAGAGCTGAGCTGTTGCCCCAGCACAGTAACCCAGTTGACCTGTATGACCCAGCCAAACAGGACTCAGCACCCACACAACTCATCCCCCCTGTGTGCCAAGTGAAAATGCTCACACCCATCATGACTGACCTTGGAATCAAGCTCCCCAAGGGAACCTCAGTAAAAAGCATTGTAACTGCCAAGTTTAAAATCCTGTTCTGCTCCGTCCTTCACATGATTAAAGAAAAACTGCACCCTCATGTCATGTAAATTGTATTTGTTTCCATGCCAACAGGTAAATCTTTTCCTGTAGCTAGTAAGGCTATATGTGTGTGATTTAGTTTGTTTTCACTGTTCATGGTAGCCCCCTGTGACTACCCTGGGGGTCTCCATTTTATGGTTGTTGAAATCTCATTGTCCCTGACAGCTGTATTAGCATATGAGAACATGATGTCAGATACCATGTATCTCTATGCTGAAAGAACAAATATCCTACAAAAACTCTCCGCAAATACATAAATTGAAGGCAATTTAAAGGGAAAAGAACCCTGCATTACAACTCAGTTTGCAAAGTTAACTGAAGGTAAATATGCTATTTCACGCCTTCCTGCAGCTTGTTTCTTTGAAGTTTAGTTAAGCAGACAGGCATGCTGTGGAGTCTAAAGGGTGATTACCTATCATGTTCTCATATGCTAATGCAGTTCTCAGGGACAGTGAGATCAACCAGCAAATGGAGACCCCCAAGATAGTTACAGAGCCTAGTATGAAGTGTGAAAACAAACTAAAGCAATTGCATACATCTCTGGCCCTGTACACATCAGGCTAGTTAAAATGTTTTAAGGTGCTTAAAATGTTTTAACTAGCGCAAACACGGTGCCCATCCGCATTTAAGCACGGCTAACGTGTTTCCAAGCAGTAAAAACTCAGTTGGACTGCTTTGGGAGCTAGTCTCAGGTCTGTTTTTAAACACAGTTTGATGAGGGAAAGCATGTTACCCTGTAGTGTGGACAGACATCTGCATATTGTTCCTCTTGGAAGCATGTTAACAGTCATGGAGAACCCATTTTTAAAAACATTAGTGGAGGCAGATGCGGACTGGAGTCGACCATGTTACAGCTGAGTTCAAACTCGATGAAAAATAATGTGGATGGGCTGCTGTGGTGAGTTTGAAAACGTTTTTAAAACGTTTGTTAAAACGGTGCAAATCTTCATCTCTAATATATACATGGCCTCTGACAGCCATACAAAAAGAGTTGTCTGTTGACATGGAAACATAAAATATAGAAGATATGTGTGTGTAGCTTTCCTTTAAGCAGTCAAACAATTGCTCGCTGTTGTTCCGGTGCTCCTCGTGCCATTCCGAACTGTCCCACTCCAGATGACAGGCTACACAAAGTTCAAAATGGCAAACTGCCCACTCACACTACACACTCCTGTCCTGCCACACTACAAATTCAAATTCTGATGAACAATCCACCTGCTGTGCTCTATCTGTCATTCTATACACTCTGGGACTCCAGGTCCTCTTGAAGCTCCAACCTGCCTGAAAAGTGGTGGCCCAAATGGGGCTCCCAAACATGCTGCTGACTAACTACCTCTTCTGGCAGAAATACAAACACAAAATAAAGATGTATTACTGAGCCTAATGTTCACCACAGAGGATGAGCAAACCATAAATCAAGTAGCAGGTTATCTTAAAACTATTTCCGTGATACGCTTAAAACATCGCTAATGATTTTTGCCTGTAAGCATTTGAATATGATTTTATATATATATATATATATATATATATATATATATATATATATATATGCTGTCAATATATTTATTGTACTCATAAGAAATGTGTTTTAATAAGATTGTAGTAGTTTATTTGTATATTTTTATTGATTGTCATGTATGTAAGAATATAATGGTTTCAGATTGAACAAATAAAATTTAATTGAGTTGACTACCTCTTCTTTAAAGGCCTACCACTCCACTAACTAACAAACTGTTCTCTTGACAGTGCCTCCTAAACTGCTGCTAATTGCTGCTACTATCCACACAAGGCTACTGCCAGAAAACTGCCACAGATTGAGACTGCTCCCTTAACTCTACTGCTGCCCATATACACCGCCTATGTGCACACCGATGCCACCTACTAGCCTTCTGCTAATGCCACATTCTACAGGCACTACTTTTTTTATTCAATTTATGTTTCTATTTTTTTTTACTAAGTTGAAACACACAAACTGTTTCTTGATAAAATATTTATTTATGAATACTGTAGGACCCATTTCATAACTGCAATAAGGCACTCCAAAGGATGAGTTGTGGTATGGTTTCAGACATTCTTTGGTAGTGGAAGCACTGGGTTTCACCTTGTGCTTCAATCCACCTGAGGCAGGCCATTATCCTACCACTACCCCATTCCAATTGTGCCTTACTGCTTAATTAAATTGTGTGCAATCATCCCCAGCAACAGTCTGAGGGCAAGGGCATCATTGGAGGAGCAATCTTGTCTCATGTACCACTGCTCACCTCAAAACACTTGCTCGTTACAAATCTAAATCGATGGTTCACGTGACCTGCATCCACATGCTCCACCCCACCCATGGGTCTTGTATTTTAGTTTTTTCACTGTCTTTAAAACATCTTCTGACTGTTCTCAGCTGACATCAACATCACTGTATTTGTGACATCACAGTCTGTTGTTATGGTAAGCAGTTATGTCATAAACCAAAGTGCTATGAGGTCAATTGGTGACCGTCAAATGATTTTTATACTGACTTGCTTAACAGACTACCAAAATGTGTCATACACCTTGGAAAGGTAATTAAGAAACATTTCTGTTTATGAAAATAGAAACACAGACTATGTCTGCAGAACAAGTGGTCCAGCTAGTCTTCCCATTTCTCTACCTAGTTCCATAACTGGTCTAACAATGAGATGATATACAGAGCTCCCATTTAAGATATAAATTTGAGCTGTTATTTCTGGAGGACAGGGTAGCAGACAGGAGGCTGGAACTTGTGGGGGGTGGGGGGTTTGGTAGCCAACCTGTATTTCTCTTAATAAACAATGGCTGGACACGGATACACAGAAACACAGAAATGTGATGGCAGAGAAAGGCCCCACGGCCCATTTAGTCTTCCCAACACCCTACCTCCCCCCTTCTGTTATGCTTCCACCCTCTTTTCCCAACCCCTTAAATCTATCCCACTCTGACTGACTGACACATAGTCTAAAGGATTATGTTAGCAGCTGGGACCTGCATGCACAATAAAACACTTACAATTTAATCTGTAAAAATACTCATTTTGAAAAAAGTAAACATTTTAATAATAGAATTAAGGCATTCCTGTGATTGGGCTACTTTTGTTAATCTAACCCGTGGAGCATAAGGCACTCAACTTGGCCTTTCGCCTCATCACCCCCCCCGGGTTAGATAAACTGACAGTAACCTAACCCCTGGTTGTACCATAATGCTTAAGAATGCTCCTAAACAGTAACCTGTAGCCCGATAACTGGGCTTTCTTAATGGCTACTGCTAGCCCATCAGAGGCTATCAGTGTTAAGTGTGAGGTAATAAGGCCCAAGAACTCAATGGAAAAGGTTATTTATTTATTTTTTGGTGGAGAGGAGGTGTTCATTTTTCAGGTTTTTTTTTGTAAAAGAACAGCGACTCCTTGGACACATGGAAGAGGCTTCCCCTCCCCTGATGGGACTTACTTTCAAAATCCAGGAAAAAATGCGGGCAGTTCTCTAAATCTTTGCCAAGGACCTTTATCAGGTTGCCCATGGCCAGCGAACCTGGGAGGAAACAAACAGGAAAAAACAAAACAAACAAAACAACAACCAAAAACAACAAAGAGATACGTGAGAGCCAAAACCCCACAGAGTCATTCCAATGTCATCTCTGTCTTTTAAGGTTGGGTAGACAGGCTTTAGAAACCTGCAGTGCTATACCCGCCCCTACGCCACTGTTTGCTCAACTCTCCCACTAGCTCATCTAGCCCGGACTCCATTCATAAACAGTATATAACCACAGCAGCTTACCGAGTTGTAGCTTTTGTCTGGTCCTCCTGAAGCTCTCTCTCCCCCTCTCTTACTGTCTTTCTCCGCCTATATCAGTGAAAGATCTCCCTTTGTAATTGTTTCACCCTGCAGTCCTTCTGTATGTACAACTTGATTCACTCTGCCTTCCTCTGTCCCTCACACACTGTGCGGAAATCAGGCTTTTTTTAAATCCACTTCTGTTTTTTCTATTTTTGAGACCACACTGGTGGGGAGGGGGGAGCTGAGTGCTGCTGTTTGTTTAACTTCCTGTGTGCAAGCTTCTCAATCAGCTATTTTCACATACTGTGTCACCTGCTAGTTTATTCTGTGTGTTTGCCTCTCTGGTTCCTCAACACAAAACTGAATATTTCGCTTGGATCCGCCTTTCCTTTTTTATTTCATCTTCTTCCCAGGCCCATGCAGAAGCTTGATTTTATTCCTGTCCAAAAGATGCAGCATCCCCTTTTGAAAATTAGGAAGGACTGCTGCATGTTGGCCCAGGGACTGCCAAGGGCTATGGAACTCTGGGGATTTCCAGAGTGGAGAATTCTCAACAGCAGTATGCAAGAGAAAACTAGTGTCCAGCCTTGTCTATATAGTGTGACATTTCCCTCAGTACAGCATGACTGAGATGCAGCCTCTTGCTTTGAGGGTTGCAGGGTGGGGCATTCTGCATCAGTTCACCCAACTGTACAGCGTGGAAGGACTGAAGCACAGGAATGTCAACTGGTCTGCTCAGGGTCACGCTGTAAGCCAGCTGCTCTGTTTGGATTTGAACCTGTAATCTTCTTCTTTCTAAACCTATGCTCTAACCATTAGACCACACTGCATTTTATTTGGGGACACTACAGTGCTCAACCTATGGTGCGGGGAATTGGCGTGGGGGGGTTGCAGCTGGAATGATCAGCTGAGTGTGAGACAGTGGCTACGGAGTCTGTGACATCTTTCCACACCTGTAAACAAGGGGCGTGATTTTCAAAGGGTGATGCAGGGCTTGCGCCGAGCCCTGGATCAAACCCTTTCTTTGGTGCAGCCGCACCAATCACTGTTGCCACAACTGTATCTAATTTTGTTAGGCTGGGCGCAGTTGTGACACTTTACCCAGTTTAAGGCAGCTTGTGCCAACATTTTAGTGTAAGCCCTGTAAAAAGGGTCCTTGGGATTGCCCCAAGTTAGACCAGAAAAAAAAAGTGGTCTATCTGGCGGCAGTTGGCACATGGGATTCAAAATCCCAATCAACGGCCGGGTGATTGCCACAAGCCCCATGCACCAGATCTTCGGCACACCCAAGGCTTACAAAAAACAAGGGCTTTTGAAAATCAAGCCCAGGGACTCCAGGAACATAGCATCTCTCTGGGGGGACTGAGTTTAGTGGATTTCATAGATGGATGACGAGCCGCATGTTGTACAGGAAGATGTTGCGGTGACAGAATGAACCACTGCTGTGATATGTGCACAGCCATTAGGAAGCTACTGCACTGCGGCATATTCCACCATAATGAGTCAAGTTTTCACGTGGGACTGATTGGAAAATCAGACTACAGTAAATGTACGTGGGTGTGTGTGTGTGTGTGTGTGTGTGTGTGTGTGTGGTGGTTGGGTGCCATTTGACACTCTGGGATGTGTGGTGGTGTATGGGCTCTGTTGGCTAACTTTACTGATTAAAATGAACTCCGGAGTATGCAATCCCAAGGCCTTAAATAGGACAGAATTTACGCTAAGCTTCAGTCCCAGTTCTCTTAAAACTAGTCACTGTAGACAATGGTGTAGCGACAATGACTTTGGGGAGCTCACAGTTACTACAGTCCCAGTCTTTCCCAGAAGCAGTCTCTGTAGACAATGGTATAGAGGCACTGGCTGTGGGGAAGATCACAGCTACTCCAGTCCCATCCTCTCTCAACAACTCACAGTTCACAGGTACTGAAGTCCCAGGCTCTCCCAGCAGGAGTCACTATAGGCAATGAAAGAGGAGCACTGGCTGTGAGACTAAATTCATAGACTCTGCCAGGACCATTGGCCCCAATGGAGTTTGGGAAGGGGTGTGGGCAGAGAAGGGAAGAACAGAGGAATGGTGAAAGACCATTTGCATCGTCACAGCTGACTACTTTGGAATTTGAGTCTCAGCATCACCAGTGAGGCTGTATCAGCAGATTTTGCTCAAACCAATCATTGCCCCTGCATTTTGCATCAAAACGTACCCTTGCTTTCCTGAAAATGAATATGTCTTTCACTGAAGAGCTGGGCCTTAAAAGCACAAAATAATGCCAGATGTTCATGTTGCAGTCTATTGCTACGTGATGAGATTTTCTCATTTCCAGAAATAAATTCACAGTTGGCACCAGCAGATGTCAGTTATACAAAATTCTTCAAATATCTGGATTGTTGAACCTTCCATTTTTTTAATATTAAGGGCATTTTCATTAAAACAGATTCCCTTCCCCTTAGGTTTCATCAGTTCATAATTCATATTGCTTATTCCTGCTGTGAAGTCATAATCCTCTGCTTACAACATCACATCTTAATTCTATGGCAATGACTATGCTGTGACAGGCAGAGAATTACGACCTCTGGTCAGGAAAAGCAAGAGAAACAGATGAAATTCACAAGGTAAAGAGCCTGGTACCATGCACATTTCCTTAGAAATTAGAAAAACAAATGTCATTCTCCTTCATGGAATTATCACTAGTATCTTCCAAGGCAATGTCCAGTATTATATCAAGCGTTGCCTGTCTCCATTTAACAGTTTGACACCTGAATTGATGCACAGAACCACATGAAAGCTGTATCAATATGACATGACAATGTCTCCTTTACTCCAGACTTTCTTTTTATCTAACTTTTTGACCCCCAGCCACTGCCTACCACCTTCCTGGGATGACTCCTGCAACCTCAACTGCCACTCCCCTGCTGTCTCACCAGGGGGGATCCACGTGAGGGAGTTCGGGTGCACCACCTCACCATCGTTAATAGTGACTGGGGCGTATGGGATTATATCTTTTTTCTCCCCTTCCCTTGCCCACCTCTCTAATGTCAGGCCATGTCTGGCAGACCTCACATCCAACTAGCATGCCCCTATGGAGGAGGAGGAGGCAAGCTCTCTGGCTCACCACAGGGGTCACTAGTGTGGCAGAGTCCAATGCCATCCCTCCCCAGATGGGATGATTGCCACACAGCAATGCCTCCCCAACTCCCCGAGGCCACCCCACTGGCTTCCCGAGTCTGCTCCCAAGCCTGGGTTATCATAGAAGTAGTGCATTGCACTACCAATTTACTCCAAGTTGTCATTTGAAAAAAGTTCCTGACCCAAATGGTTCCAAAGTTACCCCTTTTCATTTTTCAAGAAAGGCATTTTGGTACCCCGACTGCCACCTACTTCTACCAGTCAAGTCATGCAGTGCACTGCTGATAACCCCTTTGCCCCACCAGCTGCTCGTCCCACCATCACAGTCAATGGGGATCTGCAAGATGTGAAGCCTGAGGGTACTAACAGCTGTCCTATTAATTTATTCCATTTTTTTTTGACCGGGAAAGGAGGGCTAGGCAATTCTGCATATTTTCTGCCGGGGGTGGGGGGGGAGTGGTTAAAGATGCGAACAGAGAAATTGAGCCAGACAACCTGTTGGTAGTATTTTAGTGAACAGAGAAAATTTGGTGGACTGAGGGCCATGAACATAGATATGAACATGCCAGCAGATAAAGGCCTTATCATCTACCTAGTCTATTCAAGTGCATATACATCTTGGAAGACAGGGCACATGATAGGGTAAACCCGTGATGTGGGTGGATGAGGAAGGGCGCCGTCCATTATGGCAACACCTTCCCGGTGCAATCCACTAACGGTTATGGAAAGTAGGGTGACCGGATGAGGGGGTGGGTGAATTAGGCGACAGGATGTTGCTATACTTACGCGTGCGGGGGGTAGGTGGGAGCGAGCACGGTGAGCGTGGGATGGGAGGGGGTGGAGAGGCTGTAGGAAGTGGAGCTGTGGTTGCCAGTTGAGCTGCGCTGTGGCATCAGGGATTGGCTAGTGGCTGGGGTGGCTGAGGTACTGGGTTCGGGTCCGGGTGCTGGTGTGATTTTTATTCGCCGGCCCTAACCTTTATTTTCTGCATTCACCCCACGACCTTCACCCCCATGGAGCTGAGAATCATAAGTAGGGGTGTGTGGTAAAAATATGTCCTGGCGCCATTGTGCTGGTGCGCCGGGGTTGTCAGAGTGCCAAAAATGTGTTCGGCACTCTGATTGAGCGATAACACTGATCGCCTTTAGGCGTTCACCATTATCACATAGACCCTACATGATAGAGATCTACAAGTACTTCATGGGGGCGAACAGGGTGAAGGAGGGGAGTCCTTCTCAAATGAGAAAGTGCACGAGGACCAGAGGGCATGCAATGAAGCTGGGGGAGGAGCTTATGAGTGATGTGAGGAAGTATAACTTCACTGAAAGGGTGGTGGATGCCTGGCACAGACTGGAATAGGAAGTCATAGAGATGAAAACAGTAGGTGGCTTTAGGCATGCATGGGATAGACTTAGGGGAATATTAGTAAACAGGCAGGGAGGGGGGAAAGTCACCAGATACCAGTTAGGGTCTGCAGAGATAGACTAGGCAGAGACCATCGGAGCAGACTGGGTTGTTAAAGCGGTCCTTTTCAAACAACAAATTCTGTGTTTTTATTTATGTTTCACTGTGGAAATTACCCTACTCTTTTTGAGAAGTGCCACGGGATCTTTAACATCCATCAGATTAACCACTAGAACAGGTAGATTGGACCTTGGTTTAGCATCTTATCCAATCGACAACACCATAGGAGTGCAACATTCCCATTGTGCTGCAATACAGTGTCAGTAGTGAGATTTACTCTAAGTTCCTGGTGTGGGGCTAGAACCCACAGCCTTCTGGTTTTCAGGTCTCAGAGGACAGTGTGTAATCTGCTGAGCCACTGAAACTGACGAATGATAAATACATGGATCGGTGCATACACTTTTTTGTCCCTTGTTTACTCCCCAAAGTCCCTCCCTCCTCCCCATGGCATAATCAGGACCTGTGTTGGCCTCTGACATCACAGCATGCCTGCAGCAAAAGGAAAACTCTCTGGCTGAAACACAGGAAGTCACTGTGATGCCATAACTCACCACAAACCTCCCCTAACTAAGGCACACGGCTGAGTGGGAGGTACCTCAGCCTGGCTTGACTCCGACAAGGCAACCCACGTCTGCTCTCAAGCTTGGGTTGCCTGCATAGCAATGCAACATGCTGGCATTGGGCTATTGAGATGGTCCAACGTTATCCATTTTCAAAGAAATTAGCTTCAGGATGGGCTAACTCCGGAACCATCAGGACTGGGAATTTAAGTTATTTTTTAAATGAAAGCTTGGTGTCAGGTAGATATCGAAATGGCATGTTGAGGCAGCGTTTATGTGTCCTCGATGTATATATTACATCGATGTGCTCAATGCATGGATTTACCAATACAATACATCAATTTAGATAGTTAATTAGTTAGCTAGCTAGTTTGTTCTGATCTGGAAAGAAGGGCTAGGAAATACTTTGAAAAACTGGAAAAGAATGCACTCAGGACAAAATAATAAAGGTATCCAAGACCTGAGTCAACATACAATAATAGTTTTATTGAAATGTCCACATGAAAGCACTATAAAAGCCCCCCAATTCTTCCTTTTTAGCTTATTCCTGGGAGGGGGATACAGATGCTCTGACTGATATTGACCCAGGTTAATCTATTGGTGAATTACTAAATGGGAGGAAATTTGGCCAGGACACCAGGGAAATTCCCAACTGTTTTTGAGAAGTGCTGTGGGGTCTTTAACATCCACCTAAATAAACATAGAAACATAGAAATTGTCAGCAGATAAGGGCCACTAGGCCCATCCAGGCTGCCCGAGAGCCCTACACTAGTTTGTGGCCTCTGACCCTACCTGGTCAATGGCTTTTCATCCCACCAGAACAGACAGACGAGACCTTAGGTTAACATCCCTTCCAAAAAATGGCACCTCTGTCAGCACAGTATCACCCAAACATCATGGTGGAGCTTCGGTGTGGTTACTTTTATGTTTTAACTAAGGGAAGACTGCTCCCTGAAGAGCTACCAATACCACTTCCTGTAGCACCTGGACTTCATTGCAGGTCTCCCATCCTACTACTGACCTGGCCGAACCTCACTTAGCTTCTGCAATCTGAAGGGATCAGGTTACATGGTGTAAGACTGCAGACAGGTAAACGCCTAACAGATGTTTTTTTTTAACATTTTCTGAGTTTTGGTTTCTAGACATTGATACATAGATACATAGACACTGTTGGCAGATAAGGGCCTATGGCCCACCCAGTCTGCCCATTTCAGCTTGCAAGTTCACTTTATGTTTTTCTAGAAGTCTGTTGCCTCTTACCCCTGACCTTCAGAATTCCCTTATGTCTATCCCATGCATTCTTAAATCCTGTGATTGTTTCAGCCCCCGCTACTTCCTCTGGTAGGGTGTTCCACTTGTCCACTATCCATTCTGTGAAGAAATTCTTCCTCACGTTTCCTCTGAATCACCCTCCCTCCAACTTCATTCCATGCCCTCTAGTCCTGGAACATCTTTTTCACTGAAAAATAGTGTATTCCTGCATTCTGCTCCTCCCTGTAAGATACTTGTATGTCTCTATCATATCTCTTCTCTACCTTCTCTCCTCCAGGGAGTACATATTCAAGTCCTTCAATCTGTTCTCATAGGACTTGTGATGCAATCCATGTACCATCTTTGTTGCCCTCCTCTGAACCTCCTCTACCCTGTCTATGTCCTTACACAGGTAAGGTCTCCAGAACTGTACACTGTACTCGTGCGGGGCCTCACTGGTGTCTTGTATAGTGGAATTATGACCTCCCTTTTCCTGCCAGTGATGCCCCTGCCTATGCATCCCAGCATCCTATTTCTCTTGCTGCCTTGTCACACTGCTTCCTGCCTTGAGGTCATCAGAGATGATAACCTCAAGATCCCTTTCCTGCTTGGTGCATGCTCTATCCTCACCCCCCCAACTGATATGTTGTTCCAGGGTTTCTGTGCCCCATATGCATTGTCTTGCACTTCTTTGCATTGAATTTCAACTGCCAAACCCCTGACCATTCTTCAAGTTTCTGCAGGTCCCTCCTCATCCTGTCTACACCCTCTGGTGTGTCCACTCTGTTACAGAGCTTTGTGTCATCAGCAAACTGGGAAATTCTGCCTTCTAGGTCCTGCGCAATCTCACTGATGAAGATGTTGAATAGAACCGGCCCCAGCACTGATCCCTGTGGCACACCACTGGTCACCCTTCCCTCTGTGGAGTGACAGCCATTTACCACCACCCTCTGTATCCTGCCGCCCAGCCAGTTACCTACCCACCGCACTACTGTCCTGCCCACTCTCATATTCCCTAGTTTGTTTAATAGCCTTCTGTGTGGCACAATGTCAAAGGCTTTGCTGAAATCCAGATAGCTCATGTCCACTGCCCTCCCCGATCCACCTCCCCTGTCACCCAGTCGAAAAATTCAATGAGGTTGGCCTGACATGACCTCCCCCTAATGAAACCATGCTGCCTTGGGTCCTGTAGTCCATTGGCAACCAGATGTTCTACCAGTCTTGCCATCAGTAGTGCTTCCAAGATCTTCCCCACTACTGAGGTGAGGCAGACTGGTCTTTAGTTCCCTACTTCCCCTTTGTTCCTGCTTTTGTATAAGGGAACTATATCTGCTGTCCTCCAGTCTTTGGGTGCCTCCCCTGTTTCCAGTGATCGGCTAAACAGGATTGCCAGAGGCTTAGCCACCACCTCTTTTTGTTCTTTTAAGACCCTGGGGTGTATCCCATCTGGCCCTACTGCTTTATCAACTCTTCTTCCTTCCAGTTCCTTCAGGACCCTTTCTCGTGGACTTGTGTCCATTTCTGCACCATTCCCACCCCTTGTACTCCCTTCAGGCCCATTACCCTCATCTTCCTCAGTAAAGACTGAGCAGAAATACCTGTTCAATATGTCAGCTTTACTGTTGTCATCCTCCATGCAGCCCCCATACTCCCCCTTCAGTCTCACTATCCCTTCCTTTGCCTTTCTTTTTCACTTATGTACCTGTAAAAGGCTTTGTCCCCTCTACCCACTGATTTTGCTATGTGCTCTTCTGTCTGAGCTTTTGCGTCCCTTACTGACCTCCCTATCTCCCTTTGCTTATCCTGGTATTTCTCCTTATCCCCTTCTACCTGTGTCTTTTTGTATTGCTTGAATGCAATCTTTTTGGCTTTCACTTTCTCTGCTAAATCCTTGGAAAACCATAATGGCTTCCTCTTCCTTTTCCCCTTGCTAACCTGCTTAATGCATAATTCTGTTGCTCTTGTAATCCCCATTTTAAATATTGCCCACTGTTCCTCAACCCCTGACTCCTGCCCCATTCACATTAATACCTCTTTCAAGCATATCCCCTTTTTCCCAAAGTCTACCCCCCTAAAATCCAGGATACATGTTTTTGTGCGGTTTGGTTCTGCTCCTTCTGTGATGTCAAACCACAGTGACTGGTGGTCACTGTTCCCCAGGTGCTCCCCCACTGTTACCCCCATCACAGTGTCCCTATTTGTGAGCACATGAAAAATAATTAGTAATAGCCTACATTTGGACATGATAAAGTAATTCCAAAGGGAGTCCAAAGAGAGAAGTGAGTAGCTAGTGGACGGAGAGATGGTGGGATCAAAGAAACAGAGCTTCCGAATGATGCTGAAGGAAGCTGGTTTATATAGCCCAGAAAGGGAAGGTGGCTTGTTGCTCCTGCCCATCAAACCACAGGCTGAAGCCTTTTCACTGAGTGTCTCTGTATTCATTTCTACTGTCTGTAATTGCACCTCTACTGTATGTAATTAACTCGGGGTGCCCCTGAAAAAGGGACTGACATGGTCCCAGTGGGCTTATCTGGTTACCAGAACTAAATAAATAAATAAATAAATAATTACGATATTTCAGTTCTGCTGATGCCAACTGTCTTTGCTTTGGAGGAAACTGGAAATCCCTTAAAAGGACAAGTAGAACAAAAAATAGCAGGCAATAAATTCTATTAATTTTTAAAAGCAGCCAGTTGTTACTTTTTATTTCTGAAGTATTTTCCTCTTCCTTTTGCTCATTAGAAAGTTTACTAATTTATAGTATTAGGTTTGCTATGTAGAGCAGTGCTTTACCTGGCAGCTGACATATCTAGTTCTAGTCATCTTCATACCTCATCAGCATTCTTGTCATGGTATCACTGCTAACCTAAGTGATTGGTACTTACTGGTCAGTTGTGAGATGCCACTGTCAGTGAGGTCACAGTTCTATGAGGTATAAAGAGGGCTAGACCTAGAGATGTCGACCTCCAGGCAGAGTGCTGTTCTGCACATCACCCCTAACACTGTCAAGTTGAAAATCTTCTATTTAGCCAAAGGGGGAAAAAACTCAGGCAGTGTAGCAAGTATTACTAACTGACTACTTTTAAAAAATAATATTTAATTTTAGGCAGTGCACTAGCTCTTTAAGGAAATGCTTTGTACCCCCAGACAGGCATGACAGTAACCTACTGAGTTATTAAAGAGCTCCTGAAACTTGGGGAAAACTTTGAAAAATGTAATATTTAGACACAACCAACTCCATTGTATTTCATATATTTTCTGTTATTCTTTCCTCTTTTCTTAACTATCTCCCCCCTGCTCCATAAGCAAGAGTTAATAATTATGCTATGCAAATCTGTACATATTTATAGGGATACCCTACCCACTCTTCTACCCAAGGTACCCAGTAATTATCATAGGCTTGACTCCTTCTGGCACCATACAATTCTGCTTGTAGTTGAGCCAGTCCAAATTAATTCATGGGCATTTGCATATGCTTTCCATGGTACTTTGCATTACTGGGGTATGTGCAATTTGTGTTTTCATCTGCTCTGGCTGCTTCCTTACACCTGGCATCCCCATCATCAGCTTGAGGCATCATAATGACTTCTATAGCAACAGACCATGATGTCACAAGCATGATATTATGACTTCATGTCTAGACAAGCTGCAGAAGCAGATGAAGTCCACAAGGCAAGGATCCTGTTTTCATGCAGGTACCCTCAAATAAAAAAAGGGTGAATATTATAATACACATATAATACTTATATGAAATATATGCTAAATGGAATCTAAATATAACATTTGTCAATGTTTTCCTGATGACATCAGGGGTTCTTTAAAAACCTTCTTTTAGATGGAGTTCCTAATCTTGGTCATTTCTCATTTGTCCCATATTGGTGGATGGGGGGCTGGAGAGGTGTATCTAAAATGAGTGTGGCTATAATATCCAAGCCAAATTCCCAGAGATCCGGACTGGAATCTAAACTAGCAAACAGTGGTATTGCCCAACTCCAGTTAGAATAGCTACATGAACTTAAACAACAACTAAGCATTGTCAACACCCAAAATGGTTTACACAAGTCAGGTGTAGGGTCAAACCCACAAGCCCCAGCAGCCCTATGACTCCACCAAGACCCAACAGTGATGCTAATATCTGCAACCCTATCAAACAAACACACAGTGTAATAGGTGATGGACTTGGCTGCACAGCTTAACTGCAGTGGGCACTGTGCCCTCTCACCCCCACCACCCAGCATTACTACACTGCACTGCAGTGAGAACTCTCCTTAACCCATTAATCAGGCTGTACATGCAACAAGAAGCAGCTTTACCTTGATTTCCAGTCCTCCAGTAACCTCTCCTTGACAAGAACTTGGGCGGCCTCTCTTGGTGCTAAATTACTGCATCAGCTCTGTCTGACCTGCAGAAGTGAGAAGGAGACAAATAACAGCGAAAAATGAGCAGACTGAAAATAGGAAACTTGGCAGAGCAGAAGCTTAAAATGGAAAATGCCTGACTACAGAAAAAAGGTGTCCCTGGTGTATGTGGAGTTTACATGGAGTGGAGGGCATGCAAGAGACAAACTCAAAAGGAAGACATTCAAAATGTTATTGATGAACTGCAGATGTAATTACATAACTGAATTCTGCTAAACCCCCAACACACAGTGCAAGTACCACCATCCAGAATAACATCTTCTGTACCACCAGACTCTGTGTTGGGCTGATACCACCAGTGGAATAGCATATGTACTGCCAGACACTTGGTAACAGATGGACAGCCCCTCAGTACCAGCTTTTGTACCCCAAACACTCACTGACAAACTGCACCCCCAGACACAGTGACAGACTGATATGCCTGTGTACCAGTTCATGCACCCTCAGACACAGTGACAGATTGATATGCCTGTGTACCAGCTCATGCACCCCCAGACACAGTGACAGACTGATATGCCTGTGTACCAGCTCATGCATTCCCAGACACAGTGACAGACTGTAATGCATGTGTACCAGCTCATGCAGCCCTAGACACAGTGACAGACTGATATGCCTGTGTACCAGCTCATGCATTCCCAGACACAGTGACAGACTGTAATGCCTGTGTACCAGCTCATGCACCCCCAGACACAGTGACAGACTGATAGGCCTGTGTACCAGCTCATGCACCCCCAGACACAGTGACAGACTGTAATGCCTGTGTACCAGCATATGCACCCCTAGACACAGTGACAGACTGATATGCCTGTGTACTAGCTCATGAACCACCAGACACTCAGTGACACACTGACACCCCCATGTGTACCAGCTTATGTACCCCCATGCCACCGCTCTGGAAAGAAGTCCCAGAAAATATACAGAAATGTACCTCCCTTGGGGGTTTTAAAAAGGGGATCAAGGTGCACCTGTCTGAGCTCACCATTCACACCTGATGTTATTACTGTGATTATCTGTAACCAAACTGTCTTACATGGATTAGCAAATGTCGAATACAGATGATTGTTATCATTGGATTGTGAACAGTTACTGTAAGTGAATGTTGTAAAGTGAGAAACTCACTAAATGTGTCTGTATACATCTCTACTGTCTGTAATTGCACCTCTACTGCATGTAATTAACTCTGGGTCGCCTTTGAAAAAGGGGCTGTCATGGTACCAGTGGGCTTACCCGGTTACCAAAATAAAATAAAATAAATAAATAACTAGATTCTTTAGGTCAGACTTATAGCCCAGATGTTATATTTACTCTGGTTTGGTACTAATAGATGAGTACACACAGACTGCAGATGTAATTACATCTGTGGGCTTCATAAGCTCCTCCTGTGGCCTTGGCTCTCTCTGAGCAGGCCACAACTAACAGACCACCCGACTGACCCCCGGACAGATTCAGACAGCCCATCTGTGGGCTTCCCAAGCTGCTCCTGTGGCCTTGGCTCTCTCCGGGCAGGCCACAGCTAACAGACCACCCGACTGACCCCTGGACAGATTCAGACAGCCCATCTGTGGGCTTCCCAAACTGCTCCTGTGGTCTTGGCTCTCTCTGAGCAGGCCACAGCTAACAGACCACCCGACTGACCCCCGGACAGATTCAGACAGCCCATCTGTGGGCTTCCCAAGCTGCTCCTGTGGCCTTGGCTCTCTCCGAGCAGGTCACAGCTAACAGACCACCTGACTGACCCCCGGACAGATTCAGGTACGCACTGAACCTCCGAAACTCGTGGTTTTGAATGCCACTGTTTTGACTGGATGCCCAGTGGAGGAACCAGGCACTGATTGGCAGCTTTACTCCTTGGCTGATTTTCAATGCCTGGTGCTTCCTGATCTCAGGAAATCTCTTTCTGTCTTTGTTCTGGACTGAATTTTTTCGCCCACCCCGCTCCCCTCCTCCTCACAGTATTAAATAGACCCTTACTCCACCTTCCTCAGCCTAGCAGCAGATTGGTTACTCCACTGCTGCACATTTCATGCTGTTGGCCTCCTGTCTTCAATACCTGATTTGACCCACTTTCTCACCGCCCTTTTAAAGCAGTTCCACCCACAGGATCACACATTTCCTCTCAACCTTTTCTCCAGCCACTCCATCTAACTCCTCTCAATTACTGCTCTACCTGCCCTATTGTTAGGGACCTCACCCTAATTCGACTATATACCCTTTCAACTATAAACCAGCTAGCAGTTAAGCAGGCCAGCAACACCAAACAAACTACCTTGGGGTGCAACCACCTACTACTACTCCTCACTACCTCTTTTTTCATTGCTGGTACCATACACGTCCTTTTGTTCTGCAAATTTTGGACTCCCCGCTGTTCTGTCTGACCCTTTGTATGAATGCCCTTTATTAATCCTTGCTTTCCTTCTCTCCCTCAGCCGAAGAACTGCCACCCAGGCTCCCAGCTCCTAAGCCACGGGATTCCTGGCTAGCGGGCGGTCGGCGCCTCTCAGCCGACGCCGAGACTGCAGACATGGACCCAAGGTCCTAAGGCACGCAACTGCTGTACTAACTGGATTGCGAGTGCCCCTCAGACCACACTCTGATTGGTCCCTGGCAGAAGCCAGCTTCTGCTCTTTGATTTAAACCCTAAAAATGTTTATGTTGGGACAAATGTTAAAAAGCGAGTATTAACCCAGTCTATGGTGAAAGGACTTGAATTGTGGTTTGGGAAAGAAATCTAGTGTCTACAGCCCTTTCCCTGCATCGTGCACTGGCCTAGACACTTTTGGGTGCCAAAGTAATACCGTCCTTTTGTTCTACAAATTTTGGACTCCCGCTGTTCTGTCTAACCCTTTATGTGAATCCTCTTTATTAACCCTCACTCTCCTTCTCTCTCAACGAGGAACTGTTGCCCAGGCTCCCAGCTCCTAAGCCATGATTCCCGCTACCAAGCGGTCGGCCCCTCTAGCCGGCCTTCGAGACCGCAGACACGGACCCAAGGCCCTACAAGTACGGCAACTGCCGCAACTTTTTGACCGCCCCCACCTCCACTGATTATTAAATACAGTATCTCCTGCCAAAATATTAGTCCACGTCCCCTGGCGCAGTGCCCCACCAATAGAGACTTAGCTCGTGATCCCCCTCTTCTCTGTCCAGCCCACGGGATCCAACTCTCAGGGCCTCGCCTTACTAAAACGCAGAGGCTCTCCTTGGCTGTGCCTTCACCACTAAATATTTTTAATGCTATCAAATTTGGGTCAACCTGGATCGAAAACTACTGATAAGCTGCATTAATCCAGCAACCCCACTGGCCCCTGGGCTAATTGAGTGCTCCTTTTTGAGGTACCATCATATGCAGGCCCCATATGGCTCCTTATACTGCCCTTCTTCTGCTGATACCAGCTGCCCAGCATTGGACACCTGAACTACCATCATGTTTGGTCCACAACGGTACCTTGTGCTGTATACCAATGACAACTTATCCTTTAATTGCCTCCGTGATTTCAGTACCAATGCCTCAGAACCTGCTCTTGGACCACACGCGCCAGAAGTACTTATAACCTCCCCCACCACAAGGCCCACCTCCCACCATGCAGATTTCATCTCCTCACCACCTATTGTGGTAGGGGTACTAGCTCTTGCTACAACAAATCAGCTCTTCTATGGTGGCTACTTCCAGTCCCTAAAAACATCAGATCTACTAGACAGAAGAAAGGCAGGAATTACAAACATAATTAGCACTCTTAGAAAATCCTACTTATCCTCCTGCTATGTTCAGGCAGCGTGAACTCAACCCTGCCCCCAGAAGCTATTGCTTTGCCAGCAGAACTAACAAATTTAAAAGGAATAAGCTTCTTGCATATTAACGTATGTAGCCTCCTTAAAAAGATAAACTTAATACAAACCTGGGTAAATCATACCTCTCCTGACATACTTGTGATTTCCGAAACTTGGCTTAGACCCAGCACCAGTGATAGAGAAGTAAACATACCCAACTATGCCTTGTTCAGAGCTGATAGGCATGCCAGAGGAGGAGGGTAGCTATCTACGTTAAAGACAAATTTTCTGCCTTCTGCTTATCCTCGGCATCTGTCTGGCGAATTCAGATGCCTAATTCTCAAAGTGGAAATTACGAGACTACTGCACTCTGTAATAGGATGCTACAGACCACCGTCTGCTGGCCTACAACTTATGTCATATCTAAGTGACAAGTTGGGACAGGGCTGCCAGGAACTATTATTTTAGGAGACCTCAACTTTGACTGGCTCTCTAACACAGGCCCTTGCATCCTTCTGTGATGAACATGGGCTGGCGCAACTTATTACTGAACCAACACGCCCAAACATGAAGAACCCCAGTAAAAGTACACTTGTGGATGTGCTAATGGTGAGCAAACCTCATCTCTTCTGCCACGCTGATGTCTTCTTCTCAGACGCCAGCGACCATTGTTTTATTGCGGGAGTAAGATCCACCAACAAACCCAGCACCCATCAGCAAGTTCTCTATGAAGAGATCCAGGCGCAACTTCAATGAACATGCCTACCTAAACGAGATTAAGTACTCCCCTGAATGGCAAGATTTCTACCTGGCCAAAACAATTACATCAGCTTACAATATCTTCCACAACATTCTATCAAGGGCCCTTAATAAGTATGCTCCCCTGATTAAAGTTCGAACTAGGATCAAAACATGTAAATGGTTCACCCCTCAGATCAAGTCCTTGCTTCTAGAAAGAGATAAGCTCTGGAAAAAAGCGCGCAGACTGAACACTGCAGAGGATTGGAACCAGTTCAGGAGACTACGAAATTTATGTACCAAAACAATCAGAGAATCAAAGGCCACCTTCTTCAAATCCGAACTCGACTCTGCCACAAAGAGCCCAATCAAGCTCTGGAACACAATCAATGATCTGCTAGGTCACTCCCCAGGAAATTCACTCCCGACCAAGATTACCTCTGGCAACTTGACTATAACCGAAAAGATGGATATACTTGACGCATTCAATAACCACTTTGCTACTGCAGGCATGTCATTTGATAACTCCTCTGCAAACATACTTTGCTCCCAGACTGCCAGCCAACTGCCTGAAACTCCGATAGTTTCGCTGCCTTTCTCGCTTCACCAGCCCCACTGAAAGAGGTAGAGGACCTCTTGCTTCAGTTGGATACTAGAAAAAGTGCTGGGGCCGACACCCTTGACCCTTACTTCCTAAAAATTGCCTACCACGTACTAGCAATACCCATCACCCACCTTTTTAACTTATCCCTGTCTCAGGGCACCTTACCACCTATATGGAAGACAGCACATGTCATACCACTGTTCAAATCAGGTGATCCTGGTGATCTCAATAACTACAGGTCAATTTCCCTCCTTCCGGTCCTGTCCAAGCTCCTAGAGAAAATTGTAAATGGACAGCTGAGGACTCACCTTGAGTCTAGGGAACTGCTAAATCTTATGCAGTCAGGATTCAGAGCTAAACATAGCACTATCTCAGCCCTAGCCAAAGTTACTAACGACTGGCAGCGTACTCTTGAGAGCAAAAACTTTATTTGTGCTGTTTTCCTTGATCTAAGCAAGGCTTTTGACACCGTCGACCATAGTCTGCTCCTGTTCTCCCTTCAAACCTTAGGTGTGGACCCCTCCTCTCTGCGTTGGTTTACTGACTATCTTACAGGGCGCCTTCAACAAGTTAAAGCCGAAGGAGGCCTGTCCCCCTTAAAAACTCTGCAAAGAGGGGTACCTCAAGGTTCTATATTAGGGCCCTTACTTTTTTTGCAATCTACATTAATAACATCGACTACTGTATAAAAGAAGCAACATCCATCTGTTTGCAGATGATACAGTTCTCTACATGAGTCGCCCAACACCTGAAGCTGCCTGCAATGACCTACAGTCAGAATTCAACCTTTGCAAGACAACTCCTCAAAAAAAGCTACTCCTTAATGCCAAAAAACTAAGCGATGGTCCTCCCTTTTATCAGTACAGCTAACCCTGTGTCCAGTGGGACAGTTCCCCAAATTACCACAGTTCTAGGTGAAAAACTAGAATTTGTTATAAAATTCAAGTATCTGGGAGTTTGGATAGACCAAAGACTCTCCTTCATTGAACATATCGAGGACTTGCTAAAACGACTTCGGCAAAGACTTGGATTGTTTTTCAGAATCAACCAATTTCTCAGAGATGCCAAGAAACAACTGGTCCAATCCATTTTCCTATTATTGGTTGATTCGCTGACTTCCTCTACAGCCAATGCCCCAACTCTACATGGCTAAACTGGACACACTCTGCCATCAGCACTGAGGGTTTATAATGGGACTCCACTTCGACACATCACTGCACCCTATATGCAGCAGTGGGGTGGACATCACTAAAGTTCAGGTGTCACAGAAGCGCGCTCTCTGGACCTATAGAGCCATCTCTAATAAGCTGCCTTACTATATCTCCTGCTGTCTTCCCTGAGTATAATTGGAAATACGCGTTAAGTTACTCAGCTATTACACTTAAAAGTACCCAAAGCAAAATCTAAGCTGGCAGGGCAGCCATAAGCTCGTGCTACCTACCTTATGGAGCGATCTACAAAACCCTCAAATTAAGCACTCTAATCGGTATAAATGCCTTCAAGATGCTTTGTTTCCATACAATCAGAGAGTATGTAACTGCTTCACCACTCAGACCCAGTACCAGTGTCTGCACTGGTATATATACCGCCTAGACACAATTTTAGTACTGACCCCAGCTTGCTTCTCACCAGCCTAATTGTTCTCTCTCTCTCTATTCCCTGTCTTATCAACACTAGGCCTGTCCATCCCTATTCTTCCTTTCCCAACCTTGGATAGGAGCTCACTACCTGGGTTGTGACATCCTACCATGCCCGTGCTTTATAGCATTCAATCCGGCTCCACATACTCCTTTTCTCCATCCACCTTCTCTACATCCCGTTTACCAACTCCTTTCTGTGCACCGTGCCCTCCTAGCCTTTCTTCCCCTACCTCCCTCCCTTCCCCCCTACCTTCACCTCTACCTGGTGTATATATTTTTTTCTTCCGTTACTTCCTCCTGCAACCTTAGATAAGCTGCTTTATCTTCCCATAGACACTTCTATGTATGTAAATACCGTGTAATCTGTACAATATCTGTATAATTCTATGTACATATGAACTTCTTTTTCTTCCTCTCTGTAAAGAGTATTATCTGTATTGCCTTGTAAATACCTGTGTTGACCTGTATATACAATTGTTCATGCTCCACCCAGGTCCATCTTGCAAATGAGCTTCTGCTCAATGATGAACGCCTGGTTAAATAAAGACTTGATTGATTGATTGAGTACCTGAGGCAGTTGTGGTGGATTTGCACACTTATCCAAGAGTCTTCGTTATCAGTACTGGCTGTGTGTCAGCAACAGTTTTCTATTACCGATACTGGAGCAGTGCTTATGATAGGGAGTGTCTGGTATAAAAGCTGAGCCTGTATCCACAGTAGTGGGTCTCTATTCGGATGGTACCAGTACTGGATCAGTTGCAGCAATAGAAATTATTTTGCTTGTTTCCAATAATTACTGGACCTTTAGCAGCTGTGCTGCATTCTTTCTTGCATTAGAGTCCTACCTGGGCTATAGCTGAGCATACACTGAGTACCATGTCTGTATTAGACCCCCATGTGGGCTGTTGCTGAGCACACAATGGGTGGTGAGTCTGAATTAGACCCTACCATGTGCTAGTATTAAGTGCTTAATGGATAACAGGTCTTGATTAGACCCTAACATGAGCTGTTACTGAGTGTACAATGGGTCAGTACTGTGTATTAGATCTAGTATGGGTTGTTATTGAGTGTGCAATGAGTAACGTGTCTGGATTAGACTGTAACACGGGCTGTTAGTGAGTGCAAATTGGTAATGTGTCTGGATAAGACCCTAAAATGGGCTGTTACTGAGTGCATAATACAGAAACTGAAACTGAGGGCAGATAAGAACCACTTGGCCCAGTCAGTCTGCCCATTTTTCCCTACCCACATTCTCACCATAGACCCTACTTGATCTACAGCTCTTTCTCCCTTCCAACATCCTTTCCACAATGATTCCCTTGTGCCTATCCCATGCATTTTTGGAAACCACCACTTTTTTCACCCCCTCTACTTCAGCTAGAAGGCTGTTCCAGGAATCCACCACTTTCTCTGAAGAAGTACTTCGAGCAACATTTATTTATCAACGTTCTTCCAAAAGATCAGAGCGCTTTACAATCAGAGAAAAATACAAGACATACAGACAAAATTACAGCAAAACATCTAATATCATATAAAATACAAAATACAGTATGTCTAAGTACCTCATGTCTCTCCTGAATCTGCCCCTTTCAGCTTCATATCGTGTCCTCTTGTTCTTGCACACCTTTTTTTCTGAAATATACTTCCCTCCTGTACCTTATTTACCCCGTGAGGTATTTAAAAATCTCTATCATTGCCCCTCTCTACCTCCTCTCTTCCAAGGTGTACATGTTGAGGTCCTTTAATCTCTCCTCACTGGGCTTTTGATGCAGCCCGAGAACCATTTTAGTTGCCCTCCTCTGGTCCGCTTCCACTCTGTCTATGTCCTTCTGGAGAAGCAGTCTCCAGAATCAGACACAGTACTCAAGGAAGGGTCTTGCCAATGATCTATACAGAGGCAACACCACCTCCCTCTTTCTGCTGGTGATACCCCTTCCTATGCATCCCGCATCCCACTTGCCCTCCCGACTGCCTTGTTGCACTGCCTGGCCACCTTTAGGTCATCCAATATGATTACCCCGAGGTCTGTTTCCTGCTTGGTAGCTGTCAATATTACTCCACCTATTTTGTACTCTGCCCCTGGATTTCTGTGCCCCAAATGCATTATTTTGCATGTTTTTACATTGAAACCCAGCTGCCATACCCATGTCCATTCCTCAAGTTTTCTCAGATCTCTGCTCATCCTTCCCACCACCCCAGGAGTGTTCACCTTGTTGCAGATCTTGGTGTCATATGCAAAGAGGCAGACCATCCCTTACTGATCCACTGCAATGTCATTTATAAAGACATTAAAGAGTGCTGGTCCCAGCATTGATTCCTGAGGCACCCTGCTAGTCACTCTCCTTTCCTCAGGGTGAATGCTGCTTTTGCTGTTGTAGGGCGGCTTGCCTGCTGCCGTGCTTACTCCCTTCTGTCTGCCGCTTTTGGGGCTGAGTCTTCCCCTTTCTTTTCATCATTCCATCCTTCTTTCCCCTCATCCCCCCTCCTCTCGCTGCTGCCAGGTTCTGCATTCCCCGGTGTAATGACCTTGGTTTGCGGTAGCGTTCAGCTGTCACTCTTGGCTCTCTTGCACTTGCTTGGCCTGCCCTGCATCATTTTCAACAGGGATGTCCCCTCCGCTGGGGACTCCTGGTCCCCTGGTCATCACTCTGCTGGTCATGCACCTTCCAGTCCTTTGTGCTTTGTCCGTTCCTCTGTGCCTGCGAGGCCTCAGTTCATCCTTAAGGAGTGACTCCTCTCACTCAGTGCATCTTCGCTATGCTTCCGCTGCTGGTGATTGCAGCTCTGCCCGACTCACCTTTTCGGCCATCGTGGTGGGTTTCTCCCATCTCCTGACCATTTTCTCTTCCAGACCCATACTTCCGTGTTTCACTCCGGGGTGCTGTCTCTATTGCAGCACTCACATCGTGGTCTCCCACCACCATCAGCAAATGCCTGCAAGTGCTTTTTCTTATTGTACTCATGTATCTGTATATTCAGTTTGCAGCTCCATGCCACTATGTTTCTGATTTTCCGGGCCTCTCTCCCTATGCCCTGGCACCCATTTCTTCAGGCATTCCGCTGTTCACTACTCCAACCTCGTGTCTGCTGGGACTGTGCCCTCTGCTGCCTGCATCTCTGTTTGTGCCTTTCTTGCCCTCCTGGCTACTCCCCTTTCCCTGGTATGCTGGCCTCGGCCAGCTTGCTGTCCATGTTTTCCTTTTAGGGGTTCCTGCCCTACCACTACTGTTTCACTACTTGTCTATCGGATAAACCCCTCCTTTCATTCATTCCCATTCTTTGGTCTCTGTTAGCCTTCATGGCTTCCCTCCATAGCATATCTCGTATATTTCTCTTGAACCTCTCTCCAACCATTCAACTTTGCAGCTCCTGTCTCACTACTTCTTGTACTCAATACCTCCCCCATTGGCTGCAAGCTTCGCCCAGCTGTTCTCATTTTTACCTTCATGTTGTTCAATCCACTCCTAATTTGGCTTCTCGATGGACCTGGTTGGTATGTACTCCTATGGTTGCTACTGCAACCTACCCCCTCCGGACCCTAGTAAGGGTCTTCTTTGCTCAATCTGACCTCTCCGGAGGTCTCCTCATTCGCATCAACTATCTGAGCATACTCCTCATGGCGTCTCATGCTATCTTGACTTGACCTGCTCCCCACTTGGAGATGTGCTTTCTGTGTCCATTGCTCCATGGCTCGGGGCTATCCTGTAGCTGATGGTCTTGCTCTACACCCATGAAGTCCACATCTAGAGCATGAGAAGCTCTGAGAGGGGTCCTTCTCCCTGGCCCATAGTGAGAATGTCTTCACTCTGGGTGGACCTTCAGTTGTCCCTCATCTTGACAACTCCTCTGGATGTAGAATTTATGACTTCAACTGTGAGGGGTTGAGTTCTCTTCATCAGGGCCCCCTTAGCTGCCCGAGCAGGTTTGGAGGCACCCTCTATGCTATTCTCCATCTGACTGCCTCTGGTTCACTTGGTCTGTTTTGTAGGCTGGCTGAGTGCCTCAGTGGTCATTTCTCTCATCCTTTGCTTTTGGGCGTCTAGTTGCAGAGGTATCATTCACAACCCTCAACAGCATTCCGGTTAGAAGAACAGAGCAAGAGCTTTATCTAAATTGGAATCTTTTCCTCTTCCCTTAATATTGACTCTAAATTGCAGTAGCTGAACCGTCACTAGCAAACCGTCCTTCAACCTGGAGGGAAGGTGACCTAGGCCTTGGATCCCTAGAGGTTTCCTCCTCAAAGGGGTATTTTCTTCTCCTCTGTGCCGATGGTCATAATCTTAGACAGGGTTAGTACTTTTTATAGGTTCCGTATTTAGGTTCCGCTGTTGGATGGAGTCAGATGGTGGCCCTGGCTGTTCCCTCTCTCCTTAGGAAATACATCCTTCTGCATCTTGCCAGATTTCCTTTCGTTCGTCGTCCTCATCATATCTCATTCTTCTCCTGTCCTTCCCTTCTATGTCTATCACCTTAATTTCCAGTCTCAATATATTCTGATTTCTCACCTCTTTGATGCTCAACACCCTTTTGGATATTTTGGGGGGGCTTTTTCCTAAGGTACCTTTAGCCAAGGGAATCATTCCCATGGCACCTATAGGGGTGGAACCCTCTTCCAGGGTTCCTGGCCATTGTATCCCTGTAGGGTGGTATATCCCACGGATAGAGAGACGAACAGCCACAGTGTATCTAAGTCACACAAGCATACATCATATCAAGTTGCATAAGCACACTGAATGGTAAGGCTATGTCTGTGGTTCAGTGGGCAGAGCAGCAATGTCACTCCCCCCCATCAGGCCTTAAAAGGCCACTCCTCCTGGACTGTTCCAGGATTCGTTTCTTTGTTGCTCCACCGTCCTCCCCTCCTCCTCCTCCTCCTCCAGTGGCACATCTCTCTTTTCCCCAGGCTTCTTCCTAAGCTACCTTTAGCCAAGAGAATCATTCCCATGGCACCTATACAGGGTGGAACCCTCCTCTAGGGTTCCTCACCATTGTACCCCTGTAGGGTGGTATAGCCCATGGATAGAGAGGCGAACAGCCACAATGTGTCTAAGTTATACAAGCATACATCATATAAAGTTGCATAAGCACACTGAACCATCTTTATAAAATCTGCCCTTCTGAAGTTCAGGACCATCTCCTATATGTGGCTCGATTCCCGTGGCCATTCTTATATCAAATCACACCATACAGTGATCACTTGTGCCCAGGTGGCCTCCCACCTTGGCATCTTCAACACTGTCCTTATTAGTGAGTACCAGGTTCAGTATTGTCCTATCATGAGTGGGCTCACTGACTAGTTTCCTGAGGGATGCCCCCTGCAGGAAGTCAAGGATGTCCCTGTTTCTAGCTAAAGCCGCACCTGGGAAGCTCCAATCTACATCCAGCAGATTGGAGTTCCCCACCAGCAGCACCTTCCCCTTTTCTACCATTTTGCCAATGGCTTCCAACAGTAACTTATCTAACTTCTTGCCCTGTGCCAGAAATCTGTAGATCACATTGGTGTGAACAGTGGCTCCCTTCTCCGACTCCAGGGTGACCCACAGTACCTCTGCCCCACTCTGAATTCCTTATGTCTATCACTTTTATGCTTTCCTACATGTAAAGCACCATACCCCCCCTTTTCTTCCCACCCTGTCCTTTCTTAACAGAGTGTAGCCTGGTATGGCCATGTCCCATTCATGGTTTTCTGTGCAACATGACTCTGTAATGGCCACAATATACGGGTATATACAATATACAACCTCTGCCATGATGGCATCTAGGTCTGGAATCTTATTTCCTAGACTTCTAGTGTTTGCACACTTGGCCTTCCAGACTTATTTAGCCCTCTGCTTGTTACCTCCATTTTCCTTTGTGCCCCCTCCTTCCCCCCCTCTTTTTAATGTTACTGTTCCCCCCATTGCGTTCACTCTACTTCCTTTATTACTTTGTATCCTGTGGGGATTCCTTCCCTCTCAGGCTCTCCCCACTGTCTACTTCAGCCTGTTTGGGAGGAAATTTCTGTCTCCCAGATTCCTTCTGCCACACCCCTCAGCTAGTTTAGGGTATCCGGGTGCAGTTCCTCTTGTCACTCGCAGACTCTAATCCTCATCCATTTGGCTGGATTGTTTTCTCCGGGTAAGCTCATATGCAGCTTTTATTTCTTTTTGCACTGATTTATATATTGTTACTACCTGTTTTGTTATCATTGTCCCCAACTTTAACAGTGTTTTTTACCTATGTATTGTATTACTGAACCTCATGTATTGTACTTTCATGCACTGTTTGCTATATTTTGACTGTACTCTACCTGTGTATTGTATTGCTGAACCGCATGTATTGTATTCTTTTTTTTATAGCATATTTTTTCCCCGTGGCTGGCCCTGGCTCGGCGGTGGCATACTGCCTATCTGTAGCGCCCATCCCCCCGTACAGGGGATCATGCTTCGCCGCCGTGGGGTAGGGATATTTTGCATAGTTGCCTTGGTAGCTGCATAAGTCCCTTAACCCCACCCACAAGGGCACTGGCGTGAAGGACTGAAGTTCAGGCAGGGAGCTGTGCAGAGACATGGCTTCTGCCAAGTGCCTAGCAGCGTCTTCCCCTCCCGACACCACCCACTAGTCGGGACGGTGCCTAGCCCTTCCCAAGAGAGCACAGCTGTCCAGTGGTGGCTCAATCCAGCTCCTCCCTCCTCCCTGCTGGCCCCCGATGACCCAGGCTCAGTCCTGAACCCAGGTCGCCAGTGTAGCGCAAGGTGTGGCATCCAGTGCCTCAACCTTCAGTGCCAGTGGGCAAACATGTATTGTATTCTCATGCACTGTATACTGTATTTGCTCATGTATTTTTCTCTTTGATTGTTGAGTTAATAATTACTTGGCATCTTAGCACTGGGTCCACTCCCTGCCCACCTGTCCCAGTAGAACACCCGGCCTTACCCTTCTTTCCTGTAGTTTGTACTCCTCCTGCTTACCCGCCTAGCGCCCCCCCCCCACAGGTACGGATTACCCTACACTGTTTGCCCTGTTGGCACTGACCGTACTTTTCTGTATTATGCTGTTCGCTAGCTAATTAATCTGGTATGTACCTTATGTAGATATCTAAACATTTTCTGTTTGTGCCTAAAGTCTCTTATGCTATTAGCTACCTATTAATCTCTGTTAATGCCTGATATTTTCTGTATGTTAACTTTGACTCCTCCTACTGTTCTTGAATGTATGTATCTTGTAATCCTCCCGGGTTACACCTGAAAATAGGCACTTGGCTGTCTAGTGTGCTTACCCAGTTAACAAAAGCAAATAAATGAATAAATCTACATGGCCCAGGTCATACGTGAAAACATTCCCTGGAACCAGAGTACCTACTCAGTTACCAAATAAATAAATAAATCATATCTGGATTAGACTCTAACATGGGCTGTTACTGAGTACACAATGGGTAACGTGTCTGGATTAGACCCTAACATGGACTGTTGCAGAGTGCACCATAGGTGTCAGGTTGTATTACACCCTAAAATTGGCTGTTACCAAGCATACAATGGATGCTGTTTTTGTATCAGACCCTAACATTGGCTGTTAGTGAACATGCAACTGGTGTTGTGTCTGTATTCGACCCTAACATTGTCTGTTATCAAGCATACAATGGGTTGTGTGTCTATGTAGAGGATCCTAACATTGGCTTGTCCTGAGCATACAGTGGGTGCTCTGTCTGTATCAGACCCTACATAGGTTGTTGCTGAGTGCACAATGATACTGTGTGTGTATTAGACCCAAATTTGGCCTATTACTAAGTGTACAGTGGTTGTCGTGTCTGTATTAGATGCTAACATGGGCTGTTACTATGGGTTACGTGTCTGTATCAGACCCTAACATGAGCTATTACTGAGTGCACAGGGTGACATGTCTGTATTAGACCCCAACATGGGCTGTAACAGAAGCACAGTGGGTGTATTGTCTTTATTAGACCCTTCCATAGGCTGCTACTTAGTGCAAAATAGATGCAGTATGCTTACTAATCCCTAATATTGGCTGGTACAGAGTGCATAATGTGTGTAGGGTGTGTATGAGCCCTCTACATGAGCCATTACTGTGCACACAATAGGTAATGAGTGTGCAACACACCCCAACATGGACTGCTACTGATGGCACGGTGGTGTCTTTGTAGTACACCAATAATGGAACATGTAAATGTAAACTTGTTTTCTTATAAATTTTTATACCTCCCCAACAGTACTCATAGGACTGTGTGACCAGGCTTTCAGCATTACTGTGCCCAAGCTATGGAATTCTGTTTCGTTCTCAGTCCGCTGCTTCCTCTCCCACATTTAGTTTAGAAGGGTTTTGTGTGCTCACCTTAAGGCCAACTAGATATGTGTCTACATATGATTTTCTGGTGTTTACTTATGTTACCTGTCTTCAGGCCATTAGCTTTTTGTCATCAGCACTACCCACGGTAAGCGGGACAGCCTGATCCATATTTTAGTCTTGTTTAACTATTCTACTATTTTTGTACTCTTGCCTGCCATACTCAGTTTTTGTTTCTTCTCTGGGCTGGCATGTTTAGCACTAGCTCTGTACTTTGTATCTTACATTATGTTCTAACTCTGTTCCTTGATCTTGTATTTGCTTGTCCATATTGTACTGCTTGTCATATAACCTCCCGGGCATACCTGGAAATAGGCGCAATAGTGTCTAGTGTACTTACCTGGTAATAAAAGCTAATGATAATAATCCCACACACATTCTTAGGGTGTGAAAAGCACAAGTTGAACATAAGCAGTTACAGAATCCTGAGTATATAATTCTGAGTACTAGTGGTGTGCAAAATGAGGAACTCTGCTGGAGAAATTAGCGCGGAATGGCCATTCTGCCAGTGAAATTTTCATCAGAATGTCACTGGTTCTTCTACGGAATTCTTCCTATTGTGATCGAAAATTATTCTGCAATCATTTCTGCAGATAATATTGAGATCTGCGGAATAATATTCCACGGGACAGTATTTTTTCCATGAAAAATCATTCTGCAAACAGTTCTGCAAAAAATATTGAGATCCACAAAATAAAATTTCATGGAAATACTATGAAAAAAGTAATTCTGCATTTTTCTTCCATGAAATTCTGCTGTTCTGTTTCTGGAGAAATTTGGCAGAATCTCAGTGGAATTTCAAAAATTCTGTGAAATTTCATTCCACCAGCATTTGAAAATTCCGTAAAGCACTACCAAGTACTCTTACAATCCATTTTTTGTTTTTGTTTCTTACAGTCCTAAGAATGTTACAGACAGAGGTCTAAATACATTGTTATTCGAGAACAAACTATTTAAAAAAAAATAATTATCCAACCTCTCATGAGTGTAATCATTTCCAGGGTAGCTGGGTGTGAGACACTTTATACAATAAAAGGGTTTCATAGTCAGGGGAAATGAGCATTCCATTTGGTCAGGAGCACTTCAGTGATCTCTGATTAGGTATTGTGTTCTGTTCTGTTCTATTCTGCTCCAGCACTTGTTAAAGGAGAGTCTGCAGTTCTGTTCCTTTCTCCTTTAAATAAGAGCAGTTAACTTTGGGCACTACACAGGGACATGTAACAGTTGGATCTGGGATAAACAGAGTGTTATCTGGCTAGCAATGATTGTTTCACCAATTGAACACATAGATTTTACACTCAAGGTAGAAAATACAGGGCAATCGTCACACCAACCAATAGGTATCACTGCATGGATTGAGCCGTGGATATACAGAGGAGAGGATACAGGGCAATCTCCAACTGAGCCAAAAGGGGTCACTGCAGGGAGAGAGACACAGGATTTACAGGGGAGAGAATACAGAGCAATCTCTACTGTAGCAAGCAAGGGTCACTACAGGGAATGAGACATGGGATATACAGGGGTGAGGACACAGTACAGTCTCCAGCTTAAGAAACATAGAAACATAGACTTTGATGGCAGATAAGGACTGCTTGGCCCACCTAGTCTGCCCATTTTCCTACCTACAGAACAGGCCGCAGATCCTAGTTAACCAACAGCCTATTTCTTCCTACCCCCCCAACAATTGCCTTATGTCTGTCCCATGCATTCTTGAATTCTCCCACAGTTTTAGACCCCACAACCTCCTCAGGAAGGCTGTTCCATGCATCCACTACCCTCTCTGTGAAAAAATACTTCCTCACATTGCCCCGGAACCGCCCCCCTCTGTCTTTAAATTATGTCCCCTTGTTCTTGCACGTCTCCTTTTCTGAAAGATGCTACCCTCTTGGACTTTGTTGATTCCACTGAGGTACTTAAAAGTTTCTATCATGTCCCCCCTCTCGCTTCTTTCCTCAAGGGTATACATGTTAAGCTCCTTTAGTCTCTCCTCGTATGGCTTCTCTTGCAGACCCTGCACCATTTTAGCTGCCTCCTGGACTGCCTCTATCCTGTCTATGTCTTCATGAGATGGGGTCTCCAGAACTGGACGAGACCTCAGATGGGGTCTCACCAACTGTTTGTACAGAGGGATAACAACTTCCTGTTTTCTGCTGGTGATGCCTCTCCCTATGCATCCCAGTATACCCCCAGCCTTCCCTACTGCCTTCTCACATTGCTTGCTAACCTTAAGGTCATCTGGTATGATTACCTCCAGGTCCCTTTCCTTTTTTGTTGTTGTTACTACCTCCCCCCCCTTGTGTAATCTTCCCCTGGGTTCTTGTTTCCCAGGTGCATTATTTTGCACTTATTTGCATTGAATCCTAGCTGCCATAGTTCTGACCATTCCTCCAACCTTGCCAAGTCCCTTCTCATCCTTTCCTCGCCTCCTTGTGTATCAACCCTGTTGCAGATCTTTGTGTCATCTGCAAAGAGGCATATTTTTCCTTTCAGTCCCTCTGCAATGTCACTTATAAAGACATTAAAAAGGACTGGACCCAGTACTGAACCCTGCAGTACCCCACTAGTAACCCCTCTTTCTTCAGAGTGGACTACATTTACAATTACCTTCTGTGTCCTGTTGTCCAGCCAATGTTTTACCCAGACTACCACCCTGGGACCCACTCCCAGGCTGGTTAATTTGACTATTAATCTTTTGTGGGACTGTGTCAAATGCCTTGCTAAAGTCTAGGTAGGCCATGTCCACAGCCCCTCCCTGGTCTACTACTTTGGTCACCCAGTCAAAGAAATCTATTAGATTTGTCTGACATGACCTTCCCGCTGTGAACCCATGCTGCCCTGGGTCCTGTGCCCCACTGGCCTCTAGGTACTCAACTATTCTTTCCTTCAGAAGTGACTCCATCACTTCCCTACCACAGAGGTCAAACGGACATGTCTGTAGTTTCCTGCCTCTGTCTTGGTCCCACTTTTGTGAAGGGGAATCACATCTGCCTTCCTCCAGTCCTTGGGTACCACACCATCCTCCTATGATTTATTAAAAAGAGTAGTCAGTGGTTTCACTAGTTCCCCCCTTAATTCTTTTAGAATTCTGGGGTGAATTCCATCAGGCCCCATTGCTTTGTCCACCTTCAGTTTTAGGAGTTCTTGCAGAACCCTTTCTTCTGTGAAAGGGCTGGGATCGACCCCCTTATCAAGAGTGCTTCTGTTAATTGGATTATGCACTTCCCCTATCTCTTTTGTGAATACTGAGCAGAAATATTTGTTCAGTATCCCTGCTTTTTCACTGTCCCCCCTGCCCACCCACCATTCATTCTATTCAGCCTCACTATCCCTACCTTTGTCTTTCTCTGCTCTCTGATGTACCTATAAAAGGTTTTATCCCCCTTCTTAACCAAGTTGGCTATCTTTTCCTCAGTTTGGGCCTTTGCTGTTCTGACTTCCCTCCTTGCTTCCTTCTGCCTTAACTGGTACAGCTCTCTGTCCTGCTCCTTCTGTGTTTTCTTATACTTCTTGAATGCTATCTTTTTCTCCCTGACTTTCCCAGTCACCTCTTTTGAGAACCATAGTGGCTTTTTCTTTCACTTTGATTTGTTTATTTGCTTCACACAAAGGCTTGTTGCCTCTGTGATGGCAGTTTTGATGATTCCCCATTGTTGCTCCACCCCTCCTTCTAGCCTGTTTGCTAGTGCTTTTCTGAGGCACTCTCCCATCTTGCCAAAGTCAGCCCTCCTGAAGTCCAGTACTCTCATTTTGTATGGCTTGACTCTGTAGCTGAGTTTAACGTGAACCACACTGTTTGATGGGCACTTGTTCCCAGGTGGCAACCCACTTCTAGATCTAAGATCCTCTCACTGCCCCCATTTGAGAGTACGAGGTCTAAGATTGCTCCCTCATGAATGGGTTCTGAAACTAGCTGTCTGAGGCCTGCCACCTGTAGGGCATCGAGAATGGCCCTGCCCTTGGATGTGGCTGCAGCAAATGTGCTCCAGTTAACATCTGGCATATTCAGGTCTCCCATCAACAGTATCTCCCCCTTTCTCTGCCATCCTAAGAATGCCTTCTATCATATCCTAGTCCATTCCCTCCCCCTGACATGGGGGTCTATACACAACCCCTGTGCGGATTGTGGTGCCCTTTCCAGTCTCCAAGGTGACCCACAGTGCCTCCTCTCTTCCCTGTTTACTCTTTTGTTCAGTTGCTTTTATCCCTTCCTTTACATAGAGAGCTACTCCTCCCCCTCTTCTCCCCTGCCTGTCTCTCCTGTAGGTTATGTACCCTGGTATGTTAACATCCCAGTCATGGTTCTCGGTGTACCACGTTTCTGTGACTGCTACGATATCCAGGCATCCCTCTTCCATCAAGGCCACTAGCTCAGGGAGCTTGTTGCCCAGACTACGGGCATTGGTACTCATTACCCTCCATTTACTGATGGCCTTACTCCTTTTTGCCCCATCCCTGTCCTTCTTGCCTTTGTCACTTTCCCGATTTACCCCCTGCCCTTCTCCCTATCGCCACCTCTATGTTGGTGTTTACCGCACTTACTACTGTGATTTTTTTGGGGGGGGCTAGGATTTCCCTGCTCCTTTCCAGTGCCTCCCCCTTGGCTAGTTTAAATACTTGCCAATGAAGCATTTAAACCTATCACCTAGGATCCTGGTTTCCCTCCTGGACAGATGCAGCCCATCATGCCAGTATAGGCTTGCATCACTCCAGGTGGACCCTCAGTCCCCAATGAAGCCAAATCCCTGAGCTCTGCACCAGTTTTTCATCCACTGATTGAATTCTATGGTACAGAACACCCTAGCCTCTTCTATGCCATAGATGGGCAGCACCTCCGAGAAGGTAACCGTGCGTGCTACTTGTCTAAGGCCCCTCCCCAACTCCACAAACTCTTCCTGCACTGCTCTGATCCCCTTCTTAGCCAGGCCATTTGTCCCCAGGTGGACAATGACATCCAGCTCCCTCCCCTGTGCAGCTGCTCCGGCAATCCTGAGGATTCACTCCCTGTTCCTCCAAGCCATGGCACTAGGCAGGCACCTTACCTCCCTCTCCCCTTCCTCCCCCAGTTCTATCTTCCTAACAATGGAGTCCCCCACCAGGAGTTGTTTCCTTCCCCTGTGGGGTCCCATGCCACCCTCCTGTGGGTCTTCTCTATGGAGGTTCCCAGCATCCTCCTTGGTCTCCACTGCATGTGCCTCCATAGAGGAACCACACTTTGCCAGAATGGCATAGGAATTGTGGAGAGGTACAACTGGAGGGATGTGCCTCTGTTCCACCACCCTCACCCTCCCTGAGCCCACTGTGGTCCAACCACTCCTGTTTCTTGGCAACCTCTGAGGCAACGGCAGTGGCACTGGTGGTCCCTGGATGGAAGAGGAGGTCCCACAAATCCTGGCCAACTCATCCTGGAGATGAGCAACCTCCTCCCTCAGCCCAGAGAGGTGCCTGCAGATGGGACAACACCGCATCCAACAGGTATCACTGCAGGGAATGAGTCACAAGATACACAGGGGAGAGAATACAGTGCAGTCTTCAACCTAGCCAGAAAACATCATTGCAGGGAATGAAACAGAGTATATATATATATATATATATATATGGAACAGGATACAGGGAGATCTTCACCCTAGCCAGAAGGGTCACTGCAGGGAATTAGACATGGGATACAGAGGGAAGAGGGTAAACTGCAATCTACATACTAGTCAGCAGGGCTCCCTGCAGGGAGTAAGACACAGGATACACAGGGGATTTATGAAATAAGGTCATTTTCCTTATTAGACTATGTGCTATTTTTTTATTATCAAAAACCTCACAGAGATTTCCAGGTAGATAATAATAATAACCTTTTGCAATTAAGGGCTGCTGTCTAGACTCCAGCTCTTAATCTGCTTAGGTATCAAAATTCCAATGGACCTAAAATAACCATGTGATATAAATCCCCATTACAGGAAATTGAGAAGGACAATAAATAAATTTTATAAAAATAATATATGCCAGAAAATTCATAGATTTATAGAATCATAGAAACTTGACAGCAGAAAAGGACCCTTCAGCCAATCCAGTCTGCCCCTTTCTCCCCATTATTCTTCCCTCCCCCCTCTGGAAGCCCCTGTCCCACTGCCACACAGCCCCATACTGTATGTATGTCCCATGCTCTCTTGAAACCCGACACCGTTTCAGCCCCAACCACATCCTCTGGAAGCCTGTTCCATGCTTCCACCACCATCTCCGTGAAGAACAGTCTTCTCACATTGCCTCTATATCTTCTTCCCTGCAGTCTCAAGCTATGCCCCCTAGTTACAGCCCCTTTCATCCTTTTTAGTAAACACCCTGCCTTCACTTTGTTGATCCCCTTGACATATTTAAAAGTTTCTATCATGTCCCCCCTCTCCCTTCTAGTCTCCAATTCCTTACATCTCTGCTCGTAAGCTTTGCCCTGCATACCCTGCACCATCTTGGTTGCCCTTCTCTGAACCCTCTCAATCCTGTCTATGTCCTTCCACAGATGTGGCTTCTAGAATTGGACTGCATACTCCAGGTGTGGTCTCACAATGGCTTGGTAGAGGGGCATCAGTACCTCCCCCCTTCTGCTAGTGATGTCCCTGGCAATACATGCCAGCATCCCATTTGCTTTCCCTGCTGCCCTGCTGCATTGGTTTCCCACCTTGAGGTTACTAGATACTATTATTCCCAGATCCCTCTCCTGCTCCGTATCCCTGATGTCCTCCCCCCAATTGTGTACCTTGCTTAAGGGTTCCTCTGCCCCAGGTGCATCAACAACACACTTTTTGACACTGAATTTTAATTGCCAAGTCTCTGCCTATACCTCCAGAGTCCTCAGGTCCTGCCTCATGTCCTCCACTCTCCCTGAGGTGTTCATCCTATTGCAGATTTTTGTATCATCTGCAAACAGGCACACCCTTCCCTCTAGCCCCTCTGTTATACCACTGATGTACTGATGTACAATAGATGTTGAAAAGGAGGGGTTCCAGCACTGACTCCTGGGGCACCCCACCCATCACCCACCCCATCCCAGAGTAAACACCATTTACCACCACTCTCTGGCTTCTGCCTGCTAACCAGTTTTCCACCCACCTGGTTATTTTATCACCTACCCCTACAATTTCTAGCTTGTTCACTAACCTTCTTCAGAATTTGCCTCTTAGAATTGGAAAGCTGCTATCTGACAGACTAAAACATCATTAGGAAGTATTTGTGGGGAGACTCGCTCATGAAGCAAATTAAGTGTTCATAAATTTGACAGGGGCTTTGGCCTTCCCCACTGGTAGTTGAATCACTTGGCCTTCAGACTTAAACAGACCGTGCTTTATCTAGATTAAGGAGACGAAGAGACTCTCCCCCTTTGGTTAAAAGTCAAGAGACAAATAGTTTCCCTGCAGAAACTATCTGACTTTTCTTTTCACCCCTCTGCACACAGCCTTGAAAAGCAATATATGTGACTGTAACACTATCTGAGAAATGCAAAATGTTCAACAAATTTTAAATATACAAAGACCACCTCTCAATATCACTACAATTTGAAATAATACCCACTTAACTACAATAGCAGCCCCCTTGAAGATCCTGGATGGGGCTGTTTTGGTATCACCAACTTAAATGAACTTTTGAGTCCCACCGGAGAACTTACATCCTTTGTAATTCTCAAGCCTAAATTCAACCTACATAGGTTTCATTTTGTGCACTACTTACAAGTTAGAAAAGGCCTGCAAGATTCCATCTTAGGCCTCGATTTCTGCTTGCCAGATTATCATGAATGGGAACAATTATGCAAACTAGGAAAAATTAGGAAGGGAGCTAGCTTTCATAGGTATCGTATGTGACTATGAGCTAAGTAAAGTGTTGTCCATGCCAGCTCACTGAAATATATGTAGCTTTATATATAAATTTCTTTTAGAGTCTGAAGACCAACATCTCCTTATAAACCCTGCCAGGGAAAAATGGGGAAAATATTTAGGAGAGATGATCTCAACAGTAGAGTGGACTTCGACTTGGAAAAATGCATGTAGCACTAGTAGAGAAATTTTGGGAAAAACTATCCAATATAAGATTCTACATTACTACTATTATTCCCCTCACAGGCTGGAGAAAATGAATTTCTTGCTGGATGGCAGTAGCACCTGTTGGAGGTACAAAGAGAAACATGCAAATCTACTTCATATGTTATGGGATTGTCCCTGTATAACTAATTTATGGCATAGAATCCACCAACTTTGTGAAGCTGCTTATATGGTTAAAATTCCAGTCTCCCTAAAATGTGTGATTCTAGGGATCAACAGAGGTGCAGAACTTATGAGTAGATCCCCAAAAATTGAAGTCTGGGCAGCAGCGCTTACTTGCCAAAGATTATTATTATCTTGGTATCTTGGTATGTAAGACAAAAGAAGGCCGAGGCCCATCGAGATTGTCTCCAATTACCAGGTGGGTTATTTCCAGGATCTACATTGAATGATGTATTTCTCTCATTCATGTTTAAAGCATCCACAGATTTTATATTCACTAGGGAACTCAGTAAAGCATTCCACTGTCGGGTCCCCTTTATTGTGAAAGTTTGCCCTTTTGTTCATTTTATCCCTGTGTAATATAAGTTGTTTGTTATGAAAGCGTAACTGTGGGATTCTATTGTTTAACTGGATACCCAGCTCTTTCATTAGATCCAGGTTCTTAAGAGTATTGTAGAGAAGCAGGAGATCACCTCTAAGTCTAAGCTAACCATACCCAATCTAATGAGTCTAGTTTTATAATTAATGTCTCTCAGATCTATAATAATTTTCATTAGTCATCTCTGGGGTCTCGCAATGAGATTTATATATTTTCTCAGATAAGGGCACCAGAAGGGGGAGCCATAGTCTAGATACGAAATAACAAAAGATACATATGTCTGGATAATGCAATAGAGTTGTATTGTTATAAATGAGTGTCTTATTGCACTGATTAAATTATTTGCTTTCCTGGCTAGTTAAGAACAATGATCATTAGAGGAGAGTGAGTTATTAATTATTATCCCCAGGTCATGCTCCTTTCTTACTGATTTTAGAGTGATCCCATTCATAGTGTATTTATATTTCAGATTGTTTCTTCCAGACTGTAAGATTGCACATTTTTCATGGTTGAATGTCATGTTGTTTGTTTCTGCCCATTTTTGTAATGTGTTTAAATCATTCTAAAGAGCTGCCCATATATCCAGACTATCAACTACACACCCCATCTTGGTATCATCAGCGAATTTGGTGAAGTTACTTCTAATACCAGTATCCATATCAGAAACCAATATGCCGAACAATACTGGGCCCAGTACTGAGCCCTGGGGCACCCACTACATTCATCACCATTCCTGGAATACTCATTAACTCTGACTCGCTGAGTTCTATTAGAGAGACAGTCAGCTCCTAATCCATTTGACTATGTAATTATTAATGCCCACACCTAGCAATCTGTTCACCAATAGGTCATGAGGGACTTTATTGAAGGCTTTACCTAGGTCCAACATGATCATGTCATATGGAGAACCTTTGTTCAGGCTTCTGATTACTGCCTTGTAGAAAGCAATTAGGTTAGTACTACTGGACAGGCCCTTTTTAAAACCATGCTGGGAAACATGCTGTAGTTGTAACTCATTAATTTCATTTTCAATCAATGGTTTTAATAATTTTTCCATTATTTTGCAGCATATTGGGGTTAGGCTGGTAGGCCTATAGTTCTCAACTTGTCCCATACTTCCCTTTTTGTCAATAGGATTTACTACTGCCTTGAACCAATCAATGGGGTTTGTACTTCACATCAGAGATTTATTAAACAAAATGGAGAGTGGGAGAGCCAGAAATTCAGTCATATTTTTTCAGGAATAATGGGCCCAATTCTAGAAGGTTGATGCAAGTCACCGCCAAACGCGACTTGCACCAATCACAACTGCGACATTGACCCTGTGCCCTATTGTAGAAGGGGCAGGGCCTCTGCATCTAAGTCCTGTGACTTGCGACATGCGGCCAGGTGTGCCGAACAGAGGGCGTACCTAGTGAGGAAGTTGCAAGCTGAAACCACAGGTCACAAGTGCTCCCCCCATTGCCCACACACTGCCGGTGCCCCGCAAGGCTAGAGGCCCCCTACCCACTGTCGTGGGCCCCCAAATTGCACCATTGTCTGTGTACTGTATAGTACAGGCATACATCCATCCCATACATACACCTGGTGGTCTAGTGGCCCCCCCACCCAGCCGTGCCAGTTCACCCAGCACCCCCCACACGTCCCCAGCTGGCAACTGGCACAGCCCACCTCTCACCTCCATGGCCAGCTGTGAGAGAGTACTAGTACCCTTCCATAATTATGCTCTTTTTGTATGTATGAAGCCTACTGCAGTAGCATATGTGTGTGACCATGCTATTCTTTTTCTTTCTGTTCTAGCCCTCATTCCTTATTTCAGACTGGCCACCTGGAATGAGATGTCTCCTTTCTTGCTAGATCCTTTACTGTCTTTCTGCAGATATGGACCTGTGGTGCTCGCCCCCAAAGCAACAGACCATAAATAAAGCTGGTGCAGCAGTCTGCAGCCTTAAAATATTTATTTATTGAGGCACAGGAATGTCTGCTGCTATTTTGTTTTTGTTTTTCCTGTTTGTTTATATTCCTTCTTGTTTCTATAAAGAAAAAAGGTACAAGATGTAGTGCACTAACAGTTTAGTAACAGACTAGGTTGGTTGTCCAATCCAAAAAGGTTTTGCTGCTAAGTCCAGTGCTTTTCATAGGAATGCTAATAAACAAACAAATGCAGCATTAAGTATTTTCTTTAATAATGTAAATTAATATATTGTGACTGAGGCTGAGTGAGCCATGTAACAACTGCTTTGTGTGCTACTTGCTAGCCTTGCCCTGCCCTCTTTACTAGTTCAAGTTAGAAATTCAAGACAACAATTGTAAACAGAAGTTCAGACATGTTGAGAAAATGTGTAAAAGTGTCCTGCCTTAGTAACACGGGTTTGGTCTCACTTCTAATACATGAAGTAAGCAGTTCTTACCCAAATAATGAGAAATCCAAGCTTGGTAACAGAGGTGGGTCTGTTTGAGACCTGTTCAGATCGCTGCTATGTTCTACTAGGAGCCAGCTGGCCCTCTCCACTCCATTTTTATGCTGTGTGTAAGTGGAGGGAGGGGCTAGTCCAGAGATGATGTTAAAATTGTTCAGGCTTGCTTCTTTTTGAGTCTAGGAAAATGTTAGATGTATAAATATGTAAGGTAATATGTGCACACTTTTGACCTAACAAAAGAAAGGTATATTTAAAAGAATATGTTTAGGGTTTAAAAGGGGTGGAGTCTGATGTGGTCACCTGATGGGTTCCTAGTATAAAAGTGAACTCATCCTGTGGAACATGCAGATTTCGTTGGAGGATTAGTAGGTGCTGGTCCAAAGCGTTAGTCTGCACCTCTTCAGACTAAGACTTTCTTTAAATCCAGGACGGCTCATTGCTGGAATAGTCCTTGGAAGACTGAAGTATTGTTTTGTTTTTTGTATCTTTTTTATTTCTTTTGACGTTGCAAGTTCGCAAGTTTTATTTGGTTATTTACTTGTCTCTACTAATAAAAGATTTGGCTTGGTAACATTAAGCCTTGCCACCTTACTGTGGTCTCAGTGTCCCTCATTGCACCCACACCCTTTGACATTGGTGTCAGACGTGGGCTGCTTTGGTGTTACTGGTACCTTCCAGTCAGTGGACACTGAATGCAGGTGGAGACAATGGAGCAGACCCTCAGTAAGCCCAGCGGAGTTCTGACACGGACTATGGCTGCCAAGTATGGAGAGATCCCTTTGCCTGGTCTGGGACCGGGTGTTCAACAGAAAACAGCCCAAAAGGAGGGAGAGCTGGAGGAGGAGGGCAAGGATACCTCAGATCTGACCATTGAAGAACCACCAGAAGATATACACAGCCTGTTGTGTTGGCTATGTGTAAAACAAATTGCTATGGACAAGCAAAGAGAGATGGATCTACAAAGGGCTGAGGCACGGTGGAATGATACCCTGCGAGCCATCTGAGATATAGGGGTACATAGGAGGCAGTGTAACGCAGTGGTCTAAGGCTCTGAGCTGCAAATCTGGTGACATCCAGCAGACCAGACCTGGGTTTGAATCCCACAGCTTCCACTTGCATACTGTGTGACCCTGAGCAAGTCACTTAACCTCCTTGTGCTCCCAGGTCGCTCCTGTAAAAAAGCTTTCAGCTTAGTGTGCTATACCTGGTTAAACAATTAAATAAATAAAAAAATAAAAACATAATCCACCACCAGCAGAAACCCCTAAAGACATTAAGTTGACTAAATTGGGTGCAATCGACGACATCGAGGCTTACATGACAACATTTGAGCAAATAGCTCAGGCTTGTGGGTGGCCCCGAACCCAATGGGTCATCTGCTTAGTGCCTTACCTATCTGGGAAAGCCCAGCTGGCATACAGCCACATGAACAGTACCCAGGCAGAGAACTATGACGCTGTTAAACAAGCCATCCTACAAAGATACGACATCAGCCCCGAGACCTATCAACAGCACTTTAGGACTTTCAAATTTCATAATGTGGACACTCCCCGAGAGGCCTATACCCGGTTAAAGGACTTGTGTCAGAAATGGCTACAACCAGGGGTGAAGACCAAAGAACATATCCTGGAAATGATCATTCTGGAACAGTTTGTTTGTATCCTGCCCTCAGATGTTCAGGTATGGGTGAGGGAACACCGGCCAGATGCTGCAGAAAAAGCCATCATGCTAGCCGAGGATTACCTTACGGCTCATCCTAATCGTCAACGTGGACATCCTGGATCCGGTGCAACCCCACCCACGGTAAGGCCTGTTTCTTCTTCTGTTGCTTCATCTGTGACTGAAGGGGGTACTAAAACTGTCCCAGCTAATAGACCCTATAACCCCAACATAATCTGCAGGGAATGCCAGGGGAAGGGACACATAGCTAGATTTTGCCCTCGAAGAAAAGTTACAGTTACGCAGTTAGCCCTAGCCAATTGGGGACAATTTGTCACACCCGTCAAGATTGGAAATCGGGAGGTTACTGGGCTCATAGACTCAGGAAGCAGGCAAACCCTGGTAAGAGCAGATTTGGTTCAACAAGCTGGTGAAAAGGGTCCTCGCATAGCAGTAATTTGCATCCATGGGGACATACATCATTATCCTGTGACTGACCTTGATTTACAGGTACAAGGGAGAAGTCATAAATGACTGTAGGATTGGTTCCCTTTACCTGTTCCTGCTCATTATTGGGCATGATTATCCAGACTTTTCTTGCTTAATCCATCCCGAAGAAAGTGTGTGTGCCCTAACAACCCGTGCCCAGACTAAACAGGAACAACAATGGGCACAACTATTCTCATTCGATGATGAGGTGTATGGGGAGCCTGGCAAAACACTGAAGTCTCGATGAGAAAGGAAGAAAGCAAAATATAAATTGACTCAGAGACACACTAAAACTGTGAATGTGACAAATGATAGTGATGTATTGTCTGTTATTAAAACTGATGGGTTTTGTGAAGAACAAAAGAATGATAATTCCCTGACACCATTTATGCAGTTGGTAGGGGTACCAGTGAAAGGAAATGAACCATACTATGTCATGAAAGATGACTTGTTATATAGAAGATGCATACACCCCACCACAGGTGAGCAAATAGACCAATTAGTAGTGCCCAGTAAGTATAGAGAGAAACTACTGCATCTGGCACATGAAATCCCATTAGCGGGTCATTTGGGTAGGGACTGCACCTTGCAGAGGCTATTATTAAGATTCTATTGGGCAGGTATACACGCTCAAGTAGCTGACTACTGTTGGAGTTGCCCAGATTGTCAGAAGGTGGCTCCTGTGACACGAAAAGATACGGTCCCCCTCCAACCATTGCCCCTTATTACCACCCCTTTTAGCCGCATCGCCATGGATGTGGTAGGACCTTTACCGAAAAGTTCAAAAGGAAACAGGTTCATATTGGTAATATGTGATTATTGCACAAACTATCCTGAGGCTATCCCCCTCCGAACTGTGACAGCTGAGAAAGTTGCAGATGAGTTAATCAAGCTATTCAGTCAGGTCAGGATACCCAGGGAAATACTGACAGACAGAGGGAGCAACTTCTGTTCTAGGATGTTAGCCCGGCTGTATGAGATATTAGGAGTGGAGGCCATACATACCACACCCTATCATTCTCAGACAGATGGTCTGGTTAAGTGATTCAATCAGACCCTGAAAAGAATGCTGAAGAAATATGTACAGGATGAAGGAAAAAGGTGGGATGTATACCTACTGTTCCTTTTATTTGCATACAGGGAGGTACCACAAGCCTCCACAGGATTTTCCCTCTTCGAATTATTATATGGAAGAAATCCAAGGGGTCCCCTGGATATTGTAAGGGAACAATGGGAGGAGAGAACAAAAAAGAACCCAAGTACCACCCTTGATTACCTGATAGCTTTGCATGCAAAGTTGCTGAAGTTTACCCAGATGGCACAACACCATACTTTGCACCAACAAAGTGTACAGAAGGGGTATTATGACCAAGGAGTAGGTACCAAATCATTCCAAGAGGGGGATAAGGTTCTATTGTTACTTTCTTCTACTACGGAGAAGCTTACGATGAAGTGGCAAGGTCTCCATACCATCTTGAGGCAAACAGGTCCTGTTACCTATGAGCTCGACTTACCTGATAGAAAGCAGAGGAAAGGTATATATCATATAAACCTTCTGAAAAAATGGGTGGAAAGACCAAACCCCGGGTATTTTATTTGCCATGAGACTCACACCAGTGAAATGGAGGTAGCCTATGACAGGCTAGAAAGCAAAGGAGAAGTGAGTGATCTAACCATTAACACCACTCTGACTGAACAACAGAGATCAGAGCTGGACCTCCTTCTTGCTAAGTATTCACACTCCTTTACCTCTAGGCCTGGGTTAGTACATAGCATTAGGCACCATACAGAAGTCACTACCAATATCCATATCAGGCAGAAACCTTACCGCCTACCAGAGAAAGTGAGAGGGGAGGTAATAAAGGAAGTAAGAAAAATGCAAGAGCTTGGGTTGATAGAACCCTCTGGTAGTGAGTGGGCATTCCCAGTTGTGGTGGAGAAAAAGGAAGGTGGCATATGCCTCTGTCTTGATTTTAGACGCCTAAATGCTATCTCCAAATTTGATGCCTACCCCATGCCTAGGATCGATGACATTATGGACAGACTGGGCAATGCAAGATACATCACCACATTCGATCTTACGAAGGGGTGTTGGCAGATTCCTTTGGATGAGGCCTCTAAAGAGAAGACAGCATTCAGCACTCCCATAGGGCTGTATCATTTCGTTACCATGCCCTTCGGGCTACATGGTGCCCCAGCCACATTTCAGTGCCTAATGGTCAGACTTTACATCAACATGAATCCTATTGCGCTGCTTATTTAGATGATGTGGTGGTGTACAGTCCTACATGGGAGGCCCGTTAACAACATCTCACTGCTGTTCTAGACTCTCTGACAAAAGTGGGTTTGACAGTCAATCCATCCAAATGCAGTATAGCAATGCAGGAAACCAAATATCTTGGCTTCATTATAGGTAATGGGCAAGTCAAACCAGAAATCGAAAAGGTCGACTAGTGGCACAATGCCCTAGACCCCTGACTAAGAAACATGTTAGGTCATTTCAGGGTTAGCGGCTACTCAGAGGTTTGTCAAACCCTTGCCACAATAGCCACCAATCTAACCAATCTTATGAAGAAACACTGTCCCACTAATGTAAAATGGACCCCTGACTGTGAGAAGGCCTTCTGTACCATAAAGGCATACTTGTGTGCAGCCCGCACTGAGAAGTCCTGATTTACTCAGCCTTTATGGTACAGACAGATGCTTCAGACTCAGGGATAGGAGCTGTTTTGTCCCAGATGGTAAATGGAGAAGAACATCCCATCATCTATTTAAGCCGAAAACTGCATGAAAGAAAAACACGTTATTCGGCTATAGAAAAAGAATGCCTTGACATCAAGTGGGCCATCGAAGCCCTTAAATTCTATTTATGGGGAGCGGAGTTTGAAGTATTAACAGACCACAACCCACTCTGCTGGCTCCATGTAATGAAAGATTAGAACCCCAGAATAATGCGGTGGTATTTGGCCTACAGCCATATAAATTCACTTACACCACCGACCTGGTACTGCTAATATAAATGCAGATTTCATGTCCTGCTATGGGCAGATCAATGTGCACAGTCAGACCTTGGGAAAACTAGTGAAGTGAAAGGTTTGTTATAGCCTTTCATTTGTTGTTTATTTTGTTTCAAAGGGTCCCGGGTGGAGCTTTGGGAGTGGGTGGGTTAAGCTCCATCTCTCCCTCCTTGGAGAGAGAGATCTGATGATTGTGCATACGGTTCATCAAAACTGGAAACTATAAAGGATTAGTACACCAAGGGTATAGTTTCCTCTTAAATGGGGAGGAGTGTGAGAGAGCACTAGTACCCTTCCATAATTCTGCTCTTTTTGTATGTAAGAAGCCTACTGCAGTAGCATATGTGTGTGACCATGCTATTCTTTTTTTTTCTGTTCTATCCCTCGTTCCTTATTCAGACTGGCCACCTGGAATGGGACATCTCCTCTTGCTAAATCCTTCACTGTCTTTCTGCAGATGTGGAACTGTGGTGCTCGTCCCTCCCCAAAGCAAAAAACCATAAATAATGCTGGTGCAGCAGTCTGCAGCCTTAAAACTTTTATTTATTGAGGCACAGGAATGTCTGCTGCTATTTTGTTTTTGTTTTTCCTGTTTGTCTACATTCCTTCTTGTTTCTATAAAGAACCACGCATTTGTCAATGCCGAATGTTTGCTTGCTGGCATTGGCACTGGTAGTGTAGAAGTTACAGAGCTGCATAATAGGAATGGCAGCGAAGTATTGAACTGAAGCCAACCCCATCACCACCCTGCAGAGAGTGACAGGCATTGGGGTATGCCTTTGGGTCGTCAGGCATAACGACCACGCCATTTCACCACACCCTACCCTGCAGACACTGACAAGTGTCACAGTGTGCCTTGGGGTCTTTGGCTCTTGTCGCACCCATTCCATCAGAAAATACGGTGAGATGGGTGCGGTATAGGAGAATGGGGTAACGTTTGGGACCGAAGAGTCCGAGGCACACCTTGATGCCTCTCACTGGCTGCAGGGTGTGGGTGGGGGTGGAATGGTATGAGCATTAGAGGCAAGAATCCCAAGTCACACCCTGATGCCTGTCATTCTCTACAGGGTGGGCGCAGGGTCGAAACCCTAATGCCTCAGGCATTCGTTGGTATTCACTCCAAATTTTCAACATGTTTTTTTTGTGACCCCACCTCATGAACAGTGGCAATATTAGTTTGTTAGCCGGAAACTGCTTTTGCACAGTGACTACGGCATTTGGCACCACAGGTGCAAAAACACATTCCGAACAGGATGTGATAAATGACAGCAGTACTGTTCATGGGGAGGTGTAAAAATGGCAATGTTGAAAATCTGGTGTGAAAATCTTAAAAAAACTGGTGAAGTCACGAGCGTGCATAGAAACTGTGCAGCGCACACCCGTAGTGTAACTAGTTTGGGGATTTTTTACAGCAGATTGTTAACACAGGCATTTTGGGACCTCCGATCATGAAGAGTGTCAGTGTAATTTTCTTTATCTGTCCCGAACAATGATTTTCCACAGCAACCATGCATTTCTGCGCTGAAAGTGTGAAAACACATTTCGGCCATGTTGTGGAAAATGACAGCCGTACTGTTCATAAGGAGGTGTGGAAAAATGCCACTGGTGAAGATCTGGACTGAAAATATTACAAATTCATGAACTTACGAGGGTGTGTGGAAACTGCGTAATGCTCACCGTAACGCAGTCTTTTATGAGAGTTTTGTCACCAAATTTTCAACATAGCCATTTTAAGACCTCTGCTCATGACCAGTGTCACTGTGATTTTCCTAATCTGTCCCAAACATTGTTTTCGCACACCGACTGTACCATTGTGCGTAATTGCGGAAAAAATTTTAGGCGAGATGTGAAAATGGTAGCTGTACTGCTCATAAGGAAGTGCGGTAAAATGGCACTGTTGAAAATCTGGTGTAAATATTACAAATTCGCAAACTTGCCAGCGTGCGTAGGAACTGTACAACGTGCGCTCCTAAAACAGTCATTTTGGGGAATTTTTTCACCAAATTTTTGGCATAGCCATTTTAAGACATCTGCTCATGACCAGTGTCACTGTGATTTTCTTAATGTGTCCCATACATTGATTTCGCACACCGACTGCGCCATTGTGCGCTACATGGGCGGAAACACGTTGTGGGCGAGATGTGAAAAATGACAGCTGTACTGCTCATAAAGAGGTGTGGTAAAATGGCAATGTTGAAAATCTGGAGGAAAATATTGAACATTTGCGAACTTAGGAGCGCATGAGGAACTCTGCAACGCATGCTCAGAAACAGTCATTTTAGGAATTTTTCACCAAATTTTCAACATAGCCATTTTAAGACCTCTGCTCATAAATAGTGTCACTGTGATTTTCTTAATTGTCCTGTACATTAATTTCGCACACCGACTGTGCCATTGTGCGTTACATGGGTGGAAACACGCTTTGGGTGAGATGTGAAAAATGACAGCTGTACTGCTCATAAGAAGGTGTGGTAAAATGGCAATGGTGAAAATCTGGAGTGAAAATATTGAAAATTCGCGAACTTAGAGCCTGCGTAGGAACTGCTAGCATCGCGCTCATAAAACAGTCATTTTTGAAATTTTTCACTAAATTTTCAAAATAGGCTTTGAAAGCCCACCTTATGAACACTGGCAGTGTCATGATTAATCGGTCCAAAAGGTGATTTTGTGCAGTGACTGCAAAATCACCCTTCGGGCCCGAATAACGCCATGACAGTGACAGCATTCATGAGAAGGGGTCCCAAAAACCCCATGTTGAAAATTTGGTGCAAACATTCCATAAAATGCCCGAGATATGCAGCAAAGTTGAAAAAACCCTGTCTATTACATTATACAGCTTACCGGCATTTCCTCAGTTCGCGGTCGGCTTTGAAGAGTGCAGACGTGTTCCCGGTCCACCGAAGATCATCGCGCCGGACTCCAGAGGTAAGTATGGGGTGGGGGTGTGGGGAGGCAGGGTGCACAGTGGGTGATGCGGGTGGGGGCAGGGGAGACTGCAGGGACCGTTTTAATTTATAGTTTTTTTAATTATTAAGACAATGCTGGGCGTTTGCCACGCTGGGGTGGGCTCCCAGCGTGGCAGCTAAACTGTTTGGGGGCGGCTGGAGCTGACGAGGTTGGGCGCGCCCCGTTGGCCATCACGGACATGTGCCATGCTGGGGTGGGCTCGGTGGCGCAAGCTTTTCTTTGGGGGGGTGGCGTGGAGCCGATGGGGCAGTGGGCACCCGTCGGCTATACTGTATGTGCGTGGGGAGTCGTCAGCACTTAATATGCATGCACGTGTGTTGAGGGGGAGCTCTGCTCACTGAAGCGGAGTTCTCCCTTTCAACTGTATTCCACTGCATTTTCAGCTGTCATAGACAGCTGGAGCAGTGATTGGCGCACTGCGACCGCGCCTGCAAACACACTGACTGAATTGGAAGAGGCTGACACACCTCTGGAAAACTCGGATGATGGCACTATGTTTCTTGCACATGCGTGCAAGCAAACATAAAAAGGTATAAGATGTAGTGCACTAACAGTTTAGTAACAGACTAGGTTGGTTGTCCAATCCAAAAAGGTTTTGCTGCTAAGTCCAGTGCTTTTCATAGCAATGCTAATTAACAAACAAATGCAGCATTAAGTATTTTCTTTAATAATGTAAATTAATATATTGTGACTGAGGCTGAGTGAGCCATGTAACAACTGCTGTGTGTGCTACTTGCTAGCCTTGCTCTGCCCTCTTTACTAGTTCAAGTTAGAAATCCAAGACGACAATTGTAAACAGAAGTTCAAACATGTTGAGAAAATGTGTAAAAGTGTCCTGCCTTAGTAACAAGGGTTTGGTCTCACTTCTAATACATGAAGTAAGCAGTTCTTACCCAAATAATGAGAAATCCAAGCTTGGTAACAGAGGTGGGCCTGTTTGAGACCTGTTCAGATCCCTGCTATGTTCGGTTAGTAGCCAGCTGGCCCTTTCCACTCCATTTTTATGCTGTGTGTAAGTGGAGGGAGGGGCTAGTTCAGAGATGATGTTAAAATTGTCCAGGCTTGCTTCTTTTTGATTCTAGGATTATGTTAGATGTATAAATATGTAAGGTAATATGTGCACACTTTTGACCTAACAAAAGAAAGGTATATTTAAAAGAATATGTTTAGGGTTTAAAAGGGGTGGAGTCTGATGTGGTCACCTGATGGGTGCCTAGTATAAAAGGGAACTCATCCTGTGGAACATGCAGATTTCGTTGGAGGATCAATAGGTGCTGGTCCAAAGCGTTAGTCTGCACCTCTTCAGACTAAGACTCTCTTTGAATCCAGGATGGCTCATTGCTGGAATAGTCCCTGGAAGACTGGAGTATTGTTTTGTTTTTTGTATCTTTTGTATTTCTTTTGACGTTGAAAGTTCGCAAGTTTTATTTGGTTATTTACTTGTCTCTACTTAATAAAAGATTTGGCTTGGTAACATTAAGCCTTACCACCTTACTGTGGTCTCAGTGTCCATCATTGCACTCACACCCTTTGACACCAGCCACCCGCTGAGTTCAGTTGAAGCGCTTACTGTAAAGACGTGCTCAGAAATTAATTTCTGAGTGTGTCTATTCAGTAAGCGCTCCTACTGAACGCAGTCAGTGGCTGGCCATGGAGGTGAGAGGTGGGCTGTGCCAGTCGCCGGTTGGGGATGGGTGGAGGGTGCTGAGTGGACTGGCAAGGCTGGGTGGGGGGCCACTAGACTACCAAGGCTGGTCTGGAATATTGCCGGCATTTGCGGTGGCGACTCGGGGTCGAGGCACGGGTGGGGGGCTTGACCACACTGTCCTGAGGAGCATAAGGCATTGGGGGATTCAGGGGGGCAGGGATGTGGGAAGCTCTGCAGGGCATAAAGCAATGGGGGATTCGGGGTGAGGTGTGAGCAGCCCTGCAGGCTGAATATATTATGCTTGGGAGGCGGGGGTGTGGGCAGCCCTGCTGGGCAGATATATTATGCTCAGTGGGCAGGGGTGAGCAGCCCTGCCGGCACACACTGGGGTATGCTGGGCATGGGGGGGTAGGGCAACTGTGGATTGACGACTGCTGGGCTGCTGGCAGGTCTACAGGACCCCCGGGAGGCATCCGTAAGTTATACCAGCTAAAAGCTGGTGTAACTTATGTTGCCAGTTTTCCTCCAGGGGTTCTTGTAGAATCCCGACATTGGGGACTTTGTTGCTGCCCTTCTGAAATGGGGCACAACTGCTGCCTTAAACCCCCTAGCACCATGTTGCAGGGGGTGTATGGCGCAACTGCTGGCGTAACAGCTCTTCAGTGCAAGTGCCACATTGTAGAATAGCGCATGTCGCAACTGCTGGCATAAGTTGCTACTTGCGCTATTCTACTTGGTGCAAGTGCTGTTACGCCAGGCGTAATTGCACTAGAATCGGGGCCTATTATACACCATATTATCTGGCCCAGGGGATGTATTATCCTTTATAGCTTGCAATGTATGCAGCACCTGGGATGGGGAAAATTCTGCAGGGGTACTGTATTGTCATAAAGGGCATGAATAGGACCTTTATCATTGTTAAAAACTGATGTAAAGAACTCATTGAAGACCTGTGCCATCAATTCTGGATCTGTTAGTGTCTGATTGTTTTGAATCAAGGGACCAATTGTATTGTTAGTTGTTTTGTTAAAATATGTATGTGGGAGAAGAAGGCCTTATTATTATCTTTAGTGAAAACTAACTTGCTCTCTACAGTTAATCTTTCCTGTTTTATTTGGTGTTTGAGTGAGTTTAACGCTTTCCTGTAGATTTTTTGTTATTCTTTTCAATAGGAAATCTTTTTAATTTTTTTATAACTTTTTTCTTTGACTTTTATTAGTCTCCTAATTGATTTAGTTAGCTAAATAGGGATAGGGCCTTTATTATTATATTTTTTGACCATAGGAACATATCTATCTTCGAGTTCCAGGATTTTGCTTTTAATAGTTTCCCACTTGCTATCTGTATCACTGTTTGCTAAAAGGACGTTCCAGTCAATAGTAGCCAAAGAGTTTTTTTATCATATCCTGGTTCACTCGTTTATAATTTCTAAAAGTAATAAAGTTATGTTGAGGAGATCTCCTAGCCATTATTGAACCAGTTAGTTTACAATGGTCACTAGATCCTAGAGGACTGTGAACCATTATGTTTGATATACTAATTCCCACATTGGTTATTACCAAATCCAGGATGTTATTTCCCCTTGTAGGGCTTGAGACTAATTGGTCCATATTGTTGGAGTTAATTATTTTAACAAGGTTTTTTCCAAATTCAGTCAGACCTATTAATTCACCCCAATTTATACCTGGCGTGTAAGAATGAGAATACCACTTAGAATAGAGGCCTGTTCAATTTCTTGTAATATTCTATTATTATAATCTTTTGAGCTAGCCACTGGATGATAAATACCTAATAAAAGTATTTTTTCTAGTTTTGAACATAAGTTCCAACCAAATTGTCTCAGTGGATACTAGGGGGTTATTGGGAACCTCTACTGTATTTGGTGACAACTGATATCCTCCCTTATGTAACAGCAGACCCCCTCCTTCTTGTCCAATCATTTTTTTTAAAGAGCCAGTACCCCAGTATATTGTTTATCCAATTATTATTTTTGTCCCACTATGTTTCCATTATAATTGCCAACCTGAGTTTATTTAGATTGATGTAGGACTCAAGTTCCTTTTTTTTGTTAGATTTAGGCTCCTAGCATTAGCTAGTACAAACGAGCAAATATTGGTATCCTCAGGTTTCTGCAATGGTTTAAGAAGTTTCTGATCCCTACCCCCACTGCTGATTTAGTTTAAATTTACTGTAATAGTATTTTCAAGTTTTTTACCTAATACTCTTGATCCTCTCCTGCTTAGGTGTAATCCATCCCATGAAAAAAGACCTTGGTCACCTTCAAATGTCTCCCAGTAGGAATACATTTATATCCTTCCAATAAGGACCATTTGCAGAGCCATTCATTAATGTTTTTTGTATTTTTCGTTGTTTGTTCTAGTTGGCCCTAGGTACAGGTAATATTTCCGAGATATGAACTTCACAACCCATATTCTCTAGTAGTTTACATAATATACCGTAATCTTTCTTGATTTCATCAATGTCCGCTACACTGACGTCATTAGTTCCAACATGTAGGATCACTTGTGGATTATTTGCCCGAGTCAGCCAAGATATTAGTTACCATTGCCATTATGTCCTTAATTCTGGCTCCCTGAAAGCTGCTACATGTACGATTTGTCTTGTCTGGGTTACAAATTATTCTGTCTAAATGCTTAATAATGGAGTCCCCAAGTATATAGGATTGTCTAGGACTACTTTGGAGCGGGGTAGCAGTGGTGGGAAATCTTCCAGGGAGGTTTAGGTTATTTTGAGAAGGGCAGATTTCCATTAATACATTACTCTCATGACTGCTGGTATTTGTCACGGGGGTGCAGGGCAGCTGGGTGATTGGCTGTTTTGAGGAGGGCCGTCCTCCATAAGCAAACCACCCTGTTGACTATTGGTATTTAAATCAGGTGGTGAAGTACAGTTGGGAGATGTTGCCCTAGTGGGGTTTCCCTGTTCTTTACTTCCTTCTCCTTGGTGATGGAGCTATTTGTACAAACAGAGATAATAGACGATAGGGGAATAGTTGTACTCACAATGGACACCTTCAGAGGTCTAGTAGCAGTATTAGTTGTTAGGCCTTTCAATTGTATAGGTGAAGATTTATCATCTGCCAGATTAATTAGGAGGTCACAAGAGTTTTTAGTTGGAATACTAAACTGCATAGCTCTCCTACCCTTTTACATTTTTTTTGTTATTTACTAATTCCCAGTCATCATAAATAGCATTATCAGAGCAGTCCTTCTGTCTAACTCTCTTCCTAGAGCCATTCAAATCATTACTCATACTAGGACTTGCAATTTCAGTATTACAGTTTAGGATTACATCATTTTGCTGGCCTGTTGTGATCCCAGAGTTTTTATGTTAATTTGGGTTTGAGGAAACAGTGGTATCTGTGACTTAATTTGCTTTAAATCTAGCCATCGTGTCATTTTGTTGTTTTTCAAGCTGGGTCAGTTTCGAGTAAAACATTTGAATATCCTCCTCAAGCATACTATTATTTATACACTTATCACATACAAACAAACTGCATGTGGAGAGTGTTTCAACTGATTTATACATACAACAACTTGTGCATTTGATACCTATTTCCATATCAATAATTAAAATGTTGTCCCCCATTTCGATAGTTGATAAAGGTTATATATATATATATATATATATATATATATATATATATATATATACAGTATATACGTATACATACACAGTAGCTATGTTTTTAAGATGGAAATGGCTCACAGATTCCCCATTTAAGCACACTAAGTTGATATCCTAGTAGTCAACACTTGTTTGCATCACATACTTTATAACAAGGAAATAATATTCCATGCCTCTGTTCACTCTGGTCATGCTGGACATGCTAGACATGCGCTATGATGCGCGTGTCTCTGCACGGGTTTTCACACACGTTGTCATGTGCTCTCCCCGTTTGCACAGAGCGAGTGTTTTATAAAGAATGACCTGGAAGGTGATTTGTGGGTCATGTGACCTCTCTATAATGCCACATAAAATAACTATTAGCTGCACAGTTTGCTCCCCAGTCCCCTAAAAGTGCCTGTTCTGGCTTTCCTATGTAAAACAATGAAATGTTTGGAAGTTTGTAGTTCCGTGTGAAGCACCCATGGACTACTGTCCCCACAGGACTTCCTGTCTCGTTCTGTATCAGGTTGTTAGGAGACACCCCTTCACCCAAATTGCTAAGGGAGCACAGTAACTGTCATTTGCAGTTAAAAGAAATGCCCTTGCCAGATCTGTCTCACTAACTAACTGGAATTTTTTGTCTCCTCATCCTTTCAGGAATTGAGCAACAAACTAAGTGACGTTATTGATATTGAAATAACAGCACATAGTCTAACAGGAAAATGACCTTATTTCATAAAACTTGCTCCCCTTTCCTATCCTTTTTAGGAAAGAATGAGATATGCAGAACTTGAAATGTGCATTGTCCAAACTTTATTGTATAGATTTGAAAGTAATAATACTTTTCTTTACCCTGGTTTCATTAGATAGTATTTTTATATTAGATGTGTCCAATCTTTACTAAATATAATTTATTTATATTTTTGTTCATTAATGATTATTTCTTATTTGAGACTCTGTGATCTGATATGCTTGTTATTTTGAGTCAAGTGAGTTTGTCCTTATAATATAGTTCCTTATTATATTCTGTTGTATTGTATGTAATATAAATTCAATACAATTATTTAAAGGGGAAACAAAGGAAACACGGGTGTGGATACACTGCAATCCCCATTGTAGCCAGCCAGTATCACTGCAGAGGCTAAAACAACAAGCATTTGTCAATGCCGAATGTTGCTTGCTTCTGTGTGCTGTTTAGGAATTTGGAAGTCATTGGAGTGCAAATAGTGAAAATTCGCAAACTTACGAGCGTGCGTAGGAACTGCGCAATGCACTTCGATAAAACAGTCATTTTTAGGAATTTTTTCACCAAATTTTTCTATAGCCATTTTAAGACCTCTGCTCCATGAACAGTGTCACTGTGATTTTCTTAATGTGTCCTGTACATTGATTTAGACACCGACTGCGCCATTGTAAGCTACATGTAGGAAACACATTTTGGATGAGATGTGAAAAATGACAGCTGTACTACTCATAAGAAGGTGTGGTAAAATGGCAATGTTGAAAATCTGGGTAGAAAATATTGAAAATTGTGAACTTACTGATGCGTGTGAACCAAGCAACGCATCACTGTGAAACATTCATTTTAGGAATTTTCCACTCAAATTTCAAAATAGGCTTTTGAGAGCCCACCTTATGAACACTGGCAGTGTTGTTTTGTTAATCATTCCAGAAAAGTGATTTCGTGCAGTGGCTGCGAAATCACCCTTTCGAGCAAATGGCATGCATGACAGTGCAAGAATTTATGAGGAGCGGTCCCAAAAAACCCATGTTGAAAATTTGGTGCAAAATTCCAAAAAATGCCTGAGATATGCAACAAAGTTGAAAAAACCCTATCTATCCTATTATACAGCTTAACGGCATTTCCTCAGTTCGAGGTCGGCTTTGAAGAGTGCAGACGTGTTCCCGGTCCACCGAAATCGTCAGCGCCAGACTCAGAGAGGTAAGAATGGGGTGGGGGTGTGGGGAGGCGAGGTGCGCAGTGGGTGGAGTGTAGCGGGTTGTGGGGGCAGGGCTTCGTGGGACGTTTTTTTCTTTACAGGTTTTTAAAATGGCGATGCGGGGCGTTTGCCATGCTGGGGTGGGCTCCCAGCATGGCAGAAGAGATGCTGGGAGCGTGGAGCCGACGGATTGGGCACCCCGATCGGCCATGGCATCTGTTGCCACGCTGGGGTGGGTTCCCAGCGTGGCACCCTCTGAGGGGAGACAGTGGAGCGGCGAGTTGGGCACCCCACCGGCCATAACATGATTTTGCCACTCTAGGGTGGGCTCCCAGTGTTGCACCTGGATGCTTTGGGGTGTGGAGCCGGTGAGTTGGGCTGCGTCGGCCCGTGCAGATGGGGCGCATGAGCGCGGTGAAATGGCGTGCGTGCATCTTGGCAGCTGCGTGTGTGGGGGAGAGCTCTGCTCACTCAGCGGAGCTCTCCTTTCAACTGTATGCCACTGCATTTTCAGCTTGTCATAGACAGCTGCAGCAGTGATTGGGAAACTGGGGCCGCGCCTGCAAACACATTGACTGCATTGGAAGACGGGCTGGCACACCTCCGAAAACTAGGATGATGGCACTATGTTTCTTGCACATGCGTGCAAGCAACATAAAAACTATACTGTGGAGATGATAAGATACAGGGCAATACACCAAAACATTCAGGTGTCACTGCAAGAAATACGACATGGGATATACAGGATAGGGCAGACTTGATGGACCCATGGTCTCCTTCTGCTGTCACTTTTATATGTTTCTATGCTAGAGAATACAGAGCTCTACCCACCCTAGCCAGCAAGGATCACTGCAAGTAATGAGACATGGGATACACAGAGGACAGGATACATAGAAATCTCCACCCTAACCCATAAGGGTTACTGCAGGGAATGAAACACAGTACAAACAGGTGAGAAAATACAGGGAAATCTCCACCCTAGCCAGCAGGGCTCATTGCAAGTAATAAGACATGGATATGTTGTAAATTGTTGATCTCATTTGTCCTCCTGTATCCTCAAAAAAACTGTACACTGTTTCTCTGTACCAAGTTGTTATCACTGTATTGTCCTCTCTGTGACGAGGTACCTTTGTAAACGAGCCTCTGGCTCAAAGGTCGTAAACTGATGCTTAATAAATAAATAAATAACATATATAGGGGAGAGGATACAGGGCAAACTCCACCTTGGTCAGCAGGTGTTACTACAGATAATAAGACACAGGATGTAAAGGAGAGAGGATACAGGAAAATCTCCACCATAGCCATAATAGGTTATTGCAATATAAAGGGAAGAAGACACAGGGCAATCTCCACTCTAGCCAGTAGGGGTCACTGTAGCCAATGAGGCAGAGGATATACATACTGCAGGAGAGGATGCATGGCAATCCCCACCCTAGCCAGCAGGGGTCACTGCAGGGGATGAAATATGGATATCCAGGGGACAGGATTCAGGGTTCCACCTTAGCCAGCAGGTATTACTGCAGGGAATGAGACATAGAAACATAGAATGTGATGGCAGATAAGGACCGCCTGGACTACCTAGTCTGCCCATTTCCCTACCTACATAAGCTCCAGATCCTAAATGATCTGCAGTTTACCTTCTCTTTCCTACCACTATGGTTGCCTTCTGTCTATCCCATGCATTTTTGAATTCACCTACTGTTTTTGCCCCATGACCTCTGTAGGGAGGCTGTACTATACATCCACCATCATTTCTGTGAAAAATACTTCCTCATGTTACCCCCAGGTCTCCTCTCCCCCCACAGCCTCACAGTGTGACCCCTTGTTCTTGCACTTCTCTTTATCTGAAAGATGCTTCCCTCCTGAACCCTGTTTATCCCCTTGAGCTACTTGAATGTCTCTATCATTTTCCCCTTCTCTCTCCTTTTCTCAAGGGTATAAATATTGAGGTATTTCAGTCTTTCCTCATATGTTTTCTGGGGTATTCCTTTCACCATTTTCATTGCCTTCTCTGGACAGCTTCCATTCTGTCTATGTCCTTCCAGAGATGTGGTCTTCAGAACTGAACACAGTATTCCAGATGTGGCCTTACCAATAGTCTGTACAGTGTCATCACCACCTCCTGTTTCCTACTGGTGATGCCTCTCCCTGTGCACCCCAGCATCCCTCTGGCCCTCCCCACCGCCTTCTCACATTGCTTGGATACTTTCAGGTCATCCATTATAATTACCCCCAGGTCTCTTTCCAGTGTTGTTGTTAGTATCCCCCCCATCTTGTATTCCTCTCCAGGAATCCTGTGCCCCAAGTGCATGACTTTGCATTTTTTTGTATTGAATTTAAGCTGCCACACTCCTGACCACTCCTCCAACTTGTCTAGGTTTCTTCTCATTCTTTCCATCCCATCTGGAGTGTCCACCCTAATGCAGATCTTGGTGTTGTCGGCAAAGAGGCATCCATTCCCTTCCAGCCCCTCCATAATGTCACTAATGGAGACAATGAAGAGGACCGGCCCCAGTACTGAGCCTTGTGGCACCCTACTGATCACCCTCCTGTCCTGGGACTGAACTCTGTTGATAATCACCCTATGTGTCATGTTGCTCAGCCAGTTTCTGACCCACTTCAACACCTTGGGAACCACTCCCAGATTGCCCAACTTATTTACAAGCCTCTTCAGTGGGATGGTGTCAAATGACTTGCTAAAATCTAGATTGGCCATGTCCACTGCCCTCTCCCCCTCCCCCGATCAAACACCCTGGTTACACAGTCAAAGAAATCTATTAGATTTGTTTGATCAAATCTACCAGCTGTGAATCCATGATGCCTTGGGTCTTGTGCCCTGCTGGTCTCAAGATATGCTAAAATCATTTCTTTTAGCATTGATTCCATTATTTTCTCCACCACAGAGGTCAAACTGACCAGCCTGTAATTTCCAGCTTCTACCTTGCTCCCACTTTTGTATAGTGATACCACATTTGCCCTCTTGCCCTCCTGCAGTGCTTTGGAGCCACTCCTTCCTCCATGGATTTGTTGAACAGGGCTGTCAATGGTGCCCCTAGAACCTCTCTGAGTTCTTTCAGTATTCTGGGATGCAACCAATCTGTATGTGGTAATATTATCTCTAACTCCATCAAGTTTACAAAAAAAACTTATTATATTAGAGAATTTCTTGAAAGATATTTCTTTAAAAATTAATTTGGAAAAAACAAAAATGATGGTCCTTGGGGGTAAATACACCAAATATAAATTATTTTTTTATTTATTTAGCTTTTATCTACCAGGTAAGCACACTAGACAAAAAATTAATATTTTTAGGTGAAATCTGGGAGATTAAAGAGTAAATTATACAAACAATATAACAACATAACAAAGAAGGGATGTACAGGCAGTAAACAGTGTAAACAGTAAACATGAGCACAATGGTAAAGACAATAAAACAGTGAAAGGTAATATACATTTCATGGAAGAATGCATGAGCATTAAGGCAGGACAGGATGCGATTAACATTTAAAACAGTATTTGCTTAAGTACATGGCAGTAGTAAAAGGTTAAGGTCACCTTTCTTAGTTCAAGGTAGGAGTCAGATGACCATGCTGGGATAAGAAACACCAAGCAGTAGAGGGACAGTTACAGGCTGAGGCAGACTTCAGGTGTGTCCATAGGGGTCTCTTAAACATGGGGTGGGTGGGAGCACATATAGTGAGCAATGGAAGGGAGTTCCAGAATCTGGGGGCACAGACAGCAAAGACACGATCTCCTAACAAAGTGCAGGTTTTAGGGACAAGGAAGGACTGTGAATCAAAGTTTATTAATGCAATACTAGTGGAAATTACGAGAAACTATCAATATTTAGGATATTATTTTCTCAGTCTCTCTCTTGGAAGCCACACTGTGATGCCCTGTTGAAAAAGGTAAATAGCACAGTCAATGCCCTTAGACGATTTAACGTGAATTATGGGGGGGCTCCATTCGACCCCTAATGAGGACAATTGAAACAAAACATAATGCACAGTTATTGTATGGTGCACAATTATGGGACCACAAATGCATAGAACAATTGGAAAAACTGGCCATGCAGATTCTTTGATCAGCACTGGGTTTTCCAAGGACCACACCTGCATGTTTTGTCCGTGCAGAGGTGGGACTAGCTAACTTAAAGATTTTGGCAGAATATCTCACAATTAATTTCTGGTTGAAAATCAGCAAACTATACAAAAAAGAGGCTGACAAGAGAGTGTTAGGAAGAAAAAATACATTGGGTTCAAGAAGGATGTTGGAAATCGAGCTGGCTAATGACATTGAAAACAATTTTAAAGTTGGTGGGGCTTTTGGATCTGGCTTCTAGTAATATCAAGACAGCCGAACACCATAATGCCTATATTTAAAAATTGCTTGTCAAAAATTACAAATATTATGATTTGGAAAAGATATCTATCTCCAAATTTGCAAGATAGTACATGATCAATGGGCCCTATGCATGATGCCAACTCGCCGCGCAAACCGGGCACGTTCTGACTGCCACGGAGTGGTGTCCATGCGGCAGTCACTAAAGGGGCATGCAACAGTTATGTGCCCGATCCTCTGGCTGCATGGAGAGTAACACGCTTATGGTGGGCTGGGGGCGTAGCAGCACTATGTGCCATTCACAACAGCAAGTAGTGCAGCCCGCATGGGTGTAGAAAAGGGCGCAGGTTATGGCAGTGGGGACTCTGCTGTAACCCACTGCTTGACCCAATGGATGTACCTTTCCGGTCATGGCAGGACTGGGTGAAGACCCTTTGTGCAGCCCCAGCCCAGTAGGCAGGTACGGGAGACTGGGGGTGGGCAGTCGGTGCCATGGGGGTGTGACACTGCTACCACTGGGGGCACGGGGGTGCCAGGATCAGAGGTCGGGGTGTGTGCTTTCAGGTCTGTCCCTGGCAGGGCATTCATGCGGGTCACATGGGGGGGTACTCCATTGGGATGGGGCATGGGGGACACGGGGTGTGTGGCCACATTGGGGTGGGCACAGATGTGTGGCAGGGGGCCGACTGTGGGACAGGGTGGGGTACTACTGATGGGGGTCCTGCAGTGCACCTGGAGGGTGCTGTGTAGCAAGGGCTGTGTCAGGGGGTACACCGGATGACAGATCCATGCCGCATGGGTCCGGGTGCTTGCGGTAGGCATTCACGCACCCAGACCCGTGCCTGTCCGCATAAGGGATCCACTGTGGGACCCGGGACGGGCATGCCATTGGATGCCTGCCTGGGTCTGAAACTCCACCCCCAGCTACCCTGTGGAGTCCTGCACTCCATGGGGGTAGAGCTGCGGACAGGCAGCTGCTGGTAGTGAATACCGGTATGTGCACACCTGTCTGCAGGAGTGGACCTATGCGGGTGGGATACGCGCCTCTGGCATGTATTTCCCGCCTGATCATGAATAGGATCCAATGACTGTGTACACATGCACAGATATTACACATTTTGGAAAATCCACTTCAGTGTAAAGTATACACAAGATATAGAATATAATTTTTTGAGTTGAATAACTTAACAGCTAGATTCAGTAGATCCTACATTAGCAGAATGTTATTGTGGGGGGAGGGGTGTGATTTATCACATACTGTTCTCAGATGCCCTTGGTACAAACAAGCTAGAAATAGATGGTTAGGCCCAATTATCTCTGCAATCACTGGAACTGATGAAAATGAAATGCTATTGATATTATTTACTGTTGAGGATGATTTTATAATTCGGAGAACAGCTAATACAAAAAGTTAGGAAAAGGATAACCCAATCAATTCTATTATAAGGATGGTTAAACTATTGAGTATATTCCTGCATGGTTAAATAAGGTGGATTAACTTATTGTATTGTATTGAAATATAAATGTCTTTTTAAATACTTTTTATATTTATATGCATTGTAAAGATCTTTTCCTTTTATTATCGAACAATGTAGAATACTACTACTACCATCAGGACCCATTGCCTTGTCCGCTTTTAGTTTAGAGAGTTCCTTTAGGACTCTCTCCTCCGTGAATGGACTGGTGTCCACCTCTCCTCCATGTGTGTTTCTACCGTATCATTTTGGTCCCTCCCCTTCCCCTTTTTTTGTAAATACTGAGTAGAAGTATTCGTTCAGAATTTCTGCTTTTTCTAGGTCCCCCTCTGCACACTCCCCTCCCCTTTATTTAGCCTTACAATCCCTCCAGATGTACCAATGTTGCAGTGAAACAGTTACAGTGAAGGTACATTACAGCGACAAATCGACCATGTCACTGTAATGTACCTGCGGGACTCTGGCAGTGCTTCTCTGGGACTTGCACCCCCTCCCTGAATCAACTCCAACTTGTAGTCAATTATAAAAATATATGGGGGATGCGGGGGACAAAGCCCCCCACAGAAAAAGACTTCTTTCGGTGATGGCTGTCTGCCGACTGTCGGCATAACAGCTGTCACTGTAATTGCAGTCAACAAGTTTTCTGTTGAACTGCAGTGATGGAACCATCCCTCCATTTGTATTTTTTCTCTCCCTGATATACCTGTAGAAGGTTTTGTCTCCTTGTTTTACTGATTGTGCTATTCTTTCTTGAGTTTGCACCTTTGCGCTCCCCGATTGCTTTCTCCACTTCCTTTTGCTTTGCCTGATACAGTTCCCTGTCTCCCTCCCTCTGTGTTTCTTTGTACTTTCTTATTTCTTTCTTTATTTATTTAAGTCTTTGATAACCGGGTGGGTACACTGATCCAAAGGACCATTTTCAGGCGCGACCCGGGCCAAACAATATTGGCACAAAAAAGATCATACTTACAGTTGTACTCAATGTACAGACAAAGCAGATTGAATACAGTACAATTTACAAATGTGTTGGAAGGAATCAGAGTATACACTACAATCACAAAATGTGTTTGGGAAAAAACAGGGAATAAATTACAAATTTACAGTGGTAAATGGGGTAGCGGGTCACGATACCTGGAGGGGATAAATAGTGCAAGTAAGCAGTTGCAGATAGCATGGTATATTGTTTCAGAAGCCTAAGAGGTAGTAGAGGCCATAGCAATCGGAGGAGACAGATCACCATACCGCTCAACTGTACCACATTATGAGGAATGTTCCTCATTTTACTTCACAAAAACTCCCTGTTCCACATTTTGTGGACTTGTCCCACATTCAGTGTTAACATCTTAAAGCAAAAATCTATAGCAAATGATGCAAAAAATATATTATTCAATTAATAACAGACTTTCTGAACATAAATGCAAACATTTTAACAGTGTTCTGAGCTTCTTAGGTAAAAATTTGATTAAGTGTTCCACATTTTGCTCATTTGTTCCACATTTTGAGAGGCAATGTTCCACATTTAGGAGACACAGGGTTGAGAGGTATGCAGATCACAGTTAAGAGAACAGGAACAAAGTGCTATTAGTGGTAGGTCAGCTGTAAGAGCAGAAACATTGGTGGCTAGGGTGCTCAGGAAAAGATAACAGGTTAAGCTAGATTGTCCTGGGGGGCACAGGCATTTGGCCTCATTCAGTAACCAGGCTTTGAGTCAGTGTTTGAAAGTGCAGTGGGTGTCAGCGGACCGGAACAAAGTAGGGAGACTGTTCCATAGAGAGGGAACAGTAACCAACAGTGCTTTGCCACCCATAACAGAGGAGATTTTAGGTATTTCCATGTGGGCACCAAGGATGCACATAGGCATCTGGGAGTTACTCTAGCTTTTAGGAGGGATATGTAGGGAGATGCATTACCACCTCTTAGGGTGCTATCAACGATGCTTGGTAGTGCATATTCATGCCGGCCGGAGAGTGGGAGCCAGCTAAGAGTCAGGTAGAGGTTGCAGTGGTGAGTGGAGTAGAGTGCCATGAGTGCGAATTGACATACTTTGTTGTAGACAGCAGTTAGACACGAGCACAGGGTAGAAGACATGTGGCAATAAATGGGAGAGCAATAATCAAGGATGGGGAGTAGGTTACCTTGGGCAATTGCTAAGCAGGCCTCGCTGGTCAGAAACTGTTTAATCCGATATGCAGCTGCAAGCTTCTGGTTCACCCATCGTACAATGGAGCTGACATGCTCCATAAAAGAGAGAGAGGGGTTGAGGGTGATGCCCAAGTATTATAAGTTGAGACATTTTCAAGTGGGGGTTCATCAGGTGTAAGCACCGAGAAGGAGGATACGGACTTAACAATGCTGGCCACATAAGTTTGGATCCGCAAATCATCGCTTTTGTTTTTTTCATATTGACCAAGAGCCTGCGTGACAGGAACCAGTTGTGGGCCAAGCCATAGTTTTGGGACAGGATGGAAGATATGTTTGACAGGGACTTATCGTTTGCAAAAGAGGACGAGATCATCAGCATATAGGAGGGCTTCACAGGTAAGTCAGTCAGTGGGGAGGGAGTTAATAAAGATGAAGAACAGTAAAGAGCCAAGGATGGAGCCCTGGGGGACACCCATAGAGACAGGCAGGTTAGGGAAGAATGCCTGTTTCTTTTCCTTAACCCCTTCCCTGCCACTTCCTTAGAAGACCATAGTGTTTTTTTCCTTTTTTTGCTTTGTTGGCTTGCTTTACACAGAGGCTTGTTGCTTCTGCTATGGCTCCTTTAAGTATCTCCCACTGTTCCTCTACCCCCCTCCATCTTTGCCAGGATGTTCTTGAGGTGTTCCCCCATTTTTGCAAAGTCAGCCCTTTTAAAATCGAGGACCTTTAATTTTGTGTGGCTTGACTCTACTATTGTCTTCACCTTATGCCATGCTGTATGGTGATCGCTGGACTCTAGATAGCTGCCCACTGGCAGATCTGTTATTTTGTCACCATTGGTGGGAACAAGGTCTAATATTGCTCCCTCCCATGTGGGCTCCTCCACTAGCTGTCTAAGGCATGCCCCCTGCAGGGCATCCAGATGTCTCTGCTCTTGATGGTGGCTGCTGCATAGGTGTTCCAGTTGACATCTGGCATGTTTAGGTCCCCCAACAGCAACACCTCAGGGGAGATGATAAATGGAAATCTCCACCCTCACCATCATGGGTCACTTCTGGTATTGAGATATGTGATTTGCAGGGGCGAAGACATAGGGCCATCTCACCCTAGTCAGCAGGGCTCCCTGTGGGTAAAAAGACTCAGGACACACAGGGGCATAGCTAGGCTGCAACCTCCACTCTAGCCATCTGGTACCACTGCATGGATTGTGACACAGAATATACTACGGAGAGGATAGGGTACAGGGCAATCCACCATAACAATCAGGTGTCACTGCAAGGAATGAGACACAGGATATACAAGGGAGAGAATACAGAGCAGTCTCCACCCTTGCCAGCAGGGATCACTGCAGGGAATGAAACATGGAATACACAGGAGAGAGGATATGCTGTAGTCTTTACTTTGGCTAGCATTGGGGTCTCTATAGGGAATGAGACATAGGAAATATAGGGGAGAGAATACAGGAGAACTCTGTCCTAACATGCAAGGGTTATGGCAAAGAATGAGACATGGGATATACAGGGGAGAAAATATAGGGCACTCTCCACTCTAGCCAGCTGGTGTCACTGCAGGGAATTAGACACTGGATGTAAAGGGGAGAGGATATAGGAAAATTTCCACCCTAACCAAGGTGTGGGCCCAGTTCCGTGAGCTTGGTCATAACGATCTCCTAATGAGATACAAATAACTTAGCAACAAGGTGAAAACTTAAGTCAAAATGGCTAAAGCTATTTATCACAAAAATGAGCAGATGGCCTCCTAATGCACCTAATTTACTCTGAAGAGGAATTCACAACATCCTAGGGAACTCCCAAAAGCCTCTCCCTCACTCCATCTGTGGCAGTGGACTCCTAATTTAGTGGGATGTCAATATTGCCAACTCCTTCAGCAACATTTTCAGTGACCTCTCCTCATATACCCCATGCCCCACCCGGCCAAGTGACAGAACCCCAAACTCCACCCGCAAATAATTCTATCCCTAGGGTTTACCTTAAACATCTAACCTGGGCTGATACCTTCAAATACCTAACCTGGGCAAAAATGTCCACTCGCATAGGGCCGAATGGCATAGATATGAAGCTACTAAAAGCCACCGCACATGAGGTCACTCATCCTCTTCAACTTATATTTAACCTATCGCTCACCACTGTGCAGGTGCCAATTCTATGGAAAACTGCACATCACCCCAGTCCACAAGGGAGGCCCACATGACCTTCCCAGCAACTACTGTCTCATCTCCATCCTGTCCCCCTCTCAAAAACTCTGGAGAAAATAGTCAGTGACCAGCTCACTGAGCACCTTAGCAAGTATAACCTTCAAACAGCTGAGCAGCACGGTTTCCACAAGAACCACAGTGCTCTTACTACACTGCTTGAATATACAGATCACTTCCACTGTGCACTAGATGGGGAGAACTGGCTGGATCTATTTTCATTGATCTAACCAAGGCCTTCAACCTTGTCAACCATGCACTGCTCTGCCGCAAACTGTCCAACCTAGGTCTCTCCACTGACACTACCAACTGGATTCAAAACTATCTCACTGCTAGGACTCAAGCAGTAAAATGTTGAACATTCCTGTCAGACTTCAAGCCTGTTACAGTGGAGGTCCCCCAAGGCTCTATACTTGGTCCCCTTCTGTTCAGTCTGTTTGTAAATGAACTCTCAACGGCCTGTAAACACTCAAAACTCCTTCTTTATGCTGATGATGCTGTCATCACCACAGCCCACAGTAACCTTGCCACCGTCAAAAACAACCTCCAGTCTGACTTTTCCACTATCTGCAACTGGTTTGCTAATAACCTCCTTGTCCTTAACACTAAAAAAACAAAGTCAATGCTCTACTACTCTAGATTTACATCCTCTTCCCTCCTGCACTAGCCATTACCACTACCGTCAGTACCCCCATAGAGCAGGTTGCTGCTTTTAAGTACTTGGGGATCACCCTGGGTTCAGGACTTACGTATACTGCCCATGCTGATATACTGTTAAAGGCTACCAACATCAGATTGGGCCTGCTCTACTAGCACAGAAACTCCCTCCTCCCTGAGGTTAAGTGGCTATTAGTTCATGTCTATATCATCAGCCTTGTAGACTATGGACTAGAGGTCTATGATGCTGCCTGTGACAGAGTACTCGACAGAAGCAGGGGTCTCTTGAATAGGGCATGCAGATTTGCACTTGACCAAATATGGGACTCCCATAGGTGCTCCCTCTACAGCAAATGAGGCTGGCTCAACCTGGACTCCTGTTTGTGGTATGCCACTCTTTTTTTTCCCTTTCTTTTTTCCTCCAGTCACCACTATCTGGGAACTCCCTCTGATGTCACCTAGGCAAGCTCCTGCCCAGCCTGATACCCTCCATCGTGAGTCCCCCCCAGTACTCTGAACTTCCCACTCCCTACCTGCAGCTGGTTCCCTGGCTTGCATCCCCTAGGGCGGGGCCACCTCTATGTCCTCGGTGCTCCATACAATCTAGGGCTGCAGGCAGGAGGAGGGCTCTGAGGATATCAGGGACTCTGATTGGCGGGATCCAACAGTAGGCATGGGGTGCTTCGGCGTGTCCTTGTCCTCCTAAATCATGGGGTGTTTCTCATTTCCTTGCATGCTTGTGACCCTTCGGTGGTGCGGACATGCACTGATGCCTAATGCGAGCCGTGCACACTCCTGTACCCTTCTTACAGGCATCCGCTGTCACCTCCACCCCATACGTGCATGACCCTGGCTGTTGCACCCCTAATCTCCACTGGAAGTCGCTGCTGCTGGGTATTCACTGGCCCACTCTTCCCAGGAGAGGAGAGCTGTCCTCTGGAAGCTCAATCCTCTCCTCCCCGTCTGACTCCTGGCAACCCGAGCTCGTTCCTGACCTCGGGTCACTGATGTGGAGCCAGGTGTGGCATCCAGTGCCTCAATCCTCAGCGCCATTGGGCTGGCTGGAATGCCACTCTTAGTGCAAGTAAAAATATCCCCAGGTGTCTACTCCCTGCTGATTCCAGTGGCCGTTACGCACCTAATGAGAGGTACTACCCAGAATGCACTAACGCTCCCTTGTCGAAAAACATCCCATGGGTAGGCATGCTTCTTTTTTAACTTCCCTCTCCTCTTCACTTAAACTTACAGACGCCCTGACCCTCTTTAAATCCCATCTCCAAGCTTCCCTCACCCCCACTGAATGTTGTGGATGTTATAGCTAACTTATCCGACTCCTTCCTGTATTTTGCTCTCTTCCCTCTCTCTTCCTCCTCCTTTTTACCTTCCACACTGTTACCTATCCCACTTTTACTAGCTCTTTCTTCCCTCTAGCTCAGTCACACTATGAACAGGTAGATTATCCTGTAAATAATCCTGTATGTCCTGCAAATATTTTTGTATAATATTGACCCTATTGTACAATATTTTAAAAGACACTGTTTACCTCTCTACTTCAACTTGTAATTGCTAAACTTACTGTTTTTTTCAAGTCTGACTCTAGATCCCTTGAAAATAGGCTCTGCCTAAAGGATCTGGTGTGTAATTAATAAATAAATAGATAAATAAATAAAACCATTATGGGTCACTGCAGGGAGCAAGGCACTGGATATATGGGAGGAAAGGATAGAGGGCAATCTCCACCCTAGCCAGCATGGGGTCACTGTAGGCAAGGAGACCCAGAATATACATACCTGTATTAGCAGCTACATTGCAAACTCCCCCCCTACCCAGCAGGTGTCACTGCAAGAAATAAGACATGGCTATACAGGAGAGAAGACACAGGGCAATCTCCACCCTTGCCATCATGGGCTACTGGGGGGAAGGAGACACAGGATATACAATCAGAGGATACAGGGAATGCTCAACCCCAGTCATTACATAGGGAAAGTGATATGGGCAGTGGAGGACCCAGAAGGTAGCAAAGGGGGCAGTCACACTCACATTTGGACACTCAACTTACTTACTGACATACTTCCTTCCCTAGTGGTGTTTTTCCAAACCACAGCAGAACTGCATTATCTATACTTTCTATTTAATACGATATTTAATTTAATCAGTTAGTACTGACTAACGGGAAGGATCAGAGATCTTCAGGTAGAAGGTCACCTGGGGGCCAGTGACCATCACATAGTATGGTTCAATTTGGCCATTAGAACTAAATCATCCCATTCCAAAGCAAACATATGAGACTTCAGAGGAACTGACTTTGATAAGATGGCCAACAGAGTTAAGCTAGCCCTGACAAAAAGAAATACAGGTGAGGGAGTACAGGCAAAGTGGGCAAGCATTAAAGATGCAATACTTGAAGCAATATCCTATTGTGTTAGAGAGAAAATGAAGTACAAAAGAAGAAGGAAATCACTTTGGTTCTCAAAAACAGTAGCAGAAAAGGTCAGAGCCAAAGGCTGGCCTTCAGGAAATATAAGGGAACACAGCGGGATGAAGACAGAGGCATACCAAACTTCCCTAAGGGAAGCAGGGAAGGCAGTAAGGCAGGCAAAGGCCCAAACCGAGGAAATACTAGCACAAACAGTAAAAGAAGCTGAAAAGACTTTCTATAGATACATTGGTGAAAGGAGAAAGTCTAGAGGGGGTATTGCTAAGATCAAAGGAGATAAGGGGGCATGTGAGGAGGAGGACCATGTAAAAGCATCTATCCTAAATAGATACTTCTGCTCAGTATTTACTGAACAGAAAGTAGGGCAGGGCCCACAGCTCAGCACCATGGACACAGGGAAGAGGGAGGTGTGCACTAGTCCCTTCACAAAAAGAAAGGGTCCTACAAGAGCTCGACAAGCTCAGGGTGGACAAGGCAATGGGACCTGATGGCATACATCCCAGGATACTAAAGGAGCTAAGGGTGGAACTAGCAGAGTCATTATCAGAACTGTTTAGTGAGTCTCTGAACACAGGAGAGGTCCCAGAAGACTGGAGAAGGGCTCATATGATCCTGCTCCACAAGAGTGGTAGCAGGGAGGAGGCGGGGAACTACAGACCAGTCAGTCTTACCTCAGTAGTGGGCAAGATTATGGAGGCACTCCTTAATGAAAGGATAGTGCAACACCTGGAATCCATAGGAGTACAAGATCCAAGACAGCATGGTTTTACAACAGGAAGGTCCTGTCAAACTAATCTCATAGATTTCTTTGACTGGGTAACCAGAGTGGTGGACCAAGGGGGGAGCAGTTGATGTCGCCTACCTTGACTTCAGCAAAGCTTTCGATACTGTTCCACATAGAAGATTGATTAATAAGCTGGGTAGGCTCAGGGTGGGTCAGAAGTTGATCAACTGGGTGGCAAACTGTTTGACAGGCAGAAAACAGACAGTGGTGGTAAATGGTATACAGTCAAAAGAGATGCAAGTCACAAGTGGGGTACCTCAGGGATCAGTCCTGGGGCCAGTCCTTTTCAATATCTTCATCAGTGACATTGCAGATGGACTGGATGGTAAGGTTTGTCTGTTTGCAGATGACATGAAGATCTGCAACAGAGATGATCCAGATGGGGTGGGCAGAATGAGAAAAGATCTGGATAAACTGGCAAAATGGTCAGAAGAGTGGCAACTGGGGTTTAATGCAAAGAAGTGCAAGATCATGTACATAGGGAAGAGAAACCCTGAAACCACCTGTAGGCTGGGAGGGGAGTTGCTGGCAGTCACAAGGGAAGAAAGAGACTTGGGCATCATCATCACCGATGACCTGAAATCATCCAAGCAGACCACTAAAGCAGTAGGTAAGGCTAGGGGGATGTTGGGGTGTATTAGTAGGGGCATCACAAGTCAAAAGAGGGAGGTAATAATCTCTCTTAACAAGACACTGGTTAGGCCCCATCTGGAGTACTGCATGCAGTACTGGAGGCCACACCTTCACAAGGACATTAACCAAATTGAGGCAGTCCAGAGAAGGGCAACCAAAAGGGTGCAGGGACTGCATCAGAAAAGATATGAGGAAGATTAACGGAGCTCAACATGTATACCCTAGAGCAAAGGGCATTAACAAGGTGAAAGAGTCTAACATGTTTCAATATAAGAAAAATAGCAGGACAAGAGGACACAGTATGAGATTAGAGGAAGGCCAATTAAGGGGTAATGTGAGGAAGTTTGTTTTTACAGAAAGGGTGGTGGATACATGGCACGGCCTACCTCAGGAAGTGGTGGGTAGGAATACAGTGCAGGGCTTCAGACAGGCATGGGATAGGCATAAGGGAGCAATACAGATGAGTATGAATAGATAGGCCATTGACAGAGCAAAGGCTGATGGCACATTTATAAGGTAGAAAAAGAAATGGGCAGACTGGATGGGCCTTGCGGTCCTTTTTTTTTTTAGTTGTTTAACCAGGTATAGCACAGGTCCTTATCTGCTGTCAGCTTCTATGTTTCAATATTTCTATGTTTCTAGTAAATGGGCTGGCAGTATAGCCTAGAGGTTAGAGTAATGAGCTATGAACGAGCTTGATATGTTCAGCAGACCAGACATAGATTTGATTCTCACAACCTCCACTTGCATACTGTGTGACTCTGAGCAAGTCACTTAACCGCCCAGTGCTCCCAGGTCACCCCTGAAAACAGGCACTTGTGCCTAGTGGGCTTTACTTGGTTACCAAAAGACTAAAAAAAAAAAAAAAAAAAATAACAATAATAATAAAAATGCCACTAGCATCTTTTATAAAGGATGTACAAAATGTTCAAAAACATTTGCATGCCAAATCTCACTCCATGCTCTAACCTCCAGGACCCCCATTGTAAAATCCTAGATCTGGTACTGGACACTGAGGCCAGATATTCAAAGGGTTGCGCCATGCGCAGCCAAGGTTGCGCCTGCACAAGTCCGAAATTGCTCATTCCTGCGATATTCAGCAGGAGGCAGTTGCGCCACTGAAAACATACTGAGCAACAGCGCAATGCAAATGAATGCATGCTGAACTGGAGAGGAGGAACCATGCATAAACTGCACAGCCCGATATTCCAGCTGGGCTGTGCAGAGTTGTGCAACGCAACCCCAACCTCGCCTGCACAACTTGAGCCAAAAAAAAAGGATCAAGTCGGGGCCACCCACAGGTGAGCTGCCGCATTGCAGGGGCGCAACACAGCAGCTGCCACCTGGTTGGCCCTCAACCCCTCCTGTGCCCCCCCTGCAGCCCGATCGCGGGCAAAGTGTAAAACACCCCCACTGGCCGATGGCGGGCAACAGCAGAAGTCCCCCCTCCCCGACTGGCCCAATCACGAGCATGGCAAATCCACCCCACCAGCCTGATTGCAGGCAGCAAAGTGTCTCCTCCCCAGAATGGATCCCTGGTGGTCAGTGGAACCAGCCATATCGCAGGCTGAGATATTGAAAACCCCGAACATTCTCTGGTGGTCCAGTGGACTGATAAGCCCGATCGCGGGCTAGAGATATTAAACACCCCCGAACATATCTCTGGTGGTCCAGTGGACCCGATAAGCCCGATTGTGGGCTGAGATAGTGAACACTCCCCCTGAACACATCCCTGGTGATCTAGTTTCACCACCCCCACCAAGCCCCCACCACCCCGCTCCCCCATGAGATCTGGACTGTCTTATACGGTATGGGCTGCAAGCCCTTGGCTCTTACACTGCACCAATGGGCGTGCAGCCCTACCCGAGCAGTCGTACGGTCGGAGCCAGGCAAGCGGTAAGCGAGTGGGATGCTACCAGTGCAGGGGCGGTGGTGGGGAGCTTCGTGGGTAGGTGGGGTGGGTGAAACTAGATCACCAGGGATGATGTGTTGAGAGGTGTTTTCAGTATCTAGCCGCAATCAGGCTTATCAGTCTACTGGACCACCAGGGATCCGTACAGGGGTGTGTTTTTCAATATCTCGCCCATGATGAGGCTTGCTCGTCCACTGGACCACCAGGGATCCGTACGGGGTGTTTTCAATTTCTCCAGCCGCGATCGGGCTTATCGGTCCACTGGACCACCAGGGATCCGTTGGGGGGACACTTGCTGCCAGCGTGTCGGGCTGGTGGAAGTTAAAGCTATGCGCGATGGGGCCAGTCGAGGGAGGGACCTTTCTGCTGTTGCCAGCGATCGGGCCAGTGGGGGTGGTGGTGGGGATTTCTACTCTTTTGCCGATCGGGCTGCAGGGTGTCGAGTACTGGCTGCTGCCTGGCAGGCGCCAGCGCAAGTCCTCTGGGATCGGTGCACCTGCATGCTAATAGCATCAAATGGGGGCCATAATCAGATGCAAATGGCCCCCTGCACCTTGCATGAATTATGCCCCATTTGCATGTCACCTTTTGAATATCGGAAATTGCGCATGGCACAATGGTACTTGCACCACGCCAAGTTGAATGCACCACTCTGACTACTTGCGGTGGCGGGTAGTTCCCACTCGCCATGCACAGTGGCTGTGGCGAGGTGATATTCAAAGGAGTTGCTCAAGCGCGCAACTCCTTTGAATATCGCTCTGGCCACACTCCTGCACAACTATTTTGTGCAGCGCAAGGGCTTGCGCCACAGAATAGCACAGTTTGAATATCCGGCCCTGGATATACAGAGAAGAGGTTGCAGGGCAATCTCCACTCTAGTCAGCAGGGGTCACTGGAGGGAATGAGACATGGCATGTACAGGAGAGAGGATACATTACAATTTCCACCCTAGCCAGCAGGGGTCACTGCAGGGAATGAACCACAGATGTAGTGGGGGAACATACAGGAGAATCTCCATCTTAGCAAACAGTTGTCACTGCAGGGGATGAGACATGGTATACATAGGAAGAGGATGCAGGGAAATCTCTATCTTAGCCAACAAGGGTTACTGCATGGGATGAGACATGGGATATAAAGGGAAAGGATATAGGGCGATCTCCACTGTAGCCAGCAGGGGTCACTGCAGGGAATAAGATAAGGGATCTACAGGGGGAGGGATACAGAAAAATCCCTACCTTAGACAGCAGTGGCCACAGCAGAGAATATGGCATGGGATATATAGAGAAGAGAATACAGGAACATTTCTGCCCCAGCCAGCAGGTGTTACTGCAGGCAATGAGACACAGGGTATACAGGGGAGAGGATACAGGCTTATTTCCTTCAGTTAGTAGGTGTCACTGAAGGCAATGAGACACAGGGTATAAAGGGGAGAGGACACAGGGTAATCACCACCCTTGCTAGTGGGGGTCACTGCAAATAAGGGGACATGGAATGTATTGAAGAGAGGATACAGGGAAATATCCACCCTAGCCAGCAGATGTCGCTCCAGGGAATTATACACAGGATATTTAGGGGAGAGGATACATTGAAATTCCCATCCTTGCCAGCAGGGGTCACTGCAGAGAATGAGACGTAGGATAAATAGGGGAGAGGATATGGGGGAAATCTCCACCCCAACCAGTGAGTGTTACTGCAGGCAATGAGACCAGGTATACGCGGAAAGGATATAGGTCAAGTTAATCTCCCTCTAGCCAGCAAGTGTTACTGCAGGCAATGAGACATGGGATACATGGGGAGAGGATACTGGGTAATTTCCACCCTAGCCAGCAGGGGTCACTGCAGAGAGTAAGACACATGGTATACAGTGGACAGTATACAGGCAATCTCCAATTAGCAGATTTCACTGGAGGGAATGAGACACTGGATATGTAGGGGACAGCATACATTGCAAACTCCCCCTTAGCCAGTGGGTGTTACTGCAGGGATTGAGATACGGCATATATAGGGGAGAGGACACAGGGCAATCTCCAACCTAGCCAGCAGGGATCATTGCAGAGAATGAACACGGAATATATAAGGGAAAGGCTTATGGCAGGGCAATGTTTACTCTAGTCAGCAGGAATTATTAAGGGAATGATACAATGGGTGCCCAGAGCTAGTCTAAAGAGCAATGTTAACCCTATCTAGCTAGGGTCAGTGCCACCAAAAAACACACTGCTGCTCAGGAAAAAGGATAAAAGGGAATTTCTTTTCTACAAGTTCAAGTTTATTAGGCAGGAGAACTCCGTTGAGCAAGTTCATTTACAAGGAGGACTTGAGAGAGACACTTAAAATGCATACAGCATATGGCATATGGCATACATTGGTGCAACAACAAACAGGAAGAGCAATACAGTACAGAGATGGATAGTAACACTGTAGCAAACAAAAAGAGACACAGACAGTGCATAAAATACAACGGATGAGGAACATTAGTGCAAAAGGTACAAAAGGACAAAACTTGCAGTATTTGTATGATACATACAGTCCCATAAAATTTAGGTACAAGTGCTGAGGCCAAAGTGCATGATATTTATAAATAAATTGCCTACTCTAGAATAGTGGAAGCATTACAGCAGTAGCAACTCACGGGGCGGGATGTGGGACAGACAGTTAAGAACATGAGACGGGGAAATTAGAGGGGTAACAAGGGTGAAGTGCAGAAGGAGTGGGATGGATTGGAAGCAGGGGAGAGAGCATGGAAGGGGTGAGGTGGAGGGTGAGGAGGGTGAGAACCGCAACCCAGAATGAACGTTTTACTACATTACAGCTAGCGATGTTGGAGTTTGCTGAGCAGGTGGGCATATAACGGTGTTTGTGCTCTTGCTGTCATAGGGATTTTAGGTGACTTTAGTTATGAGGAGCCCTGGTATTTGTAACCTGTCTCTATCTTTTCCACAGAAGCAAGCACGAGTAGATGGCTGATGCACAGCTCTCGTTGCCCCCCTTCTGTCACGTTCGGCTTTCTTTGGAAGTTTTTTTCCTTACTACTGCTTGACATGTTCTTTTATTGATGTGCAGTTCATTATCCTCAGCATTTTTTAATATTTGCTGTTCTTTTTTAAACAATCAAAACATTTGCAGAGGTGCTTTCTGCTGGTAGATGTTTGCGAGTCCCCCAACTGTTACATTATTAAGCACCCTGAAGTAATTTTTCAGTTTATAGTAAAACAAAAAATGCAGTTGCCAGGACTCAGACTTCATAACATTTTGCTCCAAAATAGATTTTTAAGACTATTCTATTCTGTTTTTCTATGGACATAGGCATGAAAACATAGGCCTGGATTTTCATAAATCTGGATGCAACCCATGCGGCAACTATACTGCCTTAGCTGCGTCAGTGTAAATGTGCCAGAATGTGTGTGATTTTCAAATATTCTGATGCATTTCCTACACTTGGTATGATTTATGACTGCAGAAATTATGCACGCATTAAACATCTGTTGCATGCATTATTTTAAGTGCACAGTCACTTGCAACAAGAAGATAAACTACATTTTCTGTGGTCTATCACTTGTGTCACAAGTACTGTAAGTGCAGCCAAATCCTGCCACAAGCGGCCAAAAATCCAACCCCTGGTCTTTTCCTTTAGACTTTATCTGTCCCTGGTGTTTTTCTTTCCCTGAAGTCATTATCCCCTGCTTATGACACCAGAATCATTTCTGTGGTGACAGGTTGTGATTTCATAAGCAGAGGGCTAGGACTTCAGTGCAGGATGGTATAAACAATGTGAGCAAATGAAGTTTAAGGAAAGAAAGGTACTGCTTTGATAAGAACATCTTTAGTAGCAAAAAGACAGGCCCTGAAGTTCACGTTTATGGGGAATTCCGTGTAGCTGAGTTCTGCTGATGCCCACTGTGATTTCTTGCTGAATACTTCACAATTTCTTTAACAGAATGATGTTTTTTTTTGTCTTGGCTGGTCAGTAGGCAGGACTCTGATTTCATATTGATGAGATGAATTTATATTTACCTCATCTTTTTCTATGCCCAATTTTTCTAAATACTGTATGTTGGATTAGGTTACTAGGAGTTTGCTTTCTACTTTCTGGGCTCCACACATTAATATATTTTACATTGTCGACACTGACTCTGATTCATTTTTTTCATCACCTCCCAGATGGACTAGGGGAAACTCACACCATTCCAGCCTTCTTAGCTTTCTGACCAGCAAATATAAACATGTCTAAAATGTTGTAGACTGCAGTGCTTCTTCACTTGGAAATGAAGTCAGGTCCATATTACGCCAATACTGCGCAATGTCCAGCTGTCTCCCAATTGCACAACCCACAGTTCAAACTAGCACTACTAATGTTTTTTTTGCACCAGTGGGCCCCGGTGCACCACTCCTCCAGGCTTGCAAATGTCCCACTGGACAGTCCCCGGTCCCCTGGGATCGTCCTCCAGATTAGGGCTGGCTGGATTGTTCCACCATGAATCAGAACCCCCTCAGATCCTGTGCTTACCCACAGATTCAGATAAATATGATTCAGCTGCTTGAGTCCCATTCTGAGTCTAACGTAAATGTTTGTGGCAAGGTGCATGTGCCATTTCCTTCCTCTTCTCCTAATCGCACTGATGCAGTCTCGGACAGGCTACTCCTGTCCTTCATACAGGCTGCGAGAAAACACGTTTAGCAATGGCCTACTGTGCTATCTTGCAGTGAGAATTTTTGTGAGACAGCATAGTAGCCAATACAATTTGAGAGCAATTAAGTGTACTGTGAAACAGCTCTCCTAGTTCTTACATGTGGCACAGAATAAGTAAAAAACAGAAGAGAGTGGAAGAGTTTTCTAATTCCTCACAGACAGACTGGAAAAAGAGATAGGCTGCTGGCTGGTAAAGGCCAAAAGGAAAGGGAAATCACAGCCCTACAAAACCTAACCTAGCCCTTCTAAACAAAAAGGGGCTTAGACTTCTGTGGATTGGAGCATTAAGTGATTTTGCTTGTGTAGCAGTGCTGCAGCCTGAAGGCCAAGGAGGGAGGGAAGGCCTGTGTGGAGTGAGTGCTGCCTTGTGCTATACAAGTCTACTGTGCTGCATAGAAGAGAGACAAGCAGCAGGAATAATTTAAAAGAAGTAGAATAGATTAGAGTTATTGTGTAAAGGCTAGAGAGAAGAAAAAAAGAAATGAGAAGAACCATTAGGTTGTGAGTGTGGGGGTTACTGCAAAAAAGTACAGAAGCACAACAAAAATAGTAATACTGAAAGCAAAAGGGATTTAAGAAAACAGCAGATCAGAGATTAAATGTAAGGCAGGAAAAGAAAGATCAGCTGATGCTGTGCTTATTGCTTGTGCCTGCAGGTTTCCAAAAAAAAATCAAATTCTGGTCAGAGCCGATATGGTTGCTCAGATAACGGTAGTACAGCAAGAGTGAGTAAAAGAATACTCGAAGCTCTCGCCACACTGTCATTGCCATTTGCAAGATTGCGGCGCTGACAGAAGTGCGCATATACGATACTCGCGCATGCACAGTTTGAGTCAGAGTTGCCATCTTGCGCACTTCAGCCATCACTTCCGCAGTTCTAGAAGAACAAGTAGAGCGCTGCCAAGGGTATATGTTTGTAACCCCCCTACAAATGGGAGTTCCCGAAAAGTCTTCCTTGAGCTTGCCTAAATGCTCACTGCCAGGCTGGTGTTCTGCGTTTTAGCAGATTAAATGTATTGCCAGAGAATGCCTGTAAAGCCTCTGTGTTCTCTTTAAGAGCTGCCTGGATTGCAGTCTTAATTAATCTAAAAGGAAGCTCTGTTAGAAGATGTGCTTGTTTGCTGATCATCTGTTAGAGTAGTAATAATATTGCAGTTTGTTCTAACCTGCCTTTGTTGCAGCAAGGACTGTTCTGTTTATCTACACCAAATTGCCCTGGAACCTGTCAGAATAGGCCAATCAGTACTGTTGGGACTCTAAAATGGAGCCTGCCTACAGGGGCTTGGTGGGGTCAAAGCATGGAATAAGTAGTTTTTGCATTTGGCTTACAGAAATAACCTGGAGGGAGCCCTTGTTGTTCTGACTGACAGATCAGCCAACCGAACCTTTTGGATCTTGGGAAATTCAAGCTGCTTGCAGCTAGTTTTAGTTCTGAGTTGGGAGTGAAGAGATAACAGCTTGAATGATTCAAGCAGCAGCTCGGTGTAGATTTGCATGGGAGAACTGTGGAAAGGCCTGACTTTTGGCCTGCATGCCTGCCTACTGTCCCTGAGAGGGAACTTGTGCCTTTTTTGGACTGAATCCGAACTTGGAGAATGAAGTGAGCCACTGAATCGTGACCAGGCTCCTACCTGAAGAAGACTGAAGAGTTGTTGAATGCGATCAGCCTTTCTGGACTTCCAGCCACCTCTGAACTCCCAGATTGTGCAGAGGCTCTATAATTGCCACTGGAGAGCCTTTTGCCTGGCACAGTGGGATTTCCTTACATGTGAATGTGCTGCATGCTTATAGTGGGTCGTGATTTGGTTCCTCACTGTGGTTTGAATTGTGTTCTGCTTGCTGGAAGTAGCATTAGAATTTATTCACATGTAAATGTGCTGTGTGCTGCTAGTGGGTCGCGATTTGGTTCCCCACTGTGGTTTGAACTCTATTCTGCTTACTAGAAGCCACATCCAGCCCCACAGACTGAATCCAAAATCAACTCCATTGGGCCTGGGCCTTGCCACACTGGCCCAGCCCAACTACCCGCTGCACAGAGAAAGCCATTGACGAGAGACCTGCCTGGGGATCAGCCCCTGCTGAATACTTGAACAGAAACGATGCCTCTGTGATTCGTGTGGGCCCCGCTTCTCCGGGCACTCCAGCTCAACAACCTGCAGTCTCGATTTCATCCTGCCTGTGTCCAGTATTGGGTATTGTGAGTAAACATCAGGGTAGCTCCTGCAACAACAGCTAAATCTAAAGCGTTGTCATCTGATTGTCTTGTTGCTTTTTCTTTCATGAACTAAGCTCTCCGTCTCTGGATTACAAGTAGTGTGTGTTTTGTATGTTGCTTTCTTCCATCACAGGGCCCCAACCAGCTGCAACGTTCCTGGCTAGCCCACCATTGTCCTACCTGGGTACCCAGAGTGTGTGACTGTGTGGGGACTTAAAGCGCATGCATAGCTGTTTGATTAATATAGCCTTTAAGCCAATCAACCTGATTACGCCCCTTCCTTGTTCAAGTTCCCTGAATAAATCAGATCTGACTTTTTTGCTGCATTTAACCTGACTGTGGTTCCAGTTTGTGCCAAGAGTACTGTACTGTTGCTATTTATTGTGCTTAACCTTGTTTTACAGGGGGTCCCCAGGGTCGAGCCAGAGGAACCAGCCCTGGTGGTAAGTGCAAACAGTGTGGGTACTGGTATGGTGTACAAGGGGTACTGTGAAAGTGATTATCGTATATTGCTCAGGCCACTAGAAGGGAAAGAGGGGGGTTACAGTGTCCCAGAGGGCTGTGCCCAGGTTAGTTTGAGCACTACCAACCCTGACCTCCAAGTGGAGGCACCTGTTTCAGAACTCAGGCCCCTTAACCTGCTACTAGCCACGCAGGCAGGGGTAGTAGCCCTTGGGATAGCGCCACCTAGGGGTTACATTGTTTATTTAGCCCGTGGAAGGGAAGGGCTGCATAAACAGCACCAGTGGACATTCACTGGAGCACTGTGGAAGCACACCGGACAGCAGCCCGACAGCGGTCTAGTGACTTGCTTCCACAGTGCTCTCTTAAAATTCATGCGACCGGGGCGTGGCTAAGCCTTCAGCCAAGATGGCAGCATAATTCCCTAGCTATCTCACTGTGGGTCTATATCCTTCAGTATCCTGCATTTTTGGGCTATTTTGCTCCCAGCTGGAGCACATGACTAAACAGTAGGACACAGCTGCTACATTGCACAGCTTTTATTTTTCATCAACGTTGCCTGACACAGGGACCCCAGTAATCTGTCTCTGCCTCGGGCCTACAGGATGGCATCCTCCACCGTGGCTCCCAATGATCCTGCAAGGATGGAGCAAATGTTTCAACAACTGATGGCACAAATCTCTCAAATGACTCTGGCGCTTAATAATAATAAACAAACTTTGCAAGCTATCGAAACCAGATTATTCCATACAGAGCAACATGTGAAGGCCCACGACTCTGCCTGCAAGAACTCACTACCACCACCTGGGAACAGGCCTGCCTCATCCACCTTCTGCAAGATAAGGTAGACGACCTGGAAAATTGCAGCTGCTGCAACAACCTGAGGTTTATTGGCTTTCCTGAAGGAGTAGAACAACGGGATGCTGCTCGCTTTCTCCAGGATACTTTGCCTCAGCTCCTGGGCCATCCACCTGCAATGCTCCTACATATTGAGTGGGCTCACCGATCTCTGGCTCCCCCACCAAAACGAGGGGAGTGCCCACGTCCTATTTTGGCCCGCTTTCTGGACTATTGCCAAAAAGAGATGGTCGCCGCGGCTGCCAGGGACAAAGGCTCAATTATTTGGATGGGCAACCCTATTTCTATCTATCAGGATTACTCAAGGGAGCTGACTGATTGACGTCGGGCATTCTCAACCTGCAGGAAGATCTTACATGCCCACCGCATCTCTTTTTCCCTCATATACCTGGCAACCATGTGGCTAGTTATTAATGGGTCCCCGCTCTTCTTTGAGACTCCTGAAAGTCTCCAAGATTACCTTTGTAGAGAATTTCCGAAGGATTTCCAGGACCCAGATCTGTTTAAGTCCTCCGGTGGCTCTTTGACTGCTCCGCACCCCTTGGATGTGACACTCACCTCCCCCTCACACTCCACGCGGCTTCTGGCCCACTGTTTTGAGACTTCCCTTCCCCTTCGGTGCAGAAAACGGCACTCGCCGCAGTGGCATGAACGGAGACAACATCTGAACCTTCAGCAGAGAGAGGAGGACCAAAACCCCGTACCTGGACAGGATGAAGACTTGCAGCATTTTCACTCGCCCAACAAGTTTACTCCTCTGCTTACCTAACCGGATTCTGTCATCCATTTAGAAGAACCCCAGACTCCCCGTCCACTTCTCCAGCAGAACCAAAATTGTGGGCACAGCTGTATGCATGGCTTACTCCTCATGCTTCTCCTGACAACAATCCTCGGCCCTCACCAGCCCTTCTCAACTCCAGGCAAGCAGTACTACTGCTCGGGCTGCTCGACTTCTCCACAGCCCACGGAGGTTCCGCCCAGAACTGTGCAGCTAAGTGCTCTGATTTTGGTTTCTCTTTGTCTGCTCTTACCCGACTGGGTATCAGGAGGGGCGGATCTATAGAGCTTCTACTTTTCTGTCCTCCCTCGAGAGCCTTGAAACTGGTCTGCTGTTCCACAAATTCCTTGGGGTCTGCATATCCCTAGTGGAATAACTCACAAGGGACATAGCCAGCAGCTAGACTCATCGGATGTACTGACAGTAGCCTGTGGATTATGATGGGACCAATATTGTTGCATTGGTGTTACAGTTGTGTGCTTTGAGTTAATACTTGTGTAAATATGCTTACTTGCATACAGATATGCCCTTGTGGCGGGCTATGCCCCACCCCTCAGGTTTTAGTCTTTAGGGCCCTGATACTGAGCTGGCAGCCCTATATATTTTTTTTCTGTGGTCTGTCTGTGCTCATTTCCCATCCTGCATCCAGGCTGTAACACATGTGGCTGGCTCCCCCATACCCCCCTTCTCAATTTTGGGCAGCCACCCCCCCCCCTTCTCCCTGCCTCCATATGTATTCTGGGTCACTCTTTCAGGTGCCACTCTACAGCACCTCTTCAATGCCCAGGACCACTATGCTCCAGTGGTGCCCTCAAGTATCACTCTCAGTGCATAGGCCTGCACTGGGAGTCGCCCTGTAGGGACTTCCCCTTCAATACAACCTCCCTGGATGCCATCTGTCCCTCTTGCCCCCGTGCGGCTCTTTCACCCCACAAGAGTAAGTGCGATACTGTTCTGTGTCTTGGGCGAGTGTGAATGAGTGCCCCATCATGACTTGCCTGCCTCTAACTTCTCCCCGCCCCATGAGAGGGGGGTGGATGGTCCTGGCATCTTGTCTGCCGGCCTAACCGCCCTCGTCCTCCTACTGATTGTTTCCCTTAAATTATCTGTTTTGTACATAGTTTTCACATTATTGGGCCGTTTGCCCGCTTGTTTCTCATGTTAACCATAGTGACTGGGTTTTGCCCTTTACTTTGTATGCTACTGGTGTATTGTGGCTGGTCTATGCCGAATGGCTAGGTGTCACTAGGGAATTCTTGACAGGGCGGTCAGCTGGCCTACCAGCCTTTGTCCTTCAAGGATGCATTCGGTACATTTGCACATTTTCTCTTTCATTGTACTATGGCTGATCTTCATGCCTACACCTGGAATGAACGGGGCTTGAACACCCCGGTAAAACGTAAACAGGTGTTATGTCATCTAAAAAGGCTGAGGGGCCACACTAATTGGTTCCTGTTACCTCTGTGTTGACTCCACTAAAACACACTGTATTGTTATCCTATGTTTTCTGATGTTCTAGTTATTTCCCTGAACAATGTTAACTTCACCAACCCTGTATGTGGTAAACTGTTGATCTCATTTGTCCTCCTGTATCCTCAAAAAAAAAAAATAAACTGTATACTGTTTCTCTGTACTAAGTTGTTATCACTGTATTGTCTTCTCTGTGACGAGGTACCTTTGTAAACGAGCCTCTGGCTCAAAGGTTGTAAACTGATGCTTAATAAATAAATAAATAAAACCTTTCTGCAAGAGACAAAACTTACAAAGCAGGACCACAGATTATTGGCTAAGGACTGGGTGGGACAGATATTCTCTTCCTCTTCCTCCTCCAAACAGAGGGCTTGCCATCCTCTGCCACAAGTTCCTCACTTGATCGTCTTCCACCACCCAAACTGATCAGCAGGGCTGGTGGGTTCTAGCATTAATGACTACCCCTGAAGGTCCCCTTCTACAAGGCTGCATTTATGCCCCCAATGAGGAAGACCCCTCTTTTTTCCCCTCCTTAACCCAGGAGCTGAGCTCCCTGGCACCCACTCCCATGCCCATTATACTAGGGAGAGACTTAAACTTGACCCTGATGCCCCAAATCGACCGCAGCGTCTCCACCCCCCCCCCGCAACACCCTAGGAGCCATGCAGCATTGCAGTAAGTAATGGCTGAGGTTGGCTTAACTGACATTTGGAGAACCTTGCATTAGAGGGTGAGGGATTACTCTTTCACCTCTTCTGTGCATGGGTCGCATAGCCGACAAGATTTCTGGCTGGTGCCTGCAGACATCTGCCAGAATACAGTTGACTCTGTGATCCTTCCTAAGGTCATCTCGGACCATGCTCCGGTACATTTACACACCCTGTGAGGCCCCCCTCCCCCTAAATCGGCCATCTGGAAGCTAGATCCACTCCTCCTCAAGGACTCTGAATTTTTGCAGTGGATTAACTCCAAGGTGGCCTCCTTCCTGACCAAAAACTCTCTCCAGGATACCCTCCCAGCGTTACTTGGGAAGCTCTTAAAGCTACCCTTCGGGGGGCAATAATGGGGTATGCCTCCAGGTGCCAGAAGAAACAAATTCTGGCCTCTTTAGAAATGAGGCTAAAGAACTTAGAAGCTCTGTCTAAGACAATCTCCTGCCTGAAGTCAGACTCTCCCTTCAGCAAAGACATGCTTGCAGTATGTTTAGAACTAAATGACCTATTGACCCGCAAGGCTGAACTAGCAATAGTCCAGCTGCGCCACCACTATTGGGCTGGTGGCGAAAAGGCCAGGAAACTTTTGACTTACCGGCTTTGCAAACAGCACACCGAGCGTCTTATTGCTGGACTGAGAGACCAGACTGGCACAACCAGAACAGACCCTAACCACGTCAATGCTATCATGAAGCAATTCTACTCAAGACTGTACTCCTCCACCAAATCCCAGACACTCAAGTTAATAGAGCCCTTTCTGGCCCCACTCCCACTTCCCGTCCTCCTCCCATTGCAAGCTGCAGACCTTGATCATCCCATCACACCCGAGGAAGTCGCAGCAGTGCTTAAAACCCTTAATCTTGGCAAGACCCCCGGGGGGGATGGTTTCCCAGTCGAATTTTGGCAGATTCTTGCACCCCAAGTCTCTCCCCTCCTTGCTATGGTTTATAATGAAGCCCTCACCAATGGTATCCCCCCCACCCTCTGAGAAGTGGTTATTACTGTGTTCCCCCAAAAAGGCAAGGACCCTACACTCCCCTTCAGTTACCTCCCACTATCTTTAATTAATATAGACTGTAAAATGTTCGCCAAAATTTTGGCCACCAGGCTCAGCCCACTTATCCCTCTCTTATTCACCCCTCGCAAGTTGGTTTTGTCCCAGGACATTTCAGCCAGGCCAGTATCAGGTCCCTGATCAATATTATTGTTCATGCCAAGACTCTCTCCACTCCCGCAGCTGCCATTGCAGTCGACTTCGAGAAAGCCTTTGACTCTCTTGAATGGGAATACTTGGAGACAGTACTACTCTTGTTTTGGAGCCTCCTTCCAGAACTGGGTGAGGGCTCTATATCAGCAACCTTTCACCAGAGTTAAGATCAACTCAATGATCTCCAGCCCCTTCCAGCTAGATAGAGGTACTCGCCAAAGCTGCCCCCTCTCTTCCCTTCTGTTTATATTGGCAGTCGCGCCCTTGGCAGCTGCTATCCGACAGCATCCTGACATTCCTGGGATCTCTATTGGTGCGCATGCCTACGCTACACCTATGTATGCAGATGACCTTCTGGTCCTCACGAGGGATGCCTCAGCTGCCCTCCCAGCACTTCTCTCGCTCTTGGCAGACTTTGCATCAGTCTCTGGCCTGAAAATGAATACAGCTAAAAGTGAACTGCTCCCTCTCAGCCCTTGCTATACTCAGGAAAGGGTCCCCCCTGTGGGACTCAAATGGACCCTGGATTCTTTAGTCTATTTAGGCATTCATATCTCCACTGACCTCTCCAAAATATGGGATCTTAATATGAGCCCTTTACTGGCCGATCTTAAGACAGAATTGGAGAGGTGGAGGTTGCTCCACCTAAGCTTGGCCGATAAGGTTGTGGCCCTTAAAATGATCTCAGCTCCTAAACTGCTATATCCTCTCTCACACATTCCCCTGCCTCCCAGTAAAATAGCTCTGTGCCATTGAGAGAATAGTGGGGAATTTTATCTGGAACAATAAAAAACCTTGCTACAGTAGCGGCAAACTTTGATCTCACTGGAGGAACGACAGATGCAGCCTGCCATGGTGGGAGGGCCATACCTGGGCTTACTCTATAGCCAATCCTTAAAATGGTTCTCCACCCTGTCCTCTGCCTCTCCACGATGGCTTTATATCGAAAGGGCCACTGTGCAGGTACATAGCCTTTCTCTACTAATCTATAATCCCCTCCCCAAATCAATGCGGGATCACCCCACTATCATGCCAGTGGTCCAGATTTGGCACAAGATACATCACAGGATTAATGCAAACTCAGCCCCCCGTCCCACACACCAGTTTTTCATAATCATTGTATCCTAAAGGAAAATAAGCCCATTTACTGGCCCAATTGGGAGCTCATGGGCATCAACACCATAGCAGATATTTTGGATGGAACCGGGCGAAGAATTCAACCCTTCTCAGAGCATGTCAAAACCAAAGGTCTTGGCAAATCTGATTTCTGGAAGTACCTGCAACTGCGCAGCTCCCTGACCACGTTTTTCAGATCACACCCTCCATCCATGGCCTCCTCTTCAAAACTATCTACTTGGTTCAAGCTCTCCCGGGGCCGAGCTGGTGCAATTTATGCTGACATACCAGAGAGTATTCCCTCGCAATTCATGGACTCTAAACAAAAGTGGGAAAGTGCCTTGCAAGTGACATCAGACGACGATCAATGGGCCCTCTTTTTGAAACTGGCACATTCAAGCTACCCAGATGTACGCAGTAGACTCATTCAAAATAAAATTGCTGCATCACTGGTATCGCACACCAGTGGCTCTATACCAAGCTAAGCTCCTGAACAATAAACTCTGTGCCAGGCTCAGAACGGAGACTTATATCATATCATGTGGCAGTGCTCAGTGTTGGCCCCCTTCTGGCAAGCAGTGAATCAACTGGCCACGCAAACCCTCGGTTTAGAGACCCAGTTGGACCCTCTTGTCTGGATCCTAGGTCTACCCCCCCCCTCCCCATGGTCATCATTTTAAAACCCATCAACTTTGCTGGCTAGCTCTTCTTAGCATCTTGGCCTAACGCCTTATTTTAGGCAGGTGGCGATCTACTGAAATCCCCTCTCTTTCAGAACTTCAACAGGCTCTCACGCACTTGGTGTCCATGGATCATATATCACATGCTGCAGCTAACAAGCTCGCAACCTATACCGCCTGCTGGGCACCCTTTCTTGCTTATCTGAAGCCCAGGACCGGAGCTGGCTGAGTTAAATCTGTGGCCCTCACTTGATACTCTCTTTTATGGTTTTCAGTGGCACAGTTCCTGGTGAAGCGTATCAGCTTAGACACCCAGAATATATCATGCTTTATACATAACTATGTGGTTTTACCGATAGCATTTGGGCAGTATTATTTAGTCTACCCAGTCTATGTTGTCTGTTTACAGCACTGCCGGCAGAGAACTTAGGGGGTTCTTCTCCCTTTTGCCTTACTGTAATCCTTGCACTTTTCTTCCTGCACATAGGCAAGTATCAGAAACGCTAAGGATATTTTGTTGCTTCTAATTCTTCTCTGTTTGACATGCATTTGGTGCTTTGTACTTCATGTATGTGTTGTGATTGTTAAAAAAAAAAAAAAAGATTATTAACTGAAAAAAAAAACCTCATGTTATGCCGTAACGACTGCGGAGCCCCACCCATGCAGCCGTAAAAATGCAGAAGCACAGTGGTGCTTGTGCTTTCCTGCAGGCTGCAAAAAAAAAAAGAAATACAGAGGCATCAAAAACCCTGCTTCAGTCTGCAACCTGGGCAGTCAGACCAAGAGTCAAAGCACACCAGTGGGGAGTGAGCGCCAAGGGAATTACCAAGAGACAGCAAGTGGGCTGACGATAAAGGGCAGAAGCCGAAAGAACAGCAGAACAAAAACAAAACCTTTCCCTCTTTAAAAAGGCCAAGTCAAACAGAGCAGAGATTTTGTGGCAGTGCTGCTAGCTAAATGGGAAGGCCCTGGCAGCAGAGAGTAGTACAGAATAGAGATACTGACCTAAGCAAGCAATAGAGAGATTAGATGCTGGCTGCAATAAATATACTGCTTAAAGTCCCATGCATAAAGTTTAGCAGTACTGGAAGCACAAAAAGAGATAGATATACAAATAAACGGTCAGTAAATGAGACAGCGAGAGAGAGAGAGATAAAAGGGAGTGATTAATGAGTGTGCTGCTGCGCTGTCTGCCTGTGCCTGTAATGCACTGTGCACAAAACAGTACTAGCAGCAAAATGGGATACATAAGGAAGCAGGTGAGAGAGTGACAGCGATGACACCAAGGAACTACTGTATGTTGCTGTGTGTTACTTGTGCCTCTGTTGTTGTCCCTCTTCTAGGAGGTCTCTGCTTGCTTCCTGTCTACATTAGCAGGTCTCCCTTATTGTTCATATAAATTGTGATTTCAAGTATTCCCTTTGCCCCACTGTGTCAAATACTGCAGATTTTGCTCCATATTATACATTTAATACATTTAAGATTTGTAAAAAATCAGAATAATAAGAACTAATTAGACACCCCCCATGTTCCAGTTCTTATTTTTTTTCTACATTCTTTTTCCCTCTGGTTGCCGCTCCATGGGAATTCCCTCAGACGACTCCTGTGGCTTCTCCTACCTCGCCTGAGATCCCCCAGCTTGAGTCTCCCAGTACCCCAAACCCTCCTGGCTTGTAGCCCCCAAGGTGGGGCCATCTCCACTTCTGGTGCTCCTTGAATCCAATTTCCATTTCAGGCAGGGTGAGGGTTGGGGGATATTGGAACCAGAAGGACAGGATCTGACAGTGGGTGTGGTACTGAGGTGTGTTGTTGAACTCCCAGGAAATGTTTTTTTTCCTGGTTCATGTGTGATATGTGACGTAACTCCCCCTGATGGTGAGTGCAGACATGCAGTGATGTTTAGGGAGGTGTGCATGCTTCTGCACGCACCCCACCAATGTCTTCCACTGCCCACCTCCCCACGTACTGAAGGTCAATAACTCAATACCATCCGGCTGCTGCTGGGAGGCATACTATCACCAAGGTCTTCAACCCTCCCTCCTCGGAGAAGGTGAGCTGTTGTCAGACACTCAAACCTTTTCTTCCCTGGCCACTCCCTGGAGTACCGAGCTCACTCCTGAGCTCTGGTCGCCAGTGCAGTGTGAGGTGTGGCATCCAGCGCCTCAACCCTCAGCGCCATTGGGCCAGCCTTCTGGTTCTTATTTAATAAGGGTGAGAACTTCACTGAGTTCTGCCAGACCTATTCCAGATACTGTCAGACATTCATTGGCCAAAAGCCTCTGATTTATCCTAGCAAACAAGGCGGGGGGGTCTGCCTGCTGCCACTAGGGGAAAAGAAGTCAGCTTAGGTTCTGCTGTGTCAGTGGGAGGTCCCAGGGCATTGGTGGCACATTGACTTGGAAGTTGGTGGCCTTCATCATGTGGCATATCTAGCAGTGATTTTCCCTGTGTAGCCGACCTAGCAATCATGTACTTTGGGCACTCCCATGTGAGGGGATTGACCAGGGTTATCACAATGTCTCCAGTGGGACCCCAGGCCAACTGGAAAGGTGCACCTGAAACAGTTCAGAACAACAGTTCAACAAATTCATTGTCTAGACCAGCAGCTTCTGTCAAACAGTAGGGGTTTATTTGGTACAGACTGGACTCCTTGGTTGCTCATAAGCTAGGAGGCAGCTGAAGTTGTTGCGACTTAACTGAGGTACCCATCCATGGCCCTGCACTGTTCATAGTAGTGAGGAGGCCCAGCTGTGTGACGTCGGAGGAAGGACCTCAGTTAATTCACAATTTCATGTGCTGTTACACTCTTCCAGTAGCTCTTGCACAGCTGGGCTCTTACTATATCTTGTAAGCCACAATTCCAGGAGTTTCATAAATAGTACACTGCAGTTCTGCTCTAGCAGAGACCTAACTGACATCCACTTGGGAGTCTGTCTGGGTATAAACCCTTACTAAGGGGCTCACTGGGGTGCTTCCAACCATCACCCTTGTTTTCTGCCTGCAAGGATTCCATCATGTCCATAACTTTCCAGGGGATCCTGGAGGGGGTGGGCCCCACACTTCATCAAATACTTTATTTTCCTTGAAGTCTCAGATTTGCTCTGACAGCTCTGGATGCTTGCTGTCTGTTCCTCCCTTAGCAGAAATGCAGCACTCAGATACACCAGGCTAGGTGACCCATTTCTTAGCCCCCTGAAGGGCTGCTGTTCTCAGGCTGGCTTCCATTACTTAGCACCAGCACTGTTTGGGCTTAGCTTCTGACTCTAGAAAGGGAACAGGCATGACTCCAGGAACCTGCACAGACTGAGTACCTGCACTATCAGCTCCTCTCCTGGAGCTGATCTGCAGTGAACGAAACAATGCTAGCAAATGGCTCCTTCCATTTTTATACTGCAGAGGGGCCTATTGCTCATATAGCAGGGATCGTTCCATAAACACTTCATTAATGGCAACAGCGGAACAGAAACCCCACTTTTTATCCCATGATGTGACTGTTACATGTTTGTCCCTTGATGGCCCTCCCAACTTACCCTGCATCATAGAGGAATCTCCAGAGCCACACCTACAGTATAGATGGGACCTCAGCTGATGATACGTGGTCATCTGAGCCATTATTGCTATGAGGCCAATGGCTATAGGTGGGACTGGAGGAAACAGCATCCTGCCACTTCCCCACCTTCCTCCAGACTCTGAAAGTGCTTCTTGCACCATGACTCCCAAACTGCAGTGGCATGAGGCAAGGGGTTGGGCTTGCGAGGCCAACTTAGGACCCATATACCTGGCCTCCATTTTCCTCTCTAACCTAATTAACCCTTGCATTCCCCCATGCTTTCTCCACTCTAGGCAGCAGAGGCCAATGTAAAGCATGGAATCGAGTGGATTATTAAATTCAAATGGTCTCTCTAAATGGAATAAAGCCCAGTTCTGCCAGTACTTTAAGTCACTATATATGTGTCACAGATAGTATAATACCAAGCCATTATTAATGTCTTAACTGGGTAGCAAGGTTGAACATAATGAACTACTAAACTGCAAAATTGCTGCCTGTGTCACTGTTCTCTTTACCTTTAACTTTACTGGTAGAACTGAGAGTTACCCCAAGATTAGTATTTTCATCACATCCTTTCATAACCCACCTGGCTCCACAGTGTGGAATCACATTTCCTTCCAGCCTCACTGGGGCAGCTTTTCAAACAGCCTACTCTCTAGCATTATAAACATAGAAACATAGACAGTGATGGCAGAAGAAGACCAAAGGTCCATCCCATCTGTCCGAGTTTCTTATTTAACCCTGGGGCTTACTGTTCCTCCGTGGTCCTAGCCCTCCCTCCCTACCCCTCCATTCTCCTCCCCAGTTCTGATGCCCTTTCTGACCCAGCCATGCTTAAACCCACTGATGGTTTTTGCACCCATCACCTTGGTTGGCAGCCTGTTCTATGGCTCCTCCACCCTTTCTATAAGATAGTACTTCCTCATGTCCCTCCTGAATCTCCCTCCTGTTAGCTTCCTCTCATGACCACATAATCAATGGTATTCAAGTTAAATAGTTCCCCGCAGTTCATCCTGTTAATTCCTTTTAGGAATTTGAAGGTCTCTATCATATCTCCCCTCTCCCTTCTGGTCTTTAGCGAGTACATGTTTAGTGCACTGAGGTGCTCCTTACAGAACATGCCCTGCTGGCCCCGAATCATTTTTGTTGCCCTGCGTTGCACCATTTCAAACCTATCCCTATCCTTCTTGAGGTGAGGACACCAGAACTGGGTGCAGTACTCCAGGTGAGGCCTCACCAAGGATTTATATAGGGGAAGTATTACCTCCCTTTTCCTGCTATCAATACCCCTCTTGTATCATCCTATTTGTCTTGCTATAAGCCTTGTTGGACTGACTCAGTTGCTTTAGGGAGTCACTGATGATAACTCCGAGATCTTGTTCCTCAGTTGTGGTACTGAGTCTCACCCCTTCCATCCAGCCATCCAGTACTCCATCCTGGGGTTCTTGTTCCCTAGGTACATCACCTTGCACTTTCTGGCACCAGATTTTATTTTTTAAATTCTTGACCACCCCTCCAGCTGTTGCAAGTCTCTCTGCATTTCCTTTATTTTCTCATCATTATCCACCCTTCTGCACAGCTTAGTATCATCTGCAAAGAGACACAGTCTGCCCTGGATCCCCTCAACAATGTCAATGATAAACATGTTGAAGAGGACCGGACCCAGGACAGATCCCAATGGAACCCCGCTCATGACCTAACTGTCTTGTGATTTAACCCCACTGACCACTACCCTCAGTTGCTTCCCCTTTAACCAGTTTCCTGCCCAGTTTACTATGACCATAGCCACATTCAGATCCTCTATCTTCTTCAGCAAGTGTCTGTGGGATACTGAATCGAAAGCCTTGCTGAAGACAAAGTAGAGCAAATACACAGCGTGACCCCTATCCAATTCAAATTGACATTATTTTTTTCTTTTTTTGTAATTTCTGTTTATGCCCTCTTTGTTCTGTCGGGATTCCTTTGGGACCCCCAAGGCCACCCAGCTGTCCCCCTTACCTGACAGTGTCAAGGGTTTTGTCCCCCATTGAGCCATGGTATACGCCTAGGGCAGGGATGAGATGAGGATGCAAGCCCACAAGTTTCCAAGTGTTGTCGGGACCCAGGCTCAGATGTCAGGTGGGAGATCAAGCTGGCACCAGGGATCCACCATCTCCTATTCAGGGCAAAACGTTTTTGTGGTAAGGTTCTCCATCCCTCTCGGAGTCATGTATGCAATGGCTGCAAGTGTGTATGTCACCTGGTGACATCACATGCCTCCAGTGCAACTCTGCCCACCCCTAGTCATGCCAGAACCACCCATCCCCTGCTTCCAGGGGGCAGTGTGGCATGACTGACAGGACCCTCCCTCCCTCCCTCCCTGAGGCAGGATAGCATCCTCAGGGATGCTCAGTCCTTCCCCACCAGCTGGCCCCTGATGACCCGGGCTCACTACCAAACCTCGATTGCCAGCGTTGCAAGCAGTTGCACTACTGTTGCACTGACAGGCTGGCTCAAATTTACATTATACATGTTAAGAAGGCAGGTAGTGCAAAGCAGAACCATTCACATGTGGAAATTTCAGCTCACAATACAGAGCTCACAATGACTTTGGGGGGGCTTTGAAATCCTACCTCAGACAGCTATAATTGCAAAAATCCCATTTATGTTTACACTCACCTGTACACCTGGCACTTATATTAAGGCTGACTTAAGTGTCTCTAGGCAACTCTTTGTCTGAAACAGTGCATTCTATCTCCAGACTGCTGCAGTACGCACAGATAGCTTTGGTGGACTTACATTACATCCTCCCGAGGGACACTCAATAGCAGCTCAGTAGCTACACTTTCTGTTTACAAGGGCATAGTTAATAGACTGCCATGCTGCTTGGGAAATCTGCCAGCAGAAAAAGTGACAACTGTCTTCATGCTCTGATCTTCTCATGCCCTCTTCCTAAAATTTTCGACATGCTTCCAGAGCTAGGTCCAGCTCTGGTAAGCATGCTTTTACAGCAGAGATTTGTGAACCTTTTCTGCTTCCTTTTTACATGCCGTTTATCCCCACTTGTCAGGATGCCACCTCAGATCCTACATCGGTTGCCTCTCAGTGACGACGACCCTGTCTCTGGTCTCATGAACCCCTATGGCTTACCCCCTGTGGTGCTGAAACATGGTGGTGAGGGGAGCCGCTATTGTGTTAGAGTCTATAAAGAGTCTGTATTAAGTTTCCCAGCCAGTAGTGGTGCAGGGCAAAAGGGTACCAGAACCAGAACCAGTCAACCTGCAGCATTCGAAAGGCCTTTATCTTTGGTTTTCTCCCTTCTCCCTACAAGGATGCCGGCATCAGAGGGAGCTCCAAGGCTCCCACACACTGTAGCATGTCAAAGCAGAGCCAGTCAGTGTCCTTCTTGCCACTCAATGCTTCTCTGCTGCAGCACCACCTGTGGCCACTTAGAACACAGCAGCTCAGTGAGGAATGCCCCTACTCCCCGGAGGATGTGAATGTCTTCTGGGATGCACAGTCCTCCTGTTGTCGGCCGTTCAATGCTCCAGGTTTGAGGAGTAAACTGTGAACGTAGGTTGCCAGCACCATGAGCAGCAAAACTGCTCCTGCATTAATATGCCAGCCCTTTCTTTTTAATTATTATTCTCTTCCTAACACCTTTCCTGGAGAAGTTAGGCACTCTGTCGGCTGTTCCCCAGTCCTGGCACTCTACCATCAAAGGGATCACCTTCATCACCCTTGACCTCCTCTACACTCATCGGTGATGCATCCCTCACTGGTGGAGTCCCTGTGAATCACAACATCTCGACTGGGGGGGGAGGTGAGGTGGTGTTATCTACTTAGACTACTTCCTCATTTTCATATCTTTCTCTCAACCCCATCCCCCCAGTGGAGTCCAGAAACCCTGTACTCTCCCAGTGATCATCTATAGTATCATGTACAGCCTGTACTACTTCCTCTGGAAGCTGCAGGGTGCAGTTTTTCACTGGCAAATGATGCCCACCCCTCCCAGAGACTGACTATGTCCTTTGGGATGCTTGATCCCCCTCTTGCAGGTTTGCAGGGATACAATAATCCAATAACTCCCTCCCCCATCTATGCTAGCTCCCAGACCACCTGGCACTACTACCATCATGGGCTCAGCCTCTGATTCTGACCCTGATCATTTTTCCTTCGTTACTCTCTACAAATGAAAGGAATAACTGGCTGTCATACTCTTGCCATCTCAGCCAGACCACAGTCACTATACAGAGTAAAAGACAAAGTTAAACAAGGGCCTCTAAATTCAGTAAAAGGTTTTGCTAAAACACTGACAACTGCTTTCATGCCCAGATCTTCTCATGTCCTCCTCTGAAAATTAGAAGCAATGCTTCTGGGGCAAGGTCTAACTCTGGTAAATATGCTTTTACAGCTGAAACTTGTGAACATTTCCTGCTTTTTTCCCCCCGTTCTGTTTATTCTCGCTTCTCAGGTTGCCCACCAGGTTTTGCACTGTCTACCTCTGAAGGATAACAACCCTTTACCTGGTCTTGAGATCCCCACAGCTTACCCCTGTGGTGATAAAAGTGCTGTGGGGACCACGCCTTGCTAGAATCTATAATGAGATGCTGTATCCAGTTGGGGTTGCGGGACCCGAGAATGCCAGAGAATGCCAGAACTGGCAACCTGCTGCACCTGAGAGGCTTTTAGCTTTTGATTTCTCCATCCTTCCCACAAAGATGCTTGTAGTGGGGGCTCCAAGGGGCTCTGAGTGAATTCAGTAAAATGTTTTGCGAATAGCTTGTTTTCAAATGTAAACTGAGCAAGCAATATTGCTTATCTTCACTAACAGTAGTTTTTACAAAGAAAAATGTATAACAACACCCTAAATAATTCACAGTAATCGAAAAACTAACTGATAAGTAAACTACACAAGGCTTGCTAAATAAGTAATGTGAAAGTGACCAGAAGGTTAGAGTTGTCTTTGGGGTGACTGCTCTCTTCAAGCAGAGAAAAACATTTCTGTCATTAAGCCAGTAGGTGGAACATGATTACAGTGCAGAGTTTGAACTTTATTTTAAAGTAAGTTCCACAATTAAAATAATGTTCTATCTCCAGGGCATAACTCTGGCACAAGATTATGCTCATTGTATTGGCTCATTGATGGATACCAGAGAAGAAACAACATTTTTTTTCCTCTAGACCAGTTTGGAATATGTTGACAACAACTTCAGCACCGTGAAGCTAGAGCTCCTTCCCCTCCCCCATCCCAGCATCAAATAATGCTGATCGCAATGCAGTCAGTGCTAATACTGAGGAGTCTATGGACAGAGCACTGCGAGAATAATCATTTAAGCAAAAATAGATGACAAGGTGTTGTACTGCATGAGATACATCAAAAATGCTGCAGGTGCATTTTGAGGCACAAAGTGAAGTCAAGTGTATACAACCAACTGATAAATGATATCCCATAATCAATCAATCAATCAAGCAAATAAAACATCAACAGTATAAATTATTTAAAATCAGTCTGGATAAGTCTGAGAGAATAAATAAGTTTTTAACATAGTTTTTAAAACTACTGAAGGTCAGGCAGTCTCTTAACCGACAAGGTAGAGAGTTCCACAGGGTCGGTGCTGCAAATGAAAACGTGCGAGCCTCAGAAGTTTTCAGACGAACTCTGGGAACCTCTAGCAATCCCTCGTCGGCAGATCGGAGAGGACGACTGGGGGAGTAGGGAGTCAGGAGATCTTTCAGGTAGCCATACCGTGAAGTTTGCTATTGTCTTCGTAAAATGGCCCACAAGTGTTGGGATATTGGGATATTGTTGGTCTTGGTGGTAATTAGTTCTGACCTGTGATGGTATTCTGAGATATCATCACAGATCAGGCATTGCTTTAGCTAGTCGGTTTCTTTTCAGAACTTCTGTTAGCTATTTTTTAATCATGTGGTATTCCCCTCTTGCTTGTTAATGCACTTAGGAGGGTATCCCCTTCAAAATGAATGAACATACAATTTCCATAAGTATGATCGCCATGTTCCTAGTATTTCCTCTCTCACATACAAATCCACCTCAGATCCCAAACTTGCAGCCATCCAGTTGCATTGCCAAGCTGGCCACCCAGAGTTGAGAGTGGACTAAGGATGTACGACATGGGCGGCTGTGTTTTGTGGATGTCAGCTCCTTTTAGCCTAGGAGGGGATGGCATTGTGAGGTGGGTGATGTTGGTTCCCTGACTTTGTGTAGCACAAAGTGCCACTTCACATGCAGTAGTTCTTCGTCTGGTGAATACTATGTGTAGTGGCACTTCACTAGTGAAGACTACTGTACGTGCAGTGGGCATGTCACCAAAAAAAGACTGTTTACTGTGGCATTTTGCTGGTGAAATGCCACTATGTTTAGTGATGTTCTTATAAAAAATAATTAATTTAAAATGACCTCCCACCCAGGTAGCACACTTGTATCACCCCCTTCACTGGACCCAAGTCTACAAGCAACCCCCACACATTCATAGCACATATCTCTCCCCCCACCACCAATTCGGAGAAGTTTCTTATTTAATTTAACCTTGCCAAGACCCTCTACAAAGCACAGTGTAGCTCTGTGGTCCAGCTCCCCCCCACCGTGATCACCTGCTTAAGACCATAGCTTAGCCACTGGGTATAGCACTTTGTTCTAGTGCTGATTATGTGGGTCTCTTCCATTAGTCATGGCAACTGTACTTTTATTCTGCATTTCGTATTACCACGTGCACAGTTACTGTTATTTATTGTTTATTTTGTTTTACCTCATTGTATATCCTGAGTTATATTGTACTCCCCTGTCCCCCTGCCCAGGACACATCAAGAAAAGAGCTGTTATCAGCCCAGTATGTCTTTCCTGGTAAAAAGTTTGAAATAAATAAATAAAGGCACCCTCCCCCCACCCAAGTTGCATATCCCCATGCCACCCACTCCTCCCAACCCACCTGACTCAGTAAAAATACAGGACCCCCAACCCAACTCCTTCCCACCCACCCACTCAGTAAAAATATAGGCCTCCCACAACCACCCACCTTCTTGTACCTCGCCACCCTCCTCTCCATACTCACCCTCAAAGGATACAGTTTTGTGTTAGTGTAAGTTACCTGTAAAATAAAAGATTATCACTCACCGCTGTGGCCAGCCAGCCTGTTCATTGGCTCCACCATTAATGAATGAAATGATGAGTTGTTCTAAAGTAATACTGGATTGGCTGACCACAGTGATCAATTGGGTGTTACTACAGGGTATGTCATGGTTTCCTTCATTGATGGCAGAGTCAACAAAGAGGCTTGTAGATCGCCACATCAAGGAATTTAACATTTTTTTAAATTTACAGCCAAATTACATCAGCACCAAATTACATCCTTTGAGGGTGATTGAGGGGCATAAGGGTGATGGGATGCCAGAGAGCGGTGGGTAGGGGATTTTGTATTTTTACAGGATTGGAGTGGATGGGTGAGGTTGGTGGCATGGTGATATGCCACTGGGGAGGAGGAAGGGTGCATTTAAATTAAATAAGAAACTTTGCCAGGACTGGGGAGAGGAGGCAGATATGGGTATTATGAGGATGGGAGTTAATTGTATGCTGTGGTCTGGGATGATGGGGTGGGTGGGACAATTGCGCTACATGGGCAGAGGTGGGTTTGTCTGTTTTAAATTCATTTTTTAAAAGAATTTCACTGTGTATAGTTGGGGTGAAGTCGGGGAACTCCACCCTGCTATGCATAGTGCAAAGTTTTCAAGTTCACACCAGCTTCACTGGCATAGTTTTAATTCACTGCATCTTGAACTGCCAATGCAGGGACCCCGTGGTAGCCCAGGGAGCTTGCTAATCCCAGGGAAGCAACATGCACATGAGGCCAGTCCAAGGCAAGAGCCCAGCTGTTCAATGCTAATATATGGGCACAGGGTGGTGGAAAGGCAGAAGAAAAATGGGGAAAACCTGGCCACCATCCACATTACATCCTGGGTATTCTCAGGCGCCACATCACAGAGTCTGCTTCTTGCACCAGATCCTGATCTCTTTTTTTCCCATAGGATAACATTACGGCATTAGCTGCGCCTTTCAGGGACAGTGTCTCGGAAATGGTGCGAGATATGGACTTTTCTTTGGAAAAATGCTTAGCCCCCTAATGGGGGCTAAGTGCAACAATAGGGCCCCGCGCTCCCGCCGCCGCATTACATTCACTATTTCTCATTATCATTCTCAAAAAGAAGGGAAATTAGAGGCAAAAAACTCTGTTTAATGCATTAGTTAGGGTTGTTCCACACCGACAAAAGTGAGGAAATTTGGTGTTAGGGTTGAAAGTCCCCCTTGGACCCCCCCGCCCACACCCCCAACAGGCATCGGGGTGCGCATTAGGGTTGTCGGTCCTAACTCTCACCCCATTCTCCTACACCTCTGCTTCTTTACACATGTGATGGGGTGAGGGTTATGTCTGACAACCCTACTGTGCACCCCGATGCCGGTTGGGGGTGTGGGGGGGGGTCCAATGGGGGCTTTCAACCCTAACACCGAATTTCTTCACTTTGTCGGTGTGGAACAACCCTAACTAATTTTTGCTCTAATATATATATATATATATATATATATATATATATATAATTAAGGAAAGAAAATGTCATTGTCATGCATGCATGTAGAGGGGTTGTGGGATAACAGACGAACCAGACACCGAACTTCAGGTTCAACACACAATCTCTGTGTGATGTTTATTTAAAATACAAGAAATAACCTTTTGTAATGGCATATTTCTTCTTCAGTACATCAGTTTACAGCCACAGACTATGAATGTCCTTTCTCTGCACTTAGCCAGCACATACTGACACTGATCTCTGATCCAATTTGCTAGTTGAGATGTAGCCACCACCCCTATGCAAGCCCTATTTGCTTGGGCAGTGGGGACTCAAAAAGGAAAAACACAAAACAAGCTATAAACAACAAACCTCAATGCAGAATCATTGAAAGAACAGTTACATCAAAGGGCATTGGCAACAGATCAAGTTTCAAAGAAATACATCATCATACATACTTCCACAATGCAATGCATCATGGGATATATGTAAATCACCTTGACATTTCTGGCTTGTTAAGTTTACAACAATTCACATGCATTTTAAATAGCACAACTAGCTTAATTTCTATAATAGACACCTAGTACGTTTTACCATTATCAAAAACACCCAGTGCCATGGTATTTAACATTTACAGGTTTCATAAGCATAAGGTATATACATCAAGGTATTTTATAACATAGTGCTATTACATACTAAATCCAACAACAATAAACACAACCTATTTTACATACATTTGGAGGTCACCACAATAACCTCCCTATACGAGGACCTGAGAGGGAGAAGGAAAATTAAAGAGGACACTATAGCATAGTCAAGAGAGGGAGAAGGGGTGCCCACAGGTGGCCAACCTTATGGACTAGAAATAGTAAAGGATAGATTAGGCTTAGAACTAGAAGAACTGTTGTAACAGATTTTAGACAAGGTCGGTCCTCAAGAGTGGCAGGAGCTCCCAGTCACAATGCACAGTCTATCTTTAAGGTGTGTTTTGTGACAATAGCATTTTCTATTGTCCTTCTACAACTGTTGACATGAGTCATTTTCATGACTCAAAACAGCTTCCCTCTACAGTTTCAAGCAATCTGCCATGTGACCTAGCTGTTTTATGGGAGTTGACCAGAAGTGGGTACCCAATCCCGCCACCAATCACCCCTTCCTCCCTCCTCATCACCCATTTTTATCAATATGTACTCTGGCTCAACCCCATCACATATCCTCCTTCATGCTCAAACCAGCTAATTCGCTAATCCGCAGATCCAAGCAAGCTCTGGGACCAGGCGGCAGGTATAAAAAGTAACTTGCTGAGCCTCATTCAGCAGCTTGTTTTCTGGGGGTGTTACTGCCCTGTCCGCCCCAACCACCCTCCCACCCAAGGCCAGCCCTCAATTTACAGACCGCCTTGATCACATGAAGTCCTGTTGCAAGTTTTACTAAGTCCCTAGTTTCCCATTTGCAGGTTATACTAACTCCCCACTAGAGGGCTTTCCTTCCTTTCCATTTCCCTGCCACTCTGGTCCCTCCCTCCTCTCACTGCTCACAGACTCTCTAGACTACTCCTCCTCACTACTACTAGCCTTCTAGTTTCCTCATCTACCCTGCACACCCTGGTTTCTCTTGTTCTCTGCCCTACCCCTTCCTGCTTTCTCGGCCTTACTGACCCCAGCACCACACTGCCCTTCCAACTGCCACCACTAGGAGTTGCTACAGATCCTGCCTGTTTCAGCCATTCACCCACCTCTCAGGTGGCATCCCGCACCGTATCCATAGGTGTCACTAGGTATTTCATGTGGTGTCCCCCCCAGGTTTTGAACCCGGTACCTCCTGCACCAAAAGATGTCACTCTACCACTGTGCCATAGAGACCACCACAATGAAGGGTGTCAGTATGCTCCCTTTAAACTCGTACTTGGCTGTCTCCCTCCCTAATATGTTGACTAGCCACACCAACCCTCGCAAACTAACCATGATATTGCTGTTGTCACTACTTGTTATGCAGTACCAAGAAGTGTGCAGTGTCAGTGGCTCAGTAGGTAGCACACTTGCCTCTGAGGCCGGGAGATCAGAGGGCTGTGGGTTCAGTTCCCACATCTGGCACTTGGGTTAATATCCCAGTACTGACACTGTAATGCAGCATGAGAGGGGTGTTGCATTTCTGAGGTGCCGTCTTTCGGATGAGACGTTAAACCGAGGTCCCATCTGCCTGGATTGGTGGTAGTTTAGGTGGATGTTAAAGATCCCATGGCACTTATCGAAAAGAGTAGGGGAATTTCCCCGGTGTCCTGGCCAAATTTCCCTCATTCACTAAAAATACCACCAACAGCTTAATCTGGTTCAAGGCCAGTTGGCATTCATCTGTATCTCCCTCCCCCGGGTCGTGCCTGAAAATAGGCAGGATTTTGTCTAGTGCACTTACCTGGTCAACAAAAGCTAAATAAAATAAATAAATAAAATAAGAACCCTCTGTCCCATTCACCATGCATCCACTCCCAATGCAGGAAACACATCCTACCCCTCATCCACTCTGTCAACCCCCTATGCCCCCGCCCCCCTCAGCACTACACTCTCCTCAGCCATCCTGCCCTCTTCTCCACCTGGCCATCCCAGCCCTTCTCCACATGCCCATCCCGTGCTCACTCCCCTCTAAGCACTCCAAGCACCACTACCCAGTTAAAAATCAGCAACTTATCACCCTCCTTATGATAATCTCCCTGCTGCTACTAATGTCAGGCAACGTCCACCCCAACCTAGGCCCAGTAGTTCACAACCAGCCACAGTCACCCACGGGGCTACATATAGCTTCGATGAATATTTGCAGTTTACCCAAAAAACTGCACCCCTGCACTTCTGGCTAATGCAGCACCAACCTGACGTCCTGGCACTAATGGAAACCTGGCTTTCCAAAAAGACCCCGGACTCCTTTGTCTCATTCCCTGGCTTCTCCCTTCTCAGGGAAGACAGAAAGGGTAAGCGAGGTGGTGGATGTGCCTTTTATGTGCATGACTCACTGCCTTGCCAAACCATGCCCGTTCCCAAGCTGGACCATGGGGCCCAAGAACTCTCGATTAAACTCACCCCGGACCCAAACAGCGCACTGCTAATTCTTACAGTTGCTTATATCCCTCCTAGAAACCAATCAGATGCTACTCAATCACTCTCAAACTACCTCACTAGTCTCCCCCACAAGGTGGAACAAATACTAGTCGGGGACCTCAATATAAACTGGCTAGCTAGCTCAGCAGCACATGCCAAGGACACCTTCGCGGCCTTAGATCTATCCCAATTAGTATCTCAACCCACAAGGACAAACCCCTCCAATGGAACCCACACTCTGCTAGACATTCTGCTTACAAACCGTCCTCACCGAGTCACTGACTTAGTGGTACACCCTAACTCCTTGAATGACCACTCTCCAATCCTTTTCTCCTGACACCCTGAACTATTTCACCCACACCTTCAATAAAGCCTGTGATGCTTTTGCCCCTCTCATAAAAACAACCTTCAAGAAGCGAAATGCACCTTGGATCACCCCCGCACTGCTGCAACAGCTCAAGCTAAGAGATAACCTCTGGCACCAAGCCACAGCCTCTAGCTCACAGGTGGACAGGCAGGCATACAATGACGCCCACAACAAGTGCACCTGGGCAATACTCAAGGCCAAGGCAGAACACTATAGAGCCACCCTGGCTACCTCCTGGGGAAGCTTATGCAAATTCTGGGACAACATTAAAGACCTAAATGGGAAATCACGCACCCCACTTCCCAACTCAATATCAATGGTACCATCTCCACTGACCCACTGTGCATCACCAACTGCCTCAACTCCACCTTTTCTGACCTTAGCACAGTACTCCCAAGTAACTTCTTTGACCCCATATGACCCACCTCAGCACCTGACCTCCAGTCCCCTCCAATCTATCTCAGTGTCATCACCCAGACAGAAGCTAAAGCTTACCTGACCAAAGCCCTCGGCAGCTCTAACTACTGTAAAGATTCATTTGACATGTGGATCCTTCACCTGGTACTCAACTCCATCCTCTCCCCACTTACAGACCTTCTGAACTGCTCCCTGTGCCTGGGGCAGTTCCCAACTGCCTGGAAAATGGCAGTAATAACCCCTATACTAAAAAGTGGTAACTGCACCTCCCCTAACAACTACCGGTCCATCTCAATTCTCCCCCCCTCTCTCTAAAGCCCTTGAAAAAATCCTGGCTGACCAACTCACTGAATACCTCCACACTCACAACTTACTATAGAGGGAAGAACATGGCTTTAGAACAGGTCACAGCACAACTACTGCCCTTGCAGAATTCTCTAACTCTCTTCACACTGCGCTGGATAAAGGACATCTTGCTGGTGCCATGTTCATTGACCTCTCTAATACTTTTGACATGGTCTCCCACCCACTATTATTAAACACACTCCAACACATTGGGGTATCTCAAGGTCCCCTCTCCTGGTTCTCCAGCTATCTCGCCATTAGATCCCAGTGTGTTAAACTCAACAATACCTTGTCTGCCTCACTGCCAGTGCACTCTGGGGACCCTCTGGGCTCCATCCTGAGTCCCCTGCTTTTCAGCATTTATCCGAACACACTGACCAACTTCTGCTCCGGGAAAGTCCTCCTGTATGCGGACAATGCAGTTTTATACACCTCCCATCCTATCCCTGCTACCCTTCAGCTCTCCCTACAAGACTCCTTCAAACAGATTGAAAACTGATTTACTGACCATAGACTAGTTGCCAACATTAAAAAAACTAAAGCCATGCTATTCATACACCGCCAAAACAGGGTGAAGGGATACCAACTGAAAATCCTCTCCAGTTCTTTCCTCCCTCTGGAACAGGTCCAAACCTATAAATACTTGGGTGTAACCTTTGACACCACCCTCTCATTCCATGAGCACAACAAAGTTCTCTCATCTGCCACCAATGCCTGTATTGGCCACTTATACTGGCATAAGGACTGTCTACCATCAGAAGCCCTCCACCTGGCAGTCACATCCTCAGTACTGTCACTTGTTGACTATGGGCTCACAATATATGCTGCTTCAGACCCCACTGCGCCTCACCAAATCCAGATGGCAATCAGTAAAGCATGCTGGCTCCTCTCTGGTGCAGACAAATGTACACATACCTGCACCCTCTACACACTCACCAATGTTCTCACACTAGAGGAAAGGCTGCAATAGCAGACATGCCTCCTTACCAAAAAAATCCACCTGAGTTTGACCCCCACAGGAGTAACTGCCTCACTTCAGTCAGCTACCGTCTCCATGGCCACACTCATGGCTACCAAGCCATCTGGAAGGTACCCAGGGTTAGGACCACACTAGCCCAAAGATCCTTCCCTTTCAGAGCCCCCCCTTGCTATCACTACAATATCCAAACTTCGACCCTAAAAGGCGGCCCTGAAAACACACATTTTATCTTCTTGCAACTGCCAGCATGGCCGCTAAGCCTAATCCCAGGCATTGCTGAATCACTAGAGGTCATCTCTGGCCCAATGACAATGCCTCCACCTCTGAAGCTCACAGGTCCTCTGTCTAACACTTAGCTACATAGCTTTTATCTGTGATAGGAATGCCTGACAATGCCACCCGGGAGGCTGCACCCTGTTATCTGACTGTATCCTTATGAATCTACCTTGTAATGTCTGACAATGCCTCACTGGAGGCAGTACCCAGTTATCAGACTGTTACCACACTCGACCAACCTCCACCTAGCTACCACCTGTATAGGCTAATACCTTTCTTGTATGTATCCTACACACTTGTATGACACCTTACTGTACCCAACTGTCATATTCTGTATTCAACTGTCATATGACACCTACTGTATGCAACTATCATAATCTGTATTCTACTGTCATACTCTGTTATTGTTAATGTTTGAACTCAGTACCTGACATGAAGCCTTTGGAAATTAGTCTATGACTCAAAGGGTTGTAATTCCTATGTTCTTAAATAAATAAATTGAAAGTACTGACTGCAGGTGCCCAAACCTGGTGCTGGTAGCTCCTCCCTCCTGCCAAATTCAGCTGATTGAAAGTACCAGTAGCGGGTGCTCATCCCTGCCAGTAGTCCCCCTCCTGGTCACTAAAACATGTTTTGTATATCAGCAGTGGGTACCCAATCCTACCCCCATGCCCCCCCCCCCCCCGGGCAACTAATGTGTTTTTAAAGTTATGATTGATGGCGGGTGCTCAATCCCAGTGCTGATTCACCCATTTTCCTGATCACCATAATAATGTATTTTTTACACTGGCTGTGGGTGCCCAATCCTGTCATTGGTACCACTCCCCCTTCTAGCTACCCGATGTTAAACTGTGCTTTATTTGTTAAAGATACTGTGACATATTATCTTAGATGAATTAACAGTTTTATCTTTGTACAGCAAATGCAAAGGAGACTCTGCAAGCTGAATCTATACTTTAGGAGACTTGTGTAAGCCACTGGCTATACAAGTGCATACAAGGAAGAGTGAGGTGATTCTACCCCTGTAGTATTGTGCTCAGTTCTGGAGTCCTCATGTGAAGAAGGACATAGGCAGACTGGAGTCACAAGGTAGAACCTATGAAGACTGTCTGGTGGCTCTAAATATGTGCTTGTTGGAAGTCAGGTATGGGAGTGGGAACATGATGTTGATAGAAACATATACATTTATTAGGGATATAAACAGGGTGAATAGCGAAGACCTCTTTTGTAAGAAACAGGAATACAGCACTAAGGGCATGATTAGAGGTTGGTGGTGAGCAGGTTCAGGACAGACGTGAGGAAGTTCAATTCACAAAGAGGGTGGTTGAACCCTGGCACAGACTGCTGGTGAAAGTGGTGCGGGCAGCTAACTTATACAGGTTTAAACATGGCTGGGGCATTGCAACGTGGGGGTTTAGGGGTGAGGGTGCAGGGGAGGAGGGCAACAACCCACCAGTACAGTAGATCAGTGTGTTGAAGTAATATAGAAAGAACAGACTGAATGGGCCTTCAGTCTCCTGCTGTAAAGTTCTGTGTTTCTATATTTCTATTACCATAAAATTACATCTTTGTAATAAGAAACACTTCACATTTCCATTAATAACATGCTTATAAGATTGCAGAAGCGTGAATGGGAAGTTGATGTACTTTATTAGACCTCTGCTATTTATAGCGCGACCTGCATCTTTTATATGTCCTTCATATATTGAGCATTATTTTTGTCATGTTGATTATTTTGAATGGAATGCAAAAAAATAGATGGAGGGAAAAGTCAGAAACATTAGAGAAATACACTTTTATATTGCATCTGCTGACTTCTATTTTAAATGAAGTATATAATACTGTAAACTCAATCACTTAACCATTTTAGTCATTTTGGCACCACCTTATGACCACATAGGTGGCATCTTTTTAACCCCTCACAAAATGTGTTTTGGGGGTCAACTTCTCAGCAAACATTTTAGGTTGGATTTACAATGTGCCACTTATGTAGTCATGAGGTGGGATGGCAACTTGCCCACTCTGAAAATGTGGGGCCAAAATGGCCAATAATGGCAAAGTTGTAAGTGAGAGAAAAAAATTACTTTAAAATAAACCAGGTCCAAGAATAAGCATACTGTGCATGCATCTGGATTTGGTTTTTCACATATTTTTCTTTTGGCCACCACCTGACCTTTTTAAGCCATATTGACTCCAAGTCACTACTCTACCTAATGACCTCAGAAGCGGCACTTGTTTATTCAACCCTAAATGTGTTTTGGGGGTCAACCCCAAACACAGATTTCTGATCAGATTTACAAGGTTTAATGGCACATTGGGCAAGTGGCACATTATAAGCTACAGGGAGGCAGTATAACGCAGTGGTTTAAGGCTCTGAGCTGCAAATCTGGTGACATCCAGCAAACCAGACCTGGGTTTGAATCCCACAGCTTCCACTTGCATGCTGTGTGACTCTGAGCAAGTCACTTAACTTCTCTGTGCTCCCAGGTCACACCTGTAAAAAAGCTTTACTCCTGGTTAAACAGCTAAAAAAAAAAATCCAATCCAAAATTTGTATTGAGGGGTTGAGTCCCAAATCACATGTTGTGTGGGATTAATAAGGTGGCACTTATGTGGTTATGGGGTGGTCAAAATGACTAAAAATTGCAAAGTTATGACCAAAAGGAAAAAATCCATCTGTATGTGTTGGGCAGCAAAACAAGGAGGGGAGAAGGGCCTGCTTCAGGCACCTGTGGTCTACTGCACTGCACATCACTCTGCAGTCGCTTCATGAGTAGCCTGGTGGGCCACTTGTAGAGTGCATGTCATCGTGTAGCTGCTTCGTGACAGGCAGTTACAAGTGACTTCATGCTTCATACAGGGCCCAAAGGGCCCTGAGCAATTCATGCACTAAGGTCCTTTGCTAACTGAAAGAGTCAGGAAATTCAATGCAAAAAACTATGTTAATGCAGAAGTTAAGTTTTTTAAAGCATCAAAAGTAAGGAAACCTGATGTCAGGTTTTTTGAACCCTAACTCTGCACACACCCCTGCACCACCCCCTTGAACTCCACTAAACAGCATGCCAAAGTACAGTCGAGATTCCAATCCTGATAGCCTTGCACAAAGCCAGTTTGGACTGAGGTCTTATTTTGCACAGGGATGGAAGGCCACCTGTAGTCTAATGCATTGTACATCACTATGCAGCTGCCTTATTTGTGTCCAGGGTCTCTCATGAAGTAAGTTACAGGTCTGGTGTAGTGCTTGTGTAGTGCATGTCATCATGTGGCTGTTTCATGTCAGGCAGATACTATTGAACTCATGCTTCATGCAGGGCACTCAGGACCCTGTGCAAAGCTTCATGCACCCTGGATGGGCTCTTCTCAAAGCAAGTTAGGAATCAGGTCTTGTTTCACACAGGGCCCAAAGGGCCTTTCACACCCTGCTTCTTGCGCAAAGCAAGTTGTGACTCTACTTTTTCCAAAAATATGGAAATACATAGCAAAAAACTATGTTAATTTATTTATTTGCTTTTGTTAACTGGGTAAGCACACTAGACAACCAAGTGCCTATTTTCAGGTGCGACCCGGGAGATTACAAGGTACATTCATGAACATCAGGCAAAACAAGTACAGGTTACATTTAAGAGCATCAGGCAACAAGGTCAATACTAGAAACAACAGGGGTTTACATTGCAGGCAGAAGGTAGAATAACAATATGATACACTCATGAAGGCAGTGATCGTCATACCGGGCAGCAACGCTCTAAAGATTGCAGGTAGACAGAGAAGAAGCAAATTGGGATAGAGGAGGCCCACAGCAAAATACATCATTAGGTTCCTTAGTCAAAAGTAAGGAAACCCGATATTAGACTTTTTGAACCCTAACTCTGCCCACCCCCTTGCACCACCCCCGTGAACTCCACTAAACTGAATGCCAAAGTACAATCCAGATTCCAATCCTGATAGCCTTGCACAAAGCCAGTTTGGACTGAGGTCCTATTTTGCACAGGGACAGAAGGCCACCTGTGTTCTAATGCATTGTACATGACTTTGCAACTGCTTTATGAGTGTCTGGGATCTCTCATGAAGTAAGTTACAGGTCTGGTGCCGTGCTTGTGCAGTGCATGTTATCATGTGGCTGCTTCATGTCAGGCAGATACTATTGAACTCACACTTCATGCAGGGCACACAGGGCCCTGTGCAAAGCTTCATGCACCCCAAATTGGCTCTTCCCAAAGCAAGTTAGGAATCAGGTCTTGTTTCACACAGGGTCCAAAGGGCCATTCATATCCTGCTTCATGCACAAAGCAAGTTCTGACTCTATTTTTTCAAAAAGTATGGAAATTCATAGCAAAAAAAACTATATTAATACATCATTAGGCTCTTTAGTCACAAAAGGAGGCAAATGTGACACTAGGGTTTTTCACCCTTAACACCCACCCCCCCTCCTCAAGCCCCTAGCAACATGACCCAGGTCCAAGCTAATGGTATGGGACCATGTTCCTTGGGTCTGCTGCTTCAGGTTTCAAGTATGGGGCCAAAACAGCCTGACTTCTAACTTACTTCAAAGCAAGACACATCAAGCAATATTCTCAGGGCCCTTCTATTGAAGCCCCCTCCCAGAATTATAGCAACTAGAGACTACTCTAAACTGAACGAAGATGCTTTCTTAGAGGATCTTGATCAAGTTAATTAGGGGGACATTGGAAGGTCTAAGAATGCTAACCTAGCCCTGGACTTACTTATAAACAGCTTTCTCAGTGTTGCCAACAAGCATGTCCCTCTGGTGCAAAAAAAGAGTCTAAGGTCTCTGATCTAAGTAGCTAAATCCTGACCTTTGTAAGTTAATGAAGCAAAGGCACAAGGCCTGGGGTAACTTCAAGACCTCAGGTCATCAGCTAGACTGGCAGATCTACAGGCAACTGCAGAACTCCTGCAAAACTTACCTTAAGAAGGCTAAAATGAAATATTTAGAAGACTTGAATGTCAATAACCTAAAGGATCCAAAGTGCTTTTGGTCACAAATAAATAAATTGCTTCCTGAAAGGCCAGACTGGAGCTCCAACCCTAGAAGTTTTCTATTTTACTAAACATATCTGTGACTCCGCATTAGTAGCTGGTACATTTAATCAGTTCTTCATGGATCTTGACAAGTTCAAGGCTGGAGAACTGATCCACTTGACCCCCTAGCCTCCCTAATAGCCATTCTAAATTCACTTTTAGGTTGCTTGCATGAAGGAGGTATTAGACCAACTGAAGCATACTAAGATTGATAGTTTGCCTGGTCATGGCAACCTTGAACCTAAATTACTCAATCTTGCTGTGCCCATCCTTACCTCTGCATTGAAAAAGATTTTTAGCATGTCCCTACTTCAGAATGAAATTCCTAATAAATGGAAAGATCCCAGTTCACAAAGGTGGTGCCAAGGAAAACTACCACTATACACACACACACACACACATGTGTGTGTGTGTGTATATATATATATATATATATATATATATATATATATATACATATATAATACAGTATATACATATATATATATTCTAACCAACTTGGCTAAGGCAGTATAGCACAGTGGTTTAAGGCTCTGAGCTGCAAATCTGGAGACCTGGGTTTGAATCCCACAGCCCCCACTTGCATACTGTGTGACCCTGAGTAAGTCACTTTACTTCCCTGTGCTCCCAGGTTGCACCTGTAAACAAGCTTTCAGCTTAGTGTTTCTCACCTTGTTAAACAATTAGAAAAAAAAAATCTAAGAAAAGCTGGTCTATAATCAACTGCAGGGTTATACTGAATCAAATGCGTTGTTATTGGAAGCCCAGTATAACTTTAGAAAACACCGTGGCACTGATACTGCAATTGTACATATGGCCACAGACATTTTCAGTGATATGGATGCTGGCCAAGCTACAGGTGATATGTTCATTGATTTAACTAAGACATTTGACCTAGTTAATCATGAACTCCTACTGTCCAAGCTTGGAAGGTTGGGCCTTAACCAACTTTCTTGCTCCTGGCTTAGAAACTACCTTATTGGTCAAAAACATGTGGTCAAGGGGGATGTAGCTTATCCTTAAGGAGATAAATCCCTGATTAGGTTCTCTAGGGTTCTATATTGGGCTCAATGCTCTTCCTCCTGTTTGTGAATGATTTGACAGGAAACTATCGGAGGCCAAAGTGCAACTCAATGCTGATGATGCAATGCTGTATAGGAGTCACACTGATTTGGCACTTCTACATTCTGGCCTAGGGGCAGACATTAGCATGCTTGAAAACTGGTTCCTGTCTAATAAGGTACTCTCAAATTTAAAAAAAGCCTAAGGCCATGTTGTTAGGTACCAGAAAATTGAGCTTGGTGAGGAAAGAGTTAACAAAGGTGTATATACCTTCCGCAGGTGCTCCCCTGAAAGTTGTTGACTCTACTAAGTACCTGTGAGTCCAACTTGACCAGGAGCTTTCCTTTAGGCCTCAAACTGGACACATGACAAAAAACCTAATTAGAAGCAGGGCCTACTGCAGAGGCACAGGACTTGCCTCCCTAAAGAGGTATGTTTGAAAATATCTAGCAGCATTCTGCTACCAGTCCTATTGTTTGGTACACCTCTCCTCTTCTCCCTGAGGGAAATGGAGCTTAACAGGCTTAGGCTATCATACAATCAGGTATGTTGGTTTGTTGCTGGTGTAGGAACATCACTGTACAGTTCTTACTTTACTAAGCTTGACACCCCTTGAAGGAAGACTTAGTTATACACTGCTCTGTCTTGTCTACAAAATAATGCACGTCCCCCCTTCCGCATCAAGAACATTTTCATGCAAAAACCTCAGAGGTGACTCCTCCATTCTTCCTCCCAGTCACTTCTAACAGTTCCCAGGGCATTGTCAGCTTCTGGAAACAATCTTTTGCCAGCAAAGCCCCAAACCTGTGTAATGAGCTTCCTCCTTTAGTCTAGGACTGTCTGACCTTTATGGCTTTCAAAAGTTCCTCAAGGGGCACCCTCTTGATTGTAAGCAATATAATTGTTACTGCTGAGGGTTATACACTTGCTTATGTATAAGCTGTTCCTTGCACCTGCATCTTCATGTTTTGTTACATCCTGTCTGCTGTGTACTTTGATCTGTGTAACTAACTATGGGAATGTCTTATTCATGTCACTGCATTATTGTCAACTCCTTTGTCATTGTAAGTTATCTGTATACCAGATTGTTTACTTGTATTTGCTTCTCTGTATGTAATTACTTCCGGGTCGCTCCTGAAAAAGGGACACTATCTCAATGAGCATACCCAGTCATCAAAATCCAATAAATAAAAATGAATGAAACAGGACCTGTGACTGAGCATGCTTTACATAAGGCCCCTCAGGACTTGGATGGGGGTTGTGCTTTGGCATTTAATTTGGTGGAGTTCACAGGGGCGGTTTATGGGTGGTGGGAGGAGTTAGGGTTCAAAAAACCCTAACATCAGATTTTCTTACTTTTGATGTGTGAGGACAATGCTCAAAGTGAGGAAAGAGCTAGCAGCCCTTTGGGTGCACAAGGCACTAAGACCTTTACACCAAAGGGTGTTCAAGAATAAGGACCAGAACTGTCAACACTCCTGGCAGATCTGTTTATATGTTTCCTGGAAACAGGAGAAGTACCATGGGACTGGAGGTCGGCAGATGAGATTCCACCAGACAAGGCAGGGGGAACAGGGAAGACACAAATCTACAGAGTACCTCCATTGTTGGTAGCAGATGGAGACCCAGATCAAGAATAAAATAGTTGAAAACCTAAAGGCTAATGGGTTGCAGGATTTTTAGCAACACAGGTTTTGGTGGGAAGATCATTCCAGACAACCTGTTAGCATTCTTTAACTGGGTCATGAGGGTAGTGGATGGGGCAAGCAGTAGCTATATTGTGCTCTGTTTTGACTTTAGTAAGGCCTTTGATATGGCACCACACAGGAGGTTGCTAAAGAAACACTGAGGATCTGGGAGTAGGAGAGAATCATGTCAGGTGGAAAGGAAACTAGTTAGGGGGAAGGAAGCAAAGGGTGATAATGAATGGAGGACAGGGAGGACACAAGTGTGGTGCTGCAGGGGTCAGTCCTGGGACCTGTCCTGTTCAAAATGTTCCATAATGACATGGTAAAACATTTTTAAATAAAAAAAATAAATAGGAGAGGGTATCCTGGGAAGCATGTGTCTCTTTGCAGATGTCACAAAAATCTGTGGCAGGGTAGACAGTAGGAGGGGATGACAGAATTAGAGGGATTTGGAGACACTGGAGAAGTGGCCCAATGTTTGGCATTTGAGGTTCAATGCAAACAATTACAAAGTGATACATATTGGAAGAAATAACCCATAGAGTACTGGGGGGGGCAATTAGCCTCAATGAAAGAGGAAAGGGACCTGTGGGCTATCATCAGTGACACCCTCATATCCTCAGGCCAGTGTAACAAAGCATACAGCAAGGCAACAAGAATGCTGGGCTGCATAGGGAAAGGATTTAATAAACGGATGAAGGAGGTGATATTTATTTTAAAGTTTTACCGGGAAAGGCATACTGAGCAGACTACCGCTTGATTCCAGATGCGTCCTAGGGGGTGCTGGGGATGGGAGGATACATAAACAAATACAAAATACAGAATTTACACAGAATATGTACAAAAATATATACAGAATATGTACAGCAGCAAGCAAAAACAGAAAACTGAGTTAATAAGGCAGAAAATTGGTAAAAGGTGAAAATGACAATTACACAGGATCAGAGATATAACATTTAGAGCAACCACAGTTCGAATTAAGTTGGAGAGCTAGGTCCTTGTCAAGTGTGAATTTAGGCTGCATGAGAAGTTGGCAGAGAAGTGTCTTTTGAGGAGGGAGTTGAGTTGCCGAGAGGAGGGAGCGTGCTGAATGTCCTCAGGCATCTTGCCCCTGTACAGCTCCTGGTGAGGCCCCACCTGGTGTTCTCTGCCCAGTTCTGGATCCCAGACCTGAGTAAGAACAGGGACTGGCTAGAGACTGTGCAGTGTAGGGTCACCAAGATGATACAGAGTCAACAGGGCAGCTCATGTAAGCAACTGCTGGTGGAACTAAACCTGCACACACTGGAGGCCACGAGAGAAAGGGGTGACGTGACAGAAACATTCACGTTCCTGAGTGGGAGAAACAAAGTGAGCTGTGAGGATCTATTCATCAGGAATAGAAACACAGTAACAAGAGGGCACGAGTAAAGGTATATCAGTAGGAGAGTTATGAAGGATGCAAGGAAGTGCTTCTTTGCTGAAAGTGTGATGGAACCATGGAACAGACTGCCCAGAGAACTGGTGGGAGCTAGGTCTAAAAATGTTTTCAAGACTGGGTGGCAGATACAGGGGCTGTGGCACCAAAGGAGGGATAAGTAGGTTGGGAGGAGAAGGTGGAGTGGGGGTGGGGGTGGGGTCAGCTGGGAAGGGGTAGATCTCAAAGTAAAAAAACAAACAAAAAAAGTAGGCAGGCTGGGTTGACATTGTGTCCTTTTATTTATTTATACTTCGTTAATCTTTATTTTTCTGCTGTCAGTTTCTATGAACTCACATGATACCAAAATCTGCAATGGGGTGGACACTCCAGGAGGGGTGGAACACATGAGGGAAGATCTTAACAAGCTGGAAGAGTTACCAAGGGTCTGGCAACTGGGCTTTTTTATTTTATTTATTTATTTTATTTATTTATTCTAGGATAACAAGTACCTTTGAGCCAAGGCTCTTTTACAAAGGTTCCATGTCAGAAATAACAAACAACAAGGAAGCAACAGTGAAATAACAGTAAACAATTCATGTACAACAGTACTATTGAAAGGGGTCAATTATAGGAAGAGTAAAGTGTAGAGGAGGAGGAGGAGAAGTGTAGGTAGTTAACAGAGGCAGCTATAGTAAAATGGTGAACACAGCTAGGACGCATGTGCCCACAAGGAATGGGTAGGGTCAGGTGCCCAGGGGTGGCAGAGAAACAGGGATGAGAGGAGGGGAGGATGAAGATGCAGCTGGAGGCATTTGTCGAAAAATAAATGGGAAGGTGATAGAAGAAAAGGGGCAGGGTGGGGGGTGAAATAAGTGCTATAATGGGGCAAGGAGAGACTAATGAGGTGGTATGAAGACCTGAGATTTGAAGTGGCATCTCAGAAGCTGGGGGGAAGGGGACTGGGGGTGCCTGGGGTTAAGCAGTATATAGGTTAGGATTAAAGCTGTGTAAGTCATCAGCTAGGAGAGGCAGTCACAGGAGCTAGAGGCAATGAGATGGGCCCAGAGCCTGGTTTTAAACAGACCTAGTGTTGAGGCAGAGGAGATGGTGTGGCTGAGACCATGTGTCCATAGATGAGCCCTATAGGTGAAGGAGCTTTGGCCCTGCGTGATTCGACAGTGAGGAACTTGTAGAATCTGGGTTGTTGAGCTCCTGGAGTTCTGTCAGTTGGTGTTTTGTCAATGCATTGGTTAGGGTTCCTATAAAAGTGACATATGGAAATGTGGTGATAAGGTTCAAACCCTAGCACCCCATCCCACCCCCCAACCAACCCTACCACCCCACCCCCACCATCCAAAGACTAACAGGCATCAGTGTATGCCTTGGAGTTATCAGCCCTAACGTTCACCCCATTTTTCTATGCTGGACCATGTCAGCTTCCTTACACATGGAATGTGGTGAGCGTTAGGGCCAACAACCCCAAGGAATACACCAATGCTCATTGGTTTTTGGACGGTGGGGGTGGGGTGGGGTGGTAGGGTTGGTTAGGGGAATAGGATGGGGTGCTAAGGTTTGAACTCTAACACCATATTTCCATACTTTTGTCACTTTAATACTAGGGCTGGGCGGACTGTTCCGTGGGAGATCCAGACCCCCGGATTGAACCCACAATCCACAGACCCAGATAAATATGGACTTCACTGCAGAAGTCCAGTTCTGGGTCCATGGAGATGCCATTTCTGTGACTGTGTTGCCTGTTGCCATGTGGATACCTTTGGCATGTACAGGTGGTCAGCAGCATCCATTCAGGCAACAGAAGGTCACGTGACACACTCACGGTGTATATAACCATGCTGAGTGCGTAATATGGCCCCAGATGAGCAAGAAGGATTGGAGGAGCAGGAGCTGCATTCAGCAGAGCCAGGCAGCCCCAACAGAGAGAGAGTCACCAAACAAAAGCACCAAACCCCCCAAAAACACACACAAAAAATGCCAGAAATATATCAGCTGGAGGAGAGGGAAGAGAAAAAATTAGGGAGAGTGAGAGAAAGGAGTAGGAAAGAAACCGATCATTGGGGTGGGTGAAGGCAGGTCAGGGAGTCAGAACTCGGGAATGGGGAGATAGTGGTGGCCTGGGTCACTGCTGGGGGGATGCAAATTGCAAACTAAGCAGTGTGGCAGTACTGTGTGACTGTATGTATGAGCAAGGGCAGGCTTGCAAAATCTTTGATTTGTACCATTCCAGATCCAGAGGAGAGGGGGAGAGACTACTGTGGGTCCAAGAGAGATTTTGCAGTTACAGAATATCCCAAATGAATGTTTTTTTTCTTTTCTTGGCCTTAGATAGTGTAGCTGTGTGTACATGAGAAAGGGCAAGCTGGCAAAATCTTTGACTTTGGCCATTCCAGATCCAGATCAGAGAGGGAGAGACTACTGGGGGCCCAAGAGAAATTTTACAATTACAGAAAATCCCGAATGAAAGTTTTTTTCTTTTCTTAGCCTCAGACACTGTAGTGGTGTGTAAATGAGAAAGAGCAGGCTGGCAAAATCTTTGACTTGTGCCATTCCAGATACACAGGAGATATAGAGAGACTACTGGGGCCCCTAAGAGAGATTTTACAGTTACAAAAAATCCCAAATTAAAGTTTTTTTCTTTTCTTGGTCTCAAACAGTGTAGCTGATTGTATATGAGAAAGGGCAGGCTGGCAAAATCTTTGACTTGTGCCATTTCTGATCCAGAGGAGAGATGGAGAGAATACTTGGGGTACAAGAGAAATTTTACAGTTGCATAAAATCCACAATTTTTTTTTTTACTGGCTTCAGTGTGGCTGTGTGTACGGGGCAAGGGTAGCAGGGTGGCAAAATTAATCTTTGACTTGTGCCACCCAATCACAAATCACAATCACTTGTTAACATTCATTCACAATCTTGTCCAGCGGGGAGAGAGAGACTGCAGGGGGGCTGACGATAAATGTAACAGTCCCAGAAATCCCAAATAAAATTTATTTTCCTGGCTTTAGTGTGGTTGTGTGTACAGGGAAAGGGCAGCAGGGTGACAAAATAAATCTTTGACTTGTGATGTCCAGAGGGGGGGGAGAGAGAAAGAGAGAGAGAGAGAGAGACTGCAGGGTGGTCCATGATAAATATAACAGTCCCAGAAATCCCAAATAAAATGTTTTTCCTGGCTTCAGTGTGGCTGTGTGTACAGGGCAAGGGCAGCAGGGTGACAAAATAAATCTTTGACTTGTGATGTACAAAGGGAAAAGAGAGACTGCAGGGGGGCCCATGATAAATGTAACAGTTCCAGAAATCCCAAATAAAATGTTTTTCCTGGCTTCAATGCGGCTGTGTGTACAGGGCAAGGGCAGCAGGGTGGCAAAATAAATCTTTGACATGCGCCATCCAATCATGAATCACAATGACTTGTTAACGTTCATTCACAATTTCATGTATTAAAAAAATAGTGTTCAAACAACATACAAGCTGATATGCCTGTGCTGCTGGCTGTGGGTGGCCCAGGGGATAATCTGACTTTGTGACTTAACAGGCTGTTTACAGTAAAACACAAGTAAAGTACAAGTACTGTACAAACAAGTGTCATCATCATCATCACCACTCACTCCCCATTATTCCTCCTTATTATCTTTAGTTTTATAGTATATCATGTTACATTGCCTATAAGCATTAACCAACCCCCAGTGTGGGACTGTGCTGCATGCGGCTACGCACCAGATGTGTCTGCATCTTCAATTCAAATTCTGAGGCACACTTACTATAACAGTTACTGAAGTTGGTCACTTAACAGTAACTAACTGTATTGTAGGAGTCAGTCCGGTAATCTCGGAAGGAAGTGGTGATGGACTGCTGTGCTGTCGGTGTGCATTGTACAGTCACGAGTCATGACAGCAAATTTGTCCCTGGCCTGTGGGTGGGAGTCATCAGAAGGACATCACGTTAGTTAGGGGGATCTTTTGTTACAGGTTAGAATACTAAGAAAAAATGGATCAAAGTGTTGATGAGGTGCATTCTATTTCTCAGGTAGGCAGCGGCACTGCAAAAGACAGCAATCAGCCTGAAAAGGGAAAACAAAATTAAATGCCAAAAAGTGATTATTTCACATCTAAGGCTTCATCTTCCAAGTGAATGCTTGAATCCAAAAAGGTGAATGTCTCGGATCATCATTAGCCCCAAGTAAAAAAAGTTATGTAGTTAAAAAAACCAAAGGCATGGTGGGTACCACCCACAGAGGCACCCAACAGTATGGAATAATTGCATACTATGCTTCTGCCAGTCCCTCATCCATTTCTTCTGAGGTTGAACCAGACGAGGATAATAATAAAGACCAAGAGAATGATCAGGCAGCACAAGGACTACTGGAGGGTATTGAAATTGCAGATGAGGAAGAAACAGGCAGAAATGTTTTGGCTGTGGAGGGGTCAGTGGGAATAAACCAGAAGAGGAACAGGCCCAAGAAAAATCAGGAGGTACCCTGAAAAGGTGACCAAGGTGCCGTGCCTTCCTGGGAAAAAAAGCTTAATAAATATCAATCATTTTTTGTTTGGCCATACATCTCCATTAGTGCTTCCAATGAGTTGGTAGCAACTTCAGCACTGAAAATGCAACTAGAGAGATGTCATAACATTACTGAAAAGTCCAGTTGCGAGTCTTGAGTAGAAAGTGACAGTGATAGATCATTGTACTCAGGGGTAACTCCCATAGATGAAAGCAGTGGCAGCCCCCGCAGCACTACTGAAACACCTCCACTGCCACTTCCTCCCATTCGAAGGACTCCTCCGACTGTTACTGAAAGTGACCATGTGTTCAAAAGCCCTCCTCCTTCAAGGAGACAGCTTGCCATCTCAGAAACATATAAGCGTAAAGCCAAATATTCCTTGACTCACCTTGTTGCTGTTACAATAACCCAAAAAATGTCAGAAATGATAGCTGTTGATTTGTTACCATATAATATGGTTGAACATATAGGATTCAGACGGCTGCTTGAGTACCTTGAACCTCAATATAGTATACAATCGCAGAAATACTTCTCGACAACAGGGATTCCATTCCATATCTTTACAATGTCGTATGTAAAAAAAAAATTAAGATGCGTCTTGTGCAATGCTGCTGGGAGGGTAGTACATCTCACAACTTATATCTAGACAAGCTGTCAGCCTGAACCCTTCATGTCTATCATGGCATACTGGGCATGTTTTGTTAATTCATGTGGTACTGGGGACAGTGAAGCATCTCAGTTTGCTGTTCTAAGAATGTTTTATTTTCCATCTGAACATACCTCATACAACATCAGTGAAGAGCTCCAAAAACTAATACGGCAATGCTTCACTTCACAGGGACTGTCAGTTGGCTTTATAGTTGCAGACAATGGGTCCAACATATAGTAAGGAAGACCTTGGAGGAAGGGGGCTTTGTTCACATCTGCTGCTTTGCGCATTGCTTAAATTTAATAATTTACAGTTTTCTCAATGACAACAGGGAGATTAAGGCTCTTATTAGCAGTGTTAAAAGAATATGCACTCATTTCAGTCATTCAAGCAAAGCCTGTCACTTGTTTGAAGAAATACAGCGACAGCACAGTTTACCTTTGCACAGACTGATCCAAGACATTTCTACTCGATGGAATTTGACCTATGTTCCAAAGGGTGCTGGAACAAAAGAAAGCTGTCAGGCAGTACACTTTAGAAAATAAAATTGGTGATGCAGACATCTATATTACTCCACCACAGTGGACCATGCTGGAGTTTCTAATTTTCCTGCTCCGGCCATTTGAGGAATTCACCAGGGAAGTTAATGAAAACATAGCAACTCTCAGCCAACTGATACCCCTAATAAAAATTTTAAAGTTCAGATTGAATCTAATTATGGAAACGTTAGAGAAGTAAGACAGTTCCATGATCACACAGGCTGCCAGTGGTGCTACTGACACATGCAGGTTGCCCCCCAGAATACCACAAGATCTAATTAGACGTATGATCAAAAAAGTTGAAGAAGATGGCAAACTATGTAAAATGCTTCATTCTGAGTACTACATTAAAGCAACAATCTTGGACCAACGATACAAACTGAACTACTGAAGCAACTATCGATTGATGATGATGACACTTGTTTTTAGATAAACAAGAAATAATTGACGAGGTGCATGCTGTCATGGAACAGAGTACAGCGACAGCACCACATTTAGAATTTTCTTCAAGACACAGCACAGCATCAGGTGGCCCATACTCTACTGTTGCAACATTTTCTCCCTCTTCCTCCTCAGCCACTGCAGCCAAATCTTCTTTTTCACCACCAGCCAAGCATAGCACTGTCCCACAGTCACTTGGTTTAGCTTCATGTCTCTGGAGTTACTTAGAAGATGTAATCATAACATCTTCTTCATCTGCCTCTTGTAACACAGCCTTAGCACAGACCATCGTTAATGCACCTGGCAGAGCCCAATGTCAGCTGGAATGCTGATCCTTTGCAATACTGGAAATCCAAACAAAATATGTTGCCTGCTTTAGTAAGCACTGCAATAAAGTACACAAATTGCCCAGCGACTAGCATCTGTTCAGAAAGATTGTTTAGTTCAGCTGGTACTGTCATTACTGACACACAATCCTGTTTGACACCAGAAAATGCTGAGCGCCTCACATTTCTCAAAGTCAACATTCCTCACTTTAATTTCAAATATGATACCTGAATAAAACATTCACTGACTGCTCTGAGCAGGCCCTATCCACAAAACACTTTCAAGAATTTGTGCCTGTGGTGAAAATCTTTTGTGAATAGGGTCTACTACATGAGGTAGCAATTAACTGCAACAAGTTAGGTCAGGATGGACTAAGCCAGGCCACTATTACTTGAATGATCACATGAGCAGCACAGAGTAGAAAAAAAAATAATATCAGTGGGTTCAGAGTCCAAATATAGCAAGCAACTGCATTTCATGTCATAAACGTACTTGGTGGTACCTAGCAACACTATCTGATCTGAAAGGTAGAGTACTGCTGTCTACTACTACTACTACTATTACTTTTTGTACTCATTAGTCACGATTACTACTTATCACTTTTTATTCTTACTACTACTACTTGTCACTTGTTTTGCCCTCAGCAACTGATCCTGACTGCACTGTTTTAATTTTCATTCAGTGCATGGCTTAGCAGACGTCTGAAACCCAGAAACTGAATACTTTGTATATTTCTCACATCCCCCATATTTGGCTGTGAATACTTCACAGAAAAAAATGCTACTAAATTGAAAATTCATAAAATTTCTTTGTTGTTTGTGTGTGCATGGTATGCTAGCCTGGTTACATCTGATTTACAGTGACTGGGCTGAGATTATTATATTACTATATTTTATTTTTGATACTTAAATTACTTGGCAGTGGCTGGAAGCAATTGTGGAACTAGGAAGGATGTAACTGTGTTGTGTGTCTGTCATCAGGTCTTCAGGTAGCAGTGACAAACATTTTTATGACTGCACTGCACTTGCCCAGTGCGATGTGTGACTGGCTACCTGCCTGGGTGGTGGAGATCCCTATGTCTTTTGTTTTTCTTCTTTAAGGATTCAGTTTGTTGATCAGATTCAGTAGATTTGTAGTGCTAGAAAACATTACCACCTCTTGGACCAGGGTAGTGTACCATATACCACAGTACATTGGGGCATGCAAAGCACTTGCATCATTCACGTGGGTAGGTGGTGGGCTCTCTTAGTGCTGCTCATTTGATCATTCATATCCATTTCTTTAGCCTGTTTGGCTCTGACTGGAACATTTATTAAAATAATACCATCACAGCACCATTAATAATTAAAAAAAAAATCTTAGCTACCTGGCAGTGCATGCAGTGTTTGCTGGTGCTATGATATAGGTATCTGCATCTGTCTGTCTGTCTGTCTGTCTGTCTGTCTCTCTCTCTCTCTCTGTCTCTCCCAGCACACTCATGTCATGGACCCGAGCAGGATATGCCACCATTGCTGGCCAGCCACGAAGGGGCTAGTAGTGAATGACTGCTTTTTTATTTAGCTGTTTTTCATTAATTTCTTTACAAATAATCCATTATATTATTTCCTTTGGGGCTCTGTGTCAAACGTGACCGACTTTGGCCACTTTAATGCATTTTTTCAAATATTTGTCAATAAGTCAGAGTTAATCAGAACAAATCAGGACTTCACCATGTTCTGGTTCTTATTTAATAAGGGTCAGAACTTCACCAAGTTCTCCCAGCCCTATTAAATACAAACCCTAACTGGTGCATTAACAAAGTTTTTTTGCAATGAATTAAAGAGGTACGGTCGTGCCTCTATACTGTAGTTAGGGTTGAATAGCATGTTTAATGTTAAACCTCAAATTTTGCACTTTAATAACTTTGCAACCATTCAATGGATTTGCAAAACATGTGGTATGCACTGCCCTGTGGGGTAGAGCTCTTGATGTGGCAAGTTTCATTCCAGTCAGATGTGCGGATTCTGAGACCCAGATAGTGGAAAAAAAAAGTTAAAATCCACCATTTTTTCAGTGTTTTCCTCATCGCCTTGTGGCCAGATAGTGTGGAATTTATGTATGATTTTTGTAGGATATAAAGAACATTGGTAGCAGAAAAGACAGTGAAAATTTGGTGCAATAATATTAATCTGTTGCAAAGTAATTACGTTTTTTAGTTTCCATTACGTCCTATGGGACTTGTCTGAACATTCCAATGTTTTGGATAGCTGTATTATTTTTTTTATAAAGGATTTGGTCTCACAAACAAGGATTTAGTCTCACAAGAATTATCTTGTTTCATGAGAACAAAAATCCTTGTTCATGAGAAAAAAATTCCTTTTTTTTGAGCCACCATCTTGTTTCCCATTTTGTTTTCGAAAATAAAATTTGAAAACCCACAAAAATGAAGTTAATGAGATATACCAAGGCATGTATCTTCTTCATCGGGACTCACTTACATGGATTCTGAAGTAGTTTTAGGGCACAGCATCCTCAGAGGAAATATTATTACGTTTTTAGATCCCTTTTTCATGACTAACTTCTTTTGTTGCCAGCTGGAGGTTAGCAAGTCATGAAAAAGGAATATTTTTTTACCACTTTTCAATAATTTTTTTTGCCGACATCAGGGTGCCCAATCCCTGTGTCAGTGATACAACTCTTCCCCCACTGCTGCCACTGTGGGACACTAGGGAGCTCACTCCCAGTGTCCCAAAATATTCAATAGTTTAAAAAAAGGTTTTGCCAACATCGGGGTTCCCAATCCCTGTGTCGGCACTACACCTCCCCTGCCAGTGTGGGATACTGGTGACCCCCACTCCCAGTGTCCCTAGTTATGTGCACCTCCCTCAGTACTGTGGAACACTAGGAAGCCCACCCCCAGTGTCCCTGCAAAAACTGAAAACAGTCCCCCGGCATCTTTCTTTTTAACATCCTGAAACAAAGAAAATGGTCCCTTATCATCTCCCTATCACCCTCCCCATTCTGACCCTCCCACTGAGCAACCCACCCCCACTCCATTGCCCTATACTTACCAGTGGAGATCACTGGCTGTCATCTTCTGTGGACTGGGACATGTCTGCACTCTTCAATGATTGCTGCATGAAATCACCTTATGGGACCAAGCAATGAAACAACAGTGCCAGTGTTCATGAGGTGGGGTCCCAAAAAGCCCATGTTGAAAATGTTGGTGCAAATATACCCCAAAACACCCGTGTTATGTGCGGTAGTTGAAATTTTGCTATGCACACATGTAACTTTGGCAATTTTTTTATATTTTCACTCCAAGTTTTCAACATAGCCATGTTTTCATACCACCTCATGAACACTACACCTGTTATTTTTCACATCCTGCTTAAAATGAGTTTTTGAACCTGTGGCATGGAATGGCATGCTGGCTGTGCAAAATCACCTTTTGGGACCGAGTAATGAAATAACAGTACCAGTGTTCATGAGGTGGGGTACCAAAAAACCCATGTTGAAAATTTGGGGTCAAATTTTAAAAAAATGGCTGTACTGGGCATTCATTGCAATCTCTCGACACACGCTCATAACCCTGGACATTTTTAATATCTTCACCTCATATTTTTGGCATAGTTTTCTTAGTACCCCATGTCATGTATGCCACACCCACAGCTGTCATTTTTTAAATCCTGGCCAAAATATGGTTTCACAACTGTGGTGTAGAATGGTGTTGCAGTTGCACAGAATTATGTTTTGGCATGGATTTGAAACTTTTCTGTACTGGGTACATGTGGTAAGGTGATAAGAAGGTTGTGCTGAACATTTGGGGTGAAACATATTTAAGATGGTAAAACTATGACTATTTGTTGCAATTTCCCTATGTCTGCTTGTAACTTTATGTGTGGAAGCGCAGGGTCCAGGGGCCCTTGCGTTTCCACAGCTAGATACATGCATGCATCTATGGAGTGATGGCAGCACAGGGTCCTTTGGACCCTGCGCTTCCACTCCTAAAGATGTTGTAGCACAGGGTTGGTGGGGCACTGTGCTGCTGCTTGTGATACTGTGGCTGTGGAGAATCTGAAGGATCCTGCACTCTCACCCCTAAAGACATTGTAGCACAGGGTCTGTGGGCCACTGTGCTGGTACCTGAGATACTGTGGGAATGCAAGGTCCGAAGGACCCTGAGCACCTACCCCTTAAGTCCTTATAGCGCAGTGTCTGTGGGACACTGTGCTGGTGCCTGACATATTTCGGATCCTGTGCTCCCACCCCTAAAGACGCATCCACAGCTAGATACTTTTGCGCATCTGTGGAGGGATGGGAGTGCGGGGTCCAAAAGTAAGGAAATAAATTGCAAAAAACTGTTAATGCATCAGTAAGGGTTAAAGCATCAAAAGTAGGGAAATGTGGTATTAGGGTTTCCAATTATAACACCCCACCGCCATGCTGCACAGACCAAGAGGCCTCAGGGGTGGCATTGGGGTCATCAGCCCTAATGCTCACATCATTTCATTAGAAAATAAGCTGGGTGGGTACAGTATAGTAGAATGCGGTGAGTGTTAGGGCTGATGACCCTAATGCCTCCCCCCGATGTCTCTTGGTCTGTGCAGGGTGGTGGTGGGGTGTTAGGGTTGTAAACCCTGAAGTCACATTTCTCTACTTTTTATGCTTTAACCCTAACTGATGCATTAATAAAGTTTTGCAACATATATATATATATATATATATATATATATATATATATATATATGGGGATACATGATGGGCATGAGTGTGATATGGAAAATATTTTTCTCCTTTAGAGTGGCCTCGTGGTATCCACAGGCCACTCTGCAGGAGTGAAAATATTTTCCATATTACACGTGTGCACATCATGTATCCGATTTATATAATTGTAGTGTGTTTTCTGTTGTTTTTTGGTTTGATGACATCACCACAGTGAAAATAAATGCAGGTGACATCACCACAGTGAAAATAAATCCATTTATTTTCACTGTGGTGATGTCATCACAGTGGTTATTCCACTGCAGTGAGAATACATGTTTTTATTCAATTAGTTATTTGCTCACCCCATTGTGGATATTATACCTGCCTGGTAGGTTAGGGTTGCACAACCACTTCTATGTTAAACCCCAAATTTTGCACTTTAATAACTTTGTCACGGTTTGTGCGATCTGCTTGAACTTTTGCATGCACGGTGTGGTACCATAGATATCTGGATCTGGAAATTTATGTTATGGTCAGATTTTCAGTTGCAGAGCTGCAGAGGGTTGAAAAGTGTGAAAAATCCTCAACTTTTTTCAATTCTTTGCTCTCCTCTACAGCACAAACGGTTTGTCCAATTGGTCTGACATTTTCAGGGTACATTTGGTAAAAAAATATTAATCTGTTCAAAAGTTATGAAAGTTCGAAGTTTCTCATTATAGCCTGTAGGAAATATATACGTTCAGCTCGAAAGCTTTTAAAAGCCCTCATGAAAGCAATTTCTTTTGAGCTATGACAATTGTTTTTGAGCTGCCGCCATCTTGTTTCCATTTAACAGCAGACAAAAACATCCAAAATTCAATAATTACTGCTCCTAGGTAAACACTGTCAGTTGTTTTTACCTATTTGGGGGCTGTGGAACACACTGGGGCCATCAGATTTTCATTCTGACTCCCAGAAATGCCATTTTCATGATCGGTCCTCCATAGTGTCAGAAACTGAGGAAGAAACAGATCCGCCACTTTCACAAAAGTGTCACACTTTCGTGAAAGTGTGGCACACGTTTCTTCTGCAAGTTTCGACATCAGGATTGTGAAAATGGTATTTCTGGGAATCAGATTGATAATCTGATGCCCCCAGTGTGTTCCTGAGCCCCCGAATAGATAAACACAACTGACAGTGTTTACCTAGGGGCAGTAAATAAAGAAAACCATCCCTAGACATCTTTTAGCTCCGATGCAGAATCCTGCATTGAAATTTGTGATGCAGGATCCTGCATCAAACTTGTTCAAACAGTCACCGACAATGGAGTGCCCTATCCCCGTGTCGGTATGCATTCCTCCCCTAGAAACACTTAAGTGGCACACTGGGAGCCCACCCCACTGTGCCCAGTGTTTTCTGACACCAGGATGCCCACTACAGATGTTGGATGTTCCCCCCAAGCCAACTTTCTTTGCTGATGGGGGTGCACAATCCCCCCCATCAGCAGCATGCATCCCCCCAGAAAACTTATGTAACTAGGAGCCCATCCCAGTGTGCCAATTTATTAATATTATATGTTTCTGACACTGGGAAGTCCCCACCTCCGGTGTCGGATGCCCTCCCCAAAGACCATTCTTTTATTCCAACATCGGGTGCCCAATCCCAGGTCAGGTAGTGTTCCCCCACCACCCCCCACTGGTGTGGCACACTGGGAACCCACCCCAGTGTGCCAATTTCTTTTAATTGAAGCTGTAAATAAAGAAAACCATCCCACAATGTCTTTTTAACCCTACAAAAGAAAACAGTCCCTCATCATCTCTCCAGTCCCCTCCCCCATCCCCACCCCCCTCCTGCTGCACCCCCCCACCCCTTAACCTATACTACCACCTCCGAGGTTGGTATCAGTGATCTTCTCTGGACCGGGGCATGTCTGCACTCTTTAAAGCCATACTGCGATCTGAGGAATCAAGGTAAGCCATCTAATGGGAGTCTATGGTGGGAGGGGTTCAACTTATGTTGATATCTCAGTCAGTTTTAGGAATTTTGGCCCCAAATGTTTAGCATGGGGTTCTTGGGACCCCACCTCGTGAACACAGTTACTGTCATTTCATTACTCAATCCCAAAAGGAGATTTTGCAGTCAGTGTTCATAATCACCTTTTGGGACTGATTAATGAAATGACAGTGCCTGCATTCATGAGGTGGGGTCCCAAAAAGTCCATGTTAAAAATTTGGTGCATTGCATTACAAGCATGTGTTGCGCAGTATGTACACACTTGTAACTTTGCCAATTTTTAATATTTTCACTCCAGATTTGCAGCATTGCCATTTTTTCACATGTCCTTATGAACAGTGCAGCTGTCTTTTTTCACATCCTGCCTGAAATGTGTTTTCACACCTGTGGTGCATAATGGTGCAGTTGCTGTATGAAAGCAACTTTTGGGATGGATTAACAAAATCACAGTGCCACTGTTCATGAGGGGAGGTATCAAAAAGCCCATGTTGAAAATTTGGTAAAAAATTCCAAAAATGACGCTTAAGAATGCAGTATTGTGATTTCCTAGGCACGCTATAACTTCGCCAATCTTTTAATTATTCTACAGATTTTCAACATTGCCATTTTCACACCTCCTTATGAACAGTACAGCTGTCATTTTTCATATCCTACCCAAAACATGTTTTCGCACCTGTGCCGCAGAATGTCACGGTCACTGCTCGTAATCAACTTTTGGGACGGATTAACAAAATCACAGTGCCAGTGTTCATGAGGGGAGGTCCCAAAAAGCCCATGTTGAAAATCTGGTTAAAAATTTAAAAAAATTTACTGCATTACGAGTGTCCATTGTGCAATTTTATTGCAAAATTCCCCATAGGATAACACTTAGACGCCCATGGAGCCTTTCGACCCCGATATCTCGAAAATGGTTCGATATATGGATTTTTTGCTACTTGCACCTTAATCCACTTTTAGGTGGAATAAGCATGGGTGGAGATTTTAAAGTCATGAAAACCACCGAAGTGGAATTTTTTTCATAGCTGCTACGGTTACTAAGATATTGGCAAATTAGTGTTACAAGACTTCATTTTCATGTCTGTAGGGCTGCGTTATGTCCCCGTAGTTATGTGCAAATGGGAGCACAGGGTTCAGAGGTCCTGCGCTCTCACATTTGCATACCGTTATGTGAAATATTTCAGTGTTAGGGGAGTGCAGGGCCCAGGAGGACCTGCGCTCCCACAACCACATACCAGTTACATTACACTACCTTTACAATGGAACTGGTGTAAGTTTTTCCAGTAAACCAGCAAAAGGCATCTATGGAAAACAATGCTGAGATATTGGGGTCCGTGCCACCTTTCAGTGCTAATATCTAGAAAGTGGGTGAGGAAAGCCCCAGTAGTGTTGCAACACTACCTTTAGTTTTGCAAAAGTACCAGTTGTGCTGTGACACCACCTTTAGTTTTACAAAAGTACCAGTAGTGTTGCAACACTACCTTTAGTTTCAAAAGTACCAGTAGTGTTGTGACACTACCTTTACTTTTACAAAAGCTACCAGTACTGTTGAGACACCACCTTTAGTTTCACAAAAATACCAGTAGCGTTGCAACACTACCTTTAGTTTTGCAAAAGTACCAGTAGTGTTGCAACACTACATTTAGTTTCACAAAAGTACCAGTAGTGTTGCAACACTACATTTAGTTTCACAGAAGTACCAGTAGTGTTGCGACACTACCTTTAGTTTTGTGAAAGTACCAGTAGTGTTGTGACACTACCTTTAGTTTTGTAAAAGTACCAGTAGTGTTGCGACACTACTTCTTAGTTCAGTGAAAGTACCCTATGTTGACCTATGGACTTTTGTGAAAGTTGCTGAATTTCATGAGATTAAACCCCAAATGAGCCAGTTTCTTTTGCCATTTCATAGCAAAAAATGGTTAGAGCTTTTTGACTGAAATTTGCAGTGTAAGCCCTGGCCACACAGATGTGCCTTATGGAGGTTTGGTCACAAACTTGATGATGGTTCAATAGTTACTGTGCTCTGAAGTTCCCAAATTTTCCAAGAGATAACATTGCGGTGCCCGCTGCACCTTTCGGCACCTGTATCTCAAAAATGGCTCAAAATATGGATTTTTCTCTGTGGTGACCTTAGTACATCTTTAGGTGGACTAACCCCCATGGAGGTTTTGAAATCATGATTACAACTGCAGTGGGATTTTTTTCCTTGGTTGCTATGTTTACTGAGATATTGCCAAATTAGTGTTGCAAGGGTTCCTTTTCATGACTATAGGGGCGTGATATGTCTCTGTACTTATGTATAAGTGGGAGTGCAGGGCCCAGAGGGCCCGTGCTCCTACATATGTAAATCATGGATAATAGTATGCAAAAATGGGCACTGTGAGGGGTGCACAGGGCCAAGAGGGCCCACGCTCCCACAACCGAATACCAGTTACATTACACTTTCTAAAAAAGAAAGGAAATTAATTGCAAAAAACTTCATTAATGCATCAGTTAGAGTTGATAGTACACTGACAAAAGCTTGGAAATTCAGTGTTATGGTTACCAATCCATGCCATCCCATCCCCAACCCTCTCACACCAACAGGCAGTGGGGTGTGCATTGGGGTTGTCGGGCCTAACTCTCACCTCATTCTCCTATACTACATCACCTCAGCTTGTTTACATATGTAATGGGGTGAGAGTTAGGCCTAACTAGCGCACACCCAGGCGCCTATTGGAGTGAGGAGGGTGGGGATGGGTGGTAGAGGTTAGTAACCCTAACACAAATTTCCAAACTTTGTCAGTGTACTGCTCCAACCTAACTGATGCATTAACAAAGATTTTGGCAATGATACAAAAACTTCATTAATGCATCCAGTTAGGTTGACGCTTTAGCGACAAAAGTTTAAAATGTGATGTTAGGTTCTCCCTCCCACCCCACACTCCATACACCAACAGGCATTGGGGCATGCCACGGGTCATCATGCCCAACTCTCACCCCATTCCATGAGTAAACCAGCTAATATGCTACAGTATAGGAGAATGGGGTGAGAGCCAGACGACCCATGGCACACCCCAACATCTGTTAGTGTGTGGAGTGAAGTGAAGATCAACATCACATTTCCAAACTGTTGCTTAGTATAAACTAACGATGCGATTAACAAATTTTTGCAATGAATTTCCTTCTTTTGAGAAACTAGTAACTGTTATGTGGTTGTGGGAGCGTTAACCCTCTAGAGCCTTATGCCCTCACGCTGACCATTTTGCATAATGATATCGTATATTTGAGCATGGGCCCTCTGGGCCCTGCACTCCCACTTACACATAAGTACGGAGCCATATAGCAGCCCCATAGTACTCAAAAGATACCCTTGTAACACATATTTGACAATATCTCAGTAACCATAGCAACTATGAAAAGAATTCCACTGCAGTGGTATTCATGACTTTGATACCTCCACGCATGTTTAGCCAGTGGACTAAGCTGTGGAGAATGAAAAATCTGTATCTCGCACCATTTCCAAGATATGGGTGTCAAAAGTTGCCATGAGCACTGCAATGCTAGCCTATGGGAAATTTCTCAACTTTGGAGTGCTGTAGCTATGGGCCTGTTGAATGTTTTGTGACCAAACCAACAGAAGGCACATCTGTGGGACCTGGGCTTGCCACCTTGCAAATTTCAGCCCCAAAAGCTCCAACCATTTTGCTGCAGTGGGATGGAAAAGAATTGTTTTTTTGGGCAAAGTTCTGTCACAAATTGCAACAGTTTCACAAAAATAAGCACAACACTTTTAAGATTTGCAAAAGTGTCGCTGCCATTTCTGTTGCAAGTTGTGACACTATGGGGGAAGGGTCTGATCTTTAAAAAGGCTTTTCTCAGCGCTGGCCCACCGGTGCAGCGATAGGGTTACCGCTCATTGTGCCAGTGACCCGGGTTCAGGAACGGACTCGGGCTGCTGGAGGGTCGGCCGGGGGGAGGAGGATTGAGCAACCAGCAGCCACTCTCCTCCTCCTCCTCCGGGGAGAGGTGGGATGCATGTCCTGCAGCTCAACTGCCACCTTGGTGACCATGGGTGGAGGTGCAGTGGGACTGCAGGGAGAAGGGAGGGAGGAAGTGAGCTGGGGACTCTAGAGCTCATGCGTCTCGATGTGTGCTGCCCCTAGGTTCCCCTAGTGTGCTCATGTCCTGTGGGAGGGGACAGAAAAATGGAAAAAGGAGCCTGACATGGAGGACGGAGATGGGACCCGACTGCCACAGACAACCCATAGGCGGGCTGCCGATGGATGCCACAGATGGACCTCCTGACATACACTATTTTTTTTTTCATTTAATATACTTCATTAGTTTTTAGTAAGCAGGCAGTAACAACCAAGACATCAAGGTGAAAAATGTAAAAGACATTTACAACAAGGAGAGAAACTGCAACAATTTGTTGCATACTTAATCCCCTCCCCACCCATCTCCCCTCAGCCCCACCCACCCATGTCTGCCACCAATCACATTTAACCCAAGCTATAGTTGTTTACATACAATCACTACCTGATGGAAACACAAATGGGCAGAGTTACAGAGTAAAACGATAACAAATAAGTTTGATTTCCTTATAGAGACAATAACCCAGAAAACGGCTCATAAAAAATAAAGGATAGAAAAATAAGTTAGATGAAAAGACCATGATTAATTGGTTGTGAGAAGAGTATAAAGAGGTTCCCATCTTTTACTGTATTTCTTCATACCATTTGACAGCTTTGCTATTGTGAATTCAGCCTGCAAAGCAAACAGCATTTCATTAAACCATTCCAGGTAGTTTGGAGCAGTTAAGTCCAACCAATGTCTTAGTATGACTTTTTTTGCACATGCTTAAATTAGTGCCATCTGAGCTATCTGATTGCCCCCTTGTATTGAAATGTAGTCACCTATAAGACAAGTTTCTATATTTAAACTACCTGACAAGGCTAATAATGGATTTAACCTATTTTCAATACTACGCCAGAAGGGAGCAATCTTTTCACAGGACTATAACATATAAGTTAGATCTGCAACAGTTTGATGACATTTAGAACATTGGCTAGTGGATGGGAAACCTAATTGATGTAATTTGGAGGGAGTATAATATAAATTGTGTATTATACAAAACTGCATATACCTATATTTGTCCCTTTTAATGTTTTTGTATAGATGTGCCCAAATTGGGGACCAATCTCTAGAATTAGAGACAGCCTGAGTGACCCTATCCCATAGATAGAATCTTTGATTATCTGAAAGGGTCACTGTCGTAAGAATAAAATTATAAGAATAAGATATTAAATTGGAAGACGGTATAACCTCCAGGTATGGGAGTAGCACACTGAAAAAAGGACTAAGCCAAGTTCCTGTCCCAAAATGCTGCATCAGCATGTGAGATAGCTGAAAATATTTAAAGATTGAAGTTTTTCCCCATTTAAAAAGGGAGCAACCATCCTTGAAAGAAATCATTTTTTTATCCCTCACTAATTGCTCCACCCTCTCTATACCTGTTTGAGGCCAGAAGAGCTGAGATTTTAATGGCATGCCAGCAATTAACAAATTAGGATTAAAAAAACAAAGGTTGTGTTATGTCCCTAAACCTATCTTTCTTGAGAAGAGCACTTAACTGCTGTTGATCCTGAATTAAAGAATTTAAAGGAGTAATGTGTAGGGGTTTTGGAAGCTTTTTTAGCGGGATAAAAGATAAAGCCTTCGGGTCTATGCCAAATTCATCACAGAGATCCTGCTCAATCCTAACCCAAGGAGGCAGATAACCAGAACCTTGTTTAGGCTGTAGCCAATATCGAATTCTAGTCAGGTGGATTGCCAAGTAATATATATAAAAGTTTGGAGCTTGGAGACCACCATCTAATTTCTGCCTAGTTAATTTTAAATAACTTCTGAATTTTTTGCTTTGCCATATAAATTTACTGAGAATGCCATGTACTCGAGAAAACCATGAGTGTGGAAGAGCCTGATTGAGCATTTGTAGTGGGTATAGCAAGCGTGGCAGCACATTCATTTTGATGATACTCATACGCCCCCATAAAGTTAGAGGTAGTTTTGACCAATGCTTAAAATCTTCTATTAAGGTGTTGATAAAATCTTCTAGATTGAGTTGTCTCATGACTCTCAAAGAAGGGTGGAGATAAATCTCAAGATACTTCAATTTCTCAGAATTCCATTGTATACCCATATGAGCAACATCCGCTTTCATAGTATTTTTATTAAGGGGAAGAATTTCTGTTTTCGACAGGTTTAACTTATAATTTGAAAATGACTCAAATTGTGCTATAATTTGGAATACCATTGGAAGGGATTGAGCAGGATTAGCAATGTGTAGCAGTAAATCATCTGCTTACGCAGCTATCTTATATTCCCGGTGTCCTATTTGTATGCCTTTTACAAGTGGAGAGAGATTAATTTTCCTAATAAGGGGTTCTAGATAAAGATTAAAAAGATAAGGAGAAAGAGGACATCCCTGACAAGTACCTTGTGACAGGGTAAAAGGAGCAGCTAAAACGCCATTACATTGAATTTGGGCAGACGGTGCTGTGTATAATATTTTGACCCACTGTATAAATTCCTGGGGTATGTGATATCTAGAAAGCAATAAAAAAAGATATTCCCATGACACCCTATCAAAAGCTTTTTCTCCATCTAGGGACACAAGAGCATCAGGTATGTCTGAGTCCCTGGATGCAGAAAAAAGATAGGCTAGTTTTCTGAGATGGTCCGAAGAAAGTCTGTTTTTGATGAATCCAACTTGTTCTGTACTAATAAGATGCTCCCATACCTGACTAAGTCTGGAGGAAAGAACTTTGGTAAGGATTTTAAGATCTACATTAATGATCGAGATGGGCCTGTAACTGCTTATTTGTAGAGGGTCCTTATTAGGCTTCGGGAGTACCACAATGGTGGCAAGAGACAGGGAAATGTCCGATAGACCATTCTCAAATAGGTAATGAAATGTTTCTAGTAGAATAGGGGCTATGGTTTCTTTTAGCACCTTGTAAAAATTAGTTGTGAAACCATCAGGCCCGGGGGACTTATCTGCAGAGAGAGAGAGTCAATAGCTTCGAGAATCTCTGATAAAGTAATGGGGCATTTTAGGTTGTCAATCTGGTGTTCAGCCAATACTGGGAGCTTTATGTCTTGGAGAAATAGCTCCAATTGTTGAGTAAGCTGATGATTTGCTGGGGCAGAGTATAATTGTTGATAATACTCATGAAAGGCATTCTCAATATCTGGGGGGGAGCTAAGAAGTTCCCCTGAGGAAGAATAAACAGACGGAATTATTCTCTCAACTAATTGAGTACGCAGTCACAAGGCTAATAACTTTCCAGCTCTCTCACCTTGGTTGAAATAGGAAATTTTGGAATGAAGTAACATAAATTCTGCTTTTTCAGCTAGTAATTTATTATACTGAGCCCGGAGAGATTCCAATTTAGTCCAGTCCTCCACTGAGGAGGAAGGGGAGAAGGATTTCTCTAACTCTGCTATTTGATTTAATTTTAAGGAGAGATCGGTGTTTTTTTGTTTCTTATGTATGGTCGCCAGACAAATTAGTTCTCCCCTTAGTGCACATTTCAGGGATCCCCATAGGAAGTCTTTTTTGGGCATCAATGAGGCATTATGCTCCATGTATATCTTCATGAAATCTTGCATTAAATGAACATACTCCTCTGAGTTTAGAAGCTGATTATTGAGCCTCCAAACTCTATCTTTGTGCACATTTGGTGAAAGATTTAACTGGAGATTGACCATCCGATGATCCAAGATGGCCTTAGATGAGTAATGAACTATGGAGATCCCTGGAATATTATCTACTGACAAAAGAAAAAAATCTATGTGGGAAAAAGTATTATGCAGGAGAGAATGAAATGAATATTCCCTGTCTTCAGGATGTGTAAGCCTCCAAGGATCCACCAGACCCAAGGAGGACATTAGTTCATGTATGGCTTTTTGGCCAGGGGAGGACCTTAATCTGGCTCAGCCAAATCTATCCAATGCATTTGAAAGCACAAGATTCCAGTCTCCACCAAGCAATACTGGCAACTTAGACCACGGAGCAAGTGTTGACATTAGAGAGGCAAAGAATTCAGGGTCATTTGAGTTAGGTCGGTAAACTGACCCCAAAATGACCTCCGTATGAACCAACAGACCTCTTATAATGAAAAATCTACCTTCCGAATCTGCCATTATTTGTGAAAGCCGGAAAGGAAATTTGTGAGCAATTAAGATAGCTACTCCTTATCTCTTAGAATCCTTACTGGCCCCATATACCTGACCCACCCAATTTCTGCAGAGATAATGAGTACACATAGACTTAAGATGTGTCTCCTGTAAAAAGGCTACATCAATTTGCAGAGTTTTGAGGTGAATTAAAACTTTGGTCCATTTAGCAGGGGTTTGCACCCCTTTTATGTTCCAGGAACAATATTTAAGCCCCATCATGGACACTAATGAAATGTAATAGAAAGATATAACCACTGTAGATGTGCAACCATGAAGAGTTGTCCATATACAGTTTAATTCTTATTTTCTTGGTGGCAGACAACCCTATACCCCTGATCCCCCCCTTCCCATTACCCGCAATCTCCCAGTAACCATAATATCCCAAACCTATATAAATTAACCCTAGAAAAAACTTAGTAACCCTTAAGATGTAATTATACATACATTTCCCTCTAAATAATACCTATCCCCACCTACCATAGCCCTTGTAATTCTAAACCTATTGAATGTAGTAAATACATAACACCAACATATAACCACTAGCGTTGCTATCAAGACTATCAGCAAGTAATGGCGGCGTGCAACTGTGGTTCCCCCCATCCATCTCTATGGCACATAATACCCTGTTAGTTATTCTCACTGCTGAATTCCCCTTCCCGAACAACCAACTCTTTCATCTTAAAAAATTATAAGTTATAGAATTGCCAAACCCGAAGGAAGAAAAAAGGAAAAAACAATTCCTCGAAAGAGAGCAGTATAGTTTCCTGCTTAGTTAGCCAGATATCTCTTAAACCCACATGAATAGCTCCCCTTTTACTTGAAACGTAGTTAACCCAACATAATATTGGAAGCTAGTGAACTAAAAGACTGGCAATGCTCTGTATATAAGAAATCTGACAGCATCCCTTCAACTATAATTGTCCAACTAAAAAAAAACAGCTTTCCATCGGGCTTTGTCACCCTCTTGTGACCCCTCAGGGTATTGTCTGAGCACCGTAAGCCATCTAGCACACAATCGTGCTGTACTTTCCAAAAAGGAGAAATCAGAAAAACCTTCTTAACCACAGTGGGCCCTCAACGAGCTGCAAACAAATCTGGCAGTAATGACTGAAGGGCAGGGAGCGCTTGCTGAGCTGTCTCGAAATTATGCCAAGATCCAGCAATAAGAACCGCGAGGCGTGAAGGGTTTTGAACCCTGTATCTGATCCCAGCAGCTATTAACTTCGTCACCATAGGATGGTATTCAGCACACCACTGTCTGATAGAGGCAGGCAAATCTTGAGTAAAACGGAGCTGCTGGCCCTCCCATAAAACCTGGCGTGCATCTCTTACTTGACCCAGCACATGGATTTTGTTCTGGTAATTCAGGAATTTCACAATAAGAGGGCGAGGTAACTTCCCAACTCCAGGCTTCGGGCGTAGACAGCGGTGCGCCCTTTCAATGATATACGTAGTATTATTAGGCAATGGACCCGCTACTTTAACATAACAAATAACTTTTGCAGAAAAGTAATTGGCATCGAGCCTATAGCATCTTCAGGGAGACTGAATATAAGTAAATTATTTCGTCTACTTTGACCCTCTAAATCTTCTAGTTTGTACTCCGTCTTATGCTGTCTGTGTTTTAGGGCTGTCATCTCAGCATCTGTAGATTGCTTTCAGTTTTCCAACGAAGTAACTCTTGCAGAGGTATCAGAGATAGCTCTATTCATTTTAGCCAGGTTTCCTCTAAGAGATTTTAATTCAGAAGTCAGCTCTTGTAAAGCAGATTTGAATGGTAGAAGCTCTTCCATAAATCTTTTTTCAGAAAGCAGAGCATTTAATTGAGCTGTAGATGTAGACGCAGAGGACTTGGCTGAAGCACCAGATTGGGCTTTCGGTCTTTTCGGCCTTTTTTCCGGCATTAGCGGTGGGGTATGGGTTGGGGGCACCTGTCTCATTTCGGCCTCCATGTCATCAAAAGACCCAGATTCCACTCTTCGGGTGTCAGTTTAAATACGACCGATTTCAAGAGATTCCCCCAGCAGAATAAAAGTAAGGCTGTAGAACGAGTATGAACTCTGATTTTAACTTATTTTTAGAGAAATACCTCTAGTTTTTAATATAAAGTCAGTGTTCAGGGAGGGAGACGATCAGCAATGCTGTCTCCACTACAGGGCCATCACTTGACTCCCTCCTGACACACACTAATGGACTGGAGGGGGTAAAGGGGTTCCCCTCTCCTCCCCGCCTGGGGGGTAGGCTGAGGCAGCATGGAGGTAGGTCCGAGCATCACCACGGTAGGTACCCGAGGAGGGACTAAAGGATCACAGTCTGAGTACTCCCTGAGGAAGTTCCACCATGGCAGAGAGAGGGGGCCAAAAAAAAAGGCATTTCTCAGAGGGGTTCACCCAAAAAAGGTAGTGTTGTAATCCTCAAGACCCGACTAGAAAAACAGAATAGTCAGTGTTTAGCTAGGGGGTCCCAAATTTAAACGGCAAGCATTTTTCTCTCTCGCTAAATGAAAACAAGATGGCTACCACATGACAGTATAAGGGCAATTTACGACAATAAAATGTAGTGGCAGCAGCTTTCGAGAGACAAATATTTTTTCCCATTGAGTATAATGGGAAACTTGTTTTTTGAGTAACTTTTGAATGGTTTAATATTATTTCACCAAATGTTCGAAAGGCACATCAATGACCCAGACTGCATCTTCCCTGAAGATTTCAGATCAAACAGACACATCTTGCAGGCTGTAGCCACATGCAAAGAAACACGCAAAACCCCCCATTTCTTTGTGATTTTGGGTGCTCTGCAGTTCCGCAACTACTACTCCGACCATAACGCAATTTGCTAGATCCAGAGATCTATGGTACCAGATCATGCATGCAAAATTTCAGGCAGATCCATCATATGGTGTCAAAGTTATTGAAGTGCAAAACTTGGGATTTAACATAGAAGTGGCCGGGCAACCCTAACTATACTGGCACCATCATACCAGTATTATATATAGTTAATGCTTCAGTTAGGGTCAAAGTGACAAAAGTTGGGTTTCCCTAACATCTCACCCTCCCAAACCAGGCAAGAGAGCAGGTGTGGGGTGTACCTTGGGATTCTGAAGCCTAACGCTCACTCCATTTCATCTGTAAATAAGATCAAATGTGTAGATTTTATGAGAATGTAATCTGTATATAACATTTATTTTTTCACAAATTGTGAAAAAGAATCCTTATTTGCAAATCCTTTTTTCACAATTTGTGGTAAAAGAAAATCCTTTTCCACAAATTGTGGAAAAAAGATCATGATTCATGGTTAAAGTTTTCTGCAATTTGTGACTCAGGATTTCCACGGTGGAAAAAAACACATTTATCATCAACAAACAAAAAAACTAACTCCAGAATCCGATTCCTCTGGCCCCGATTAGGTAAACACAAGTGTTGGTGTTTACCAGACCCCTCTATTGTTTTTGTAATTTATGTTTTTTTCCCCTTGCTAAGGCAAAGCAAGATGTCAGCAGCACGAAATAGGATTCTACATTTGAGAACAGGATTCTGCATTTGCGAATGCGGATTCTGCATTAGGTGTGTATGTTTCTGGAGAGCATAGAATGGGGTGAGCTTTAGGGCTGACAACCCCTTGGAAGACTCTGCCCCGATTTGCTTTGGGGTGGCATTGGGGTTTTAGAGCTGGAAACGCTAAAGACACATTTCCCTACTTTTGTCACTTAGCCTGAACCCAAAATGTTGCATTAATGCAGTTTTTTGCAAATAATTTTCTTACTTTTTGAGATAGTATAATGGTATACTTATTGTCCTGTGGGATGGCCCTGCGCTCCCATGCATCTGAACTTTTTTAGATAGTGTAATCATATCCTTAGTTGTCTGGGCTATGAGTTCCCATTCCTTTATAGATGCATATATGTATGTTTATGGGGATGCACACAGCCCTTCGGGCCTTGCAGTTCCATTTGTAAGACACCAGCAACCAAATTGTCTACATAGCCTATTACTCCACCTCATCAACCCAATAGTAAAAACTGTCAGCTCCCCACTAAAACGTCATTCTGTGCCACAGAAGCATAATTCTGCGGCAGTGGCACGAGAAGACGTTTTGGGCAAGATCTGAAAAATGACAGCTGTCACTTTCATGAGGTGGTGTAAAGAAATGGCTATGCTGATAATTTGTGCTTAAAATATTGAAAATGAACAAAGTTACAAGCGAGTGTAGTGAAATGTCAATGGATGTGCACAACTTGGCCATTTTAACATATTCTGACCCCAATTTTCAACATACCCTTCTTATGACCCCACCTCATGAACAAGTATGGCAGAAATGTTGAAATCCCACATGAAATGTGATTTCACCAACCAACTGCAAAGTCACCTTTCAGGCAAGATTTGTGAAATAACACCCCCATTGTTCATGAGGAGGGGTCCCAAAAAGGTTATGTTGGTGTCAAAATATGCAAAAATGGCAAAGTTATGCACCAAAGTTGAAAATTCCATTGAAATACATTGATTTCCCATATGAAAAAAGATCTCTTTTCATGAGTCGTCATATGAAACAAGATCTTTTTTCATATGACGCCCATACGAATAATTTATTTAAATGTTAAAAAAACACATTTTAAGGACATTTCTTGAGCAGTAAAGTGCAGAATGCAGCTAGGGTGATCCTGATATGCAAGCTACATGTTGGTTCCCCCCAGAATATCATTTTTGGGGGTTTCCAAATTTGAATTTCTCAGGCAAAACTAAAAACAATCAATCAATCTTTATGGTGAAGCACCACTGAGTGAAGTCATTTACAAAGTGGACCTGGACAGATAGCATCTAAGATTTTACATCACAGAAAGATTACAATAATTATGTAATAAATACAAGCATATTACATCAGGCAGTTAGTGCAAATCAGCTTTAGCATTGTAAAACATTTCAGTTGTGGTGCAGAAGGTGATAGGACATGAGTTATAGCCCCACTACTTGAAGTAATCTAGGTAGGAAGGGAAGATGGGATGAGGTAAAAAGGGAGGACAGGATGAGGTTATAGACGAGGTGAGTTGGAGATAGGATGAACAGCACAACCATATCGCTGTATAATTCAGGAGGACAGCAGCTAATGCGGCACATACAATGAGTGCTATGAAGCACATGCAGTTCTTTAGTCTTAATATAGATTTAAGAATAGCAGTTGCAGGTGTCCTTCAGGGAATATCTGATTAGTGTTTTGAAGGTTGCCATTCTAACAATATTTGATAGTTTCAGGGATTTTTGGAGGTTGTTCCATATGGTAGGGAGATCATGACTTAAAGAGGATTCGCCATAACAAGTTCTGATTCTGGGAATGTCAAGTAAGATGTAGGAGTATCTTCCAAGTGGGTAATTTCCAGGGGCTCTAGTTAGAAGACTGGAGATGTATTGGGGAAGTTTGTTGGTAAGAGCTGTGTAGGTCCAAGTGGCCACATTTTTCAGTCTTCTGGTTTTTAGTGACTGCTAACCAAGCTGTGAGTAGAGGGAGCAGTGGTGGGTATTATAAGGAGTGCAAATTATAAATCTTATAGCCCTATGATACAATGTGTCCAGCTTGGCTAACACTGAGCTGGCACCATGACTATAGAGAAGCTCTGCGTAGTCCAGGAGTGGGAGGAATGTGGTTTGTACCAGCCTTATTTTAGCTTCATAGGTAAGTAGGTATTTGATTCGAAAGAAGAGATCTAATCTTTGCTCTAACTTTTTTGACAGTTCCTCAATATTCACAGTGAAGGAGAGTTTGCAGTCATCCCAGAAGCCCAAGTATTTGAATTTGTCCACTGATTCTAGTAGTTCCCCCAGGAGGGTCATGATTAGTGGCTTTATTCCCATAGGATATAAATTTACTGAGTTGACTTGCAGGGAGAGAAACATAACTTAAGTTTTTTTGCATTAAGCAACATTTTAAATGCAGGAGGTTTTGCTGCAACAGGTTAAATTCTTGTTGCAGTTCCATGCAGGCTAGTTCAAGGGAGGGCCTGGCGACATAGAGAACAGTGTAATCAGCAGAGAGGTGGGCACTTGCTGAATTAATTCTAGAATTGATGTTGTTGATATGTATCGCAAATAGTAAGGGCCCTAAGATCGACCCCTGCGGAACTCCTCTAGGTAGTGTTTTGTGAGATAGGTCACCTTGTCATAGCAACCATACAAAAAAAGATTTTCCTCAAATGAAAAGGGATGATGTCATACAAAAAAATAATTATGTTTTCATTTCATACAGCTATTTTTTGGTGCTTACTGAGCATGCTTTGAACTAAGTATTCAAAATTAAATAACTTTGGAATGGATTAAAATTTTTTCACCAAACAAGCAAAAGGTATATCTGTGGTTTGGCCCCTTTCTTTTTTTTTAACCCTGTATTTATGCTCCTACCTTCCCCATGTTGGCCCCTCTCTTCGGGGCCTCTATGATGACCAGCCCCAGATCCCTTCCAGGAGATATCCACACATATTGGTGCCTTGCTCTTAAGACCCTAAACCCACTGGATAACCCTCTGGCTGGGGTGGAGAAGTCCCCCTTAACTCCCCCAGACACTTGATGGAGCGTGCAGCCTGTGCGTGGAGCCCCCAGAATCCCCGAGCGCCGTCCTCTGAAGCTCGTCTGCCAGCTCTGACATGGGGAGCATTTTCCTCTTTTCTCATCCCACCCCCTGAGTATCAGCGTGCAATGAGAGCCAAGGAGTCGGGGACATGCTGAGACGTGTCCTCCACTCCAGCTCTCGGCTGACGCTCAACCCTCCCATTCACACTGCTTCCTCCTACACCTACCACCCGGGCACCCCAGGTGGTGGTATTGCATCAAGGCCTGCAGGTCCTCCCTTCCCAGAGAAGGAGAGCAGCCATCGGGTGCTCAATCCTTCTCCTCCCCTGCTGGCCCCCGGAGGCTCATGCTCGTTCCCGAACCCAGGTCACTGGTGTGGTGCGAGGTGTGGTGTCCAGCACCTCAACCCTCAGCGCCACTGGGCCAGCGTTCAGCCCTATTCTACCCTGTAAATTTCAGACCAAAATTTCAAACTGCCTGGGCGCTAGCCATGTTAACGGAAAACCCATTCTAACCAATGGGGAAAAAACTCAAGAAAAATTCATTTTTTGCACTATCTGTATCTCAAAATCCACACATCTGACTAGAAAGAAACTGGGCAAGTCAAGAGGTCTACCCCCATGAGACTGTGCATGAAGTTTTGAGCAAATCCGTTAAATGGTTGTAAAGTTATTCAAGTGCAAATGTTGGGGTTTAACACTGAAGTGCCCATACAACCCTAAATATAGGAGTGCAATTGCACCTATATATATATATATATATATATATATCTTTACAGCTTCCAGTGAAAGCTGTATACCTCATAATTAAAGCTGTATACCTCCAGAGGCATATCTGCATGCCCCCAGAGGTACACTTATATACCGTGGGAAAAATACACCACCAGAAAATGTAAGCACAGCTGATACACTACCATTTAAAGAATAGAAAACAATTAATCACAGCGCACCAATTAATGAACACTCCAACACTGAACACACTTGCCCACCAATTTACAAATGTTCTCACACTGAGCATGCCTGCATAAATATAACAACACTGCGGAAGACCACACAACCCTCCCCTCCCCCATTTCACAACCCCACCTGCATGTCCCTCAATGCTCCACCTAAATGTTACAAAAACAAAAACAGTCAGGGGACCATGTGATAGATGACTCCACCCCATCTACCAAACCCCACAGTCATGGTTCCATGTTCCTGCAAAAGTCTCCCTCAGTCTTCCAGCTGCCTCCTCTGATGCCATGCCCTCCATGGTCCTGTGTCTGCCATCACCAGGCCGCACTGCTCCAGACCTCTCATGCACTCAGCTGCAAGCTACCTTAGAAACATAGACTTTGACGGCAGATAAGGACCGCTTGGCCCACCTAGTCTGCCCATATCCCTACCTACAAGATAAGCTGCAGATCCTAGTTAACCAACAGCATATTTCTTCCTACCCCCCACAAAAATTGCCTTATGTCTGTTCCATGCATTCTTGAATTTTCTCACAGTTTTAGACCCCACAACCTCCTCAGGAAGGCTGTTCCATATGTCAACCACCCTCTCTGTGAAAAAATACTTCCTCATATTGCCCCTCAACTGCCCCCCCCATCTTCAAATTGTGTCCCTTTGTTCTTGCACATCTCTTTTTCTGAAAGATACTACCCTCTTGGACTTTGTTGATTCCACTGAGGTACTTAAAAGTTTCTATTATGTCCCACCTCTCCCTCCTTTCCTCAAGGGTATACTTATTAAGCTCCTTTAGCCTCTCCTCGTATGGCTTCTCTTGCAGACCCTGCACCATTTTAATTGCCCTCCTCTGGACTGCCTCTATCCTGTCTATGTCCTTGCGGAGATGGGGTCTCCAGAACTGGATGCAGTACTCCAGATGGGGTCTCACCAACTGTCTGTACAGAGGGATAACAACTTCCTGTTTTCTGCTGGTGATGCCTCTCCCTATACATCTCAGTATCCCCCCAGCTCTCCCTACTGCCTTCTCACATTGAAACCTTCACCTTCTTTTGCAGGCAACTCTCCCAGCTGATGACACCACTCCACAGTGCCGCACACCACTGCAATCCATGCCTCCCACCATGAACAAATGGGTGCTTGCCCAGACATGCCCCTTTTAAAGGGGAACCCTACACTATGGAAACATAAAAGGACCAAAAAAGAGCTCATTGGCAAAATGCCATTACATTACGGAAACACATTGTGCAAAAAAAGAACAAGACAAACACAACAAGCATTTGTCAATGCCGAATGTTTGCTTGCTGGCATTGGCAGTGGTAGTGTAGAAGTTACAGAGCTGCGTAATAGGAATGGCAGTGAAATATTGAACTGAAGCCAACCCCACCACCACCCTGCAGAGAGTGACAGGCATTGGGGTGTGCGTTTGGGTCGTCAGGCACAACGGCCACGACATTTCACCACACCCCACCCTGCAGACACTGACAAGTGTCACGGTGTTACTTGGGGTCTTTGGCCCTTATGCGCACCCTATTTCATTAGGAAATATGGTGAGATGGGTGCGATATAGGAGAATGGGGTGAACTTTGGGGCCGAAGAGTCCAAGGCATACCTCGATACCTCTCACTGACTGCAGGGTGTGGAATGGTATGAGCATCACAGGCAAGAATCCCAAGTCACACCCCTGATGCCTGTCATTCTCTAAAGGGTTGGGCGTTATGGTTGGAAACCCTAATATCTCAGGCATTCATTGGTATTTTCACTCCAAATTTTCAACATGTTTTTTTTGTGACCCCACCTCATGAACAGGGAATATCAGTTTGTTAGCCGAAACCTGCTTATGCACAGTGACTACGGCATTTAGCACCACAGGTGCAAAAACATTCCAAACAGGATGTAAAAATGACAACTGTACTGTTCATGGGGAGGTGTAAAAATAGCAATGTTGCAAATCTGTAGTAAAATATTTAAAAAATGGTGAAGTCCGCGGCGTACATAGAAACTGTGCAACGCACACCCGTAATATAATTAGGTTGGGGATTTTTTACAGCAGATTGTCAACTCAGGCATTTTGGTGCCTCCGATCATGAACAGTGTCACTGTGATTTTCTTTATCTGTGCCAAACAATGAATTCCCACAGCGACCACGCATCTCTGCGCTGAAAGTCTGAAAACACACTTCAGTCATGTTGTGAAAAATGACAGCTGTACTGTTCATAAGGAAGTGTGAAAAAATGCCACTGGTGAAAATCTGGACTGAAAATATTACAAAGTCATGAACTTACGAGGGTGCTTGGAAACTGCGCAATGCTCACTCATAATGCAGTCATTTTATGGGCTTTTGTCACCAAATTTTCTACATAGCCATTTTAAGACCTCTGCTCATGAACAGTGTAACTGTGATTTTCTTAATCTGTCCCAAACATTGCTTTCGCACACCAACAGCACCATTGTGCGCTACATGTGCGAAAACACATTTTGGGCGACATATGAAAAATTGCAGCTGTACTGTTCATAAGGAGGTGTGGTAAAATGGCAATGTTGAAAATCTGGAGTGAAAATATTGAAAATTCGCAAACTTATGAGCGTGCGTAGGAACTGAGCTATGCACCCTCGTAAAACAGTCATTTTAGGAATTTTTTCACCAAATTTTCAACATAGCCATTTTAAGACCTCTGCTCATGAACGGTGTCACTGTGATTTTCTTAATTTGTCCCGTACATTGATTTGCACACACCGACTGCGCCATTGTCGCTACATGGGCAGAAACACATTTTAGGTGAGATGTGAAAATGACAGCAGTACTACTCATAGAAGGTGTGGTAAAATGGCAATGTTGAAAATCTGGAGTGAAAATATTGAAAATTCTATGAACTTACGAGTGTGCGATGAACTGTACAACGATGCTCATAAAACAGTCATTTTTGGAATTTTTCACCAAATTTTCAACATAGCCATTTTAAGACCTTTGCTCATGAACAGTGTCACTGTGATTTTCTTAATTTATCCCTTACATTGATTTCACACACCGACTGCGCCATTGTGCGCTACATGGGTGGAAACATGTTTTGGGTGAGATGTGAAAAATGACAGCTGTACTACTCATAAGAAGGTGTGGTAAAATGGCAATGTTGTAAATCTGGAGTGAAAATATTGAAAATTCGCGAACTTATGAACGTGCATAGGAACTGTACAACGCACGCTTGTAAAACGGTCATTTTTTGGAATTTTTTCACCAAATTTTCAACATAGCCATTTTAAGACCTCAGCTCATGAACAGTGTCACTGTGATTTTCTTAATTTGTCCCATACATTGATCTTGCACACCGACTGTGCCATTGTGCGCTACATGGGCGGAAACACATTTTGGGTGAGATGTGAAAAATGACAGCTGTACTACTCATAAGAAGGTGTGGTAAAATGGCAATGTTGAAAATCTGGAGTGAAAATATTGAAAATTCGCGAACTTATGAGCCTGTGTAGGAACTGCGCAACGCACACTCGTAAAACAGTCATTTTTGGAATTTTTGCACCAAATTTTCAACATGGGGTTTTTGGGACCCCTTCTCATGAATGATGTCACTGTCATGGTGTTATTCAGGCCTGAAGGGGTGATTCGCACAGTGATTGTGCAGTGATCTGAAATCACCCTTCGGGCCCAATAACGCAATGACAGTGACATCATTCATGCAAGGGGTCCCAAAACCCCATGTTGAAAATTTGCAAAATTCCAAAAATGCCTGAGATATGCAATAAAGTTGAAAACCCCTATCTAGCCCATTATACAGTTTACCGGCATTTCCTCAGTTCGCAGTCGGCTTTGAAGAGTGCAGACGTGTTCCCGGTCTATCGAAGATCGTCGCGCAAGCTCCGGTAAGTAGGGGTGAGGGGGTGTGGGAGGTAAGGTGCGCAGTGGGTGAGTGCGGGTTGTGGGAGGGGGGCCAGGAGACTACGTGGGACCGTTTTTCCTTTACAGGTTAAAAAAAAAAAAAGGATGATGCAGGACGTTTGCCATGCTGGGGTGGGCTCCCAGCATGGCACAAGGATGGTTGGGGGGGCGTTCAGCCGACCGGGGATTGGGCACCCCCATCGGTCAAAGCATAGATTGCCACGCTGGGGTGGGCTCCCAGCGTGGCACCCAGTACTCGGAGGGGGGGTGAGGACAGTGGAGCCAATGGGGGATTGGGCACCCCGGTCGGCTATATCATTAGCTGCCACGCTGGGGTGGGCACCTAGCGTGGTATTTTGAAGGCTTTGGGGCGGGGAGTGCAGCACAGTCGCACGGGATTGGGCACCCTCCTCGCCTATACAGTGTGTGTGTGTGCGGCGCATGGGGGCGCAGACACCTGCGTATGCAGGTGTGTGTGTGGGGGAAGGCGATGAGCAGGCGTATATCTATCGCTGCTCACTCAAGCGTAGCTCCCTTTGAACTGTATGCCACTGCATTTTGAGCTTGTCGAGACAGCTCCAGCATGCATTGGCTTACAGGGGCAGCCACAACACACTGAATGAATTGGAGGAGGAGGTGACACACCTCCGAAATCTCGGATGATGGCACTATGTTCCTTGCACATGCGTGCAAGCAAACATAAAAATGGCCCTGACCATGACTCTCCAGGAAACTGTCACAATCCCAACATAACCATATATTATATTAAACAAATGATGGGTGTATGTGGTATACAAGGTCATATACCCACCTTGATGGGGGCTAATTAGATAATAAAGCCCCTTGACCTTTGGGTTTGTGGCCTTATTGTCTAATTAGCCCTCTCAATGGGTATATTCTCTTCTATTGCACACATACCCACCATTTACACACATATATATATATACATATGACACGAAACACGTGTCTATGTCTTCTGTTAGCACCCTTTGCAAACTGTGTGAGAGGCCTTTCGGCACCATGCAATTCTGCTTAAAGTTGGACCAGCATAACATTCTGTGGTGATTTGCATATGTAGCCCATGATGCTTTGCATTGTGGGGGCATGTGTGATTTTGTATTTTCTTGAAACTTGGCTTCCCAGCCAAATGCCCTTTGGGGTAACCCTTGCCTCAGTGTTTGCGCACAGAGGTTCTTTGTCTTTTATATATACATATATATATAGATATATAATTTAACATTTTGGCAACCGGGAAAGGCACACTGAGCCGGAACTCATTTCCAGGTGTGACCGGGGAGGGGGAAGTGGAGAAAATGCAACAAGAATACAGAGGTGTCTACATGGCAAAAAGGTACAATAAAATACAGGATGTTTTTTTCACAATAAATACAATAAAATACAAAAAATATTGTAAATGTAGACCATATATACAATAAATACAGATGAGAATATACAATGTTATATGGTCAGGCAATAGAATTAGGAACGAATGGAGGAGCCACAAATGAGTGGCTAGAGAGATAAAGGTGAGGTAGGAGGGGAGGGAGAGGGAGGAGAGCGGGGGAGGCACAGAGGGAGTCAAGGGATGAGGAGGAGCCAGAAGTAGGGGTGGGGAGGGTTTTAGGTGTTTTTGAGAGATGTATATATATATATATATATATATATATATATATATAATTACATTTAATTTGTTTTTACAACATTTTTTACCAGTTAAGCAAACAGAACCTGGGTGGGTTTGTTTCCTGTTGCAACCTGGGTATATAATATGTATGTATATATTTATTATTAACCTCGCCAGATAATTATGTTTTATGCTTGGATCCAATCTAGTCAGTCCCTGTTCAGGACAGGATCACTTAACACTTTTTTTTCTTCTCTATGTGTGACCTATTCTACACCCAAAATGAGGTCAGGAAGCCTGCACACTGACAGACAGAGGAATGCTCTGTTAGATGATGGTGTCCTGTTTCTCTCCTCTCCAGTCACTGATGCTCAGCTCTGCGGAATTAAAATTGCTATGGTAACAGCAGAATTTCTTCCTTAGAACATCCGTAGGCTAAGACTCAAAACCCTCCCTCTCCCTCTGCAGCCCCCGCACCTCAACATGGAGAGAAAGATTCCCTGTTCTTTTGTTCTCTTGCGTCCATGATATTTTTGTGGTCCTGAAGCCTGTAGCATGTGAAGTTGATTGCACAGCAATAACTGTCCCGCTGTGCTCGTCACTTCAAGATATAAATGTTCTGTTCTTGAGGCAGGTTTCATAGGAGTTTGTGTTCTTGATCCACTCACCAATAGTACATGCTTCACACACACATGCATGCACACATGTACGCGCTCACGCACGCACACATTTTAGAGAGGTGCATGGATGTCTTCCATATACACCAAATGATTGCAATTTTAGACCACATTGTTTTGTTGAGGGCAGATAAAGAGGCATCCTTGTCACTATCCTAATAAATTATGAAGATTATCTGCGAAAACAATTATCCGTTATCCAGTTCTGTCTTCTTAGATATAGATACTTGAATTATATATGGATAGTGATCCCCAGAAGTGAATGCACTACCAAGCATCTCTAATAAATAGGCACACCCATTATATATACCTGTGCATTGGACACCAACATAAAAACACAAACAAAATACACACATTGTATATATGTGTGTGTGCATCGCACACTAGCAGAACTACATGCATACAAACAAAATGCACACCCATTGTATATACATGCATGCAGTGCAGGCCAACACAAATACAAAAATACAAACAAAATACACACCCATTGTATCTACGTGTGTGCAATGCACAGTAAGAGAAATACACACGTAAATAAAATGCACACACATTATATCCACATGTGTGCGTTGTACACTAACACAAAGGCACACACAAACAAAATACACACATTGGGCCCTATTCTCAATGGAGGCTGTGTTCGGCACAAGCTGCAGTGAATGGCAGCCTGCGCTGAAGCCCCATACGCCAGGGACCCTGCACCGGATTCAGGTACAGGAGGGGTCCCGGCATCTAAGTCCCGACACTTGCGTCTTTCCTTATCTTGTGCCGAACACATGGCACATGGAGGTGCCCGCACAAGCCCACTGTGATATGGGAAACGGCGCCTACTGTACATATGTGCACAGTGGCTGCCACCAGTCTCAGACACTGTGCGCATAGTACAGTATGGTTCCGATGCAGACCACAGTCGGCAGCTGGCGGGGCACCAAGGGGTGGGTTCCACTAGACCACCAGATAGTGGGCACGGCAGTGATCTGAGACACATGCCCATGCCACCTACAGGTGGCCAGGCAGCATCAGGGATGGGGTGGTGGCACCGGGGATAGGTGCCAGTACCTGGCAGGATGAGGCACCAGCTGTGAACCGGGGGGCAATCACAGCATACAGTGGCACATAGGATGACTGCCCCAGTAAGAAATATTCTAAGTCCCACTACGTCAGTCCTGGCTGGTCTAAGGGCACTTAGAATATATCCCACTGGATGCTGTCTGAGAATAGCAAGCTGTAGCTTAGATCGGTGCAGTCCACCTAGTGCCATGTCACAGGGCAGTGCAGTGCACAGGGCTGGCACAAGCCCTGTTTTGGGCAGGCAGCTTGTGGTCGACGCAGGCAACTTTTGTGAATTGCGTGGAGGCAGCCCTGGATGCAAGGTGCACCTTGCACCATATCTGTTTGGTGCAAGCACCTTGCGTCAGATGCAGAGCTTTGAGAATCGGGCCCTTTGTATCTACAATTTGCATACACACTAACACAAATATACAAGCGCAAACAAAACACACCTATTTTAGATACATGTCTGCAAGCACATCTTTATATATATATATATATATATACACACACACACACACACACGTAGACAAAATACACACACACCGCAGATACATGTATGCATTTCACGCTAACATCAATACAAACAGGTAAATACTATGCATATACACATTTTAGATTTGTGCATTGCACACTGACATAAATACACACAGGTAAACAAAATATACACACATTGTAGATGCATATGTGCACCGCACACAAACAAGTATACACACACACACACACACAAAATACACACACATGGTATATACATATGTGAATGCGCATTCACATAAACACACACATGCAAACCAGATTTTCTCATACACTGTATATACCTATGTGCACACACACTAACCTAAGGATATAGAAGAAAATGCACACACAAACACATGTGGTCAGCCCATCAGTAGAATGGCTATACGACCGCATACAACCTGGGTTAGGGAGTGAGCCTGGAATGTCATTAGCCAGCCTGAGAAAGAAGGATTGAGCATCCCCAGGGATGCTCTTTTCCTATGGTGAGGGAAGGTTACTGCCTCTCCCATAATACTGCCATCTGTGTGATCACAGGGGGCAGTATGGTGGAAGTAAGTTGAGAGATGGAAGGGTATTGGCTGGAGTTGTGCAGCCATGTTTTGCTTGCACATACACATAAACTCTCTAGTGTATCAATGTGCTCATGGGAGAAAAGCACATAAAAAAATCCTGGCATTAGTAGGATGATGGGGCACACTTGAGCCCTGGCCCTGCTGACCAGCAACTCTACCCAGAAGATCCTCAGCTCAGGGGACAGTGCCTCATCTAGAGTGGCCAGCCAGGTAAGCCCCACTGCAGGGGTCAAGCCAAAGGTTTGTAAAGAAAAGCTAATATTCTTCAGGTGAAGCTACCTCTGGCTGAAAGCAGCAATACTGAACTTAGGATCTGCAAGAAAGCAAGTCGTGCTCACAGCAGAGGGAGGTGAACCTTATTTTACAATTTACAATTGATCTTTGGTTTGTAGCAGATTCATCAGAAAATCTAATATTCTTCAGGTGGAGGCTACTTCTAACTGAAAGGTGAAATAAGGAACTTAGAATTATCAAGAAAGAAAGCCTCGCTCTCAACAGAGGGAGGTGTACCTTACTTTACTTGTTACAATTGTTATTATTGTTTTCAGTGCAGGGACTTGCAATACTGCTTTGCAGATTGGGAGTTTAAACCCAGAGGGATTGAAATACTGTTTACTGCGTCTGTCCTTGTGCACATCTGACTTGTTTTGGGGCTGATTGCTTTCAGAGCACAAATCACCAGGCTGTATTGCTGCTGGGGAGGCTTACCTGTGTCTGACTCGGATGTTTGGATTTTTCTCTGTTTGATTAGCAGGGTAGTTTCTCTGTCAAATTGTCGTGTAGGGCATCTTACTGACAGGAAGGTCAACACTCATCCAAGCAGTGGGTCAGAGCTTTTAGCTGATTGTTTCGTGAGGGCACAGTTTAGGTCCAAACCACACTCACCCCTGATAACATTTCCTTTATACCTGGGGTTCTGACATCATTTCCTCAAGAGGACGAAGTGCATATCACTGTCATATCCTTTCTAGCACACTGCACTGACAATATAAGCATACACATTGTATAATATATATATTTATATATAACAAAACAATCACACACACAAAAAAAAATTAAACAGGATAAACAAGAAGGTAGACAGACGTGGGGAGTAGTGCAATGTACTGGCTGTGGGGCAGCAGTCTTCCAGGAGTCTTTCTGAAGGCTGAGATGCTGCCCTATTTGCAGACAACTCTCTGCCCTGAGGGAGGAGGTTGCCTGTCTTCAGGCCACACTGGACAGTAGTAAGGGAACCTCCCCCATCCAGGGAGCACCAGAGCCACCACCAGCACCACTACCTCAGAGGTTGTGAAGAAAGCAAAGCATTTGGACCACAGTGGGCTCAGGGAGGGTGAGGGTGGTGGAACAGAGGTACACCCAGTCAGTTGTACCACTCCACAATCCATACACCATTCTGATGGAGCATAGTCCCCCTATGGATGCATCCACAGAGGAGACTAAGGAGGTTGTGGACAACTGTTGCAAGGGAGCACCAGAGGAAGGAGGCAGAGGACACCACAGGGAAAGGAAACAGCTCCTGGTGGGGTACTCAATCATTAAGGGGATAGAACTGGGGGGAGCAGGAAAAACTGAAGTAAGGTGCCTGCCTGGTGCCATGGCTTGGAGGGACAGGAAGCACATCCTCAAGATCACGAGAACAACTGCACAGAAGACTGATCTGGACATCGTTGTCCACCTAGGGACAAATGACTTGACTCAACATAAGATTAGAACAGCGCAGGAGGAGTTTGTGGAGTTGGGGAAGGGCCTAAGACAAGTAGCACACACAGTATCCTTCTCGGAGGTGCTGCCTGTCTATGACAAGGGTTAGGCAAGGGTACTTCTCACCATTCAATTCAATGGATGGTTAAAGAAATGGTGCAGAGCACAGGGGTTTGGCTTCACTGGGGACTGGGGTTTCACCTGGAGGGATACCTGCCTATACTGGCAGGATGTTCTGCATCTGTCCAGGAAGGGAACAAGTCTTCTGGGCAATCGGTTTAAATGCTTCATTGGCAAGCTTTTAAACTAGTCAAGGGGGAGAGGCACTGATAAGTAGCAGGGAATTCCCAGCCTCCCCCTACAAAACAGGGTACTAACTGAGGGAAAGACCAAGGTACAAAGGTCAGTAGGGAGCAGGACAGGGGTGAATGGAGAATGCAAAGTCAATGAGAACAGGGATAGTGCTACAAGAGGTAAAGACATAAAAAAATGGAGAGCAATGAGTACTAATGCCCATAGTCTGGGTAATAAGCTTTCTGAATTAGTGGCCTTGATGAAGGAGGAACATCTGGATATTGTGGCAGTCATAGAAACATGGTACACACAGAACCATGACTGGTACGTAAACATACCAGGATACACTATCTACAGGAGGGACAGGGAGGGTAAAAGAGGAGGAGGAGGAGTAGCTCTCTACATAAGGGAAGGAATCAAAGCTACAGAACAAAAGGGTAAACGGGGAGAAGAAGAAGCACTGTGGGTCAATTTGGAGACAGGCAATGGCACCACAGTCTGCACAGGGGTTGTATACAGACCCCCATCTCAGGGGGAGGACATGGACAAGGAAATGATAGGAAGTATCCTTAGAATGGCAGAAAAAGGAGATATATTGCTGATGGGGGATCTGAATATGCCAGATGTTAATTGGAGTCCATTTGCAGCAGCCACTTCTAAGAGTGGGGTCATTCTAGATGCCCTATAGGGGGCATGCCTTAGACAACTAGTATTGGAACCCACTTGAGAGGGAGCAATCTTAGACCTGGTACTCTCAAATGGAGATGGCGAGAGGATCACAGATTTAGAAGTGGGTAGCCATGTGGGAACTAGTGACCATCAAACAGTATGGTTCACAATAAACACAGCAGAGGGGTGGAAGAACAATAGGGAATAATCAAAACTGCCATCTCAGAGGCAACAAGCCTTTGTTTGAAGCAAATAAACAAAACAAAATGATGTAAGGAACCACTATGGTTCTCAAAGGAGGTGGCAGGGAAGGTTAGGGAGAAAAAGAAAGCATTCAGGAAGTACAAGGAATCACAGAAGGAGCAGGACAGAGAATTGTATCAGTTAAAGCAAAAGGAAGCTGGGAAGGCAGTCAGAAGAGCAAAGGCCCAAACCGAGGAAAAGATAGCCAGCACAGTTAAGAAGAGGGATAAAACCTTTCATAGGTACATCAGGGAGCTAAGGAAGACCAAGGGAAGGATAGTGAGGCTTAATAAAGGGGAGGGGGTGGGCAAAGGGTGACTGTGAAAAGGCAGAGATACTAAACAAATATTTTTGCTCAGTATTCACAAATGAAGAGGGGGAGGTACCTAAACCAAACAATAGAAACACTCTGGATACAGAAGTTGATACCAGCCCATTTACAGAAGAAAGGGTTCTGAAAGAACTCTTAAAACTGAAGGTGGACAAGGCAATGGGGCCTGATGGGATTCATCCTAGAATTCTAAACCAACTAAGGTTAGAACTAGTGACACTACTGACTATCCTCTTTAACAAATCATGGGAGGATGGGGTGGTACCTGAGGACTGGAGGAGGGCAGATGTGATTCCCCTTCACAAAAGTGGGAGCAGGGCAGAAGCAGGCAACTACAGACCTGTTAGTTTAACCTCAGTGATAGGGAAAATGATGGAATCACTTCTGAAGGAAAGAATTGTCAGTACCTAGAGGCCAGAGGGCACAGGACCCAAGGCAGCATGGATTCACAGCGGGAAGGTCATGTCAGATGAATCTAATAGATTTCTTTGACTGGGTGACCAAAGTAGTAGATCAGGGAGGGGCTGTGGACATGGCCTATCTAGACTTTAGCAAGGCATTTGTCACAGTCCCACACAAAAGATTAATATACAAGTTAGCCAGCCTGGGAGTGGGTCCCAAGATGGTAGCCTGGGTAAATAATTGGCTGGAGAACAGGAGGCAGAGGGTAATAGTAAATGGAGTCCACTCTGAAGAAAGGGGGGTTACTAGTGGGGTACCGCAGGGTTCAGTACTAGGACCGGTCCTCTTCAATGTCTTTATAAGCGACACTGCAGAGGGACTGGAAGGAAAAGTATGTTCTTCCCAGGCAGCACACAAAGATCTGTAACAGAGTTGATACACAAGGTGGGGTGGAAAGGACGAGAAGGACTTGGCAAGGTTGGAGGAATGGTTAAATGTATGGCAGCTTAGATTCAATGCTAAGAAGTGCAAGGTAATGCACCTGACAAACAAAACCCAGGGAAGAGTACACAATGTGGGTGAGATACTAACAACAACAAAAATGGAAAGGGACCTGGGGGTAGCCATATTAGATGACCTAAAGGTGGGCAAGCAATGTGAGAGGGCAGTAAGGAGGGCTGGGGGATACTGGGATGCATAGGGAGAGGCATCACCAGTAGAAAACAGGAAGTTGTTATCCCTCTGTACAGACAGCTGGCGAGACCCCATCTGGAGTACTATGTGTAGTTATGGAGACCCAATCTCCGCAAAGACATAAACAGGATGGAGGCAATCCAGAGGAGGGCAACTAAAATGGTGCAGGGTCTGCACCGGAAGACATATGAAGAGAGACTTAAGGAGCTTAATATGTATGGCCTCAAGGAAAGGGGGGGGGACATGATAGAAACTTTCAAGTACCTCAAGGGAATCAACAAAGTCCAAGAGGGTAGCATCTTTCAGAACAAGCATTTGTCAATGCCGAATGTTTGCTTGCTGGCATTGGCATTGGTAGTGTAGGAGTTACAGAGCTGCATAATAGGAATGGCAGTGAAGTATTGAACTGAAGCCAACCCCATCACCACCATGCAGAGACTGACAGGCATTGGGATGTGCCTTTGGGTCGTTAGGCATAACGGCCACACCGTTTCCCCACACCCTACTCTGCAGACACTGACAAGTGTCATGGCGTGCCTTGGGGTCTTTAGCCCTCATGCTCACCCCATTCCATCAGGAAATACAGTGAGATGGGTGTGGTATAGGAGAATGGGGTGAACTTTGGGGCTGAAGAGTCTAATGCACACCTCGATGCCTCTCAGTGGCTGCAGGGTGTGGGTGGGGGTGGAATGGTATGAGCATTGCAGGCAACAATCCCAAGTCACAGCCCTGATGCCTGTCATTCTCTAGAGGGTGGGGCGTTATGGTCGGAAACCCTAACACCTCAGGCATTCATTAGTATTTTCACTCCAAATTTTCAACATGGTTTTTTGTGATCCCCACCTCTTGAACAGTGGCAATATCAGTTTGTTAGCTGAAAGCTGCTTTTGCACAGCGACTACGGCATTTGTCACCACAGGTGCAAAAACACATTCCGAACAGGATGTAAAAAATGACAGCTGTACTGTTCATGGGGAAGTATAAAAAATGGCAATGTTGAAAATCTGCAGTGAATATATTAAAAAAATGGTGAAGTCACGAGTGTGCGTAGAAACTGTGCGATGCACACCCGTAATGTAATTAGTTGGGGATTTTTTACAGCAGATTGTCAACACAGGCATTTTGGAACCTCCAATCATGAACAGTGTCACTGTGATTTTCTTTATCTGTCCCAAACAATGATTTCCCACAGCGACCACGCATTTCTGTGCTGAAAGTGTGAAAAAACATTTTGGCCATGTTGTGAAAAATGACAGCTGTACTGTTCATAAGGAAGTCCTGGAAAAATGCCACTGGAAACATGTGTTGTCAAGATACCTGGTAAATACAGCTAACTAAATAAAGAAGTGTGAAAAATGCCACTGGTGAAAATCTGGACTGAAATATTACAAATTCATGAACTTACAGTAGTGCGTGGAAGCTCGCAATGCTCACTCATAACACAGTCATTTTATGGACTTTTGTCACCAAATTTTCAACATAGCCATTTCAAGACCTCTGCTCATGACCAGTGTCACTGTGATTTTCTTAATCTGTCCCAAACATTGCTTTTGCACACGACTGCACCATTGTGCGCTACATGTGCAGAAACACATTTTGGGTAAGATGTGAAAAATGGCAGCTGTACTGCTCATAAGGAAGTGTGGTAAAATGGCAATGTTGAAAACCTGGTGTGCAAATATTAAAAATTTGCAAACTTGCATGCGTGCATAGGAACTGCGCAACATGCGCTCCTAAAACAGTCATTTTTGGGAATTTTTTCACCAAATTTTCAACATAGCCATTTTAAGACCTCTGCTCATGAACAGTGTCACTGTGATTTTCTTAATCTGTCCCAAACATTGATTGCGCACACTGACTGCGCCATTGTGCGCTACATGCGTGGAAACACATTTTCTGCGAGATGTGAAAAATGACAGCTGTACTGCTCATAAGGAAGTGTGGTAAAATGGCAGTGTTGAAAATCCAGAGTGCAAATATTAAAAATTTGCGAACTTACGAACGTGCGTACGAACTGTACAACGCATGCTCGTGAAACAGTCGTTTTTAGGAATTTTTTCACCAAATTTTCAACATAGCCATTTTAAGACTTCTGCTCATGAACAGTGTCACTGTGATTTTCTTAATGTGTCCCATAGATTGATTTCGCACACCGACCGCGCCATTGTGCGCTACATGTGCGGAAACACATTTCATCGAGATGTGAAAAATGGCAGCTGTACTGCTCATAAGGAGATGTGGTAAAATGCCAATGTTGAAAATCCAGAGTACAAATATAAAAAAATTCACAAACTTATGGGCGTGCGTAGGAACTGCGCAATGCACGCTCGTAAAACAGTCATTTTTAGGAATTTTTTCACCAAATTTGCAACATAGGCTTTTTGAGAGCCCACCTTATGAACACTGACACTGTCATTTCATTAATCAGTCCCAAAAGGTGATTTCATGCAGTGACCACGAAATCACCCTTCGGGCCCGAGTAACGCCATGACAGTGATAGAATTCATGAGGAGGGGGTCCCAAAAACCCCATGTTGAAAATTTGGTGTCAAAATTCCAAAAATGCCTGAGACATGCAGCAAAGTTGAAAAAATCCTATTTATTACATTATGCAGCTTACCGGCATTTCCTCAGTTCGTGGTTGGCTTTTAAGAGTGCAGAGGTGTTCCCGGTCCACCGAAGATCATCACACTGGACTCCGCAGGTAAGTATAGGGTGAGTGAGGTGTGGGGAGGCAGAGTCTTGCCAGTGGGTGGGCGGTGGGGGCAGGGAGACTACGAGGGACCATTTTTTGTTTACAGTTTTTTTATTATTAAGACAACGCTGGCGTTTGCCACGCTGGGTGGGCTCCCAGTGTGGCAGCTGGAAAAGAGCTGTTTGGGGGCTGGAGCCAATGGGGGATTGGGTACCCCGTCAGCTATAACAGTTTTTCCACGCTGGGTGTGCTCCCAGCATGGCACCTGAACAGCTTTTGGTGGGGGCATGAAGCTGACGGGGATTGGGCACCCCGTCGGCTATACAGTGTGTGTGTGGGGGCGCATGAGCACAATAATATGCATGTGTGCGCACGCATCTGTGTGGGGAGGGGGAGCGCTGCTCACTCAAGCGGTGCTCTCTCTTTCAACTGTATGCCACTGCATTTTGGATCATCGCACTATGTTTCTTGCACATGCGTGCAAGCAAACATAAAAAGAGGTGTGCAAGAACAAGGGGGCACAATTTGAGGATAGAAGCGGGGCAGCTCAGAGGTAATGTAAGGAAGTGTTTTTTCACAGACAGGGTTGTGGATGCATGGAACGGCCTTCCGGAGGAGGCTGTGGAGTCAAAAATAGTGGTGGAATTCAAGCATGCATGGGACAGTCATAAGGCAGTTGGTTAACTAGGATCTGCAGCTTATCCATTAGGTAGGGAAATGGGCAGACTGGGTGGGCCAAGCGGTCCTTATCTGCCGTCAAATTCTATGTTTCTATGTAAGCACTGAGGATGACTGGGTACAATTCCACATGGCAGCCAATAGTTAAGGGCAGTACTGGAGAAAAGGTGGCAAAAATGTGAATAAAAATAACACATATGTATATATATGGATAGACAGATAGATATACACTTACATAAATACACAATCTGCACAGACATTGTATATACATATGTGCATAAACACTAACATATATACATACAGAAAATATGTACAGGATGTATGCAAATATAGTTACTTTAACTCTCTATATGGATAGAGTATATGTATGGACTCTCCATATGCATACAGTATACATATGATATAGACAATGTGTGTGTAGAGGTTTACAAGGAGTAGGTCATGTTAAACAAATGTTTCATTTTTACTTTTTATAATTGTTAGCAAATTGAGCAGAACTGCCTGTTTTCACAAGCGACAAGTGTAAGCACATTTAAAACAATAAAAAACGCACATTACAAAATTACAAAGTACAATTATATAGAAAATGTATACAAAGAGACAATTCAATATCAAAAACAACTACATTCAATAAGAGATTTAAGCCATTGCACCAGCCTAGATTTAAAAGATCCAATTGTTCTATAAAACATGACAGCTTCAGGAATGGTATTAAAAAATGTTATGGCTCTGAAAATTAAAGATCTGACCTATTACCTTCTTAAAAACAGGGATACTAAACATAAATCTACTTTGAGACCTTGTTCCTAAAGAATTTGAAAGCTTGACTGAACCTTAGTGGGTAAAAAAAATCCAGTGTACTCTTAAAAAGAAAAATTCCCATTTTAATATTTATTTTGTTCTCTAGAGGACAATTAGCTGCCTTTAGCAAGTCGCAATCATGGGTTTTCAGTGGGAGACCTGTCATGAATCTAAGAATACTATGATAAGTAACTTTTAGTTTATTCAAATTTTTTTCAACAGTACCTGGATACACAATTAGGCTATAGTATATGGTTAGGGCTTATTCTAGATGGAAAACAGTGGCTTCCCAAATGTTGTTGTAGGACAGTTCAAAGATCAAAAAAGTTGTTGTACTATTATTCTGACGTCAGATTGATAGTACAACAACTTTTCAGCCTTGAGCTGCTACATGATTGGCTGAAAACAGAGCTGATCAAAAAATGTGCTCTAAAATGGCAGAGGTGTCTAACGATCAGTCGGTAGTGTGATGCAGTCAGATAGTTGGGACACAGACTGCCATACTCGGCTCTGTGTTCCCAAACTATCTGTTTGCCAGTTTTTTTTTTTATTTCTTTTGCCGAGAGCAGGACCGCAGGAAGCAGTGAAGCACCGGTATCTTTGGTGTCGGAACTGGATGGCGACTGCAGCATGGGCCGGGATGGAGCGACCAAGCAAGCGAGTGGGACAATATTCACAAGGTATGAACCTTGTCAAAAGTCAAACCTCCTACAGTTTGGGGAACCATATACTATATAAAATAGTATATGGTTGCTTAAACACAACAAGACATTGTTGCCATCTCGGGGAAGTGATTCCTTCACACGGACCTCTCGGGCTTTGCTCTCAAGGTCTGTGTGACGTCACCACATCCACTTGATGGCAACATAGCCTTGTTGTGTATGAGCAACCATACACTATTCTATATGTAATCAAAAGTGCTTAGCAGAAAACTATGTGCCAACACTCTAAGTGACTCTTGTATAAGATATGACCATACTGTGAACAACATCCCTAATCTCCGATTAACTTTTTGTTATAGTACTGGTAATGTGTGTTTCAAATGAAAGATGGGAATTGAGCAATACCCCCAAATAGTTAAAACTGTCAACAAACTCAGTTTTCTCCCCCTTTAGGTCAACTATAGAGGTTTTGAAATCCCTTTCCATTCTGGGTCCAGTAAAGACCATTACTTTCGTTTTCCTTGTATTCAAAACCAATTTTCATGACAAGAGCCACTCTTGGAATAGATCAAAATCTTGTTGAACCTGCATCAGGGCATCATCGTGTTTATTTCCCATTTCAAAAATGACCCCATCATCAGTGTATTAAATCATATCAGATTTCACACAGGAGGACAGAGCTGCATTGATAAACAGGGAAAACATAAGAGGGCCTAAAATTGAGCCCTGTGGCACACCACAGTTGTTCATGAGGGTATTAGAGATGTTCTGGCCTATGATTGTTCTATGTACCCTGTTAATTAAATAACCCCCTAGCCAGACAATGACTTCTGAAGAAAAATGAACATCATAAAGAGAATCTAATAGTTGAGAATGGTCAACTAAATCAAAGGCCTTGGTGAGGTCCACAAATACTGATGTGGTGGAGTGCCCCCTGTCTAGGGCACTCTGAATGCAGCTTGTGGACCCCACCAAGGATGTCTGCGTGTTGTAATTTACTCTAAAACCATGTTGAGAACTTGACAACAGATTGTACTTCTCTAGATGGCAGGTGATCTGATCAAAAATTATTCTTTCTAGAATCTTGGATAGTGGAGCCAGCAAGGATATAGGTCTATAGTTGGAAACTAGGTTCCTGCAACATGATTTAAACATAGGCTTAATAGTGGCCAACTTCCAAGACTGTGGAAAGATACCATAACATAATGAATAGTTAAATAAGGTAGCCAAAAGAAATGATAACTTGTTTATTCCAATTTTTACAAGCCTATAGTCAATTGTGTCCTGACCAATATGGGGTTTGGGATTGTATTTTAAGACATAGTCCCTTACTTGTGCAAATGAAACAACTTGAAAATGAAAATGTGGATGATTGTTCTTAATTTCCTTCTTTGAAAATAAATTATTGTAATATATGGAGATGCTTAAATAATAGTATACTAACCCATACAAAAAAATTCCGGTAATACCACATCAGCCAAAGTGATAATACCATCGTTCGTCCCTGATAATACTATCGTTCAGAAGTGATAATACTATTGCTGCTGCTCTGAACGATAGTATTATCAGTTAAACGGAACAGCGCATGCTCAAGACTCAGAGCTGGTTGCTAAGCAGCCAACTGCAGTCGCTAGACTCATGACGTAGAGATTTGTAAACTTATGCTTCGTGATTGGCTGCCTTTGTCTCACAGAGGGCAGAATACTTTCAAAAAAATGGCGGCCATCTCTCGCTTGGCGAGAGTAACTCGTACCCACAGAACTTGGGATCTTTACTTTCGCCCAGACTTTTTTTACCCTGCAAGACAACAGTACCTCATTGATCCTGCATTTACACAGATGAAAAAAACAGGTAGGACTTCCTAACGAGCGAGGACTTGCTAGCGAGTAGAGTTGGGGTGGCAGAGCTGCCATGCGGCAGCCAGCGAGAATGCGGAGAACAAAAATCCCACTGACACAATTTCATATGGAATTTGGCTCCATATATTACAAAAAATAACACAAAGGGGTGTATGCATTACAAGGGAGTACTCCCATCTCGAGGTTCTGGGGACATGCGAACCTCTTGAGCTTCGCTCTCGAGGTTCCCATGTCCCCAGAACCTCTCGATGGGATTACTCCCTTGTAATGCATACACTCCTATGCATTATTCTATTTATCATGTACCATATTGTGCAATTTAACTTTTCCAAATCTCCAAAGTAATTATTAAACATAGTAGTTACTTGTGCTGAATCATTAACCAGTTGTTCTCCATCTAGTAAAGTAATTACATCTTCTTGGGCCTCCCTACCTAATAGGTTATTACGCATCTGACAGTTTTTTTTTTTTTTAGGTTTGCCCAGTGAATTTATCTGTTCACTCCCCCCCAAAAAGGGTCTTTGCTTTCCTGATATGAGCTTTACATTTATTTGTAAGTGTTTTATAGTTGTGTAAGGTTATAGGGTCTCTATCCTTTTAAAACAATTGCCACATTCTATCTCTGTTTTCATTAGTTCTAACAGGTCACGTGACATGCATTTGTTTTGCTTTGCTCTCATTCTCATTTTTTTTAAAGGGGAGATACTTTATTAGTAACTTGATTAAATAGGCCACTAAATGTTTCCAAGACATCAATGTTTTTAATACCGTTGAGACAGGTCCAGTCCACCTCATCACAAGCGGCATCCATTACCAATGAATTTACATTTTTTATATTCCTGTTTTCTATGTAGCAGGGAGGATTGTGTGCTTGCTTGGGTGTCCATTCACAATAGACTGAGCAGTGGTCACTCAAACCATCAGGCAATACCCTATGGTTTAAAATTTTATTGGAGTGAGTGACCACTACCCAGTCAATCGTGGAACCCCCACCAGTCCTATAATTAAAGCTAGTGATGTCAGTTATTATTTGTTGAACTTCTAGTTCTAAGAATAATTCGAATACATTAAAGTTCTGATCAAAACCCCAGTTACAATTAAAATCTCCCGTGAGAATCCATTCCCTGTTGAGGGGCAAGCTTTTTTTAAATTCAGAAATTAATTCTAAACCCTTTCCTGTTAAACCAGGAGTGAAATAGACTGAAGAGAATGTTAAGTGTTTATCAGGTCCAAGTACAAGATAAACTGAGATTATAACACAGCCTGAATTATTAGGTCTAGATATAATCTCCTTCATTTTAAACTTTGATTTTACATAAATCAGAGTTCCACCTCCTTTCTTCCCCACCCTGTCCTGTCTAAAAATATTGTAACCATGGAGTGCTATTTCAGGATCTTGAATATTACTACTCAACCAAGTTTCAGACAACGTTATGACATCAAAGTCAAACTAACCCACCAAAGCTTCAAAGTGACACTTTTTGGCAATAAGACTTTGTACATTCAACTAATAGATTTTTCTGATTTAGTGACATGGGCAATGGACAGGAGACAGGCAGTGGAAATCCTCTACCGGGACTTCAGTAGAGCCTTTGGTTCTATATTGCAAAAAAGGCTGGCAAAAAAAGTACAAGAACAAACTACTATACATAGTGATGACCCATTCACTGGAAGATGGTATCCAATGATATGGGCGAAGCAAATTGAGTGACTCAAAATGAGCCACTCAATTTGCGCGCCCGCAAAGACAGCAACTATGGAAGAATGTGTCCGCATCAGTGGCACAGTAGGTAGCACACTCGCCTCTGAGGCTGGGAGATCAGAGGGCTGTGGGTTCGATTCCCACATCTGGCACTTGGGTTAATATCCCAATACTGACACTGTAGTGCAGCATGAGAGGGGTACCGCGCTTCTGAGGTGCCATCTTTCAGAAGAGATGTTAAACCAAGGTCCCATCTGCCTGGACTGGTGGTAGTTCAGGTGGATGTTAAAGATCCCATGGCACTTATCGAAAAGAGTAGGGGAATTTCCCCAGTGTCCTGGCCAAATTTCGCTCATTCACTAAAAATACCACCAACAGCTTAATCTGATTCAAGATCAGTTGGCACTCATCTGTATCCCCCTCCCCCGGGTCGTGCCTGAAAATAGGCAGGATTTGTCTAGTGCACTTACCCATTCAAAAAACCACAAAATAGTGAGGGTACATGAATAGCGAGGTATAGAGGACAGAATAGCAAAGGTGAGGGGGTTAGCGAGTGTAGAGGCAGGAGGTTAAGTAGTTGGACTGAGCGGATTGTTGTTCAGCTGGCCGCCTGGTGTGGCATTTATGGTCACCGCCTAAGGTGTGCATGGACCCAGGTTCAGGATGTCATGTAGGTGTATGATTTTTTTACCTCTATGTGTTGCAGTTTACTTTTATATTTTTTGACAGATGTCCTGTTCCCCTCAGGTTATTCCCCCACCCACGGGTTGTCCCTCCCGCAATGGTCGCCCCTCCCGTATTTGCATTCTTCCCCCAGTGTTTGCCCATAGAGTTGAGAAATTCTAGTAGGGGGGTGTGGGGAATGTAGCCCCCTGCATAAAAAGCAGGTCATATTGTCATTCGTATTGTCGCTGATTTTGTATTCGGTGCAGTGCTGAGCGCTGATTTTGTTTAAAGCATTTAGTACTTACTGTTATGCCAGTCGCTATTAAAGACTCGCTCATATCACATGGAACCCTGGAAAATTCATGAAATACTTTCATTTCCCAGTCAGTTTCTCAGCAGCAAACTACCACTACACACGTAGCCTTTAGGAAGCTGTAGGCTATGATTTCCGTGATGGCTTGCTGCCTATGAATTGTCTGGAAAATAAAAATATTTAATGAATCTACTGGTTAATGAGTTGTCATTACATATACTGTAGTAATTTGGTTTTCCACAGTGGTTTTCTGCAGGTGCCTTCCGATGTTCTGTTTTATATTCTAGTGTCCCGGAGGTCATGCTAGTCACTTCCTGACTGAAAATGGTGGAGACCTGGGGCTAAGGGAAGGACTGACTAGACTGATAGGGAGCTGGTCGGAGGGTAGAACCTAGAGGGTGGTCCTAAATGGTGTAGTCTCAGGAGTCAGAACTGTGGAGGCTCTAAAACTAATGAGTAGGGGAGCAGGGGAAGGGTTGAACACAGAAGTGATTTCACTAAAAATACCATCAACAGCATAATCTGGTTCAATGTTAACTGGTTTCCATCAATATCCTCCTCCCCTGGACGAGGCTGAAAATAGGTAGAATTGTCTAGTCCTTCTTTTCCAGTCAACAAAAACTAAATAAATAAATAAATCTGCAAGTTGAATTAACTGCTGTTAGGTTAGTTATTGTATGTTGTGCTGTTAAGCAGACTTCAAGGACTGCACATAGGTAATGGATATGAAAAAAACTGAATTAACATTTTATACATATGCAAAAAATACACATTATACACATACTGCAGGTGCGTACATACTAACAAATATACACAAAAGTAATACACAGGGTATACACATGTGCACATACACAGTACCATAAATATACACATATACAAAAAAATATGCACACAATGCATATGTACCATATATGTGTATGCAGAGTAACATACAGTATACTCATATACAAAAATACATAGACACTGCATACACATGTGCATACGCACTAACATAAATATATAAATGTACAATGAATGCACATATGCTGCAGATACACTGCATACACATATCGCCCTGCTGGGGCCACGGGAGATTTCCTGCAGGAAGTGGCCAATTTCATTGTCGGGGAAACATTGGAAGCCCCCAGATGTTTATTGCTGGGGGACTTCAATGTTTGGGCCAAGGATGAATCTTCTCGGCTGGGTCATAACTTCCTCCAGATGATGTCATCTCTGGGCTTTGCGCAGGAAGTGTCTTCCATGACTCATCAGGGTGGCCACATGCTGGATTTGGTGTTCTCACTGGGGCTTGAGATAAATAGTCTCAGTATTGATAGGGTCGTCTGGTCCGATCATTGCACGGTGAAGTTCCGGTTCGGGGCCCCCCTTGGTAGCCCTCCCCCTGCAGAGATGGTCAGCTACCACCCTTTGAGGGGGCTTACCCCCGAGGGTTTTTGGTGGTGGCTGACCTATCTAGTGTGGACAATGCATGCGGGGGGGGGGTGCGCAGTAGTGGATGCCTATAATAAGGCGCTTTCTGGTGCGCTTGACTCTCTCGCACCAGTCCGTGTATGAGCCAGGTCTTTTCACTTGAGGTCCCCTTGGTTTGATGGGGAGCTCAAGGCGATGAAGACCTTGGGTTGGAGATTAGAGCACTGCTGGAAGAAGTCTGGCCTGGGGGTAGACAAACTGGCCCTGCGTATGCACTATGGTGCATACCAGGGGGCAATCAACCATAAGAAGGCAGAATTCCTGTCCAGAGAGATTGCTGCCGGGAGGAACCAACCAACTGTGCTCTTTCGGACTGTGGACAGGCTTCTTCATCCTCCCTGTCTACAGCCGAAGGTAGCTTTTTCCAATGCATTGTGCGATGGGTTTGCTCGGTTCTTCTCGGACAGGGTGTCTGCCATCAGGCACGGGGTCCGCCAGTGGACCAGAATCTGGCTGACAGTGGTCGCCATGGACTTCTGGAGTGTACTCCACCTGTTTGGGGTGAGTTTAGACTGGTGGAGGTGGCTGAGGTCATTGAGATTGCCTCCAAGCTTCGGCACACCTTTTGTGAACTGGACCCAGTGCCAACTCGTTTCTTAATGAGATGTGTTGACTCTGTTGGCCCGGTGTTTGCCCTGATTGTCCGGTGTTCCTTGTTGGAGGGGGTCTTTCCTGATGTCTTGAAGGAGGCATTGGTGAGACGCCTTCAGAAAAAAACATCGTTGGACCCTGACGTCAAGGCAAATTACCGTCCTATCTCCAATCTTCCATTCTTAGGTAAGATTGTTGAGAAGGTGGTGGCGCTTCAGCTTGAGGAGCATCCCGTGGCCCATAATCTTTATGAACCACTCTAGTCTGGGTTTCGTGCAAGGCACAGCACAGAAACTGCACTAGTTCAGGTGCACAATGACCTCCTTAGGGCTAGAGATCGAGGGGAAGGGACAATTCTTGTTCTCCTCGATCTCTCTTCGGCATTTGACACGGTGGACCATCGAGTGTTACTTGACTGCCTAAGGGAATTCTGTGGACTCGCTGGCTCTGTCATCCGCTGGTTTGAGTCTTTTTTATCCAACAGGAGGCAGAGGTAGTGACGGGGAATTTCTCCTCCTCCCCTGACCACCTGTTGTGCGGAGTTCCCCAGGGTTCGGTCTTGTCACCGATGTTGTTTGCCATGTACATGCTACCCCTGGGAGAGCTCATCAGGAAGTACAGCTTGGGTTTTTCACTGCTATGCTGATGATACCCAGCTGTACTTTTCCTTTGCCCCTGGAACATCTTGTGCAGTAGAAGTGCTTAACAGCTGCCTTGCTGAAATCAATGACTGGATGGCCTCCAGCTGGTTGCGACTTAACCCCAGTAAGACGGAGGTACTGGTGGTCGAGTCGAACAGAGGACGTGATGCAGAGACAGGACTTTGCCTTGGCTCTGTACCATTGAAGGCCTCCTCTAAGGGTGCGTGATCTGGGTATTATTCTTGAAAGCTGTTTGACACTTGAATTTCAGGTGTCTTCCGTTGTCCATACTAGTTTTTATCATCTGAGGAATATAGGCCAGGATCAAGCCCTTAGTTCCGCCTCTGGACCTCCCCACTTTGGTGCATGCCTTTGTGACATCCAGGCTTGACTACTGTAATGCACTCTATCTCGGGGTCTCTGGGGATACCCTGTGCCGACTGCAGCTGGTGCAGAATGCAGCAGTGAGGTTGTTGACAGGACAATCTAAATACTATCATATTACCCCAGTGCTGCGTCATCTGCACTGGCTGCCGGTTAGGTGGAGGGTTCTCTTTAAGGTGGGTTTGCTCATACATGGCCTGGGCACTGGCTACCTGAATAACCTTCTTACACCTGCTGTCTCGGTCTGCTCCCTACGTTCCTGTTCTTGGGGCCTTCTTGTGATTCCCAGGACGAGGTTAAGAACTGCAGGCGACAGAGCATTTAGTGTCACCGCTCCCGTCCTGTGGAATTCGCTTCCTTTAGTTGTTAGGGAGGCCCCGTCTGTTGAGATTTTTAAGGCCCGACTCAAGGCATTTTTATATGATCAGGCATTCCTGGACTATGTTTTATAGTTTATATTGTCTAATTTTTAAGGTTTATTTTAGTTTTAGAGAATGAAATAAATTGGGCAGCAAATTATATTTTAATTGTTTGGAGTTGTATATTTTATTGATTGTTATTGTGCTGTGTTGTTTTTATTTGATTGATGTATGCGCCCAGAGCCTCTGGGATGGGCGTCCCTTTGAATAAAATTTGCCTTGCCTTACCTTGCATACAATGTACCATAAATCCACACATACAAAAAATACACACACTGCAACCGCATATGTGCATACAAAATAACATAAATATACACATGCAAAAAATACACACATACAGTTCTGCACTCATTCTGTAAGTGCCTACACACTAAAAATATACAAAAAACATTGCACACACTCTATACACATAAATGCATATCAGTAACATAAATATACACTTATACAAAATATGAATACGCACACTGCAAACACAAATGAATATACACTAACATAACTATACACATCCCAAAAAATAATCACACAGTACACACATAAGCATAAATGGTAACATAAATATATATGTACACAGAAAATAAACACACATTGTATATACTGTACATGTAGACATATACAAAAATGCACACTCATGCTGCATACACGTGTGCATATACAGTAATATATACACATATACAAAAATACACACATACTGCATACATATATGTGCAAACATAGTAACAAATATACACATATTCAAAAAATACACATATATTACAGTACATACACACGTGTATACATAGTAACATAAATATACAATTATACAAAAAATACAGACACATGCGGTGTACACATATATGCATAGACACTAACATACACATATAAAAAAAAATACACACATACCATGTATAACCTTGCCATGTTAATCATATCTTTGTATTGGTATTTTTGTAATTATTGGTTGGTGACTAGTATGTATCCCTTACTGGGAAATTGATTGTATTGTACCATGTTAGTCATCCCTTTTCATGCATGTGTTTTTAATCTTCACAAGTATGTGCCATCTTGATGGCCTGAGTTGTGCTGGAAAACAATCCAAGGGCCCAGTGTTCCCACCTGGTAAACAAATAAATAAATGTATTTATTTACTTTAGTCTTTGGTAATCAGATAATAAAAAATAAACATACAAAAATACCTCCCCCCACACACACACTGAATACACATATGTACAAAGTAACATAAATATACACATTTAATAAAAATACACACACTGAATACATTTTATATGCATATACACTAAACAATATACACATATACCTAACACACACTATACATATACTGTATGTGCATATACACTAACATAAACATACACATATACAATACACAATACACACACACACTGTACAAGTGTGTGCATACACAGTAACATAAATATACATATATATAAATAAATACATAACATATTCACATGCACAGAAGTTCTTTACTCTTAAATTAAAATGTTATGGACATCATTAAAAATGAGCCCCAAGCTGGCCTGTTGATGCAATGGTAAAGCTACCGCTTGCAATGCCAGTGACCCATGTTCAGGAAACAGCCCAGGTCATCAGAGGGCCGGGGGGGGGGAAGAGGTCTGAGTGTCCCAGAGGATATGCTCCTCTTCCTCCTCTGGAGAGGGAGGGTCACTGCCTCTGCTGCAGTGCCAACTGGGTGACCATGAATGAAAGCACAGTGGAGTTAGAGTTTTTCTGGAGGGGGACAATGGCTAGGCTCAAGATTCATGTCCCATCAGAGAACTCACACCCTTGAGATCCTCAATTGCTATTGTCCTTGGGGCTGGGAGGAAAATCATGGAAATACCTTGGTTAAGGCAGGATAATGCTTGCTGTGCCCACAGGTCTCACACTGTCCACCGCGGCACCTATCTACTGAACGCTGGCTGAGAAGTTCTCGAAGGACCAGGGGCAGCCCTGATGATCTTGAACCCCACTATGGGGGCAAGCCACAGGGGTCTATAGTGAATGAGGGTAAGTACCAGAGAAGATGGGTTATGGGACTCAGGTGGAGCAGGCGGAAGAGGGTAGGACAGTGAGAAAGGGGGCATAATCAGAATGTAAAAAAAAAAAGAAGATGAAAATTAGCCTCGGCTCGATGGTTTGTAATATCATGTCTTGGTTTTCCAACAAACATACCTGATGATGGTGATAAACTGCTTCTCTATTTCAGGCTCATCATGACCCAAATAAATGAGATCACAAGGCAGGTTGTTTCCTGTTCCTTGCCTGAGATAACAGTAGATCCATACACAGTTGCAGTGGTGGATGCTGCTGTTCTGGGGAGCACCGAGTTCCTTTTACTGCCACTCACTAAACCTGCCTTACACAAACAGGCTTTGCTGTCTTCATGAGATGTGTTCTCTCTGGTGACAGTGGCACTGCTCCACTTATGCAGATTGTTTGTCCAGGTATTAATTTCATTTATTTATTGATTGATTGATTTTTTGTTGACTGAGAAAAGAGGGCCGGACAATATTGCACATTTTCAGCCTCAGCCTGGAGGGCAGGGTTGCAGATGCAAATCAGCTGAAATCGAACAAGATTAAGCTGTTGATGGTTTTTAGTGAATGGGGATATTTGACCAGAACACCAGAGAAATTCCTCTGCTCTTTTCTAGAAGTGCCATGAGATCTTATTTTTTTCCTATTTTCTTTTTATCTCCCGTTTCTCCCCGGTGGCCACCATCTAATCGATCCTCCCAGTCCTATCACACAGCTCTTCTGGGGATTACCTTGACCGTTGTCCTCTGCCACAGGACTGTGGCTTTGCCTGGCCACCGGTGCAAAGCCTATGGGGGCTCAATCATCATTCATCCTGCTGCCTAGTGTGGTTTTTCCACCATTTTTTGTCAGTGTGTACACATTGAGGCATATGCATACTGCAGAGTTCTGCAGCACCATCCCTCCATTTGCATCCCTGACCCATTCTACCCATAGGCCTCCACCTGGGGGCAGTCATTTGGTGGGACTACCAAGCCACCCTCCCCAGGAGAGGAGAGCTGTCTTCCAAATACTCGATCCTCTGCCTCCCCAGCTGACCCCTGATGACCCACGCTCGCCACTGAACATGGGCTGCTGATGTAGCAGGAGGTAATGCATGATGCTTCGGCCCTCCATGCCACTGGGCCGGCTCTTGCATGGGATCTTTAATGTCCACCTGAACAACCACAAGAAAAGGTAGACAGCACCTTGGTTTAATGTTTCATCTGTAGGATGGCACACCCTGACAGTATAGCATCCCTTTAGTACTAGACTTGGGTGCCAGCATTCATGGTAAGAGCCCAACCCTGGTGAGGGACTTAAACCCATGACCTTCTGGCCCAGAGGTTGATGCGCTACCAGCTGGTAGCACATATGCTGTCTGACCATTAATATGTTGGACTGCAACAGCACAGGGGCCAGCCCACCAGGTGCATGGTGCTACTGCCACTGCCAAAGCTACCCACCTTTGCACCATACCTTGATAGCTGCTTGTTGGCCATGCAAACATATATATATTTATGCAAAAGGTGTGAACGCAGGAGTCATTTAATAAATCCATTATCTCCACACCCGTTGAATAAATTTTATTTATGTTTGAAGTACCTTGTAATGCTGTGGGCTGGCTCCTTCAGATATGCTCTGCATCTGTGGAGCAGGGTCTGGGAAGGAGCCTTCTAATGCTGTGGGCTGCCTCCTCCAGGAGTGCTACGCATCTGTTGAGCAGGGTCTAGGAAGATCCGGCTCCACAGACACTGGGATGAATGTATCCCATCCGATTTCATATCCTTGTCCCCTTTCAGATTCTTGAGTTCCTTAGAACTCTCTCTTCCGTGAATGGGCTGGTCTGTCTGTCTCCCACTGGTGCTCCTACTCTCCAATACTGGTCCTCCTCCTTCCCCTTCTTCTGTGATTTCTGAACAAAAACATTTGTTCAGGATTGTTGCTTTTTCTAGGTTCCCTTCCACACACACCCTTCCTCCTTTTATAACCTCACAGTCTCACCCTGGTCTTCTTTCTATCACCAGTGTACCTGAAAAAGGTCTTGTCTCTTTTCTTAATCGCCTGGGCTGTTTTTTCCCTCAGTTTGTGCCTTTGCGCTCCTGATGGCTTTCCCTACCTTCTTCTGCTTTTCCATATACAGCTCCCTGTCTTCCCCCTCTGTGTTTCCCTGAACCTCTTGAAAACTGGCCTTTTCTTTCTTACCTTCCCCGCCACATCCTTTGAGAACCATAGTGTGTGATTTTTTTCCCCCTTGTTTTGCTTATTTGTCTAACATAAAGACTTATTGCCTCTGCTATGAGTCTCTTAAGGTTAGCCCATTATTTCTGTACATCCCCCCCTTTTTCTTTCCCTGCCAGGGCTTCCTCAAGATATTCCCACATTTTTGCAGTCAGCCTGTCTGAAATCCAGGACCCTTGCTTTCATATAGTTTGGCTCCTCCACTGTTCTCACGTTGAACCACATCATATGATGATCACTGGACCCAGGTGGTTACCCATCATTACAATGGTTACTCTGTCCCCATTGGTGAGTACCAGGTCCAATATTGCTCCATCTCTGGTGGGTTCTGCCACAAGCTGCTTGAGGCACGCCCCTGCAGGGCATTTTTATTTTATTTATCAAGTCTAGGATTACAAATATCTTTGAGCCTTGGCTTTTTTACAAAGGTTCCACATCAGAGAAATACAAATTATGGGGAACATCAAGACAGACATTACAACAATGTGGACATTGCAAACAGAGTACAGAGTAATACAATTCAAGGGTAGCATTGTAACAAGGCAGCCAGTGGCATTTGTCAGAGAAAATAGACAACAGATAAGAAGCGCCAGAGTCATAGGGAGAGGGAAGGGGGGGAATGTAGGAAGGGTGGGGAAGAGGGTGAAAAGTGCAGCACTGGGTATACCAAGATATGAGGGTAGAATCCAGTGGGGGGGGGCAACTAGAGCAGAAAGGGAAGTGGAGAAACGAGGTTAAGTTGGGCAGTCACAGGAGCTGTTGGTAGTGAGATAGTCCCGGAGCCTAGTTTTAAACATAGCAATTGTTGGGGCAGAGGAGATGGTTGGGCTGAGGCCATTGAACCAGAGTGGCACTTTACAAGCAAAAGAGCATTGTCCCTGTGAAGTGTGACAGTGGGGGACTTTCAGTAGCTGTAGCGTGGATCTCCTAAGGCACCATTTGTTAATACGTTGTCGTAACAGAATTGAGACCCCAGAAGGTGCAAGGCCAAGGTAGATTTTTTTCATCATGGAGCAGGTGAGAAACTTTGTGGTTTGATAGTTGGAGCCAGCCGGTTTGAGTGTACAGGTCACATGTGGGAAGAGTACACAATGGGGGGTGAGATACTAACAACAACAAAAATGGAAAGGGACCGGGGGGTAGTCATATCAGATGACCTAAAGGTGGGCAAGCAATGTGAGAGGGCAGCAAGGAGGGCTGGGGGAATACTGGGATGCATAGGGAGAGGCATCACCAGTAGAAAACAGGAAGTTATTATCCCTCTGTACAGACAGCTGGTGAGACCACATCTGAGTACTGCTTGCAGTCCTGAGACCCAACTCCCAAAGACATAGACAGGATGGAAGCTGTCCGAGGAGGGCAACTAAAATGGTGCAGAGTCTGCACCGAAGACATATGAAGAGAGACTTAAGGAGCTTAATATGTATAGCCTCGAGGAAAGGAGGGAGAGGGACATGATAGAAACTTTCAAGTACCTCAAGGAATCAACAAAGTCCAAGAGGGTAGCATCTTTCAAAAAAGAGGTGTGCAAGAACAAGGGCACAATTTGAAGATAGAAGGAGTGCTCAGAGGTAATTTAAGGAAGTATTTTTTCAGAGAGGGTTGTGGATGTATGGAGCGGCCTTCCAGAGGAGGTTGTGGAGTCAAAAACAGTGATGGAATTCAAGCATGCATGGGACAGTCATAAGGCAATTCTAGGGGGTTGGGGTAGGAAGAAGTAGGCTGCTGGTGAACTAGGATCTGCAACTTATCCATCAGGTAGGGAAATGAGCAGACTGGGTGGGCCAAGCGGTCCTTATCTGTCATCAAATTCTATGTTTCTATGTTTATCTACATAAGAGACACATCATCAACATTCATGTACACAGTAGACAAGTCTTCTACCCCCCCACACAAACACACCTCATGAATGCCTGCCGGAACTACTTTCCCTCTACAACAGCACATTTAGTAAGTCCACACAGAAGTAACTCTGATGAACCACACAGTTTTTTAATAAAATATCTTGACTATTCATCTCAGAATGTACTCTTTATTTGAGAGTGCTTCATCAACTGAAAGAAAAAAAATAATGCAATGCTCTTCCAAACCAGTGCACTGCAACTCAAGACCCAACTCCCCTTCCCCCCCAACATCACACAGCAAATGCACCTGCTGTGATCTCAACACCACTGAAAATCCTCGTATTTATGTAATGTAGGTGAGAATGAAACCTTGCTGATAAATGATTTATTTATATGGCCAGAAAACCTAAAATGATGAAGAATCATTTATCATCATTCTAGGTAGATCATCAGATCACCATTTATCTTCACTTGAGGTTGGTCACAAAGAAGCTCTTAACCAATGGGAAAGCAGCTTGAACTATACCTGATGACATCACACTGATCACTGCATTCAAAACAGAGCAGTGAAATCAAACTGAAGCAGTTTATTTAAGCAATAAGGTATGACTGACTGGCAGGTCTATTGAATAGTTCACTGGAGTCAGGCATGGTACCACACTACTGGAGAACAGCATATGTGGTGCCCCTCCACAAAGTGGTCCCAAGGATGATCTAGGGAATTGCAGACCAGTCAGTCTGACCTTAATCATGTACATGCTCATGGAGAATATTTAGTGGGTCATGGTCTCCAGGTTGTAAAGCAGCATGGGTTCACTGGAGGGGGGGGGGATCACCTCAAATGAATCTGATTGACTTCTTTGACTGGGTCACTAAGCCAGTAGAACAGTACACAGAGGCCAAGCGGTAGACATTCTATATCTGGATTTCAGCAAGCTCTTTGACTCTTTGCCCCACAAAAGGTTGATAAGAAAGTTGGTGGATCTCAGAGTTGGGAATAAGATGGCCAGATGGATAGAAGACTGGCTGAGGGACAGAACCCAGAAGGTTACTGTGGGGGGAGAGTTATCTGGCACCAGAGAGGCCACCAGTGGGGTCCCGCATGGATCGGTGCTGGGGCCGGTGTTGTTCAATGTCTACATCAATGACATTGGGGATGGCATTAAGGGTAAAATGTGTGTATTCGCGGATGAAATCAAGCTCTTTGGGAGAGTGGCCACAGTTAAAGGGATACAGGACCTACAGGATGATCTTGAAAAGCTGGGGAGTTAGTCTGGGATCTGGTAGCTTGGCTTCAATGCCAAGAAATGCAGAGTTATGCACATTGGAGCCAAGAATCCCAGAACAGAGTACTACCTGGACGGAGTACAGGTATCTGCATCAGAGGAGGAGAAGGACCTGGGAGCATAGGCGTAGATTGTGGGGGGCAGAGGGGCAAGCTGCCCCTCCTGAGAAATTAGACCAGGACTTTTTTAGGAGCCCAGCCACCGTTCTCCGGTTATCATTGTTTCTTTTTTTAATATTGAATGGGCTCAGGGCTATGCCTGGACTGCCTGCACCTCTCCGGGGGAGGGAGGGGGGCGGCGGCGCGGTGCCGTGTCTCTTAAACAAAAACTATCCCCTTTTCCGAATGGCTACAAGCCTGCAACCATAGTAGCCTGCATGTTACAGACAATCAGAGAGTGCTGCAAGCTGGCGCCATTGCGTGAGCAATACTCTGTTAGTGGCACCATTTATTTGTCTGTGTGCCTTCCATGAAGGAGCAGCAGCAGCATCCATATAGCGTAGGGCTGAGGGGAGATAGCTACTCGAGGATGTCGAGCAGCAGTTGTTGGTTGTCTGTTAGGTGTCACCAGTGTCTCAGTCAGTCTAGTGTTCCCACCCTCCTCCTGTCCTGAACAGCCCAGTTTAAATATACCTCACCCGAGTCCTCTGACTACCTACTCTCTGTTTCTCAGTGCAGCCAGCTGTGCTCTGGGCTCTCCCGCTGCCACCTGAGCCTCCCACCCCTGAGAGCCTAGGAGGCTTGCAGCCACAAGGCCTCTACCACTGGACAGACCAGGCGGAGGAGCAAGTAGTACAATTACAGTGAGTCTGAGGCACGGCTAGGCTTGCCTGCACACCCAGCTCCTGTGTCCAGCAGGCCAGAAAAAGACTTACCGTGTTGTCGGCAAGTCCCACACCACGCCTGTTGCCCACCAGTTCCACGGTCTGCCAAGAGGGATTATTCAGGTCAGTGAACAGCCAGGCCCAGAACAGTGAAGAAGCCGGCGGTCATGCAGGTTATAGCAGACCCATAATGCGACATGTTCATTTGGTGTCAGAAAAAAATGAGTTACTGTCTCGTCGGGGGATTAATTGGGAGAGGAACGGGACTGTTGGGAGAGACTCAGCTACCTGACCTGCCTTCTTGGCCTTGCTGTGCCCTGCTGCATGCTGCCCTGTCTATGCCCTTACTGATTTGGTGAGTAATCTGTGCTGCAAGCTGGTTGTTGAAATTACACCATTCACGTCCCAGAAATGTGTCTTTTGGGGGTTGTCTTGGCTATGGCCATGTGTCTGGGGTTGGGTGGAAGGTTTGTTGTCAGCTTGTGTTTCTTTGGGTGGGAGAGGATTTTCTGGCTGTTGAGGCTGTCCATGTTGGTGGGGTGGGTGGGGGCCTATTTGTTTGGTATGGTGTGGACACTTGTCATGTTGGTGGGGTGGGGACACTCAGTTACTGTGCTACTGGTGTGTGGGGTTTGTTGGGGAAACTCACTGGATGGTCTCTGTTTGGTGGGGCTGGGGATGGTCTGTTTTGTGGGGTTGGGATCGGGGGAGACAGTCTGTGTGTTTTGTGGCTGACTCACTGAAAGGATGGTCAGTGTTTGGTGCTGGGGGAGGGTCTGCATTTGGTTGGGCTGGGGGGGACGATCAGTGTTTGGGGCTGGGGTGGTTAGTGTTTGGGACTGGGAGGGCGATCAGTGTTTGGTGGGGCTGGGTGGACAGTCTGTTTTCTATTCTGGGGTCTGGTGGGGTGGAGACACAGGCCATGGTGATGTGGGGACACTGGCTGTGATGGTGGGGTGGTGACACTAGCCATTGTTTGGTGGACTTGGCTGGCCATTTGTCTGGGGGGACTGTCCATGATGGTGGAAAAGGGGGACTGTCCATGTTTGCCTGCCAGGTGTCTTGTGGGGAGGGGGGAACTATTTGCTGGTCGGGTGTCTGGGGGGAATCTTTCCATGTTGGCTTATGGGGTGGGTGAATGTTGGTGATTGCTGATCAGGTGTCTAGGACGGACTATCAATGTCATTGGGAGGGAACTTTCCGTGTTGCTAGCTAGGTGTTTGGGGATTGTTCATGTTGGTGGGGTGGGGAAATTCTGTGTTTGCTAGCTGTGTGTCGGGGGTGGGGACTGTCCTTCGTGGGTTATAGAGGACCGTCCATGTTTGCTGGCTGCCTGGGTGTCTGGTGGGACTGTCCTTGTCAGTTATGGGGGGGCATTCTTTGCTTCGCTGGTCCGGTGTCTGGTGGGGAGGGGGGACTGTTCGGGTGTCTGGGAGACTGTCCTTGTAGGTGGGCTGAAGGGGGGCACTGTCCACGTTTGCTGACTGGGTTTCTGGTGGACTGTCCGTGTTGGTTAGGAGGGAGGACATTCTGTGCTTGCTGACAGGGTGTTAGCATATAAACATAAGTAAATATTAAAACATAATTTCCACCTCATCCTTTACCTATCAAGGGATGTATCTCACTGACCTGTGCCCGCAGCTAGCATATGAACATTAGTAAATGTTGAAACATTATTTCCCCCTCATCCTTTACCTGGCTGTAAAAGTAATCTTTCACTTTTTTTGATTTCTCCGATCGTCCACTGTGGAGGGATGAAACAGATTCCTTGGCCTTGCTGTCTCTGTCTTCATTGCCTGGCAAACACAACCAAAGGGGTAGCTTTTTGTGTTCTCCCCGTACAGTGTTACAAGACTAGCAAAAAAAATCTTGCACTAAAACATGCGCCCTAAAGAAATGATTATACTACTACCTGGCTATTGTTATAGTGACTACTGACTGGTCATTATTTTTTTTGGGGGGGGTTGGAACACTGGTCGTGAGTATTGGTGGGGTTGCGGACACTGCTGGTTGTGTGTGTGTGTGTGTGGGAGGTTGGGGACACTGCTGGTTGTGTGTGTGTTGGGGGTTGGGGACACTGCTGGTCATGTGTGTGTGTGTGTGTGTGTGTGTGTGTGTGTGTGGTGTTACGGACACTGGTCATTTGTGTGGGTGGGGTTGGGGATACAGGCATTGTGTGGGTGTGGTGGAGGCATTGGCATTGTGTCGGTGGGGCGGGGTTGTAATTGCATACCAGGCAAACCGTGCTGACCGGTAGCTCAACATCTCTCTTTCCAGACAAAGGAAGAAACATAAACAAAATGCAGTATAAAATGTGGTTTTATTTATTTTTGTGTGCCTGTGATGGGGAGGCACAGACCTGGATGCCTGGATAGGATACCAGATAAATGGAGCTGGAAATGGTGTTGGTTGGGTGGGTTGGGGAGAGTGGCTGTGCTGGTGCGGTGGGGAGAGTGGCTGTGCTGGTGGGGTGGACACAGAGTGTAGAGAGTGGCTGTGAAAGTCCATCACAGTGCAGAGAGTAGCTGAGCTGGCCAGTCTGGGTGGAGATAGTGGCCTTGCAGGTCTGGGGTGGGGAGAGTGGGCTGTAGCTTTTTGCATGGACATTTAATTCACTGTTGCTTGCTGTGCCTTGTGCTGCCCCTGCCAGCTTTGTGCTGCTGTGCTGACCAGGGCGGACTGGTGCACATGCTGAAAAAATGGTTCTGGCCACTGGTGATGGAGGAGGGAGGGTGGGCGGGCATACTGGCACAGAAATATTTTTTCAATTTGTATGCCATACTCTGGGTCCATGCCATGCTTACCTCCCCTGCATAAGGGGCTTCTGAGCACTAAAGATAAGTTTTGTGTCAAAATTAGGAACTGTTGGAAAGTATGAAATCCTACAGTATAAAAATTGTGCATGTTTATGTAGTTTCACCTTACTGTGTGGTTCGACAAGATGTTCTATGGTCTCTCCTCCTCATTTAGCACCCTGACCTGTGACCTAGCCACCCCCCCCCCCCCGAGCAGGGGGAAGGTCCATTGTTTTGTGGTCTTTTGGTGGTTTGTTGGGCATTGTAAAATGCATTGTTTCATTTACTGTATTGTACTGCCTGGACCTGCTTTACCCTGTCTCTATGCTGAATGTAAACATGGTATAAAAAAAGTTCATTTTTTGGTGGTGTGTGTATCTGTCTGTGTCTGTGTGTAGAAGAATAGAGACACACGCTCGGACAAAAAAAACTATTAAACCACATCCAACTGAAGCAGCCATGTTTCATTTGTGCCCTTCAAAACTGTCAGATGAGACGATTTTGAAGTAGTCTGTGGGGGGGGAGAATCCACGGCAACCTGGGCTATCACAACCACTCACAACCAGCCCACCACACACTGTCATAGGTGATGCTATTAAAAACCACCAACCAAGTACTTACCTTTCAGGGTGGGTCCTGTGAGGCTGTGCACAGGTATCTGGAGTCATTGTTCCAGCAAACTTCCTTTGGCGTCTGTTCTCTTAGGTTATGTGATTTGACCACTTTTGTGCCAGGGCAGTCCATGTTTGCTTGGATGGGGTTGTGTAACCCTGGGCATGGACAGAGATGCATATTCCTTAGGAGCCCATGGGTAGGAGAGTGGTAGGGGTTGTGGTGTGACCACACCATGCCCATGATCATCTTGAACAATTAGGGGGTTTGCATTGTTCTGTTGCACTGTCCCAGGTACATCAGCATGCTTGTTAAGAGCACCGCCCGAGGGATACCAGAAAGTCCCATGCTTATGTATGCAATGCTTGCTTGCTTGAGGAGAGCATTATTCTCTTTGCTTACCTTACCTAACCAGATTCAGGCATGTGACATTGAATAATATGGGATAGGATGGGATGGGAGACAAATGAATTAACTTGGTTATAACAAAGAAAAGTGTTAACAGTGAGTGCAAGTAAGCAATAATGCCCGACAGGGCATGTGTCGTGCTGGGATAACGTCACGCCTCAGGTGGTTGGGCACGAGTGCATCCGATACATAAGGTATGATGTTATCCTACCATAACACACCCTGGAGGGCATTATTGCTATTATACAGTGCCGTGTTGTTGCAGAATTTAAAAAAAATATTTTAAAGATGTTTTATTTGGTATGGAAAAATATTTTTAAGAGAAGATACAAAAAAACCACACTAATGCTAACAATCATCAAGAGGGTCACAGAGAGGCTGAGACTAGACCTGTGATGAATCGGATGTACTGGGATAACATCATGGGTCTAGCCCAAGACTGACCAATCAGAGGCCAGCATTCGTTCTTGTCATTGTATAATCACATTTTTTTATGTAATCTATGTAAATAAGGGCTCATGCTGTGAGGATGCACATGCTGGATGTTTCCCATACCATCCATGTTTATAGGTATACTGAGGTGGCACAGCCATTTGCTGCACTTCCTTGAAACATGCTTTGCACTCCTCAAGGTGGGAGGGCTAGCTCAAGCAGACATTTCAAGAAGTTCAGGATCCACTATAAGGGCTAGACTTGGAAGGGTTATGTAAGCAGCAAAGGGGTGAGAGACTAGTGAGCTATCCACCTGGAGGTTCAGGTGGGGCAAAATTAGGTCAAGACTGATTTGAATTGAAGCTGAGGGAGGTCCTGTCCTGTTGAGAAGGAAGTTAAGTTCCTTACATATTTTCAACTTTAAAGTAAGTCCTCACTCCCAAGGCAGAAGAATGAAGAACTGAATACAAAACAGATCTCGGTCAGTTTTTCGACTCTGGTCTCGGGAGGAGTTGGGCCGAGAGCAGGCTGCAGTAAAACTGGTGGGGTGGGGAAGTGCTCTGACTTGGCCTGGGCTGGTCCCTTCCAGGAGTTATTCAGCTGTAGTCTTAAATGTTTTTTGGGCATTATTTGATGCTGGTTGATTTGTTTGCATTACACAAGCCACCCGCCCTCTTCACTGTCGACATATGCGAAAATCAGGACTTTTTTGTTACTTTGTCCCCCCTGTAAAAATAACAAACTACGCCCCTGCCTGGGAGTGATGATCACTAGTGACCTGAAGCACTCTACGCAGTGCAAGAAAGCAGCAGCAGCAAATGGCAACAAGGGCAAACAAGATGCTGGGATGCATAGCTAGGGGGATCAGTAGTAGGAGAAAGGAGGTTATATTACTGTTGTGCAGGTCATTAGTGATGCCACATCTAGAGTATAGAGTTCAGTACTGGTGCCCACACTTCAAAAGAAACATTAACCTGCTGGAGAAGGTCCAGAGGAGGGCTACAAAGATGATAGGAGCCAGCAGGGCAAGGCATACTAGGAGAGGTTGAGGGCACTGAATATGTACTCCCTGGAGGACAGGAGGGGGGGACATGATTGGGACCTTAAAGTACTTGAAAGGGATAAATAAGGTGGATAAGGAGGGTCTCTTTAAGCTGAGTGGCAACCATAGCACGAGGGGGGCACAGTCTTAAGCTCGGAGGGGGGAGGTTTACGAGGGAGGTCGGGAAGCAGTTCTTCATGGAGATGGTGGTGGAAACTTATAATGCGCTGCCGAAAGAGGTGGTCTCACTAAAGACTGTAGGAAAGTTCAAGAGAGGCTGGGATAGGCATGGGGTAATGGTCATGGGTAGGGAGGATGGGAGGAGTGAGGAGGGGTGACAGGAACAGTAACTCAAGCTGTGGACCCTGCAATGTAAACAGACTAGATAGATCAAATGGCCTTCTTCTGCTGGCACTTTGTATGTATGTATGTATGTATGCAATATTTCCCACCTTATAATCTTCATTAAAAGAACTAATCTGAAAGCTCTACAATTTAAGCTACATTTTATAAATTGGATACACAATCTCCTCACCCAGAATATGGCATTTACCATCACTTGTGAGAGGGCAGGACTTTCATAACTCACTCATGGCTCTGCCACTCATGAGTTATGGTCCTGTCCACTTACTCATGATGTTAAATGGTATATTCTGAGTCTGTCCATTGTACATCCCATATAATTTAGTGCTCCTTGCCAGGCTGGGGAGTAATGGATGGTGCTATTCAGGGGGTTCACTTGGCTCCATGTACTTTTACACATCAACATTTCCATACATACATAGGTAGGCACAGGGTCATGTTGCCTAAATCAAAAAACGCACAGCAATGAATGCCACAAGCAAAAGGGCGTGCGCTGCAATGACGTCGGGTCAAACACTGATACGACATAGACAGCGCATACCCTTAAAAACAATATGATTCCTTGTTTTTTTGAGGGGGTCTTGACACCCGGCACCCCCAGAATTTATATAATAAACTCCGGGGTGGCCTTAGGATGGGGAGAAACCTGGGAGGGGGGAACTTTGTTTACAAAATAAAAACAAACACAAAAGTAGTTGCACTGGCAGACCTGGGGGAACCGAACCACAGTCCCAGATCAGGTCTTCTGATTCCACCATGTTCTGGTGCCTTAGCCACGCCATCATGGGAGCAGCTTGACCAGGCACCCAGCACATGGCAACTTTATACTTCCATGTAAATCATGTACAGCGACAGGAGTAGCAGTAATTCCCTACCACTGTTATACCCCTGTCACTGTAAATTCAGTTGAACTCTACACAGCACTATTAGTGTTGTGCTGTCTTACATGCACGGTATTGACCCAGTACCAAACAGGTGTCACTGTTTGCAGGGATGAACTCTCCCCTGCAAAAGCAATACAGCATACATGATTGCAAATCACCTGTCCAGATGTTAGTGACTGCGTATGAGTTGTGCAATCACTGACATACTGGACTGTAACAGCTGAAAGGTTTGCAAATGGCACATGACCCAGGCTCATTGTACCACTACCAAAATCATTTGCCTCATCCTGCAGCTTGATGGCCTGGTCAACATGCATATACACGCCATTTCTCAACATTCCTGGTTATCCAAAGGCCCCAGAATCATATGAGTTGGTTGTCCATGTCCTTGGTGTTCAGCAGATTCTTCCTCAATAGCCCCTCCCCCTGTTACTGTTGTCAGCGATGCTTAACCCTTCCCTTTACCCAAATGAACATTCTGGCTCACTTGCACATTTTACAAGAAAATGTAAAAGCAGCCATTATTCACTGCAGTCAGTTCTTGTTTCTTTTTGCTTCAATAATTGTATTGAGAGCCCCTGAGGGATAATCCAGTGCCTAGACTTTTCTAGTGATGACATCTTGCAGTCCTCTGATTTGGGTTGCTTTCAGTTAAGGTCTCATGGTATGATACTGTCACAGGGGGCCAATCAGAGTACAAGTTGTGACAAGGAGTGCATAGTTAGGACTTGCAAAAACTCCTTTTTAGCCTTCAGCAAAACCCATCATGCATCTCCGAAGACCACTTGAAAGAAACTGCATTTTTATTTAGTGGCTTTCAATCAGAACAATGACCTTGCCAAAGATAACCAGGTTACACCAAGGTACAGTTCTCCAGGTTGCACTTCTCGCCTGAGCCTTATTCACTTTGATAAGGTTCAGGCAAGGGGTAAGATGTAGCAGATGCCCACAGCAAGTTAGGCACAGATAGGTGGGTTAACAAAGGGAAAACAAGAGACACCCTCTCCTGGGTAGGGTACTAAATAAATTTCAGACAAGCAAATGGAGAGGTAGGAATTCAACAGGTGTAGAAAGGAGGCAGTAAGGTAGTGGGAAGTTTCAACAGCACTAAGGTAAAAGAAGGAAAGAGTATGGGAGTGGTACAGTGCAATGGGTGTGGTGCTGCAGCTGTTCTGGATACTTCCTGGAGACTGAGATGCTACCCCGTTTGTACTCACTTGTCTGGGTCAAGGGCAGAGGTTGTTGGACTCTGGCCCAAACTGGCAAGGATGGAGAAAATCTTCTGCCCCACCCAAGGGCCACCAAGTCTGCTCTCACTCCCCCAGAGGATGCTGAGGCAGAGTGGTTGGACCATGATGGACTCTGGGAGTGTGGGGGTGGCAGGAAGGGTACACAGTCCTCAGCTTGTACCACTGCCAAATTTCTTTGCCATATTGGCAGGACAGGGCAGCTGGGAGGAGGCACATGTAGGAGTGAGAAGGGAGGAAGTGGCATTCTCAGAAGGGGAGGTTCCAAGGAGGTAGGAACATGTGTCCAGCTGAGGAGGAAGTAGCTGCTGGTGGGGACTGTACTGTTAGGGGAATAGACTTAGTAGCAGTTGGAGGAAGGGAGAGGGAAGTGAAGTGCCTAAGAGGTGCCCTGCCCATGTCCATTTTCCTAGCTTTGCTAGCCTCTCTCAAAATCCCACAACAGCCTAACTCAGGGACCAGTAACTGGGGCTGGTCCATACCCCACTGTGAAGGGTAATCTTACAGGGTTTCGCTGGGGGGGGGTGGTTAACGTTTGGGTGTACGACTTGGTGGACAGGGCCACTGATGAGGACAAAATGTGGCAAAAGTGGCCTGACTAGATAGGGAGCATACCAAAGATAAGTGAGGTAGAAAATTGTAAATTAGAAAATAAATAAATAAATGGTGTATGTCAGAATCAAGTCACATGACTGTGCAGGTATAATTACAACACTACCAGACTGGTCAGTTAATATGTTGCTTTTCTCCTGAGTTTTGAGGCATTTTTCACCATTTTATAAGCATGATAACACACTCCAGGGAGTGTCGCTATGCTGTAATAATACGCATGTCCCAGGTGGTTAAAGGCATGAGGCGAAAGCCACCCAGGCGTATGGTTAGTCTAGTGATAACAGTATAGTGATGGGAGGCTATGAGGTAACAAGCATATCTTTAGGTTCATAAAGCTGGTGTTTATGTTGATACAGACTTTGCCATGTAACCTCCCCCCTCAGCTATAATAATTATCGCTGTGTTATGGCTTCAACATCATGCCTCGACTGCCTACAAGTTCTATCAGGGGAAGCTCTCTTATTATCTTCTTGCCCTTCTTTCCCGTTATCAACCACGATTACAAACTCTAGCCTTTCCAAAACAATGACTTCTTCTTTCCCAACTGCAATAAGCAGCCATTGTCTACCACCTCCCTCATCTTTGGAACCTCTTCTGACCAGAGGCCCCACAGGCTACCAGCCTAAGAGCTCTCAAACCAAAACTTGGTAATTGTACTGTGGAGATCTGTATTTATGGGAATGAAATGGTGCAAAAATTACATACAGCTAAACGACACTACTAAACAGATACGATCACCTTTTTTTGCCCTTCTCCACATGTAAATAAAGATATCTAGGGCAAAAAGTAAGCTGAAAATAAAGCGCTACCAGCACCAAAAATAGCAGGCAGAAAGGTTTTGTAATTTTGTAAAGTACTCCCTTAGAACTTTTTTATTTCTGAAGTGTTTGTTCTTTTTCTATGTGGTCATTAGACAGTTTCTACTTAATAGTATTGGGTGTGATGCGAAAAGCAGTGCTTCACCTCTACTCTAAGCAGACAAATCTAGTTCTGTTTCTCCCACTACATCATCACCATGTGACCTCAAAACCTGCTGCTGGATTGGTAATGTGTTACAAGTTGTCAATCAAGCAGCAGGACATTGACTCTTCTTGGTTACTAAAGATGTTACTTTCTGCGAGGCCACAGTGCTGAGGATGTGTAGGGAAGAACACAGCTGACTATGTCAGCCTCCAGGAAGGGGGTTGTTCCACATGTAACCCCCTCTGCGGGAGGGGGATTCCCTGGACAGCATTGTTGCTGCACTCCCTAGGCTTCCAGCTGCTGCTGCTGCCTTCCAGGCCACTGCCAAACTCTTGTGTGGCTCTCTATTCAACCGTGTTTGTGGCACGACAAGAGAGAAATTGGAACTTCAGCACCTCCTGCAACCTGTGCATCAGTGGCTGTAGCCAGGTTTCTTCACTCCTAGTCCCAGGATCCAGGCAGAGGGGACCGGGAGCAACCAGGGACACATCACATGTTTGGCACCTTGATGCCACAAGGACACACAGCCACCATCTCTCAAGTGGGAGTGCCTATGTCAGGGGCTCCTCCCGACTGTTTCCACTCTACTGCCCCCAGCACACCATGACTCATGGACCACTGCACTACAGCCACCTCTGACGGACAGGACGATAATCCAGGAGGGCTGCACCGAGTCCCTGGGACACAATAAATGGAATAAAAGTGGAGACTTTAGAGCACAGGGCTCCATCAGGATGTGAATGAGGCCATGTTGTTGACCTTTGCCCCCGCAGGCCAAATAATCAATGGAAATGAAAGCCCCTCCAGCAGCAGCAAAGAGTTGTGAGGAAAGATGATATCAGAGGCCCTCCTGGACTGGCAGGCTTAAAAGGGCCAATCAGAGTTTAGGACAGGACAGAAGCTCTGATAGACAGCCTGCCTGACAAATGAGATGCTAAAGTGGGAGAGAGAAGTTTCAGGCCTCACGAGGAGTTTGTGGCAGTCATAGAGAGACACTGAGGTGGTTAGACCTGCTGCTGGTGAGATCAAGCTAGAGGCTTGGCCAGGCAAAAAATCCTGTGATTCCTCACCAGGGTTCATCCTGCCAAATCACTGTGAGCTCTATCCTGGGCTTATACTGTCTGGAGGCAGTTCCAGAGAAAGGAACCTGTTTAGTGAAAGCTGTGAGATTGTGCCAGACAGGTATGGGTTGAAAGAAACCACTGAGAGTCTGTGCCTGTGGGGCATTGCTACAGACCGAAGCTTTTGAGCTGTAGAAAGTAGAGACAGAGAACTGCATCTTACTCAGGTTGCTTTAGAGTGGCACGATATCAAAAGAGTGAAAGCAAAGCAATGAAGAAAATAACAGCGCATGAAAATCAGCGCCAACAAACACAGCGAACAGACATAGTAGCGAACAGTCAAAACAGCGAAAATCAGCAGGAAAAAAATGTGAGCTATAAATCCAACTCGGGAACGGCTAAACTCGAAGGGTGCACAGATTTACTAATATGACTCCATGGGGAAGGCAACTCGGGAGGGTGGAGAAATTTGGGTGGGTGGGCAAATTAAGTAAAGAACTCCATGGGGAATCAACTCTGGGAGGGGGGAAATTTAGGTGGGTGGGCAGATTAAGTAAAGGAACTCTGTGGGGACACAACCTGGGGGACAAAGTTGGGACAGGAGCAGATTTACTATTCTAACTTTGGGGGGGACAAATTGGGGAAGATTTAGTATCATAACTCAAGGAGGGGGGAGGAGGCAAGGGTGTGTGTGACGAGAAATAGAAAAGTAAATAAATAAAAGGAATATGAGGGACTCAGTCTTTAGCCCAGATCAGCTGGACATAGCAATGCCATTCACAGCCTGTCACTCTAACCTCTAAGTCACACTGCCAGGATGGTAAAGCAGCACAAAGTCGGGAACTAACAGAGCTCAACCTCACTGCAGACATTTGTCTGCATGAATGCTACCTACATCACTCAAATAACAATGCGTTATAATAACCACTTCACCAATATGACATTCGCTCTATTTCATTCACTGAAATTCACTCGCTATTTTGACAGAACACCTTTTAGAGCCAGGTAAGGGGCTTTCTATCCCTTATCTAGGGGGATGGATAAGGGAACAAAGAGCCATGGGGCACATGCCATGAGTACGTGGGTACTGTTGATCCGGAGGGCAGTTGGATTGTGGGGGATGCTCCTAAGGTCTGGTCTCCTTGAAAACTTGGAAGCCACTGTGTAGTGGTCCAGTGACTGAGAGCTGAGCCAGAAGGGCTGTGTCCTGAGAGTTGTGAGAGGGGCTGTGCTGCTGCAAAACATCTGAAAGAGATTTCATCCCCAGGCCACTGGGGCCTTTACCTGACTGCTGCCCATCTGACTGCTGTGTGCTGCTCCCTGCCTCAGCTGAGCTGCTAGTGTTGGCACTGCTGGTCTCTTGCACAGTTCAGATTTAGATTACAGTTACCTTATCTTATTTACAAGTTGTTTTTTACATTTGGATATCAAGTTCTTTAAATTGTGCCAGCACACTGTGTCCTGTAAAAGGGTCAAACTGCAAGCTTGCTAAATTTCTTCAGGTGCACCACCAGAAAAACCCAAGCAACATAGCTACCAGGTCTGCAATGGGACTTTAGTGTGTAACCCCCCTACAAATGGAGGTTCCTAAATTGTCTTCCTGAGCATGCCTAATGCCCACTGCCAGGTTGGTGTTCTGTGTTCTAACCGTTTAAAAGTGTCTGCATGTGAGTGCCCCATTAGCCTCCGTGCCTGTCTCTTTAAGAGCTTTCATTTTCGTAGTGTATAATTTATCTGGGTGGGGGCCGAGTAGTTTCAGGCTCGAGTCCCACCTGGGCTGCAATACAGCTGCTTCATTCTGCCATCGCTAATTGTGCAAAGGGAGCTTTACAAGGATCTGTAATTGTTTGTTGAGTATCTGCTTTAATAATAATAATATCATAGTTTGTCTAACCTGCCTTCCTTTGCAGCATGGACTTTCTGCTAATCACCACCATCTTGGTTCTGGACTGCCAGTTTGGACCAATCAGTACCTTTGGGGAACCTAAAATGGAGCCTGTCCCCAGAGGTCTTGTGGAGTGAATTTCTGTAGGAATTGTAGTTTTTACTGTTTGGTGCCTAAATGGACCTGGAGGGGGAGCCCTTACTGTGACATACAGATGGATCAACCAACCGAACCTTTTGGATCACTGGGAAGTCCCAGAGCTGCCTGTAGCAGTGCATCAGTGTTTAGTTGGAGTTGAGAGAGTGAACAGCTCAAGTAGTTTGAGCAGCTGCTCTTGCATAGTAGTGTGGGTGAATTGGTGGGAAGGCTGTGTCTGGCCTGCCTGCTACCATCTTCTCAAGTGAAGAAGTCTGCATTAATATCTTAGACTTTATCTGAATTTGCTGTAATTGTGACTGGAATCCTGAATTGTGACAAAGTGAAATTTGCCTGGTGTGGGCCGAAGATTTGCCTTGGTGCGATCGGCCTGTCAGGACTTGAGACAACTGCAGAGCGTACTGTTTGCACAGAGACACTGTTTATTGCAACCGGACTGTCATCCGAACTATGGTGTTTGCCTATCCTTTACTATAATTGTGCTGAACGTGCAGTGTAGGTCGCAATTTGGTTCCCCACGTTGCTTGAATGTGTCACCCTAGCTGGAAGCTGTATCTAGCACTTTATCGGACTGTATCCAAACTGTTCACCTGGTCTGGGCCTCTCCATCTCTGCCTAGATTGCAGCTCACGCCACAGAGTTACATCTGATGGAAGACCCGCCTGGGGATTTGGCTCCCTGCTCAACACCATTGAACAGGATCGACCACCACAGTGTGTCATGAGGGCCCTACTTCTCCTGGCACAGCAATCAATCATCCCGAGGTCTTCATTTCGTCCATCCTGCCTCCTGGTCTGGGTAACGTGAGTAAACATTAGGGTAGCTACCTGCAACAGAGCTCAAATTAATGTGTCATCTGATTTAATTGTCTTGGTTAATCATTATGAACCGAGCCCTCCGGCTCTGGAATACAAATTGTAGGTTAAAGTGCAAGTTGTATTTTTCCTTCCTAAGGGCCCCAACAACAGCTGCAATGCTTGTCTACCCTGGGCAAGCCTCCGGGCTAACCTGCAGACCAACAGGGTACCCAGAGAGTGTGTGACTGTGTTAGAGGGACTCTTAGAGGCATGCATGTTTAGCCTGATTAAATCAGACCCAGAATCAAACACCAGATTACTGCCCCCCCTTGTTCACATCCCCCAATAAATTAGATCTAAATCTTTTTACATTTACCCTGGCTATTGTGTACCTTTGTGGTGTGGATACTGTGTTGCTATTGCTTTTCTCCATTGCAGGTCTTGTTTTGCAGGGGGTCTCCAGGGTCAGTGCATCTGAACATTGCATTCTGGTGTTCATTGTAACTGTCTAATTGCTGACCAGTATAGCCCACTAGAGGGGTTAGAGGGGGGTATCAGTGTCCTGGAGGGCTGTACTCAGAGCAGCTATGTTACCATTAACCCTGTCCTCCGGGTGGAGGCACCCGTTCATAGAACTCAAGCCCCTCAACCTGCGACTAGTCACGTAGGCAGAGGCAGTATCCCTTGGGATAGTGCCACCTGGGGTTACAAGTGTAATTCCTGGGTACCCAGAGTCACTGGTTTTTGTGTCATACTTGAAATCATAGTTTTAATATTGGTACCAGCTGGAGAGTTTACTGCTCCCTGTGTAGTGTAATTCATGCTTTTGTGCCCATTGATTGGGCAGGTGCTTCACAGACTGTGTGGGATCTGAGAAGGTGGTAGTGACCCACAGTACAATGGCTCCAAGTGGGCACTGCTACAGGGTGGGCATGCTCAACATGACTTGCAACTGTCTAACCTCCTTTTCTCTCCAGCTTCCAGGCCTGTGTTCTTAAATAAAAGCACTGTTAATTGGTTAAATTTCACTTCTGTGCATATGCCCACTTTGTATAACCTGATTCTCATGTTTATGGGTGAAAATAACAGCTGTCTTATTGGTCCCCAGGGGATGGTCCAGTCCAATGTTGGGAAGTGAGTAGGTATGGCATCCCAGCGGGTGGTACAGTGCACAACATCTGGCCCACTTATCCTCTCTGGGTGGAGACACCGCACTATTTCATATTTTGTTCCGGGGAAAACCTCCCACCACAGGAGAAAGAACGAACCCAACCCTTTCAACCAGCTGGGCCCTGTACAGTCACCAGGTAGGGGTGTGAACCCAAACACAGTGACCAGGGGGTCACACACACATACAAACATATGAAACTTGCCAGCAGAAACAGGCCTTATGGTCTATCAAGTCTGCTTGTATGTGCAGCTAGCACCCCTATTATAGCAGCTGCCTACCCAACCCCCCGCCTCGCCTCCTGGAACTGCTCAGTGTTCTTTACCCAGCCTCCCTTCTGTGCCCTGTCCCAGGCCCTTTTGAAACTCCCCACTGTCCTGCATGCCACCATCCCCTCTGGCAGTGCGTTCAATTTCAACACAACCCCCTCTGTGAAATTATGCTTTCTCATCTCCCTCTCTAAACGGCCTCCCTCCAATCTCAGCCCATGCCCACTTGTGTCCCTTCCCTTCCTCTGCTTAAACAGCTCCTCTGCATCAGATTTGTTGATCACCCTCAGGTATTTGAAAGTCTCAATCATGTCCCCCCATCCCTTCTCTCCTCCAGGGTGAACAAACTCAAGTGACTCAGTCTTTCCTCATAGGTTCTGTCCTCCATCTCCTGTATAATTTTTGTCACCCTGCACTACACCCCCTCGAGAAGCTTGACGGCCTTCCTTTAGGTATGGATGCCAATAGTGCATGCAATACTCCAACTGTAGCCTGACCAAGGAGCTGTAAAGGGGCAGGATCAGCTCCTTGTGCCTGGATGAGAATCCCTGCGTGATGCACCCCCAACATCCTACTGGCCCTAGCTGCTGCCCTCCTGCATTGAGCAGAGTTATTCGTGCTCCCCATTACTATGACCCCCAGGTCCTTCTCCTCCTCCTCCTCAGTGACCTCTAACCGCACCCCACCCTGCCAATATTCCCTCTTCTGGTTCCTCACCCCGAAGTGCATAATTTTGCACTTCTTTGTGTTAAATCCCAGTTGCCACCTTGCTGACCACTCCTCAAGCCTGGTGAGGTCACCCTGTAGCCTCTGCCACCCCTCTATGACATCCACTACAGCTCCCATCTTGGTGTCATCTGCAAACATACTGAACCTGCTCTTTACCCTGTGCGCTATATCTGATATGAACAGTCCAAACAACACCGGCCCCAGCACAGAGCCCTGCAGCACACCACTGGTCACTGACTTGGGAGATGAGAGTTCTCCCCCCACCACCACCCACTGCAGTCTATCCCCAAGCCAATTTCTGATCCAGCCAGCCATCTTAGCCCCCACCCTTACGTGTTCCAGTGTTGCCCCCAGTTGTCCATGAGGTACTGAGTCAAAGGCCTTGATGAAATCCAAATACAGGACATCCACTGCATTGCCTTTGTCCAGTTCCCTCATCACCCAGTCATAGTATTCTATCAGGTTGGTCTGGCATGATCTCCTTGAGACGAACCCATGCTGCTGCCCATCCTGGAGACCATTGACCTCCAGGAAGGTTACCAGTCTATCCTTCAAGATTGATTCCATTAGCTTACCCACTATGGAAGTGAGACTGACAGGTCTGTAGTTGCCTGGCTCATCCTTTGGGCCACTCTTGTGGATAGGCACCACATGAGCCAACCTCCTGTCCTGCAGTATGCATCCCGTGTCCAGGGAGGTATTGAACAGGTTAGTCAGTGGCCTGGCCAGCACCTCTGCCATCTCCCTCAATGCCCTAGGGTGAATGTCATCAGGATTTGGTGCCTTATCCACCCTAAATTCCTTCAGACTTTCCAATACCCTGCTTTCTTGAATCACTTCATCAGTCACCTCTTCCCCCCTTCATCCCCACCCCTCCAGTTCACAGAGGTAGCGGACTTCCTACCTCCCTCGTGAACACAGAGCAGAAGTATTCATTCAGTACCTCTGCTTGTTCCCCTTCCTTCTCCACCCACCCCCACCCTTCCTAATCTGAACTATCTGGTCCTTGTAATTTCTTTTTTCCCTTAAAGAATTCCTTCTCCCCCTCCCTTATGTCCTGATCCAGCCTCGGTTCCTTGGCGGCCTTGGCCTACCTTACTAACTTGGTTACTTCCCTGGCCCTCTTTGCGTACCGTACAGCTCCTTGTCCTCCCCCCTCCCAGTTCTCTTCATTCACCTAAACACAGCTCTCTTGGCTCTCACCCCCCTCCAACACCCTCCTGGTCATCCAGTATGGCACCTTGGCCCTGGACTTCTTGCTCAGAGTCCTGGTGCACGCTACAGTAGCCTCTCTCAGGCCAGACTTTATGATCTCCCACTTTTGGTACATTTCTGTCTCTGACCTAATTCCCTCAAGGCTCCCCCGCAGTATTTCCCTCAACCTTCCAAAGTTCGCCCATCTGAAGTCCACTACCTTTGTTGCTGATCCCACCGTCTCCTTGCTCATGCTTAGCCTGAACCACAACGAAAGGTGATCAGTCCCAGCTAGAGGATCCTCTACCAGTAGCTCCATCTCCACCTCCCCATTTGATAGTGCCAGATCTAATATGTTGCCCAGTTTGGGTGGTTCCCCAACCATCTGCACCAGATGGCTATCCTGGAACGCATCCAGAAGCACCTGTTCCCTGGCACTAGTGGTGGCTTGGGTTCCCTAGTCCACCCCAGGTAGATTGAGGTCCCCGACAATCACCACGCTCCCCTTACACAGTCATCTAATCTGATCCGCCAACTCCCTATTCATCTCCTTGCATTGTGCCGGTGGTCTATACACCACCCCTAGCCTCAGTTTCCTACCCTTGGGGTCCAGGAACTGAATCCACATTGCTTCTGTCCTCCCCTCCTACCCCTCGTCCCTTGTGCACCTGATGCCATCCTTTACGTAAATCACCATCCCTCCTCCCTTCCCCACTCCCCTGTCTTTTCTATACACCCTGTACCCAGGGATTGTCAGATCTCAGTCCTGGTGTTGGTTGGCCCATGTCTCCATGATGGCTGTGACATCCACCTTCCCTGTGCTTAAGACAGCCTGTAGCTCAGCTATTTTATTACCCAGGTCCTCACATTTAGGGAGACTACCCTCCACCCAACCCTCACCTGCTTCTTGTCCCACGCCCCCTCTGTTTGATTCCCCCTTGGCACCCCTCCTTACAAACCCTTCTTTCTTGGGGGTTAGCTCATACCACTCCCCTACCTGGCAGTCCTGCATACTATCTGCACACTCGCCACCCCCCCAGTTTAAAATCCCCCTTGAAGCTATGTACTCCTCCAGTTTCTGTTTCAATGCCCCTGCCCAGCCCTACTCAATTCTAACCTGTATGCTGCATATAGGTCACTATTGTCCCATATAACACTTAATACTTTCAGATGGAAAATCTTCTAATTAGCGGAGCAGAAATGTTAAAAATACTTCAGATATAAGACGTAATAGCTGACTACTTCTAAAAGTTACTTTATATTCCAAGCAGTACACTAGCTCTTCAAAGCCTCTGTTTAAAGATGGTTCCATGTGCATGTGCCTCACTTCCTCTGCCTTTAAATACTTCTTTTCAGCAACAGTCAGCACTTGGTCCTGAAGTGACCCTTTGTGAATTGTTTTTCCTGTAATTGTAACACTCACAGATGTACCTGCTAAGGAGTACATTGGTTTTGCAAATCATGCATGCCAGTCGATGTGCCTGTTTGAAGAGCTAGTGTGCTGGCTGAAATAAAAAAAAAAAAACAGAGAACCATTACATCTTATATCTGAAATATTTTTTTTTCTTTCTCCTTTTGCTAATTAAAAAATGCATTTCCTAACAGTGCTAGGTGGAACAGTACTTTACATGAAGGCTGACATAATGCTGACATTCAGTAAAAATACCACCAACAGCTTAATCTGGTTCAAGGTCAGTTGGCATTCATCTGTATCCCCCTCCCCCGGGTCGTGCCTGAAAATAGGCAGGATTTGTCTAGTGCACTTACCCGGTCAACAAAAGCTAAATAAAAATAAAATAAATTGAATTATGTTCCTCCTTGTACATCTTCGGCATTGTGACCTCACTGACATCACAACTGAACAAGAACAGCCAGTCACCTGCTACCAGATCAATCACGTGTGACATCACAATCAGTGACATCACAATGATGATGATGTACAGTATGACGAGGAACAGAACTAGATAGTTTCCACATAACGTACTGCTCTTTATATCACACCTGATACTATCAGATACAAGGGCTTCTAATGAGAAAATGGAAAAAATACTTCAGAAATAAAATGTAATAACTGACTACTATTAAAAATTGGTAACATTTTCTGCCTGTCCTTTTGGTACTACTAGTTATTTAATATGTGTACAGTATATGTTATTTATATGTTATGTATTAGTTGCTATATGTACATTAAACACTATTCTCATTCATTGAATTTGTTCCCTTTGTTCATGCCTGAAGTCCCTTGCTCTCCCATAGGTCGCAACTGGAAACAAGATTTTTTTACCTTGGTCTGCCTTTCCTGGTGCAAACAATTAAATAAACTGTATAAGCAGAGAAAGTTTGAAATGAAAAGTTTAAGTTGCAGGAAACAGAGCAGAGCGAGATGCTGCTGCCGCTGCCATTTTTGCAGCACTGGTAGTGATGGAATGTTGACAGCGAGAAGTTGTTTGGATGTTTTAGCCAATCATAATACAGGGATTAGCATACTGTCCCATTATGAGCTGCCACTATATGGTTATGGCAAAATAACCAGACAGTAGTTCTGCTTTCTGATTGCCAGAGAGGAGTACTTTCCAGGATAATACAGCATAACCAGACACCAGCGTGTTTTATTGCCTTTACATTACCCCTCGGTGATGGAATAATCATCTGTAGCAGATTAACTCCAAGGAACAGAGATTAGTTTGTGTGCAGATGTTCTTAGTGACAAGGGATGGAATACAGTGGGGTATGCTGGTATGGGTCTCTGTCCATAATGCACTCACTCTAAGTTGCGCCTGTGTACATGTTATTTATTTCAGACAGTGAACAGGAAGACAGGACAGGCCTTTACAAGGTAAGTCTGGACACATTTCTGCTTACCAAGGGACTCACTGGGTATCCTGGTTAGTAGAATGGATATGGATTCAGGGAATCCCTATAAATTGGTACATGTTTGCACAGCAGACTTATTTCATACCCTGGGGTGGGGGGATGGTTCTAGAGTCCTTTCCAATTTGAATGACTATGTTATTATGTAAGTACTTTTGCCATAGTAGTAGTAGAGATATTTTAACAGGTAAGTGTTTTGCCCTAAAAGCTGCCGTTTATGTTATAAAGAGGCTGTTTAACAGTAAGGCAGAATTATAAGGTGTGCGTGCTACTTTTCTCTCAGTGATTTTATCTTTATCTCTGTTCTCCTCAGTTCTTGAAAAATTCAGCTTGTGTTTTAGAACACGTGAAGCACTCAAACTTTTTATGAATCAAGCTTGGCATTCAGCTCATTGTCACTAAAGAAAAGCATCACTGTAACGTCTACATTATAGCCCTGGGCTCAGACTTCCTGAAGCCTTCACTTTTAGACCTCTCCATCACCAGCATCATTCAGCCTGGGATTAGATTCCTACTGCAGTCTTCCAGACAGCAAGCTTGTGAACCAAGTACTCCCTCAAGCCATCCCAGTGGGAATTGTCATCTCACTGCATCATCCTTCCGAGACGCTCCCATGAACCTCAAGGGTCATTGACAGAGGCTTCACTCAGTCACTAATTGGATCAGTTCCTGTTGACTTCAGTTAATTAGCTAACTAACCCCTCTTTGGTCACTGATGTGGTGGCTATATCCTGTTTATTGGGCTGTGCTTGACCTTCTACTGTACTGTACAGTATGATGTGGCATGGAATGGTACGTTATCAGCATCATGTCAATGGATCACTCGGTAGGACTCTTGCCTCTGGATCAAGTTGGTTGCAGATTCAAGTCTCACGCCAGACCCTTGGTTTAATCCCCAGCACTGAGACTGTAGTGCCGCATTGTCTGATGTGCTGTCTTTCTGATGAGATGTTAAACTGAGGTTTCTTCAGCCCTTCCCTGGTAGTTGCCCAGGTGGAAGCTGAAGATCCCCTGGCACAGTTCTAAAGAACGGATGAGTTGTCTCCAGTCTCCTGGCCCAGATGCCTTCCCTCAATAACGCAAATAGAAATATAATGCAATATAGCTGTGTGGGAGGAAATAACAAGCTTAACAGATGCTGCATGTATACTATGCACAGCCCCTGTACTACCAGAACTCATTACTCAAGTAAAGAATTATCATCATTAGAGATTTTGACACCCATGGTAAGAAGAAGAAGAAGAAGAAGAATTAGCATTTATATAATGCTTTTCATATGCATGGTATCCCAAAGTGCTTTACAAGCAATGAGTGACTGGTAATGAAGTGACTATAAAAGTGTAGTGGCTGCCATTTCACACACTGACACCTACACACAGACTTGGGCAATTGCCTGAACCTGTTTTATGGGAAGGAGAATGTTTATTTGTTTATTTATTTAGCTGGATTTTGTTAACCAGGTAGGCTCACTGAGACTAGAAGTCCCTTTTTCAGGAGTGACCTGGAATTAATTACATTCAAAGATAACATAAAAATTCAGGTGACAGCTCATGATAAATAGTAGATTTATGACACAAGTAGTGATTAAGAATATCACGACTTGTATCATAATTCGACTATTTATCCAGGACAGCGGGGACAAAATCAGCTACTGTTGCAAAAAGTGCCTTTTTTAATTTTTAAACATCCTCCTGGACACCCACTAGACCAGCACCAGAGATGGGCAGAAGGGGCCTCGGTTTAACATCTCATCCAAAGGAGGGCATACCCTAACAGTACAGTGTCCTCCTAGTACTGAACCTGAGGTTCCTCCTCTGTTAATTGCACCTTTGATTCAAAGCAGCAGGATTCCCTCTTATAAATCTTTTTGTTTTTCCAATCCACCTAGTACTGCACTGAGCATGTATGGTATAAACCCAAATCTCAGTGTGGGACTAGAACCCCAGTGTTCAAGCAGAGGCAAACCTACTGCTAACAAAGCCATGCAGGATAGCCCTATGAGGTAATAAATCTCTTCTTAGGAGTCCCAGGGTGACAGGAGGTTATAACAATGCATCTAGTTACACAGGTAACATTTTAGATATTGTAAAGTGCTTCTCTCGTTATCTATGTTGTTAGTATCCTATAATGGGGACACAGCCTTGATGTATGTTGCTTACTATCTATTGTTCTATAGTCATTCTAAAAAACTAACTACTTAAATGAACAAGTCAGGTTTTTTAAAGCATCAAAAGACCCATGTTAGAGTTTGTTTTTTTAATCTAAATCTGCCTGCCCCTATGCACCACCCTCATGAATGTCAACAAACTGAATGCCAAAGCAGAGTCCACAAAACAGGACCTGAGTCCTAACTTCCTACTGCATATTCAGATGAGACATTAAACCAAGGCTCTGTCTGCTTTTTCTGCTGGTTGTTCAGATGGAAGTGCCTCTTTTCTTGAGGCATGTCATTATCCGACAATAACACACACTCTGTCATCCCTTATTGCTTAGTTATGCACACCAACATCTGGAAGCAGCTTCATTTGCCTTGTGATTTGCTTGCACTGGGGATTCTTGTCCCCTGCAACTTAGAATGACTTTGATATATATATTCTGGCCTACGCAGCCAGTATAGTGTTATGGGACTTCTGGTTCCGATTGTCTATAAATGGAAGCCGAGATACACAGTTCTGTCCTGCCAAAAAACAAATCCAGTGACATCGGCCTTTTAAAAGCAGCCAAACCGTCAAAACATCAGACTATAACTGATTTTATGATGCCTGCCAAGCAAAAATGCAAAAATGGGTTGGGAGGAGTGCATATTAAACAGCCACAAAACAAACAAATCTCCCAACAGCAGACCGTGCTCCATGAGGACATCTCTGCCGTCATAGCCCAATCTCCGACACAGAACCTGGAAGAAGAGGAGGAATAGAGAATTATATCCAAAGCCCTCTGCAGTACTCTAAAACAAATAAACAAAACACTCACTAGGTTGGAGCAGAGAGCGGCGGAGGACCGACATGAACTATCTAAACTGAATGAAAAAACAAATCATCTAGAAAAGGAAGTCACCTCCTACATTGCCACTATTGACCTGCATAACTCAGCATTGTTAGACCTACACCACAGAGAGTTACTACTACAGCAACAAGCTGAGGAATTAGAAAACAGAAATAGGTGCAATAATTTGCGGCTGCATGGTGTACCGGAGGATACGGAAGCAGGCAATATGGTGCAGTTCATCGATAGTTTTTTGAAAGAAATTCTAAACCTCCCAAAGGAAAGAGAATTAGGTATAATCAGAGCCCACCATTCACTTGTTGCAAGACCTAAAGACCCTAAGGCCCGCTCAAGGTCTATAGTGATGGCCTTTATAGATTTTAGAATTAAAGAAGAGTTACTGAGGCTGGCATGGTCCAAAAAGAAAATAGTGTTTGGTGATGTCCCATTGTACTTTGACCAAGACTATGCACCCCAGACCTTGGCCCACTGGCAACAAGTGTACCAATTAGTGAAAGTCTTGAGGCAGGCTGGTCATCAAGCCCAAAAAGAGTATCCAGCAAAAGTGCAGACTGAGGAGGGCTGGAAACGTTTCACTGACCTGGAGGAAGCCAAAGACTGGATCACATTGCTGGGAATCCAAGTGCCAGAGGAAGGTATGTACCACAAAGAGAGGTCCCTCGCAGAGAGAAGCTGCCAAGTACAAGGAACCAGAAAACAGGGGCCAAGAGGACCGAGGGGGACTTCCAAGATGTGGGACAGAGTCACAGCAAAAGCACTCCCCCAGTTCAAAGACCCGAATGTTTCTCCAGCACCAGCAGCAAGAGAGGAAACGATGGACACTTGATTGAGATAAGTGGCTGATAAGGGAACTTTGTTTGAATCTTTCCTCAGAGGGGGACAGTTTCTGTAGGAGCTGAATGACTTCCTCAACAGGGAAGATTAACCCATGATTAGGGCCCCAGGCCCACCTGATTGACTGGCAAATAGACTGGAGGTTTCTGGTAACTTTGGTGGAAGTACCAACACTAAGGGCCAGCAATGCTGGATGGGGAGCTTCGGGGACTGGAGGGGGAAAGGAGTAACATCTAGCACTTCCATTACCACTCCAGACATGCAGGATTTTCTGACATTAACCAGATCTTGATAATCTTCATGAAAGTCAGATTGTGCACTGAGCTTAATGTGCTGAAAGCCCGATGATCCACCTATTGGGGGGGGGGCTTCCATGTCTCTGGGAGTTTTTCTATTTGTATTGTTTTACCTATAAAAATTGGCTAATTCCATTATATGTTTTGTGGCTTACTCCTTTATTCACCTTGGCTTGGAGGTGGACCCTCGGTGCTGGAGTGTAAGGGCTGACAAGTAAAAGCAGCATACAAAAGAGGATCTGGGGGGGCCTCGGGGTGGATGTATATGGGGGCATCTGGGAGGGTGGGGTTGTGGAGGGGACAGAGCCCTACCTGGGCCGAGGCTGCTTCGGTGTTCCCCAATTACTTTGACTCATGGGTTGGGGGGCATGAGGTTCAGGCCTGAATAACTAGAAGGAGGTCCCTTAATGGAACCCAACATAATTAAACTCAGCCTTTGCTTGACAGACCATTGGGACCAAAAACTTGCAAGTGGGAATGCCTGGGGATTAAGAGGTGGCCTGGAGAGGTTCCTCTGGTCCCAGGGTAACCTAATTATAGCATTTTACTGGTGCTCCTCGAAAAACGCATGGTCCCGTCTAGAGGTAGAAGGAACCAGAAAGCCTGCCTTGGGGGAGCCCCTCCCTTTCACAGTATAGCCCACAAGAAATGCATTAGTCTATGGAACTGTGGCAGTTCAGAGTTGGGGGACCGAGGAGTGGCCCTGGGGGTGGGGGGAGGCTCCTGCTTCCGCTGTCCCTGGACTAGCCCTTGTGGCGCCCATGCTGGGGGGTACCCACCAGCCCAGGTTATGTATGTGCCTGGTGCCGAGGGTCCTAATTCAGGAGAAATATATTAGGGTGGGGTGACAAGCCAGTGCTTAAAAGTACGCACCAGGGACAGGAAGGGTTGTTTTTTAAATCAAGAGATGGATCATCGGGGCTATTAATGTTGGTTTAACATAGACTGGGGTGAGCTGAATGGGAACATCTTTTACACAAGCTCACAGGCAACAGACTTTAACCCATCTGGGACACCACCCTTATGGGGGGTGACATTTTGGAGAGGAAGTGGTGAACTGCAACTTCCTACCTCGCCTCACGAAGCCAACTTTAAGAGGCAGGAAGTGGGGTTCAATTATTACCTTGAAGTACCTTAGACCTAGCTAGGTCAAGAAAAAATATTGTATATAGTTCTTATAGTTAAGGTTTTATAGGTTTGATTGTTTATTGTAGTGTTTTAAAGGCAACCCAATATCTCCAGATGCTCAGGAGTAATAACCATAATTTAAAATAGGAGACCTAAAAATTGTGTCTTGGAATGTCAGAGGGATTAACAGCCCTGTCAAAAGGGCTACAATCATTCAAGACTTACAAAGGGATTGGGCGGGGGTGGCATTTTTATAAGAGACTCATTTAGGGGAAGAGGAGCATAAGAAATTACACAGAGGTTGGGTGGGAGAGGTATATACCTCACGCTATCAGACACATACACATTGTATGGGAGTAGCAATTTTGTTAAGGTGAGACATCCCCTTGAGGGTGGAAAAGGTAGAGACAGACCCAGAGGGAAGGTTCATTCAGATTGCAGGGGTTTACAGGGGCCAGAGTTGTACTCTGTTGAACTTATATACTCCAGATGAGGATCCTGAGAGAGCATCCTTTTAGCGAAAATCATAAGGGAGACAGTGACAGACCCAGGGAGCCTGAATATTATTGGAGGAGACTTTAATTCAGTGGTGGATCTACAGCAAGACAGAATAGGATCCAGGGTAGCAGGTCCTTCTAGATCAGGGAAGATAATCACAAGATTATGTACGGAGCTGGCTTTGGTGGATGCCTGGAGGTTCACCCTCCCGAGGGACAGGGACTACACGTATTATTCTCCAAAATACAAAATGTGTTCAAGGATAGATTTTTTTCTGGTGTGCTCGGAGTTAGTGCCTCAGATTGGAAATGCTAGCATAGGGAATAAGCTACGCAAGGAGGCACAATCTAGGACTGTTCTACGTTTGAGGGATCCCAGAGGTGGAGGCCCTACTACAGCCCCATCCCAAATAGTAAAACATTTTCAGGCATTTTATCAGAGATTCTGTAAAGCAGAAAGAGGTCTAGACCATAGTGAAAAGATCTTGAGCTACCTGAATAAGCAGCACCTCCCGAAACTAACAGAGGAACAGCGTCTAAGCTTAGAGTCCAACATTTTTAAAACAGGAGATATTACACAAGAGCAAACAATTAAAAAATGGGAAATCACTGGGGATGGATGGATTTGCCTTGGAATTCTATAAACAGTTTAGTGCAACACTGGTCCCTATGTTAGAGGAAGCTTTCAATGAGGTGGCGGGGAGAGGGGGCAGTCCCAGTGTCTTGGAACCAAGCACAAATCTCAGTTATTTTGAAACCCCAAAAAGACCCGGAGGACTGTAAATTATATAGGCCCATCTCTCTCCTTCCAGTAGATCTTAAGATCTTTACAGGGATATTAGCAGACTGCCTATAAAAAGTAATAGGAACTGTGGTCCATAAAGATCAAACAGGCTTCATCTCCGGAAGGTATTTGCAAAACAACATCAGACACCTGCTGAACATAATCTTGGCCCAAAAGAAGAAAAAAGAGCTCCAACTAGCTACCAGTATGGATGCAGAAAAAGCATTCGATAGGGTAGATTGGATATTTTTAAATTTGACCTTACAAAAATTTGGGTTGGGGATAAATTCGCAGGAGCAGTACGGGCACTATACAAAGCCCCAGAAGCAAGAGTAAAGGTAAATGAACACCTCTCAGATAGGTTTCCCTTACAAAGGGGCACAAGGCAGGGCTGCCCTCTCTCCCCTCTGCTGTTTTCCCTCTGTTTGGAACCCCTAGCGGCTGAAATCAGAACACATGGACATATAAAAGGGGTGTTAGTGGAAGGATTTTAGCAGAAAATAGCATTATATGTTGACGCTACACTCTTCTTCGGGGAGGAGCCAGAGGTCTCGGTTCCCCTATTATTGCAAACACTGGAGGACTTTGGGAGGTTGGCAGGGTATAAAATTAATCCAACAAAATCTGAGACACTGATCTTAAGTGTGATTCCTTCACAGAGTTTTAAAAATAACTTTCCATTGGCTTGGGTACATAACATAATCACATACTTAGGTATCAAAGTATCTGTAGACATATCCTTACTATATAAGAGCAACTTCTTACAATTATTTCAGGAGTTGCAGTCAGATTTGGCAAGGTGGCATTTATTATCTCTGACTTTATATGGGAGAATACAAACTTTAAAAATGAATGTTCTACCTCGCCTATTGTTTCTATTCCAAACTGTCCCGATACAGTACCCTAGGAGTTTCTGGACACAGTTACAGAGGGAGAAACAGAGATTTATCTGGGCCAGAAAATGTCCCAGAATTGCTAGGAACATCCTTCAGACAACAAGAGAAAGAGGCAGACTGGGTCTTCCAAATTTTTATCAGTACTACTTAGCGGCAAGAGGGATCCAACTATGTACATGGGCTAAACGTAGAACAGAGTCAGGTTTGTACCATTTAGAGGAGGCAGCCTTAAAAGATTGGGCTCTATGGGCCCTCCCAACAGACTCACTGTCCACCCAGATTTGGAGGACTACAGATATTCCCTGGATAAGGCACTCCCTTGGGGTCTTGGTTAGACTGAGAAAGGCCACTCACACCCCTGAGGGTCTGGGACCTCTGTCCCTGATCAGATATGAGCCGACTTTCGAGCCGCCCAGAAATGACCACAGATATGGTGTATGGGCTGCTCAAAAGCTCTCACCAGGATCTTTAATCTCTCCCACTCTCTCAGCCAGTTGCCTGACAAATGGAAGTCAGCAACAGTTGCACCAATCCATAAAGGCAGTGACCGGACCACCCATGGGAACTACCGACTTATCTCTATCCTTCCACCCCTCTCTAAGGCCTTGGAACGGATAGTAGTGGACCAGCTCACCTATCATCTGGGCAAATACAACATCTTTTGCCGGCAGCAACATGGTTTTAGAAAAGGACACAGCACTGCCACGGCCCTTCTTGAGTTTACGGGAGCCATACACAACTCCCTTGACCATGGTCTCCTAACCGGAGCGATATTCATAGACCTGTCTAAGGCTTTTGACACTGTCCACCATCGCCTCCTGCTTCATCAGCTACTGAACATTGGCCTCTCTGTGGAATCGGTGGCATGGTTCAATAGCTATCTTGACAACAGGACCCAATGTGTAAAAATAGTGGGCGTGTTCTCCAACACTAAAGAGGTACGCTCTGGTGTCCCCCAAGGCTCCATCCTGGGCCCATTGCTTTTCAGCCTGTTCCTCAACTCTCTCCCTGACTCCACCCCTCAGCAAGTTATACTCTATGCAGATGATGCTGTGATTCTTGCCTCCCATCATGACCCAAGCCACCTGCAACAAACCCTTCAACATGGTTTCACTTCAGTTGAAAACTGGTTCAAAGAACATAAGTTAATCCTTAACCAGAAAAAAACAAGACCATGACCAGCCACCAAAACAGGCACAAACATCTCCAACTCACTTTATATACCTGCCTTGGCAACTCCCTGGAACAGGTTGACTCCTTCAAATACCTAGGAATCACCTTAGACCCCTACCTATCCTTCGGAACCCACATAACCAATGTCACAAAAACAGTGAACACCAGACTGGGTTTACTCTACCGGCAATGACGGCATCCGACAAAAAAGGCCCTCAATGCCGCTGTTCAAAGCTTCATCATCTCCCAGATTGACTATGGTCTTGTCATCTATGGCACTGCCACTACCTCGACACTCAGAAGGATAACCACCACCCTTAACAAGGCCTGTCGACTCATCACTGGGGCGGAGCGGCTCACACACACCTGTGACCTCTACTCACAAGCAAACTGGCTTCAACTTGAAAATAGAATCCAGTATCAAACCTGTGTGGTCGCAAACAAAATCCAGTTGGGAATTGCCCCTCCTGGAGTCTGTTCACTCCTTCAAACAAAAACTAGCTCCAGAATCACCAGGGGATCAAAGCCATAACTGTTTCACATCCCCCGCTGCCGCACAGCCCATGGCCAGCGATCATTCACTTACAGAGCACCCACTTGGTTTAATGGTCTTGCCTATGATACTATCACTACCACTGGGCTAGGGGCTTTCAAATCCAGTCTCCGAAACACCCTTGTCTCTTCCAGCACCTGCGACTGCCATGGATAATCTATGCAATGCCGCTCCTCTGCTGCTCTCCCCTACCTAGCTCCTTTGCCCAACGCACTTGCCCTAGTAGGCCTCTGCCCCTCCCGCACTTCTGAATCTGACAATGCCAACAGTCTGGCTGTCTCTCACCCACCATCCCCCCCCGTCCATATCCCTACCCTCTCTCTCCTCCTCCTCTCCTCTCCTCTCCTCTCCTCCTCTCCTCTCCTCTCTCCTCCTCCATGACCTTCTGTATTCTGCCCCTCCCATCATCCTACCACCCCCTTCTTTTTTTTTCTTCCTACCCACACCCTGTCTGTTCCATGCAACATGTGTCCTTGTAACCTAGTATGTGAAACAAATGTTTTATTTTATGAGATATCAATGTTTTGACGTGGGAACCTTTGAAAAAGGTAACTTGTAATCCTAGAATTTAAATAAATAAATAAATAAAAGCTGACAACCTTTTTCCAGTGCCTGGATGACATGGGATGCATTTTGTTTGCCCAAATGAAGGAAAGATTTTCCTTAAGGGAGGAAGACCATTTTAGATTTATGCTGGTCAGGCACTTTCTGAGGACACCAGAAATTATAGCACAAATTAAAAGGGAAAAAACTGAACTCGAGTCTTTCTTTTATTATACTATAACGTTAAGGGAAAACACGCATTACTTATCCCAGCTATATAAAGTCCTAGCATCCATGAACCCTTCTCCTCTAGATAAATTAAGGGAGAGATGGGCTCAGGACCTAAGCATTCCTATTCGGACATCCCAATGGTCTAGAAGAATGAAAAGGGGTCGGGGGGTCACGACCTCTCTCAATTGGAGAGAATTTAACTGGAAGATCATGGTGAGATTCATTCTCACCCCGTCCAGGATAAAATATCTAGACACACATAAATCAGACCGTTGTTGGAGAGGCTGTGGCGATAGAGGATCGCAGGCTCACATTTTTTGGACCTGCCTTAAAATCTAGGATTTCTGGACACAAGTGCACTCCCATATGTGACAATTGACAGGTCTCCAAACCCCCTACTCAAGAGACAACCTTAAAATATGACTTCCCACTCTACTTAAGGGTAAAAAGTTGGCCAATACACTGGCACAGATCTTAAGAGTGTCAGCTTTGAAGTGTATTACCTCTAGACGGCTTTCCCCTCAGTCTCCTACAACTCAAGAATGGGGAACCAGAGTTACAGAGTTAGAGAGGATGGAGTACATTTCTAGTAAAATAAGGCTGCAACATGAGAGTTCCTCCAAACTTGGAACCCCTGGCACCGAGATATAGGTGTTCTAAACAAGAGTACTAGATGAGCAGAGATTACAACAATTCTGGAGTTTAGGTTTAGTTTAGGTTCCCTCTGAGAGTCTGAACTGCAGATGATTGTCACCGCAGTTGAGAAAGTTAATTTAATAGAATTTAAGAGGTGAAAAATAGGAGAGTAGTTTGATTGTGGAAGTAAAGATTATAATGGAACTAGAGCACATAATACGATATAAAAGGTGTAATGTGATATTAGTCCCAAGATAATATGATACCAATACTGTAATGGTTAAAAATGTAATAACAAGAATTAAATGGATGGACTAATGCTGATTGTTCAATAAAGATGAAATTAAAAAAAAAGCATAGTGTTATGCTTGTACAACTGTATTAGTTTGGTTTTGGCTGTTCGCACTCTCTATTCCAGAGGAATTACCACCCTGTAGGGGTACCAAAGGCAAGGAACCCTTGAAGAGGTTTCCACCCCTAGAGGTGCCAGAAGACGATTCCCATGGCTAAAAGTACCTTAGGAAGGATCCCAAGGAGAGAGATGCTGCCGCTGGAGGAGGAGGGAAGGATGGTGGGGCAAAGAAAAAGTGCTTCAGAAGGAGGCTGAGAGGAACTGCTTATATAGTTCAGGAAGTGGGAGTGGCTGGCTACTCGTCCATTGAACTACAGGCCCAGCCTTCCAAATGTACCCAAACTCTGGAGGTGGAATGGGGTGACTGTTTGCACTCTGTCTGAGGCCCTCATCCTTTGGATACTGGAACCCAACTATCTACCACTCAAACACTGCCCACCTCCCCAGGTCGGTGGTTCCAATCTTTGTGGGAGTTTCGAGATTGCTGTATTTTTTACAACTAAAAAATGTGGAGAAAAATAGAAAGTGGAGGTTGTGGAATTCAAAACTGAGCCTCCAGGTTCACAGCTCTGCACTCTTAACAACTAGGCCGCAGTGCCTCCTTAACTCCAGTACAGAGGTAGTGGCCTAACTAGCTTTCCCCTCAATTCCACACTTATGGCTTTTTTATGGAAAACTGAGATGCCATAAATCCATATTTCAAAATATCTTTTTTTCCAGTTTTACTTTTTTTTTTTTTTAATTAGTTTTTACTGAAGAAGATGTTTCAGTTGTTACAACATTGACAGCACAGGATTAAGGAGAGAACAGCTTGTTATAGTACTTGATCCTAAATATACATATCAGTAATGTTTAGTGAATAAGGAGACAAAAGGTGTTCAATATACTTTCCAGTTTTTATGTTTGCTTGCACGCATGTGCAAGAAACATAGTGCCATTATCCGAGTTTTCCAGAGGTGTGTCAGCCTCTTCCAATTTAGTCAGTGTGTTTGCAGGCGCGGTCGCAGTGCGCCAATCACTGCTCCAGCTGTCTATGACTGCAGTTGAAAATGCAGTGGCATACAGCTGAAAGGGAGAGCTCCGCTTCAGTGAGCAGAGCTCCCCCCCAACACGCATGCATGCATATTGCATGCATATGCGCCTCACGCACATACTGTATTGCCGACGGTGGTGCCCAATCCCCGTCGGCTCCACACCGCCCAAAAAAGCTCCTGGTGCCACGCTGGGAGCCCACCCCAGCGTGGCACATGCCAAATCATATGGCGGCCAGGGGTGCCCAACTCCCGTCAGCTCTAGCCCCAAACAGTCTTTTCAGCTGCCACGCTGGGAGCCCACCCAGCGTGGCAAACGTCCCGCATCGTCTTAATAATAATAAAAAACCTGTAAATTAAAAATGGTCCCTCGCAGTCTCCCTGCCCCACCCGCACTCCACCGACTGTGCACCCTGCCTCCCCACACCCCCCTTACCCCATACTTACCTCCGAGTCCGGTGCGATGATCTTCAGTAGACCGGGAACATGTCTGCACTCTTCAAAGCCGACTGCAACTGAGGAAATGCCGTAAGCTGTATAATGTAATAGAGAGGTTTTTCAACTTTGCTGCATATCTCAGGCATTTTTGGAATTTTTGTACCAAATTTTCAACATGGGGTTTTTGGGACCCCTTCTCATGAATGCTGTCACTGTCATGGCGTTAATGGGGCCCGAAGGATGATTTCGCAGTCACTGCGCGAAATCACCTTTCGGGACCGATTACTGAAACGACACTGCCAGTGTTCATAAGATGGGCTCTCAAACAGCTATTTTGAAAATTTGGTGGAAAAATTCCTTAAAATGACTGTTTTACGAGCGTGCGTTGCGCAGTTCCTACGCACACTCGTAAGTTCACGAATTTTCAATATTTTTACTCCAGATTTTCAACATTGCCATTTTACCACACCTCCTTATGAGCAGTACAGCTGTCATTTTTCACATCTCACCCAAAATGTGTTTCCGCCTACGTAGCGCACAATGGCGCAGTCGGTGTGCGAAATCAATGTATGGGACACATTAAGAAAATCACAGTGACACTGTTCATGAGCAGAGGTCTTAAAATGGCTATGTTGAAAATTTGGTGAAAAATTCCTAAAATGACTGTTTTGACGAGCTGCATTGCGCAGTTCCTACCGCCTCGTAGTTCACGAATTTTCAATATTTTCACTCCAGATTTTCAACATTGCCATTTTACCACACCTCATTATGAGCAGTACAGCTGTCATTCTTCACATCTCACCCACAACGTGTTTCTGCCTATGTAGCACACAATGGCGCAGTCGGTGTGTGAAATCAATGTATAGGACACATTAAGAAAATCACAGTGACACTGGTCATGAGCAGAGGTGTTAAAATGGCTATGTTGAAAATTTGGTGAAACAATTCCCAAAAAGGACTGTTTTAGGAGTGCACGTTGCGCAGTTCATACGCACGCTGGCAAGTTTGCAAATTTGTAATATTTGCACACCAGATTTTCAACAGTGCCATTTTACGCACTTCCTTGTGAACAGTACAGCTACCATTTTTCACATCTCGCCTAAAATGTGTTTCCGCACATGTAGCATAATGGTACAGTCGGTAGCGAAAACAATGTTTGGGACAGATTAAGAAAATCACAGTGACACTGGTCATGAGCAGAGGTCTTAAAATGGCTATGTTGAAAATTTGGTGACAAAACTCCATAAAATGACTGTATTATGAGTGAGCATTGCGCAGTTTCCACGCACCCTCATAAGTTCATGAATTAATAATATTTTCAGTCCAGATTTTCACCAGTGGCATTTTTCCACACCTCCTTATGAACAGTACAGCTGTCATTTTCCACAACATGGCCAAAATGTGTTTTCACACTTTCGGCGCAGAAATGCGTGCTCACTGTGGAAAATCACTGTTCGGAACAGATAAAGAAAATCACACTGACACTGTTCATGATTGGAAGTCCCAAAATGCCTGTGTTAACAATCTGCTGTAAAAATCCCCAAACTAGTTACATTACTGGGTGTCGTTGCAAAGTTTCTACTGCAGCTCATTACCAGTTTTAAAGATTTTCAGCAGAGTTTCAACATTGCCATTTTACACCTCCCATGAACAGTACTGCTGTCATTTTTCACATCTTGTTCGAATGTGTTTTTGCACCTGTGGTGCCAAATGTCGTAGTCGCTGTGCAAAAGCAGTTTTCGGCCAACAAACTGATATTGCCACTGTTCATGAGGTGGGGATCACAAAAAAACCATGTTGAAAATTTGTAGTGAAAATACCAATGAATGCCTGAGGCATTAAGGTTTCCGACCATAACGCCCCACCCTGTAGAGAATGACAGGCATCAGGGGTGTGACTTGGGATTCTTGCCTGTAATGCTCATACCATTCCACCCCACCCACACCCTGCAGCCAGTGAGAGGCATCTAGGTGTGCTTCGGACTCTTCGGCCCCAAACTTCACCCCATTCGCCTATACCACACCCATCTCACCGTATTTCCTGATGGAATGGGGTGTGCATAATGGCCAAAGACCCCAAGGCACACCGTGACACTTGTCAGTGTCTGCAGGGTAGAGTGTGGTGAAATGGCGTGGTCGTTATGCCTGACGACCCAAAGGCACACCCCAATGCCTGTCACTCTCTGCAGGGTGGTGGTGGGGTTGGCTTCAGTTCAATACTTCGCTGCCATTCCTATTACGCAGCTCTGTAACTTCTACACTACCAATGCCAATGCCAGCAAGCAAACATTCGGCATTGACAAATGCTTGTTTGTTTTACTTCACTCCCCCACAACATCGTCCAGATGAGCATCAGAGACCTTTCACAATAATCCTGCAGATACACAAAACAGAGCAGCAAAGCTGGGGTTTGAACTCACGGCTGTCCTATTTGGCCTGGTGAATGAGCTCCAGGATTTTAATCAGGGAACAGAGAAAAAGTACTATGTACAGTTCTGGCATGATCTCATCACAAACCCCAGGCTGAAGGGGGTGCTTGTAAGAGATTATTCTTGGGTTTTGTAGGATACCATTAAGTTTGAAACTGAAACAACCTGCATGTCTTGCTGTACCATGGATTTTTTAATTATTAACTTATAGTACGGTTTTATGTATGTTTTTGCATCTCTGTCAGTCATGGCTGCAAAAGAATTATCCCAGTCAGTGAAGATGATGAAGAGGATGTCAGTGTCGGGGGAAGGGGGCGAGCATTGTTGAAGCCATACTGGTGGGCCACTGCTATGATATCACATGGGAGAGGTCTAGCAGGGAGTGCTGTTCCGTTTGTTTTTAAAAGCATAGTCTATAAATGTGATGTTTTTTCCGTATCTCCTTCCCTCATCCAAGCCACCCAGAATCCCTTTGGTCACCACAGCCCCCCAGTCCCCCCCATTGACCACTCTGAAGTGCCCAGCCCCAGTCCTGGACCATGACCACATGAACACAGCACTTGGTTCTTTACCTATACATCCACAATTTGCCTCCTCTGCCCACTCCCCTTGGGCTACTTGCATTCTGTGTCACATGGAGAAGTTAAAATTCAGTTGAGGGAGAAAGCAACATGGGGTCAGGTTCTTGGACAGCCCTAATGGATGCAGGGATGAACATGAGGATGCCATCCTTTGGACTACCCACCTATTTTCTGGCTCATGTCCCCCCTTCCCAAGTAGAGTCCCATTCCCCAACCACCATCAACCTTTAAGCAGCACCACTGATGCTTCACCACCACTCAAACCCAGATTGATGGCATAGCAAGTGGCTGTCCAGATGCCACGTGCACCCCTCATTCCCAGCTGGATTACCACAGAACACCACATACATCAGCCATCCAGGCAGTCACTGGCCTTGCCTTCTCTGTCAGACAAGGTATGGCCATGGAGACCCTGATGTTGGAGTGGAAGATGTGAAAGGGAGGGAGGCAGGGGAAGAAGACAGTTTTCCCTGATAAAAAATTTGAGAATTAAAGATATTTTTATTTTCCATAATTATTTTTATCATCTCATTCACCTCCCAACTGGTCCACTGGTGGTCTTCCTGCCTCAGTGACGGGGCACAACTCCACATGGACAATGACTTGACACTTGAAGCTCAGGTACTGGCTGTTGTCCGGACCGTTTTTTGCAATCTCTGGAACATTACCCAAGTTAAATTCCTTATCCCCCCTGATGAGCTGGCCACACTGTTACATGCATGCATCACCTTGAGGCTTGACTACTGGAATGCACGCTACCTCAGGGTCAGAGGACGTATGATTTGACACCTGTAGCTTTTGCAGAACACAGCAGCCTGACTGTTGACTGGACATTCCAGGTTCAGTCATATTATGCCAGTGCTACGCGAACTGCATTGGCTACCAGTGCACTGGTGCATCACCTTTAAAATAGATCTTTTGACCTATAAGGCCTTACACGGGTTGGGTTCGGGCTACCTGAAAGAGCTTCTGCATCCCTACACCCTGAGATGCTCTCTCAGATCAGCAGGGGCGGTCCTCCTGGAGGTTCCTAGGGCTAGGTTGAAATCTTCCGGGGACCAGGCATTTGAGGTAGCCACCCCAATCCTCTGGAATTCATTGCCAGGGTACCTCCAGGAGGCGCCTTCCCTTGAGATATTTAAAAGACATCTAAAATCATTCCTCTTTCAACAGGCCTTTGGGGCCTGAGGAACATTTTCGTTCCACTAAGCAGCTTAGGGTTTGGTTAGTATGAATTTTAAAAGTTGCATTTAATTGATGTTATATGTATTGTGTTATTAGTTTTATGTATGTATGGTCCTAATGATGTTTGTTCTTGTATCTTGTAAGGGTGCCCCAAGCCTACAGGGAAGGGTGCCTGAAATAGATAAACTCTACTACTACTACTACTATCACTTGCTGCAGAGGGCCCGAACATGCCAGCGTCCATCACACAAATGCCTTTGGTTATTTTTCTTTATTTTCTTCCTGGCTTCTCATAAGTGCCATGGTGATCCAACATCCCTATGGAGGAGGCTGGTCTTCTTGGGTCACCCACATGTGCCACCTCTGGGCTGTCAGAGTGACCTGACTTTTTTTTTCAATCTATTATTTCTACTCCTGATGTGCTTGTCTGCCCACATCTTATCAGTCCCCCCAGCTTCATCGCCTCTCCCCTATTCCCAGGTACTTACCCCAACCTCCAAGTTCCCCCATGGCTTGCACCCCATGGCGGGGCCTCCTGGGAAGCACGTGTTCCCCACTGGGTGTAGGATCCAATCTGGAGGTGGATGCCTGGTCGATCGTGTGGGCCTGTGAGGGTACAGCCACCAGACTGTCACTGCAGTGATTTTATCATGCATTTTCTCCCAAAGGGATTGCAAGAATGCAAAGACATGCCATGCGTATGCACAGTTGTGCACAGCATCAGTACAGTATCTGCATCAGTCCCCAACCTCTGAGGCAGCCTCCATCTGCTTTGTCAGTTAGCCTCCACTGGGCAGCAGTCAAGAAATGGAGGATTGAGTGCCCCCTTCCCAGAGGAGGAGAGACAACTGGGGCACACTCATCACTCCTTCCTCCATCCGGTCTCCTGCAACCCAATATAATAAAATATCTCTGGTTGCTACCTGATGTGGTACTTGTGTACCTATAGTATGACTACTGTGATCTACCTATTACCAAGTGTGTACCACCAGTGAATGCCTGTAACACTAGTTGCTTTTTTAATCTAAGCATTATGTACTGTACTGTTTTGTTTGCTGTGATGTATTGCTCTCATTACCAGGTGCCTTTGTAAATGAGTCTATGACTTAAAGGTCTGTAAACTGATGATCTGATAAATAAATAAAACTAAAGAAAATAAATTTGCAAGCCCTGGTCATCACAGCTGTTAGCAGACACCTTGCTGCAGTGCTACCCTACCCAACTTTTTAAAATAAATGCTGACTACACCCTCTGGAAAAGATGTCCTCCATGGGCCTTCTTCAGCAACCTCCATTCCCCATCAACCATTTCACCTAATCCACTATCTACCACTGTTGACCCCCCCCCCATGGGAGGCCTCTAGGAACATTCTCTCTGTGGAGCACAATTAAGTTTAGCCAAGTAAGAATGCTGGGGCAGAGAGTACTGGTGTCATCATTATTCTGCATGCTATCAACACTATCTTCCTGCAGCAGCTGCTGCTTTCCCATCTTGGTTTTCACCCTGCCACTCCCTCACCTCAAGGGCATCAACAACAGCAATGGTCCAAGTGCATGCATGCAATAATGTTGCTGACATGAAACCAGCTGGATTACTCCCCTCAGTAAGATGCCGTGCTTGGTCTGCCAACTGTGCCGTGAGAGGGCAGACACACAGTGGCCAATCTGCCTCCCTCCTCTGGAGATTGTAAATGTCTGCGGAGTGCCACATCAGCCTTCTGCCAGCCTGCAACAGTTCACAGGTTCATCAAGATGGCAAGTGGTGCCCCATACATAGAAACATCTAAATGACAGCAGAAAAAAAACACTGGTCCATCCAGTCTTCCCATTAACCCTAACAAACCCAGGTCCTATTGTCCATACAGGGTTCTAACCCTCACTATCCCCTGCCATGCTCCCTGCTCTATTGCTATCACCCTCAGCAACTATTTTAAGTCCTTCATTCTGCCCCAGCCATGCCTGAAACTATTGATAGTTTTGGTGCCCACCATATCAGCTGGCAGATTGTTCCATGGCTCTACCACTCTTTCTGTAAACTAAAACTTTCTCACTTCCCTCTTAAATTTCCCCACATAAGTTTCCACTCATGCCTCCATGTTCTTTTTTTCAATTTTACTGTTTATTAATTCACAAAATACAGCAAATACACAAAAGAAAGGTTGAACAATACCCCATTAAAAAGAGAGATATCTAAATAGCAATTGAAAAAATGTACATACCAAGAAATTGTAAATAACACAATGTTAACATCCACAAGGAAAAGGAGGGGAAACATTAATAATGACTAATTAAACATACTAATTCCACAGAAGAGATCAACTGAAGATGATAGTTCAATAAAGTTAATAATTTAATTCCTAGGTCAATCAGAGGGACAGACAGTTTTTAAAGAGCACCATTAAAATAGCAATACCTTACTGGCTTCCATAAAACAAAGATACTTAGCAGGGAGGCCTTACTACGGAGTACGAAATCAGATCTTGTCTTACACTCACCAACTAAGAGAAAACCAAAAGAAGAAAAGAGAGGTTATTAAGGACAAATATAATAAGGTTGGAAAGACCCCCCCCCCCCAAGTCCCTTATAATTCCTAAATAAGTTCATGGCCCTATAAGATCCAACTTTTCTCTTCCCTAAGGAATAAAATCAGGATCCTGTTCTAACTGGTACATTACCCACTTACACCATAAAATGTCAAATATGTGCTCTCGATTACAAAGCCTAGCCGACATAAGCCGCAAAGCATAAACTTCTCAAGTCAGGGCCCTCCACGTCCCTTGGGTTGGCACTGTCTTCTTGTGCCATAGACATGTTATGGCTTTTTTAGCTACAAGAACAAGTAAGGTGACCAAACAGAGAGTGTTTTTATCTACTCTAATCCCCTACGGGAGAACAGCTGTCAAAATATAAACTGGGGTTAGCAATTCTGGGCATGTGAATATGTTGTTAAATTCCTGTATAACTTCATCCCAATAAGGAGCCAAAAGCTCACATCCCCTTAAAATATGCAACTGATTAGCATTTGAACCATGCCTCCATGTTCTTGATCCACTACTTATGCAAAATAGTTCCTTGTTATTTACTTATTCATTCCTTTCAAGAATTTGAAGGTCCCTATCATATCTCCTCTCTTTCGTCTAGCCTCCAGGGTGTACATGTTCAGAGTCTTGGGTCAATTTTTGTAATATATGCCATACTGGCCCTGAATAATTTTGGCTGCCCTACATTGCACTGTCGCCAGCCTGTCCTTATCGTTTCTTAGGTAAGGACTCCAGAACCGTGCACGGTACTCCAGGTGGGGCCTCACCAGTGATCTACAGAGACAGTAGTAATATCTTTCTCCTTCTGCTGTCTCTACCCCATCCCATGTACCCCAGCATCCTGTTTGCCTTACTGTAGGCCTTGTTACACTGTTTTTTTTAAATACTGTTTTTCTTCCTCACTGGCCCCTTAGACCTCTGTCCAGTGGGGTGTGGAGGCACCTATTTCCCACCCCACCCCACCTGAGGTCCTCCTGTACTGGTTCGCTGCTCCTGGGAACTCACCTCCAGTTCCACCGACCACCCTGCCCCCCCGGCTCTGAGCCCCCCCGGGGTTGGACCGCCATTTACTCCTCCAGTGCTCTATCTATAATCCAAAAGGGCATCCGGGGAGTGGAGGAGAGACACAGCGACCTGCCAGGTAGGACCCAGCTGTGGGCATGGTAGATGTCTTTGGCTCCACCTTCGCCTGTCCGGGTGCCAGGGCTTTTCCATTTACAGTTGCCCCGGGAGTGCAGACATGCAATAATGCACTGCATGCGACGGGAACACTCCCGCACCCATGTGTAAGGTGTCCGCCACCACCCCCAACCCCGGAAGAGCATGTCACAAGTCGCGCCACCCCTAGCCACCACCAGGAGCTGCTGGTACTGCAGCAAGCGCACCCACCCACACCCAGGAGAGGAGAGCAGTCCTCCGGATGCTCAATCCTCTCCTGCCCCATCTGACCCCCAATGACCCGAGTTCACTCCCGAACCTGGGTCTCCAGTGTGGTGCAAAGTGTGGCATCCAGCACCTCAACCCTCAGTGCCAATGGGCTGGTCGTTACACTGGTTTAATTGTTTTAGGGAGTCACTGATGATGACCCCTAGGTCTTCTCCTCAGAGGTCATGCACAGCTTTAAGTACTCTACCCTCAGGTTCTTGTTCCATATTTGCACCACCTTGCACTTTTTGGCATTGAATTTCAACTGTCAAACCTTTGACCACCTCTCTAGCTTTTGCAAGTCTTTTTGCATCTCCCCAGCCACCTCTTTGCTGTCCACCTGCCACACAGCTTAGTGTCGACTGCAAAAAGACACATCTTGCCCTAGATTCCTTCTCCCATGTCGCTAATGAATATATGGAAATGGACTGAACCCAGGACTGATCCTTGTGACACCCCACTGGTGACCTCTCTCTCTTCTGATTTGACTCTGTTAACCATAACCCTCAGCTGCCTCCCTTCCAACCAGTTTCTCACCCATTTAACTGTGTCATTCACTGTACCCATATCCTCTCACTTCTTCAGCAACCTTCTGTGAGGCACCAAGTTGAAAGCCTTGTTGTAATCAAAGCAGAATAAATCCACAGCATGGCCCTTATCCACTACTCTCATTATCCAATCACAGAATACTATCATGTTGGTCCAACAAGACCATCTTGCCACAAACCCTTAGTGTTTACTATCCTGGAGTCCATTGCTCTCCAGGTAGTTCACAGGGTCCTCTTTGACTAGTATTTCCATCAGTTCATCCACAATAGAAGTAAGACTGACAGGTTTGTAGTTAACCAGCTGCACATTGTCCTGCTCCCCTTTATTTATTTTATTTATTTAAAGTTTGGTAACCAGGAGAGGTACACACTGAGCTGAGGCTTGTTTCCAGGTGTGACCCAGGGAAAGGGGACTTGGGAGGTAATACAGCAATTAAGCAAGTCAGGAGGAAATACAAAGTACAATTTAAAAAAATATACGTAGATACAAAATATATATACACAAGGTAGTGTTCTATACTAGTAGAACAAAATACAGGGTGGAGGTGTAGCAGTGAGTGAGGTAGCCCAAGATATTCCTGCAACTAACAGATGACAAGTTAATGTTACAGCAGTTAACAAGGATACATAATAGGTATTGGACTGCAAGAAACTGATTTCTGGAGCGGTATTATGTCTGCTACCCTTCTGATTTGAGCTACTGAACTGCTCCCCCCCCCGGCCCAGGGGCTCAGTTAGTTCCATTGCCAGTTCCTTGAAACCCACGGATGTATCCGATCTGGCCCCTGGGCCTTATCTATCTTAAGGGGTGCTGGCCCTTTCCAAACCTATTCACTGGTAAATACTTACTGCCTCATCTCAGGGGATATCCCTTACAGATGACTTAATGCCACTCTCTGGCAGAGGTCCTCTGTCTTCTCTTGTTAATACAGAGCAAAAGTAGTCATTAAGAATGACTGTTTTCTGCCCATCCTCCTCAATTACCCTACCTTTCTCTGTTAGCCTAACAATTTCTCCTCCCTCCTCTTTCTTTTTTCCCCTAATATAGGTAAATAACTGTTTTTCCCTGACCTTGACCCCCCTCTGCAATACACAGTTTTGTGTCTGCTTTTGCTTCTCTGACTGCCCCGTTACTTTCCTTTGTCCTCATTTGGTACTCTCCCCGTTCTTCCTTCCCTTGTTTTTCCTTGTACCTGGCAAAGGCTTTCTTTTTGCTCTGACTGCTTCCCTGACCCTTCCAGAGAACCAAATTGGTCTCTTGTACTCTTTCCTTTTGCTTTCCATTCTCATTCAAGACTTTGTTGCCTCGAGAATTGCCCTCTTGATTGCCCCCATCTTTCCTCCACATCCTTGATGCTGTCCACACTGACTAACTTGTCCCTGACCAGATCCCTCATCTGGTTGAAGTCTGTCCTTCTGAAATCTAGGAATTCAGCCTTTGATGAGGGATTACTTGTCTGACCGGCCAGGTCAAGCCATATAGAGTTATGACTGCTGGACCCTAGTGGGTCCCCTACCTTCACTCCTCCTACCACTTCCAAGTTGAGCACCACATAGAGAATGACTCCCTCCCTAGTGGGTTCCTTAACTAGCTGCACCAGCTCACAGTCCTGCAATGCATCCAGCAAGGCCTGACTTCTGGAGCTGCTGGCCACTGAATGCCCCAATCAATATCTGGCAGGTTTAGAGTTTCCGTCACCGTCCCCTTCCCTCTTGCCACCCTCTTTCTGGTTCTGCCCCTAGCTCCTTATCTCTCTCCCCTTCTTCCACTATCCTGGAGGTCTATACCTCACTTCCATCCACAGTTGCTTGCCTGAGGATGCCGTGAGCTGAACCCACAATAATTTGGTTTCCCCATTACCTACACAGATGTTTCTATCCTCCACTGCCTCTGTGTCCTCTCTGACATATACGGCTATACCTCCTTCTTTACCTTTCCCTCTATCCTGCCTAAACATGATGTAGCTTTGGACTGTCAGGTCCCAGTCATTTTCTTCTGTGGCCCAAGCTTCTGTGATGGCTACTAGATCCATCTCAGTGTCTGCCACCATCGGCCGGTGCTCCCTAATTTTATTTCTCAGACTCCTGGCATGAAGCCAGACCCCTTTCCATCTTTCTCCTGATCCCCTCTTGCTTTTTTTCTTTTCCTTCTCCCTTATTCTTTCCTAGTCTCCTTAATTTTTCATTTTTCATTTTTCATGCTGAATGTGGGTTGTGTCAGCCCTCCCTTTTTGGCCTCATCCCCTAACCTAATCTGAACTTCAACCTTACTCCTCCCTATAGATTATTAATGAGTCTCAGTAACCTTCCAAACATAGGAGCCGACTCCATGGGTGCTTGGGTGCTCTAGCACCCATAAAGTTGACATAAGCACCCTCAATATTTTGAGGGCGGCCTGCAACAAAGGCTTACTAGGGAACATGGTCACAGGAAAATATTACCTACTGACAATGAGCACCCTCAAAGATTCCTATAAGCTGGCATTCCTGCTTCCAAATGTAGAAACATAGACTTTGATGGCAGATAAGGACTGCTTGGCCCACCCAGTCTGCCCATTTCCCTACCTATTGGACAAGCTGCAGATCCTAGTTAACCAACAGCCTGCTTCTTCCCCAAATGCTCTTAAATTGCCATTGACAAGATTAATTTTAAGTGTGAGCTTTTTGACTACTTGTGTAACTTATCTAAATGCACTTGTACTGCATAATTTATTTAGTTTTTATTTACTGGTTAAGTGCACTAGACAAAGCAAATGCCAGAACCAGCTGGGAGGTATTTAGGAGCTGCTTATAAGGGTGTAGCAGATAGGGGGTTACAGCTTTATAGCCGTCTCACCTCTGGGTTCTACTACAGTTAAGCCCTATATAATGGTCAACAGATTGAGTGTACTGGGGGCTGCATCTTTTACAGCCATCTCCATCTGGATTTATATACAGAAGTTCATATCTGAAGGGTGAGTGGGCCAGGGGTCGGGAGGATGTGGGGGAATAGGTACATGTACAGGCAGCAGGGTAGTGAGAAGAGGGTGGTGTGCTGTAATGGCTGTGGGATGGCAGTATTCCTGGGGATGATGTAGGTAACAGGGGGCTGTCCAGTGTGCAGGAGCCTGGATCAGCTAAGAGCAGAAGTAAGGCAGCTTAGATGGGAGCTTGGGGGCAGGCGAGGATCATAGGAGGTGCAGTGCAGGGCAGAGAAAGGCAGATGAAGATGTGCAGGGGAGAGAGATCAACATGTAGGGGAGGTGTGTAGAGAGGATCACCCAAGTTCCATGGGTACCCATACCTCGGAGAGCGACGGAGCCCGGTGGGGGATGGCAAGTGGTGGAGGAAGGGGTAGGACCACGACAGGTGCAACAGGAGTGGGAGCATTCAAAGATGTGTCTTTAAGGAATAGGTTTCACCCACTGTTTGGAAGTGAGGGGGGGAATAGGAAGTGGGGAAAGAGGTCTGGTACAGGCAACAGGATGGGATGTAGTAGGAGAGCAGAAGGGGCTAGGACAGTACAAAGCAGTCACAGTGGACAGGGAAGAGAGAACATGGAGAGTGGAGTAGGAGGTATGGGTGAAGGATGGAGTAAGGTGACAGGAGGAGGGAGGGATGAAGGAAGGAGAGGGGGTGTCTGGGTGGCCCGAAAGGAAAGCTTAGCAAGGAGGGTGGGAAGACAGGTGAAGGGGCGAGTAGGGGCTGTGGGAGGGTGGGGTAACAGCCATGTGGAGCACTTCAACATCAGCATGGTCGGGTGGGCGATGTCTCAAGAACGAATGCCGAAATGGTGATGCTCCAAAAGCTCACCCGACAATGGAAAAGTGGCTTCAGCCACAGCCCCACTAAGGGTGATGGACAGTACGGCTACAATCTTACAGGTGAGTGCATGGAGGATGGGGCCAAGACAAGCGAGGGTCATGAGCAGCGTGCACCACAAAGGCACCCGCAGCCATGCAAACAAAGTATAAAGGGGTGGGGGGAGCGGGGTGGTGGGGCACAGGCTGGGGAGGCACTAGACCACCAGGCGATGGCAATATGCCATGTAGGGTTGGCAAGGGGGGGATAATACTGTCCCTTTGTGTGGCTGCGCATTTGGGGGGGTGTTCTGGTTGCTGGGATATCAATGCATGTGTGCTGTGGCCACTGTCAGGCGAGGGCTGGGGGGTTTCACCATTTCCATGGTGGCAGCTGCAGCATTGCCCATCCGTGTCCCCACTAATGTCTGTGCAGTCATGATCCAGGTATTGGCCATTCACCTCGGTCACCACTGCCCATTAATGTCGCCATTGTGCAGTCGCCCAGGACTTGGTCCCACATACCCAGGTGGCCAGGGCTCTGTCACCCATTCCCAGCCACCCAGGTACACCTCTGCCCATCCATCTGCGCTGATGTTGCAGCACTCCACATGGCTGCTGCCGCCTCTCCCTGCTACCAGTGCTCTCACCACCGGTCACTCTTCTTCCCGGTCACCCTTATGGCGCTCTCCCTTGTGCAGTCGCCCACTGGGGACTCGCACATTGGGAAGTGGCCTCATCACATAGAACTGGGGGGAGGCAGTCAAGAAGGGGTTGAGGAGAAAAAGGGTGGGGTGGAGCCCATGATGGAGAGGGAGCAGACAGTTGGGGGAGAAGCTTGTAAGGCAATTAGAAGATGCATGCTAGGGATGATGGTAGAGAGGCTATGCCCAGCAATTTGGAGGAGGTGGTGATGGGAGTTGGGGGAACCATACCTAGTTATACACCCATAGTGATACCAATGACCTAGCAAGGGAGGAGGTATGGATGGTACAGGAAAGATGAAGGGTAGTGGGGAAGACCTGCAGAGTAGTAGCTAGATCAACTGCATTCTCAGAGGTGTTGCCAGTATCAAGAGCCAAGGCGGTCAGAAAGTGAAGTTCAGTGACTGGCTGAGAGTGTGATGCAAAGAGGAAGGGTATGGCTGTATTGGGGACTGGGGGGGGGGGTGACCTGTTCAGATAAAACGCTTTTTGCACTGGACAGCCTGCACCCCAGTGGAAGGGGTCAAGAGTCTTGAGGGACAAGTTGAGGGAGTATTCTGTGAACAAGGTGACTGCAATTGAGTGCTTACGAAAACGGCGACTCAATTACAGTATTTGTGCTCAGAGCTACTTGGCAGTGTAGCAACCGGATGCCTGAGTGGGCAAGGTAGGGTGACGGGAAGTACGTGCGCACACACACGTGGGGGGAGAGGAAGGGGAGGGAAGGTATGTGGGAGGGGGTGTGGCAGGCAGCTGCTGAGCTGGTCCGCTAGCGTGGTGGGGAGGGTGGTCGGTTGGGAGGTGCAGGGTGCAGGGTTTGGGTTCAGTGTGGTGCATTTTTTGTTTGCCGGTAGGCGACTTTTTTTTTTTTTTAAGAATTTCACCCCAACATGCACCCCCCTGGAGCTGAGAATTGTTTGGTAGGGGGTGTGGGGAGCAAAGCCCCCTGCATTAAAAAAACAACCCATATTTCTCGGGCACCCTCTTGCTGTTCGCTGCGAGTGTGCATCACCGAAATTCATTTTTGGGGATGTACACTCGCTCAAATGGTGATCGCTGTTCCACAATCGCCGTTATGACATAGAACCGCCAGGGGGTATATAAACCCAAAACTTAATTTAAATTACTGGAGGGGAGGCAAGTGGGCCTACAGGCCTGGAGTCTTCAGAAGGAGATCAGGAGACCTCTCCCCATACCAGTAAAGAAGAACTGGAGGGTAGTGGTAGAGGGAGAGCAAGAAAGTTTGCAGAAGGGGGGGGCAGAGGGTACAGACAAAGGGGAGTAATGAGGCAGGAAGACAGGCAGGAGAGGAAGGAGGGTCAGACTCTAGGTGGAAGATGGTGTCCCTGAATGCACAAAGTCTTAGAAACAAGATGGATGACCCGCAAGCATTGTTGGTGGAGAGGAGCGTGGACAGCACAGTGGTCAAAGAGACATGAGCCACACCTAACCATGGCTGAGACCTCTCAATCCCTGGGTTTAAATTATACAGGAGGGACATGGAGTAGGAAAAGGAGGGGGTGACAGTTTACATTAAGGAGGGTATAACTTGTATGAAGGATGAGTAAGTAATGTGGATTCAGTTACTGTCAAATAGATGGAGGAAGGTGAGATTGGGGTGATTTACAAACCACCCAACCAGGGAATGAGCTCAATAATAAGGATAGTTGCAAGAAAGAGGAAGGTGGCAAAAGCAGGAGACTTCAATCTGCTCAAGGTGGACTGGGCAGTACCGGCCACGACCTGAGCCAAGAGTCAGATAATCCTAGATGCACTGCAAAGTGGATTCCAGACACAAGGCATCACAGAACCCACCAGGGAGGGGGCAATCCTTGATCTGTGCTGACAAACAGGGACAATGTCCAGGACATCAAGGTCAAGTAGCCCCTGGGTGGGAGTGACAATCGCACAGTGTGGTTCTTTTTGGACATGGGCAGGGACAAGGCCCCCATTAAGACCAAAATACTGGATTTTGGAAAGGCAGACTTCAGAAGGATGGGCAAGTTGCTAAGGAGCTACCAGGCAAGCTTCCAAGTGGATATGGTGGTGGACCAAAGATGGTCCACTATCAAGGAAGGAATAATGGTAGCCACAAGGGAGTATATTAGGCTCAAAGAGAAGATCTTGAGGGCCAAAACACCCAGCTGGTTTAGTACCCAGGCAGTTAGTGATAAGAGATCAGCCTATAAGAAGTTCAGTAGGACCCAGAGGGAGGAAGACTGGGAGGACTACCTAAAGGTGGCTAGTGTAGCAGGCAGGTTAGTCTGTGGGCTAAAGCACAGAAGCAACTGCAGCTAGCTGAGGGAATTAAAAATGGGAAAAAGGCCTTTTTCAGTATATTATCAAGCAAAGGAACAAGAAAGATGGGATTGTTAGGTTCAGGAAAGGGGAGGAGTAGGTAGAAGAGAATGGAGGCAAAGCAGAAGTACTGAAGAGTACGCCTGTTCAGTCTTTACTAGAAAAAAAGATGGACTGGTGCCATTAGGGGGAAGGAGAGGAAATTGGGGGGAGGGTGCACAGATGATTTGACAGAGGTAGATAGGATGAGGAAAATGTTGCCAGCATTAAAGGATGGATAAATCCCCAGACCCATATGGTATACACCCAAGGGTGTTGAGGGAGCTGGCGGAGGAGCTTGCAGGTCCTTGACCTATTCAACAGTTCACTGGAGTCTGGTGTGATACCACATGACCTGAGAATGGGACATGTAATGCCCCTCTGTAACAGCAGTCCAAAGGACAACCCAGAGAACCACGGACCGGTCAGCCTGACCTCAATCATGTGCAAGCTCATAGTGACCACACTTAAGAAAAGTTGGTAAAATGTCTGCAAGAGAATGGCCTTCGAGATGAACAGTAAGACAGGTTTATGGGAGGGAGATTGTGTCAAACAAATCTGATTAACTTTTTTCAATGCGGTCACGAAAACAGTGGACAAGGGCCAAGTGGTGGATATACTCTACCTGGGCTTTAGCAAGGCTTTTGACTCTGTACCGCATAAGAGGTTGCTCAGAAAGCTGGCAGATCTGAGGGTTGGTGATAGGTTGACCAGGTGGGTGGATAACTGGCGGGGGGCAGGACCCAGAGTGTGCTGGTGGGGGTGAGCTCTCAAGCACCAAGGAGGTCACCAGTGGGGTCCCACAGGGTTCAGTGCTCAGAGCGGTGCTTTTTAATGTCTACATCAGTGATGCTGGGGATGGCATTAAGGGCAAAATTTTCTTATACTCGGATGGCACCAAGCTCTGTGGGAGGGTGGACATAGTAGAAGGGATACAGGACCCAAAGAAAGATCTGGTAAAACTAGAGAGGTGGTTTGGGATTTGGCAACTTGGCTTCAATGCAAAGAAATGCAAGGTTATTCACATTGGAGCTAAGAATCCGAAGACTGCATACAGCCTGGATGGGGTCTAGGTATCTGCATCCGAGGAGAATGACTTGGAGGTGATGATCACTTGTGACTTTAAGCATTCCATGTGTAACCCCCGTATAAATTGGATTCCCAAACGTTTTCCTTGGGTGTGCTTAAATGCCCACTGCCCGGTGGTGTTCTGTGTTCTAACCGTTTAAAAGTAATTGCATGTGAGTGCCCTATTAGCCTCTGTGCCTGTCTCTTTAAGAGCTGTCTATCTCTTAGTGTATAATTGATCTGGGTGGAGGCAGAGTGTTCCTAAGCTCGAGTCCCACCTGGGCTGCCAGATAATCGCTCCATTTCTGCCATCACTAATTGCACAGAGGGAGCTCTGTTAAGAACTGTAATTGTTTGCCAATTATCTGCTTTCTTAATAATGATATGGTAGTTTGTCTATCCCACCTTCTTTGCAGCATGAACTTTTCTGTTAATCACCACCATCTTGGTTCTGGACTGCCAGTATGCACCAGTCAGTACCTTTGGGTGCCCTAAAATGGAGCCTGCTCCCAGGGGTCTTGAGGGAGTGAATTTCTGTAGGAATTGTAGTTTTCTCCCTTTGGTGCCTAAATGGACCTGGAGAGGGAGCCCTTGCTGTGACAGACAGATGGATCAACGAATCAAACCTTTTGGATCACTGGGAAAATCCCAAGCTGCCTGCTGCAGTGGATCAGTCTGAGGAAGGAGCTGAGAGTGAGAGGAGCTCGAGAGATTCGAGCAGTTGCTCCTGTGTAGTGTGCAGGGGAAATCGGCTGGAAGGCTGTGTCTGGCCTGCCTACTACCATCTTCCTGAGTGAAGAGACCTTAAGCTTAGCATCGGACTTCATCCGAACCTGTGACTTTCAGCCTGAATTGTGACAAATTTTGCCTGAAGAGGACTGAAGACTTGCTGTTGTGCGATCGGCCTGTCAAGACTTCCACCACGACCACAGAGCGTATGGTTTGCGCAGAAAAACCTGTGAATTGCAACCGGACTGTCATCCAAACTATGGTACTTCCTTGCCTTTACTATAAGTGTGCTGAATGCGAATAGTGGGTCGCGATTTGGTTCCTCACAGCTTGAATGTGTCACACTTGCTGGAGGCCGTATCCAGTAACTCTGACCGGACTGAATCCTTTTCCTTCAACCTGTCTGGGCCTCAACACCATGGCCCTGATTGATGCGCATGCTGCAGAGAACTACCCGACGAGAGATCTGCCTGGGGATTCGGCTCCCTGCTCCGCATCAACGAACATGAATGACACCACGGTGAATCGTGTGGGCCCTGCTTCTCCTGGCAAACCAGCACTTCCTCCTGAGGTCTCCACTTCATCTCTCCTGCAACCTGGTTTGGGTATCGTGAGTAAATCACAGGGTAGCTCCCTGCAACCACCTCCTAATCAAAGTGTGTCATCTGATTTAATTGTTTTGATTGATTATCACGAACTGAGCCCTGTGGTTCTGGAATACAAATATTGGGTTAAAGTGCATGTTGTGTTTTCTTTTTCCTAAGTGCCCCAACAACAGCTGCAATGCCGACCTACCCCAGGCAATGCTTCAGGCTAGCCTGTAACTCCAACTGGGCACCCAGAGTGTGTGTAATTGTGATAGAGGGACTCTTAGAGGCATGCATGTTTAAACCTGATTTAATCAGTAATAGAATCAAGCACCAGATTACGCCCCTTCCTTGTTCATGCCCCCAAATAAATCAGATCTGAATATTTTTGCACTCAAACTGTTTGTGGTGTACCTCTGTACAGGCAGCATTGAAATACTGTTTGTTGATTTAGTAAATCTTGTTCTACAGGGGGTCTCCTGGGTCGAGCCAGCTGATCTAGCCCTGGTGGTAAGTGCAACAAGTGTGGGGTTAAATCTGTTGTCAGGTGTCAAATGCAACTGTGTATTCAGTGAACAATTTAGGCCACTAGAGGGAAAAGATGAGGGTAACAGTGTCCCGGAGGGTTGTACCCATGGCAGCTATGCTACCATTGACCCTGTCCTCCGGGTGGAGGCACCCACTCCTAGAACTCAGTCCCCTCACCCTTCTCTCAGTCACAAAGGCAGGGGTAATATCCCTTGGGGTAGCGCTCCCTAGGGGTTACTCACGCAATGTGGGAAAACAGCTGCAAAGGCACATAAAATGTTGGGCTGTGCTGTCGGGGGGGGGGTCAACAGTAAGTGAGAGGAGGTGATGCCCTTGTACAGGTAACTGTTTAGGTCATATCTGGAGTACAGAGTACAGTACTGGTATCCATACTCATTTTCAGGGGCAACCCAGGGAGCACTGGAGTGGTTAAGTGAGTAGCTCAGAGCCACACAATATGCAAGTGGAGATTGTGGGAATCAAACCCACATCTGCTGGATGTACCATGCTCAATCACAGCTCATTACTTGAGCTTTTAGGCTATACTGCCAGCCCAGGTTGGAGGCCCTGAGCATGTACTCCCTGGGGGAGAGAACGGAGAGAGGGGACATGACTGAGATGTCCAAGTATTTGAAAGGAATAAATAGGGTGGATATGGAGGGACTCTTCAAGCTTAGTCGGAATCAAAACATGAGGGGACACAGTATCAAGTTGGAGGAGGGAGGTTTAGGAGAGAGGCTAGGAAGCATTTCTTCACAGAGGGGGTGGTGACAGGTTGAAATGGGCTTCCTGAGGAGGTGGTTTCACTGAAAATGGTAGGCAACTTCAAGAGAGGTTGTGATAGAGTTAAGGGGAAAATAATGGTCATGGGGGCGGATAGAGGGAAAGGGCTGATTGGGGAGGGGACATGGTCATTAGTTGACACTGAGGACCCTGAAATATAAGCAGACTTGATAGACCTAGCCTTATTCTGCTGGCTCCACCATATGTACATGTGTCATGCCTATTTTCAGACATGACCTGGGAGGTTACAGTGAATAAGGCAGTACCGTGTCATCAGTCTATACATACTGCAAACATCAGAAAGAAAAGGTATTCTGGTGAAGTCCGTCTCAGATGTTATTTTACTGCTTTGTATTTTCCGCCAATTTCCCTGTAGTTCCCCAGGCATGGCTGCAACTAGGTTGAATGACCCAGACCACTACACATCTTGTTATAACACACACATTGACCAAGTACAAACCACCCTACAGCAAGGTACATGCGGTATACAACTCATAAATGTGTTTATGCAATAGGCATGGACATAAATCCTATGTGATAAATCTATGCTACTATGTGATGAATCTGAAATGTTACATTTATACACGTAGTAGATGCATCATTACAGATTTATACACATAGTAGATATGTCGCAATCACTCCGGAACTCATTTAGAATGTTCAGCCTTAGTACCAGTACTAACTATATTCAAATGCAAATAACTTTAAAACAAAAAAGATAGTATAGTGATGTGGGCATGAAAGTTGTTCAGCAAAAAATTATCTACAAAATGTGATATTTCATTTATAGATTCCTTACAGATTTTTTTATAATTAGCAAAAAAAGAGCAGAAAATGCAATTTTGTGTTCAGTTTTTTTGACAAACATATGCAAAAAAAAGATAAACAATCAAAAGCAAATGTCCCTGCACTGACAGAAAGCATCCCTATTGCATAAATGAAATATACAATGGTGAGCTGTCAGATAAATGATTTATCTACACTTGTGCTGTTTGACCTCGGACATCTCACTCATGGCTTACACCACTGGTAAGGTTACCTGAGGTCAAACAGCACTTGTGTAGATAAATCATTTATCTGACAGCTCACCATTGTATATCCCTTATATATCACCATACTGTATCTCTTATGGGTATAAATAGAACCTGAAATGTTTAGAATTACGTGTAATCCTGATTCAGCTCAGCTATTTATTGTCCTACAACCCTCTGCTATCCTTTTTCCGTCTCTCTCTTTTCAGGTTCAAATCACAGCAAATCCAAGGGACTGGAGCAGGGAGTCGTCCTGTATTTGGCAGTTGCCTGTCATCCATGCACCAGCTTCCATTGTGCTGGAGACATAATTTACAGCTTTGGGACTTCTTCATGGGTGTGCCCACCAGCGAAGGGCATGTTAGACACTGTCCCAGCCACCACTCACTACCAAGTACATAGCGGTAGTGGCAATGTGCAATACCTTGAAGAGGTGTGACTTCTCAGCTACACCTTCTCTGTCAGTTACTGTTTGAATGTTGTTAGCTCTCCAAGCCAGCTGCAGGAGCAGCTTTTGATTAATTTGGTTACTGCAGCATATCTGTCCACAACGAAAGAAAAAAGAAAGGAAAGAGGGGGGTGGAGTGTCATGTGTTCAAACACCAGAAGTCTGGGTAGAAAGATCCCAGATATAACAGCAAAAATGGTTAAGAGGGCCTTGACATTGTGGGGGTAACGGAAACATGGTGCCACCAGGAACAGGGATGGGAAATGGAGATACCAGGGTACAATTTGTTCAGGAGGGACAGAGTGAAAAAGAGAGGCGGGGCTGCACTCTACATAAAGGAGAGTATCAGGGCATCAGAATTGCAGGGTAAGTGGGGAGAGACCGAAGGACTCTGGGTCTCGTGGTTGGTGGGAAAGGGGGAGACAGTGCGGTGGTTTACAGGGCCCCAGTACAGCAGGAATCGGTGGATAGAAGCATGGCTGATGAGTTTGTGAGAATGGCGGCAAGGGGCGGTGCTGCTGGGGGACCTGAACCACCTGGACATAGACTGGAGCACACTTTGGCTGCTTCAACCAGCAGCAGGGAAATATTGGACTCCCTGCAATTGGCCCTCCTAAATCTACTGGTCAGGGAGCCAACCAGGGCAGGAGCTACTCTTGATCTAGTCCTGACAAATGGGGTTAGGGTAGGAGATGTATTGGTGGGGGAACATCTTGGTACGAGTGACCACAACATGGTCAGGTTTAGAATAAGGAACACTGCAGAGGTTCACCGGTCCAGGTTAAAGGTGCTGGATTTCAAGAGGGCAAACTTTGGGAAAATGGAGGAAATAGTGGAGAGGGCTTTGGAATGGGATGGCATCTGGAGAGGGCAAGGTCACAAGCGGGGTCCATCAGGGATCAGTGCTGGGACCCCTACTATTCAATATACTGTATTTGTAGGGGACATTGTGGAGGGCCTTGAGGGAGGTCTGAGTCTGTTTGTGGCTGATATCAAAATTTGCAACAGGGTGGACATGCAGGAAGGAGTAAAAAAAATTTGCAGAGAGATTTGGGGAGGCTTGAGGCATGGTCGAAGAGGTGGCAGCTTGCATTCAATACAGAAAAGTGTAGAATCATGCATCTTGGCTACAGGAATTGGAGGGCAGGGTACTGTTTGGGGGGGGAAGAGATCTGGAGGTAATGGAACAAGAAAGGGACCTAGGCATCACTATATCGGGGGACCTGAAGGTGGAAAGGCAGTGCAAGAAGGCATGGCTAGGGGAGTGGAGTGCTGGGATGCATTGGAAGGGGGATCACCGGTAGAAATAGGGAGGTCATAGTACCCTTGTACATCCATCTGGTTAGACTGCATTTGGAATATGGAGTCCAGTTCTGGAGGCCATACCTCAAAAAGATGTGGGGAGGTTGGAATCGGGGTTCAGAGGAGAGCGACAATGATGGTAAAAGGGTTGAACCACCTATCCTATGAAGAAAGGTTGAAAGATCTGAACATGCACCCCCTGTAACAGAGGAGGGAGAGGGGGGACATGATCGAGACCTTCAAGTACCTTGAGGGTATAAACAGGGTGCCAGTGGAAAGCATCTTCCAGATGAAGGGTAATCAGAAGACGAGGGGGCATGGCCTGCAGGTGGGGGAGGGGAAACAGGGGTAACATTAGGAAATACTATTTCACAGAGAGAGTGGTGGGAAAGTGGAACAGACTCCCTGAGGTGGTCGTTGAAGAAGAAACAGTGGAGGGATTCAAAAGGGCATGGGACAACCACAGGGGAGTGTTAAGGGTGGAGAGCGCAGGTCCAAGCAGATAGCTGGGAAAATGTGCAGACTTGGTGGGCCTTGTTGGTCCTTTTCTGCCGTCACACTTCTATGAATCTATGAAAACAGTACCAAAAAAAAAGGCAGCTCCAACCGCCCGTGTGTCACATTTAATATTACTATACAACAAAAGAAAACTGGCGCCAAGACCAAGCTCTGATGTCTCTTTACCGTTTTTGATTTCTCCATTCAGTGCAGTGCAGCATGTTAAAAACAACACTCCTATTCTGCTATGGTGTCCACTCAAAGGAGCAAAGCAGTAAAACAGTGCCTGTCATTTGAGTGACCTCGACCCGGTATAATTAAAGCTACCAACAGTCCCTATTTTCCCAGAACAGTCCCTATTTTAGGCAGCATGTCCCGGTGTCCCCACAAGTTTTGCAAAATGTCACTTTTGTCCTGGTTTTTGCTTACTTGTCCCAGTTTTGTCCCTAATCTGTAAGTGACTGTGGTGCTGCTCGAGCTGGACAACACGTTGCAATGTCAACCCCTGCACCTATGTTGCACCACAGGCATGCCAGTGGCAGCACGGTAAAGCATGTTCATTCCTGTTAGGTTAGACTGGGTAGTAGTGCAAACAAGAGCATGTGGACGTCTGCCTGCCAGCAGCTGAGAGGGACTCCAGACAGAAGAGGCTGGCAGCAGTGAACTAAGGTAGCCGAACCTGATCAGCTGCAGGGAAGTGTGTGAAAACAATCTGGTGTGGTGGTGGGAGTTACTGAAGTGAAGTTTGCTTAGCAAATGAGGTGAGTGTAAGCGGGTTGGGATGGGACTGTCAGGAGGAACAATACACGCAGCTAGAATTTCTAAATGCTATTAAATGCAGGTTTGCTTCTAATGAACTTTGTGTACATCGTGATTTGGAACTTGCTGCAGCAGAATGATATACTGTTTGAATCTGGATGGTTGCTACTGGTGTTACTGTGGGGCGGCATGGCCAGAGCAAGCAACAATTTAATTGATTGTGTGCGGCAGTGCCCATGGGAGTGACACAGTGAGGGGGTTGGGGACATGTTCAGAATGGACCCTGTCCCTGTTTTAGGCCTCAGAAAGTTGGTAGCTTTAGTAATTTACGGCTCTTGTAATTTCAGTGACTGACGGCTTTCCCCCTCTCCCCACGTTGCAACCCCCCTCCCCAGTTAGGAATAGTAAAGTTCTACCCCCCCAGGACAGTAAGTCCTATTTGGGGTTTCGCTGTCCCTGCTCAGCACTGTTTTCCCACTCGCACTTATTGACTGGTGCGGTTTTACTACACGCACGATTTTCACATGGAACTGACATACAGCAAGGTGCAGACAGCACTACTAATGGCCCCGACCAGTTTCACACTTGACTGGAGAAACAAAAAAATGGTAAGAGACATCAGTGTTTGGTCTTGGCGCCGGTTTTCTTTTGTTGGATCACAACTGAAGATAGCCTAATGTTAGTAGGGTGACTCCTTAAGAGGAATGGAGCCTGGATTTCTTTTCAGATCTCTCGTATAAGGTGGCCCCTGTCTTATACATAACACACATAATTAGTTCACAATGATGGGAGACCTCAGGATAGTCACCTATAATATCAGAGGGATAAACAGTATATTCAAAAGGGCAGATAGAACCCACGTGGCCTTCATTCAGGTATTTCATTTGAACCAGGCCAAGTACCAAAAGCTGAAACGGCAACAGGTGGAAGCGGTGTATGCCTTCATTTTTGAACATCACCCCCATAAAAGAGGGGTATTTACCCTAATCCACAAAGATGTACTCCTGCAGGTGTTGGAGGTCACTCAGGACCAAAAGGGAGATATTAAATTGGACTGTAAATATATAGATATACCATGTACTTACAGTATATGTTGCTAATATGCAAACAGAATGCATGACTTTCCACAGAAAATTGTTTATGGACACAGTTAAGAGCCTTGATCATGTGCAAATAATTGCTGGGGGCTTTAATTCTGTAGTGGCCTGTCCACTTAATCGTCAGTGGGATAGGACACATGGGATGCCCTCTGGCAAGTTTTTAAAAAGACTGGCCAGTGAATTAGCCCTCACTGATATTTGGTGACATACGAACCCCGCAGAGAGAGGGTAAACTTGTTATTCTCCGCGATACAATGCCTACTCTTGAAGTGATAATTTTTATATTTCCACCAACTGGCTCCACAGGGCTGTATCTAGCAAAACTGGCAGCTCAGTTTTATCAAACATAGAAACATAGAAAGGTGCCGGCAGTAGGAGATCAAGGGTCCATCAAGTCTGCCCATGAGATCCCGAGATATTAGTCAATCCCGGGGCCTAGCTGATACTTTTCCTAGCAGTTTTAGTTCTAGCATATTCTCTGTCCCAACCGCCTTTAAATATAGAAATGGTTTTGGCCCCGGCCACATCTGCAGGCAGTCTGTTCCATGGCTCAACCACTCTCTCTGAGAAATAATGTTTCCTTTTATCCCTCTTGAACTTTCCACCCCTTAGCTTCTGTCCATGGCCCCTCATATTGGAGCCCTGGTAAATATTTCATAGTAGTTAATCCCCTCATGTATTTGAAGATTTTAATCATATCCCCCTTTCCCTCCTCGTTACCAGCAAGTACATGTTTAGTGCCTCCAGTCGCCCCTCGTACGTTAGCCCCTGGAGCTCCTGTATCATTTTGGTCCGGATGGTTTCCATCCTGTCCTTGTCTTTTTTAAGGTGTGGTCTCCAAAACTGTACACAGTACTCCAGGTGGGGTCTCACCATGGATCTATACAGTGGCAGTATATCTCCCTCTGTCTACTGTCAAATCCTCTCCTTGTGCACCTCAGCATTTTGTTGGCCCTGCTATATGCAGCATTGCATTGGTTAGCTTGTTTTAGGGTGTCACTTATGATAACTCCTAGATCCCTTTCCTCTTGTGAGGTGTTGAGTTTATCCCCGTTGAGCCAATAGGTTGACCCTGGGTTATTTCTACCTACAGTATATACATCACTTTAGACTTCATGGCGTTGAATTTCAGCTGTCAGATACTAGACCATCTTTCTAACCTTTTTAGATCATTTTGTAGGTTCTCAGCTGCTTCTTCGCAGCCCACCCTACCCACCAGCATGGTGTCATATGCAAACAATGCTGTCTTACCTGGATACCTGCTCCTGTCACTGATGAACACATTGAATAGGACTGGTCCTAAGACCAAGCCCTGCGGGACCCCACTCGTCACCTTTCCCTCCTCTGACCTCTCCCCATTGACTACCACTCTTTGCCTTCTGTCTTCCAACAAATTACCCACCCGCTTCACAATGCAGCTTTCTCTGCAGAGATCCTCAAGCTTCTTCAGTAGGCAGTTGTGCAACACTGAATCGGAGGCTTAGTTGAAGTCGAAATAGAGGCGATCCACTGGATGGCTCCTACCCACTTTCCTAGTCATCCAATCAAAGAATGCAATCAGGTTCGTCTGGCAGGACCTGCCTGCCAAAAAACCATGCTGCTTATCATCCTGAAGGCCATACTTGCCCAAGTATTCTGTTATGTCTTGTTTAATCAGGGCCTCCATTTGTTTTCCTACCACTGATGTGAGGCTAATCGGTCTGTAATTCCCAGCTTCATCCCTACTTCCACTCTTATGTAGAGGCACCATGTCCACTCTATTCCAGTCCCTTGGCACCACTTCCGATTGAAGTGAATGGCTAAAGATGTGCACTAAGGTTTCAGCAAACTCCCCTGCCTACTCCCTGAGTATCCTAGGATGTATTCCATCCAGTCCAGGAGATTTGTCCTGTTTTAAATCTCCGATTTAAATCTTTAAATTGCTTGAGCACCTCCCTGACCCTGCTTGCAGTAATTATTGGAGTTCCCATTTGTGGGACCCCCCTGCCTGTGCTGAGATGCCTCTGTCAGGCATTGGGCCACTATGCTCCTTGCTGAACACTGAACAGAAATATTTATTCAGGATGGTGACCTTCTGCCCATCTTCTTCCACTGTCCTATCCCCGTCCTTCAGTCGGACTACCCCCTTCTTTCTCTTTTCTTGTAAATATCTGAAGAATTGCTTTTTCCCCTACTTGACTCCATTTGCTATCCTTACTTCTGCTACTGCTTTCGCCTGTTTCACTGCCGACTTCGCTGCCTTGTTCTTCGTTAAATATTCATCCCATAGATTGTCTCCTAGTTCCCTTTTGAAGTTGTGGTAGGCCTCTCTATTGCCCCTAATGGTTTTCTTTACTTGACTCGTGAACCAAATGTGTCTTTTGTATCTGTTTCTTTTTGTCACTGTCTTTGCACATGTCTTAGCGGCCTCTAGAATGGTTTTTTTGATTTCTCCCCAAATGTCTTCTACCTCTTACTGTTCGTGTACCCTAGATAGGTTTTTCTCTTGCTAGATCCCTCATTTTATCAAAGTCAGCCCCATCTGAAACTCAGGACTTGTTCCTTGGACTGAGATTTGACATCCCTCAGGGATATTTCAAACCAAACAGAGTTGAGGTTGCTGTGGCCAGTGGCTCCCCAACCCTGACTACCCTGACGTTTTCCGAGTTGGTGAGGACCACATCCAAGAAGTTGTCCTGTCTAGTTGGGTCAGAGACCAATTGCATGAGAAAGCAATCCTGTAAGGCCTCTACCACTGATTGGTTCCTACTGATCTTGTCACTTGGTTGCCCCAATCCACATCTGGCATGTTTAGGTCCCCTACCACCACTAGTTCCCCTCTCAGTGAAATTACTTTAATCTCCACCAGTTCATCCAGTATTATATTATCATTCCCCAGTGATATTGGGACCAGAGGCAGCTTATATGCCCCACAACACAATCTGGCAGTTCTCTTTAATGATCAGAGCTACAAAGACAACATGGAAAGGGCTATCTCCACATATTGGAGAGAACATCAATCAGCAGACATTCCCATCTGTGTGACGTGGGATTGCTCTATAACTCTGGTTAGGAGGGAGACTATTCAATACACCTCAAAATTAAAGAAAGAAAAAGCTGACCCATCAGCACAGTGGTAGCACTACCGCTCGCAATACCGGCTACCTGTGTTCGAGAATGAACGTGGGTTGCTGGGGGCCAGCAGGAGGGAGGAGGACTGAGCATCCCAGAGGACACTCTTCTCCTTTGGGGAAGGAGGGCAGCCTGCTCTGCTGTGATACTGCCACCTGGCTGACCACAGGTGGCAGAACAACTGGAGCAGCTCATGGGTGGGAGGATGTCAGCGGGCACTGCACCATGCACGCTTGCATGCATGCGTGCTTGGCGTGCCCTTACACTGACATCCTGGGGGAACCAGGAAGTAAACAAATAAAAGTAACCCTGCTGGCTAGATGAAACTGACCTCACCCACATACCTCCCACCTGGCTACTTGGATCCTGCCTCCCAAACTGGATCTGTGTTCAGCAGATGTATGGGGGCCCCTGCCACCCTCACCAGTGGGGGAAGCTCTGGAGGAGCACGGGAAGGCAGGTAAGTCCTGGGGGATGCCAGGATGATGGGGCTGGGGTGAAGCAAAGCAAGATGGGGCTGGGGGGCTGACCAGAGTGAGAGGGGAAAAAAAGAAAGAAAAGACCCACAAATGCCTAGACTTGGAAAGGGAACTCTTTGACTAGGAGGTGTAACACCAGATAACCCTACATGAGGGGGTAAAGAAATACCTGGAAGAAAAGAGAGCCAAACGTAATAAAATGCTGAATGAACTAGCGAAGAGGAATCTCTGCTTTGCTCGACAAAGGTTTTATGAGCAGGGTAACAGAGTGAGGCACACACTCTCTCTACAGCTTAGAAAGCAGGCCACCATCAGAGAAGTCTTGAAACTGTGGCACCCTGAGAGGACTAGGATACTTGGGAGACCTTAGGCTTATCCTGCAGAATTTTGCTACCTTTAACCCAACACTTTACACCATAGAGGAGGGGGAATCCTGCCTCATTCTTCCAACACATCAAGGTGCTTAAGCTGCCAGAGGCAACCATAGCTGAGATCGATAGCCCTGTAACAGGGGATGTGGTTCAAGACAGGATCAAAGGCCTTAAAAACATGAAATCCCCTGGTCTTGATGACTTGCCAGCAGAATAGTACAATCATTATTCACCTCAGATAGTAACCTGACTTACAGAGGTGTTCAGTAAGATTATAGAGAGGATGACGGCCCCCTCATCATGGAATCAAGTTGAGATTACAGTTTTGCCTATGGCAGGGAAGGACCCCATACAGAACAGATCTTACTGTCCCATTTCCCTATTATGTAGTTCGGACTGGTATATTAACTGAGTACAAAACCATGTACAAACCATAATTCATCCATACCAGACAGTCTCCATTAAAGGTCAAATCCTATAAGACAACATCAGATGGCTACTAAACATTTTCTCCTCTCAAACAAAAAATAGAAATACCCAGTTGGCCATTTCCTTGGATGCAGAGAAGGCTTTTGACAGGGTAAATTGGCATTTTCAGAATTACTCTCTGCATTTCTTTCAATTCAGCCCCAAATTCCTCCATGCTATTGGCACCCTATGTACCACTTCAGAAGCCACTATTAAAGTCAATGACTACAACTTAGAAAGATTTGCCCTTGATTAGGGAACCCGCTAAGGGTGTCCCCTCTTCCCACTCCTGTTTGGGCTCAGCTTTGAACCTTTGGCCATAGCGGTCCAACAAGACCCACATATGGCATAGTTCAACTATTCAAATTACTCAAATTACTACACCACAAACTGCCTGTCTATTTAACGTCTCTTATACACATCTTGCATAGCGCCTACTCCCTAAGGAAATCCAACCTTATCCTACTAGATGTTCCCAGGACACATACCACAGCTGGCCAAAAAGCTGTCTCATATGCCCTCCCAAACATTAGGAACCAACTACAAGCCATGCTGAAGCTAACCAGCATCGTATCAATTAACTCCTAGAAAATACTAGCTATCTCTAAATTAAAAGGTGCTACTAGGCCCCCAACATCAAGTCAACTTCCTAGGTACCAGCTGGCCCTCTAGTTATTAACCTGAAATGTGTTGCATAATTTAGGGCAAGGTTAAAGCTAGAATGTACTGCATACAGTATATAGCATAAGGACTTCTATTGTGTATACCTCTTGTATTATATATTTTTTCTTTGTTGTTCTACATTTTATATCTCCTGTCTATGTAATTGCGAACTGTATGTGTATGTGCCTCAGGACCTCCTCGTGAATGAGCTTGCTCAACGGAGTCTTTCCTGCAATAAACTTGAATTTGAATTGAATTTGGCAGGCATTCATGAGGGGCAAAAACAGCCTAAAGTATTCCTTCATGAAGATAATTCAAATTTTCCCAAGTCAGAAGCCCTGTTAATCAGTAGTAGATGAGACACAGATTTTAAAGTCATTCCCTTTCTCCTGGGCAAAAAATAACCAAAATCCAGTATTTAGGGGTACAAGTTACATCAAAAACATTGACGTTATTTAGTATCAACTATCCACTCTTATATAAGGTTATGCAGGCAGACATGGCACACTGGAAACTTTTGCCCCATCACTTTTAGGCCACATTGATACCCAGAAAATGAACCTCCTGCCATGATTTCTATTTTTCTTTCAGACCCTTCTGATTCCCATCCCAGAAATCTTTTGGACTAAACTCCTGAGGGATATTAATATGTTCATATGGGCTGGCCATAAACCCTACATAAAAAGAGTTATTCTAGCAATGCCTAGAGAAAGGGGAGGCCTGGTCATGCCAGATCTAAACTTGTTTCATCTCACAGCCCAGACTGCCTGTCTTGCAACATGGGTCAAATGAAGACATGCTTCAAGGTGGTACTCTATGGAAGACACAGAGGGCTTACCCATTCCCTTATTTGCATTACCATTGATTCCAATATCAGCAGGTACCAGAGGGAAGATAACCAACCCTTGGGTGTCTCATACATCAAAGAACTTGGAAAAAGTCGGAAAACACCTGAAACTAGAACAGGAGTTAGGCCCATTTTCACTGATCGGGTACACAGATGCCTTCCCACCAGCAGGCGAAGACCCAGGCTTGGCACTTTGGGAGAGACAGGGCTTCACCAGGTTCTCACAGTGCATTTCAGCGTCCCAAATCAGGAGCTTTCAAGACCTGGCACAACAATCTGTTTTTTCAACACACCAATGATAGAAACAGAGACAAATAGATGTTGTCGGCAGTTAAGGATCTCTTGGCTCACCTAGTCTGCCCTAATTTCCCTACCTACAGTGCCATCGCAGACCCTACTCAGTCTCCAGTTTGCACTGCCCTTGCCTTACTGTTAAGATCTTTTTGTGTCTATCCCATGCGTTTTTGAATCCTGTAACCATTTTAGCACCATCACCTCCACTGGGAGGCTGTTGCAAGCATCCACCACCCTTTCCGTGAAGAAGTACTTCCTCACATTTCCTCTTAGCCTCCCCCCTTCAGCTTCATGGTGTGACCCCTTGTCCTGGTGCATCTTTTTCTCTGGAAAATGCCCTCTTCCTGTATCTTGTCTATACCTGTGAAGTATTTGAATGTTTCTATCATATCCTCCTTTCCCTCCTTTCTTCTATGGAGTACATATTTAATTCCTTAAGTCTTTCTTCATAGGGCTTCTGATGCAGGCCTGCACCATTTTGGTTGCCCTCCTTTATATGGCCTCTATGCCGTCTGTGACCTTTCAGAAGTGGGGCCTCCAGAACTGGATATGGTACTTGAAATGGGGTCTCACTAGTGATCTATACAGGGGTATTATTGCCTCCTTCCTCCTGCTGGTGATAACCCTGCCTGTGCATCCGAGCATCCTGCTAGCTTTTCCTCTGCCTTGTCCCACTGTTTAGCTACCTTCAGGTCATCAGAAATGATTACCCTAGATCCCTTTCCTGTTTTGTGACTGCTGGTACTTCTCCTCCCAGTTGATACTTTGCCCCCAGGTTTCTGAGCCCTAAGTGCATGATTTTGCACTTTTTTGCGTTGAAGCCCACCTGTCAACTCCATGACCATTGTTCCAGGTTTTTAAATCTCTCATTCTTTCTACCCCCTTCCTTCCTGTGTGTCCACTCTGATTTCACTGACAGGCATACTTTCCCTTCCAGCCCTTTTACAATGTCACTAATGAAGACATTGAAGAAGACCAGGCCTAGTAGTAATGCCTGTGGCACCCCACTGGTCATTTTGTCCTCTCTGGAGTGGACGCCACATACCGGCACCCTCTGATTCTTATAGTCCAGCCAGCTCTCTACCCATCTTACTACTTTAGGACCCACTCCCAGGCTTCACAGCTTGCTCACCAGTCTTCTATGTGGAACAGTGTAGAAGGCCTTACTGAAGTCCAGGTAGGCTACATCAACCGGTCCTCCATAAAGCACTTCCTTGGTTACCCAGTCAAAGAACTCAATCAGATTTGTCTGGCAAGACCCCCCCCCCATGAACCCATGTTGTCTCTGACACTAAAGACCACTGGAAACAAGGTATTCACCAATCCTTTCTTTCAGTAGTGATTCCATTACTTTGCCTACTGCCAACATCAGGCTGATAAGCCTGTAATTTCCTGCCTCCTGTCTGTTTCCATTTTTGTAGAGTGGGACTATATCAGCCCTCCTCTAGTCTCCCTGGATCTCTCCTGTTTCTAGTGACAGGTTGAACAGGGCTGTCACAGGGTGCAGCCAGCTCCTCCTTGAGCTCCATCAGTAACCTGGAGTCTCATCTGGTCCCATTGCCTTATCTACTTTTAACCATGACAATTCCCTTAGGACTCTTTCTACTGTAAAAATACAAGTGTCCACCTCCCTTCCCTTAGTGCCCTTGTCTTTTATCATTGGCTGCTACCTACCCCCTCCTCCATAAATACTGAACAGAAGTATTTGTTTAATATGTCCTCTTTTTAGTGGCCCTCTTCCACACACACCCCACCTCACCCTTTCAGCCTTACTATTCCTCCCTTGGTCTTTCTCTTTTCACATATGTATCTAAAAAATGTCGTCGACTTTTTTTTACTGATTTGGCAATATACTCCTCTGTTTGCACTTTTGTGCTCCTAACTGCCTTCCCTGCCTCCCTTTGTTTCTCCTGATAAGTCTCCCTATCCTCCTTTTTCTGTGTTTTTTTACACTTTCTAAAAGCCAGGTTTTTGTGCTCTTACTTTTTCTGCTACCTCACTAGAGAACCATAGTGGTTTCTTTTTTTCTCTTGCCCTTGCTAACCTGCCTGACACAGAGATTTGTAGCTTTTTCAATGCACTGTTTTATTTTTACCCACTGGTCCTTGACTCCCCCAGTACCCATCAAGACGTCGAAGGAATGTGCACGACTGCATAATAACGCGTCAAAGATAGCACATTGAAAAATTGGGCGAGGTTGTTATTGTCGTGCTTGTATTTTGGCCATAGCCAACTGTAGTGCAGGCTGGAGTTAGTATATTTATAGTACAGGGGGTGCGAGGGTGGAGCCCACATTGGAGGGTGCTGGACGGCTGTGCCCCCCACATTACATTGTAAAGAAATTGCTTCGGCTTCGGTTGTAGTAATTTTATTTGGCACGATTGTCCTGTTGATTTTTGCATGGTAGTGGTTTTGTCTTGTAAAGTATTTGTTTTGTTCACTCGGATGGTGTACTGGAGTCATGGCGTGGTAGGTTAGGGCTCTTCGTAGGGTAGGTTGTATAGGTGTTGACTTTAGAGGTTTGTGGTTTGAGTCTCATTTTCCCTTGCTTTACATTTCGTGTAGTACATGAAATGGATATACAGTAGTTATGCTTTTCTTGGACTTTTATAGTTGTCATAATTCCAAAGAGAAAAACGTATCCAACAACAAGCGGTAACAAACTACGGTGACACCAAAGTTCCTCTTTTTTTAACGTCTGGTTTGCATGGTTTTGACTGCTCGGCATTTTATCAGGTAGCTTTGTTTGGCATTGCTATAATTTGTTAGTGCTTGTTGCCGTCAGTGTTTTCCTTTTAGGTATTATGACCTGGTGCCAACTCCCCCTAGTTTTCCTATCCCTGCCATTGAACACCTCAGATCCACCAACACTGATTTATGCTGGAGATTCTGAGGGCACAGAGAGTCATACTTCCATATTCTTGAGACTGCTCCAGACTGGCAGGCTTCTGGAATGAGGTGCACACCTCAGTCCAGACAGTTATAGGCAATTCCTGCACTTTCCAAGCTCCGGTCCAGGGAATACTCACAAACCCCATTCGTGCTAAACATTTGAGGAAGTTATTCCAGGTATTGATTTTGGAGGCTTTGAAATGTATTACTCTCCAGTGGTTGTCAGATGTTGCTCCACAGATCTCTACCTGGAAGACGAAACTGGAAGAATTTCAGAATATGGAACAAATTACCTCAGACTTACAACTTTGAAGGGACCAAATTCTAATCCCTCTGGCATTCCTGGGACTCCTTCAACATGGCCCAATTGGACAATGAGGGCTGACATGTTCCACTGATTTTGTTCTCCTCAATTAACTGCCATACACCAGAACAATCTCCCTGGCACACACCCAGAGGGTTCACGGACCACTATTGGGGGAGCATAGGCACTCATTGCCCCAGTCATTGCCCCTTTCCCCTTATTATGACTTATGAACTCTTTGTAAGTAGTTTTTTTTCTCTTTTGTAGATACATTAGAACTCTAAAATCGATCAGTTCTGTGTATGGATATGGTATTTCTGTATTGTTTAATTACAGTTCAGGCTGACCTTATCAGTGGGTACAGTGTTGAAGACATGGATCAATGTATGCATCAAAATGGTTGTCATGCATTGTACTTTAGAGAAAAGTCACAAACGAGCTAGTCTGCCAGTGTGTAGAGGTCAGCACCAGTTACAAGACTTGCTCTTAAAGAAGCTGCATGATTTTCCAGTGAGCATGCAACACCAAAAACAATAAAGTGCCGAAGCAGTGCATCAGTGTATAAATAACAGAGCCATGGCACTAACAAACAGTAGGGCTCACATACATGCAGTATATATAGGATAAAGTATGGGGTGCAGTGTGTTACGAGAATTTACACACTCTTGAGTTGTTGGATAGCACATAAACCCGAGGTGAAGCCCGGTTTATGTGCTGATCAGCACAATGAGATTGTGAAATTCAGTTATACAATGGCAGAAAAATTCTGGACTCTGATTGGTCAGTCTTGGGCTGGACCCGTGATGTTATCCCAGCATAACATCACGGGTGTGATGTTATCCAGCATAACATCACGGGTCTAGTCTCAGCCTCACTGTGAACCTGCAGATGAGCATTTTATGGATCCTTTCATTGATTGTTTTATGGATCCTTCCATTGATTGTTTTATGGATCCTTCCATTGATTGTTTCATCTTCTCTTAAAAAACAAAAATATTTTTCCACACGAAAACATCTTTAAAATTATTTTTTTTATTCTGTATAACAATGAGCCATTGTATAATAGGAATAATGCACTCCAGGGTGTGTGTTGTGCTGGGATAACGTCACTTCTGGGGTGATTAGTCGCACTCGGCCTGCGGCCTCGTGCCTAATCACCCCAGGCGTGACGCTATCCCAACCACCACCATCCCTGTCATGCATTATTCCTTTAATAAAACACACTGCACCCCCATATTTTGTTATTTATAATTGAAGGGCGACATTTTTTTCTTTTAGAGGTTTAATTTAAACTCGGTCCCCCGTCGGCAGCATTGAAGAGCCGCATCGCACCCGTATGGCTGTCCCTCACTGCCAACTTCCCTTTTACTCCCTCCCACTGTGAAAATATCTCCCGCCTCCTGACCTGCTGAAGAAGCAGCCTGAGGATTTTGTGGTCAGTAGTGTGTGAAGAGAAATGGAGCATTTTAAGCTCGACCTGTGTTTGTTCAGTGTCTCGAGTGCATTCGTAAGGGAAGAGAGTGCATGAATGCCGTAACACCTATTCAGATGTTACGGTATTTAACACATGGATTTTTACATTGAAAAAAAACAAAGCCATTAATTATAAGACAATTAAAGGCAGAGCCGTAAACTCATGCCTTAGTGCACAAGTCCAATTAGCCATTGGTGCAGTTGAAAATTCCGGAACGCACAGAAAAATAATAAAACAGGCAGAGCCAGCAAGTCATGTCTGTACGTGGAATATACACCAAAGGCAGAGCCGTAAGTCATGCCTTATTGCACTGATCAAGTAGACAACTAGAAATATTCTAAGATGCCCAATGAAACTGATAAACAGGCGTGCCATCGATTAGATGAGTCCTGACCGACAGAGGCTGCATTCCTGCCATTTGTCCAAACAAATAATGCTATATTCTGGAAACTATCCAACAAAACCAGAGACTCATCCAATCAATGGCATCGCCTGTTTGTCAGTTCCATTGGGTGTCTTGGAATACTTCTGGTTGTCTACCTGATCAGAGCAATAAGGCATGACTGTACGGCTCTGCCTTTGGTGCCCATTCTATGTACAGGGATGACTTGCTGGTTCTGCCAGTTTTATTGTTTTTGTGTGCGTTCTGGAATTTTCAGTTGCACCAATGGCTAATCAGACTTGTGCACTAAGACATGACTTTATGGCTCTGCCTTTAATTGTCTTATATGTATGTGAGCCCTACTGTTTGTTAGTGTCATGGCTCTGTTATTTATTTATTTATTTATGCATCGATGCACTGTTTCAGCACTTTATTGTTTTTGGTGATGGATGCTCACTGGAAAATCATGTGGCTCCTTTAAGAGAACGTCTTTTAAACTGCACACCTGATACGGAGTTGCTCGCTCTGATGATGACCATGAGGGCTGATACACAAGCATATAATTCATTATACTTTAGGATTCTCGGCATGCCAGGCAGGTGTCCTGGGCCACCAGTTTGTTATTTTTGCTGATTTTGGTTTGAATACTTCCACAGAAGTCGGACGTTATTCCTCTGTGAACACTCCCTGTGTTAGTGACTTCAGCTGAAGTTGGTCTTTTGGTTTCAATATGGACTGGGTCTAGTACAAGGGAGAGGCACATATGAATTTTGTAGCAGAAAACAACCGTGAAAGTGGCCAGCTTTACATGGACATCCCTACTGGGCTTATATGGGAGAGAGGTGTTGTGGTTTTTATTCTTTTTGCTAAGTCTTATTTTAAAGCATGTTGCTATAAAACAAAGTTCTTTGGTTAAGTTATTAGTGGCTGAGAGTTCTAACTTTTACCATTTTGAACTGGTGCTGAACTCTACACAGTGGCAGGCTAGCCTGTTTGTGGCTTTTCTCTACTAATTGGTGTCATGCTCAGAGGTATTGTGCACACCTAATGGGAGAGCCACCCCCCCCCCCATATGACACAGAGATTTTGTGTTCTTAATGCACTGTACTTTTCATGGAAATTGCTCAATAAACTTGAGTTATAAAAAAAATAATCCTGATTGGCTTTGAATGATTTCATGATTTATATTCAATGCAGACCACAAACATAGATCACTGAGACCCTTCTCCTTTCATACCATGTCATCACGGGACACTGGAACACATCTACTCTGCATCCTTCCATTTTTATCACGTTATCACAGAAACAGGAACACATCTTACCCGAACTCTTTTCCTTTAATAACATGTCATCACAGGACATAGAAACATACCTCACTGGACCCTTCCCTGTTTATAACATGTTTCATCTCAGGACACATTCCTGGACCCTTCCCCTTTTATAACATATCATCACAAGACACAGAAATACACTGCCCCCTGACCCTTCCCCTGTTATAACATGTCATCACAGGAAATACACCTTCCCAGGACCCTTCTCTGTTTATGTCATCACAGGACACAGAAATACACCTCCCTGGACTCTTGCCCTTTTATAACATATCATCACAAGACACAGAAATACACTGCACCCTGACCCTTCTCCTGTTATAACATATCATCACAGGAAACACACCTTTCCAGGACCCTTCCCCTTTTATCACATGTCATCACAGGACACAGAAACACACCTCACCGGACCCTTCCCCTTTTACAACATGTCATCACAGGACACAGAAACACACCTCCCTGGACCCTTCCCCTTTAACAACACGTCATCACAGTACACAGAAATACACCTCCCTGGACCCTTCCCCTTTTATAACATGTCATCACAAGACAGAGAAACATACCTTCCTGGACCCTTTCCATTTTATAACATAACATCACAGGGCACAGAAATACTCTTCCCCAGACCCTTTCCCTTTTATAATAGCTCATCACAGAAAACTCACCTCCCCAGAACCCTTCACTTTTTAAAAATAGTCCTCATAGGACACAGAAACACACTTCTCCTGACCCTTCCCCTGTTAACATGACATCACAGGAAACACACCTCCCCAGGACCCCTCTCCTTTTATAACATGTCATCACAGGGCACAGAAACACACCTCCCCAGGACCCCTCCCCATTTATAACATGTCGTCACGGGGCACAGAAATACACCTCCCCAGGACCCTTCCCCTTTTATTTTTGTTTCTATAAAGCTTTAGTTCACCATTGCCCAAATGGCCCCATTCAGGCTCGGTTCACCCATCCCCATCACCCACAATCTCTAGGGCTTACCTCTCCTCCAGTATGCTCCAAGAATTGCCCCTTGTGACGGGGCCACAGGAGATGCCTAGATCCCTCCATAGCACAATTTGGACTGCTCCAGAGGAGGCACCTAGTCGGTGGTTTGGAGCCTGCAATGGGCCGAGCCACCATCCTTCTCAGTTGGGGGTGTCCACCTTCCTTTTCTTCCCAAGTCACCCATCATGCAGTGATGTAGGTATGTGTGCGTGTGGAAGTATGCTTTCACTTCACATCTGATGGCAGTCCTCCCTTTGTGATTGGTGCCACTGTACTGCCACCAGTTCTCCACTTGGTGGCAGGGTAAGAGGGGTGTGGCCAGACCCTCCCCCTGGGAGGGAAGAGCATTCCATGGGATGCCTGATCCTCTCTCCCACTCCCATTGACCCCCATATGATCCGAGTCCACTCCTGAACTTGGGTCACCAGCATGGCAGGTGGCAGGGCTACCACCAAGCCACCAGGCCGGCCATCCTTCCCCTTTATAACACGTAATCACAGGACACATGGACACACCTTTCTGGAATTCTTCCCTTTCTGAACACATCTTATGGGACACAGAAACACACTTCCATTAAACCTTTCTCCTTTTATAAAGTGTCATCACAGAACACAGGGACACACTTTTTGTGGGATCCTTCTCTTTTTATATAAATTTCTTATGGGCCACATAAACACACTTTCACTGAACCCTTCCCCTTTTATAACATGTCATCAGAGGACAGAAGGACACACCTTTCTCGGATCCTTCCATTTTTGTAACATGTTTTATGGGAGACAGAAACACACTTCCACTGAACGCTTCCCTTTTTTATGACATCTCATCACAGGACACAGAAACACACCTCCCAGAAATCCTTCCCCTTTTGTAACATCTTAGGAGGCACAGACCCCCCCCCCCGCCGATCCTTCCCCTTTTATGACATGCCATCACAGGGCACAGAGACAGACCTCCTCTGGACCCCACACCTTTTATAATTTGTCATCATAAATTACAGAAACACACCTCTCTAGGACCCTTCCACTTTCCTTTTTTTTTTTTATATGTTACAAGTGGTGAGACACACACAGATGCACCTCCCCTGTACCCTTTCCCTTTTTATAACATACCATTGTGGGACACAGAAACTCACCTTCTCTGGACCCTTCTCCTTTTATAATATGTCATCTCAGGATGCAAAAGAGCACCTCCTCCAGACCTTTCCCCTTTTATAGCATGTCATCACATGAAACAGAAATGCACTCCTTCTGGGCCCTTGCCCTCTTACAACATGCCACCACAGGACACAGAAACACATCTTTCTGGAATCCTACCCCTTTCATAACGTGTCATAACAGAAAACAAACACATTTCTTCTGAGCCCCTCCCATTTTATAATACGTTATAGAAGCACACCTGCCCTGGATCCTTCCCCTTTTTTGACTTGTAATTTGTGGACACAGAAACACATTTCCCTGGAACCATTCCATTTTTCCTGTCATTGCAGAGCACAGCGACACACCTCCCCCTTGGTCCTTTCCCCTTTTGTAGTTTAGTATCACAGGACATAGAAGCACCTTCTCTGGACCCTTCCCATTTTACAGCATGTGACTGCAGAGCGTAGCAACACACCTCTCTAGTCCTTTCCCCTTTTATAGTTTATTATCACAGGACATTTAAATACACCTCCCTGGACCTTCTCTTTTATTTATTTGTTCACCAGGTTCGTACACTGGTCCAGGGGACTGTTTTCAGGTATTACCCAGGTCATAAAGAGGATAACAAATGAGTATGGCAAAACATGCATACAGGTCAAGACATTAGAATACAAATGATGACCATAGTAGAAAGTGAAAAACAAGCAATACATTCGAAAATACATACAATTTATAATATATACAAATGTGCCAAAAAACAATACCATGGATTAAAAATTCTAAACATTTATGCTTATAGCATGTCATTGCAGAGCATGGAAACACACCTCCCTGGAATTAGTTTCTTTTATAATATATTATTACAGGACATAGAAAACACCTGCCTGGGTGACCCTTCCCTTTGTATATCATGTTAACGCATAGAAGCACATCTCTGTCATGACTCCCCCTCTACTTTCTTACCTGCAACTGGAGGACAGGAGCATATATGTCTTCACATGATCTTTTCCTTTTTATATCCTATCATGAAGGACATAAAGGCATACCTTCCTTTCAACCCTGTCCTTTTCATAGTATTTTGTTGAAGGACAGTAACATGCCTTCCCTGGCCCCACCCTTTAATATAGGTTATTGTTAGACACCTTAGTCAGGTCGAATTCCTTCTCACTAAGTGTGCTCAGATCTACAATAAGCAGACAGTGATTGGAGTCAGAAGCTGTCAGTGGTATCAACTCCTATTGATAACACTGTGACTCAGTTATGTCAACCCATTATATTCCTGGTGGAACTGGATTGATGGGGAGACAGACAATGCCATATGGTCAGTAGCCAAAGCTTTATTTACAAAACCTTCATAAATATTCATCTTCAGACAGAGCTGTGCCCTTCTCTGTATCCCACTCCCAGCATGTATCAGAAGGGCAGGCGAACAGGGCTGTCTGTTTTCAGTTTATAAATTCGAGGCCCACAGGAATGTTTGATACCCAGATGTTGAAAAAAATGCCCTGCTTTATGGATGATATGCTGTGTCCCTGAATAAGAGGTAGTTTCTATGGAGACCAAACCCAAAGATGAGGACTTCAAAGCATGAGGCAATCAAACTTCTCTTTCTCTCTCTTTCTCTCCCTCCCTCCCTTTCTTGTCGTCACGCTTCATGAAATGAGTCCCTGCAGCTCATATAACTTAGGCACCACAACTACTTAAAACAGAATGGACAAGCAACAGGTATTTGGCTCTGGCAACCACTTCTTCTAGGTATCCCAGGCCTGTCTATAGCAACAGGGGCTACAAGACCTCCTCAGGTAAGAGAAGTGTTGACTGGAAGAGAACAACCATGGCAGTCAGCACAGGTTACAGCATCCAGAGAAATGAAAGCACTTTTCCTACCTTCAATAATGTTCCATTCTGAAATCTCTACATGAAAATATTTTCCATTCCTCTCTGATAAGCAGTGAATACCACCCAGAAACCATTTCAGTTGAAGTGGTAGCCCCATTATGACTTTCTTTGCCATGATCGGACATTCTGTCTGGCCTGCTGGCTTGTCACAGTAGTAGGATGATGTGCTGACCCTATTCCATCTAGTGTTGCTGATCAGTTAAGGTGCTCTCACCATCCACTGGGGCTAGCTATATCCTTATGGAACCATTATAAAGGGTTGAATGAATTGTGTGCATCCTGGCCTGTTAACAGGTGCGTGTGCGTATGTGTGTGTGTGTGTGTGTGTGTGTGTGTGTGTTTTTGTGTGTGTGTGTGTGGGGGCGGGTCTGTTAATTTCTGGTGAGAAGTATGGCCAATTGTTAGCTGTTCAGTTGTGAGGCTTGCTGTGACATGGGTACTGGTACGCTAACTGTGGAGAATTCCATGCCAGCTTAGGCCCTGCCTCTCTCCACTAATGTACAGTACATGAAAGAATGAAAAATCACTTTGATTGGATGGTGTTAACAGGGAAGAAATAATCCAAGACAATTTTAAAAAGACAGCAAAAAAAATTACGATTTACAATGTTAGTATCTCTTTTTCATCTTGAAGGACCCAAATACCTATATAATCATCTTTGTCTTGTCTCAAACACTGCATGATTTTCTGTGTATTACAAAAGCCCTACTGGATCTACAGTACTCCTATATAGTATAAGGTTATGTATAAGACATTGACACAAATATAAATCCTTAAGAACACTGACAGACCCTTTAGCGATTGGTTTTGCTGATGCAATTGGATTTTCTTATCCCTTCTAGTCTCATGTGATTTCAAATATCTTACAGGATTTCTTGTAGTAGCCTATAAAAGGTTTTTTTTTTTGTCCTTAGCGGGGAAATCTGCCCTTCCATGGCTGTAGAATGGGCTGGAACCAGGAGTGATTGCAGGGGCTGGTGAGGTTCCCCTGAGAACTGAGGGCAACAGAGATACAAGAAAAAAAAAGACTGCCAGGGTAGAGAGGCAGGTGAAGAACAGGGCCGAGACCGGGCACTGATGTGAGGAAAATACACCTCAACCCTTTCTGAAGCTCCAAACCTTGAATAATAAATTAATCTCCTTCGGTATGCTGAAAAACAAATCTGTCATTTTATAAGCCCCCTTCTCCCACCACCAAAGAAAATGGCCAAACAACAGAGCTACTATAAAGCTATGCATTCACCTTGTGATGAAGATGCAGGTACTTGCACAAGCTATAAACTCTTGCCTCCCTCTCAAGGTCTGAAGGACCGCAGTCCACACAGCCACTGCAGACCCAGACCTGTGCAAAGAGACAGGTTGCTGCTTCTCTAAAGCCATGGCTTGTCTTTGCCTTGTCCACATTCAGCCTTTTCATGTTGCCCCCTGCTAAAACCACAGTGAAGAAAGGAAAGAAAAATGCCAGTGACTTACTGCTGTGGGCTCACGATGCAGTCCTTAGTGTGGCGGTCACAGTGAAGGATTCTTTTATCCGTGTGTGCCCTAGATCCTAGGAGGAGTGCTCGGGAATCTGCAATAATACACTCTCCTCTCTCTCTCTCTCTCTCTCTCTCTCTCTCTCTCTCTCTCTCTCTTTCTCTCTCTCTCTCTCGCCCTCCCTCTCTGTATCTCTATCTCTCTTCCTCCTTCCTTTCTCTTCCTTTCTCCGTGCTGAAAAGCTGCCTCACTGTAACAGCTGCTGTTATCTGTATAAAATGCAATACTCGCATCACAAAGACCACCACAGACCCCCCTCCCACCAAAACAACTGTGACGTCTGGACTGCAGGAGAGTGGGGGCTGCTTAACCCTTGCAGTGTCTTCTGTCTCAGGTTTCATTGATACTATAGACTGGGTTTGCTGGCATTTAGAAATATTTTCCTAATTCCTGGTCAGGTGTGTGAGTTTGTCTGTGCTTGTGTGTGTGCGCGCAAAGGGTTTGTGTGTGGGGATGTTATAAGTGTGTCTGTCCTTGGTTAGTACAAGCAAGGTTCTGAAGATCTCACTTTGAGAGGGCAACACAAAAAAAATGAAATTTCTTATTTTTTTTTCAATTATAGCGTGGGGTTGAGGAGTCATAAATCATAACCAACAGAAACTGCTTGCTTCTCTCGGCCTTCAGCACCAGGACCAGGACATTTTTTAGTGTTTTTTGATGGCAGGAGATAAGCATAGAACATGATATGTTGTGTAGTTCTCAAGATAAGAAGGACCTGGGGGTTCCATCTGAGAGCAAACAAATACCAGAAAACACCATGTACCCTGCGATAGTTTCTCCCAATTCTGTTTTTCCCCAAGGGTTCCTAGCTAGGACCTCCTTCCACCTCTGCCAGCATCACCTCCCATCCCTTGTACCACCTCTTACTGATCTCGTGGGACTCCATCAGCCATGCGTGTCACGCTATAGCATTGCTCACTCAGCTTGCCCCCCCCCCCCGTGGCAGGGTCTGCTATCAGCTCCTTGGCAGTACCATCCCACTTCATCCAGCCACCCATGATGGAGAAGAAGCCAGGGAGTGACCCCAAAAGTCAGCAGAAGAAGGCAGAAGGTGGATGTGGAGGCCAGGCATCTGCCTGGATTGAACCATTTTTCCCTTTAGAACCCCTCCTACTGAACGCATGGTAGTGTCATTGGGTGTTGGTAAACCAGATGCACCAATGCACATGTACTCTCCTCACCACAATACATGTGTGCATAACCTGACTGACCTGCATGCCACCTTTGGTCACCCAGGTGTGTAGCCCTCCCTCTCCAGAGGAGGTGAGCATCTGATGGGATGCTCAATCCTTCTCCGCTAGCCGGCTCTCCAATGGACCTGCATCATTCCCAAACCCATGTCGTCCCCGTCACAAGCAGTAGCACTACCACTGCCCCAGTGGGCTAACCCCCCCGGCCCCGGCTAGATTGTTGATACTTTCACAAATTTGCATGTGGCAGGTTTGTGTGTGAATTTGTATACGTACAATGCCATCAATTGCCTGTAACTAGAGTCTGGATTATTTTAGTTAATTTATGTATGTTTTCCACACAGACATGCATCCACACAGACCTGCATACACACTTACATAAAAAAACTCCAAATTCCCAAATACACTCGTATAAACTGACAGAAACACCTACATGCAGAGCCACACAAATATACATCTCTGATCTCATACAATTACACTTGCACAGTTTTATGGGGGAGGGACAGTGTAACATGGTGATTAGAACACAGACATGTGAAGCAGGAGATCCAGGTTCAAATCCTACCAGAGACATTTACTCAATGTATGACCCTGAGCAAGACCATCAACCTCCCTGCATTGCAGTCCACCTGGTTCTATAAAAAGGGTAGAAGATGTTGAAGGTCAAACTACTTGAAGGAAGGATATTTCCAATATTTCTGCCTAGGCCATCACATATTCCATTTGTGTAACACCATTTGTTTGTTTTTTTAGCAGGGTACTTGTTTTTGTTTTGCATTGATTAAATGTGTTTCTTTTTGGATGACCAAGCAGTTGCTGGAGTGAGTGCATGTGTTAATGTTGATGATGCTTTTGTGTTGCTGCATCATTGGATCAGTGCGCTTGTATGTGAGCTCAGACTGCTACCATGGGGAAACTCCAATGCAGAGTGCTGGGGTGCCAAGTGGAGGCTACAGACGTGTCCGGGTAAGAGGATATGCTCTGGTGAGTAGCGTCTTGGTGCCAGTTGGGAAGTGAAAGACAGCAACAGTGAATGGGAAGGTGGTGATGCCAGTAAGGTGGAGGGTGGGTATGTTTTGTGATACTGTGGACATTGGGTGTTGCAAATGATTTTAAACAGAAACGTTTATCAATGTTTAAACTGGTTGAGAATCTTGGAGAGATCCTTTCAGTGTCAGAGATGGTTTCGCACTGAAAGGATGTGAGCTGGAGCCGGCATGCAAGTGAACCGGAGGGGGGGGAGGTCAGGGAAAGTGAAAGTGTGCTGCTGGCCCCAGTCAGTGGTGATCTATAGTGAGGATAAATTCTGGCACGGGGAACCTGCAGTGAGAATAAATGGGATATCCTCACTGTAGGTCTGTCCACCTTGTAGATATCGAGAATATTTGCCAGAATTTATCCTCACTGGCATTGCATAAATAAAAGATATGCAATGGCCCCATGAGAAATATCACTGATATTTTCACAAGTGCTGTTTGACCTTTGACATCACAAGTGGTGGGGCCATGAGTGATGCCAAAGGTCAAATAGCATGAGAAATATCAAGGGCCATTGCATATTCAATTTATATCTGTCTGTCTCTCTCTCTCTCTCTAAAGAGTAACACCCGCTGTGTTGTCCAGGCATACTCTGATGCATGGACAACTTGGGTGTGTTGCGAGGCATGAGGCATATGCCAAATGCCTTCAACCGTCCAAGAAGTCTGTATATCAAAGCATGCCTGGATACCTTGAAGGGCGTTTTTCCACTTATAAAGTACTATAGATCCTAAATGGATTTGTGAAGTGTGAACAGTCATTTACTTCAACAGTCATCTTACCTTTACAGTTTGTTTTTGCTTTGTGTATTTTCATCAGCATGTAACTGTTCCTGCTGGACTATATTTACCTGTTTGTCTGCCAGTTTCCTCCATGAACCCCCATGAAAATGAGATGCTGCATCTGATGGGCTTATCCTGTCTGGAGTAATGTTAAATAAATAGATAAATAAATACATTTTCTTTTCTGAAATGTCCAGGTGTACTCTGATAATCAAACAGGCAATGCTGTGAGCCCATCAGATTGCTAGGATTTCACCTCCTATTTTATAAACATATATGTTTATAGAATCACAAGAAAAAATCTAGAAACTCCATTGGCCAAGAGATGTCTCTGTTCAGGACAGACTGGTAAGGGAGGCGCAGAGGGGGTTGTACTATATTTAAGGGAGGGAACCAAGACCATGGAAGTACAGGGGCAACTGGAGGAACATGAAGGGCTAGAGGTGCTGTGAGACATCCTGGAGACAGGTACTGAGGCTGCTATCTGTATAGAGTTGATGTACAAACCTCTAACACAGGGAGCGGAGTTGGATAGCACACTTGAGAAACCCATCATCAGGATGGCATGTAAGGGGGACGTGCTGCTAGTTGGTGACTTTAGTCTGTCAGATGTGGATTGGAGTCTTCCAACTGCAGCCTTGGCAAGGGACTGGGTCATCTTGACTCCTGACAAGGGGCTTTTCTCAGGCAGTTAGACACAGAACCCACTAGGGACTGGCAGTGCTAGACCTGGTGCTTACAATCAGGGACAGCATTGCAGACGTCACAATGGGCAGTCCCCTGGGTACTGATAATTATTATACAGTGTAATTTATCAGTAAGATGGGAACAGAGGCAAACCACACGAGGACAAGGATTCAGGACTTTAGAAGGGCAGATTTTAAAGAAACGGGAGACTGTCTCAGAAACTGCCTCATGGAGGGGATTGCCAGGGAGGGATAGAGGCACAGTGAGGAGAAAAATAAAAGAGGGCACAATTAAGGCAAGCAACCTCTGTATGAAGGACGTGAGCAAAAGTAGAAGGCAAAATAGACTTTTATGGTTCTCTAGGGAAGTGGCCAATGTGGTGAAGGAGAAAAGGGTGGCATTCAGGAGCTATAAGGAAATGTAGAGGGAGGAAGACAGGGAGGTATACCAAGTAAAACAGAGGAAAGCAGTAAAGGCAATGGGAGCAAAGGCACAGACCGAGGAAATGATAGTTCAAGGGGCAGTAGCTAAAGGGGATAAGACTTTCTTCATGTGCATAAGTAAGACGAGGAAAGCAAAGGTTGAGATAATGAGGATAAAGCGGACAGCAGTAGAAGACTATGCAGAATAGGATCAAGAAGAAAAAGCATACACCCTGAACAGGTACTTGTGCTCAGTCATCACAGTGGAGGGAGGGGGACAGACCAGCAGGAACAAAGTGGGGATACATAAGTCATTTTCAGTAGAAAGAGTCCTGAAGAGACTTTCAGTTCTGAAAGTAGACAATGCTATTGGACTGGATGGAATGCACCCAGTGACACTAAAGGAATTCAGGGAGGTGCTAGCTGCACCACTGATGGCCTCAATCAACAGCTCACTGGAAACAGACATGGTTCTAGAGGATTGGAGGAGAGCAGAGGTCATCCCACTCCATGGGCCGTATTCACTATGGGACGGGTAATATGCACCGGAGGTGCATAACCCACCCGCGGACAGGTGCACACTGATGGTATTCACCACTGGCCACCATCTGTCTGCAGCCCCAACCCCTGGCATGCAGGACTCTGCAGGGTGGCTGGGGGTGGAGTCGCAGACCCAGCCAGACATCCAATCGGATGCCTGGACCAGGACCCACAGTGGATCCCATACGCGGTGGCAGCGCACCCTGCAGATGTCCGAGGGCTGACAGCTGTGATGGTGTGAAAAGGGCAATGGCACCGGCCCTCTGATGGCACCAGAGAGGTGCATAGGGACGGGGTGGGGGGATGGCAGTCGGCGGTGTGGGTGGAAGCACTGTACCTCACTGTTAGCAAGGGGTGGGCAGGCGGTGCCATTCGAATGGAGTGGGGGCAGCATCCATGACCTGTGCCCCTGTGTGCGGGGTGCACTGGAAGGGGGGCTGAAGTGTGCTGGGGTGGGTGGGAGGCACAGGGTGGCTGTATGCAGTGGCCCCAGATGTGGGTGGGCTATTCGCTTGTTGTTAGGTACCTTCCACTGTGTTCATGGGGTGTGTAGGGGGCTTACGGCAGGGTTCTCCCTGGTGTAACCTGTGCCTCCTGCGCACCCCAGCAGCCAGCACTAAGTGCCTTGGTGCATGGTGCATAGTGCTGGCACGTCCTCCACCCAACCCCAGGTGCATTGCACTCCGTGCGGCTGGGGGAGTTGGTGCATTGCAGCTGCACACCCCCCTTGGTGCATACCATGCGGAAGGGGCGCAATGGGTGCAGAATGGCTGTGCGCCCAGATAGGCGTGTGAAGCCACTCCACTCCATTCATGAATAGGGCCCCATAAGAGCAGCAGCAACAGCAGGGAGGAGGCTAGCAACTATAGGCTGGTCAGTCTCAAATCAGCTGTGGGGAAATTAATGGCAACCCTGTTAAAGGAAAAGTTGGTAGAGTATCTTGAATCCAGTGGGCTACAAGACCAAAGACAGCATGGATTCATGGGGGGCAGAGGTCATGCCAGATGACTCTGATTCCTTCGACTGGGTGAACAGAGAGATGGAGTGGGAAGAGCAGTGGACATGACCTATCTGAACTTTAGCAAGGCCTTCAACACTGTGCCACACAGGAGACAGATAAAGTAATTGAGCAGTGTAAGGGTGGTATCCAAAGTGGTGAACTGGGTCAGGAACTAGTAATGGATAGGCAACAGAGGGTGGTGGCTAATGGCACTCCATTTAATGAAGGGGAGAGTGACCAGCAGAGTGCCATAGGGCTCAGTACTGGGACCAGTCCTCTTCAATGTCTTCAAGGTCTTCGTAAGTAACATTGCATAAGAACTGGAAGGGAAGGTATGCATTTTCACAGATGACATCAAAATCTGTAATAGGCTAGGCACTCAGGAGGGGGAAGAAACAATGTGTAGGGAACTTGGGAAACTCAAGGAGTGGTTAAGAGCATGGCAGTTGGGGTTCAATGCCAAAAAGCACAAAATTATTCACCTAAGGCATAAGAACCCAGGAGCTGAGCATAGGATAGGGGAAAGGTACTGACAGTCACTAAACAGGAAAACCTGCCATTTATGGATGAAAATTTAATATAGTGTCACCAAACCAATACATTAGATTCTGTTGATTACTATTTTATGTTTACGGTTTTAATGTTTTAATGGAAATTGATAATTTATGTACAGGCGCCTTGGTTTAAGAAAGGTGCCTTCAAAGAAATAAAGTTTGATTTGATTTGATTTGACCTTGTAGTTATTATATCTGATGACCTCAAAGTGTCAGGGCAGTGTGGCAAAGCATAGTGGGTAGGACCAGTGGGGTGCTGGGATGCATAGGGAAAGGTATCTTTAGTAAGAAGGGGTAGGTGGTGTTGCCACTGTATCACTCACTTATGAGAACACACCTGGTATTGTGTTTGGTTCTGGAGGATGCACCTCAGAAAGGACACAGACAGGCTGGAGACAGTCCAGATGAGGATAACTCAAAGGGTGCAGGTGTTGCATCAAAAGCCCTCTTAGTGAGAAGAAACTGAGGGATCTCAACATGTAGACTCTAGAAGAGAGAAGAGTGAGAGGGGACATAATAGAGACCTCCAAGTACCTCACTGGGGTGAACAGGGTGTAGATGGGGAGTCTCTATCAAATGGAAAAGAGCACCAGGACCAGACGGCATGCAATGAAGCTGGGGCGTATCTATCTATCTATCTATCTATCTATCTATCTATCTATCTATCTATCTATCTATCTATCTCTCTCTCTCTCTCTCTCTCTTCGTCTGTCTGTCTGTCTATCTATCTATCTATTGCAAAAAATTTCATTAATGCTCCAGTTAGGGTCAAAGCGACAAAAGTTGGGAAATGAGGTGTTAGGGTTTCCCTAACACCCCACCCTCCCAAACCAGGCATGCTGAACAGGTATGGGGTGTGCTTTGGGCTTCTGAAGCCTAACATTCACCCCATTCCATCTGTAAATAAGGTCAGATGTGTAGACTTTATGAGAATGGGGTGAGCGTTAGGCTTGAGAAGCCCAAGACACACCCCACACCTGCTCTCCTACCTGGTTTGGGAGGGTGGGGTGTTAGGGAAACCCTAACACCTAATTTCCCAACTTTTGTCACTTTGACCCTAACTGGAACACTAACAACGTTTTTTGCAACTTATTTCCTTACTTTTTGAGATACTATAAATAATATCCTTATTTAACTGTGGGAGCGCAGGGTCTTTTGGATCCTGTGCTCCTATCCCTCCATAGATGCGTATATGTATGTAACTGTGAAAGCACAGGGCCCTCTGGGGGAGGATGACAGTGACCAAATTATCAGCATAGCCATCTTATTACCTCACCTCATGTACCCGGTAAAGAAATTTTGTTCAAATCACCACCAAAATGTAATTCTGTGCAACTGCAATGCCATTCCACGCCACAGGTGCGGAAACACATTTTGGTCAGGGTTTGAAAAATGACAGCTGTGACATACATAAGGTAGGGTGATAAGAAGGCTATGTTGAAAATCTGGGGTGAAAATATTTAACATTTCTGAAGTTCCGAGCAGGCGTAGCGAAATTGCAATTAATGGTCATAACTTTGGGATTTTTTCCTATTTTGACTCTAAATTTTCAACATAGTCTTCTTATGACCCCGCCTCATAAACCCCTTAGGTGAAAATGTTCAAATATGTGCCAAAACACTGTTCTGCACCACAGGTGCAAAAATACATTTTAGACTGGATGTGAAAAATGACAGCTACACTGTTCATCAGGTGGTGTGAAAAAATGGCTATGTTGAAAATTTAGACTCAAAATATTGTAAATTACCAAAGTTATGCGCATGCATGTAAAAATTTCAATGAACGCACGTGACAGCCATTTTTAGGAATTTTTCCATCAAATTTTCAAAATTGCCTTTTTTGTGGCCCAACCTTGGTGAAAAAAAAATAAATAAGAAAAATGGCAAAGTTATGAACATGAGTTCAAAACGCCATGAAATACATTATACGGCACTTACCTTTACTCCCCAGTTCGCAGTTCGGCTTTGAAGAGTGCAGATGTGTCCCGATCCACAGGAGATGACAGCCTACAATCTCTGGTGGTAAGTATAGGGTAAGGAGGGTGTGGGATGGTGGGTGGAGGGTCCATTTTCAGAAAAAAGACATCGGGGGACCGTTTCTTTTTTTCAGGTGTGAATACATTAAATAAGTATTTCAGGACTTTAGGGGTGGGCTCCCCAGTGTCCCAGACTTCTGGGGGGCTTACATGCTGATGTGGGGATTGGGCCCTCTGATGCTTGCACATTAATAAAACAACGGGATGCAGGGGCGGGGGGCTCATCCAACACCACAGGTGGGCATCCCAGTGTCAGATTATATAAATTAAACCCAAAAAAGGAGATAAAGGTGATGGGAGGGTGGGGTGTGCCACTAGACACCAGGGACTAACAAAAAATAAGGGGGACAGTGATCAGAAGGTGGGGGGTGCCACTAGACACCAGTGAATAGACAAAAGCAACAGGGAAGGTGTTTGGAGGGTGGGGGTACCACTAAACACCAGGAAATAAGAAAATAAAATGAAGACAGCGATCGGAAGGTGGTGAGTGCCACTAGACACCAGGGACTAACAAAAAATAAGTGGGACAGCGATTAGAGGGTGGGGGTGCCACTAGACACTAGGGAAATACAGGGAAATCATTCTCGAGTCACGAAAAAGATCCTTTTTCATGACTCATGATATGAAAAAGGTTTCTCTTTTTGTATCATGCGGTCACGAAAAAGGCTTCTTTACAGTAAATAAAACACAGTTCTGGGGTATATCAGTAACATTAAAGTGCAGATTGCACCTAAAGGGGTCCCGATCAGCCAACTAGGTGTTGTGGTCTATCTCCAGGATGTCATTTCTGTGGCTTTTGAAAAAAGAAATTAAGAAAAAACTGAAACAAGATGGCGACTCGCAAAAAAGGATTTCTCTCTCACGAAAAAGGGTTTTATTCTCATGAAAAAGGAATGGGTCTCATGAGACAGAATCCTTTTTTGCGAAATCAAATCCTTTGTTAAACTTTCTCCCTCTATCCTAAAAAGAGATCTTCCCATTGAAAACAATGGGAAATGAAAAATTGAATAACTTTGCAACAGATTAATATTTTTTAGCGAAACAAAGTATACCCGTTCTGTTACCCAAGCTGTTTCTACAGTAAAACAATCACACAAAAATTCTGCACCATCTGGATGCAAGGCAATGAGGAAAAAACTGCAAAATAGGTCGACTTTATGACTTTTTGCACTGTGTGGATCTCAGAATCCACACATCCAAACAGAATAAAACTTGCCATATCAAGAGATCTAGTCCACAGAACAGCACATTAACAATTTTGAGCAAATTCATTGATTAGTTGCAAAGTTATTACAGTGCAAAATCTTAAACTTAACATTAAACATGCTACTCAGCCCTAACTATATGGGCGCGGAATATAAATATAAATATATATATATATATATATATATATATATATATATATATGGCTATACATATATTTGGATGCATACAGTATATACAGACAAATGTACTCAGTGGCTTCCAAAAGGTCCACGTCCATAGCATATGGTTGCGGCTTCTGGTGCACTGTTGCTCATATCTTGTATCTTTGTATTTCTAGTGGTTGTTGCATCTCACACACATTGTCCTATTCACGAGTAATTGTTGTTTATAATGTACCATGCAATTTACTGTATGTGCCTATTTGATCTCTTGCTTCATTGTCCACATTTGTACCTTATTGTATTTCATGTTGTTCATGTATTCTGTACTTATCGCCCGTAATTAATCTGGGTCACCCCTGAAAAATGGACCCATGGTCTCAGTAGGCCTACCCGGTTACCAAAATTCAATAGATAGATAGACAGACAGATAAATAGATACTGTAGCTAGATAGCTAGATATATAGCTAGATAGATAGACAGACAGACAGACAGACAGCTAGATATGATAGATTGATAGATGATAGACAGATGTGTAGATAAATAGATAGATGATAGATACTGTAGATAGACAGAAAGATACTGTAGATAGATAGACACTGTAGATAGACAGATAGAAGATAGATAGATAGATAGATAGATAGATAGATAGATAGATAGATAGATAGACAGATAGATCAACTGCAGAAAACTACATTAATGCAGACATTAGCGCTGAAGAATGCAAATTGCACAAAGTAGGGAAATAAAAACATTAAGGTTTGGAGTCTCAGGAATCTTGGCGAATCACTGGTGTGGTGTTCCTTGGGGTTGTCAACCTTAATGCTCACCCCGAGCAAACAGACATGATCTCTGGTGGCCCTGCGTGAAGAAAGCTATGACTGATTCTATTGGCCACATGTGGCGAGACATACTTCTTCACCTCCAAAGAGTACATGTCTATGAGGTACTGACTTGGGGCTGTACCTTGTGCTTCAGACAGGAGACTACAGGCTCAGGGGTGGGGTGGGTGGTAGGTTGACAACCTCAGCATCCTGTATTCATCAAGACTCCTGAGACTCCAAATCGTAATGTTTTAATTTCCTTACTTTGTGTGCATTTTGTGCTTCAACCATAATGTGTTGTCTACATTAACATAGCTTTTTGCGATGAAGTTCTCTTCTTTTTGTAATAGTGCATTTTTATCCTCTTTCCCAGAAATGGAATAAACAGAATAGTGGAGATATTTCAAGCTCTGCATCACCAATGACCTAGTAAGTGAAATGATGTACCACAGGGGGCAGTTTTGGGCCCTTTACTTTGTAGTCTGTTTTTAAATAATTTACCTGCTGTTTGCCAGGATTGCAGAATAGTTTTGTATGCTGCTGCTGATGATGCAGTCCTGGCAACCAAGGGCAAATCTGTCTCTGATTTTATTAAGCCACTGCAGGATGATTATTGAAGAGTTCAAGAATGGTTTCTAAGAAGTAGATTGGTTATGAATGTCAGAAAGACTAGAACTACAGTATATAGAGAATAATGGATAGATAAGTGTGTGTTATGGATTACACACTCAAGGTATGTGATGACCCATAAACCATGAGAGTGAAGCTCAAGAGGTTTATGTGGTCATCACACATCGAGGGTGTGTGAAAAAATCCATAACATCAAACTTACCTTTATTTTTTATAATTGCTGGAGTGGAGGTTTAGACTGTATTTGTAGCAGCTTGAAAGAAAAAGAAGTTTTTTAGCTAGAGTGCAGTTTTATTTTTGAAGAAATTGAACTGTACATGAATAAAACTTAGCTGAAAATACTAATACTTTTTGTGAAACAATGGAATGCAACAGTTTTAAAGTCTTTTCTTTTGAGGAATGTCATATCAACCGGATTTCGGGTTATTATGAAGTGTCATATCAACCAGATTTCGGGTTAGTATTGCCTTTGGAGCATAATAACCCGAAATCCAGTTGATACGCATTTTTAACAAAACAGTAATCTGGCTGATGTTTATGGTCACCAGTAATTATACTGTAGTAATAAAAGGATGCAGAATTGTAGACCTCTGAAAGTTCTATTGCTAGTGAAGTTCATTCACACCCTCCTCCTGCTTGGGAACACAAAAAGAGTGCATCTTGTCTGTGCCTACAACCCTTCAAAGGGTGGCGTACTAGGGCTCGCCTCACTGCTTGACCACCTTAGGGACAAGGTTGGCTAAAATGAGCTGCTAGTCTTGGGGGACCTTAACCTCAATTGGCTGGGTCCCAATACCAAGCAATATGAGCCACTTCTCTCAGGCCTTGCTCTCAGCCAGCTCATTACGGCACCTACAAGGCTCACCTCCCAGGGGGATAAAGGATCCCATATCGACTGGGTACTGAGCAATAGACTGGACAGAATTATTTCCTCAGAAATACTCCCTGACATCATCTAAGATCACTCTCCAACTTACTGCATATGGAGCATCTCCTCGCCCAAAATCCCCAGCAAAGTGATCCAGATTAGGGACTATTCCAAATTTATACTCAATGACTATCTTGAGGACCTATGACAAGCTGATTGGTCCAGGGTCACTACCACCAATGACCCTGTAGCAGTCTTTGACCATTTCCTTGCAGTATTTGTCCCCTTGCAAAACAAGCATGCACGCCTCACAAAAAAGAGGGTGAGGGGCACCATCACAAAGTGGCTCCATGGAGGCTTATTCTCCCTCATGAAGTGGAGAGACAAATGCTAGGAGAAACACAAGATCTCCCATAACAACAATGACCTCCTTGAATATCGGCTGCTCAGAAACTCTTGTAAAAGAGCTATCCGCACTGCCAAGAGTGAGTACTGCAAATCTGCCCTGCTAGCCATGGCCAAAAATCCTCGGACTTTTTGGCAAAACATCAAAAATCTGGTCGGAGGGTCTGCCAAGGAACAGCTTGCCGACACACATATCGGTTGGGCCAACTGCAATAACCCCCAAACTATTGCCAATGCATTTAACTCCATGTTCTCGGACTTGCCTGCTCCCCCTTCTTCCCAGCACCCTGCCCATAAGCCTTCGAGTGGGCACACCCCTCGACCACTCTTCTACCTAAAATGGGTCTCTGTTAAAGAGACCCAGAAACTCCTAGCTGGTCTCTCCCCCCACACAGGGGCAGGACATGACAGCCTTGAACCAAAACTGCTCAACCTGGGGGCTCCCCTCCTCGTATGGCCTGTCTCTCACATCTTTAACACTTCTCTTATCTTGGGGATCATCCCTGCCACATGGAAAGTGGCCAAGATTGTCCCTGTTTTCAGGCAATGCGACCCCAAAGATATCAAAAATTATCACCCCATTGCCATACTCTCAGCAATATGTAAGCTCCTTGAAAAGGTAGTTGCCACACAACTCTCCCACTACCTTCAGGGTTATGCTCTTCTCTCCCCTGCTCAACATGGCTTCAGAAAAGGGCACAGTACATCAACTGTGCTTGCTGTGGTTACCTCTGAGATCAGGACTGCGACTGAGCAAGGCAAACTGACTGGTGCCATCTTTGTGGATCTCTCAAAGGCCTTCGATCAGGTTGACCATTCCTCCTCTGCTCCACTCTTAAATCTCACGGATTCTCCCCCCCTGCCCTTGCCTGGTTTTCCAACTACCTTGTGGGTAGGCAGCAATACACCAACTTCAACCGCGCCCTCTCTGTCCTCTCCTCAGTTAACTGTGGGATCCCCCAAGGATCCATCCTTGGACCCATTCTGTTTTCCCTATTCATTAATGAACTGCCCTCCATCACAACCCATGGGCACTCCACCCTATACGCTGATGATCTCATCATCCTGACCAGCTCCCCGAATATTACTGCCATCCACTCCAGGCAAAACGCTGACTTCGAGCTTATCCAGAACTGACTAGAGGGCCACAAGATGACCATCAACCTGAAAAAGACCCAGGCCATGCTCTTTGGCTCCGTGGCCAAAACTAATTCCTGCCCTGCTCCTCTAACCATCTTTGGAACAAATGGCACCCTCCTGCAGGCTGTGGACTCCGTCACATATCTGGGAGTTACCCTTGACCCGCAACTGGATCTCACCCTTCGTCTTCGGAATATATGTAAGGCCACAAATTACAAGCTCGGAATTGCCTACAGAGCCAAAAGTTGCCTCACCCCCGGCTGCATGGCTCGCCCTAGCCAGGGGGATACCTTTTCCCACACTCTGCTATGGGCTTATAGCCTTTGCCCCATCCCGAAATCTAGTCTCGCGAAATGGGACACTGCTTATAATGATATATGCCACTTTGCACTCTCTGCCCCTCACCTTATGTATCGCTGTGAGCTCTACTCATGCCTGGAGTGGCTCCCCCAAAAAAAGCACAGCGTTTTTGTCCTCGGTAACTTCATTGAACATAGTCAGAATGGCCACTCTTTTCGAGCTTGCTCTTCCCCTCAAACATGGAACCCCAACCTACCACTTAAGATCCAGTGCTGCACAGGACCACCAGGTTCCTAAGACCCACACCTTTACGGGGGATCGGGCCTTCTCCGTCCACAGGCCTAGACTGTGGAACTCCCTTCCTGCTTTAGTTCGTGCCTCTCCCTCCCATCCCTTCTTCAAAGCATCCCTTTGGAGTGTCCTCAAATCAGCCTCTGCCTGTCTATGTGCCATATAGACCCCAGCAGAGACTCTCTCTTCCTTTTTTGACTGATTAGGGGTGACGCCCCGAGGGCCGTTGCTACCGTTTGCTGTTTAATTCTGCTGATAATCTGCACAAGGCACTTTCTGCTCTCCTGTTTTGAGGGTGGCCCCTGTCATATCTGTACCTATCTGTCTTTTTGATAATTTGATGTTAAACTACATTTTGATGTTGTCTAGATGTCATTCTACTTATTAATTCTGTTTATGATTCTTGTTGCTATCTGCCTACTTAACTGCTTATGCCTGATGTCCCATATGCTGTATCACCTACTTGTCTATAATGGATGCTCCTGTATGTTACCTCAACTCTGTATGATCCATTGTATGTACCCTATAACCCTCCCGGGTTGCACCTCAAAATAGACACTTGGCTGTCTAGTGTGCTTACCTGGTAAACAAAAGCAAATAAATAAATAAATAAATATTGGAGCAAGTGTCTTATTTTAAGTATCTATGTATATATCTTGACACTGCTATGTCTTTTTCTGTGCATATTGATACTGAATATCAAGATCAGGCTGGGTTTGTTATATAGAAATAAAAAGAACTTTACTATGGAATCTTGAAAGTTAGTGGCTCAAAGCGTATTACTATCTTTGATAGATTATGGCTTGTCTATTTATGCAATAGCAACAGATAGTACATTAGAGAGACTGAGAATTGCTTGTAATAGAATGTGCCGATTTGTGTTGAATGTAAAAACGGATTGCCATCTTGTGACCTGTACCATACCCTGGAATGGTTTTCCTTGAACTCTAGAATTGTTTATTTTGACAGTGTCTGGATTTGGAAAACTGTGAATGGCAAGGGTACAAGAGCACTGCCTGAATTGTTTCCTATGTGTTCTAATTTGTATACAGCACAGGAAGCACAAAAAATCTACAGCTAGTTATACCAAGCTGTAAAACCCCCTTGAAACAGTGATCTTTTAAAACTAGATTTGTTGATACTTGGAGTTCTCTACAGTTGGAGTTATTGTATAATAAATGCTTAGGGCACTTTAAAAGTGGTTTGAGACTGTATTTGAAGGACCCAGAGACATTTAATTGTTTTAGTTAATTAACTATTAATGATGGCTTTTATGTATGACATGATATTATGTACTGCATTTATTGTTACTGACATTTATGTATTGTAATGTCTTTGCAATTTGACTGGGTCATGTCTGAAAATAGGCACGTGCACTCAAAGGTTTTTCCCTATTAATACATTCATTTTAATTCAATTTTTTTTTATTTTAGTTGTTTAACCAGGTATAGCACACTAAGCTGAAAGCTTTTTTACAGGAGTGACCTGGGAGCACAAGGAGGTTAAGTAACTTGCTTAGGGTCACACAGTATGCAAGTGGAAGCTGTGGGATTCAAACCCAGGTCTGGTCTGCTAGATGTCACCAGATTTGCAGCTCAGAGCCTTAGACCACTGCGTTATACTCAATAAACATAAAACAATACTTATCTGATACATGTGATCAATGTCGTGCCACTGCATGGTCATTGTTCCATGGGACCTGTAGACATAAAGGAGGAAATTACTTAGTATGAGTAATAAAAATACACATCAGTTGAGTCCGGTTGGGTAGGGCTTGTATATTTTTTTTTATGTTGTTGGAAGTGGGGTGGTTGATAGGGGAGACACCAGTACCACAGCAGTGACCCTGATGTGGGAATGGACTCAGGTTGCTCATGGAGGCCAGCATGGGGGAGATTGACAGAATTCAGCATCTCTGGGACCACTCTCCTCTCCTCTCCGGGGGTGAGGGGCATGTTGCTCCACTCATCAACTGACACCATGGCAGGATAAAGCCACCAGCTGCCACATGCCCTGCAACACTGACAAGGTGCCGGAAAGCCAAACTGGCTGATAGTCAAAGAGGGGCATACGACCCTCCCCCTCCATGTCCCGCCATATGGTATGAGGTACATTCGTGGCATGGTGCATGATGGGACTAGGTAGGGTCCTGCAGTAGGGGGTCTGTCATAGATGTGGGTTCAAAGGGTGCAAGTCAACACAAAAGGAAGAGGATAGGGAGGGTTATCAGGAGAAACAAAGGGAGGCTGGAAAAGCAGGTAGGCATGCAAAGGCACAAATGGAGGAGAACATTGCTAAGTCATTAATAAAAGGGGGATAAAATATTCTTTAGGTATATTAGTGAAAAAAGGAAGAATAAGGCATGGATAATACGACTAAAAGGGGAGGGAAGGGATTGTGTGGAAGAGGACCAGAAGAAAGCTGACATATTAAATAAGTACTTTGCTCAGTATTTACAAAGGAGGGGATAGATGATAGCCACAGAGAGGGGAAAAGGGCAGTAAGGGAAGGGAGGTGGACACTAGCCCTTTTACAGAGGAGAGAGTCCTTAGGGAACTTGCAAAACTGAAAGTGGATAAAACAATGTGACCAGATGGGGTTCACCCCAAGATACTGAAGGAACTTAAGGAGGAGCTGACTGCCCCTCTGACAACCCTGTTCAGCCTATCACTGGACATGGTGGAAGTCTCGGGGGACTGGAGGAAGGTGGATGTGGTCCTACTTCACAAAAGTGGGAATAGAGAGGAGGCAGGAAACTATAGACATTTAAGTCTGACTTTGGTGGTGGGCAAAATTATGGAAATACTACTAAAAGAAAGGATTGGGGAATACCTTATAACCAGTGGATTACAGGATCTGAGGCAACATGGGTTCACAAGGGGGAGATCTTGCCAAACAAACCTGATTGAGTTATTTGATTGGGTGATCAGGGAGGAGTGGTGGATATGGCCTGACTGGATTTCAATAAGTCCTTCAACACTGTTCCATGCAGGATACTGGTAAGCAAGCTGGGCAGCCTGGGAGTGGGCCCTATGGTGATAAAATGGGTATGAAATTGGCTAATAGACAGGAGTCAGAGGGTGGTGAAAAATGGGGTTCACTCAGAAGAAGGCAAGGTAACCAGCATAGTGGCACAGGAGTCAGTACTGGGACTGGTCTTCTTCAATGTCTTTAGTAGTGACATCACTGAGGGGCTGGAAGGGAAGGTATGCCTGTTTGAGGATGGCACGAAATCTACAACAGAGCACACACACCAGAGGGGGAGGAAAAAATGAGGGATGATCTGAAAAAGCTGGAAGACTGGTCAAAGGTTTGACAACTAAGCTTCAATGCCAAAAAGTGCAAAATTATGCACATACGAACATTCAAACATACAAATATGCCAGCAGAAACAGACCACCCGGTCTATCTAAGTCTGCTTGAGTGTGCAGCTAGCACCCCTAGTTTGCAGCTGCCCCACCCCTCCCCATTATCATTCCACTGCCACCTCCCACCTCCCCACCCTCTGTCCCATGCCCTTTGAAGCTGTTCACAGATTTACATGATACCACCCATTCTGATAGGGCATTCCATTTTGCTACCACCCTCTGTGAAATAGTGTCTCCTCATATCTTCCAAATCTCTGATTCCCCATGCCCCCTGGTGACCCTCTCTCTCCATAACTTAAAAGACCCCATCTGCCCCATCCTTATTGATTCCCCTCAGATACTTGAATGTCTGCATCATGTCCCCCCTGTCCCTTCTATCCTCTAGGGTGGACATATTCAGGTCTCCCAGCCTGCTGTCATAGTCTCTCCCCTCCATTCCACATATCATCTTTGTTGCCCTCCTCTGTACCCCGTCCAGTAGCCTGATATCATGCTTTAGGTATGGCCTTCAAAACTGCACACAGTACTCTCAGTACAGCCTTACCGGCAACCTGTAGAGGGGCAAGATCACCTCTCTTCACCTGGACGAAAACCCACACATAGGGCACAAAAACCCAAAGGCAACGTACCAATGGTGGGGGGAGGTGGTGATGACCACAAAACAGGAAAGAGACTTGGGGGTCATCATATCTGATGACATGAAGGTGGCAAAGCAGTGTGATAAGGTAGTGGGAATGGCTAGCAAAATGCTGGGGTGCATAGGGAAGGGGTGTCACCAGCAGAAATAGGGATGTAGTGTTACCCCTGTATAGCTCAATGGTGAGGTTCCACCTGGACTACTGTGTCCAGTACTGGAAGCCCCATCTCCGGAAAGACGTAGATCGGGTAGAAGTGGTACAGAGGAGAGCAGCCAAAATGGTGCATGACCTGCATCAGAAGCCCTATGAGGAATGACTCAAGGAGTTAAATATGTACTCTCTAGAGGAAAGGAGGGAAAGGGGAGACATGACAGAAACGTTCAAATACCTCCAATGTATTAAGAAAGTACAGCAGCTACATTTCGAGCTGGAAGAAGCAGGAGCTACAGTGGTGTTCCTGGGGACTAAGGGAAGTATTTATTCTTGTAGTTTGGTCTGGTTAGGGTGTACTGGGAGGAGGACTTGTGTTTCTTTCTTAAGCAGGACTGTTTTGAATTCTGTCTGTGTCAGTTACAAAATCAAACTGCAAACAGATTAGACTTGGGGATGGGGCAGGTAGCCAACAGCCATTTCAGTGAATTGCTTCACTTTACATTTGGAGCTGGAAGAAGCAGGAGCTACAGTGGGTGTTCCTGGGGACTAAAGGGAAGTATTTATTCTTGTAGTTTGGTTAGTTTGTAGTTTGGTCTGGGCTGGATGTACTGGGAGGAGGGCATGTGACCTGTTTTCTCCCTCTCCTCACCACCACCACTATTAAATAGGCAAGTGGAACACTCCTAAAAGTAGTTCCACCTATTAGGAAGGGGCAGAAGGTGGAGTAATTTAAAGGGGGTGAAACCTGGTTTAGAGTTTTAAAGAAATACTGATGAAATTATAAAGGTTGTGTATTTCCTTTTCTGAGGTAAGGGCTATTCTGGGGACAATGTTTTGCCAGAAATGCAGATTTATAGTTCTTAAGTAATACGGACGAATTGTAAAGATCTGTGAAATATTTAAAGCCTAGGAAATACAGGGAAGATGTGGAAGCCAGGGTTAAGGAGGCTGCTGGATGAATGTGAGGGAAGAGTGGAGGGGTAGGGATGACTGGGGTTGGGGGCACAGGAAGGCCAGGAGGGTTGTGAGCTGCAGTGGGTGTGGGACAGCAGTGTTTCTGGGAACCTGGTTGAAGGTGGAGGGTGTCCATTGTGCTGGTTGTTCAGACAGCTTACATTGGAGATAGACAGCTTGAGATGGGAACTGGGGGGAAGGGACAGGAATGAGAGGGTGAGAAGGCGATGGGGCAGGGAGGGCTCCATCACAGGACAGACCAGGCTGCCAAGGGCCAGAAGGGGGTACTTGGCCAGGAGGACCAAGTCCACAGGGTCCTGGGAGCACTGAAAGGAGGTGTTGGCAGGTGGTAGGGAACATGGGCAGACAGAAAGGAAGTAGAAAAGAGGTCCATGGTAAGCAGAGGCAGGGAGGGAGTACAGGGTAGGGCTGATGCAGGAGGTTGGAAACGACAAACAGGTATGCAGCACTGGCTGATGAAACACAGCAGGGAGTTGGGGAAGGCACCATAGAGCAAGAGTCAGGGGACCAGGAGGGAAGGGGGAAATACAGAGGACAAGGTCAGAGGGAAGACTGTGGGGTAGAAGTGGGGAGTGGCAGGGAAGCAGGTCAAGTTGGCATGAACACACTAAATTAAGTGGGAGGAAGGCCAAAACATGTTGGGAGGGGGACAGGGGAGTCATAATGCAGGGGGCAGTGGGAGGAGGTACACGTAGTGGAGGGGAGGAGTTGTGGAAGGGAGCGAACACAGAAGGGACGGAGGACTAGGAGAGCAGGTGGAGATGCAATTGAAGGAGAAGGGAGGGGGCCAAAGGGCAGTGTATGGAAGGAGAGGACACTGAAGAAAAGGAGCTCAGAGGAAGGCAAACCATGGGGGAAGTGCAAGGGATGGGGAAGTGAGTACTTGTATTAGGGGATTCTATGCTTAGGGGGGTGAGATGGGGAAGTAAGGGAGCAAGGAAGAGCTGAGCCTGGGTGGAGTGTATGCCAGGTATGACAGCAAGGAGAGTAGGGCAGTGCATTCAGAAATGTGTGAAGAAGGTAAGGGGGAAGCCTCATATCATAGTACGCCTAGGAACAAATGATGTAGAGGGCAGTACAGTGAAAAAAGTACAGGAGAGGGTCAGAAAAGTGGGGCGGGTATCTGCAATCAGGTGGGAAGCTCAGTGATGTTCTCTGAGGTACTCCCAGTACCTAGAGCAAGCACAATGAGGAAGCTAAGAATACAGGAGTTAAATGGGTGGCTGAAGGGGTGGTGAACTGAAATGGGGTATGGGGTAGTAGGGGAGTGGAGCGAGACATGGAACTATAAGAGGCTTTATGCCAAGGATAGGCTGCATTTCAGCATCAAGGGTACAAGGGCATTGGGACAGGGGCTAGAGAAGTGCATTAAAAATAACATAGATTTAAACTGAGGAGGAGGAAGAGAGGGCTGAGGCGGATAGTAGGGAGGAGGCATCTTCCAGGGGAGACCGGAAGACCTCTCCCTCCAGAGACGGAGGAGGAGAATGACAGGAAGTTACCAAGACAAAAGTGGAAAGGGGAGAGACAGGAAGAGGAGGGGTGGGGCACAAGGTGAACTGTAGTATTCTTGAATGCAGTGAGCTTAGCAAACAAGGTGGCAGAGTTCCAGTCAATGATGGTAGAGGGAGAGGTAGATATTGCCACCATCTCAGATACCTGGGCCACCCAATACCATGACTGAGATCTTACAATTCCAGTTTACAAGGTGTTCTGCAGGGACCAGGAAGGGGGAAAGGCTGGAAGGGTGGCTATTTATGTCTGTAACCCCCCTGCAAATGGGGGTTCCCAAAAGACTTCCAGGAGCTTGCTTGAATGCTCCAAGCCTGAATGGTGTTTGGCATTTAAGCCATTTATCAGTGAGTGTTTTTAGAACCTCTGGTACTGTCTCTTTAAGAGCTGTCTGCTTGCAGACATAATTAGTTTGTATGGGGGACTGTGTGTTTCTTTGATTGAGTACCACTCAAGCTGCTGCCAATTCACTTCACTTTGCAGTCACTAGGAGTGCAAAGGAACCTATCTGAAAGATGTAACTGTTTGCCAGAAATTATTTAGAGTAATAATGAAATTACAGTTTGTCTAACCTGCTTTCTTTGCAGTCAGAACTGTGTCTGCTAGTTCCCCATTCTAGTTTTGAACTGCTGAACTGGACCAATCAGTGTGGGTAAGCTAGCTCTAAATGGTGCCTTGGACGAATCAGAACTTGACTCATAATCTGAGCCAGCCACAAGAGTTGTAAGGGCAGTGACTCTGGGAGATGTAGTTTAGACTTCAGTGCCTTTTTGGACCAACAGCAGCAGTCTATTGTGAGTGACAGCCAATCCAGTCAAGAACTGGGAGGAACTCAAAGGAAGTGCCCAGTTTTGTCAGTTGGAGTTTCAGTTGAGCTTTGGCAGTGAAGAAGGAAGGAGCCCTGTGCTTTTTCAGTGTGCAGTTTTAGTCAAAAAACGTGTGTAAGACCCAGAGTTCCGGTCTGCAGCTTGTGTAACAGCTTGTTAGGACTGAATCCGTCCTGTGAAAAGAATCAAAGGATCTCTGAAGAGTAGAAACCAGGCTCACCCTGTAGAAGACTGGAGGAATTGCTGAAAATTGCACTCGGTCTGTCAGGAACTGAATCTGCTGTGTGTTCTCCCGGTATTGTGCAGTAATTGCGATCGGGATACAGATGCAGCCTGCCTGGTATAGTGCTCTTTTATATGGATGTGTGAAGAGGTTTGTGTACCTCAAGTGAGCCCTGCTGACATTGAAGGACCCTATCTTATTTGGAGGTCGTGAGTACTAATTCAGGGTCGCTCCCTGTTGAATTGCCACATTAAATCCAAATGGAATTACTGTACTGCTGACTGTTTAATTCTCCTTTTCTCTGTGTGAAAGGGCCCTACCAGCTGCCACGGTTTGGACTAGCCACTAGGGCTTAGTACCCAGGGACAGTAACTGATAGGGATAGGCCTGTGCACAGAGCCATAGGTAGATTATTAGAGTGATGAGCTAATTAACCTGATTTCCTGTCCTTGTTATATCCCCTAAATAAATCAGAGCTGCTTGTTTCAGCAAAGTTATACTGCCTGAGGTATTTGTCTATGTTAAAGTACTGTACTGTGATTGTTGCACTGTATCTCATTTCACAGGAAGTCCCAGTGCCGGAACCAGACCTGGGGGTAAGTGTATACTGTGAAGGTAATTTGATATATTGTGTGGGCCACTAGTGGGAAGAAAGGGGGTTGCAGTGTCCCAGAGGCTGTGACCAAGTTAGTTTAACTATTGCAAACCCTGACCTCTGGGTGGAGGCACCCGCCATTGGATCCAGGCCCTCAACCTGTTAGTGGCAAATCAGGCAGGGGTAGTAGCCCTGGGATAGTGCCATCTAGGGTTACATCTTGAGGCTCACCGCTGGGATTGTGTGTCTCTAATGGCCATATTTACTGAACCACTGTTAAGAAAAAAATGGGTACCCGACAGAAGTGGCTGTGCACCGCTGGTGGAGGGTGTACTGGGAGGAGATCGACCCCAAAATGCTATGCTTATCCTGGACATCCCCTGGGTATCAATACGGACACTGTGCAGGGAGTAATTTCCAAGGTGGAAGGTTTACAAAACCCTGTGGTGGTGGGTCGGCATGCTAATCTGCTCACCCACACTTTCCTGGCCCTAGTAGAGTTTAAGGATCCCATAGATAGCTCCAAAGTGCCACAGACCATTACCCCAGAGGGAGCCCTCACTGCTTGGAGAGTGATAACTAAGGACAGTAAAGACCCGTGGGGGAATCAGCCCCCACCACTATCTGAAACTTTTGAGGAGAAATTTGCTGAATGGTTGCTGGGAGAGGGGAAAACTGTGGAGGACTTGAAGAAACTATTCTGCCACCTGGGGTGTTCCTCCCCAACACCTCTCCTGCTCCAGTGCCCGTAATGGTGGCTGAACCAATGCAGACTCCTATTTCTGCACCTGCCATTAGTCACGACTCTTACCAAGGTTGAGGATCTTCTCTGGCACCTCCCACCCCCAGGGAGGATGACTGGGAGACCTGGATAGACTATGTTGCCCCCAAGTGCTAGAATGGCAATGCTTGGAAGGTGAAAGCGTAAAGAGGGTTAGTGAGAGCCTCCGAGGTCCTGCCCTGGCTACCATCCGTGCTAAACGGGCCAGTAACCCTGAAGCGACTGCACAGGCTATCTTGAGGCCTTGGAGAATGTGTATGGGAGCCCAGATTCTGATGAGGACCTATGGTGGAGAGTAAGAAATGCACAACAGTACCAAGGGGAGTTGTTGTCTGTGTATGTCTCGGCTGGAAAAATTGTTGCAAGAATGCCTCAGAAAGGGTAGTTTGCCAGCGATTGAACTGGACCGAACCAGACTGGACAGAATCCTTAAGTCTGCCCCTTCTCAGAACTGCTGTTGCTTCAGTTACGCCTGGCAAATCGACTGGAATCCCACCCCCTATGATGAGTTAATGAGAGAAATTCGAGGAGTTGAGAAAAGGCGACACGGAGGTACCTGCACCAACAGCTGTGGCTACGAACCCGAGTGACTGAGGGTGACCCATCAAGTGAAGTTCAGGGCAGAGGTTGACAGTCAATGAGTGCTCTGACAAGGAAAAAGATATGCCACAATGGGGCGAACTGTTGAAGAGATCCGGAATTCAAAAACAGTCCCTTTATGAAGGCCACGCCTGCAAGTGCACGGCCTGACCTATATCCGACTGCATCTGCTATGGGGTGGGGGTACCCACCCATGTATCTCCTGCTGATAACAGCTCCAAACTCAATTCCTTGACCATTGAAGTGGAAACTGACGAGATGTCTCCAAATGCTTATCACGCCAGACAGAGATGGCACCAGGTTTCCAGTTAGTAATACCCCGCCCTGGCTCCCAGTGTGGCGCCTCGGCCAGCTCAAACCCAGAAAGTATGTTTTGCTATAATTGTGGGAAAGATGAGCACATGAAAAGGGAATGCCAGTCCCAAAAGACACTGGACAAAGTTGCATATAGGCTACAAGGAGGCTTCGGAGAAGAAATCAGTGGTTAAGAGGTGCCACGACATGATCCCAGTGAGGGCACCAAAAATGCTAATTCACGCCCTTTGTGGCAAGGGTCAGTTGCCCAGGCCCCCACTACCGCCTCTCAGACTGGTCCAGAATAGTGGGTCTCTCCATGGAGACCACTGTAAAGGTGAATGGAGTGTCTACAAGAGCTGTATTAGACAGTGGCTCCCAAGTGACAATTATGTTCCAGGATTGGTATCAGAAGCATTTGTCAGACGTGCCTTACAACCATTAGAAGGACTGCATGTATGGGGGTTAAGTGAGAAGGCCTACCCTATTCGGGTATATCCGAATTTGGCTGTCTTCCCCACCTCCATGGCTGGAGTGGCCGAACAAGTAGAGACCCTAGCCTTAGTGTGTCCCCCACTGGACTGTATGATGGTGTCCCTTTGTTGATTGGAACAAATGCTCATATGTTCGGAAGGCTGGCACAGTTGTGTTATGAAAACAGCGGTCAAAGACTAGTAGAGCTTTAAGAGTTCCGCTTTAATTAAGAAGGCCTATGAGGCACAGAGAGATGCTGAAAAACAGAACCAGAGGAACGGTCGGAATTGTATGGAAGAAGGATCCTGAGTCTCTGATCCTGGCGCCAAATGCCCAGTGTACCTTACAGGAGAGGTCCGTATCAGAAAGGATGTTAAGAATAAAATATTAATGTTGGATGCACCAGGCGATGGAAAATTGCCAGAGGGACTGCTGGTCAAGCCTAGTATTTTGCCCACTAGAGCCCATGCTTATGCCAGAAGGGTAATGGTCCAAGTTCATAATGTGTCTGAAAGAGACATTCGAGTAAACAGAGGTTGCATCCTGGCTAATGTGCATTGTGCAGACACTGCAGTGCTACCCAGCAGCAAGAGTTCAAGGAAGAATGACAGAGTAACGCCTGACTTGTTTGATTTCGGCGACTCCCCGCTGCCAGCTGAATGGAAAGTGAGGATCAGTGAGAAGCTTGCCCAGAGAGACCAGGTGTTTTCTTTAAAGGAATGGGATGTAAGATGCATGCAAGGAGCTGAGCACAATATCCGGCTGCATGACGAAAGACCATTTCGTGAGAGGTCTCGACGCCTGGCACCTGCTGACATAGATGATGTGAGACGGCATCTGCAAGAGATGTTAGCTGCTGGTGTAATACAAGAATCCAGAAGCCCTTATGCTTCCCCCATTGTGGTAGTGAGGAAAAAGAATGGAACAGTAAGGATGTGTGTGGATTATCGCACCTTAAACCGGCGGACTATCCCTGATCAGTACACAATGCCCGCATTCAGGATGCTTTGGACTGCCTAAGCGGGAGCAAGTGGTTCTCTGTGCTGGATCTCGCAGTGGGTACTACCAGATCCCGATGGCCCCAGAGGACCGTGAGGAAGAGGCCTTTATCTGTCCGCTTGGCTTCTATGAATTCATGAGGATGCCTCAAGGGATTTCAGGTGCCCCAGCCACTTTTCAACGATTGATGGAGCGTGCAGTGGGGGACATGAACTTACTAGAGTGCCTGGTATACCTAGATGATGTTATTGTGTTTGGCAGCTCACTGGAGGAACATGAGAGCAGATTATTTAAGGTATTGGACCGACTGGAGGACTTTGGCCTTAAACTGTCCATTGATAAGTGTCAATTCTTTCAAACATCAGTAAAGTATGTGGGACACATAGTATCCACCGAGGAATAGAGACCGACCCAAGTAAAGTTGAGGCCTTGACCACCTGGCCACTGCCCAAAATCTAAAAGAACTGCAAAGATTCCTGGGATTCTGTGGTTATTATCGGCGCTCATCAAGGACTATTCAAGAGTGATCCGCCTTTACTTAACCTTACTCAAGAGTATCCCCAACCCACAAAAATACCAAAGTCAGCGTCCTCAAGACTGAAAGAGTGTATTTTCATCCGAGTGAAGTATTTGGGGCCCGCTGGACTCCTGATTGTGAGACTGCTTTTCATGAGATCATATATCAACTTACCCATGCTCCAGTGCTGGTCTATGCCGATCCAAGAAAACCTTCGTCCTGCACACTGATGCTAGCTTGCAAGGGTTGGGGGCTGTGTTGTACCAAGACACGAGAATGGCCTGAGACCAGTGGCCTTTGCCAGTAGAAGCCTGACCCCATCCGAAAAGAACTATCCTGTACATAAGTTAGAGTTCCTAGCTTGAAGTGGTCTATTGTTGACCAATTCCATGAGTACTTGTATGGGGCTAAAATACTAGTAAAACTGACAATAATCCTTTGACCTATGTGCAGACCTCAGCTAAGTTGGATGCCACTGGCCATAGGTGGCTTTCTGCATTATCTACATATGACTATGCTAATACAAGAGCAGGTCTGAACCACATAGATGCTGATGCTCTCTCCAGGAGGCCTGTTCCCCAGAATGATTGGGTCCGATTGGCAGAACCTGACATTCGGGCACTCTGCAGAAGTTTGACAGGGGAGGAACAAATGTCCACGGACGCAGTGGACTGCATGGTGGATTGCTTGGGAGCCTCTGAGAATTGCATACCTGCTGCTTATTGCCACTTTTCTGCAATAGACATTGGTGCACTGCCTCAGCTGGACAATGACAGTATTCATGGGCTCAATCCCGCGATCCCATGATTAAAGCAGCTTTAGAAGCCCTCTATGCAGGAAAAGATGTGTCCAAATTACGCCCACTGATTTAAGAACTGCACTGTTATACAAAGAAGGTCCTAAGTTGAAACTGATCAATAAACTGTTATACAGAGAAACAGTAGACAGAGTGGACAAGTAGACAAACAACAACTAGTGCTGCCCACTGCCTTCGAGACTCAGTACTGAGGTCCTTGCACAACCACATGGGGCACCTTGGTATAGACAGAACACTTGACTTGGTGAGATCCAGATTCTATTGGCCTAAGATGGGGCTGATGCGGAGCAACACATTCAACTTGTAGCTGCTTACAGAGGAAAGTTTGCCCCAGAGGGCTGCCCCCCTTGTTAACATCACCACCAGTGCACCCATGGAGCTGGTATGTATTGATTTTCTGAGTTTGGAGTCAGATCAAAGAAATATCAGTAATGTGCTGGTGGTCACTGACCATTTCACGAGATATGCCCAAGCTTTCCCCACCAAAGACCAGAAAGCATCCACTGTGGCCAAAGTACTTGTAGAAAACTTTTTTGTTCACTATGGGGCTCCACAAAGAATCCATTCTGATCAAGGGAGAGACTTTGAGAGTCGTCTGATCAAAGAGATGCTTTCTCTGTGGGGAGTCAAAAGTCCAGAACCACTCCTTACCACCCCAGGGGACCCACAGCCTGAACATTTCAACCGCACTTTGCTAGATATATGCTAGGCACCTGCACCCAAAGGACAAGCCTAGATGGAGCCAACAAATTAGCACCCTGGTACATGCTTATAACTGCACCAAAAGTGATGCTACTGGATTCTCCCCCTACCGCCTGATGTTTGGAAGAAGCTCGACTACCAGTAGATGTGTTTTGGGGTCTCTCCTGATGGGGTTCAAGCTGACAACTATTTACAGTATGTGCAAAAGTTAAAGACCCAGCTAACTCATGCACTAACTGGCTCAAACCATGGCTGCCAAAGAAATCTGGCCAACAAAGAAAGGTATGATAAAAGGTGAAAGCACAGGAACTCCAGGAGGGATCGGGTATTGCTAAGAAATCTGGGACTGCATGGCAAGCACAAGATTGCTGACAGATGGCACCATCTCCCTCACATTGTAGTGGGCAAACTAGATGATCTGCCAGTGTACAAAGTAAGGCCTGAGAATAATTCAAAGATGTAAAAACAATGCATAGAAATCATTTACTGCCCATTGGACAAATCTTAATTGAGTCTGAGCCCCTAGAAGATGCCCCTCTGGACCAGTGACTAGAGCTGCTGCTAAGAAAAGATCAGAAAGTCTGCACCTACAGAAGCAAAGTTAAAGTGTTCCCTCCACAAGTCCCAGTTGAGCACGACTTCAGTTCATATCGGAAGAAAGTGAGAGTGACTTTGAATACTATCCTTCTACGAACTGAGTCAATTGTTTCGGGCAATCCCTAGTCAATACTGGAGATGAAGCTGGGCCTCTGGACTGTCTAAGCCTCAGCTTCATCCCTGGAGCCAATGCTCCCAGAAAGTGAAGTGCAAAGCATCAGATCAAATGAAATGGAATCATTGTGCATGGTTGAACTGTTTGAGCTTTCAGGGAGGAAAATGATAGATTGGGGCAGACTGGTGATACACCGAACAAGAAGAGTATTTTGAGTGCCTGACAGTCCACTGCCAGTGTCCGAAAGCTCCCATGCGAGCCAAATGTTGTGGACTCAGAAACTGTAACTCCTGGAGCTGAAAGTGCCCCAAGTTCTAGCCTCTACCCCTCATGGAGACTCCTGACAAGTGAGGACAATGCTGAAAATGAGGCTCAGAATGCAGAGACTATAACAGTTCCCCCTAGAAAGACTGGTCGAGCTGTAAAGCCTGTGGTGCACCTCAGTTATGATTCACTTGGGAGGCCTGTGGACTTGCCTCTCAATGTTGTCCATAAAGGAGTGTATGTGTCCCCGAGCTCATTGCCCAAACTGAGCATCAGTGCTAACTCCAAGTTACTTGTGTTGCCCTCTAAGTATGGTGCCTTGCCCCATCCAGCCCTGAGGTAACTGATAGGAAGGCCCCTCTCTTCAGGTTTCATGTACAAGAGGTAATAACTTGAGTTATGGTACAATGTGTATGTAATACTGTGTAAAGAGTGACGTACTGCAATGTTTCAGAAATGTGTTCTTGGTAAAATGATATATTGACTGATGATTACTATGCGAGCCTAATGCAAATGTATATGGTTGCAGTTAAAACTTATAGAGTACTTGCTTGACAGGACGTCAAGCTTTCCCAGGCCAGAAAGGGTGTAACCCCCTGCAAATGGGGTGTTCCAAAAGACTTCAGGAGCTTGCTTGAATGCTCCAAGCCTGAATGGTGTTTGGCAATTTAAGCCATTTTATCAGTGAGTGTTTTTAGAACCTCTGGTACTGTCTCTTTAAGAGCTGTCTGCTTGCAGACATAATTAGTTTGTATGGTGGACTGTGTGTTTCTTTGATTGAGTACCACTCAAGCTGCTGCCAATTCACTTCATTTTTGCAGTCACTAGGAGCGCAAAGGGATCCTATCTAAAAGATGTAACTGTTTGCCAGAAATTATTTAGAGTAATAATGAAATTACAGTTTGTCTAACCTGCTTTCTTTGCAGTCAGAACTGTGTCTGCTAGTTCCCCATTCTAGTTTTGAACTGCTGAACTGGACCAATCAGTGTGGGTAAGCTAGCTCTAAAATGGTGCCTTGGACGAATCAGAACTTGGACTCATAATCTGAGCCAGCCACAAGAGGATTGTATGGGCAGTGACTCTGGGAGATGTAGTTTAGACTTCAGTGCCTTTTTGGACCAACAGCAGCAGTCTATTGTGAGTGACAGCCAATCCAGTCAAGAACTGGGAGGAACTCAAAGGAAGTGCCCGGTTTTGTCAGTTGGAGTTTCAGTTGAGCTTTGGCAGTGAAGAAGGAAGGAGCCCTGTGCTTTTTCAGTGTGCAGTTTAGTCAAAAACGTGTAAGGCCCAGAGTTCCGGTCTGCAGCTTGTGTAACAGCTTGTTAGGACTGAACCGTCCTGTGAAAAGAATCAAAGGATCTCTGAAGAGTAGAAACCAGGCTCACCCTGTAGAAGACTGGAGGTAGCTGAAAATTGCACTCGGTCTGTCAGAACTGAATCTGCTGTGTGTTCTCCCGGTATTGTGCAGTAATTGCGATCGAGATACAGATGCAGCCTGCCTGGTATAGTGCTTTCTTTTATATGGATGTGAAGAGGTTTGTGTACCTCAAGTGAGCCCTGCTGACATTGAAGGACCCTATCTTATTTGGAGGTCGTGAGTACTAATTCAGGGTCGCCTCCCTGTTGAATTGCCACATTAAATCCAAATGGAATTACTGTACTGCTGACTGTTTAATTCTCCTTTCTCTGTGTGAAAGGGCCCCTACCAGCTGCCACGGTTTGGACTAGCCACTAGGGCTTGGGTACCCAGGGACAGTAACTGATAGGGATAGGCCTGTGCACAGAGCCATAGGTAGATTATTAGAGTGATAAGCCAATTAACCTGATTTCCCTGTCCTGTTATATCCCTAAATAAATCAGAGCTGCTTGTTTCCAGCAAAGTTATACTGCCTGAGTGCATTTGTCTATGTTAAAGTACTGTACTGTGATTGTTGCACTGTATCTCATTTCACAGGAGGTCCCAGTGCCGGAACCAGACCTGGGGGTAAGTGTATACTGTGAAGGTAATTCTGATATATTGTGTGGGCCACTAGTGGGAAGAAAGGGGTTGCAGTGTCCCAGAGGGCTGTGACCAAGTTAGTTTAACTATTGCAAACCCTGACCTCTGGGTGGAGGCACCCGCCATTGGATCCAGGCCCCTCAACCTGTTAGTGGCAAATCAGGCAGGGGTAGTAGCCCCTGGGATAGCGCCATCTAGGGGTTACATGTCAAAGAGGGAATACTGTGTACCAGGGAAAGGGGATGAGGCGAGGCCAGAAGCCATATGGGTATTGCTCCAAATCCCTAAAGGTAAGAAGCTCAGGATGGGGGTGGTGTACAGGCCACTCTCACAGAGCGAGGAGGTGGACAGAGAGCTGGGGGAGCAAATCAGGAAGGTCAGTGGCAAGGGAAATACAGTTATAGTGGGAGACTTCACCCTACCTGGAGTTGACTGGCAGACAATAACTATAGCACATGCCAGGGAACTGGTGCTGCTGGAGGCTATCCAAGACAGCTACCTAGTACAAGGGGTGATGGAACCTACTAGAGAGGAGAACATACCAGATTTGGTGCTAACAAATGGTGATCAAGTCCAGGATGTGGTAGTACAGGACCCTCTAGTAAGAAGTGACCACCGCTCAGTGTGGTTCCTCCTCAAGACAGGGAGAGAGTCGGCAAAGACCAGGACAAGAGTGTTGGACTTCAGAAAGGCAGATTTTGCCAGAATGGGCAGCATCCTAGAGGGATATTTAGAATAAATTAACCCACTGATGGATACTGAACAGAAGAGGGCAATCATTAGGAAGGGGCTGAATGAGGCCATGAACATGTGTGCCAAATCTCAGAGTAAGCAGTACAGGTCCAAAAAACCTAGCTGGCTCAGCAAGGAAGTGGAGTGGAAGATGAGGGGAAAAAAGATTGGCCTTCATTAAGTTCAAAAAATTAGGGTGTTAGAAGGATAGAGAGGTGTTCACAAAGGCATCTGGGGAAGTGACCAGGTCAGTCAGGGCAGCCAGGACGGCAAAGGAGCTGAAGTTGGCTCAGAGGATCAGAGAGGGAGAAAATGGGTTCTTTAAATATATAAGGGAGAAGAGGAGTTGTAGAGATGACATTGTTAGAATCAAGAGGGATGGGGATGGGCAGAACAAGGGGAAGAATAGTCAGAGGCACTCAATGAGTACTTCTGCTCAGTGTTCACAAAAGAAAAGGATAGCCCAATCCCGCAGGGGAAAGGGGGACAAGGTGAAGGGGGAGCAGAGATAACAGATGGGGTCATCCAAGAGGATAGAGTTCTGAAGGGCCTTAAAGCCTTGTGGGTGGACAAGGCACCAGGACCAGACAGTGTACACCCAAGGGTCCTGAAGGAACTGGTGCAGGTGTTGGCAGGTCCTCTTATAGACCTCTTCAACACCTCCTTGGAGATGGGGAAGGTACCCAGGGACTGGAGTATGGCTCATGTGGTGCCCCTTCACAGGAGTGGACCCAAGGACCAACTGGGCAACTATAGACCAGTAAGTTTGACTTCCATAGAGGGGAAGCTGATGGAGACCATTCTGAAGGAGAGGTTGATAATCTTTCTCAATCGAAATGGTCTACAGTATGAAAGACAGCATGGGTTGTCTCAGGAAGATCATGCCAAACTAACCTGATCAAATTCTTCGACTGGGTCACTAGGACGGTTAACAAAGGCCACGCTGTGGATATTCTGTACCGGGGCTTCAGCAAGGCTTTTGACTTGGTGCCCCACGGAAGGTTAATGAGCAAGCTGAGGGATACGGGGGGGTGAGGGAGAAACTGGTGGGGTGGATTGAGAGCTGGTTGCAGGGCAGACAACAGAGGGTAGTTGTAAAGGGGGAGACATCCAAGCCAAGGCCAGTAACAAGTGGGGTACATGCAGGGTTCATTGGTGGCCCCTGTTTTGTTCAGTGTCTTCACTGAAGACATTGCAGAGCGGGTCAAGAGTAAGATTAGCATGTTCACAGATGACACTAAGATTTGTGCAAAAGTGGACAATGAGGAAGGGAGGCAGGCTCTCAGAGAGGATCTACCTAAACTCGAACACCGGTCAAGGGAATGGCAGTTGGGGTTTAATGCTAAGTGCAAGGTCATGCACCTCGGAGCAAGAAATCCCAGGACGAGCTACTGGATGTGGGAGTGCAGGTAACATTTTCAGAGGAGGAAATGGACCTCGAGGTAATAGTCACAGGGTACATGAAGGTATCAGCACAGTGTAGGAGGGCAGCAGCAAGGGCAAATAGGATGCTGGGGTGCCTTTTATAGCCGTTACATGTTTTCAGAATTTTATGTTTAGGTTAGCCTTTTGCTATTTTGAGTAATAGTTGCTGCTGCTGTTGAGGGTAGTATTTATATAATATGTTTTTTAATTGCTGGGATATTCTATGTTTATGTTCAATAGCATGTTGTTTATGTATTTATTATGATTTGTAGTATGACATTTTAATATGTTTGGTGCCCAGAGCCTCCGGGATGGACGTTTCTTAAATAAAATTTGCCTTGCCTTGCCACTGCCAGAGGGATCACCTCTAGAAAGGAGGAGGTCATCCTGCCCTTGTATAGATCACTGGTGAGGCCACACTTGGAGTACTGTGTGCAGTACTGGTGCCCATACCTCAAAAAGGATGTGAGATTACTGGAGGGGGTGCAACGCGTGGCTACGAAAATGATCCTGGTACTGGTGGAGTTGCCATATAAGGAAAGATTGAAGGAGCTCCACATGTATTCGCTGGAAGAGAGAAGGGAAGGAGGGGACATGGTAGAGACATTTAAGTACTTGAAAGGCATAAACAAAGTCAGAGAGGGAGGATTGTTCCGCTTAAGTGGGGAAGGGTCACTACGGGACATAGTCTGAAGTTGGAAGGGGGAAGATTCAGGAGGGAGATGAGGAGGCACTACTTTACAGAGAGAGTGGTGGCGAGATTGAACGCACTGCTGGAGGAGTTAATCAAACTGAAGACAGTGGATAGCTTTAAGCGGGGTTGAGATAGAGTCAAGGGCAGTAATAGTACAGACAAGAACACAAAGGGGGGAAAGACCAGGAAAGGGGAGGAAGGGAGGGGTTTGGGTGAGGCTGGGGCAGCTGTAGTAATATGAAACTAAGAGCTGTACAATCGGGCAGACTTGATAGACCTGTGGGCCTTTTTCTGCTGCCAATTTCGTACGTGCGTATGTTTGTATGAGAATGGTATTTTACATAGAAAAAGATGCTCAGGGACAAGGAGCATTGTATGAGGCTGGGGGGGGGGCTCAGAGGGGATGTGAGGAGGTACTTCATTATGGAAAGGGTGGTGGACATCTTGAACAGCCTCCCAGCAGAGGTGATGGGTACTACAACAGTTTCTGGTTTTAAGCATGCTTGAGAGGATGTCTTGACAAAACCGTAAAAGCAAAATAGCACAGTCAAATACAGTGCCGTCATAACAGTGTGCACAGTTTCAAAGTTAGTTTATCTAGTCTAGCACAGTTTTGGACCAAACCATTTTCTATTGACCGTGTGGTGCCCTTTTTTGCCTGTGCCATTTTGCTTTTGCTCTTTTGACATATGAACATATGAAACTGCCAACAGATACAGGCCATATGGTCTATCAAGTCTGCTCGAGGGTGCAGCTAGCAATCCCTTATACTGCAGCCGCCCCTCCCTCCCCTCTCCCTGTCATGGTGACCCTCCCCCTCACTTTGTCCCATCCCCTTTTAAAACTGCCCACCAACTTACAGGACACCACCTCTTCAGGCAGCGCGTTCCACATAGACGCCACCCTTTCCGTGAAAAAGTGCCTTCTCATTTCTCTCCTGAATCTTCCACCCTCCAGTCTCAGACCATGCCCCCTCATGTTTCTCCCCTCCAACTTAAAATCCCCTCTGCACCAGTCTTGTTTATGCCCTTCATGTATTTAAATGTCTCAGTCATATCTCCCCCATCCCTCCTGTCCTCTACGGAGTACATGTTAAGCTCCCTCAGCCTCCCCTCATAGGGTTTGTCTTTCAACCCCATGATCATCCTTGTTGCTGTGCATTGGACCCCCTCCAGTAATCTAACATCTTTCTTTAAGTATGGGTGCCCAAACTGCATGCAGTGCTCCAGGTGCGGCCTCACCAACGATCTGTACAGAGGCAGGATCACCTCCCTCCTCCTGGAGGTGATTCCTCTAGCAATACACCCCAGCATCTTATTGGCTTTAACTGCTGCCTTCCTGCATTGTGCTGAGTGGTTCATTTGCCCCGTTATTATCACCCTGAGATCCTTCTCCTTCTCTGTAGCAGCTATCTGCACCCCCTCCCAACTGATAACACCTCCTTGGGTTCCTTGCCCCCAAGTGCATGGCTTTGCAATTCTTAGCATTGAACCCCAGTGGCCATATGTCTGACCAGTCCTCACATTTTGTCAGATCATCCTGCAACCCCTGCCACCCTACTGTGTCATTCACCACCGCACCAATCTTGGTGTCATCTGCAAAAAGGCTAATCTTGTTCTTAATGCCATGCGAGATGTCGGCTATGAAAATGACATGGAACCCATAGGATAGAAACTAGGGGACCTTAATAAAAGGATTGGTTGGGGGGGTACTGGAGATCATGTAGGGTCTGCAGTAGCACAGCAGGTAGGGATTTTAGGACAAACTAGGTGGGTCAAGAGGTCCTTTTCTGTCGACGTCTATGTTTCTGTTTCTATGGATCCTGCAGTGACCAGACCTTCATCCTGTGAGCTGCTGTTTTCCCTATTTTACATGGCAACTTACTTCTCCTGACACAGTATGGGGCCCTGTCAGGCCATGACATGCATACCAACAGTTACTGTAGTAAAAAACACTACAGCTGCATGGCATGCACCCTCAGCCCAATCAACTCGAAAACTCAGAAACTAGCATAGCCTCAATGGAAGCAAACACCCACACGCCAAATTAGTTTGCTATACTTTATTTTGTAAAAGGTGACTTACTAGTTTGCCGAGTCACAGAAAATGGGGATGCCAGTGTGGCTCACCACAAGTACCTCCGAATACTTGTAAAATTTTTGGGTCAAAATATAGAAAATTACCAAAGTTATGAGTGAAAAAAAAAATAAGTCTAGGTGTATGCATTGGGAGGGGGGGTCCACTAGACTGCCAGGGCATGGCTTGTTTGTACCACTGTCTGCGATCGGGTTTATGGGAGGGAGGGGGGTACCACTAGACTACCGAGGATCGTTTTATCTTTCGGTTTACCGATGATCAGGTTTACGAGAGGGAGAGGGGTACCATTAGACTATCAAAAATTTTACTTGAACATTCACCCGCAATCGGGCCAATGGGAGGAGGGGGTGCCACTGGACTACCAAGGCCCATATGGGTGCTTGTGGACGGTGTTCCGGGTGGGCGGGTGGCCACCCACAACTGGCGGCTGCTGTGTTGCACTGTGCAATACAGCAGTCCATCTGTGGGTGGCCAGGAGTTGTTCCTCCTTTTCACGGGCTCAACTATGGGCCCCCCTATGCAGTACAATGCAGGGTTGTGCCAGCATATGTGCCGCGCATCCTGGGCTAAATATCGGGGTGTGCTGCATATGCATGGGCACGCCTCCTGCATTTGCGCGGCATACATTACCATTGCGTTCCGGCACATTGGGATTTGCACTGCGCCTGGCAGCCTTTTGACTATCCTACCAGGGCACAGTGCGGGGTTGCGCCGGCACAACTCTGTTGCACCAGGTGCAACCCCTTTGAATATCTGGACCTCAGTCTGTGTGTGTGTGTGTGTGTTTAGGGGAAGGGTGGAGAAACAGTCAAACTCTGGCAAGGGAGACCTCATCAAATGAAGTAACTGCTGACAAACCATGAGTGATAAAGAAGCAAATTATTTGATACATTTTATTGGACAGATGTAACAAAAATAACTTATACCATTTATAAAATTCCTAATCAAACAACTGCAAACAGAAGACTGTTTTTTTGTCATTTTACAATATGATATGCTGAGTGTGTATTTACTGAGTTGCTGGATCAGAACCTTGATAAAATAATAACATTTACTTACCACATTCAAGAGTCCATCAGGTGGACAGAAAAAAGTTTATAAGAATTTGAAAACTAACAACTATAAGATGCAAAAATAGGATTTATGTTTATATATATATATATATATATATATATATATATATATATATACATACACACATTTATAAAATGGGTGATACATAAATGGTCAATTAAAGCAACAGCATTGGACAAACACCATGAGGTGGCCGTGCATATATGAGAGCGCAACCGCACACCTGCACTTTTATCCCCCTAAAAAACAATTTTGACATTTTATAAGATAGATAAACCACTCTGAGGTGTGTGGTCGCACTCTGATATCGCACATCTTGGGTGGTTGGCGACTCCGCCTCTGCTCGCGGCATACAGTGCTCCAAGGCATGCATATATCAGAGCGTGACCGCACACCTCAGAGTGGTTTAACTATTACATATATATATATATATATGTGTAGATATATTATGGTAGCACGGTAGTGCTACCATAGTTAAGGTTGAGTAGCCCTTTAAGGTTAAAGGGTGAAACTTTGCACCTTAATAACTTTGCCACCGTTCAATGGATTTGCCTGAAATTTGGCAGGCATGGGGCGTAACCATAGATCTTGGGATCTGCCAACTGTTGTACTGGTCAGATATACAGCTGTGGAGGTATTAAGCGACATTCGTGTGCGCAATTAAGTTTTTTTGCAAATTCTTTGCTTGCACTTACAGGTCGCATGGTTTGCGTGACCGGTCCGAAAAGTTCAGGGAGCATGCGGCCGGGGTCCCTGATGTGCATTTTGAAGATTTCATGAAAAAATACTGAATGATTCAAAAGTTATTCAAAAAACAAGTTCCCATTATAAGTCAATGGGAAAAGTTAACAAAACGTTTGACACTTTTGCAAATGCAGTTTTTAGTGTCTCAAATGGCCCTAGTATTGTTGCAAATCCACCATCTTGTTTTCAGTTACTGGTCACAGAAATGCTTGGCATTTAAAATTGGGACCATCTAGGGACACAATTCTTTTTGTGTTTACCTATTCGAGCTCTGAGGATGCTAGCCATGTCTTTATTTTGGGGTTAAACACCCCAGAAATATGTTTTTCACATTTCTGGAAAAAATAGTGTCACAAGGTAGTGTCGCACCTGTGACACTTTCGCACATTTTTGCGAAAACTTTCACAAATTGCAACATTACTTTTCCAGACTATGGCCAAAATGACAGGAGTTCTTTGCCACCCTGCTGCAAAAGAGTGGTTTGGTGTTTTGAGCTGATATTTGGAGGGAAGGCAGCCAACATCTCTCAGATGTACCTTTTGGTAGTTTGGTGACAAAATATTGCACAGATGCCAAGTTACGGTACTCCAAATTTGACGTTTTTTCCCCATAGACTAACATGGTGGTGTCCGCCGCGTATTTCGGGACTTGAATCTCGGAAACGGTGTGAGATACGGAATTTTCATCGCAACAATGCATATAAAACCTAGCCAGGAAACGCGAGAATCATGTGAAATTTAAATTTTTTTTCTATGTCACACAGTTCTTGAGGTATAAGCAATTTAGTATTCCAACAGCTCATTTTCTGCTCCGAGGCCCATTATTATGCATACATTCTTTGTACACACTGTGTTTCTCTATGCAGCTGTTGGGCAAAAACAGGGTTTGTGCTTCCATTACTGTTACAGTTAACATTTCCACTTGTGTTTCCATACCCATTTGCGTTACCGTTCCCATGTACGCCACTGTGTTTGTTATCCTTTGCGTTCTCATTTGCGTACGCGCTTGCGTTTGTGTTTCCATTTCTGTTTCCTTTGGCATTATTTCTGCTGTTAATGTTACCATTTGCATTTCCAATTGCGGTACCGTGACCGTGCGCATCATAGTTTGCGTTTCCTTATGCAATTTTGTCTCCTTTTGCGTCACTGTTCGCTTTGGCATCACGTTACACTTGCGTTTCTACTAACATTTGCTTTTCCATTTACGTTTCAGTCACCATATGCAGAACCATTAGCAGTTGCATTTCCTTTGCACTTACCATTACTATGTCACAAAAAATCACGTGCGGGCCCCACGCTCCCACCATCACATTCCATTCACTATTTCTACTGCACATTCTCAAAAAGAAGGGAAATTAGAGGCAAAAAACCTCTTTTAATGCATCAGTTAGGGTTGTTCCACAGCAACAAATGTGAGGAAATTCGGTGTTAGGGTTGAAAGCCCCCCTTCCACCCCCCCGTCTGCCACCCCAACCCGTCAATGGGGTGTGCATTGGGACATCATCTAACTCTCACCCATTCTTACCTCCAGCTTGTTTACACATGTGATGGGGTGAGGAGTTGGGCTTGATGACTCCTAATGCACACACTGAGGCTTGGGGTGAATGGCCAGACTGGGAGTGGAAAAGAGAGAAACTTTAAACCCTAACACCGCATTTCCTTGCTTCTGTCGCTATGAATTCCAAAACTTAACAATGCCTCTAATAAATATATATATATATATATATATATATATATATTTGCATTAAATTTGATTAGAGGCATTACTAGTATCTTTTGAAAGATTATCTGACTTGTGATTACTAATTTTGAGTACAGCTTATGAAATAATGAGCTTGATATTTGTTATTTCAGATAGTCCCCAATTATGCCTTATGCATAGCATATAAATCCAAATCATTCCAAGGCCATTGTGGCATACAGTATTAATACTGAGCAGCAAATCAGAGCTCTTTTCCTAATAAAAGGCTGCTGATCTAAATAAAAAACAAAGTCATAAATAAGGAACCAGTGGCTTATGGAAAAATCTACAGGGATTTATACAAGGATATGAATCTGCCTTTGTGGGGAAAATATAGGAAACATGAGGGGTTCTTACAGAGTAATGATATTTGGATCTGGGAGCACTGAATGTTTCTTATCCTATATTTTGCATCCTGGACAGGGCAGGGGAGATGCTACATCTCATTGTCACAGGGATGCTCATTTACGTATTTTTGCACTGTATTTACTCAGGCTATCCCAGATTAGATGCAATATCTTGTTTTCAGAGGGGTCATGATTTTACAATTTTTATAATGTATTTATTCAGGCTACCTACTCCAGGGTCCCCATATTCAAAGAAGATACACAGCACATCTCAGTGGATAAGGGAGATGTGCCACACAACTCCAACAATTTGCAGCAGCATGGTATTCAAACATGCAGGATGCACTGGCTGCAAGGGAATGGGCCCTGGCACACATAATGGTATGCCATTCAAGTCGAGGGAGCACTCCCATGCATATGACGTGCTGCAGCGTATTCAGTGGGAATGTGCCCTTCACAGTCCAGAACACCACAGCCCATAGTTAGGCCATGAATAGCTGGCCTAACCCAGCCAGCCACCCACAGGCAGGCTGCAGATGTGTACCCAGGGCTTCTATGTGATAATGATAAAAGCCTAAAGGTGATTGCCGTTATCGAGCAGTCAGAGTGCTGAAAAAATTTTCGGCAGTCTGACACCCTCAGCACATGGGACAATGGTGCCGGGACATGTATTTTAATGCTTTCTGTGGGTGGACTGTGTCACCCCCACACCCTCCCATGCGGGGGGGGCCCTCACCTCCCACACCCCCCTACTAGAGGATTCTCAGCTCCAGGGGGGTGTATGTCGGGGGGGGGTGAAAGCATGGAAAAATAAAGGTTCAGGATGGGCGCAATAAAATTGCACCAGTGCCCGAACGCAGTACCTCACACACCCCAACCACAAGCCAACTCCCGACGTCACGACACAGCTTGGCAATCCACCACAATGCCACCCCTACAGCTCCTTCGCCCCTGCCAGCCCACACTCACCATGCTGGCCTCCCCACGTGCATACATATAGTGACATCCTGTCACCCAGTTCGGCTACCCTCTCATCCGGTCGCCCTACCCTCCCATCACCATGAGGGATTTCATCAGGAAGGAGTCATTGTTATGGACAGTGCCCTTCCCCATACGCCCATCTCATGGGATACCACACCCAGGTGCACAGCAGTCTGGCAGCCCTGGTGCACTAGAGGTACCCCCTTTCCATCCCCAATCTAGCCAACTCCACCCCTGAAGAGCTCCATAGTGTAGGACACCCCAAAGACCTGATTGCACCAGAGGAAACCATGGTCCATGTCCATAGTCTAGAAGACTCCCATCCACCACCCCTGTACACAGACAACCTCACTCCCTCCATACCCAACCTGTTGCAAAGACTGGCACTGCCCCCCACACCCTGTCATGGCCAACCATTGACTGTACTGAACCTGGGCTGGGAACGTGCACTCTGGAATGACCCAACTGTCTGTACCATGCATTGGGGCAACATGCCAGCTGTGGATTCACCAGTGTATGCAGCTGTGTGTACGACCCTGGCAAACTGAAGAGGGAATTTACATATCTCCAGTGCATGCCTTACCGATACTGTATCTTCCTGTTGTCATTCACCACTGCAAGTCCACACTCTCCCCTGTTTCCCTGTGTATCATGCTACTCTCTGGACTGCTGAAGTATCCTGGGTGCCATGGGGTGCAGTATCCTCTAATGCCATTTGCAGTGTATGCTTCAGGCTATAGATAGTTCATCTGCAGTTCCACGATTGTATAAATGAATGGGAGATCAGCTGTAACATGCCTGTTTTGGGACCTGTGTGAGTGGGAACAGCATTGGCCGTCACCCACACTGAGCCATGCAATGGCACCAGAATGATGGATCCACATGCCAGTGCTTGAGGAGTATGGCCACTGGATGTTATCACCCACACACAGCTCATGCCTATGTATAATACATTCCAGCATCCTACTGTGAGTGCTCCACCATCCGCCGATAGAGTGGTATGATCCCATTACAGATCCAGTCATTGCAAAGGGATGGGCAGGGGGACAGGGAAGGGGGTGTCTGTGCACCATTGAGGGGGAGCAGGGGCCACTACAGTATGAACAGGGACTGTAGGTGTATTCAGGTGCAATTAGGGATGGCATTGGGGTCCCTACAATATGACATTGATAGAGCCTGGACTCCGATACGATAGGGCTGGTGGAATTGGTGGGGGGTGCCACTCTACCACCAGAGACTTCAGGGTCTGTCCCACATGGGAGCAGTCAGGGTTGAGGCTTGGGGTAGAGTGCTGTTCCAGTGCATTCATCCTCATGCTAACATGCAAATGGATTGGTAATGAGCGTTGCATAAGGCCCCTTTTCTCCCTGCACGCTCAATTAGTTCATTTGCATTCCTGGGCTGAATATCACCCATGGGGGCTGCGGTGCATACCGGTATGTGCCACACATTCCCCCTGGAAGGTATTCAGTCAGGGCCATCCTGGATGCACCTGACTTGGCAGCCGCCTGCTCTGCAAATCCCATCCAGGGTCACATATTCAACAGGAATGATGAAGCCTGCCAGGATGAAGTGCAGTGTCACAGGTTTACTGCATGACAAAAGGGATTAACTCCCTTTGAAATGTCATTGTTTGCTGCAGTATCTGTACTGCACAATTCTGCAGTGTTGTGCTTCATCCTGGTGGGCTTCACTGTATGCACACCCTGTACTGGTGGCACATTCTCTTTGAATATTGTATCAGTGCACACCCTCTTTGTGCAACACATCTTTCTGCTCATGCATTGATCTGGCACTTAATATATCCCCCCAGATGTAAAATATTGTTTTTAGTGCATTTTGGTTTTGTACAATGTAGCATAATATTGTGCAGATGTAGAGCCCCACTGAAAATAAGATGCCATGTCTTCTGCGAACTATCCAGGCTAAATATATAGCAATCAGCAGGCATATTTCCAGAAAACACATTGTAAAAATGTGTTAAAAGGAAGACCACATCGAAACTGCCTCTCCACAGATCTGCATTGTACAATTTATTAGAAATAATGGGTAAAAGTATCCCAAAAGCACTTCATAGCCATATCAGCTCTCACCAGAGTCTGTCAAAATGGCTATAATTGTGGTCCCAAACTTGGGGGCTTGGTCAGGAGGCCAGCTGTCACCCTCAACTGCCTCCCAAAATCTGTTTTTGGTGAGCACTGGTCCCTATGGAAAATAGCTATGTCTGGGCGGATGTGCAGAGCTCTGTTTCCCAGGTTGTTTTTTTCCACACATTTTTCAAAAGATGTGACAAAACTAAATCCGAGAACCATTTTTTGTCATGCATTTTTCAAAAGACTTGAAAAAACTATATTCGAGAACCAGCAAACTGCCCAAGCATGTGGACTTAGTATTTTTGCTGTACTGATTTTTCCAATGGCCATAACACTGCCGATTTCTAGTACTTGTTGCCTGCACATGACCTCATAAGTGGTGGAACTGAAATCCCCCCAACATGGTTTTTTTTGGGTGGTGAACTCTGAAAACCCATTTCAGGAGTATGACACATGATGTCCTGGGCACTCCTATGCATGGTGCCCACATAGTTAGATTAGTAGGCACTGTAGACATACAGTATGTGGTGTTTTTTTCTATTTCTACAAGAAGATTGGAGGCCAGGGAAAGTTTGTGGTTGGAACAATCACATGTTGTTGTTTTGTATGTTGAACTTCCTGTGTGAGGTCCTGCCCTTATTACTGTACCACTGTCTTCTGCTTATTTTGTTATCTCTGTATTCTGTACTCTCCTGGGTCGTGCTTGAAAATAGGCAGGCCAAATTGCCTAATGCGCTTACCCGGTTACCAAAAGCTAATAAATAAATAAATAAAACAATGTGTACAATTATCACTTAACGGGGTGGGCGGGAGGGGGAATAGCAGGAACTTTATAACTTTATCCAGTAAGGAGGGAAGCCTGGTATGTGGGCAAGTGAAGCATATGGAAGGATATAAAACTTCAATGAGACTTTTTCACACCCTTCCTGGAGCAGAAGGGATGAAAAGTTAATTACAGTAGGGAGAGGGTCAGTCTGAATTGGGGAAGGCTATGCAAAACATTGCTTTAATGAGACTGTACCCTTTTCTCAGAAGCACATCTGGAAGACCATAGCAAACTGTGTGTCGATCTGCAAACTAGCATGTACTGGAACCAACCTCTGTTTAAAGCAAATCAAGAGATATTATTTTCATATTTCTGTGGTGTGTGGCCTGAGTTCCATACTTAAAACAGTGACTTCTTCCTGCCAAAGATACGACTTCTGAAGGCATCCTGGGGCATCCAGTGGAGAAAAGGTATGGGACTGAATTGGCAACCTTAAAGCAGGGGCGCCTTACCCTGGAGGGTGTGCAGGTAAGGTGGCATATCATTACCAGGCCAGAGTGGATAGCCTGCAAACCATCCCCTTGACCTGTCCCATAAAGGGTGGCAGCGTACCATTGAGCAAAAAGCTTGAGAGTGAGCATGACCATCACACAGGGTATTTAACTTTTACCACTTATGTGGCTGTGAGGAGGGGGTCTATATCAGCAACACCCCCTTTGCAAGTGGAACACACCATTTGCACAATTTGCTGCAGGTTCACTGCAATGTGTGAGGATGCTGCTGCTTCTGGGCCACTGGCAAAGTCTGCAACAGGTCTGGTGCAGTGTATGTGATGATGGGCCACTTGTGAAATCCACTACAGGTCTGGTACAATGCATACGATGATGGGCCACTCATGAAATCCACTACAGTTCTGGTACAATGTGTGTATTGATGGGCCACTCATTAAGTCCACTAGAGGTCCAGTGCAACATGTGTAATGATGGGTCTCTCATGAAGTCCACTACAGGTCTGGTACAATGTGTGTGATGATGGGCCGCTCATGAAGTCCACTACAGGTCTAGTACAATGTGTGTAATGATGGGCCACTCATGAAGTCCAATATAGGTCTCGTACAATGTGTACGATAGAAACATAGAAACATAGACTTTGACGGCAGATAAGGACTGCTAGGCCCATCTAGTCTGCCCATTTCACTACCTACAGGATAGGCCACAGATCCTAGTTAACCAACAGCCTATATCTTCCTGCCCCCCACAAGAATTGCCTTATGTCTGTCCCGTGCATTCTTGAATTCTCCCACAGTTTTAGACCCCACAACTTCCTCAGGAAGGCTGTTCCATGCATCCACTACCCTCTCTGTGAAATAATACTTCCCACATTGCCCTGAACTGCCCTCCTTCTATTTTTAAATTGTGTCCTCTTGTTCTTGCAAGTCTCTTTTTCTGAAAGATGCTACCCTCTTGGACTTTGTTGATTCCTTGAGGTACTTGAAAGTTTCTGTCATGTCCCCTCTCCTTCTTTCCTCAAGGGAATACATATTAAGCTCCTTTAGTCTCTCCTCATACGGCTCTCTTGCAGACCCTGCACCATTTAAGTTGCCCTCCTCTGGACTGCCTCTATCCTGTCTATGTCCTTGCGGAGATGGGGTCTCCAGAACTGGACACAGTATTCAGATGGGGTCTCACCAACTGTCTGTACAGAGGGATAACAACTTCCTGTTTTCTGCTGCTGATGCCTCTCCCTATACATCCCAGTATACCCCCGGCCCTCCCTACTGCCTTCTCACATTGCTTGCTAACCTTAAGGTCATCTGATATGATTACCCCCAGGTCCTTTTCTTGTTTTGTTGTTGTTACTACCTCCCCACCCATTGTGTATTCTTCCCCTGGGTTCTTGTTTCCCAGGTGCATTATTTTGCACTTTTTTGCATTGAATCCTAGCTGCCATACGTCTGAGTCTGACCATTCCTCCAACCTTGCCAAGTCCCTTTTCATCCTTTCCATGCCTCCTTGTGTATCAACCCTGTTGCAGATCTTGTGTCATCTGCAAAAGGCATACTTTTCCTTCAGGTTCCCTCTGCAATGTCACTGATGAAGACATTAAAAAGGACTGACCCAATACTGAATCCCCAAGGGTACCCCACTAGTAACCTCTTTCTTCAGAGTGGACTCCATTTACAATTACCTTCTGTGTCCTGTTGTCCAGCCAATGTTTTACCAGGCTACCACCCTGGGACCCACTCCCAGGCTGGTTAATTTGACTATCAATCTTTTGTGTGAGACTGTATCAAATGCCTTGCTAAAGTCTAGGAGGCCATGTCCACAGCCCCTCCCTGGTCTACTACTTTGGTCACCCAGTCAAAGAAATCTATTAGATTCGTCTGACATGACCTTCCCACTGTGAACCCATGCTGCCTTGGATCCTGTGCTCCACTGACCTCTAGGTACTCAACTATTCTTTCCTTCAGAAGTGACTCCATCACTTTCCCTACCACAGAGGTCAGACTGACAGGTCTGTAGTTTCCTGCCTCTGTCTTGGTCCCACTTTTGTGAAGGGGAATCACATCCGCCTTCCTCCAGTCGATGATGGGCCACTCATGAAATCCACTACAGTTCTGGTACAATGTGTGTATTGATGGGCCACTCATTAAGTCCACTAGAGGTCCAGTGCAATGGGTATAATGATGGGTCACTCGAGAAGTCCACAAGAGGTCCGGTGCAACATGTGTAATGATGGGTCTCTCATGAAGTCCATTACAGGTCTGGTACGATGTGTGTGATGATGGGCCACTCATGAAGTTCACTACAGGTCTAGTACAATGTGTGTAATGATGGGCCACTCATGAAGTCCACTACAGATCTGGTATAATGTGTGTAATGATGGGCCACTCATGAAGTCCACTAGAGGTCTCGTACAATGTGTACGATGATGGGCCACTCATGAAGTCCACTATAGGTCTGGTACAATGTGTGTAATGATGGGCAACTCATGAAGTTCACTACAGGTCTGTTACAGTGTATGTAATGATGGGCTACTCATGAAGTCCACTTGAGGTCTAGTACAATCTGTGTAATGATGGGCCACTCATGAAGTCCACTACAGGTCTGGTACTATGTGTGTAATGATGAGCAACTCATGAAGTCCATGAGAGGTCCAGTGCAACGTGTGTAATGAAGGGCCACTCTTGAAGTCCAGTAGAGGTCTGGTGCAACGTGTGTAATGGTGGGCCACTCATGAAGTCCACTAGAGATTTGGTGCAACATGTGTAATGATGGGCCACTCATGAAGTCCGCTAGAGGTCCAGTGTAAGGTGTATAATGATGGGCCATTTGTGAAGTCCACTAGAGGCCTGGCACAATATGTGTAATGATGGACCACTCATGAAGTCAACTAGAGGTCCAGTGCAATGTATGTAGTGATGGACCACTCATGAAGTCCACTACAGGTCCAGTGCAATGCGTGTAATGATGGGCCACATGTGTAGTCCACTAGAGGACTGGTGCAATGTATGTAATGATCGGCCACTCGTGAAGTCCAGTGCAACATGTGTAATGATTGGCAACTCATGAAGTTCATTACAGGGCTGGTACAATGTGTGTAAGGATGGTCCACTCGTGAAGTCCACTAGAGGTCCAGTGCAATGTGTGTAATGAAGGGCCACTCATTAAGTCTACTAGAGGTCCGGTGCAATGTGTGTAATGATGAGTCACTTGTGAAATCCACCAGAGGTCCGGTGCAACATATGTAATGATGGGCCACTTGTGAAGTCCACTAGACGTCTGCTGCAATGTGTGTGATGATGGGCCACTCATGAAGTCCACTACAGGTCTAGTAAAATGTGTGTAATGATGGGTCACTCATGAAGTCCACTACAGGTCTAGTACTATGTGTACGATGATGGGCCACTCATGAAATCCACTACAGTTCTGGTACAATGTGTGTATTGATGGGCCACTCATTAAGTCCACTAGAGGTGCAGTGCAATGAGTGTAATGATGGGTCACTCGAGAAGTCCACAAGAGGTCCGGTGCAACATGTGTAATGATGGGTCTCTCATGAAGACCACTACAGGTCTGGTACAATGTGTTTGATGATGGGCCACTCATGAAGTTCACTACAGTTCTAGTATAATGTGTGTAATGATGGGCCACTCATGGAGTCCACTACAGATCTGGTATAATGTGTGTAATGATGGGCCACTCATGAAATCCACTACAGTTCTGGTACAATGTGTGTATTGATGGGCCACTCATTAAGTCCACTAGAGGTGCAGTGCAATGGGTGTAATGATGGGTCACTCGAGAAGTCCACAAGAGGTCCGGTGCAACATGTGTAATGATGGGTCTCTCATGAAGACCACTACAGGTCTGGTACAATGTGTGTGATGATGGGCCACTCATGAAGTTCACTACAGGTCTAGTACAATGTGTGTAATGATGGGCCACTCATGAAGTCCACTACAGATCTGGTATAATGTGTGTAATGATGGGCCACTCATGAAGTCCACTAGAGGTCTCATACAATGTGTACGATGATGGGCCACTCATGAAGTCCACTATAGGTCTGGTACAATGTGTGTAATGATGGGCAACTCATGAAGTTTACTACAGGTCTGGTACAAAGTATGTAATGATGGGCCAGTTGTGAAGTCCACTAGAGGTCTGGTACAATGTGTGTAATGATGGGCCACTCATGAAGTTCACTACAGGTCTGGTACAGTGTATGTAATGATGGGCTACTCATGAAGTCCACTTGAGGTCTAGTACAATCTGTGTAATGATGGGCCACTCATGAAGTCCACTACAGGTCTGGTACTATGTGTGTAATGATGGGCAACTCATGAAGTCCACGAGAGGTCCAGTGCAACGTGTGTAATGAAGGGCCACTCTTGAAGTCCAATAGAGGTCTGGTGCAACGTTTGTAATGATGGGCCACTCATGAAGTCCACTAGAGACTTGGTGCAACATGTGTAATGATGGGCCACTCATGAAGTCCGCTAGAGGTCCAGTGTAATGTGTATAATGATGGGCCATTTGTGAAGTCCACTAGAGGCCTGGTACAATGTTTGTAATGAGGGGGGGTCATTTGTGAAGCCCACTGCAGGTCTGGCACAATATGTGTAATGATGGGCCACTCATGAAGTCAACTAGAAGTCCAGTGCAATGCGTGTAATGATGGGCCACATGTGTAGTCCACTAGAGGACTGGTGCAATGTATGTAATGATCGGCCACTCGTGAAGTCCAGTGCAACATGTGTAATGATGGGCAATTCATGAAGTTCATTACAGAGCTGGTACAATGTGTGTAAGGATGTGCCACTCGTGAAGTCCACTAGAGGTCCAGTGCAATGTGTGTAATGAAGGGCCACTCATGAAGTCTACTAGAGGTCCGGTGCAACGTGTGTAATGGTGAGTCACTTGTGAAATCCACCAGAGGTCCGGTGCAACATATGTAATGATGGGCCACTTGTGAAGTCCACTAGAGGTCTGCTGCAATGTGTGTAATTATGGGCCACTCATGAAGTCCACTAGCGGTCTGGTGCAACGTGTGTAATGATGGGCCATTTGTGAAGTCCACTAGAGGCCCAATGCAATGTGTGTAATGATGGGCCATTTGTGAAATCCACTAGAGGTCCAGTGCAATGTGTATAATGATGGGCCTTTTGTGAAATCCAGTACAGGTCTGGTACAGTGCATGTAATGATGGGCCACTCGTGAAGTCCACTACAGGTCTGGTACAATGTGTGCAATGATGGGCCACTCGTGAAGTCAGTTAGAGGTCCAGTGCAAAGTGTGCAGTGATGGGCCACTTATGAAGTCCACTAAAGGTCCAGTGCAATGCGTGTAATGATGGGCCACTCATTTAGTCCACTAGCAGTCTGGTGCAACGTGTGTAATGATGGGCCACTTATGAAGTCCACTACAGGGCTGGTACACTGTGTGTAAGGATGGGCCACTTGTGATGTCCACTAGAGGTCTGGTGCACTGTGTGTGATGATGCAGCTAAAACTAGCATACTCTCAGTTTTCTATAGTTTATCACACACATCAAAATCATTTAAAAAAATGTAAAAACCTTACGTACCCACCTATTGAACACACAGTCTTTGTTGGCTCTACCCAATTCTTGTTTTTACCAGTATTCACTTCTTTTTTCCATCTTCTGTGTCTGCTTATTTTTTTTTTTTTCATTTATTTTTAGTATCGGAAAGACCTTTTGAGCGTGAGCTCTTTTACAAAGGTTCCACATCAGGGTGGACAATAATACAAGACACAAATACAGTAGTTACAGGGTTCAGCAAATTAAAGAGCAGATACATGAGAATTATCGACAACATTAGAGGAAAGCAAGGCAGTTGTAAGAGGATTAAGGCTATTTCTAGGAAGAAATTCTAAGTAGCTCTGCCTAGGAGACCACCAGAACCATTGATAGACTATGGTTGAGAAAGTGGGTGAGGAGGGGTTTGGAGGGGCAGTACACAGAGTGGTAAAGAGGATTAATCGCTTACTGGTGCTTCTCAGTAGGCTGGGATGGGGGCAGGTTTGCCTAGGTTTCCATGCTAGGTACTACCTAGGGTGTAGGTCAGTCTTTCAGGAAGGGCCTGAGAAACAGGTGCATTTTGAGCTAGCCATTAGGTGTTGTTTGAGGCCTGTTTTGAACTGTGGCAGGCTGTGTGTTTGTAGTTTCAATGGGAGTTCATTTAACCAGAGGGGGGCTCGGTAGGAGAAAGTACGCTGCCCAAGTGAGGTTCGCTGGAATGGGATGGACAGTGCTCCATTCTTCCTCCCTCTGGTGCTGTGGGATGAGAGAGAGGCCTCAAGCAGGTTTCCTACGCAGCGTGGGGTTTTTCCAAGGAGTGCCTTCTTACCCAGGAGACAGGTTTGGTATTTGATCCTGTCTTTTAGGTTAAGCCAGTTTGTACGCTCATATAGGGTGCAACTACGAGTGTATTGATCTGCGCACAGGGTCAGGCGACATGCCTTATTTAGTGCAATTTGGACTCTTTTGAGTGCTGTGTCAGTGGCAGCTCCATAGACAGCTAGCCCATAGTCTATCATGGGGAGTATGGAGCTGGAGACTGAGATCCGGAGTGCTTCTGGGGTGAGGGATTTCTTATGTCTATAGAGGACCCCAATCTTTGCATTTACTGATCTGATAAGGGAGCCAATATGGTTCGTATAAGTGAGAGAGTCATCAAAGCTGACCCCTAAGTACTTGAATGATTGTACCTGCTCAATCTGCTCACCAGCGTTATTGGTGATTTCGAGGGGAGTGTGCCTGCATTTATTGTAGGGGATACAGTGATGCATGGCCTTGGTTTCCTTGTAGTTCACTAGCAGCTTATGCCTACAGAACCAGTCCTCAAGTTTGCTGAAGAAGGTCTGTAGTTCTGTTTGTAGAGCAGCCTGAGAGGTGCTGCTACTCAGCAGCACAGCATTGTCCACATACAGGTTGAGTTTGGTGTCACAGACCGCGGGTAATTCATTAACAAAGAGGCTGAAAAGCAAGGACCCTAGGATTGATCCTTGAGGAACTCCTAGGAGTACATCTCTGGAGCTGGATAACGTCTACCCGATTTTGACTTGCTGATTTTTGTGTGATAGGTAATCATTGAACCAGTTTAGGGCATTTGGAGCCACTCCCAGTCTTCGGAGCTGTAGTACAAGTAGAGGGTGGTTGATGGTGTTGAAGGCTTTAGTGAGGTCAATGAAGATGGACCCCACCAATTTGCCGTCATCCAGCGCCTTGTGCGCATAGTCAGAGTATGCCAGCAGTGCTGTGGTGGTACTGTGTTTTTGCCGGAAACCATGTGGTTTGGGCAGAGCAGATTGTACTTGTTGAGGTATTCTGTGAGTTGGTTTGCCGAGATTTTTTCCAGAGCTTTGGATAGTGGGGAGAGGATAGACATTGGCCTGTGGTTGGTTACCAGTGCCTTGTCTCCATTCTTGTGCACTGGGGTTACCAGGGCTTGTTTCCATACTTCCGGGAATTGAGCTAGGGCCAAGGATTTATTAAATTGCATTGTAATGGGTTCGATCAGAACATCCAGGGTCAGAGATAGTAACTTCATGTCTAGCCCATCACTCCCCATCCTAGTTTTTCCAGGGACTTTCCTGACCATTGTTTGGGCCTCCTTTGCCGTCACCTTCTTAAAGTAGAAGGCTGGGTGGTTAGTAGTTGTCAGGTTGGTGCAACCTTGGTCCTCCACCGGCAGAAGGTAGTCTGAGGGCAGTACTGAGGACAGGTCCGTAAAGGCCTGGTTAAAGGCATCAGCAATGGCTAGTGGATCTGTGTAGGGTGCATTATTGATATTGAGCATTGTAGGATTTAGCTTCTGGTCTTTACCAAGGGTGTTCTTGAGGTTGTCCCAGAACCTCTTTCCATCTCCCCAAGTGTTGTTGAGCTGGGTCTTATGGAAGTTAGCCTTCGCGAGCTGGATAAGTTTAGTGCAATGATTTCTAGTGGTTCTGTAACATTGTAGGTCATGCTTACATCCTAAGTTTAAGGCTTTTGCCCAGAGGCAGTCCCTTTCTTTTAGGGGAGAGAGAGGAGCTTACCATCCAGCCAGCCATTCTCAGCTCCCCAAATTTTCCATTTAGTGCATGGAGCATATATATCACAGATGGAGTTGAATCCCTCTGTGAAAAAACTGAGTGCCTGGTCCGACGTAGGTGCATCGTGTATAGGGGACCAGCTGTAGGCAGACTGGGCTGATTTGAGGGAGCCTTTTCACAGGACCCTGCTCTCTATGAGATGTGGTGGGCTTTTGGCAATTTTAGTGGTCCAAAGAAAGGAGATCGGAGAGTGGTCATTCAGCATGTCCGGGAGAACTCTGAGTTCAGAGAATCGAGACAGTGTGCTGACCAGGACCCAGTCAATTAGGGTGCTGGTACCAGCCTTGTAGTTCTGCCTGTGGGGTGAGTTATGAGTTGAGTGAGGTTGTAGGAGGTGATTAGGTCTCTGGCGGGTGTTGCCTCTTTGCAAAGCCAATTAATGTTAAAGTCGCCCATCAAGATGAGTTCTGAGCTCTTTTTGAGACCGCTTATTTCTTGCATAACCAGAGGAAGGCCTTCTTTGGCTTTTTTAAGGGGCAGGTAGGTTGTGGCAATGGTAATGGTCTTGCCATTTAGGCCGGCTTGAGTTTTTACCACTAATAGCTCATATTCCTCTGCAACTTTGGAGATGGGGAGGATGGAGCAACTCAGTGTGTTTCTGGCATACAAGAGGCAGCCACCACCTTTCTTGCCTATTCTATCGAGTCTAAACATTTGGAATCCTTCAATGGACACCTCACCATTTTTGATCCTATTTGACAGCCAGGTTTCAGTTAGGCAGAGTATGTCCGGGCGTGAATGGTCATCCAAGCCTGGAGCTGGTTGAATTTTGCAGTTAGGCTGCAGATGTTTAGCGATGCAATCTTTAGGCCGGTCGCTGAGCGGGCTTCCCTGCTCCTCAGGGTTGTTGGTCCGGGGTTTAGGTGAACATTGCCAGAGAGTAGCAGTAGCAAGAGGATAACCTTTCTGACAGATAGGGTGATGTTTATCTTCCCTTGTGTCTTCCGTCGCTTGCGCTTCAGGTGGGGGGTGCCTAGACATGTGTGTTAAATAGGGAAGTTAACTGTTAAGGTTAAGGGAGGGAGGCTAGCTTGGTGATAACTGTGTATAGGAGGTGTGGGGGGATGGGGGGCCTAACATTACTGGAAGTGGTAGTGGCCATGTGTATGCTTTTTGTCCAGCATGCACCCAGAGAGGTTTCAGAGTGTGGAGGTTGGGGACCGAATTTGAGTGTGGGGCCAGCAATGCCAAAAGAGGTAGAAAGGAGTAGTAGTATGAAGTTGTACCCCATATTAGTTTGTTTGGTGTGGCTGTCCTGCTTTAGGCTGCTCACTGGTAAATAGCTGAATTACTATGTAGTTTTTAGGCTAGAGTCAGATTGCTAGAGGGCAGAGAGAGAGTGAGGGATCTTCAGACAAGCTTAGGAGTAGGAAAGAGTCACAGTTAGGCTGAGAGTGGTCCCTGAGGGAGAGCTTGAAAGAGTAAGGAAGCAACAGGTTAGGTGCTCTGTTTGGGCAAAGAGGATTCGGTGAGGCTGGGTGTGCTGTAACAAATAGGGTTAGCAGTCCAAAGGTGGGAGGGTCGTAAGTGTATTTAAAGGAGGCCTGGGGGGGGGGGTGTTGGAGCGAGAAAAAAATAACCCAAATAGCAGAAATACTACGGCTGGCAGAGAAAAATACAGATTTGGCAGCAGTCCGTGAGCACACCAATGGTTGAGGTGCAGAAGCTGTATTATCCAATCATGGTCCTCTGGCAGTGACGCTGCACCAATCCATGAAAAGCCGCAAAGGTATGGAGCTCCCACTGTGTTAGCCCTCGTACCTGTGTTCGGGATCTGGGGGCGAATTCCAGGGAGGCGGGCTGAAGTCCTGGGCAGGAGTCGGCACGGCGGCCGTTGAGCGCTGCTTTTCAACGGGACTGCTGAAATCGCTCTGGGATCCCTATGTTCGGGATCTGGGGGTGAGTTCCAGGGAGGCGGGCTGAAGTCCTGGGCAGGAGTCAGAACGGCAGCTGTTGAACACCGCTTTTCGGCAGGACTGCCGAAATCACTCTGGGATGCCTAGTGAGGCCAAAAGAAAGTGTTTCTTGTGCCTCTCGACTGATCCCCTTCTGACAGCAACCCTCAGCCCTGCCACCCATCAACCTGGGACACCAAATCTGCTTGAAGCACAATGAGTGACTGGGTGCCTCTCATGGTAGTAGTGATGGTGGTGCGTAGCTTTCAAGGTCAACATCCTTCATCCTACCAGTTGGGCTTCTTTTCCCCATTTTAACCCTGTTCCCAAGCTAACACATGTGCACTGAATGTGGGTGTGTTCCATAAAGGCGCTGAACGCACTGTGTATCTGGCTCAGCCAATCAGGAGACAGTGTCTGCTGTACCACCTAGCCTCCGCTAGGTCATGGACAAGCAGCGACACACACTTTCCCACCTCTGCAAAGGAAGAGAGCCATCCATGGACGCTTGATCCTCCTTCCCCCAGGTGGCCCCCAAGTGACCTTGGTCCATTCTCGAACCCAGGGCTCCGGTGAGGTGTGGGGTGCCTCGGCCGGCCATGTCACTTTACTGGCTTACTAGTATTTACTTTTTACCCCCAGAAAAACTCCCAAGTTTTTTTGAGATGTGTTCTATCACAGGAATTGAATGCTTAACATCTTAACAGGAACAATAAAAGATCATCTGCCTATAATGCTATTTTATGCATCTTTCCTTCAAATTTAAAAACACTTACATTCTGTTCCTTCCTAACCATATCTGCCAAGGGTTCTATTACCAGATTGGACAATGGTGGAGAGAGTGGGCAGCCTTTCCCTTTTCTCCTAAAGAGTCAAAAGGCAGAGGACAAGTTACAATTTGTCAGAACCTGTATAAGAGGAGAAGAATACAACAATATGACCCATGATATAAACCCTTCCCCTCAATAACAGTGATGGAAACCATCATACACATGCTGATGACAGCATGGTCTAGTGGTTAGAGCACTGACTTTGGAACAAGATCACAGGTTAAACCCCTGTTACAGCTAAAGTCACTTAACCCCCAAATGCTATAGTCCATCCAGTTACAGAGATGAGTAGAAGCAGAACTCCACTGGAAAGAAGATGTTGCATCTCAGCTGGGCTAGCCAGGGTAAATACATTGCAAAGTAAAAAGAAGTTTGATAACTTCATGCAGCCTAATGCTTTTTCTACATATAGTACCACAGCTGACAGTTTTGACAGAGAGTCTACCCTCTGAATTACATTGAAGAAATGCCTCAACTTGGTTAAAGTTGTTCTCTCCTTAATAATACTCATTTTAGTAGTAGTAGTAATTGTTTATTCTTGAAAATCAAGAAAAGGATAGCCCAGTTGAGTCGAAGCTCATTTACAATGGGTTCCTTCAGACACACAAGTAAACATACACATTATTACAAATTTCATACAAATAGTGCAATTAAATATATAATGTATATCAACATCGACATCACTGGTATCAGACACTGCAAATTCAAAAATATCCAATGAAACCATTTTATATATTGTAGTACCTAATTATCCTTTTTCATCACAGGCACTGCAATTTTTAGGCAAAAAAGATTTATTTAAAAAACAGGATTTTATCAAATTCCAGAAAGCTTTCCCTTTTATTGCTTTTAAGGGTTGAAGTAATTTGTTCCAGGTCTTGGTCCCGAGACTAAATATAGCCAAGTTACCTTTAGGCGTTTTCATACTGGAACTTTTAGTTCCAAATTCCCAGCTGACCTTAGGCTACTTCTTAATGGACTTGAAACAAGTTACTTAAATATGACAGGGTTCTTTTTGAAAGAGTTTGATGGATTACATGTAAGATGTGCAAGTTTCTATGTTCTGTTAAACATATCAAGCCCAATAAGTGTTACAATAAGCAGTGGTGAGTTAACCATGAGGCGTCCAGTATAAAACAAACAAACCTATTGTATACCACATCTATTTTCTCCAGTTCCCTCCCAAACGATGCCCCCCAAACCATATCCCTGTAATCAAAAAGTGGGGTCACCATTGTGTTTACGATTTGCTTTCTCACATCCATAGGGATACAGCTTCTGACTCTATATAATGCCTACAACATCGCATTTAGTTTTTTTGTTAGGTAATCTACAGTATATATACATTCTATTTATACTGGGAGTCCAACCAGACTCCCAGGTATTTATAGGAATTAATTTGCTTCAGAGCAACACCTGTAACATAAGTTAACATTTATGGGTGAACTGGAATTAGATTCCTTGTCTCCACGTCAGTATTTTTGCCGCAGTTTTCCCACCTTGATTACTTAGTGAAATGGGCTTATAAGCTACACATTATTGCCAATCTTTCCCCTCTTTTCAAATCGATGTTATGCTAGTCAGCCAGGTTCAGAGTTTCAGACAGTGTTCCAAGAAGAGTAATTAATACTTTATATATCCACATCTACAACCTTGTTAACAAAATCAGACTCTAGTTTTTTTTTGTTTTTTTTTGCCAGGGATATTAAATTGAAATTTGATAATAACTTCATCTTGCCTTGGTTATCTTATTTAGTTATTGATTTGATTTTCCAGGAAGGTGGACTGGGCAACATTCATTTTCAGCCACGTCTGGGGAAATGGTCTCAACAATAGGGTTACATACAAAATTATCTAGCACAATACAACACTTATTAAAATCACAATAAGTTATACAGTCAGACAAGTCTGGTCATTTACACATACCTGTCTTATTTACAGTTATAGTTGCATTCATTTGTACAATCTTCAGGTGTTGTCACTACAGCAACATATCAGTTGGGCTTCTAAATAATTTCTAACCCCATTTTTAAAGTGCATTTCTTTTCACTGATGTCAATCCCACTTTTTATCAAATTGTTTAAAAGTTCTGGACCATAGTTTGTTATAGATCGTTCAGCTACTTTGATGTTTATTTTATTGAAATAATTTCAGTGAGGTTGTCCTGTTTCATTTTTATTCACCCTTTTAAACCTGTCATATAATACCTTTGCTGTTTCCTGTTTTATAGTCTTATATGGGAACATTATTGCTGAAAACTATATTCTCTGTTGAGGTAAGGAAAATGGAAATTGTTTAACCAGGAAAGGCACACTAAGCCAAAGCTTGTTTCCAGGTGTGACCTGGGAGCACAAGGAAGTTAAGTGACTTGCTTAAATATGCAAGTGGAAGCTGTGGGATTCAAACCCAGGTTTGGTCTGCTGGATATCACTAGATTTCCAGCTCAGAGTCTTAGGCCACTGTGCTATACTGCCTCCTATGAGGTAGCAAAATACCAAACTTTCTATACAAATTACAATGTTGCTCAATTTTGCTACACCCTGTTGCAAATCTTAAAACATTATTAAAAATGACTACGTACCTTTGCAATGTTAAACTCGATAGATTTATTAGCAATATTGAATTATACTTCAGGGCTGGCAAAAGTATTTGCTGTGCTGTTGTCCTTTTTCCCTTTTCCATCAAACTATTTTTATTTCTATATAAGTTACCCAGTTTCCTGTTAATTTTACTTGTTACTCTGGTAAAGTGTTCGTCAAAAGTAACGTTTTTAATAATATTATGCCTAAATACTAAAATGTCTCCACTTCCTCCAATCACACATCATTTTTCCCTACTATTTTGTTTTGCAACCTTTGTTTAGTTCCAAAAATCATAGTCCTCATTTTTTTTTCATTTAGTAGTATTTTGTTATTCACAAACCACTCTTGCAGGTTCCAATAAGCCGGTTGCATTTTCAGTTCAAGGTCTGCTCCTGTCCTTCCTGTACAGTATAATATTGTATCATCTGCGTACATTATAGTTGTTAATTTTATGCAGATGTCTGGCAAATAATTTAAAAATATAGAAAACAGGAGCGGACCCAGAACTAAACCCTATGGCACCCCAGTATGAATCTCTCTCACCGTAGACCAAACAGTACCAGTTTTCAATAGTTGATTTCTTCCTGTGACATAGTGTTTAAACCACTGTAATGTATAGTCAGCTGCTCCTAGTTTTTGTAGTTTGTGAATCAGAATGGGGTGGTCCACCAAGTCGAAGGCCTTGGTCTGGTCAACAAAGATTCCAACCAGGAATGGGGCTTCCTTGCATGGCCCAGCATCTGAAACTCTCTTGCATAAACTGTATATTATTTATAAACAACTAGCCTGTTATATATTGTCAGCCCCCAAGGGTACTCATCACTGCACCCTATATAGGGGCAGGGGCTGGACATCCTTGGAAGATTGGAGAAAGCTTGACTTGTTTAAAACTAATTTATAAATATGTATGCAATACTGCCTCTTCTTTCCTCCTGTGTGGCATTTTTAAAATATAAAATTCCATGATCGGGTGGGGGGTGGGGTGCACTGTGAGCCTGAGCAGACCAGATGCACTTTCTAACAGCTCCACTCAAATCTTCCTAAAAGACACTTTTAAACTTGTTTTTAGGCAGAACCTATTTGTTTCATCTCCCAGACTGGTAGATTATCATTCAGAGTATAAAATGGAAATCTCCATTGTGATTGAGGGCTACCAATCAGCTAAAGGGAAACAAGATTCGGCGGGCCTGACACCGAGCTGTATGGAGGTCGCTGATGCTGCTACGGGGCACAGTTCAGGAACTAAAACGATGCAATACTTGAGCCTAAAAATGCAGCCACTCATTTCAGCAGTAACTGACCTTAGCCAAAAGATGGACACTTTCACAAATAAAGTCACAGTAGTGGAAACCACTATGGACTGTTTGCAAATAGACATGATTGACATAAAAAAAACAAGTTGTGGCACCTACTAGTTCCTCAGCAATGGTGGCTAAGGAAGTGCAGCATTTCTAAACAAGACTACAAACCCTCAATAATCAGATAAGGGCAGCAAATGTGAGAATGCTGGGCTTACCTGAAGGCACTGAAGGACACCATCCTAAAATGTTTATCAAAGAATGGCTGGCTGACAAACTTTTCCAAGAAAGTTACTCGGATGATTTCTATATTTAAAAAGCCTATCACATTATGCCACAAGGGAGAATGGAGGCCAACAGCCTGCCAGACACTCTCCTAGTGGTCACTGCAGGCATCGGGGAACATGATTGGCTCCTATTTTTGTTGCACGGAGGAATGGCCCACTCTCTTATGAAGGACAGCTAGTGCATCTCTTCCTGGACATAAGTTATGTGATGAGACAGCAAAGGAAAAAATTAGATGGGGTCTGCTGTACTTTAAAGGATCTGGGCATTCCCCATTCTATTGTTTTCCCTACACGTCTCAGAATTGTACATCAGAGCAAGGTATGGGTGTTTTCAAACCCAGTGGAGGCAGACAAATGGACAGATAAGGTACAAGCTACATGGACAAGTCCAGGTCCAGAAGAAGAGGACAACGAGGAAGATTTCATGGAGTGAGGACTTTGGCTAACACCTGTCTAACTGTGTATTTGCTTAATAGTGCCTTACTGATGGCAGCTTAGATTCAAGGCAAAGAAGTGCAAAGTAATACACTTGGAAAACAAAAACCCAGGGGAAGAGTACACAGTGGAGGATGAAATACTAACAACAACAAAATGGGAAAGGGACCTGGGGGTAGTCATATCAGATGACCTAAAGGTCGGCAAACAATGTGAGAAGGCAGTAAGGAGGGCTGGGGATATATTGGGATGCATAGGGAGAGGCCTCACCAGTAGAAAACAGGAAGTTGTTATCCCTCTGTACAGACAGTTGGTGAGACCCCATCTGGAGTACTGTGTGCAATTCTGGAGACTGCATCTCCACAAGGACATAGACAGGATGGAGACTGTCCAGAGGAGGGCAACTAAAATGGCGCAGGGTCTGCACCAGAAGCCATATGAAGAGAGACTAAAGGAGATTAACATGTATACCCTCAAGGAAAGGAGGGAGAGGGGGGGCACATGATAGAAACTTTCAAGTACCTCAAGGGAATCAACAAAGTCCAAGAGGATAGCATCTTTCAGCTGTGAATCCATGCTGCCTTGGGTCCTGTGCCCCTCTGGCCTCTACGTATATTCAACAATTTGTTCTTTCAGAAGTGATTCCATCATTTTTCCTACCACTGAGGTCAAACTAACAGGTCTCACCGAAGAGAAAGAGAGAGCAGGGGGTCAGGAGAGAGTGTGATGAACACTGAAATAGCAACCTTAAACTGGAGGCTGAAAACTACAAAAGAAATTAGAGAAAGCAGGATGGCCTACAGTGGTCTGCGAAGAAATAAAAACCCAGAAAGTATTCTATGTGTCATCTACAAGGCTAAGATATGTCAGCGGCCAGGCTAAGAGTGGTTCCACACATAAAAACATACTAACATCAGGAGGAGAGCCATGTTGTAGGTGCCAGCAGTTAAAGCTGAGGTGTGAGTGGGAAGGCTGGTCGAGCGGCTGCATCGGGAAGGGAAGAAAACTTGCTGGCCACCCCTTGAGAAGAAGCTTATTGCTCTCAAAAACCACCATGAACTCTATATTTTTACCAGGGGAGTACTTTGATTATAGTAGCATCCTTGCCTATTTCTCTTGCTCATTTTCTGGGTTTTTATTTTATTTTATCCCTTGTCCCCATGCCCTTCTGTGCGAGAGATGAACTTGCAGGTTTTTGAGCCTAGCAGTTTTTGTCTCCTCTCTGGGATGTCCAGAGGGTTTATTTAACACTTGTGTGTTTTACATACTGTACGTTTTTATATTTTTATACTAATATAGTGTTTAAGTGAATTTTATTTTTAACTTTCACACTGTTTTTGGTGATCTCTGATCACATGCTCAGCTTTGGCTCTTAGAGCAAGGCATTCTACCTGGTGTTCCACCTGATGGCTTTGGCGGCATCGGCTTGTTTTTTGATTAGCTCTCTTAAGAAAAATAGAGTGCTTTACTTACTTTCGGAAGCTGTTTTTTGAGTTACTCCCTACTCGAGATCTGTCTCTCCTCTTCTCCTGTCTGCTGAGCTTTTTGGCAACAGTTCAGTTCACTGTGAAGTGTTGCACTGCTTGGCTGCTTTTTTGGGCATTGTACTGTGTGTAACCTGCACAGGAAGGGAGAACTATGGACTACTTTTTGTCTAGCCCAAGGCCAGGGATTTCGTTATCTAAGAGCACAAGTAAGCACCTAGGAGCACAAATAAGAAAAGTATAGTAAAAGTAAACAGAAGTAAAATAAAGGACTTCTCTAATGGGGTCTGGTGTGTTGGTGGACTGTATGTTAATTGTTCTTCTTTTTCGCATGTTTTACCTTGCTTTGTCTCTTTGGGATAATTAAGGCTATGAGCCCTTTTTAGCTTGTGAGTTTGATTTTGGGTTTCTCTTCTATTTTTCATCTGAGCCCCTTTTGCTAATAGGATAATAGGAAGACTAGCTACAGTAAAAGGTTATGTTTTAAAGTGAATATCATTGGTATCTTAAAGACACTTGACTGAATCCCCTTTGTCTTTTTCCCCTTTTGTCCTGTTTTTTCCTGCCTAATTAGTGTCTATCAGGATATCGACAAGGAGAATTCCAACAACAGCAGTTCAGATCTTGGATTCCAACCTTGCTTCTGATAGGAAACTGGATTTGCATAGCCTTCTTACTAAGAAGTACAAGTACAAGCAGACTGCATTGCAGAATCAAATTCTGGCGATTGCATGTATTTTTCCTGTACTGACTGTGAGCTGGAAAGCTGGCTGAAGCTATTGTGAGCCACCTGTCCACGTGGCTTTCGCAGAAGTCTTTTGGTTACCTGCTCATAAGACTTTTCTTAAAAACTCCCAAATACATAAAGGGGGAGCAAACTCGAAGTCCTTTTAAGGAGACTTGTGTTTTAATCTCATCCAAAGCTCATTTCTATAAAGTATATTGAGAGGTGAATGTTGGATAAAGGTGAACGCCTGATACATATTAATTTTCAATAACTGAGCCTATGCCATTATGTCATTTTGGCTGCTACTCTGCTGTCTTATAAATCCCTCGTGCTCTAAATACTTATATATAAATTTTTTGCACTACTGCACTCTTTATTAGACTCCTGTAATAGGCCACCTCATTTTTGAGTTTGTGTGAAAATGGTACTCTCCAGAAGTGGAAAAGGTAACCCCCCCTCAGGTGCTGTAGCAAGGTAGATTTTGCTTCAAGTGATTGTTATATCAGAGACCCAGGAAGGCTTACTGGGAGTTCCCACCCTGAAGTTCACTCAAAAATCTGGTGGGGAAAAGCAAAAGAAAAACAATTCTAAGAAAAAGAATATGGCCCAGGAGAAAAGAATTGACTTGGTTGGGAATAAATGTATTTTCCCCTTGGACATCCCAGGAGGGAAAAAACAGCTCAAAATCCCAGACCTGTGGGCTGAAAAGCGGAAAGGCCCAAAATACCATTCTACCCCAGTCCAGACCTCAGATAGAAGGCTAGATCAACCAGTAGCCTATAGGGATTCTTTTGAAAACTCTGGATCTAATAAATCCAGACAGACTGCTGAAATAATCTCTATGACCAATATGAGTGGGAAACATTTACACAGGGACTGAGTAATGAGGGGGACTCTGATTGTTCTGAGCTAGAATTTTCCCCTGCCCTCTCCTCTAACCACTTCTGCATGGACCGGCCCACCTCACCTGGGGCAATCCCCAGGCAGATAAAACAGATCCCAGGACATAAGCTGGCTGAAACTAACTTTCAGCTGCTTACCCCTGCCGTTGAGCATTTTGAGAATACAGGGAATAATCTAGAACTAAGGGCTATAATACAGGAGATGAGTGCAACCATTGAAGGTTTAAATAGGCTGGAGCTAACCCATAGAGAAGTGAAAGAATGAGTGGGTAACCCTGTGGAGATGATGCCACATGGAAAAACCCTATGAGGGCTCCTCATGGAGACAGCACAACTTCAGACGAGCAGCCATACTTAGATAAGGTGAACCTGGTAGTAAGCTCATCCATCTCCAAACAGACATTAGAGATTTTAAAAAAACTAATATTCTACTGATATTGTAATTCTGGTAAATATTATAGTACTGAAAGAAGGGATTTGGGTAGCAGTAAACATCAACACTCAAGTCTGATTGGAGATGAGTCTTAACCTTGGCAAAGCTACCAAAGGAATTCAGGTTCAGCTTCCTTCCCCCTTTGATAAAGATAAGATATGTTCATGCTATATGTGGAATGCAGACATATTCCATCCCAGTAGCAGCAAGTCCACTGGGCAAACTGTCCATAAGCAATCTAAACTGAAGAGAACCAAAACTAAAAACCTAAAGATGGCCTCCAGAAAGCCTGTCCTCAATGAAAATTCTAAAGAAACATCTTGCACTGACCTAGAGGCCCGTGACCCATGTGATACAGGATGTTACCAGTCAAGGGTCACATGGGATTTCACAGGAGGAAAGTTCTGTTTAGATATCAACAACCGAGTTGAAATTTCTTATGAGGAAAATCTGAGTGAGGCAGCATATTAGGGGAAGACTGAGAACACTGACAATCCACCCACCAATAAGGACCTCTGGGATGGGGAAAAAGGAATCCATGAACAGGAAGAGCCCTAAAATGCTGAATTTATGATTGAGGTGCAGGGCATCCCAATGTTGGAAAATGAAACAGATGAATTACTTCTTTCTAGGATGGTAGATTTTTTTCAGGCTGCATCAGAATAATATTGATGGTTAGCAGTTGTGAGGTCTTTAAACCCAGAATATAAGAATACTGTATTATTTTATTGCTTATCTACAAATGCAGCAAATTTCATTCCAGAGAAAATCCCAACCCTGGTCAAGAAGGGACATGACATCTCATTCCCCGTGCTCATCCCAAAGTGTGTAATCAAGAATCCCCCCCAAGCAAGGAGACAAGAGAACAGCTTAATTCACTTTCTAAAGTGATTCCCCATGATGAAGAGGAGAAAGGGGCAGACATGGAAGCACAGAGGAAAATTATAGGAGTAATCAATGAACATGTCTCAAATCAGAGTAAAGCATAGCTGTGTAGGACTATAACCATGTTTAGGTGGAAAGTTTCAGAAAACAATTCTCATAGGAGTGTTAGGGAAGATCTGCTCTTCTTCCTTGAAAGAGCCTTAGGTGTCCACATTACATGAAACATGGGGCACTCTATAAAATTATATGGCGGTCCTGGCTTCTTGTTGCAAGTGAACATCACATTTAAAAACCCTAATACAGCCAGCAAACTGCTTTCTTTGGCCGGCAAGCTGGACCGTTTGGGAATACATATAGTTAACCCATTAGAAATGGGGGATGTGTCCTCCAGGCTGAATCAACTAAAAGCACAGAGTCATTACAAAAGGAAGACACCCCACTAATAGATATTGAGAAATTAATAGACCCCAATACTTTCACACTGCTGCTAATAATTGGCTTTGAATGACAATTGCAGTCTTCAAATGAGTTAAGGGAAATAATGCCTGAATTGCAGTCTCCAATTGAATTAGGGAAAACAATGCCTGAGCTTGATACTATCTCTATCCTTTCATGGAATATCGAGGACATCCACCTTAACATCATAGATCCCCAAGTTTTAAGATTTTTGGAGACTTTTTATATTATTGGTGTACAAGAAACACAGTGCACAGAAATCACAGTGCCTAAACTGACAGGGTACTCTACTTTTATTATGCCAGCAACTACAGACAAGAAATTGGTAGATTTAAAGGTGGTCTCCAATTTTTCATTAAAATGCAGCTGAATCTTGGGATTTCTAAAATCTCCACTAATTCAGACTGCATTTTAGCCCTGCTGATTAACAAAGGGTCTGAGAAAATCATTCTCTGTAATATCTACCTCCCACCAAGAAGCAAAGCTTGTGAGGCAGCTGATCCCTATACCCAAGATCTGAAAACAATGCTAGACGAACTGGCCGAAAGGAATACAATCTGTCCTGTAGTTATTACGGGTGATTTTAATTCTAGAATACCTTCCCAACTCTTGAAAGATTCCCATGCAGACTTGCTCCCTTCCCTACCCTCAATCAATCCAAATATCTTATATAAAAGGACTTCTCAGGATTTAAAAACTAACTATAGAGACAGGGAACTTTTGGTGAGTCTCGCTATTAGAAACTACTGCCTCTTAAATGGGAGAACACAGGGAGATTTATCAGGCTCTCTAACTTTTAAAGACACCTTGGGTGCTTCTACTCCTAACTTAATTTGGACCAACTTGGAAGCTACCAAGCTGGTTCAAAAGTTAGAGGTCAAGGACAGGCTACAATCTGCCCATTTTCCAATTGTACTTCATAGAAAGAGTCCATTTAGATCCCTCAGGCTCAATGAGGCACACTTGGAAGAAAATTTGGAGCTTATTAATGAAAGGAGAATCAGATGGGGGCCAATTCACCAAGCAAATTTAGAGGAAATCCTGAACACTGGAGAATTATGCAATATACATGATTCTATCTTTGATGAAAGTAAGATATTCAATATATAGAAGAATTGGGAAGTATTTCACGCATTATTAAGACCTCAGCATAAAAAAATATCCAGTAACAAGTCCACATTTAAAAAGTTTTGGTTTAATACAGAATGTATGCGGGCCAAGAAAATATTTGGAAAAATGTTAAGACAACATAAGAATAAAAGAAACAAAACCGCAATAGATTATAACCTGTTAAAGAAAGAAAGAGAAAAATATAGGAAAACTCTTGAAAGAGAAAGAAATAAATACACTCAGGGTCTTTGGGGAAAAACTAGGACAGGCAGTTTTGGACTGGGATGGCAGGTGAGTTTGGAAAATTGTTGCTCAAGGATATAACAGATACTCTAATAAGATTGAAGCATATGTTACACCTGAAGCATGGACCTCATATTTTTTAGACTTATATTACTCACAAGAAGAAATGGAAATGCCTGGTGACTATGAACATATGGGAGAAATAATTTACCCAAGGCCAGTCCTGATCAAAAAGATGAAATTTGTCTGGCACTGATCTCACTTAAGACAAATAAAGCCCTGGGTCCAGATGGTATTTTGGGTGATGTGTATTAAGCTTTCCACAGTTGGTGGATTCCCTTTCTCTTTCTTTTATTTAACAGGATGGTACAGAGGCTACAATGCCCCCCTAGTTGAGCAGGCAGTATCATATTCCCAATTTTTAAAAAAGAGGATCTCAATAATCCTAAAATGTATAGGCCCATTAGACTTATAGACATGTCCCAGAAAGTTTTCTCCAGAATAATCTTGGGAAGATTGATTGTTTGGGATGAGGAGAACTCAGTGCTGAAAGAGGCACAGAATGGTTTTTGGAAGAACCGTTCTACAGTTCAACACTGTTATGTGCTACAGCACTTGGTTTGGATGTACACCAAAGTGAGGAAATCCAGGTTATATTGCTGTTTCGCAGATTTGTCCTCAGCCTTTGATAGCATCAGTAGGAAGATCCTTTGGGGCATGCTCAGGGAACTGAAGTTGGAGAGCTCACTGTTTGACATTATTATCAGACTCTATGAAAATACCTGGGCTAGAGTCCAATACAATCAATATGGACATCTGACCGAAAAATTTGGCACAAATGTAGGGGTCAGACAGGGGTGTATTCTGGTGCCCACCTTATTTAATATCTACATTAACAAAATTCTGGACCAGATCTGTAATCCTAATTTTCATGCCTCAAAAATCAAAGAATGCAGGATTGATAGCCTCAACTATGCAGATGATTTAGTGTTGCTCTCAACTTCAGTCCTTGGCCCCAAAAGGAAATTGGCTCTTTTTGAACCTCTTTGCAGGCAAAAGAAATTGAAAGTTATTGTGGTTTGTGGGTATACTGATGGACGCTGACACAGAGATGTAAGGTGTTGGAAAGGCAATTGCCAGACCAGAAATTTATTGCAGACAAAAAGAACTTAAAAAGCCAGCAAAATCAACTGCATTTTGGCAAATGAAATACAAAATGAACAAAAACAACATCAAATAGCATTCCGCTCCTGCTTTCTTGAGGTACAGGCAGCAATAGTCACCTTACTAGCACATAGAGTTGGCTACAAGTCTGAAAAGGAGCAGATCTAAACAGAGGGGTCAGTAACCAGCAGATCCCAAAATGACTCTAAGGTCTCCCTGTAAGGATACCTCCTTTATAGTAAAGCATAAACATGTGACTATTGCTGACTCTTCCCTCAAATCAACTATTACAGCAAAAAGCCCACAATCATTTTATTATTTTAATACCATGAGATCAACTGAATGAACTACCTTTATACATGTTTGCTAATGTTAAAGTTCATAAAACAAAACAATAAAACAGAAAAACAGCTTTGCTGCAGGAACAGGTGGTTCCTCCCCTTCCCCCTACTATAACTAAGTGAAGGAAAGGGCCGGCTGCCTCCTAAGGAGACAGCAGAAGCAACAGCCTTAGTGTGAGCACCACACCCAGTCACTGTATTTTCAGGTAGGAGTGAACTTCAGGTTTTAATAGTGTAAAAGGCTGTTTGTTTACAGTGGGAGGAACCCTAAAATAACAAGCATTTGTCAATGCCGAACGTTCGCTTGCAGGTATTTGCAGTGGTATTTGGCACTTGGACATGGCTTAAAAAAATCAGTGACAAAGAAGTAAAAGCATTTGTCAGTGCCGAATGTTGCTTGCTTCTATGTGCTGTTTAGGAATTTGGAAGTCATTGGAGTGCAAATATTGAAAATTCGCAAACTTACTAGCGTGCGTAGGAACTGCGCAATGCACGCTCGTAAAACAGTCATTTTTTAGGAATTTTTTCACCAAATTTTCAACATAGCCATTTTAAGACCTCTGCTAATGAACAGGGTCACTGTGATTTTCTTAATTTGTCCCATACATTGATTTCGCACACCGACTGTGCCAATGTGTGCTACATGGGCGGAAACACGTTTTAGGCAGGATGTAAAAAATGACAGCTGTACTGCTCATAAGGAGGTGTGGTAAAATGGCAATATTGAAAATCTGTAGTGAAAATGTTGAAAATTCGCAAACTTATGAGCCTGGTAGAACTGCACAATGCATGCTCGTAAAACAGTAATTTTGGGAATTTTTTGCAAATTTTCAGCATGGGGTTTTGGGACCCTTTCATGAATGATAAACACTGTCACGGCGTTATTCAGGCCAGAAGGATGATTTCATGCAGTGACCGCGAAATCACCCTTCGGGCCCGAATAACGCCATGACAGTGACATCATTCATGAGAAGGGGTCCCAAAAACCCCATGTTGAAAATTTGGTGCAAAAATTCCAAAAAAATTCTGAGATATGCAATAAAGTTGAAACCCCCCTATCTAGCCCATTATACAGCTTACCGGCATTTCCTCAGTTCACGGTCGGCTTTGAAGAGTGCAGACGTGTTCCCGGTCCACCGAAGATCATTGTGCCAAGCTCCGGAGGTAAGTATGGGGTGAGGGGGGTGGGAGCAGGGTGCGCAGTGGTGGGTGTGGGTTGTTGAGGGGCGGGAGACTGCGTGGGACGGTTTTAATTTACAGTTTTTTTTTTTTACAATTGACAACAGCGGGATGTTTGCCACGCTGGGGTGGAGCTCTCCAGCATGGCAGAAGGATTACTAGGGGCAGTGGAACCAGCGGGGATTGGGCACCCCCATCAGCAGACTTAATGGGGGCGTTTGCCATGCTGGGGTGGACTCCCAGCATGGCAGCAAAGATTTGGGCGTGATGCGGTGCTAGTGTGTGACAGCGGTGGTTTTCTTTGAAGAGACCACCGCTGTCATACACAGCACTGCATCCAATTGGTGCAGGATTGCCACGCCGCTCAATGGAGCAGGGGATGGTGGTGAGAGGCACACCTCCAAAGTGTCCAATTCTCCCAAGACGTTCCTTGCGCTTGCGCGCAAGCGAACGTAAAAAGGGCAAAACTATCTTATGCTAACTAACCAAAACCACAGACAGCATGAGCTTTGGGGAAAATATTGCAGACTGCCTCACACAATGTCTCAGAGTGTGCAATATTTAGTAGTCTCACAGCATGGAGCACACAACTTCTGAATTCTAACTGCCCAGTAAGGTGCTTCATGCTGTAAACGTCATGCTCTAAACTCTAAAAAGTGTACTCATATCTTTTTATAGCCAGAACTGAAATTTTCAACACAGAGGCTTTAAAACCCCTTTATAACATTTGCATTTGAGCTATTTACAAAGGGAAAGTGCACCCAAGTCTGAGTCAGTGTGTCCAAGGTGCTCTGTATAGCGCTGCACACTGAAACAAAACAGACAGGACTGGCTGCGGTGTATCTATACTTCAAACACTACTATACTTTTTAATGGTTCTTACACTTAACTACCTGTTCCCAGATCTTATCCCAGTGTGCTTTATTTAATAGTCTGGGAGCAGGGCTTTCTAAACAAACACAAAGCACATTATGACCGGTGGCTACACTCGCGGTCTCATGCGCAGGTTCGAGTAGCTCCAGCCCAAGTTCCTGCACTTAAGCTATGATTTCGAAACACACTATACCTCAGTAAATGAGACATGGGAAGGCTGGTATTTGTTCTTATGCAGAGCAGAAAGGAAAAATAAAAGTGCTAGACCACTAGAAAATGAAGAATACAGTAAAGGAGCACCTGTTTTGCACTCAGGTGGTCAACCTGAATATGGGGCACTACAGAACAAGAAAAAGCAGAGAAAAGACAGATATGCTACTGCAGTAGACTTTATTATAGAAAACAGTCAGCATATGAACACAAATACCAGGCACCCTTCCATAAACGTTAATCTTAGTAAGACCAATATTGTAGTGTTTGGAAATCAAACCAAGAATTAGGCAAGTTTCAAGATTAACAAGAACCACATAGATATAGCCAAGAGCTATGATTACCTAGGGGTACAATTTGCCCATAGCTTATCCTGGACCAAACATCTGGAGACTATTCAAAATAAAATAGGATCCTCGGTAACTGCTTTAAAAATCTTCAGTAATAAAATGGGGAAATCATCAGTTAAAGGCTTATTGAGAGTTGTTAATGCCAAAATAAGAACAAGCATGCTCTATGCTTCTGAAATATGGGGACATACTGAGGCTAGAGGTCTAGAAATAATCCTAAAAAAACTGTATAAATTCATTCTAATGTTATCACAGGGACCCCTAATTGTATTCTAGCACTGGAGTTAGGACAACATTCTCTGCCCTCTGTCATCCAAGAACAACAAATCCTTTTCCTGCTTAAACTTTTTCTCCTGCCTGAACACAGTTACCCCAGAATGTGTCTAGAGGAAGGTGTCAAATTGGCAAGTATGAGATATGTACACCCTTTTGTCCAGCTCATCAAGGAAGCAATATTGCCTGCTGGCCTGGGACACCTTCTGTACAAAACTTATATTAGACCTTTTGAGGAAATCAGGTTGGATGTCAAATTGAGACTTGGTGATTTGGATAAAAAACATCTTTTTGCCCAACTTTCTATGCTCAGACTCCATGACTACTATAAAATATTTAAAACCTCATGGGGTCTGGAGAAACATAGAAACATAGACTTTGACGGCAGATAAGGACTGCTTGGCCCATCTAGTCTGCCCGTTTCCCTACCTACAGGATAGGCCGCAGATCCTAGTTAACCAACTGCCTATTTCTTCCTACCCCCACAACAATTGCCTTATGTCTGTCCCATGCATTCTTGAATTCTCCCACAGTTTTAGACCGTACAACCTCCTCAGGAAGGCTGTTCCATGCATCCATTACCCTCTCTGTAAAATAATACTTCCTCACATTGCCCCGAACTGCCCTTCCTCTATCTTTAAATTGTGTCCCCTTATTCTTGTACGTCTCTTTTTCTGAAAGATGCTGCCCTCTTGGACTTTGTTGATTCCACTGATGTACTTAAAACTTTCTATCATGTTCCCCCCTCCCTTCTTTCCTCAAGGGTATACATATTAAGCTCCTTTATTCTTTCCTCATACCACTTCTCTTGCAGACCCTGCACCAATTTAGTTGCCCTCCTCTGGACTGCCTCTATCCTGTCTATGTCCTTGCAGAGATAGGGTCTCCAGAACTGGACACAGTACTCCAGATGGGGTCTCACCAACTGTCTGTACAGAGGGATAACAACTTCCTGTTTTCTGCTGTTGATGCCTCTCCCTACGCATCCCAGTATACCCCCAGCCCTTCCTACTGCCTTTCTCACATTGCTTGCTAACCTAATGTCATCTGATATGATTACCCCAGGTCCTTTCCTTTTTGTTGTTGTTACTACCTCCCCATTGTGTATTCTTCCCCTGGGTTCTTGCTTCCCAGGTCCATTATTTTGCACTTCTTTGCACTGAATCCTAGCTGCCATACGTCTGACCATTCCTCCAACCTTGCCAAGTCCCTTCTCATCCTTTCCATGCTTCTTTGTGTATCAACCCTGTTGCAGATCTTTGTGTCATCTGCAAAGAGGCATACTTTTCCTTCCAGTCCCTCTGCAATGTCACTTATGAAGACATTAAAAAGGACTGGACCCAATACTGAACCCTGAAAATGAAGACTTATCTTTCTCTCTTAACTTGTCCCAAACTCAGGAGACTCTATACAAAATTCAGAAACGAAAGCTACAATTCTCAATTCATCCATTTCAGACAAAAGAGAAAGGGGGTATTGTCTCCCTTTTGTAAATGTGGACTTGGCACCATAGATGATCTAAAATATGTGGTTCTGTTATGTCCCCTATATGAACCTTCCCGAAAGAAATGTCTGGGTGGACTGCTAGGGGGTCTCAGTCTCCCCCCTGCTGACCTCTTGCAATTCCTGTTTTGTTCCTTGCAACATTTTTATTGTCAACTCATTTATAACTAGTAGTTTTCTATATTGCACTTTAAGCCAGAAAATTATATTTTCTACAGAGGCTGCATTTAAGTATACTTATGAATGAATACTCTTAAAATTATTGTACAAATGCAACTTGTAGCTACAATGTACCTATGGTCTTCAGCTGAAATGTTATTTAGCTGTTTTTATGTGTTTTGTATGTATTTGTATGTGATTTTAGTATATTGTAACTGCTGTGTACTGAACAGTAAATTTGGACTTGACTTGAACAGGTCTGTAGTTTCCTGCCTCTGTCTTGCTCCCACTTTTGTGGGAGGGGGGCAACATCTGCCTTCCTCCAGTGCTCTGGTACCACACCATCCTCCCATGATTTGTTAAAAAGGTTAGTCAGTGGTGTCACTAGTTCTGCCCTTAGTTCTTTTAGAATTCTAGGGTGAATCCCATCAGGCCCCATTGTTTTGTCCACTTTAAGTTTCAGGAGTTCTTTCAGAACCCTTTCTTCTGTGAAAGGACCGGTATCAACCCTGCTATCCAGAGTGCTTCTTTTGTTTGGCTTAGGTATCTCCCCCTCCTCTTCTTTTGTGAATACTGAGCAAAAGTATTCATTCAGTATCTCTACCTTTTCACTGTCACCCTCTGCCCTCCCATCTCTCCCCTTTATTAAGCCTCACTGTCCCTCCCTTGGCTTTTTTTGCTCCCTGATGTATCTATAAAAGGTTTTATCTGCCTTCTTAACCAAGTTGGCTGTCTTTTCCTCTGCTTGGGCCTTTGCTCTTCTGACTGCCTTCCCTGCTTCCTTCTGCTTTAACTGCTACAGTTCCCTGCCCTGCTCCTTCTGTAAGTCCTTATACTTCCTGAAGGCTACCTTTTTCTCCCTAACATTCCCTGCCACCTCTTTTGAGAAACATAGTGGACTTTTCCTTCATTTTGATTTGTTTGTTTCACACAAAGGCTTGTTGCCTCTGATGGCAGTTTTGATGTTTCCCCATTGTTCCTCCACCCCTCCTTCCTGCCTACTTGCTAGTGCATTCCTTACGTACTCTCCCATTTTGCCAAAGTCTGCCCTCCTAAAGTCTAGTACCCTTGCTTTTGTATGGCTTGACTCTACGGCTATGTTTACCGTGAACCACACTGCTCAGTGGTCACTTGTTCCCATATGGCTACCCACTTCGAAATCTGAGATCCTCTCTTCATTCCCATTTGAGAGGACCAGGTCCAAGACTGCTCCCTCCTGAGTGGGTTCCAGCACTAGCTGTCTGAGGCATGTCCTCTTAAGGGCATCTAGAAGGACCCTGCTTTGGGATGTGGCTGCAGCAAATGTGCTCCAGTTAACATCTGGCATATTCAGGTCCCCCATCAATAGTATCTCCCCTTTTTCTGCCATTCTAAGGATGCTGTCTGTCATTTCCTTGTCCTTTTCCTCTCCCTGAGATGGGGGTCTGTAAGCAGCACCCATATGGATTGTGGTACCTTTTCTTGTCTCCAAGGTGACCCACAGTGCCTCCACTCCTCCCTGTTGACCCTTTACTTCTGTTGCTTTGATCTCTTCCCTTACATAGAGAGCTACCCCTCCTCCTCTTTTACCCTCCCTGTCCCTCCTGTAGATTGTGTACCCTTGTATGTTGACATCCCAGTCATGGTTCTCTGTGTACCAGGTTTCTGTGACTGCCACAATATCCAGGCATCCCTCTTCCATCAAAGCCATGAGTTCGGGATGCTTGTTACACAGACTATGGGCATTGGTATTCTTCTCCCTCCATTTTTTGACGGCCTTACCCTTTTTAGCCCCATCCATGACCTTACTGTCTTTTTTTCCATTGACCCCTATCCTGCTTCCTATCAACTTCTCTATCTTGTTGTCTTCTTCACCAACTACCCTGTTCTGTGGAGGGAGGCTGGGAATTCCCTTCTCCTGTTCAGTGCCTCTCCCCTTGGCTAGTTTAAAAGCTTTCCTATGAAGCGTCTAAACCAATCACCCAAGACCCTGGTTCTCCTCTTGGATAGATGCAGACTGTTATACTAGTATAGGCCTGTATCCCTCCAGGTGGACCCCCAGTCCCCAATGAAGCCAAAGCCCTGTTCTCCTCACCAGTTTTTCAACCATTCATTGAATCCCATGGTGCAGAGCACCCTTGCCTCATTCATGCCATAGACAGGCAGCACCTCCAAGAAGGTTACTGTGTGTGCTACTTGTCTAAGGCCCCTCCCCAGCTCCACAAACTCCTCCTGCACTGCTCTGATTCCATTCCCAGCAAGGTCATTTGTCCCTATGTGGACAACGATATCCAGTTCCCTCTCCAGTGCAGCTGCTTCCATGATCCTGAGGATTCCCACCTGTCCCTCCCAGTTATGGCACTGGGCAGGCACTTTACCTCCCTCTCCCCTCCCTTCTCCAGTTCTACCCCCCCAAGAATTGAGTCCCCTACCAGGAGCTGTTTCCTTCCCCTGTGGGGACCCATGCCACCCTCCATTGGGTCTCCTTTGTAGAGGTTCCCAGCATCCTCCTTGGTCTCCAGTGTGGGTGCCTCCATAGAGAAACCATGCTTCACCAGAATGGCGTATGAATTGTGGAAAGGTAGAACTGGAGGGATTTGCCTCTGTTCCACCACCCTTAACCTCCCCATGCCCACTGTGGTCCAACTGCTCCCCTTTTATGGCAACCTATGAGGCAGTGTTGGCAGCCTTAGTGGTTCCTGGGTGGGGGAAGAGGTTTCCCTATTCCTTGCCAGTTCAGCTTGGAGACTGGCAACCTCCTCCCTCAGAGCAGAGAGGTGTCTGCAAATAGGGCAGCACTGCAATCTCCAGAATGTCTCTCAGAAGAGCTGCCCCACTTCCAGTGCATTGCACCACTCCATGCATGTCTCCTACCTTTCCTGTTTAAAACTCTTTTTTTGTCATTTTGTCTTTTTTTATTGTCTTTGTTGTTAGCGTATGGGTGTGTTTACCCTCTATACAGTGTGCTGGGCTGCTTAGGGTATGACAGGTGTATGTCCTTTGCCTGTTTGGGGACATGATGTCAAAAAACCTGGTATAAAGGAAATGACTTCCTGGGGTGGGCAGGGTGGGGACAGGGTTGGGGGTCCCAAGCCTGTACCCTCCAAAATCAATCAGCTACATTTCTGACCCACCACCCCAGTGAGTGCTTTCCTGCCTTTCAGCAAGACAGCCTGCAGAAAAAACTTCCAGAAAATTCACCCTGCACAAAACAATGTCAATCAAAGAAAAGTAAAGCAGTTGAGTCCAGTACCTATGATGTTAGTACTCCCTAACACAGCCTGGTCTGGCCTTTGAAGGCAATCAGAGAAAAAAACAGTTTCTACCACCTGGAGCAATGTCTGGGTCAAATACACAGCCCTCTAACCTGCACTCAACTACAGGACTTATGGAAAATCCTCAACCTGGTGAATTATTCACAGTATCAGAAATATTTTGATGCAAAAGTCACCAAATTACTAGCCCAAAACAAGTCAGCAGTCCATATGGAAAGAAAAAGTAAACAGTATTTCAATTCCTCTGGGTTTAAACTTCCAATTTCCAAAGCAGTATTGCAAGCCCCTTCTTCATTCAAAATAAATAAATAACAAAAAAGCAATAGCAAGTGTAACATTTAAGGTAAGGTACATCTCCCTCTGATGTGAGCAAGATTGTGTTTCCTGCTGTTTCTGAGTTCAGTATTGTCTCCTTCCCAGCTTTCAGTTAGAAGTAGCTTCCACCTGAAGAAGATTAGCCACTGTTTTATTGTATTGTACTCTTCCAGGTCTGCACATACATTGGCATCTTTATGCCTAGTACACTTACCTGGTGAACAAAAACACAGAGAATATTGGTTGGGCAACCATGCACAACCAGCCTGTGCTACTACAAAAGGGTTTTGATTACATCAGACCTTGAGAATGAAGCTTGAGAGGTCCAGTGTAATCAGAAGACCAAAGTGGCAGCATAGGCTGGTTGGACATGTGGTTGCCTAACTGACAATTTTTCATAGTGTACTGTATAGTTGATATTTATTTATTTATTTTTGTTAGGGCAGTGAAAGTGGGAGTCGTCTTGAGACTCATGCTGAAATGAGTTTAACAACAGTTATTTTTTAAAAGCAGCAAGAAAAAAAGAAAAACAAAGTTAACGCAGGATTTACAGTATCTGTGTTGGTTCTGTTAAGAGTCTGTGTTGGGTCAGTCTTCCTCTCCTGGATGCAGCAGCTTGGCAGCTTCATTAAAAAAAAACACTGTGTGCAACTGCCTGTAGTATGGACACAATTTCAGAGAAAACAGGAAGGCAACGCACACAAGCCCAGTGTTGTCAATGCATTTTATTTGAAGTCTAAAAAAATAGTCAGGCATTACAAATAATTACTGGTTCAAAAATGTGCAAAGGTGCATATGACAAAAAAACAGAAGTGTAACCAGAATGCTGTCAGAGCCCCTGGAGGGTGACTGACCCGACTCCCTGATGTTTTGTGTCGCTCTGACACTTCTACTGCTTCTACTGGGGGCCCACAGCTACACAAAACATTGAGGAGTCTGGTCAGTCACCCTCCTGGGGCTCTAACAGCATTCAGGTTACACTTCCATTTTTTTGTCTTATGCACCTTTGCACATGTTGAATCAGTAATTATTTGTAATTCTGAATATTTTTACGCTTGAAATAAACTGCATTGATAATACTAGGCTTGTGTGTGCTGTCTTCCTGCCTTCTCTGAATCATTTCAGCAAGGATGAAAATCTATGCTGGACAAGGGCCCCCTGTACGCTATAAATAAATAATTCTTGCAATGATTTCCATCCTCAGTTTTTCACTTTCTTCCCCATTTAACTGTGAATATTTTATCTTGCCCCACTCCCTTCAAAGAATAACTATTTGAATCCATTCCCTACTACTACTTGCATTCTTGTATATTCTGTACATAATGCAATTGTTAATTTAATTGATGGTGCTGATTTGTTTATGTAATTTGCATTCTTGGATGTACGTATTTTGCATTTTGGATGTATTGTCATTTTCTAGTCTGTATCTACCCCATTTTCTCCTCTCCCAGGTCACATTCGGAAATGAGCCTCTGCTCAGTGCACCCTTCCCAGTTACCAATTTTAAAATAAATAACTAAATAAATACAAGTAAGTCAGATGTATATAGCACCTAATAAAATTCCTGGAAAGCATCAAGTCTGCTTTCTCTGTCTGTCTTCCCACACATTGGAACAGCATCCCTCTCTCCATCACTCTACCTCGCTCCACTCTCTCAAACCACTCATACTGACACACTTCACTACAGAATGCACCTACAGCTAGGCTTCTGCCTGCTCCCTCCACATTGCAACCCATGTCCAATCCATCCCCTGCACTGCTGTATTACCCATTTTTGATTACTGAAGTGAATATCTTACAACTCAGTGTACTCTGTAATCTGAAGGTTAGGCCTCATTATACAATGGCAAAAAAAAAAAATGCCAGTAATCTGATTGGCTATCAGCCCCCAGAGACAGTGATGTTATTAATCAATAACATCACTGTATCTAGGGCTGACAGCTGTTGACTGCTTTGCTGCCTCAAAATCACTGAATCACTTCTCTTGCCTGACAGCTGTCATGAATCCGCCTGAGGTCTTGTTCAACCTTCTCGCTGATAGGACAGTAAACAAAATATTCCCGGTTGAGTCAACCACCGCTACTCCTTCCACTTCATGGGCTTCAGAGAAAAATGTGACTACGCTAAAGTAAACAAAAAAAAAACACGGCATTTAGAGCTACAGTCAGAAGAAATCGATAAAATAGAGATCGACCGCGACAAGGAGAACACCAAGCACCAAACAGCCTGGGTCGTCCGTGTCTTCATGGACTGACTGTTAGAGAAGACAGTATCCAGTGACATACAAACAATATCACCAAAAGAACTTAATCAAATCCTAAGACAATTCTACAGTAGCATTCGAAACTCCAGGGGAGAACAATATAACATTTCTAGCTACAGCAGTCTGCGTGCTGGACTAAATAGATATATTAATGAGCCCCCCAACAGCTGCTGCATCAATATTATGGCAGACACAGATTTTCAACCTGCAAACAACGTTTTCGTGGGGCATTTAAAAAACATCAGGAGACAAAGCAGAGATATTTTGAGCCACCACCCAGCCATCAACAAAACAGACCTTTAAAAAAATAAGAGATTCCAAGGCCCTTAATCCAACTACAGCCACAGGGCTGCTCCGAAGAGTGTGGTTAGAACTGAAGCTACACTTTGCCTGCAGGGACTGTGAGAGGCCAAGAGTGCTAAAGCCGGACTCCTTCACAATAAAGCAAAATGAGCAGGGCATCAGATATGTTACTATGTCCTTCAATGAAAAGACTAAAAATCATGGTAAAATATTGGAGCGGGACCGGAAAACCTTTGTGGTGCTACTGTATGTTCGAGCTTCCCGGAAACCCGCTATGCCCTGTGCGATGCCTTCAACTCCACCTATCTAAGCTGCCACCCAACCCTTCGTGCCTGTTCTTACACCCTAGAAGAAAACCTCACAGTGAACTAATTCAAGAGCTCATATGGTACACCCAAGAGCCTATGGGTGTAAATTATTTATCCAGTATCTTGCCCCGCATTTACAAGCTCGCAGGCATCACAACTAAATACACAAGTCATAGCCTGTGAGCAACTGCTGTTCAACTGTTGGCGGAGACAGGGCTTGAAGCCAGGCAAATCATATCGGTGACAGGGCACAAGAGCGAAATGTCGCTAAAATCATATTGGGCTGCCAAACTCACCAACTGAGAGAATTGGAGTAAAATCCTTTCACAAGCAGTAACTGAAACCACCGAAGCAATGAGCAGCATGACTATATGGGAACCATGACATGACCTGGAACACCCCACCCGACCTGAATTGGAACAAAACTCCCAGGCAATGAGCAGTAATCAAGAAAGCATCCAACCACCTCGGAACCAAGATTGCTTCAGTATTCAAGGGAATGCAATGTGTGTGTTCAACTTCTACCGACAGTAAACACATCATGAACAGGTAAAAAAGTTGCAGGCTCAGTAAACCAAATGTTCTCGTTTGAACTGTTCAATACCAGTTGCAAAAGTTCTTGTCTGAACTGTGAAATACCAGTTGCAAATAACTTTGTGCCACCTAAACTATGTAATGTTTTTTAAAACATTTGCATCCACAGTTACAAAATATGACAACATTTACCTTGTTACCAATGTTTTAACCAACAGTCTCATTAACTTAAAAGGACTATTTTATGTCTAATTTATTAAAACACATTCTACAAGTAAAATTCTTTCAAAACAAGCAAATCTATCTATGTGTATTAATTATACAACCCTCCAGCTAATTACACATGAGCCATTGTATAATAGCAATAAGGCACTCCAGGGTGTGTGTTATCATGTAATAATGTCACTACTGGGGCGGTGGAAGCACTCGGCTTCACCTCGTGCTTCAACCCACCCCAGAAGTGATGTTAGTACATGATAACACACACCCTGTTGTGCCTTATTGCTTATAATTGGATCTGTACCAATGTCTTGCCCGACATTGGTGGCAGAGTCTTTTAGCAATTAACCTGGCTACCCCATAACCAATGCACACGTACACTTTTTAGACTGTTTTTGTCTTTCTCTGACATTTTATTACTTGTGCTGTGATTTTATTGTACATGTTCTTACGCATATTATGGGTCCAATTCACTAAGAAATGTGTAAGAGGCACATATAGGGTCGCTCAGCTCAATGCCCCAAGGGAGTTCCGCATGGGGGCGATCGACTACCACCGCCCCTGCACGGCTCCCCACATGGCCCCACCCCCCAAGTGCACAGGTCTGTGGGGGCAAGTGGGTGCAGAGCACAGATTGAGGTGGGAGACCAAATCATGTTGCCAGCCGGCGTGCAGTGCGCCGACTGAGTTGTGGAGGTAGTCTTCCCCATCCACCCAACCGTGGCCATCAGCATTTCTCTGGCGGCAGGGGCTGCATTGTTGGGGGGGCTCTTTCCCCCATCATGCCCATCACGTCTGGAGGCAGCCTCCCCGGGGGGACACATAGCCGGCCCTGGTGGGTTACGGTTGCCTTCCAGATGTGGATCTGGAATCCCACATGCACAGCACTTCTTGGGGTTGTGCATGCTGTGGACTGCTGGCTCACCCCCCTCACTGCCCCCACTGGTCTGCCACCGTGTGGAGCTCTGCAATTGGCTGGGGGATCGGGTGCATGGGGGGGCACATCTGTTTGATGCATGCTGCGAAGGTGGCACAGTGGGCACAGGCAGCTGCACGGTGGCTACTTGCCTGACTTATGTGGTGTATAGCCACCCCAACCATTCATGAATCAGCCCCATTGTTGTCAGCTTCTTATTGTTGTCTCGCTCCCTGTTGTATCCCTCACTCATGTTGAGCCTAAAAAAGAGCCCTGGCTCAGTGTGCCTATCCTGGTCACCAGATTTTACATAAATAAGTAAGTAAGTAAATAAACACATAATCAAACAACTATATGACCCATAATGTTTGATGTCAATTTCACATTTGTATTCTTCTCTGCCACTGTTATTCTTTCTGATTCTTCTCACTGTGGGCAAGCTCATGGAGATCATACTAAAGGAAAGTTTAGTGGAATATCTAGAGGAGCATGGTCTCCAGAATGCGAGGCAGCATGGGTTCATGGGGGGAGATCATGTCAAATGAATCTGATTGACTTCTTTGACTGTGTCACTAAGACAGTAGACAGGGGCCAAGCAGTAGACATCCTCTATCTTGATTTCAGCAAGGCCTTTGACTCGGTTTTTATTTTTATTTTATTTAGGTCTAGCATTACAAGTACCTTTGAGCATACTGTATATAGCATATATAGCATAAGGACTTCTATTGTGTATACCTCTTGTATTATATATTTTTTCTTTGTTGTTCTACATTTTATATCTACTGTCTATTAATTGTGAACTGTATGTGTATGTGCCTCAGGACCTCCTTGTGAATGAGCTAGCTCAACGGAGTCTTTCCTGCAATAAACTTGAATTTGAGCCAAGCCTCTTTTACAAAGGTTGCACGTCAGTTGCAGTACAATACAGGAGATGCAACAAAATAACAACATTGTAGGTAAACAGTAGTCGGACAATAAGTAATTGGGTGAGAAACACAGAAGAGAAACCCAGTACAGAATTGTCAGGGAGAGGAGAGGAGCGCAAGGGGGAACAATGGAAGGACTAGAGGAAGGTAGGAGCAGCCAGCGGCACTGTCAAACATCACAGGGAGGAGTGCTGGTGGGGGGGAGGGGGAAGCAGGCAAGGGAGGGGAGAAGGAGGGGTAGTGGGAGACTAAGGGTAAAATAAGAGATAAGTGCTATGAAGGAAGGGCATGGAAGGGCTAGGGTAGTGGTAAGTAAGGCTGATTAGATGAGGCAATCACAGGAGCTGGAGGCAGTAAGATGAAGGCGGAGCCTGGATTTTACAGAGCCTTGAATATTGATCAGGAAGTTGGTGGATCTCAGGGTTGTGGAAAAGATGTTCAGATGGGTGGAAAACAGGCTGAGGGACAGAACCCAGAGGGTCGTTGTGGGGGAGAGTTATCTGTCCACATTATCTGTACGGCATTGGTGGCACTCTCCTACTGCCATGGCCATAACCCGGTCTCGGCTAATCAGTACACAGTGGTATCCATGCCCTTTTTATCTAATTGGAACATTGCACGAAAGTTTGTATGTTGTGCTGTCATTACATCAGTTCTCTGGTGTACTATGCAGTTGGCCTTTGTCCTGGTGCTCAACCAGCTCATGCATGACACTATCCAAGTGTGACACACACACTGTCGTACATTCTGCCTTTCTCACCAATCTAGGCTCAGGTCATGGTGTGTTGAACATATCAGATGACCTTAGTGTGTGTAACAATGTCATCGTACTGTGAGTACAGTCATTTGGATGTTATAGTGTATGGAGATACCCTTGTTACATACCAAAATACATGTCAGTCAAAATGTTGTTGTACCACAGTTGAAAAGTCTTAGAATGCAGTATTACCACACTGTGGTATAACAACATATTGGCTGGTTTTCAGAGCGCACGTGACAGCACTTTGGTCCATGGGAAAACTGCCAAGCGACATCTCAGTATTCAAACAGTAAATAGTGTCACAGAATGACAGCGGCGTCTTTTTCCAAGGTGGATGAGGAACATAAACTTTTCTTTTTTCCTTTTCTCCACAGCCTACCATTTATCTAGAGACCCAAAGATTTTAACGCTCTCAGCCACATAGACAATATAAGGCTTTCAATTAAAAAAAAAAAAAGAAAAACATTTTTCTGTCAATTCTGGCAAAGTGTTTGAATTCATGTACTTTACCGTTTCAATATTTATAAACATATTCAATACTTGATACTGTCTCTTTACCTTATTTCAGGTATTTTGCTTTAATGCTATACTTTTTAGTCAAGAAGTCTCCATACACTATATAAAATACTAGCTTGGCTGCTGTGTGCAACCATCCTGAGCTGCCACCTTGGGGTTCTGATTACGTGAGACCTTAATGGAATCAGAACCCCTTTGTGGTAGCACAGGCTGGTTGCACACAGTAGCCCAGCTAGTATTCTCTGTGTTGTGTCCCTGATATGTATAGTAATATTTACTACATTATGGATCATTAAACTGACCTTACATCTTTCTCAATTTACAGACTTTTCTTACTGTTTGCAGCAATAATGGAGAAGACTTATTAGCTGACAGGGAACAGCCAGAAATGAGCAACTCAGCCACTGTTGATGTACACAATGCTTATCAGGAGCCATGTGAAGACGATGTTGATGTCACCGCAAACATGTCTTTGTTCTGGGTGATTTTTCACCTCTACTTTGAATAATGATCTGCCCACTGTAGCAGACATTCAGTTTTGTCTGTTATATGACATCCCAGACACAAAAAGCGTTAAATGGCAGGCAAATATAAGGAAACCACACAGAAGTCGTGGTACGCAGACTACTCTAATAACTTCTATGGAGAAGTCATTCTGCTCAATTGGTATTCAATGCACAATTGATGAAGAGACAGATTCATACAACATGGAATATGCCACACAGACAGTTGACGTTTCACAAGCTACTGAATCAGATGATAGTCAGGAACCAAACATGTCTGATGTAGAGGACCTGCAAGACATGCAAGAAGCCTCCAAAGAAAACGTTCCTCTAATGGGCATGCTGGTACCCTGCCTCAGTCAGTGAATAGTGGTGAAAAATACTACATTGTGTCTCATAACTGCTTATTAGCTCTGTTCATGAAATGTCGTGATTGTCAAACTGCTACAAACACATCAATACAGAAGACCACTGGGTGTATGATAACTGTTGTTTCCAGGTGTGACAATGCACATGTTTTCAGATGGAACAGCCAAACCATAGATGGGAGCATGCCACTTGGCAAGCTTATTTTCTGTACAGCAGTATTCTGTAGTGGACTTACACCTGCAAAGGCCATAAGGTTATTTGACATAATGGGTATTTCACATGTGTCGCTTGTAACATACCACAAGATTCAGTGATCTTATGTTATACCTGCCATCAGTAACGTGTGGTGAAGGCAACAGAAAGAACTTATATTGTCATCATAAGGAAAACCTCTTAGAGTAGGTAGAGATGCTCGTTGTGATTCTCTTGGTTATTCTGCAAAATATGGACTGTACACTCTGATTGACTTGGAAACTAAAAAAATACTAACTTTAAATCTTGTTCAGGTATATATTATAGTGTAAATCGGTATTTCTTTTTGTTTGACTTTACATTGAGCATCAATGATGTTGATTCTCCCCTTTTTTCTCTCTCTAGAGTTCAGAGGTAAAAAACTCCACAGCGATGGAGTTAGAAGGTTTGAAGAGGGGGTTAGACTTCCTGAAACAGCAGGGTTGCAATACGCAACACTTAGTCAATGATGGGCATGTCCAGGTAAAGGCTTATATGAAGAAATCATAACCTGGCATCCAGCATTTCTTTGACGTCTGGCACATGTCAAAAGGTAATATATAATCCTTTATTTCAAAAGCACACACCGATTTAGTGTTGCTCTTATCCTTTTCTAGAATTCTTTGGTTTAAGGGTTCTGGGGTGCACCTGTGGCAGGGTAGTTCAATTTAAAGTTCTGCACTCCAACTCAACCTCTGGGTGCTTTCCACCTGCACTCCCCTTCCAATGTTTAGAATTGTTTTTTAATTTTCAAAAAATTATGCATTGGGTGTTTTTATATATATAAATTGCTTTATTTTCTCCCAATCCAACGTCAAAATCCATTTTGAAATTATATTTTTCTCATTGATTTTCTTAAAAAATTATATTTTCCTTTTTTAGTTCAGTCGCTTCTTAGTTCAAAAGCTGTTTCAAAAGTCATTTTATTTCAGTCACTTTTAATTCAAATAATTCCTTATTTGTGTACTTTACCATACTTCTTTGTCATGCTTGTTCTCATGTATGGCATGCTGTTGTACTCAATTTTGTGGCTCTATTACCTATTCCACTCGTTTTTCTGTTTCCACAATGAACACCTTTTCCCAGTGTGGCATCACCTTTCAACCTTCTTTTGCCCGAAATATTAGAGCTGAAGTCTGTCTGCTTTGAGGTAGTGCACCAAACGACTATTGTATACTTGTTTAGCGCTCCAGAGCACTTACCCGTGCCATTCCTCCTTCTTCCTGCTTAGGCAATCTGGCCTCCTCGGTGCTTGCACAAGTCAGGTGACAGTCACATGCTCGAACGTGCTAACGTTTCGGAGAGCAAGTCTCCATCATCAGAGCTATCACAGTGGGTGTGTACTACCTTTTTATACTCTTTTTCTATGAACTTTTTTTTTTATTAAAATGTTGCAAACACAGTAATTCACCTTCTACTGTATCCTAATTTATTTTACACCTCCTTCTATATTTGTCATATTTCAGTCTTAGCTATCTCGTACACCCATTTCCATACCGTATACAAAGGTCATCCATCTTGCTCAAGAGCACGTCATTTTAATGTTTTGCTCATCGAAATAATGCATACATTCCTATTTCCTCCTATTCTATTCCTACTTATTAACCATTACTCAATCTTAGTGCCCTAGATTCAAAGCATGTAATTATTGTTCCCCCGGAGGTTACCTGTTGTTGTTTAAGGTCACATCATTTTTTTAAAAACATTCACCATCTTTTTCTTTTTGTCTATATTTTCATTTGCATTTTTTGGTGTTAATAAATTTGTTACCATAGAGATTCCCGTTTTTTCTTATTTTATATATACAAGCCCTCTAATCATAAGGAGGTCAATTGATAATGCTAAAGGTCAAGGATCCATCCTTCATTATTTGTAAACATTTTATATCCCAATCTACTATTTCCATTCAATTTCATTATCCTTCAGTATACCAATACACACCATTGCTACATATACAATTACGTATTTCCTCGGAGGTCAAGTTATGCTGCTAAAGGTCATTTGTCCTTAATAAAGTTTTTTATCTCTCTATTTATTTATTTATTTATTTATCAAGTCTAGGATTACAGATACCTTTGAGCCATGGCTCTTTTACAAAGGTTCCACGTCAGAGAAATACAAATTATGGGGAACATCAAGACAGGCATTACAACAATGTGGACATTGCAAGCAGAGTACAGATTAATACAGTTCAAGGGTAGCATTGTAACAAGGCAGCTAGCGGCATTTGTCAGAGAAAATAGACAACAGATAAGAAGTGCCAGAATCATAGGGAGAGGGAAGAGGGTGGGGGAATGTAGGAAGGGTGACAAGAGGGTGAAAAGTGCCGCATTGGGTATACCAAGATGAGAGAGAATCCAATGAGAGGGGGGGGGACAACTAGAGCAGAAAGGGAAGTGGAGAAACAAGGCTAAGTTGGGCAGTCACAGGAGCTGTTGGTAGTGAGATAGTGCCGGAGCCTAGTTTTAAACATACCAATAGTTGGGGCAGAGGAAGTGGTTGGGCTGAGGCCATTGAACCAGAGTGGTGCTCGATAAGCAAAAGAGCGTTGTCCCTGTGAAGTGTGACAGTGGGGGACTTTCAGTAGCTGTAGCGTGGATCTCCTAAGGCGCCATTTGTTAATTCGGTGTTGTAACAGAGTTGAGACCCCAGAAAGGTGCAAGGCCAAGGTAGATTTTTTCACCATGGAGCAGGTGAGAAACTTTTGCGGTTTGATAGTTGGAGCCAGCCAGTCTGAGTGTACAGGTCACATGTATGGGTGAGACGGTGAGCAACAGTGATGAGCCGACATGCTTTATTTAAGGTAGTTGAGAGGCATCTAAGGGTTGTGGTTGTGGCCGAGCCATAAATGATGAGACCATAGTCTATTACAGAGGTCACAGAGCTCAGGACTGCAACCTTCAAAGCTTCTGGTGTGAGGTGTGGTCTGTGTTTGTAGAGGAGACCAATCCGTGTATTAGCAGCTCTAGCTACATTATCTACATGAAGTCCATAGGAGAGATTAGGGTCAAGCTGTATCCCTAAGTATTTGAAGGACCTGATGTTATTTCTATCTGTTTCTTTACTTTACTTCTAACTCAACCTACACCAATATTTCAGTTACAATATTCCTCAACCTCAGTCCGTTAGAGATAGTTACTATATCCTGCATCATCATTTAGTCCATTAGGTATAAGTGTTTTCATTTCATGGATCCTAAAAGCCTCCCGTTGGAGGGGTAAATCTTTCAAACATCCCCATCTGATTGGTGACTCTACTTTTTCCAATCCTACATGTGTAAGGGACACTGCTGAGCCATGTCCTGCCTCCACGTAATGTTTAGCCATTGCATATTTTACATTTTTACTTTTTATAGCTGTCTTATGTTCTCCAATCCTTGTTTTTAATGCCCTTTTTGTTTGACCTAGATATGTTTCTCCACATGGGCATTTTAGCATATATATTACACCCTCTGATGAACAGTTTATAAAGCCTTTTATTTTTTACTTCTTTCTGGTCCTGGGATGATTAATTTATTTTGTATTTTTCATCCCACTACAGCGTGGATAATTTCCACACTTGTAGTTACCTTTGGGATCATTGGCATCCATTCTGGTCTCTTTTCAGGTCTTTCTTCTGTGTATAAAGTATGCATTAGCATGTCTTTCAGGTTTTATTTCTTTTATAACTGAATAAGGGCCCTTTTTCCACAACATTCTTTAAGCTATCATCTGTTTTCAACCTATAATCCACCCTTTGGGGGGGCTGCCTGCCTTCTCCAATCTGTTGGAGAAATCGATAAAAATATCCGGTCACAATGAACTGCTCATTACTGAGGATATGAACCGAAACTGGCTCGGACAAACCCATAGCTCCCTTCTGTCTTTGATCCAAAGCTACCACCTCCACCAAGTTATATCTGTACCCACTAGGGTCTCCCCTAAAGTAACTTCTAGTATGCTATTGGACTGGGTACTAACAAACAGGTTTGGCAGAATTGTAAATGCAGGCATCCTGCCAGACTCTATATCTGACCATTCCCTCATCTTTTGTGTGTGGCAACACTGTAGCCCTCAGCCCTCACCACCACGCTTCATCACCTTTAGGAACTTTGCCAACCTAGATGAAGCGAAGTTCCTACATGAAATTGTGGCTATTGACTGTACCTTTGTTTTGTAGACCCTAGTTGTCCAAGCAGCTCTTAAATATTTTCTAGACCAATTTGTTGCAGTTCAAAATAGACACACACCCCTCGTCACCCAACGTGTTAGAGTGAAACCTTCTAGGTGGTTACACAAGGATCTACTAGCTGCAATTCATGCCAGAGATAATAGCTGGCAGCACTTTATGAAATTTGGCCTTAACACAGACTACCAGATCTATAGGGTCCAGCGTAGCTAGTGCAAAAAGCAGATCAGACTAGCAAAAAGCTCCTACTGCAAGGGTCTTTTATTGGACGCATCTGATGATCCTAGGAAATTCTGGGTGCATGTGAAAACATTTCTAGGTGCTAAGAAACCTCACTTAGACAACAATATGATCATTGATGGAATCCACTGCAACGACCCCCAAACTATTGCTGAAGCTTTTAACAAGCAATTCTCTGACCTCTCCTGGCTCACATCCAAGTTCCTCTCTACGCCGCTTTTATCCCAATCCACTTTGCCCTCACCTTCCGTGCTTGCCCCTTCCTTTTACTTTAAGGTGGTAACAAAATCTCAAGTCCTTAGCTTACTTAACACCATTTCTGATAATACTAGTGTAGGCTCGGATGAAATTGAGTCCAAACTCTTAAACCTTGCCACACCATTCATTGCCCTGCCATTGTCTAGGATTTCACCTTCTCCCTCTGTGCTGGATTTGTCCCTGAGATCTGGAAAGTGGCAAGAGTCACCCCGGTTCCCAAGAAAGGAGATAAAAGAAATATGGCAAACTACCACCCGATTGCTATTCTGTCAGTCTTGTGCAAACTCCTGGAAAAACTTGTATCTATCCAAGTTACTGAATTCCTGACCAAATACAACCTTCTCTCATCAATTCAGTATGGCTTTCATGAAGGTGACAGTACCTCCACAGCCTTGCTTCACCTTACCAATGACATCCTTACTGCAATGGACAAAGGCCAATTAATGGGAGCAGTATTTATCGATCTCACCAAGGCATTTGACCTCGTTGATCATCCTCTCCTGCTTGATAGCCTCCAAGCCCTTGGTTTCTCACTTAACTTGGTAACATGGTTTAAGAGCTACCTATCAAACAGAATCCAGCTTGTCAGATTCAACTCTGGGGTGTCCAGCCCTATGGCAGTTAACCTAGGTGTTCCACAAGGATCAATATTAGGCCCTCTTCTCTTCACTATTTTCATTAATAGTATCTCATCAGCTATCCTGGGTTGGAATGCGATCCTTTATGTTGATGATCTGGTCCTGTACTGTAGTGAAACCAATATACACCACATCAACCAGTCTCTTTCTTCTGCTTTCATGTCTACTCAATCTTGGCTTCTCCACCATAAGTTAATTCTTAATGCTACTAAAATGCAAACAATGCTGTTTAGGACGACAGTCAAATTAAAATACAACCGAGACTTATTTAGGGTGTTGGGTGGTCAGAGTGGGCTAGACCTTGAATCCATACAATCCTTCAAGTATCTTGAAGTCCTCCTTGATGAAAACCTTAACTTTGGCAAACACATACTGAACACCTATAAATCAGTCAATACTAAAATTGGAGTAGCCTTCAAAGCCAGCTACGTCCTCACACTGTCGGCTAGATTAGCCATCACTAGGGGGATCCTGCTCTGTCACTATCCTATGTGGTAGTCTCACATCTAGATGCATCTCAATCTATTCTCAGGAAATGGGATACCACCTACAACAGTATCTGCAGGTATGTTTCTGCTTCCCCCTGGTCTAAACACCATTGCCAACTCTATGCGGACCTAAACTGGCTTCCCCCATCTCAGTCTGTACTCTGGCCCTTAGTGCCCTGACAGCCAATATACTCAGAAATGGTATCCCAACTTCGTTTGCCTCCTTGTTATCTCCACTGCCCTCCTCGCATGGCCTTCAATCAGCTGATAAATCACTGCTGCTTATAACTAGATGGAAATCTAAGAAAGGGACCCTAGCTTTCGTACACTCAGCAGTCAAACTCTCGAACTCCCTACCTCTGGACATCCGCCTAGCTCCCAGTCATGCCCAATTTAAAAGCAAATGTCACTCTTTCCTCTTTAGTCAGGTCTTCTGTACCTGTGTCAACCCCCCTAAAATGTGCCATTCTATCTCTACGGTCTCTATGGTCCTGCTGACTTACCTCCCACTGCTGCTAGCAGAACCCTTAAAACCTATCCAGCCAACCCAGTCCTGATGTTCAAGGCACTTATGTCTCAACCGGTTATGCCACTTATACCTAACTGTTGTTTACTAATTGTGTTACTGTTATCTGAACCTTGTTTTGTATCTGAACTCTATAACTTTACTGTAAACAACCATGTACTTGTGTACCTTGGTTTCACTGGAATACCATTCTCTCTTCTTCCCAAATGTATTCCCATTTGTTCTACCTCTTTGTCAGTTGTATTATTGACTATTGCTAAAGTATGTTGTTATCAGTCATGTTTGTTTCTGTATGCATTGATTATACTGTACCCTCCTGGGTCATGCCTGAAAATAGTCATTTTCATGGCTAGTGCACCTACCCGGTAAACAATAACTAAATAAATAAATAAATAAAATATTGGCCAATTTTTTTTTATAATCTGTTTGAATTCTCCATACAAGTCATTATATTCTGTATTAAAACAGATCTGTTCTCCTGTATCTTTCTTTTCCTTGTTTCCTAATAGATCTCAAGTTTTTTTATTTACTTTTTCTAATGCTCCTTTCAATTCTCCATGTTTATAGCCTCTATCCAGCAGACGTTGGCACATTTCTGCTGATTCTTGTAATCTTATTTCTTCTTCACTACAATTCCTTTTTATTCTGAGCAGTTGTCCATGTGTTATGTTCTTTTTGGTGTGGGAAGGATGTTGACTGTCAAAATGCAAGACAGTATTTCTGTCTGTATACTTCCGATATAATTTTGTTTCTAGTTTTGAATTTTTAACATAAATTGTTAAGTCCAGAAAACGACAATAAAGGGAATAAAAGTGTGAAAAAATGGGTTCAGTTTGTGGATGATGTTTTTATTCTATGGGAAGGTGAAGAGAATGGTATAAAATAATTCTTAGAATATATAAACAAGTGCGATGTTAATTTAAAATTTGTTTCAATTTACAGTAAAGTGGACATTTTCTGGACTTAAAGATTTATGTTAAAAATTCAAAACTAGAAACAAAATTATATCGGAAGGATACAGACAGAAATACTGTCTTGCATTTTGACAGTCAACATCCTTCCCACACCAAAAAGAACATAACATATGGACAACTGCTCAGAATAAAAAGCAACTGTAGTGAAGAAGAAATAAGATTACAAGAATAAGCAGAAATGTACCAACGTCTGCTGGATAGAGGCTATAAACATTGAAAGGAGCATTAGAAAAAGTAAATAAAAAAATGAGAAGATCTATTAGGAAACAAGGAAAAGAAAGATACAGGGGAACAGATTTGTTTTAATACAGAATGTAATGACTTGTATGGAGAATTCAAACAGATTATAAAAAAAATTGGCCAATATTGAAAACAGACGATAGCTTAAAGAATGTTGTGGAAAAATGGTCCTTATTCAGTTATAAAAGAAATAAAAACCTGAAAGACATGCTAGTGTGTACTTTATATACAGGAGAAAGACCACAAAATAGACCAGAACGGATGCCAACGTTCTCAGTAACTACAAGTGTGGACATTATCCACACTGTAATGGGATGAAAAATACAAAAGAAATTAATCACCCCAGGACCAGAAAGAAGTATAAAACAAAAGGCTTCATAAACTGTTCATCAGAGGGTGTAATATATATGCTAAAATGCCCATGTGGAGAAACATATACAGGTCAAACAAAAAGGGCATTAAAAACAAGGATTGGAGAACATAAGACAGCTATAAGAAGTAAAAATGTAAAATATGCAATGGCTAAACATTACGTGGAGGCAGGACATGGCTCAGCAGTGTCCCTTACACATGTAGGATTGGAAAAAGTAGAGTCACCAATCAGAGGGGGATGTTTGAAAGATTTACCCCTCCAACGGGAGGCTTTTAGGATCCATGAAATGAAAACACTTATACCTAATGGACTAAATGATGATGCAGGATATAGTAGCTATCTCTAACGGATTGAGGTTGAGGAATATTGTAACTGAAATATTGGTGTAGGTTGGGTTAGAAGTAAAGTAAAGAAATAGATAGAAATAGAGAGATAAAAAACTTTATTAAGGACAAATGACCTTTAGCAGCATAACTTGATATCCAAGGAAATATGTAATTGTATACGTAGAAATGGTGTGTATTGGTATACTGAAGGATAATGAAATTGAAAGGAAATAGTAGATTTGGATAGAAAATGTTTACAAAAAATGAAGGATGGATTCTTGACCTTTAGCATCATCACTTGACCTCCTTATGGTTAGAGGGCTTATATATGTAAAATAAGAAAAAAGGGGAATCTCTATGGTAACAAATTTATTAACAACAAAAGATGCAAATGAAAATATAGACAAAAAGAAAAAGATAGTAAATATTTTAAAAAAAATGACGTGCCCTTTAGCAACATCAGGTAACCTCTGGAGAAACAATAATTACATGCTTTGAAGTTAGGGCACTAAGATTGAGTAATGGTTAATAAGTAGGAATAGAATAGGAGGAAATAGGAATGTATGCATTATTTTGCTAAGTAAAACATTAAAATGACGTGATCTTGAGCGAGATGGATGACCTTTGTATAGAGTATGGAAATGGGTGTACGAGATAGCTAAGACTGAAATATGGCAAATATAGAAGGAGGTGTAAAATAAATTAGGATACAGCAGAAGGTGAATTACTGTGTTTGCAACATTTTAGTAAAAAAAAAAAGTTCATAGAAAAAGAGTATAAAAAAGTAGTACACACCCACTGTGATAGCTCTGATGATGGAGACTTGCTCACTGAAATGTCAGCATGTTTGAGTGTGTGACTGTCACCTGACCTGTGCAAGCACCGAGGAGGCTGGACTGTCTAAGCAGGAAGAAGGAGGAATGGCATGGGTAAGTGCTCTGGAGCACTAAATAAGTATACAATAGATGTTTGGCATGCTACCTCAAAGCAAACAGACGTCAGCTCTAATATTTTGGGCAAAAGAAGGTTGAAAGGTGATGCCACACTGGGAAAAGGTGTTCAATGTGGAAACAGAAAAATGAGTGGAATAGGCAATAGAGCCACAAAACTGAGTACAACAGCGTGCCATACATGAGAACAAGCATGACAAAGAAGTATGGTAAAGTACACAAATAAGGAATTTTTTGAATTAAAAGTGACTGAAATGAAATGACTTTTGAAACAGCTTTTGAACTAAGAAGTGACTGAACGAAAAAAGGAAAATAGAATTTTTTAAGAAAATCAATGAGAAAAATGTAATTTCAATGTGAATATGTCTGGATTTTGACGTTGGATTGGGAGAAAATAAAGCAATTTATATATATAAAAACACCCAATGCATGATTTTTTGAAAAATAAAAAATAATTATAAACACTGGAAGGGGAGTGCAGGTGGAATGCACCCAGAGGTTGAGGTGGTGTGCAAAACTTTAAAAAAAAAAAATATATATATATATAGTCCTTGTTTTTGGACTGTTTCTTTAATTGAGTCTGAAAATTCTTCATCTTTTTTTAAACATACATACTGTATACATTTAATTTTCAAGCAATGCTCTCGGTCATTGTAAATTATATTGTGTGGGCCATTTATAACTCTTATATTGCAGGCTCTTATCTAAGGCCATTCCATGTGCCCACCACCCTCTATGTGTAAAAATACTTCCTCATATCACTCCTGTGCCATCCCCCCACGATCTTCAAATTGTCCCACCCTTGTTCTTGCACATCTCTTTATCTGAAATATGCTACCCTCTTGGACTTTGTTGATTTCCTTTAGGTACTTGAAAGTTTCTCTTCCATCAAGGTCACTAGTTCAGGGAGTCTGTTACCCAGAATATGGGCACTGGTACTCATTGCCTTCCATGACCTTCATGCTCCCAAGGCAGCTACCTCCATTGCTATATACAACCTCTTAGTGACCTTAGATGTCACTGAGTCTGCAGCAGCTTTGTGGGAGGGGGACATCGCCTGGTCTCATGCTGTACAATGTTGTGACTTCAGGATAGGGAATACCCATGGGTAGGCAGGGACAGGTTCACAGACGATGGTCACACATAACTGAGGATGCTGTTAGGGAAACGTCAATTTCCATGCATTAATGTAACTGCAATTGATATATATAAAGTGTGATGCAGATCAGTACCCTCCACCTTCCTCCGATAGCTGTGTGTCATTGTAATTATGTAATTTGTTTATTATAGATATATACAACAGTAGTGGGGGTGAAAGTAACCAGATAAAATAAGATATCTTAGTTAGCGACATCAGTAACAGCAAGAGATCAAAAAAATATCATTATAACATATGGTAGAACGCTATTAACCTTAGGAAATCATCATTTCCTAAGGTTGTTAACCTATCCATGTGACATAGATATGTTGTTAACCTATCGATGCTACGTCACATCGATAGGTTAACAACAGCGATTGGTCTGCGCATGTGCACGCTTTTTTTTTCAACGGGGAACCGACGCATGAACAGCAGTGGTTAGGGAAGGACTGAACGGCCGAGGCGGTGACTAGTAATCAAAAAGTAAGCTGCCCTTTTACATGGGACCATACACTATAAAAAATAATGTATGGTCCCTGTATCGGCAACCGGTCAATTTTAACCGTCTCAAGGTTGCCAATGGCGACGTAAACCTCTCGAGCGTCGCTCTCGAGGTTTACACGGTCGCCCTGGCAACCTCTCGACTGTTAACTGACCAGTTAACAATAGAGGACCGTACATTATCCTCTAAATAATGTATGGACAGTGTCTATTAACCCCTGTTTTCAGTCAGTTTATAACCTGATAATCCCATTGTTATGACATCAGTATGCTGTAAACCTTGGTTAACTATGTCATAATGATGGGATTACAGGATAGAATGTCACCACCTGTTAAAATTCTTGAAAAGGAAAGTTGGTCTGCTGGTTGGACATTCATTCAAAACACACAGATTCTATTCAGACAGTTACAGACCTGCTGAAGTATAGAGCACAATGGCTAATTTCAACACTTCAGTTGCTCAACATTCAAACCAGGAGGCATTCATAGCCAAGCAGGAGAACAAACGCACATTAAAAAAAAAAAATTTTCCCACAGTGGCTAGTGTTTCCATCACTATAAAATACAATGCCTGAATAACAGTGGTCAGCCACGGACATAATCACTTCTCGTGGTTGCCATGACAACTGTAAAGATCTCGAGCTGCGCTCTCGATGTTTACTTGGTTGTCCTGGCAATGGCTTGAGGTGATTACATCGTAGTTAGCCACTGTTACTCAGGTATTATTCTCTATGTTACTGTTGTCACAATAGATATCTGTTAAGTTATTGTCCTCACCATGGAATACTGAACCAATCAGATAGCAGTTTCTACAATACTAACTGCATCACATTGCCTAGTGTAGCACAGAAGCAAGCAGTTAATAGCAAAGAAAACAGCACAATATTCAGACAAACTGCAGATTTAAAAGCTGTAAGTTGTAAACTGCTGTTGTATATATTAAATATACAATAGTCTGACTCAAAATGAATCAATATACCATGACAGGGTGTGGGTATGTGGGAGGATTTACCATGCCTGGTGTGATTTGGTCACAAGGCCACAGGCCGAGTGACTTAACCACACTAGACGTGGTAAATCCCCACATATACCCACACCCTGTAATGGTATACTGCTATTATGCAATGGTCCTAAATAGATTTTTTTCTTTATGTTTGCATTTTTTCTTTGTTTTGTTAGGGAAAAATGGTTATATAGTGTGAAATATTCTTATCCTTAATAAAATAGTCTCTAGTAAATTGTGAAAGAAATGGTCAAAGAAGCTTGAGAGACATGTTTAAAATGAACTTTATTGATGCACTATAATCTTTTCTGAAATAATCTTTTGTGTAAGTAAGTAAGTAAGCTTTATTTTTAAGCCCCTTTAAGATACCAAGGAGACGTACAACAAAATAATCAAACAATACAATCAAGATAAACATACATTGACATTTTTAAAAACCTTCAGAAAAAGCCTTAGAAAACAAATAAGTCTTGAGCTCAGATTTAAAACTTGAGATGGTCAGGCATTCTCTTATCTGACGAGGTAGAGAATTCCACAGGGAAGAGGAAGCATAAAAAAATGCACGTGTCCCAGATGTTTTTAACTGAACCCTGGGAATCTCTAGCAATCCCTCATTGGCGGATCGGAGTGAGCGGGAGGGGCAGTAGGGAGTGAGGAGATCTTTGTGAAGCAAGTTTATGATAAAGTTTTTTTTATAGGTAAACTAATTTTTTTTAAGGTTTTTTATTTGTGCTGAAGAAGAAACAAGTTGCAACAATGGTGAATACATTTGAAACTCAGAATAAACTGTTAACTATTTCAACTCTTTTATTCAATTTTTACTGTTGTTTTGTAGTAAAGGAATTGGTTTAGTTTTAGGTAATGTCTCTTTAAGCTGGTGATGTCCAAGGTTTGCTTTGCGTGGGTGGGGTGGGGGTTTCCTCTGTGCTTTGTGTCACATGATAGGCATTCCTTTCCTGCGTCTGTTAGAGCACTGTGCGCAGTGGATGGAAATGGCACCTTTGGATGGAGTTGGATCATCTTTGGGTGTCTGTAGATTGGACAGGTATTTCTTTCTGAAGTCTGTTGTGAAGCGCCTTTTTTTCCTACAGAGGAGAGAGAGAAAAAAATTAATAGGGTTTCTAGTTTTTTTTTTTTTTGGGGGGGGGGAGACTGTTGTTACTGGTTGTGACTTACCTTTCCCTTGGAGCACTTTCTTTTTTCCTTTACTTGTCAGTGGAGCTAAAGTTGAAGTTTATGGTGCCATAGTTCACAAAGTTTGATAGATCTGGCATCTTTTGCACTGTAGGCAGATTGCAGCAGTCGGGCTCTTGCTGCCTTTCTGTCGGTAGTTGCTCATGATGAAAGTGGGCTTGTAGGGGTTCTGTAGCTTGCTGCAGATGTTCTAGTACATTTTGCTGCAAGAAATGGTGTGTTGTAAGTAGGTATTTAATGTCTGAGTGGATTTCTTGACTTAAAGTCATTTGTGAGGCTGTTAATTGTTGAGTTTGGTAGCCTTCAGTTGTAGTGGAGTAGGCAGTGGTCTGGCTACATACTGTAGTAAGGTTGACTGAGGCACAGTTTTTGCTTGTGTTGGGGGGTTGGGCTGCATAGTCTTGCTGGTGGTTTGGAAATTCTGTTTCTTGTATAGTGTAAGAGGCTGTGCTAGTAGAGGGCTGGTTTTCACATTCTGGGTAAAATAACTGTTTTGGGTGTTTGCTTTGATTACAGTCTCTGTGCTCAGTTTGGGTGTTAGATTTGGGGTTGTTGCCTGATAAGATCGAGGCCCAGGTTTGATGATGAAGGAGATTTGGTTTCCAATAGCTCTTAAGAGATGTTCATTCTTGTGCCCAGTTATTTGCATTATCTGTTTTGATTCTAGGCCAGTTTCTGTCAGCTGAGGTACTGCCGTCATGCTGAGGCAATGGTTGGTATAGGTTTTAGTAAGTCTCACATCTTTGCATATCTGAGGCAGCATTTTGGAAAGGTACTTCACACCGAGTGGTTCTCTGGTGTACCATACGGAGGATTTGTTCAGTTCTGTTGGTGCTAATTTTTTCACATGGCAGAATAATGCTGGTGCATTGTCAGGCAACTTTTGTATATATTTTATGTAACTGGAAAGGGGGCACAGGGGGTCGCCAGGACTTTCAAACATGATTCTGCTTTGTGTTTGACATGTGGGATCAAAGAAATCTTTATGATTTTTGGCTTCTTCATTATCAGACTTTGTTAGGTAGCAAAGACCATTTGGTGCAGTTTGGATGTGGAAAGACTGGGTTGTAAAAGCTCAGACACCTTCATTTCCCCTTCTAGCTAAGTGCAGTTGGACATCCAACCATACCTTGTTTAAGAGGCCTTTTGGAGTAAGTGGGGTGAGAGCATCAGAATTTCTTATTTGCAGAAGTTTTTGATGTGATAAAGTCTCATGGTGGGTTACTTGATCTTTTCTTGCTTTCCTGTACATCTTAACCACACCTTTAAACACATTATTTGCTGAGTTGAATGCTTAATCACTCATTATATATTATAGCCCTGCTCTGTGTGTGTGTGTGTGTGGGGGGGGGGATGTCATATGTATGATGGTTTAAGCCTGACCATAGGACAACAAAACTTGTCAGACAGTATTCTTTTCTGGTTGAGTTTCAGACCGTACTATATGTTTTTTCTTTAACCCAAACATAGAGCACATTCAAAGCCCATTTAGTCTGCTTAATGGTGCTTACTTTATTCCTTGATATCTCTAGTTTTTGTAATGTCTGTTCTGTGACATTGTTGTGATGGTGTTTTTGTTTTTTTTTGGAGGTGGCCTTGTTTGGAGGAGCTGTGGAGGTATCAGACTGTGGCTCAGAGGTACCCGGACGAACGTGCACTAATTGCAAGCTGTTTGGGAACTGGTGGCTAGTACAGGAACAGTTTCAGTGATATTCGTGGTGAGCAGTAGAGAGTAAACCTGCTGTAGCACTGTTTCAGGTACAGTATCATTATCCGATGGCTCATTCTCTTGGCTAAATATGGTTTCTAGTTCGGAAACATAGAAGTCAAATGAGGTATTCATAGTTTTTGAATTTAGTGAGTTTTTTCTCGGAGTGGCAAATGGAAAGAAAATGGTGGTGGCTTGCTTTGATGTGGAGTGCTGGTAGGGATATGTTAATTGGCATGAGCGGGGGTGGGCATGTTGGCTGGAACCTTTTCCAGTGGGTATACTGGAAGATTTATCCCAATGAAAAGGTGTTAGCCAACCAATGAGATTTGAGAAATTTGCTGTCTGTATTTATCCCATTGTATAATAAGCAATTTATCATCACCTGTGAGTGGGCATGACTTGCATAACTCACTAGTGGCTCTGCCACTCATAAGTTATTGTCCTGCCCACTCACACATAAAGATAACTTGCATATTTTGAGACAGCCCATTGTATATACTATAGTACACGCTGCAGTTCTGTAATTTTTTTATTGCAATTGTTGGTACAGTCCCCATCAGCATAATGTCCCCCCTTGTTGTAGTTGTCTGCCAAGGGGTGTGCCCAGTCCCCCTCGGCATCATGCCCTCCCCAATCACAGACATGCTTTCTTTGCCAAATGGAGCCCAATCCCTGTCAGCTTCAGTCCTCTGTCCCCATAAAACACAGGTGGCACACTGGGAGTCCACCCCGGTGTGCCCAAAGCAAACCTGTAAAAAAAACCTTCTCACAACATCCTTTTTTTCCCCCTGTAACACAGAAAATGGTCCCTCGTGGTCACAACGCGCCAACCCGCACCCACCCTCTGTGCACTCCACCTCCTTGTACCCCCCCCACACCATACTTACCTCCAAAGCCTGGCGCGATGATCTGGTGGAGCGGTAGATGTCTGAATTCTTCAAAAGCAGACTGTGAACTGAAGACAATCACAGTAAGCTGTATAATGGCATCAATGGGGGGTTTCAACTTAAGTGGATATCGCGGCCATTTTTATGACTTTTGGCTCCAGATTTACAACATGGGGTTCTTGGGACCTCACCTCATGAACTCATTCACTGTCATTTCATTATTCGGTCCTAAAAGGTGATATCGCGGTCACTGCGCAGAATCACCTTTTGGGACTGATTAACAAAACAACAGTGTCACTGTGCATGAGGTGGGCTCCCAAAAAGCCTATGTTGCAAATCTGGTGAAAAAATTCCAAAAAACGCTTGTAAGTTTGAGAATTTTTAATATTTTCACTCCCGATTTTCAACATTGCCTTTTTTTTTTCAAACTTCCTTATGAACAGTATAGCTGTCAATTTTCACATCCTGTCCGAAATGTCTTTTCGCACATCTGGAGCACAATGGCGCGGTCACTTTGGGAAGTCAATGTTCAGGACAGATTATGAAAATCACGGTGACACTGTTCATGAGTGGAGGTCCCACAATGCCTATGTTGAAAATTTGGTGAAAAAATTACACAAAATGACTGTTACGAATGTGCATTGCGCAGTTTCCATGTACACTGGTAAGTTTTAGAATTTTTAAAATTTTCACTCCAGATTTTCAACATTGCCATTTCTTCACACCTCCTTATGAACAGCACAGCTGTCATTTTTCACATCCTGCCCAAAATGTGTTTTCGCACATCTGGCATAGAATGGTGCAGTCTCTGTGGGAAATCAACGTTCAGGACAGATTAACAAAATCACAGTACCACTGTTCATGAGCAAAGGTCCTAAATGCTTTCATGGGGGGGAAGGGGTCACAAAAAGCCCATGTTGAAAATTTGGAGTGAAAATACCAACAGACTCCCAGGGCCTTAGGGTTTCTAACCGTAATATCCTACCCTGTAGAGACTGACAGGCATCAGAGGTATGAGTTTGGATTGCCAGTTGTAATGCTCATGCCATTCCACCCCACCCCCACCCTGCAGCCAGTGACTGGCATCAAGGTGTGCCTTGAACTCTTTGGCCCCAAAGTTCACCCCATTCTCCTATACTGCACTGACCTCAATGTATTTCTTTACGGAATGTGGTGAGTGTAAGGCCTGACTACCCAAAGGCACAATGCGACACTTGTCAGAGTCTGCAGGATAGGGTGAGGTGAAATGACATGAGCGTTATGGCCAATGACCCAAAGGCACACCTCAATGCCTGTCAGTGTCTGCAGGGTGGGAGTGGGTTGGCATCAGTTCAATACTTCACTGCCATTCCAATTATGCATCTAACTCCTGCACTACCAATGCCAATGCCAGCAAGTCAATATTTGGCATTGACAAATGCTTGTTTTTTTTATGTTAAATGTTAGAGAACATGGAATTTCATGTCTGTATTCTCGTACAACAAATAGCTCTGTAATACATTTATATGTTATGCTGTACATGTTAACAAATACTTGTTTTCAGTTTATTAAACAACAGTATTATAAAAAGTTCAAAAATTCACACTGTTGGTAAGATGTACTTGTTCAAAATTAACTTTTTTTCATGTTATTAATGAACAGTATTCTAAAAACTTCACAAATTCAAACTGTGGGTAAAATGTACTTGTTAACAATTAACTTTTTTCAGTTATTTAATAGACAGGATTCTTAAAACTTCACAGATTCACAGTGTAGGTAATATACGAACATACGAAGAAGCCAACAGAAGAAGACCATTTGGTCTATCAAGTCTGCTCATATTGCAGGGTCTATAGCCTACACGAATGTCCCTGCCCTCCCTCCCCACTCCTCCCATACTCCTTACCCATTACCCTTACCCTTACCCTCCCTCTATGCTTGTCCCAGCCTCTCTTAAAGCTACCCACTGTCTTCAATAAGATTAGCTCTTCTGGCAGCACATTCCAAGTGTCCACTACCCTCTCTGTGAAGAAGTGCTTCCTGACCTCCCTCCTAAACCTCCCACCCTCCAGCTTAAGACTGTGCCCCCTCATGCTATGGTTGCCACTCAGCTTAAAGAGACTCTCCTTATCAACCTTATTTATCCCTTTAAAAGTACTTGAAGGTCCCAATCATGTCCCCCCTCTCTCTCTCTCTCTCCTGTCTTCCAGAGAGTACATGTTCAGTGCCCTCAACCTCTCCTCATATGCCTTACTATACTGACCAGCTGTCATCTTTGTAGCCCTCTTCTGTACCGTCTCCAGCAAGTTAATGTCCTTTTTGAAGTGTGGGCATGAGTACTGAGCTCCATACTCTAGATGCAGCCTTATCAGTGACCTGTACAAGGGCAGTGTAACCTCCTCTCCAACTACTGATCCCCCTAGATATGCATCCCAACATCTTGTTTACCTTGCTGCTGCTTTCTTGCACTGTGTGGAGTGCTTCAGGTCACTAGTGGTCATCACTTCCAGGTCCTTCTCCTCCTCCAATGCAGATACTTGGACTCCATTCAAGTAATACTCTGTCCTAGTATTCTTGGCTCCAATATGCATAACTTTGCATTTCTTGGCATTGACGCTAAGCTGCCATATCCTGGACCACCTCCCTAGCTTTTCCAGATCTTCCTGTAGGTCCTGTATCCCTTCAGCTGTGTCCACTTTCCCATAGAGTTTGGTGTCATCCATGAATAGGCACATTTTGCCCATATTGCTATCTCCAATGTCATTGATGAAGACATTGAACAACATCGGCCCCAGCACCGAGCCCTGCAGTACCCCACTGGTTACCTGTCTGGTGCCAGATAACTCTCCCCCCACAACCACCCTCTGGATTCTGTCCTTCAGCCAGATTTTCACCCATCTGGCCATCTTTTCCCCAACCTCAAGATCCACCATCTTCCTGATCAACCTTTTGTGGGGCACAGAGTCAAAAGCCTTACTGAAATCAAGATAGAGGATGTCTACTGCTTGGTGGCTGTCTACTGTCTTAGTGACACAGTCAAAGAAGTCAATCAGATTTGTTTGACATGATCTCCGCCCCATGAACCCATGCTGCCTCGTATCCTGGAGGCCATGCTCATCTAGGTATTCCACCAACCTCTCCTTTAGTATGGTTTCCATGAGCTTGCCCATAATGGAGGTCAGACTGACTGGTCTGTAATTCCCTGTGTCATCCTTGGGACCGCTTTTGTGGAGTGACACTACATGTGCTGTTCTCCAGTCCTGCAGTGCTATGCCTGTCTCTAGTGAACTATTAAATAGGTCCGCCAGTGGCCCTGCAGCTCCTTAGCCAGTTCCTTTATTACCTTTGGATGTACTCCATCTGGGCCTGGTGATTTATCCAACTTCAATGCCAGCAGCCCCTTCCTCAGTCTATCCTCCTCTATCACTACATCTGTGTTCCCCTCCCCCCGCTTCTCTTTTCCTTCAAGAAGGCACTGGTCCATCCTTCTCCCTGGTGAAGATGGAACAGAAGTATTCATTTAGTATCTCTGCTTTTCCCCCATTATCCTCCACCCCCTCCACCCCTTTCCTAAGCCATTTATGTTGGTCCAATAAAATGTATCAAATCATTTGCTTCTGGATCTATACTACTCTATGGCATATGCGCAGAATGGGTCAATGGTTTCACACTACTCCTTCCCTCATGTAAAGTAACCTTATTCCTGTCCGATGCATACTTCAGACCCTCCGCTGTGCTCGTCCCCACAACATTAAATGAACAAGCACACAACACCTCACCCATCAACGTCATAGGATATGCTGCAGTGCTAGAGGATGCATTGTGACATAGCTATTAACACAATGACATTATAGTACAATTAACTTAATGTATTATAATTGAGAATTTACTTACTTGTTCAATGGGATGTCATCATCAAATGGTCCATTGGACTCCAGGTATTCATAATATGACAAGGTTATAACTTCACGAGTTAAACAGTTAAGAATAAAAGCACATTGATCAATGATGCATTCCAATTCTTCTGTCCAGTTTTCAACAATTTTAGGCACCTCTTTTCAGCACAGACACTCCTGTTCAGTGTCCATGATCATGCATCTCTGACAGTGGCACCTATGATAGGGAACAAAAAACAGCTAGTTTGTTGACCAATACTGAGAGGGAAATATTGAAGATCAACCAGGTTAGAGAATATCCTTGACCTCATGCTGGCAAATGGGGAGTTTGTGAGGGAACTGAGGGTGGAAGGACCACTGATGGAGAGCGACAACCACTCAGTATGGTTCACATTGGATATGGGTGAGGAAGGAGTGGAATCAGCACAAGACTGTTGGACTTAAGAGGGCACAACTTTGGGAGGATGGGGAAGTGGCAAAAGGGTACTTGGCCAGAATTCAACCTAGTATGGGCAGTAACCAGAGATGGGAGCTCATAAAACTGGGGATAGTAGATGGAACCAGAGCCTGTAGCAAGGCACAGAGCAAAAAGGCTAGAGCAAAGAAACCTAGCTAGATGAGCAAGGAGGTCATGGAAAAGGTAAGGAGGAAAAGAGCTGCCTTTAGGAGGTACAAAAAAACAGGGAGGGGGAAGACATGGAGGAGTACCTGAAGGAAACGAAAGAGGTGACAAGTGCAGTAAGTGCAGCCAAGGTGTCTAAGTAGCTCAGGCTGGTGCAGAGTATTAAGAAGGGGGAGAAGGATCTCTTCAGGTACATCAGGGAAAAAAGGAGCTTTAAGGACCATGTAGTAAGGATTAGGAAGGGAGGGGGGGTGGAAGCCGAAGCGCTAAATGATTACTTCACCTCGGTAAGTACTAGGAAGAAGGGGGTTGGTGATACCCAAGGGAGAAGGGAGGGCAGGAATGGAGGTGGAGGGGGTGACTGACTGATGGAACATCATGGAGGCCAGGGTTCTGGAGGGTTTGAGGGTACTGAGGGTGGACAAGGTGTCAGGCCCAGATGGCATCCACCACAGGGTACTGAAAGAGCTGGCAGAGGTCCTGGCAGGACCTTTGGCAGACCTACTGAATGCCTCACTACACTCAGTGTGTGTACCTCAGGATTGGAGGATTGCTTATGTGGTGCCCCTCCACAAGAGCGGCCCCAAGGATGAACTGGGGAACTACAGACCGGTGAGCCTCATATCCATTGTGGGTAAGCTGATGGAGACTATCCTGAATGAGAGGCTAGTGGCCTCCTGGAGGCCAAAGATCTATATGACAACAGACAGCATGGCTTCGTAAGTTGCAGATCCTGCCAAACCAACTGGGTGGAGTTCTATGACTGGGTAACTAGGCAATTGGATGGGGGCCATGCAGTGGATGTCCTGTACCTGGACTTCAGTAAGGCATTTGACTCAGTGTTGCATGGGAGGCTCGGAAGTAAGATAGAAGGCACAGGAATGGGTGCAAAGCTGGTGAGATGGGTAGAGAACTGGCTTCAAGGAAGGCAACAGAGGGTGGTAGTGGGTGGGGAGCTGTCATTCCCAAGGATAGTGATGAGCAGTGTTATGCAGGGCTTGTTGTTGTGACCAGTGTTGTTTGTTATATTCATTGCAGACATATCATTGGGCATCAAGGGCAAGACCAGTCTATTTGCTGACAACACCAAGATCGGAGGATGACAGAGGTTGCAGGATGATCAGGAAAAGCTGGAAAACCTGGTCAGACACCTGGTGTTCAATGCCAAAAAAAGCAAGGTGCTACATTTTGGGATGAAAAAACCCAAGGAGGAGTTACCAGCTGGGGGAAGTGCAGCTAGCTGAGACAGAGGAGGAGAAGAAGGATCTGGGAGTGGTCATTATGGGGTCAAATGAACAACTCAGCAAAATGTAGAAAGGCAGCTGTAAAGGCCAACAAAATGCAAGGGGGGGGGCATCATAAATTATATAAAAAATTAAGGATAGTTACGTATTGGTAACAAGCAGTGTTGATGCGTCTCGAGGTAGCCAATGTCAACCAAACATCTCGAGCTTTGCTCTTAAGGTTTATGCAGTCATCATGGCAACCTCTTGATGCACTAACCACCTTGTTACTGATAGGTAACTATCCATTATTCTCTATGTTTATAAGTTTCTAAATGACATAGTGTGTGATGCCTTTAATAAAATAATGCTACTGCTAAAAACATGAGTGGGCTTAAAACAGGTATTGAATAAATGTAGAGAGAAACATCAACCAAAGATGTGGATGAGGAGGTGGGTTTGTTGGAGGTTGTGGTGGAAGGAAGGCATAGAACAGATGTAGTCTGATGTGAAAGTATATAAAGAGAACAAGAACATAAGATATGACAGAACTGGTATGTGTTTGAGAACTGGTTACATATTGATTTACATCACTGCATCTTTGTTTTATAATAACAATATATTTTGAATCATGCGTAAAACAAACATGATACATTACAAGTTCTGCATGGATGGGGTGGGGTGGATGATAATATAGGAGAGGTAATTTAGTGAAATATGTATTGAGGGATAGGAATGCAGACACACCTAAGTAGTAGGAGACAACCAAAAAAAATTGCCAAACAATAAATAATGATTCCATATTTTAGGTAAACATGCAGTATATGGGAAACACATGCATTATAGAATGTTGTTGTTTTGGCAGAAAGCTGATATAGGGTACAGTAAAACAAAAGGTAAAATGCACTACAGCTGCACTAATGCAGTGTGATGACGTACTGGCTGCATATTTTCTTGATTTACACAGCTGCAATGGGTACATACAATGTGCAATGAATACATTAGGCACAAACTTTGATAATAACGTTACTGCACATCATGTTCATGACCACTGCTGCAACACACACAATGGATGCCAGTCATTAGAGTTACCAGCAATGACAGGTATGCTCTATGATAATGCTTCAAGTTGGGCATTTTTTTTTTTCAATTATCTTTCCCTCCTGGTCGCGGTCCATGGGGCCTCTCTTGGACAGCCAGCCAAATCCTGCCCTGCCCGAAGTCCTCCTGTCTGAGCCTCCTCTCTCCTCCCCCCCTCATTCCACAGTTGGCACCCCCATCTTAACCCCTCTGGTGTGGGGCCGCCCCTCCTCTTTGGGTGCACTTACTCATAGACTGACTGCAGGTGAGGGCCATGGCAGAGGAACCTGAAAGGCCAGGCAGGACAGACCTGGCTGTGGGCATGGGGGCTGGTGCTGTTGCCTACCTCATGGACCAGGGTTTTCCTTGTTCTGGTGCTGCTCTCCTCCGATGCATGGTGCATGCCCCTGATGCAACAGCGCATGGCAACCCTGCCTTGCGTCGGCCACACTGATCATGTACTGCTCTACATGCTGCAGTTCCCTCCAGTCTCCACCAGGGGCCGCTGGCATGCCGGGCCATCCCAACCCTCCGTCCCCGGGGAGGAGAGCACCTCAATGGATGTTCGATCCTCAGTCCACCCCTGCTGACCCCTGGTGCTTGAGCTTGCTCCCGAACTCGAGTTGCCGGCATAGCACGAGGTGTGGCGTACAGCGCCTCAACCCTCAGTGCCACCGAGCCAACCAGGCATTTGTTTTTTTGACAGCTGATCATATGTGATCAGTAAAAATAAAAGGGAATGGAAATATTTTACTGAGATTAGCAATAACAGTTACAATAAAACAATCTGACATCCATTCCCTCTGATGTCAAAAAGTATGAGTTGGAAAGTGAAAATATGACAAAACAATTGGGCTGTAACATTTCTGTAAATAGATTAAAAAAAATATGCGTGATGGATTATAGCTAGGTAACGTAAGTAGTGTCCCATACCAATTTGACACAGGAACTCCACGTCGATCACTGCCATGATTAGCAGAAGACCCTTCATCATCGTTATCTGAACTAACAGAAATTGGGGCTGCAGTATCAACGGGATTAGACCTAGTTGGCTTTAACATATATGGTTCAGTGAAATGAAAAAAATCATCTCCAACATACAACCAGCTGAATTCATTGAACTTTGCCATAATTAAAAATCAGCAGTTTGAATTGTGTGCATAGACTCAATGATTTATGTGCTGCGACGATAAACGTGGATACACCAAGTCGCCCCTAATACGTCACAGTGAGCAGTAGCAGCACGTTACTCATACAAATTGGAATGAGCGAATTTTAAACCAGGAAATGCACTGTGCTACTGAAAAAGTATGTTTTTTTAACATTTTTTCAGCGGTTTCTGTACAAAAATACTCATACTACCGCTCATTACACAATATTACTATAAATGAGCACTCTTGATGAACTAAACAGAGTTAAACATAAAACAGCTGGTTTACTTGTCCTTTAATTAATTTAGTTAGTTAGTTGTTTATGGAGCTTGCTTTATCAGATAAACATACAGAGATAAAGGAAATCTTATTTACAGAAATGATTGGGGGGAAGACAAGGGAAATACTTTAAATAGTATACCATGATATATAAAAAACAAATTGCTTGTTTCCTGTAATGCATACTTACCATTTTTATTCTGTATCCAATTCCTTTTCATGTCTACAATACTATTCCAAAGCTGAAAGAAGTGATGATACTTGTTTTCTTGAGAAACAAAAACTAATTAAAACATTTAAAAATGCTTACATTCTGTAAAAGATTACTGCAAATGAAAGCGGAAGATAACTGATTAGAAAATGGATAAAGATAATTCTGAATCCTGACTGGCTGAGACACTCATCTAGGTGGGCATCTATCAGGCAACAAAGCCTACTTTGAACCAGGTCCAGCCCATGTTGCCCAATAACATACAACAAATCAATGTGCCACCTGCATCACTTTGTCCACATCGCGAACGTTCATGCAGAAAAACTGTAACATGGAAGCAGGAGATTTAAACGTGGCCACCGAGTACAGTTTAAAAACTGGCAGATTTCTCCATAAATTTCAGCATAGTAACCTTACCAGAACTCAGGCAAATGTTGTCAGAGTTAGATGACAACATTTTTTTATGAGCCACCTGAAAAAATAACTAAACCAAGTGCTGCCAAACCACCACAAACAACAGTACAGGCCGGGCACTCACAAGAAAGCAATATGGCAGTTCAAACAGCCCATGAGCCCAGCAATACCGACCAGGTCAGTGACTGAAAAAAATGTAATTTCTCCATGCATAAACAGCAAATGCACTCTTCTGTCCTCCTAAGTTGCTTGAGAACCGTAAGTGGGAAGGGGAGGGTGCCGAGTCCCCTGTAAGCTACACCTTGCACATTTTATGCCCCTCCTAATGTTTAATATTTTTAAAAAATACTGTGTCATCCTCCAGCATAGCTCATTTTCATCAGTCCTATTTACTTACCAGTATTTGTTCCTCCTAACCCGGTGCTTCACTCACTGTTCCCGCTTCTCGTCAATCTCTAACTCGCCCGGCTATCTTCACAATCCTCTGGAAAAACATCACCCGTCTCAAAATCCCCCCATAACACAAAGCACAAGGCTACATGTTCTCACAGTTCCCAACTCTGTTGTTTTGCAGAAATATACCAATTACTTGCCCATTCCTTCTATTTCCTTATTAATTTAGTTCTCTCCATACGTGCCCTACTATTTCCATATCACTTCTGATTCTGTTGCTCCACCTACCATTGCAAAGGAGCATCAAAAATATTTTACCAGGGACTATTTTTTTCTCCCACAGTTGTACTGTTTAAAACAAGCATTTGTCTATGCCGAATGTTGGCTTGCTGGCATTGGCAGTGGTAGTGTAGAAGTTACAGAGCAGCGTAATAGGAATGGCAGTGAAGTACTGAACTGAAACCCACCCCACCACCATCCTGCAGAGAGTGACAGGCGTTGGGGTGTGCCTTTGGGTCTCCAGCCATAACGGCCATGCCATTTCACCACACCCCACCCTGCAGACACTGACAAGTGTCATGGTGTTCCTTGGGGTCTTTGGCCCTTATGCGCACCCCATTCCATTAGGAAATACGGTGAGATGGGTGCGATATAGGAGAATGGGGTGAACTTTGGGGCCAAAGAGTCCAAGGCATACCTCGATGCCTCTCACTGGCTGCAGGGTGTGGAATGGTATGAGCATTACAGGCAAGAATCCCAAGTCTCACCTCTGATGCCTGTCATTCTCTACAGGGTTGGGCGTTATGGTTGGAAACCCTAATACCTCAGGCATTCGTTGGTATTTTCACTCCAAATTTTCAACATGGTTTTTTTGTGACCCCACCTCATGAACAGTGGCAATATCAGTTTGTTAGCCGAAAGCTGCTTATGCACAGCGACTACTGCATTTAGCACCACAGGTGCAAAAACATTCCAAACAGGATGTAAAAAATGACAGCTGTACTGTTCATGGGGAGGTGTAAAAAATTGCATTGTTGCAAATCTGCAGTAAAAATATTTAAAAAACTGGCGAAATCACGAGCATACATAGAAACTGTGCAACGCACACCCGTAATATAATTAGGTTGGGAATTTTTTACAGCAGATTGTCAAGTCAGGCATTTTGGTGCCTCTGATCGTGTACAGTGTCACTGTGATTTTCTTTATCTGTCCCGAACAATGATTTTCCACAGTGACCATGCATCTCTGCGCTGAAAGTGTGAAAACACACACCATGTTGTGAAAAATTACAGTTGTACTGTTCATAAGGAAGTGTGGAAAAATGCCACTGGTGAAAATCTGGACTGAAAATATTACAAAGTCATGAACTTACGAGGGTGCGTGGAAACTTCGCAATGCTCACTCGTAACACAGTCATTTTATGGACTTTTGTCACCAAATTTTTAACATAGCCATTTTAAGACCTCTGCTCATGAACAGTGTAACTGTGATTTTCGTAATCTGTCCCAAACATTGCTTTCGCACACCAACAGCACCATTGTGCGCTACATGTGCGAAAACACATTTTGGGCAACATATGAAAAATGGCAGCTGTACTGTTCATAACGAAGAAGTAATAAAATGGCAATGTTGAAAATCTGGAGTGAAAATATTAAATTCACAAACTTACGAGCATGCATAGGAACTGCGCAACACACGCTCGTAAAACAGTCATTTTTAGGAATTTTTTCACCACATTTTCAACATAGCCATTTTAAGACCTCTGCTCATGAACAGTGTCACTGTGATTTTCTTAATATGTGCCATACATTGATTTCGCACATCGACTGCGCCATTGTGCGCTACATGGGCGGAAACACATTTTGGGCAAGATGTGAAAAATTACAGCTGTACTGCTCATAAGGAGGTGTGGTAAAATGGCAATGTTGAAAATCTGGAGTGAAAATATTGAAAATTCACGAACTACGAGCCGCAAGGAACTTATGACGACTCATAAAACAGTCATTTTTTTGAATTTTTTCACCAAATTTTCAACATAGCCATTTTAAGACCTCTGCTCATGAACAGTGTCACTGTTATTGTCTTAATTTGTCCCATACATTGATTTCACACTCCGACTGCGCCATTGTGCGCTACATGGGCAGGAAACACATTTTGGGTGGATATGTAAAAATGACAGCTGTACTACTCATAAGAAGGTGTGATAAAATGGCAATGTGGAAAATCTGGAGTGAAAATATTGAAAATTTGCGAACTTACGAGCGTGCATAGGAACTGTACAATGCACGTTCATAAAACAGTCATTTTTTGGAATTTTTTCACCAAATTTTCAACATAGCCATTTTAAGACCTCTGCTCATGAACAGTGTCACTGTGATTTTCTTAATTTGTCCTGTACATTGATTTCGCACACCGACTGTGCCATTGTGCGCTACATGGGCAGAAACACATTTTGGGTGAGATGTGAAAAATGACAGCTATACTACTCATAAGAAGGTGTGGTAAAATGGCAATGTTGAAAATCTGGAGTAAAAATATTGAAAATTCACGAACTTACGAGGTGTGTAGGAACTGCATACAACTCGTATAAAAACAGTAATTTTGAATTTTCAACCAAATTTTCAAAATAGGCTTCTTGAGAGCTCACCTTATGAACACTGGCAGTGTCATTTCATTAATTGGTCCCAAAAAGTGATTTCACGCAGAGACTGAGAAATCACCCTTCGGGCCCGAATAACGCCATGACAGTGACAGTGACAGCATTCACGAGAAGGGGTCCCAAAAACTCCATGTTGAAAATTTGGTGCAAAAATTTCAAAAAATGCCTGAAATATGCAACAAAGTTGAAAAAACCCTGTCTAGCCCATTATACAGCTTACCGGCATTTCCTCAGTTCGCGGTCGGCTTTGAAGAGTGCAGAGGCGTGTTCCAGGTCCACCGCAGATCGCCGCACGGACTCGAGGAAGTGTGGGTGGAGGGGGTGTGGGAGGCAGGCTGCGGGTGGGTGTGGGTTGTGGGGGACAGGGAGACCGCGTGGGACCGTTTTCAATTTACAGGCTGTTTTTTTAAATTGACGACGTGGGATGTTTGCCACGCTGGGGTGGGCACCCAGCATGGCAGAAGAATGGCTGGAGGGGGGTGTGGAGCCAACGGGGGATTGGGCACCCTCGTCGACAATGGCATCAGTTGCCATGCTGGGGTGGGCTCCCAGCGTGGCACCCGGGGGTCGGGGGGGGAACGGGCATGTACGGGAGGTGTGTCATCTGTGCCGTTGCATGACGAGCTTGTCTCTGATTGCAGCAGCACTTTGTTTAGAAGTTTTGTCCACTTTGCATACTGTTGCTGTCAGCGCTAGCATGCTAGCTTATTGGGAATGAGGGACACACCTACTGATCGTGTGCCTGCATTGCGCCAGCAGCAGCTGCGCCTCCAAATCTCCACTCTCCCAATATGTTGACTGCCTCGCAAGCGCGGCAAGCCAACATAAAAAGAAATTCCTCACAATTTAAATCATAAAATGTTGTGTCTGTCTTATTCTTTACAGTCAAAACCAATTTTCTAAGTGCAATAATACCCTCCAGGGTGAGCGGTATGGGCTATACCCACTCTTCCAGGGGCTATAAGGCCCTCCGCCTGTGGCGTCAGGCCTCATTATGCCCCTGGACGGGTGGGTATAGCCCAATACTGCCCACCCTGTTGGGTATTAGTGCCTGCATCTTTTATTGTTACAAAAGGTAGGATCAGACTTTTTGCCCAGCTTTGCTGCAGTGCTGCTTTAAGATGCAGAGTGGAAAAGATTAGGTTAAGTATTTGCTAATGGAGTTTACCCTTTAAGGGGCAAACCAGGTTGTCCTGGTGCACCCTCCCCCCCTTATTGTTGTTGGAAGTGGTTTGCTCAGAAGGGAGTGGGGGGAGGAGGGAGGGACAGGAAGCCAGGACAATGGACATGCTGCAGGAAGGGGAGGGGCTAAAGGGGGTACAGGAAGGTCAGCACAGAGCTGGTTCAGCCACTTTTGCTGAAGATTCGTTTTATGGAGGAACTACAGCACATCAGATTGGTTAAATTGATTGGAGCAGAGATTTGTTAACCAAGTAGGAAGTAAAAAAAAAAAAGGACCATGCCTGGGGAGGGACAGGCTTAGTTCGTAGTTGCTGAGGAATACTGGCGTTTACCTGTGTAAAGAAAGTGGTTAAAATGAGCTTGTGCTAGAATTGCAGGTGATCTTGTTAAAAAATACTGGCGGTTACCTTAGTAAACTGCGTTTTTAAGTGCTTAAGGGAGCCTGCATGAGCATTTCATAGTTGCTGAGGAATACTGACATTTACCTGTGTGGAGAAAGTGGGTAAAAGGGGCTTGCGCTAGACTTGCTTGAGACTGTGGTTTAGTGATGCTTGAGGAGGAATGCTGGAATTTACCTGCGGAAGGAAATGGTGTGAAGAAATTGTGAGAGAGTAGCTTAATGAGACGCTTGAGCTATGATGAACGGGAAAAAGCGGGGAGCTCCACGAAGATAGGGCCTGGTTGTGAAAAGGGCTGCGAGTGGACAGGAGCAACCACTGAAGAGGGGAGAGTCAGTGGAGTGATGGAGCAAGGGACTGGAGTAGCCATGAGGTGTGGAACAGGCTGCGTGTGCAGGCCATGGAGGGCAGCTGCCTGAACAATGAACGAGGGGAGGCTTCAGAGCAAAAAGCTGAGCGAACTACAATTCAGAACTGTTCTGAAATTGGACTCTGCAACTCTCAGAAATTTAGTTCTGTTACCTCTCTAGAACTGTGTGCCTGCACCTGCAAGCCGAGCGGAGGCTTTGCAGACTTTGAAAGGGGTCGCACTGGGGGAGCTTGACGCATGTAGCATTAAAAGGGACCGAAGATGGAATGAGGGAATAACTGCAGGGGCAGGACTGATGCTGAGAACCAGCAGGAGTGGCTGGTGGCCGCAAGCAGGGTGAAGCCATGCGGTGTGACTTCACATGCTGCAGCAAGGGCCAAAAAAGGTGAATTGAGCCTCGGGGATACCATGTGGCATGACGTCACACACCGTGAACAAGGGGGGCGAAGAGTTCAGGCGAGCCCTGAAGTGAGGGCAAGAGAGATCAGTGGGATGCAGGCTTCTAGGGCACGGGGGGGGGAGGGATAGCAGGATAAGGAAGGACAGCAGACGCCACCTTCTGGTGGGTGCGGTGCAGAGGAGAATTGGGCCTGGTAGTCACGAGGCAGGCCTGGAGCCTGCAAGAAAGGCCTGGAGACTGTAAAAAAGTGGTGATTGGGGGGATGGAGCTGGGCCTGCCGGCTATGTGGCATGCTTGCGGTGCAGAGGGGCCCTGCGTTTTTTCTCTACTAACAGTGGGTAATGTAACAAAGGAAAATGCAAAGGAGGCATGTGGAGCCAATCTATTCTGCATTTATCAGGGGGAGGGGGCAGAAAGGTGACAGCAAAAAGAAGGGAAGACACCGCTGACATCGGTGGGTGTAAGGAGGGTGAGAGCGTCCAGTCACGTGGCAGGCCTGATGCCTGCTAATCTGAGGGAAGTGAAAGGGCTAGATGGGGATGGGGCTTGCAGGTCAGTTAGCAGGCCATCGGCCTGTGAGGCAGAAGACTGGATAAGGGGCATTTTTTAGTGCAGTGCAGGGGGAGCTATAGGCGAAGAGAGGAACGCCAGGGTGGAGAGGGGTTGCTAAAAGAAAATAAACAGCCACAGCTTTTGAGCACAGTCAAGACAAGTGGGGGGCAAGGCAGGCTGGGGGAATAAAAAAAACAATGCAAGGTCTTCGCAAGGTTAAAGAGCGACAAGATTTGGTGGCTGAGAATTGGAATTGGCTGATCGAAGCAAGACTGGGACAATAGGGATATTTATTAATAAAATGCCTTTCTTTCAGTTTATTTGCAGCTTTATACAGGCAAGAAGGCGACATGGCACCTAATAAAAACAAGCCCTGAAAGGAAGATGCCTATAAGGCCATCGTGGAACTGGCGGAAAAAGCTAACAAGATGTGGCAGTTGGTGGAAGGAGAGGAGCCAGGGAGATCCGGGGAGAAGAGGAAGGCGGGAAAGGGAAAGGGCGGTGGTGGGAAATGACCAGCGGGGAAGGCGCGGAGCCCCAAGCAGCTGCAACTGCCAATGGTGGTTCCTCCTCGAGCTGCAAGCCCAGTACCACCACAGCATTGTGTACCGGAACTGTCAGTATCTCCTCAACAGCAGGTGGTACCAACACCACTCAAACCTAGACTGGATCCCCCAACCACAGGAGTTCCTCTGTAGATGATGCCACAGCCAGTGGTCCAGCTGCAGGAAGCCAGGCCAAGGTCTCTGGATGATAGCAGGCCACAAGGAACTGATGGTCCCACAGGTACTGTATCAAGCACAGTTGGGAGCAGCATTAAAGAATACATAGGCCAGATTATTACGGCACTGGGGACAGGGGGGTTAGGGCAGATGGAATCCACACTGGCAGAGATCAGGTCAGATAGAGAAACATCAGGAGAGGTGGAAAAGGTGACAGAGAGCACGGGAAGAGGTACTAGGGAGATAGGAGCCCCAGGGATGAGAATAGGAGAGCATGTACCTCTAACAGTGAAGGAAAAGATATGTAAAGTGGAGTACGCAGACATTTTTGCCCTAGTCAGTAGGGAGGCTGCGGCAAAATATGAGGAGACGGAGAGTATTGGGAAGAGTGAGATGGCAGCAGCAGTAGTTTTGCTGGGTAAAAAAGAAGAGGAAAAATTTACAAAAGGTAAGATGTGGGATGGGTGGTTTGTGGGTTTCACCACATACTCGGCTATAGTGCAGGAAAAGAAACCAGAGTTGGGTATCCCTCTCATTACGTACTCACTGATCATTAAAAGAGCGAAGGCAAAAGAAGGGGTAGGCTGGATATATTATGATGAATTTTTCCAGCAAAGGATGGCAACCTACAGGGATGTGAGGTGGGATACAAAGCAGTTAGATTTGTGGACGGACAATGTAACCAATCAATCCACACCAGAGGGAGAGACAGGAAAAAGAGGAGGGGGGAGTACCAAAAAAATGCTGTTGGGGTTATAACAGGGCATCCTGTTCCTGGCCACAATGTTGTTTCCGACATGCCTGCTCAAAATGTGGGGGGGCACATCCTGCGCGTAAATGCTGGACTACCTGGACAAAGAGGGCCCTTGGGGGAGGGGGGCATGGTACAGGCCAACAACTCTTTTGGGAAGGCCATGGCTATACAGGCCAGCTGTGGAATAGAGGAGCTAGAGGCAGAGGATGTGGTGATAGAGGGAATCAAACCTATTGAACAATTAGAGAGATGGGAGGGGGCCAGGAGTGGGGGGATAGGGGGACAATTTCAAATAGCAAAAACCCCTATCAAAATAGATTTGTGGGTGAGATGGTTAAAAGGTTACCCAGATAGAGAGGTGATGGAAACATAGAAACATAGAATTTGACGGCAGATAAGGACCTCTTGGCCCGCCTAGTCTGACCATTTCTCTACCTAACAGATAAGCTGCAGATCCTAGTTAAGCAACAGCCTACTTCCTCCTACCCCCCCACTAGAATTGCCTTATGTCAGTCCCATGCATTCTTGAATTCCCCCACTGTTTTGACTCTATGACCTCCTCAGGAAGGCTGTTCCATGTATCCACAACCCTCTCTGTGAAGAAATACTTACTCGCATTACTTCTGAGCCATCCCCCCTCTATCTTCAAATTGTGCCCCCTTGTTTTTGCACATCTCTTTTTCTGAAAGATGCTACTCTCGTGGACTTTTTTGATTCCCTTGAGGTATTTGAAAGTTTCTATCATGTCTCCCCTCTCCCTCCTTTCCTCGAGGCTATACATCTTTAGTTCCTTTAATCTTTCTTCATATGTCTTCTGATGCAGACCCTGCATCATTTTGATTGACCTCCTCTGGACAGCCTCCACCCTGTCTATGTCTTTGCGGAGATGGGGTCTCCAGAACTGTACACAGTACTCCAGATGTGGTCTTACCAACTTGTCTGTACAGAGGACCAACAACTTACTGTTTTCTATTGTTTATGCCTCTCTCTATGCATCCCAGTATCCCCCCAGCCCTTCTTACTGCCTTCTCACATTGCTGGCCCACCTTTAGGTCATCTGATATTACTACCCCCAGGTCCCTTTCCATTTTTATTACTGTCAGTATCTCACCCCCCATTGTGTACTCTTCCCCTGGGTTTTTGTTTCCCAGGTGCATTACTTTGCACTTCTTTGCATTGAATCTAAGCTGCCATACATTTGACCATTCCTCCAACCTTGCCAAGTCTCTTTTCATCCTTTCCACTCCACCTTGTGTATCAATCCTGTTGCAGATCTTTGTGTCATCTGTAAAGAGACATACTTTCCCTTCCAGTCCTTCTGCAATGTCACTTATAAAGACATTGAAAAGGACCAGCCCCAGTACTGAACCCTGCAGTACCCCACTAGTAACCCTCCTTTCTTCACTGTGGACTCCATTTACTATTACCCACTGTGTCCTGTTGTCCAACCAGTGTTTTATCCAGGCTACCACCCTAGGACCCACTCCCAGGTTGGCTAATTTGTTTATTTATCTTTTGTGCGGACTGTGTCAAATGTCTTGCTAAAGTCTAGGTAGGCCATGTCCACAGCCTCCCTGGTCTACTGCTTTGGTCACCCAGTCAAAGAAATCAATTAGATTTGTCTGACATGACCTTCCCACTGTGAATCCATGCTGCTTTGGGTCCTGTGCCCCACTGGCCTCTAGGTACTCAGCAATTCTTTCCTTCAGAAGTGATTCCATCATTTTCCCTACCACTGAGGTCAAACTGACAGGTCTGTAGTTTCCTGTCTCTGTCTTGCTCCCACTTTTGTGAAGGGGAATCACATCCACCCTTCCCCAGTCCTCAGGTACCACCCCATCCTCCCATGATTTATTAAAAAGGGTAGTCAGTGGTGTTACTAGTTCTTCTCTTAGTTCCTTTAAAATCCTGGGGTGAATCCCATCAGGCTGCATTGCTTTATCCACCTTCATTTTTAAGAGTTCTTTCAGAACCCTTTCTTCTGTGAAAGGACTAATATCAGCCCCCCTATCCCTACCATGTTTCTTCTATTGACCGGATTAGGTATTTCCCCCTGCTTTTCCATTGTGAATACTGAGCAGAAGTATTCATTCAGTATCCCTGCTTTTTCACTGTCTCTCTCTGTGCTCAACCACCTTCCTCTTTGTTTGGCCTCAGTATTCCCACCTTAGTCTTTCTTTGCTCCCTAATGTACCTATAAAAGGTTTTATCCCCCTTCTTGACCGAGTTGGCTATCTTTTCCTCGGTTTGGGCCTTTGCTATTCTGACTGCCTTACCCACTTCCTTCTGCTTTAACTGGTACAGTTCTCTGTCCTGCTCCTTCTGTGTTTCCTTATACTTCCTGAATGCTGTCTTTTTTCCCTTACCTTCCCCGCCACTTCTTTTGAGAACCATAGTGTTTTTTTCTTTTGCTTTGATTTGTTTATTTGCTTCACACAAAGACTTGTTGCTTCTGTGATGGTGGTTTCGATGTTTCCCCATTGTTGCTGCACCCCACCTTCTTGCCTGTTTGCTAGTGCTTTTCTGAGGCACTCTCCCATTTTGACAAAATCAGCCCTCCTGAAGTCCACTACCTTCACTTTTGTGTGGCTTGACTCTACAGCTAAGTTTATCGTGAACCACACTGTTTGGTAGTCGCTTGTTCCCATATTGCTACCCACTTCAAGATCAGAGATCCTCTCTCCATCCCCATTTGAGAGTACCTGGTCTAAGATTGCTCTCTCCTGAGTGGGTTCCAAAAGTAGCTGTCTGAGGCATGCCCCCTGTAGGGCATCGAGAAAGGCCCTGCTCTTGGATGTGGCTACAGCAAAGGTGCTCCAGTCAACATCTGGCATATTTAGGTTCCCCATCAGCAATATCTCCCCTTTCTTTGCCATCCCAAGGATGGCTTCTATCATTTCCTTGTCCATTTCCTCCCCAAGACAGGGGTCTGTATACAACCCCTGTGCAGATTGTGATGCCATTTCCAGTCTCCAGGGTGAACCACAGTGCCTCCTCTCCTCCCTGTTTACCCTTTAGTTCTGTTTCTTTGATCCCTTCCCTTACATAGAGAGCTACTCCTCCTCTTCTTCCCTCCCTGTCTCTCCTGTAGATTGTGTACCCTGGTATGTTGACATCCCAGTCATGGTTCTCTGTGTACCATGTTTCTGTGACTGCCACAATGTCCAGGCATCCCTCTTCCATCTAGGCCACCATTTCAGGGACCTTGTTACCTAGACTACGGGCATTGGTACTCATTACCCTCCATTTTTTAATGGCTTTATTTCTTTTTGCCCCATCCCTGTCCCTGCTGCCTTTGTTTTTTTCTCCATTTACCCTTGCCCTTCTCCCTATTGACTGCTGTAGTTTGGTGTTTACCTCACTAATTACCCTGATTTTTTGGGGGGGCTAGGATTTCCCTTCTCCTCTTCAGTGCATCCCCCTTGGCTAGTTTAAATGCTTGCCACTGAAGCATTTAAACCTATCACCTAGGATCCTGGTTCCCCTCCAGGATAGATGCAGACCATCACACCTGTATAGGCCTGCATCCCTCCGGGTGGAGCCCCAGTCCCCAATGAAGCCAAGTCCCTGAGCTCTGCGCCAGCTTTTCAACCAGTCATTGTATCCCATGGTGCCAAGTGCCCTAGCCTCATCCATGCCATAGGCAGGTAGCACTTCTGAGAAAGTTACCGTGTGTGCTACTTGTCTAAGAACCCTCTCCAACTCCACAAACTCCTGTTGCACTGCTCTGATCCCATTCTCAGCAAGGTAATTCATCCCTAGGTGGATAATGACATCCAGCTCCCTCCCCTTTGCCACTGCTCCCACGATCCTGAGGATTCGTTTCCTGTCCCTCCAAGCCTTGGCACCAGGCAGGCTCCTTACCTCCTTTCCCCTCCCTCCTCCCCCAGTTCTACCTCCCTAACAACAATTGAGTCCCCACCAGGGTTGTTTCCTTCCCCTGTGGGGTCCTGGGCCACCCTCCTGTAGGTCTCCATTGTGGAAGTTCTCAGCATCCTCCTTGGTCTCCACTGCAGGTGCCTCCATTGAGGAACCACACTTTGCCAGAGTGGTGAATGAATTGTGGAGAGGCACAACTGGAGGGATGCACCTCTGTTCCACCACCCTCACCCTCCCTGAGCCCACTGTGGTCCAACCACTCCTCTTTCTTGGCAACCTCTGAGCTAGTGGTGGTGGCCTGGGTGGGGGAGCAGAGTTCCCGAATCCTTGCCTGGTCAGCATGGAGATGAACAACCTCCTCTGCCCTCAGACCAGACAGGTGCCTGAAAATAGGGCAGCAACACAGTTTCCAGAATGTCTCCCAGAAGACTGCTGCTCCACAGCCAGTGCATTGCACCACTCCCCACATGTCTGTGTCCCTTCCAGTTACAGATGCTTTTTTGGTTTTTGTTCTTGTTTTAGTGTGTGCAAGCTTGTGAGTGTCTCTACCCCTATTCAGCATGCTGTGCTTTTAAGGACATGAACAGGTGTATGTTGTTAGCAGTTTTGAGGAAGTGATGTCATAACCCCTGCTATAAAGGAAGTTATGCACTTGGGGTGGGTGGGTGAGGGTAAGGGTGGTGGGAGTAAACCCACGCTGTCCAGAAACAATCACTTACAACTCTTATCCTCCACCCGGGAGTGCCTTCCTTCCTTTCAGACACCTATTTCACAAAGGCTAAGTAACAGGTCTAGTCACAACTGACTGCAAATATCTCCCAGCTACAGTTCCTCCCTGGCAAATTAAAGTTAAAACAAGAAAAGTCCACCCCAAACACAGAATAAATACTAGTTACTTACACAGGTCCAAAAGTAATAATTCAGTTCAGTGTGGTCTAGAAAATAACCTCCTCTTGATTGAGGATGTATTCTTTCTCTCACTCTCCTGTCTTCAATGTGAGAAGGAGACTGCAACACCCTTGATGCAAAAAAAAACAAACTTTTCAGCAAAAAATAAATAAATAAAATAGGGGCAAACAGTAATTTTGCTTAGCCTAATGATAAAAAGTCACAAAAATTTAAGCACCACCTGTAATTTCACAGAAGATATACCCTGTAAGAAACACTTTGCTACAGAGAAAAATAAAGCAGTAACTGAAGATATACCTTGCAAAAGACAATTTGAATCAGAAGATTACAGCAGTAATCTGTTAGCAAACACCTGTAGGCACACCTTGTAATAATGCAGCAGAAGGTATACCCAGCAACAGCAATGTGAAACAGAGAAAAATAAAGCAATAAAATGTTTGCAACAGACAGAAACAATCCCTGTTAGTACAAAACAAAAACAACACACAGTAAATCTGCCTAGGCAAAAGTCTTAATCCTTTCCCTTACTCTGGTAAGGTTCTTAGTTCTGTCCTTTCCAGTAAGCTAAAAGGAAAGAGCTCAGGTGAAGCTAGATGCCTTGGCCAGCAAACCTAGCCTTCCAGCCCATTAAGAAGAGGTTTGAGAACTGGTTTCCCGCTGTGATGCGAAGGCTCAAGATGGGCAAGAGAGGCTAACAACTTGGGGTCGGTTAAGGGGAAGGAAGCAATATTGAAGACAAAGATAGAGAAAGACAAAGCGGCGGGGAGAGTAGAAGGACCATACCCTCCTCCCCCATACCAAATATGAGGATCTTCCTGCTTGGCTTGGTTCCTAAGAAACAGGAAGGGAAATATAGGGTGATTCACCACCTGTCATTTCCAGGAGGGGACTCAGTGAATGATTTTATAAGGGAAGAACACAGCAGAGTCATTTATGCAACACTGGAAGAGGCCGTGCAGATTATTAGGGTGATACCAGATGCATGGATGGCCAAGACAAACATAGAGTCTGCCTCCCGATTGCTACCAGTTAGACGGGAAGATTGGAATCTATTTAGGTTTCAAGATAGGGGCCAGTACTATTTTGACAAGGCCATGCCCATGGGTTGTTCCATAGCTTGTGCCACATTTGAAGCTTTCAGTACCTATTTGCAGTGGATATTCCGGGAACAGACGGGCTACAGAGTAGTCATACATTACCTGGATGACTTCCTGTTAATAGGCAGTGGACAGGAGGAGGCAAAAAAGATGTTGACTAGCTTCCAGAACCTGTGTAGAGAACTGGGGGTACCATTAGCACCTGATAAAATGGAAGGACCCAGTGAGGTTCTAGAATTTTTGGGTATCGAGATAGATGCACAAAAAGAGGTTTTTCAGGTTGTCTGATACTAAGGTATCAAAACTTAGAGAACTGATTCAGGTGCATACGAGCAGAAGAAGGGTGCAATTGAGGCAGGTACAGCAAGTAATGGGACATTTGAACTTTGCCTGTAGGGCAATTGGGCCAGGGAGGACATTCACTAAACAACTAGCGAGGGCTACTGCAGGGGTAACCATACCACACCACTGGGTGGATATCACAAGGGGAGTGAAAGAAGATTTTAAAGTATGGGAAGAATTCCTCAGCAGCTATAATGGTTCCTCATTTTGGCATGATGAGTGGGTTTACAACACAGATCTTGAGCTGTATACAGATGCTGCAGGATGGTTTTGCATGGGGGGCTATTTGAGGGGAAAATGGTTCTCTGAGCCTTGGCCAAGCCACTGGGTGAGAGACGTGAAAGTCAGGGACATCACACTGTTGGAAATCATGCCCATTTGGGCCTGCACCCTGGTATGGGGGGAGGAGTTAAGGAATCAGAAGGTCACATTCTGGTGTGACAACAAATCTGTGGTGGAGGTTCTAAACAACAGGGGCACCAGATCTGAAATGGTCATGGGGGTGTTGAGACAGCTGGTATTAAGAGCTTTGCAACTGAACATGTCATTCAGGGCCAAACACATAGAAGGGGTAGAAAATACCCTAGCTGACAACCTTTCCCATCTTCAGCTGGATCGTTTCTGGATACTGGCACCAGCAGCAGAGGAACAGAAAACACATACCAACGATCATCTGGGACGTTGGCAAGAGGGAGCGGAAATGCTGTTTCACAACTCATAGGCACCACGGACATTGTGGGCCTATGAAGGGGCCTGGTGGGCATTGCAAACATTCAGGGCAACACACCACATGGAAGTAAGTTGGCCACTTACAGAAGAGCAGTTTGGGAGATTTACAGTGGACCAGTGGCAGAGAGGTACGGCCCACACCACAATGGGGGTTTACCTAGCAGGGACTGGTATAATTTGTAGCCTAAGGAGATGGAAGGACCCTATGAAGTCAATGTTGATACGGAGAATGATGCAAGGGTGGAGTAGGTTGCAGCAAAGACCCAAGGATGGGAGACAGCCAATAGCAGACCATTGGCTAGCAAAATTAAAAGGAGTACTGCCAGCAATTTGTAGATCCAAGGATGAGGCACAATTATTTCACACAATATACTTGATGATGTTTGCAGGAGCCTTGAGAGTGAGTGAGGCGGTAGGGCATGGCGGGAAGGACACAGACGGGGGGGGGGGATAGAATAGAGAGACATTACTTGGGGGCAGGAGGACATACAAATCCTAGTTAAAAGGTTGAAAATGGATCAGATGGGAAATGGGTGCGCCATAACCATTAAGACTCATGTGGACGGGACAGTGTGCCCGGTAAAAAGCTCTGTGGGCATACGCCACAGAACACGGGATTAAAGAGGGGAGATTATTTGTACACGGAGATGGGAAGAGAGTGACGGGTTACCAAGTAACGGCCATGCTAAAAAAGGGCATGGAATTCCTGGGCGAGGACCCGGGCAATTATTCTTCTCACTCTTTCCAAATGGGGGCTGCTTCAAAGTGGGCAGCAGCAGGGGAAACAGTGAACAGTATGATGGAAAAGGGACGCTGGTGGTCTGCCAGCTATAAGAGGTATATTCGAGATATACAGGTTTGAGATGAACATGTCAATTTCATGTGGTCTACAGGAGCCAAAAAAAAGAGTGGGGGGGTGGTTAAAAAATATGCAAAATATAAACAAAGTAGGAAGTTGATTATGATGGGCAGACTAGGTGGGCCAAGCGGTCCTTATCTGCTGTCAAATTCTATGTTTCTATGTAAGATGTCTATTTGCTTCACTTCTATAGGTAGAGGGAGGACCACTGAAGTATGGATCTGCAGGCACTCATACATTTATTGGGCAGAAAAGAGAGCAGAGAAAAAAAGCTGGAGGAAAACAGCTGTACCAGGATGCCAGACAACGTAGGCTCGTGTGGCGTGGCATCCGAGGGATGAGATGGGCACAGTTGCTTACTACCCTGAGGGACATGAAGGAAAGGCGGCCCATCCCAGACTTAATTATTTTACACCTTGTGGGGAAGCCATGGGTGGACATTTATATGCAGTTGAAACAAGACTTAGGGAAGATACGACAATGGTGGCCCAGGGTGAGCATAGCCTGGTCAGACATGATACCAAGGAGGATGTGGAGACAGGAACAAAGCCATAGAGCAATAGACAGAGCCATGGAGGAAGATGACTAGAAGTGTAGGAACTTTGGTTAAGAGTATGAGAGGACACGTAATAGTGCGAAGGGTGGAAGAATGGGTAGAAGAATTCTACAGGCCAGATGGAGTGCACCTGCCAGATCTAGCAATAGACATGTTTAATACTGAAATGATGGGGTTTATTGAGGCATGGGGAGACAAGAAGGAGACAAAAAAAAAAAGGGGGGGAAGAGGAAGAATCCTAAAGGGGGTAAGGCCAGTCATCCAATGCAAGCTGGAGACAGGCTTTGGGAAAAGGGGGAGGAAAAGAAATATGATGAGAAGAAGAAGAAACTGAAGGACAAAAGGGTCTCTGTTCTCACCATTACCTACCAGAAAAGAGAAGAAGGCACCCAGGTTTTCACCTGGGGAAGTGAGAAGGGAGAGAGAGAGAGAGAGAGAGAGAGAGAGAGAGAGGAGGGAGGGAGAGAGAGAGAGAGAGAGAGAGAGAGAGAGACAGAGACAGAGGAGAAACTAAAGGGCCATCTCCAGCAGATTGAGATCAGAAGGAGGTGGGTGGAAGAGCGAGGACCACGAGAGGTATTTACTCAGTACTTGCCTCTGTGTTCACTAGGGAGGGGGATGGACATCTACAAAGCAAGGCACAAGGGGATAGAAACATCAGTAAGTGGATCAGGGAGCAACAGAAATGGAGCAAGAGGGAGGGAGAGGTACCCAAGGGTGTCACATCTGGGTAAGGATAAAAGGCCAGTAAGGTGGAGGGACGGATGATGCTATCTCCGCCAAAGGGTGTGGTTAGCCCTCAAGGCCCTAAAGAAAGACAAATCTCCTGGGCCGGATGGCATTCATCCGAGAGTACTATGGGAATTGGCGGACATACTGGCTGCACCCCTGGCGGAGCTTTTCAGCAGGTCACTTGAGACAGGGAGGGTACCTAGGGATTGGCGAGAGGCACATGTGGTACCAATCCATAAACGGGGTCGAGGGAAGTACCAGGTAACTATAGACCCATCAGTTTGACCTCGGTGGTGGGAAAATTAATGGAGAGTATACTAAAGGAAATGATTGGGGGTGTACTTGGAGGAGGTGGGAGGTCTGGATAGTTGGCAACATGGGTTTGTGCCAGGTAGATCATGTCAAACCAACCTTGTGGAGTTCTATGAATGGGTAACATCAGAACTGGACAGGGGTAAGCCTGTGGATGTATTATTCTTGGACTTCAGCAATGCGTTGACTCTGTCCCCACAATGGGCTGGTGGAGAAACTGATGGGGTTAAGAGTAGGCCCTTGATGGTCAGATGGAATGAAAACTGGCTAGCTGGATGCACTCAGAGAGTAGTGGTCTGTGGGGAGCTCTGAACCCTAGAGAGGTTGGTAGTGGGGCACCGCAGGGGGCTCGGTCCTGGGTCCGATCCTGTTTAATGCATACATATCGGACATCAGGAGGGTATAGGGTGTGAAATGAGTCTCTTTATGGATGACTCCAAGATGGAGCAGTAGTTGAGGGAGAAGAGGGAGGTTGGCCCTGCAAGGGACCTGGACACCCTGGAAAGCTGGGCTCACACATGGAAATTAAATTTCAATATCACCAAGTGCAAGGTGTTGCATCTTGGTAGGGAAACCCTAAACACAGGTACACCCTGGGAGGGGAGGCGCTGGAGGCCTCAATAGGGGAAAAAGACCTAGGGGTCATGGTGGATGCATGTATGAATAACTCTGAGCAGTGCAGGAGAGCGGCTAGCAAGGCAAACAGGATGTTGGGATGCATCGTAAGGGGATCTCCTCTAGGAGCAAGGAAGTGATTCTGCCGCTGTACAATGGACTGGTTAGACCACACCTTGAGTACTGTGTACAGTACTGGAGACCACACTTGAGAGGACATACAGCTCCTGGAGAGGGTACAGGGAGGCAACAAAGATGATACTAGGGCTAGGGGATTTGACGTATGAGGACAGACTTAAGGAGCTCTGCCTGTTTTCATTGGAGGAGAGGAGAGACAGAGGGGACATGATTGAGGTCTTCAAGTACCTCAAGGGAATAAATAGGGTAAACATGGTGGGGATCTTTAGACTAAAGCAGGGAGGTATCACCAGAGGGCATGGTTTGAAGTTGGAAAGTGGAAGGGTGAGGGGGGAAAAGAGGAGGAGGTTTTTCACTGAGAGGGTGGTGGACCCTTGGAATGCACTGCCTGGTGAGCTGGTTCAGAGATCCACAGTGGAGGGCTTCAAGACAGAGTGGGACAGACACAGAAAGTGGATGTATCAGATGATGGCCTGTCCCAGGGGGGTGGGGATGGATGATACAGGTTTCTGGAGCACAAGGGATGGGAGGGTCTCGGCACCCAACTAAGGATCTAAGGTTCGAGCAGACTCGATAGACCATAAGGTCTAATCTGCTGGCAAATAGTATGTTAGTACGTTAGGATCAGAGTTGGAGTTTTGGATGCAATACAAATAAAATTGTAAAAAGACATTAATAAATGACAATGAGAAATGGAAATGAAATGATATATATCGATTGCCAATCTGAGCACAACATACAGGTGGTCTGTCTTTTGTAGGGGAAAGAAAGGGGGAATCCGGGACAATGGAGTTTGCCCTCTAAGGGGCAAATCAGGTTGTCCTGGAACACCCTTCCCCCCCTTATTGTTGTTGGAAGTGGTTTTCTCAGAAGGCAGGGGGGAAGGAGGGGGAGGGACAGGGAGCCAGGACAGTGGACATGCTGCAGGAAGGGGAAGGGCTAAAGGGGGTACAAGAAGGTCAGCACAGAGCTGGTTCAGCCACTTTTGCTGAAGTTTCGTTACCACCCACCCACCCGACGAAAGAGAGGGAGAAAGTGATTAATGAAAAGGGATTGAATTGGACTGTCAGAGGTGGATGACAGAGGAAGTCTGGTCGGACAATGGTGGACTGCCAGAGGTGGATGACAGAGGAAGTCTGGTCGGACAATGGTGGACTGCCAGAGGTGGATGGCGGGGGGGAAGGGGAGGGGAAAGGAGGGGATGGGGTAAGGAAAAATAAATATGATGAGAAGAAAAAGAAACTGAAGGACAAAAAGCGGTCTTGGTTCTCACTGTTACCTACCAGAAAAGAGAAGAAGTCACCCAGATTTTTACCTGGGAAAGCGAAGAAAAGAGAGAGGATCATCGTTGGAGTTTTGGATGCAATACAAATAAAATTGTAAAAAGACATTAATAAGTGACAATGAGAAATGGAAATGAAATGATGATATATATAATAAATTGATTGCCAATCTGAGTACAACAACATACAGTTGGTATGTCTTTTGTGGGGGAAAGAAAGGGGGAATCTGGAACAATGGTCTTAATGCCCATACTTTACCCCTCCCAGGCTGACTGCTTTTATTGCTTTTACAAAGAAAGGGCTATATTGACAACAGAACTTGTTTCTAACCTGAACATGCAGCTGAAACAATGAATGATATGACAAAATCTGTTTCAAAAGTATGTTAGCACTCAGAATGGCTCAAAAATCTGACTATCACTGAGCAAAACTACATTGATAGTTACACAAAAGTTGACCTTGGTACTGTGGTATTGCTGCAACTGTGAAAAAAGTGTCTCAGATTTACCACTACCATGGAAAAAAAAACCTGCAATGTTATTCAGTACATCTTTTTACAGTGGTAGCAGCACATTGCAGTAATTTTTTTCCACAGTTGCAGCAAATACCGCAGTACCAATCTACTTTTATATAACTACCACTGTTTCAATATTTCAAAAAGCTGGGCTTCACAAAAAGGACAGATCAAAAATTGTGGAATAAGATAAATTCATTTATTATGTTGCTTGCACGCATGTGCAAGAAACATAGTGCCATAATCCGAGTTTTTGGAAGTGTGGCAGCCCTCTTCCAGTTCAGTCAGTGTGTATGCAGGCGTGGCCTCAGTTCTCCAATCAACGCTGCAGCTGTCAATTACAGCAGTTGAAAATGCAGTGCCATACAGTTGAAAGGGGGAGCTACGATTCAGTGAGCAGTGATAAGATATCGCCTGTTTCATGCGTGCCTCTAATTACACGCACGCATTCACCCATTTTGCCTATTTTCAGGTGCGACCTGGGAGGGGGATACAGATGAATGTCAACTGACCTTGAACCAGATTAAGCTGTTGGTGGTATTTTTAGTGAATGGCTGTGTAAATGCAACACTGCTGTTGCCATTTATTTTACTGTGTGGTCCGGGGCGGGTAATCTCGGGCTGTGAGAAAGCAGATGAAGCAGCAGTGGCTGGCTGGCCTGCGGGTGGTGGCGGCCCTGCCACATGTGTGAGCAGCCTGAGCTGTGAGGTGGGCTGTAAGTGGCGACTCCTTGGCACTGGTCACACAGCAAGATGTGGAGACAGCCTCTGCACCCACATCTCCCTCGCGTCGGTCCCGCACCAGTGGGCCGGGGCCAAGCCCACTTTTTGCTGAGTCATATGGTGGTGGCTTCTTTGCTTTATAATCCCCAGCCAGCCTGACACTTCCCTGTCTGCTGGTTGCAAGAGCGAACCCTCTCCTGTGGAAGTTGTGATGGTTATTGGCTAGGCACCCTAATCCATTTTCAGGGGTGGAACGGGACTGTCCATATGCAGTTGGTGCTGGGACTCCCTCAGAATAATTTCACCACTAGGTTTAGTGGCTAGTAGGATAACTCAACTGCCCTGTCAGCGTGCGAATGGGAGAGCCCCGTTATACAGTTTGCTTTTTTCCAAGTTATGACGTCTCAGCCTCAGCTTCCCGTTGTCTTGGAAGTGAACTAGAATCTTTAGCTGTCAGGTTGTGAAAATGTGCAGCAATTTTTGTCTCCCCTCAGTCCTTGTTAAGGATTCTTCCCAATTGATCAGTTCGTAGTGCATTCATCATCAGAACTAAATACGAACAGTATGTACCTGACTCGGGCGTTTTAGACGTAAATGTTTTTGTCACTGTGTGCCAGTGAGATTCATTGATTAATCTGTGTGCAACTTTTAGGACCGTCATTCTTCTGTGGCACTACATATTGAAGGTATCTTGTTTGCCAGTTCATTCAGCAACTCTAGATATGAACAGCAAGACAAACTTGATGTATACGATAGAAAGACAGTGGACAGATTTGTAAAATTTCTGTCCTATAGAATTTCTGCAATTTATGAAACCCCAGACTAAAACTGTATTGAGAGGTCCCTTCAGAAAAGCTGCTTAATTATATTTTGTATTTTTGAATTAGATGTGCTGCTTTGCATTTGTTACTGTGGACAAAGCCTTTGTGGTCATTAAGCTGGGTTAATTCCCTTATCTCCCAAATGTTTAAGGGGCTCTATTCTCAAGCCTAATAAGGAATCCCTATTCAGTTGAATTAAATTCCACTGTCTGGTCTGGAGGGCACGCTGATTGGCTAGCTGTCTTTGGTGTCTTTTATCATCAGCATCACTCCACTGGTCAATACATTAAATGAATAATGCCTGACAGGGTGGGTGTTATGCTGGGATAACATCCCACCTTGGGTGGTTGGGCCCGAAGCCACCGGCCGAGGGCGTCCAACACCCGAGAAGGGATGTTATCCCAGCATAACACCCACCCTGGAGGGCATTATTCCTATTATACAATGGCTCGTTGTTTTATACAGAAAAAATAATTTTAAAGAATTTTATTTAGTGTTTTCAAATATTTTTTTTAAGAAAAAATGGTCCGGCTCTGCCATAACATCAGCAGGGATGTTATGCCAGGATAACATCCCTGCTGTGATGGCCAACTGACCAATCAGGAGCCAGGATTTTTTCTTGCCATTGTATAATCTTTTATAAAGGACAGTCAAGAACATATTTTATAATGCTTGCTAGAAAGTATGTCCCTGTGAGAGAGGGGGCATTTTGTACCTTTAAATATTTATGCTTGTTGTTATGTCACAGGTTCTAGTGTATCATTGTTGGCTCAGCGGTGCAAGAAATGGTTCTAAGAGAATGAACTATGCTTTTTAAATTGGTAAATAGTGTTCCATGTGAGATAAATTAATAATTTTTATCTAGAAAACAAATTTGCAGTCAACTTCCTAAGCATTTTATTGCAGTCAATTAACTGATTAAACCATAGTTTTGTATTGCTACATTATGTCAAACACAGAAATGTTCAGTCGATGTCAAATTCTAGGGGTGTACTCCCCAGACTAACACAATAGCTTCCCACTATGTGGCTCATGTAACCATGATAAATCACATGTGATTTCTAACAGTCTCCATCAAGAATTGCAAGACCCTCATGTCCTGTGCATAGTGGTCTCGTGCAAAAGTGTTTAAAGTTTGTTTTTTTCCACTGGCTAACTGCACTGATCAAGGGACCTGTTCTGGCATGACCTGGCCCTAGCTAGGTAAAGTATATGGTGTTAACAGGGTTAAAGCAATGTAGTGATACATTTTTCACAATATTTACAAAAAAACGATGCCGCTAATTGTTGCCACAGATTAAATAAGTGCACACTTTTTTGTAGTTTAGTAAAATAAATGGCAACAGCAGTGTTGCATTTACACAGCCATTCACTAAAAATACCACCAACAGCTTAATCTGGTTCGAGGTCAGTTGACATTCATCTGTATCCCCCTTCCCCAGATCGTACCTGAAAATAGGCAGGATTTGTCTAGTCTAGTGCACTTACCCGGTCAACAAAAACTAAATATATAAAACCATGCAGCATTGCAGCATATGTAGTGCAGTTGCAGATAGAGGCAATCAACAGGTGCCCCACAAGTTGTTTTGAGGAAAGAATGGGAAGGAGGCAGTTCATAGTCCCAAGGGAAGAGTGTTCAGAGGGATGGTCCAGTTAAAAAGTGGGCAGTTTTTGGACCATCCCACTTCATAAGAAGAGAGAAAAGTTAGTTTTTTTTTTTTTTTGTTAGTAACTATACTGTGTGTGTGTGTGTATGTATATATGTGTGTGTGTATGTATATGTGTGTGTGTGTATGTATATGTGTGTGTGTATATATATATATATATATATATAAATATATATATATATACACACACACACAGTGTATGTCAACAATGAAAGGTTGAGCTCTGAGAGAATGTGTGTAAAATAAAAAAAAAAAAAGTAGGAGTTTAACCAGCAGACGGGAGAGTATGTGAGCATTGGGTGGGCAGATGTATAAATGGGTTGGTGAGTGGACAGCAAATGAACCTGATGAAACAAATGTAAGATCTGCATGAAGATCTGTTCAGAGTGGGCAGGTGGTAGAGTACAGCACTTTTCCATCTCACTCCAAAGTCTGGATAAGTCCGGCAATCCGGGAAACATAGAATTTGATGGCAGATGAGGACAGTTTAGCCCACCTAGTCCGCCCATTTTCCTACATAATGGATAAGCTGTATATCCTAGTTAACCAACAGCCTACTTCCTCCTGCCCCCCACTAGAATTGCCTTATGTCTGTCCCATGCTTTCTTGAATTCCCCCACAGTTTTTGACTCCACAACTTCCTCAGGAAGGCTGTTCCGTGCATCTACAACCCTCTCTGTGGAAAAAAATACTTCCTCACATTACCTCTGAGCCATCCCCCTTCAATGTATTTATTAATAAAAACAAGAAGTGAGCCACGTTTTCCCAGCACATCACTGAGAAGAATTGCGCCCCAGTTCAGGGTTCTCGGTACCAATGCGGCCTGGCCCAGTCAACACATGCAACCTGTTGCACAATAGAGCCTGCGCCGCTAACCCCCGTGGAGCCAGGCACGCGCCTCCCATGGCAGCATCCCTGTAAGGGACAGCAGTCAGACTCATCCTTGATTGGCTGTCACCCACGAAACTTTTGTTCCCCCCCTCCCTGCCGTCCAATCAGATGTCAATGTGGTAATGATGAGGGTGCGGGACTTGTCAGAACGGCGAGGGTGGGTGGGCTCATGGCGACTGTTCCTGGGCTCAGGATCAGACGGTGACATACACCACATCTGTTGGAGTGCTTTAGGCATTACAGTGGTGTTGTGCTCCCAAGGATCCTGTTTATGTAACCTAGCAGATCCGGAATAAAAAAAAAATATATTATTCTCAATAATAATGATGGGGACAGGGATTGACCCAAAATGCAAACCCTCGATTGCAGCTTCCCTAACGCAGATGCAAAGCAGTGCTCATGTCCCCATTCTTGCATTAAAATTTGTCCTCCTCTGTCAAGCTACCCTGCCCCAGGACTTAACTTGGTGGACCACATTCCTAAAATCTGGACTAGCTGGACCAGACGCATGTTGCGCCAGTATTGCTGGCCTGGCCACTTGGGACGGACTGACCAGTCCAGAGGGTGGCGGGTCGGTTTTCACCGATACCCCCGTCGCCATGTAAGGGGTTCGTCTGTGCCCTGTCTTATCTGCACACAGGTGCTTTTTTTTTTTTTTTTTGCAAAACAGCTTGCATGACTCGCCAGTGAGCTGCTGCCCTGTATGCAGTCAGATGTATACTGTATGTTTTGCATGCATTTTTTTTCCTGCAGTGATGCATACTAGTTACTGCCAAAATTGGGATAAATAGTTACTGATGCAGAATACCTAGACGAGTTAGATGTGTAACCTTATACTGTTTTCCTGAGCCAGCCTATATACAGGAATTTTTTTGTAAGGTAGTGAGAGAAATATTAGCCATATCGCAACTCTTATGAGTTAATATAATGGTGGAAACTAATTATTTGACCCCGAGCTAGTCAGTTGACCTCCCAGTGAACCACCAACACTGTTTGAAGCAATTAGCTGCTTTTACTATTTACTACAAATATTAATAACTAGATTTAATTTAAAAGTTGTGAGACTTTGCCATACTCTTTTTAAAAAGTGCCTCTCAGCTAAAACTAAAACAATTCAGTCATGAAAAACTGCATACTGTGCATACAATTAATCGTATTTATGTTCCCGTTGCCTATTATCAACACCTAAGGTATATTTTACCAAGCTCATTGATGATAATACAAATTGCAGCTATTTGTTCTCATTATTTTAAAACAATTATGCACACACCATTGATCAACAGGTCTGCTACTGTTGGAGCAGACCACTATTTCAGGCTGGTAATCGCTGAATTCCGTAGCATTCGCACTGGGCTCAAAGGCATATGGCATTATTTCAGAACGGAACATGACAGCACTGTCATACTCCTAATCAACAGAGGACATTACTAAAGCAAATATAAACTGGAGTAATTAACAGATTAAGTCCCTGCAAAGGGCTGAGGTGAGAGAGAGAGAGACTATTTCTAATCATTGTATATGTTCACTGCCCCGTTTGCCTGTCTGCGGTCTCGATGAGAACTGTGGATCGCCGAGTAGGATCTTTTATATTCTGAAAATGTTAGCAGAAGGTGTTAAAAACATAAATTAGCATAACTGTCTTGCATTAAATACATGACAATGCAAAAAAACGATATGAGGGGCTCTGAATTTGAAACTGTGAATTGCACAGCAGGGAAATGTCTGAATCAGCGCTGATCAGTGTGGCTCTGCAGACGACGGAGCCAGTGCCGTGGTAACTGAATTTCAAATATTTATTTATTTGCATCTGAATATAATCTAGATGAATGAACAAAGTTAGGAGGCATAACAAGACATTTGGCAATACTTTATTTTTTCCAGGAAAAAATACATAAACCGAATAACAGTCCCGTGCCATCATCCTTGGATCACTGACAGTCTGTCACTCGCACTGCAGCCATTGATGTCAGTCCTTGAATGATGTCAATGGCAAACAGGGCTCACCAGGGATCAGGACATTGGGCATTTTTTTAATGCGTATATGTTGCTGCCAATAAACTGAAATATATCTAGTTTGGCAGTGAAAAACACATTATACAATATTTGTTGGTTAAAAAGGGTCTTTATTATTTAAACAATCCCACATAATGGCATAGCCAAAACAATCATTGCCCTTGATCTTGAAGATCATATAATCACAAATATGGAGGACAATCAATAACTGGTGTATTGACAGCATTATATCCTAAACCTCTTCTTAATTGTATGTAATGGAATCTGGTGAATAGGTAAAACAGAAAAAAAATTTGAAACTGCAACCAATAAAACATGGAAATATTTATTGAATGATACCTAGTCAGTATCCTTAGCAGTTCTTCCTGGTAAGCTATGACAATACTCCTTTGATGTTTTGTTAAAGGAGAGGATTTACTTGTAGCTTCTAAATTGTTTGTTCTGCCCTTTGATTGATTCCCAAGAACCAAATTAGCCTTTCCCAGATTGGCTTCCACTCTCTTTTTATTAGACTCATACAGAAATCAATTTTTCCCTTTGGCTTAGCCATTTTTTTAATGACATTTTTGGTGACCTTGACAGGACATTGTTTTATTCAGAAAAAAAGGAGAATTATGGACATTACGTAGTAAAATATTGGATCATTCAGGCAATCTAGATAAGTCATGGTTAGCTTCAGATAAAATATTGCATGGGAAATGGACCTGTTTAGATTTTATAGATAGTCCTGAAGACAGAAGATTAGTTCCCAAGTTCAGGTTAGAGTTATATGACAGGAATCAGTTGTCTTATAAACAAAAGAAAACTGGAACTTCATCTCCTTGTCTTGTGGTTTACCACAAATTGATACTTTGAAACATGTTCTATTAGTCTGCCCATTTTTATGGAGTAAAGAAAAGGCATTTTGGGTGCAGTATTAGCCCACATTGAATGCTCTTCAAATGATATTGTCATATGGATTTTTACTTCAAATTCTGTCTGATGGAAAGTCTTTCTTTTCTTAAGGCAGATAAGATATTTGCCCAGGAGCAACAATAATTAATATAATCACGTATTCGCTGGACGCTTTCTCTGTATGAGATATTAGGAGGACCTTTATCACTCATTTTTAAGTTGCTTGCATGCATGTGCAAGAAACATAGTGCCATCATTCGAGTTTTTGGAGGAGTGGCAGCCCTCTTCCAATTCAGTGTGTTTGTAGGCGCAGCCGCAGTTCTCCAATCAACGCTGCAGCTGTCTATAACAGCAGTTGAAAATGCAGTTTACCACCCTTTCCCCTATGCCCAGCCTACCCAGCTAGTTTATCAGCCTCCTATATGGAATGTAGTCAAAGGCTTTGCTGAAATCAAGGTAAGCATTGTCCACTGCCCCACCCTAATTCACTTCCTTTGTCACCCAGTCAAAGAAATCAACCAGAGTTGTCTGACATGATGTCCCCACTGTGAATTCATGTTGTCCATGGTCCTGGGCTCCGATGGCTTCTAGATGCCCCACTATTCTTTCTTTAAGCAATGTCTCCATGATCTTCCCCACTACTGAGGTGAGGCTGAATGGCTATTGTTCCCCGCCTCCTCCCTGCTGCTGGACTTGTGTAGAGGGACCACATGTGCCCTCCTCCAATTCACTCATGTTGAATGACTCAGCGAACATGGCTGCCAGAGGTACTGCTATCTCCCTTCGCAGTTCTCTTATTATCTTTGGGTGTATGCCATCTGGTTCCATCACTTTGTCTACCTTCAATTTACTGAGCTCCTGTAAGACTCTTTTACCTTTGAATAGACTATTGTCCACCTCTTCACTCCCTTGGCAACTGCTGTACTGCTGTGGCCCTTGCCCCTTCCACTCTTCTGTGAATACTGAACAGAAGGACACAGTGCATGTCTTGGGCGGAAGGCATGGAACTATCACTTCCAAATACCTAAACAGCACATACAAGCAAGCAACATTCGGCATTGACAAATGCTTGTTAAGATAAAAAACACAGCAAGCAACCTCCAGCTGCCACCAATGACCATTTCACATACAGTGCTTTTTCAAGGCGAAGTGTCCAGCTTTTTGGAATTTTGAAACAGTTTGCTGTGAACACTGTGGATCCAGATTTGAACCTGTACTTCCTTCTGGTAAAGAAACTATAACTACCACTGTAGATTATCGGAAGAAACCTTGAAACTGCATTACCAGGTAAAAAACCTGACAGATGGCAACCCTACTTCTATGTTGTACGTGTTGAAGGCCTTGCTAAAGTCTAAGTAAGCCACATCCACCGCCCCCTCAGATCTATTTCACTGGTCACCCCATTGAAGAAATCTATCTGGTTCATATGCCATGACACCCCTCCCCTCCCCGTGAATCTGTGCTGCCTTGGGTCTTGTAACCCACTGGATTCAAGATACTCCACAATAATATTCTTCAAGTGACTCCATTAGCTTCCTCACCACTGATGTCAGACTGACCAGCCATAGTTGCCAGCCTCCTCGATGCTACCGCTTTTATGAAGCAGGACTACATCTGCCCTCCTCCAGTCCTCTGGAACCACTTTCCTGAGTTCTTTCTCTCAACACCCTTGGGTGTACCCCGTCTAGCCCTATAGCTTTGTCCACTTTCAGATTTGCAAGTCCTTGCAATAATGTCCCTTCCTGGGTGGAGGTATCATCCCTTCACCTGGCAGAGGAACAGGGGGATGCATTGGAGGTTTCTTCTGACCTCAGGATCCAAACTTGTTGTGTTAGGGTTGATCCCAAGTGGTTCTTAATGTCATCATGCCATCGTGAATTTCTGTTAATGGTCTCATCATGTCCGTAATTTCCATCAAGATTCCCTCATGGGGATTCTAGGTTCAACAACATCCTTTTTCTTGTTTGTCCCTTTGTCTGGGTCTGTCTCAGTCTCTGGTTCTTCTGTCTCTCTCAGCTCTGGCATTAGGGCAATATAGTCAGGAGGATCTCCGTTGCATTTGGCCAAGCAAAGTCACAACAATAACACAGTCAAGTGAATGGCTCCTGTTAGCAGCTGATTTATTTGCTTACAAAGTTCCAAAATGGCAGTATGCGAGCTGGAGCTCTAAGGATGGTGCATGCTAATGAGGTGGCCTGCCTCAAAAAGAAAATCCAAACAAACAACAGCGGCACTCGGAATGCTGGTGCAAACAATAATTTATTCTGCTAAATGCAAATCAAATAAACACAGGCACACAGAATTCAAGCAGATGTCCTGCAAACACACAAGCTACCCCAGCGCTCCGACTCAGAGTGTGAGTCTTTCTCAGGGGGTGTGGCTTAGAGGAAAGACATGTGATTTATACAGTAATCTCATCAATATTCCTGATATTTAAACTAGACCACCTGATTTGCACAAGCATTCCAAGTGCCGCTGTCCTTTGTTTGGATTTTTATTTGCTTACAGTCAAGGTCCTCCACAGATACCCCACATTTACAGTAAACATATTGCAACAAGTCCTTCCAACCACATTAGGTAGGAAGACAGCTTTTGTCCCAGTCTTCTGACTGGTGGGTCAGAAGTACCATAGAAGCTCTTCTTCAGTTTTAGTGTGCCAAACAGTCCATCAGGAGCAGTTAAATAGTCTACATTAGTGGCTTGAGATGTCTGCAGATGAGAGATCAGACAGCATCCTGAGCAGGGCCATGAAGACCATTCCATATAGAAACATAGAATTTGACATCAGATAAGGACCACTTGGCCCACCCAGTCTGCCCATTTCCCTACCTAATGGATAAGCTGCAGATCCTAGTTAACCAACAGCCTACCTGTGAATGTTTCTCTTCATCCAGGTGGCCACTCTTGAACCATCTGGGTAGCCTGGCCCACCCAAGTATCAAAATCTTCTTCCACCACGGGAATGGATTTGACACAGGATAGAGTTCTGAGTCCCTAGTCTTGGGTACATATATTCCCAAACTAGCATGCTTTACTCTTGTTTTATTCACAGAGTTTAAATCACATTTCTGATGAGGGGTGCTACTGGTTTTGTAGCAAGTGACAACAGAGTTCGGTACACATCTACCCCCCCCCAAGTAAATCTGAGAGGACAAAATTTATTTCTAACAAAAGAAAAAAGAAACAAGCATTTGTCAATGCTGAATGTTTGCTTGCTGGCATTAGCTGTGGAAGTGCGGGAGTTAGACAGATGCAGTATAGGAATGGCATTGAAGTTTTGAACTGATGCCAACTTCACCCTCACTCTGCAGAGCTGGACAGGCATTGGGGTGTGCCTCTAGGTCATCACCCATGACGGTCATGACATTTCACCTCACCCTACCCTTCAGACACTGACAAGTGTCAAGGTGTGCCTTGGGGTGTTTGGGCTTTACATTCACCTCAATCCATAAGGAAATACACTGAAATGGGTGTAGTATAGGAGAATGAGGATGAACTCGGGGGGCAAAGGATCCAAGGCACACCTCGATGCCTGTCACTGGCTGCAGGGTGGGGGTGGAATGGCATGATCATTACTGTCGACAATCCCAAGTCACACCCCTGACGCCTGTCAGTCTCTACAGGGTAGGGTGTTATTGTAGAAAACCCTAATGCCCTGGGCATTTCTTGGTATTTTTACTCCAAGTTTTCCACATGGGCTGTTTGTGACCCCACCGCATGAACAGTGACATTATCAGTTTGTTAGGTGAAAGGTGATTTTGCACAGTGACTGCGCCATTTGACACCATAGGTGTGAAAACACATTTTGAACAGGATGTGAAAGTGACAGGTGTACTGTTCATGAGGAGGTGTAAAAAATGGCATTGTTGAAAATCTGGAGTGAAAATATACAAAAACTGGTGAAGTCACGATCATGCGTAGAAACTGTGCAACGTACACCCATAATGTAATTAGTTTGGTGATTTTTTATAGCAGATTTTCAACATAGGCACTTTGGGATCTCCGCTCATGAACAGTGTCACTGTGGTTTTTGTAATCTGTCCCAAACACTAATTTCCCACAGTGACCACTAGTCTGTGCTGGAAGTGCGAAAACACATTTCAGCCACAGTGTGAAACATGACAGCTGTACTGTTCATAAGGAGGTGTGGAAAAATGTCAATGTTGAAAATCTGGACTGCAAATATTACAGATTTGTGAACTTATGAGGGTGCGTGACAATTACGCTATGCACGCTTGTAACAGAGTCATTTTATGGACTTTTGTCACCAAATGTTCAACATAGCCATTTTAACACCTCTGCTCATGAACAGTGTCACTATGATTTTCTTAATGTGTCCCAAACATTGATTTTGCACATCAACCGTGCCAATGTGCGCTATATGTGCGAAAACACATTTTGGGTGAGATGAAAAATTACAGCTGTACTGTTCATAAGGAGGTGTGGTAAAATGGCAATGTTGAAAATCTGGGGTGAAAATATTATAAATTTTCAAAATTACAAGTGTGCATAGGAACTGTGCAACGTATGCTGGTAAAACAGTAATTTTTGGAATTTTTTCACCAAATTTTCGACATAGGGTTTTTGGGGACCTACCTCATGAACTGTGACACTATGGTTTCATTACTTGGTCCTGAATGGTGGTTCTGCGCAGTGATTGTGAAATCACCTTTCAGGACTGAATAACAAAATGACAGTGACCGAGTTCATGAGGTGGGGCTCCAAGAACCGAATGTTGAAAATTTGGTGAAAACAATTCCCCAAAATGGCCGAGATATGCACTAAAGTTGAAAAAAAAAACCATTTATGCCATTATACAGCTTATTGGCTTTTCTTCAGTTCATGATCAGCTTTGAAGAGTGGAGACATGTTCCCTGTCCACCGAAGATCTTAGCGCTGGGCTCTGGAGGTAAGTATGGGGTGCGGGGGTGTGGAGAGGTGGGTGCGCAGAGGGTGGGCACAGGTTGGGGGAGGGGGCAAGACAGTCAACGAGGGACTGTTTTTTGTTTTCAGTTTTTTTTTCTTTTTAGAAGACAACGCAGGACTTTTGCCACACTGGGGTGGGCTCCTAGCGTGGCAGCTGGAAGTTTTTTTGGGGGCAGTGGAGTTGACAGGGGATTGGGCACCCCCATCAGCTATATGGACTTTTGCCATGCTGGGGTGGGCTCCCAGTGTGGCAACTGGAAGTCTGTTTGAGGGAGGCAGCAGAGCCGACGGCGGACTGGCAACGCCCGTCGGCTATACAGTGTGCAGGGGGGAGTGCATAAGCATGCTGAGGTGGGCTCCCAGCATGTTACTAGGGTGTTTGGGGAGGAGGGAACTAGAAAACAAAGATGCTGTCTATGACAGCTGTGTTCAGATGCAGTGCTGAGTGTAGGCACTTTGCATACTGCTAATGGCAGTATGTAAATTGCCTGCCGATGGCAGTTTTGCAAATTGCCTACATGTTACCGCCGCTGATTGTAGCAGTCTTTTGCTTTCAGCTGTACACCACTGCATCTGAACTGCTGCCATAGACAGCTCAGACATTTATTGGTGCGGTGAGGCAGCGCCTGCAAGAAGGAGAAGGGCATTGGAAGCTGAGAGGCACACCTACGAAAATTCGCATGGTGGCACTATGTTTCTTGCACATGCGTGCAAGCAAACATAAAAAGGAGACCGGCACCTGCTGTAAGGTATATGTAATCCGAATGGTATTCCCAGATAAGACAAAAGCTGGGGACCAAGTGGAACTTCTTTTTTATCATGGCACTTTTTCTCCCCTGCCAGTCGGCCCTCCATCCGAATGACCCCCCCAGTCCCATCCGCCAGCCAGAATCACCAGCTTTTACCTGCCCAGCCCAGGAGCAGCATCTGCGGGAAGTCAGTCTTCACCCTGCTGTCGAGCATTTGCTCTGCTTTTTTTTTTTCCTCCCGGAGACCTCAGGAGTCAGCATGCATGCACATGGAGATGCGCATGCACCGAACAACCCCACTAATGGCCTGCTTCTCCCACCCCCTGGCCTACTGCCCAGGTCCCCTCTGGCCCAAGCTTCCTCCAGCCTTCATTGGGAGTCAGCCATCAGCCGAGGGATGCCATGTTTCCTCTCCAGAGAGGAGAACCTGCCTATTGGCAGCTCCATCCAGCTCCGCCCTCCCTCCCCGTGCCGACCTCCAACACCCCAGGCTGGTTCCCAAACCCAAGTCGCCAGCATGGGTCAAGGTAAAGCACCAGCACCTTAGCCCTCTATGCCACTGGGCCAGCTACAAAGTGGAACTTCAATTTAAAGTATCTTCTCTATTAAATTGCTTTAAAAACATTTTTAAGCATTGTCCATTTGTGCAAATGATAAAAGTGCAAAACAGCAAAAGTCCTCATATTTAAAGTCCAGATTACCAAATCACAACACCTCCACTTAAACTCCTTCTCCTTTGTGGCATACAAATATACAAAAGTTGCGGAGTTGCAAGGGTGCGTGGCAAATATGCAAGGCACGCTTTTAGCACTGGCATGATTATTAGGCACGGCAAATTTTCAACATAGGCATTTTAGACCTGTGCTCATGTACAGTGTCACTGTCTTTCTCAAAGTGTCCCAAGAAGTGATTTCGCACAGCGACCACGCTATTCTGCGTTGGAAGTGCGGAAACACATTTTGGGCAGGATATGTGAAGTGACAGCTGTACTGTTCATCAAGAGCTGTGTAAAAATGGCAATGGTGGAAATCCAGAGTGAAAATATCACAAATGCATGACGATATGAGCATGCATGCAATCTGCCAATGCACGCTCATAACCCAGTCATTTTATGGAGTATCAGCTCCAAATTTTCAACATAGGCATTCTAGGAGCCCTGCTCATGAACTGTGTCACTGTCATTTTCATAATCTGGCCCAAACACTGATTTCCTACAGCGACTGTGCAATTGTGTGCTGGAAGTGTGGAAACACATTTCGGGCAGGATGTGGAAAATGACAGCTGTACTGTTCACAAGGAGGTGCAGAAAAATTCCAATGCTGAAAATACTGCGTTAAAATATTGCGAATGTGCGTAGTTACGAGCCTGCGTAGCAACTGCGCAATGCACGCTCGTAAAACAGCCATTTCTTGGATTTTTCCCACCAAATTTGGAACATAGGCTTTTTGAGAGGCCACATCATGAACACTGGCACTGTCATTTCGTTAATGGGCCCCGAAAGGTGATTTCGGCGCAGTGACTGCAAAATCACCTTCGAGGCCGATCTAATGCATGACAATGACAGAATTCATGAGGAGGGCTAAAAACCCCATGTTGAAAATTTGGTGCCAAAATCCAAGAAATGCCTGAGATATGCAACAAAGTTGAAAAAACCCTATTCATTGCATTATACAGCTTACGGCATTTCCTCAGTTTGCGGTTGGCTTTGAAGAGTAGAGAGTGTTCCGGTCCACTGAAGATCATCAGCTGGAGTCAGAAGTAAGTATGGGGTGAGGGAGGGTGAGGAAGGCAGGGTGTGCAGTGGGTGAGTGCGGTGGAGGGATTTAGACTACGAGGATGGTTTCGTGATTCTAGGTAAAAAAAAAGCGTTGTGGGACAGTTTTACAATTCCAGGGCATTTGGAACACTGGGGTGGGCTCCCAGCATGCCACCTAAGTGGGTTTTGGGGTTAGTAGCCAACGGGGACTAGGCACCCTCGTCGGCACTAACACGGGGAGGGTAATGCCGCGAGATTGGGCACCCATCGGCAAACAAAAGTCGGGGGCATGAGCCGGGGATTAGGCCCCTTGGCATTCAACAGTTGGGGGGGGTTATGCTGGACGGAGTGGGCTCTGCCCGCGCGGCAGACTAAGAGGGGGCGCAAATAAGGATTGGGCCCCCCGGCATCTCCACATTTATGTGGGGATGCCAACAGGGAATGGGCCCCCATCGGCACACAAACATGAGGGGGTTGCTGACAGAAGTTAGGCACCCCATGTCGACAGAGACTGAGGCGTGGCGGGACCATGGCCATAATGGCGGTGAGCATGTCAGCAAGGACCACTGCATATGACGATTGCAGCGGACCCTTTGCTTGATGTGTTCGCCCCATTATGTATGCATGGTGTGGCAGTGGCATGCAGGCTGATTGGGGAATGAGGGACGACTACCTACTGATGTGTGCCCCTGCATCTACCACCAGCAGTCAGCACCCCCGGGCTAATCCAAGACTGCTCTAAGACAAGTTAAGCCATAAGCCAACATAATGAAGACTAAGAGATACCTTGCCCATGGATATAAAACTATGGAAATATACAATTTAGGCAGATTTTTTTTACCTCCCAGATTTACTGGGGGGGAGGGGGGTGATCTGGACTCTGTTTGTTGTCACTTGCCACAAAACCAGTAGCACCCCCATCAGAAGTGTGACTTGACCTTTCTGAATAACTATATTTTGTGTTTTTCCTCAATCTGACTTATTCCCCAGCAGCCCACTGCTCCTGCATGTGCATGTCCAACATCGTACAGAAGTGCCTGTAAACTCATGCATGCATGAGTTTGAATTTTTTTTTTTTTAAGTCCTATGAGTCAAAGTTATCTTCTGATAGGGCTAGTGTCCTAAGTACCAGAGAGTAACTCCATTATAAAAACAAACTCTAGTAAGAGCCAATATGGTCGCAGCAAGGGTCCATGGAACACAGCACTGTTCACCATGTGAAGATGTCTCACGAGATATTTGACGCCCCTATGCGATTACTTCGCGACATGCACGCTGAACTCCAGCAGCACGGGCGGCATAGTCAGCCATCTGGCCACCAGAGTGTTGTGCGCATTCATAACGCCTCGTGCATGCACACTGGACTCCAGTGGCCATCTTGGATATGGTGGACTGTGCCACTGTGCCAAAATTCAGCGCACATGCTGATCATCGGCATATGCTAACTATCGATAGGCCATCTACACACAGCAAACAGTACCATGCTCCGCCGATACCAACGGACAAAATAGTGCAGTGAATGTGCAGTGATTGCCGTTCATCTGCACTATTTAAAATGTTTGCTCGGTATCCGGTAAGCTTCCTTTTCTCCACAGTGATCACAAGACCATGACATTTGGAAGTAGGCAGAGGTTTGCTATACTCACCCCTCTCCCCTACTTCTGTACCCTTGATGTTGCAGTGACTGAAGATGTCTCATCCTTCAAGTACCTTGGTGTCTGGCTGGACCATCATCTAGGCTTTTCTAGTCCTGTGGATGCAATCCACCAAAAGCCCAACACCAAACCTGGTGTTCTTTATAGTGAAAAGAGGAGCATTCTGCTTCTTGTCTGCATCCTCTTGAAGATGACACCCCCCTTTGTTGACTATGGTGACATCATTTGCAGTGCTGCTCCGAAGTCCACCTGGACCCCTCTTTGCAGTACTTTTGTCTATTTGGCCTTGACAGTCCCTTGCACGCTCACCACTGTTCTTTGTACACCTGCCTCCCCTCCCCCTCACCTCCCTTGATGCCAGGCACCTTGCACACTGGGCCTCCTTTGTCTCCAAATTCTGGTATGGTACCCTCTCCTCTTACCATGCCTCTCCCCTCTCTCCCCCCAGCTACCTCTTATTTCCTTCACAACTCTTACTCTTGCTCTCTTGCTCTCCCCCTAATGAAATCCTTTGTTGGTCAAGCTGCATTCTTTTTCCGCTTCCCTTAACTCTAGGGCTCTCTCCCCCCTCCATTCATTCTGCTCATTCCATTTTAAATCATAGCTCTGTGTAAACTATATTGCAGTTGACAGGTATGCACCAGTCAGAAGGAAGTGTTATAGACAGTTTATCTCATAGCAAGCACACAGCAGTCATTTTAGTCTGAATATAATGACAGTAGTGATGTGCCGTGCCCTCCTGGGGCTCTCACCTCGCCACTAGAGGAAAAGCTACAAGCCTGTCCTGGGAAGCAACCCATGATTCTGCTACTGCAAATTAACAGACCCTGAGGCTTTCTTCCCCTGTTGAAACTGCCGCCCAGGATCCTCCGAACTCCAGTTCATTGCAGGGCCCAGAAATCTACAGAAACAGCTAAAAGCTGTATACCTCCTCAGATATGCTGTGCCCCCCTGGGGCTCGCACTTCGCTGTTAGAGGAAAAGCTACAAGACTGTCCTGGGAAGCAACCCACGATTCTGCTACTGCAAATTAGCAGACCCTGAGACTTTCTTCCCCTGTTGAAACTGCCGCCTGGGATCCTCCGAACTCTGGTTCATTACCCGGGCCCAGAAATCTGAAAACAACCAAAAGCCGTATACCCCTCAGGTGTGTCGTGCCCTACAGACTGCACCTTGCCACCAGAGGAAAAGCTACAAGCCTGTTCTGGGAAGCAACCCACGATTCTGCTACTGCAAATTAGCAGACCATGAGGCTTTCTTCCCCTGTTGAAACTGCCACCCAGGATTCTCCGAACTCCGGTTAGTTGCAGGGGCCAGAAATCTACAGAAACAGCCAAAAGCTGTATACCCCCTCTGGTACGTTGGTATCTGGTGCCTTTGGCTTTTCCTAATTTTCAACACCAACACTCTGATTGGAGGATCTCAGCCTCTCTGACTTCTTCCTGCTGGTCTCCATTTTATCTTGCTTCATTAGAGACGTTTATCAACGCTGCTGACCCTGGGAGACTATCCTTTTTTGTAAAGCAAGAATTTCATTATTTTTTTTTTTTAGTAAAGAAATTGTTCTTTTTTGTAAAACTAGAATGGCATGAAAGCCCCCCCTTCCCCACTGTTTCTATCCTCATCTATCAATCCAGTTTAGGACATTCAGTGTTACACTGCCATTGTTTAAAGTGATTTACCTGCTCTGAATGCACTGTGATTACATCCCTCTTTAGAATTAATTCTCTGCAAAAGGCTGAAGAGTTTTAAGTTGATCTTTTATGCACTCCTTAGTATCCTAAAACTACAGCCTAATCCTTTTCATTATTAATTCTGAGTGTAAAACTGTTGAGTCTTAAGATTATTAGACCTGTGCTGCACTGTCTATTATTCTAAGCGAACAGCTGAATCCTTTTTAGAATTAATTTCTGTGTAAAGCTGTAGTTTTAAATTGAACAGACTTTTCAGTGTACTGCCTAGCATTCTAAATTTAAAGCCCAGTCCTTGCCTCTCGCTTTGCCACCTGTCTGCCCTCTAACCCACTTATGTCTCCTCCCTGTTTCTATTACCCACTTTGTAGTTTAGCCTCCTTCTTCCAAATAATAGTGACTACCCTGTTTCTTTGTTTGAGTTAACCACACCTCCTCTGCTTGCCCCTACTTAATCCATCTCCTTTCCTCTCCTCTCCCCCTCAGATGTGCCGTGCCCTCCTGGGGCTCGCACCTCGCTGCTAGAGGAAAAGCTACAAACCTGTCCTGGGAAGCAACCCATGATTCTGCTACTGCAAATTAGCAGACCCTACTGCTTTCTTCCCCTGTTGAAACTGCTGCCCGGGATCCTCCGAACTCCGGTTCGTTGCAGGGCCAAGAAATCTACAGAAACAGCCAAAAGCCATCTACCCCTTCAGGTATGTTGGTATTTGGTGCCTTTGGACATTCTGAATTTTCAGCGCCAACACTCTGATTGGAGGATCTCAGCCTCACTGACTTCTTCCTGCTGGTCTCTATTTTACCTTGCTTTCTTTATAGACGTTTATCAGTGCTGCTGACCCTGGGAGGATATCCTTTTTTGTAAAGCAAGAATTTCATTTTTTTTTGTCTACTTTCTCATTTGCAAATTATACTACATAGCCACTAGAGGGCTACAACAGCTGTCTTTTCTGTTAAAGAGGAAACGCACTATATTTTCTACTTCCTCTTCAGCTCCAGCGGACCCGGGATACCTCTCTTTCTGAGGACCACCCCCGAGGTTTTTCTGCCTGTTTCTCAGGCCAAACCATGCTTATCCACTAAGGCTGTAAGACTTGAACACCTGCCCCCACTCCCATTCTGTACTGGTGGAGCAGGGCCAGAAACAGAAACAAAAGCTACAGACCAGTCTGGCCACACAGGATTGCAGCCTTGAACCACCTCACTGGCTCAGCTGCAAAGAGTTGCTCCACAGGTACGTTCAGTGCCAAAAACGCCTCTCAGCCAACAAAAGGATTTTGAACTTATAACACCTAATCACCGATTGGTCTAGACTTCTAGTGGTGTTTACTGCCAGCTGTTGTGGTGTTTAGATCTACCATGGGAAATTACAGCCGGTTCCTCGGCGTTTCACTAGTTTTACTAGTGCTCAGCTCAATTCTTCGGAACCCTCATCCCTCCCCAAAGTGGAATGACCCTTGCGCTTCTCCCTGTCCTGCGTCCAACAGCTCCTATCAGGTAGCCATTCTGGACTATTGGGCTTCTCAGCTGTCTCCGCCTGGGAGTGGGACATTCTACTATTGTGCTCAGGCAATGTCAAACTCAACCCAGGACCATTAGACACCCTTGCTTCTCCTTCAGACCTGGCGGGTGTCAAAGGAATGTCTTTTATGCATCTTAATGCCTGTAGTTTGCTGAAAAAGTTCACCCTTATCCAGGCTTGGGTGAGTCACACCCTACCTGACGTCCTAGTGATCACTGAGACCTGGCTTAGACCAGCCACTCCAGACAATGAAATCAATATCCCAAATGATTTACTCTTCCAAGCGGATAGGCAATCAAGAAGAGGTAGGGTGGCAATTTATGTAAGGGACAAATACTCAGCCACATGCATAGACCCATCATCCTCCCCAAAGAATTTGAGTGCTTGACCCTAAAGATCGAACTTTCTCTTTCCAGTGCACTCTGTGTAATAGGCTGCTACAGGCCCCCTTCTGCCGAGCCTCATCTCCTGTCTCATCTCAGTTCCATACTGGGGTTCAGTTCCTGGAAACCATTATTCTTGGCGACCTGAACTATGATTGGCTATCAAGTGCATCAGCTCCCTTGAAATCCTTTTGTGACACTCTAGGGCTGGTGCAACTCATTGAAATACCGCCCAAATAAAAGAACCTTAACAACAGCTCTTCTTCTTAGATGTCATCATTTTGGTTAGCAAGCAAACCTGTTCTCTCATGTCAAAACATTTTTCTCAGACATTAGCGATCATTGTATAATCACCACCATTAGATCCATGCACAACCCACAGCTTGTGGCAGAGTTCTCTATCAAGAGGTGCAAACGCAACTTTGATTTGTTTGCTTACATCCATGACTTGAAACATTCACCATGATGGCAGGAATTCTTCCTAGCCAAAATGGTTAACAGGGCATATACTATTTTTTACAATATTTGAAGTGAGGCTTTAAATAAGCATGCACCCTTGGTTAAGGTGTGAGTCAGGAGCAGCACCTGCCATTGGTTCTCACCTGAGCTCAAAGCTTCCCTGTTAGAAAGGGATACTTTATGGAAAAAAGCCAGAAGAAACAAAAACGACTCAGATTGGTGTCTTTTTAAGAGAGCACATAACAAGTGCACCAAGTTTGTTTGTTTTTTAGTTTTTGTTGACCGGGTAAGTGCACTAGACAAATCCTGCCTATTTTCAGGCATGACCCGGGGGAAGTTGGTCAGAGCAGCCAAGGCCACCTACTATCGTTCGGAGCTAGCCTCTGCCTCAGGAAATCCTTCAAAGCTCTGGAAAACATTAAAAGACATGTCTGGACGTGCACCTGGTAATTTCATTCCAGCAAAAATTAAGTCCGGTGGCAGCATTATCGCTAACCGATCGGAGATATTGGAAGCCCTCAATAATTATTTTGCAACGGCAGGGCTAGCATTTGATACTTCTCCTGCCAATGACTTCCGCACAGCTCAGGGCCCACCAACCCATGAGTCCCCCTCTACAGAGGAGGCCTACTCCCTCCTGCCTGTCTCTCTAAAAGAGGTGGAAGACCTACTGCTGCAACTGGACACCAGGAAGGGAGCAGGCTCCGACTTCATAGAGCCAAACTATCTGAAATGTGCCTACCATGTGCTTGCGGTGCCAATCTCCCACCTATTTAACATGTCATTCTCCCAGGGTAGCCTCCCCCCTCAATGGAAAAGAGCCCATGTCACCTCTCTATTAAAAGCAGGTGAGCCCTGCAATTTAAATAATTACAGACTGATCTCCTCCTCCCCATCCTGTCTAAATGACTAGAAAAAATAGTGTGTGGCCAGCTAGGGGTATACTTAGAATCCAGATGCCTATTAAACCCGGTTCAGTCTGGATTCAGAGCAAAGCACAGCACAACAACAGCCCTAGCTAAGGTGACAAATGATTGACTCTTAGACCTTGACTACATGAAGCATGTCTGTGCTGTTTTCTTGGATCTTAGTAAGGCATTTGACACAGTTGATCACAGCCAGCTTCTTTCCTCCCTAAGCACCTTAGGCCTGAACCATAAATCTATGTGCTGATTTACAGACTACCTCGGAGAACGGAAACAGCAGGTTAAAGCTGAAGGTGATCTTTCTCCATTAAAACGTATGCTGATTGGCATGCCCCAGGGCTCTATCCTTGGTCCCCTCCTCTTTACAGTCTACATTAACAACATCAATGACCCCATCAAAAAAGCCAACATCCACTTATTCGCAGATAACATTGTACTGTACTTGAGTTGTCCCATGCCAGAAGCAGCCTGTGAAGACCTCCAAGCTGAATTTAACCTTCTACAATACCAGCTCATAAACAAAAAGCTTTTGCTCAATGCGAAAAAAGACAAAAGCCATGCTCTTCTCCCCCTCCTTGCATGCAGCAATTCCTGCTTGGGAGGAGCTATCCCATAAATTACCACTGTTCTTGGAGAAACACTAGAATATATAGCTAAATTCAAATATCTAGGAGTTTGGCTCGATCATAAACTTTCCTTCGCTGACCATCTCGAAGAACTACAGAAGAAACTAAGGCAAAGATTAGGACTATTCTACAGAATTAACCACCTGCTCACAAAGGAGGCCAAGATTCAACTGGTTCAAGCTACTTTCCTATCTTTATAGATTACGCGGACCTGCTCTACAGCCACTGCACTGCCTCTGCACTGGTTAAGTTGGACACCCTCTACCACAGAGCTATCAGGTTCATTACTGGCCTTCCACTTTCCACACACCACTGCTCCCTGTACTCATCGTTAGGCTGGACTTCCCTTCACTATAGAAGGAATAGAAACGCCACCCTATGGGCCTTCAGAGCAGTGACCAACAAGCTCCCCTCATATGTCTCAGATGGTATTCCCCGGAGTGTGTTAGGCACCTATGCTCTAAGGAGCTATTCCCTAATAGCCCTCCAAGTTCCAAGGGTCAAAACTCGTTTTGGCAAAGCTGCTCTAAGCTTCTCTTTACCCACACTGTGGAACGGTTTACAAAGGAACTTGAAGCTGAGCTGCCCTGTTAGCCTGAATATCTTCAAGGCACTCTACGATCGCTACATGAAAGCACTTTACAAATGTTTTCCTCACCACTAGCCCACTAATTCCGCAACTCCCCCTTTCCATCCTGATGCTCGCCATGTTTCTACCCCTGGCTCTCACTCTTTCCCTATTAACTCTTCTTGCTGCACCCACCCTTCCCTGTCCACTCCAGCCTGGCTAAAGTTCCACCCCATCCATAGTAGTGTCCCAATTATCTACCCTCCTCCGTCATTATCATAATAAGCAAGTACATGACAGCCATCGTCACTTTCTGTGGTTTTAGCTAAATTTTCCCCAGTCTTGGTAATATATCCCTCCTCTTCTTTACCTCTCTAACCTGCCACCTCATACACGGCCTCTTTCCCCTACAGGTGTAGTTGCCGGCTGCCTCACTCAAAAGATCTCTGCTTATAACCCCTGTATGCCTATGGTTGATTGTACATCTGCTGTCTTCTTTAATTGTAAAATAATGCTGTTTTTTTATTTATTTCAACCTTGTACTGTACTGTATACACTGTATATACTTTTTCTTCCTTGTATATTATTGCTTTTTGTATACCTGCTTCAGTACTGTACTTTGATGTATTCATGACCAGGTCCACCTTGCAAATGAGCCTTGCTCCATGGTGCCCGCCTGGATAAATAAAGATTTTGATTGATTGATTGATTGATATCACAACAGCCATTGGCACTAGTGACATCATCATGTTAACTCATATTCTAATTTGGGAGGGGCATTAAAACAAATACAAAAACTATTTTTTTAAACATGAAACATAACAGCAGTAATATGATAGTGGATTCGATAACCTAAGCAGTAATCTGATTACCACGTGAAAATAAAGTGCTTGGCCTTCAGCCTTGTACTTCACTCTGCAACTGGATTATTGCCTTTTATAGTGAATCCACTATCATAGTAATGCTTAAATATTAATTTTCAGATAAGGAATAAGTAATTCATAAAATGAACTAATGAATTCTATTTTGAGAATTCAAAAAAACAATATAGTATGCACTGGTTCACCAAGATCAAAATGCACAATAAATTAAAATGCTTTAGGTTACTAAACAGAAATGTTACTCTGCATACATAGTAAGTATTAACAAGGTGGCCCAGGGTCAGCACCAGAGGCAATATACATGTTCCAAACAAACAAGAAATTTCAAACAATACTTTAAGCAACAAACGAAATAAGCATGGGTCCAGAATGTTTTCAAGATGGTAACATTGTTGTCAAAGAGTAGCTATTTACCCAGAGTAAAAAAAAATGTTCTATTTTAATACTGAGATTAGGGGAAAACAGCTACACTTTGCTGACTTAACGGGAAAGTAGGTTCTATTTTGCCATCTAGCTGAATCCATTAGTGAATACAAATGTGCATGGCCCAGACACTTCAAGCAATGCAGTAAATGACTAAAATACACAGGCAGTGAATGCTCTAGTAAGTACAGGGACATAAGGTTATATGTTCATAAGGTGATTGGGACTGCAGTATTACACAGATGAAGCTAAGTTGCTTACAGTATATGTGTGGTTGTGCTAACTATCTATCTGTAAACCCTGTTACTACCTTGAACACAAAAAAAAAAATGTTAAGAGTTATCCCCCCTCGATCTCCCTATCTAACTCAGTGGCGGGCAGAAGTGACTTGTGGGTTATGGGAGAACCATTGAGCTGATGACTGAAGGATAGCTCTGACTGGAGCTACAAAACATCTTTACCAACAATACTGGGGCAGGGTGACTTAGCCAAAGCTTCTAGACAATAAATAACCTGTTTTTAAGTTTAAAAGTCTCAGTTTTTGTCCTCACTCGAACCATAAGTGGCCCACAAGTCACTTACAAATAGAATTACTCAGCTGAGACTAAACTGCTTTTATGTGTGTTTGTGCTAACTATCTCTAAACCTTGTTGCTACCATGAAAACAAACAAAAAAGCTTGATAAAATTACCCCCCCATCTAACTTAATGGTGGATAGAAGTGACTTATGGGTAATGCAAGTACCGTCAAGCTGATGTATGAAGGATAACGCTGAATGAGAGTGGAAAGGAGAGAGATAAAGCATTGTGGGAGGGGAAGATGGGTTTAGTTAAATCAGACAAATTTGAAACGGCTTGTGGGGAACCAGAAAGGTCTGTGGTTGATTGTTTGTAGTACTGCAAACCAAGTACAATACTTGTAGTCGGGCATATTAGCTGCTGCGGGAATCAAACGAGCTGTCAGAGAAACATAGCAGACCAGAGAAACACAACACTGGCCGACGGAGTGTTTTTGTGTCTGTGCAATGAGTTGCGCATGTGCACTGAACTCCGGCAGCCATCTTGTGGCAGACTGTACCATGTTCTACTGACTGGACTTTTAAATAGTGCGGTGAATGTGCGGTGATTGCCATTCACCTCCAGTATTTAATTAAAAGACTGGTCGGTATCCAGTAATGCTCCTGTTCTCTACATGCTTTCAAGATGGCTGCAGGACTACACCCACTGCTGCCATAATGAGCATGCTAACATAAGTAATTTATTGTTTGCAATGTAAAGCCATGACTCCTGGCATGTGCATTAGCAAATGTATTAAGTAATTTATTTTTTTTATTAAATTTATTAAGTATGGTAAAAGCTGTCACAGTAACAAAGAGATGGAAGCCCCAGGGAAATGGTAATGAAAAAGTGCATAGAGGGAATATGAACATATGAACATATAAAATTTCCAGCAGAGACAGGCCTCATGGTCTATCGAGTCTGTTCGAGTGTGCTGCTAGCACCTCATCTTGCAGCTGCCCCTTCCGCCCCCTCTTCCCAGTATCCCTTACCCTTGCCCTGTCCCAACCTCTCTTGAAACTGCCCATCATCTTACAGGACACTATCTCATCTGGTAAGGTGTTCCATTTGTCCACCACTCTTTCAGTGAAAAAATGTCTCCTCGTCTCCCTCCTGAATCTTCTCCCCTCCAATCTCAGTCCATGCCCTCTCGTGCCCCTCCCCCTTCTCATCTGAAAAATCCCATCTGTGTTGGTCTTGTTTATCCCCTTCAGATATTTAAAGGTCTCTATTATATCCCCCCATCCCTCCTCTCCTCCAGAGAATACATATTCAACTCTCCCAGCATGTCCTCGTGGGGCTTGCTGTCTAATCCCTGAATCATTTTTGTGGCTCTTCGCTGCACTCCCTTCAACAATCTGATGTCCTTCTTCATGAATGGGCATGAATACTGCACACAGTACTCCAGGTGGGGCCTGACCCATGACCTATACAGGGGCAGGATAACCCCCCTCCTTCTGGAGGAGATTCCTCTTGCAGTACACCCCAGCAATTTGTTGGCTTTTGCTGCCACCTTCCTGCACAGAGCAGAGTTGTTCATGCTCCCCATAATGATCACTCCTAGGTCCTTCTCCTCTGTGGAGCTCCATAACTGTACCCCATTAAAGTGATAATCCTTCCCCTGGTTCCTGGCTCTGAAATGCAGAACCTTGCACTTCTTGGCATTGAACTCCAACTGCCATGTTTCCTGCAGCTTAGTTAGGCCCTCCTGCAACCCCTTTCACCGCTCCACATCATCAACCACAGCTGCCATCTTGATATCGTCTGTGAACAGACTGATTTTGCTCCAGATCCCATGTGAGATATCTGCAATAAAGCTCTCAAACAGCACCAGTTCCAGTACCGATCCCTGCGGTACCCCACTCCTCACTGCTCTTGGTGAGGAGAGGTCCCCCACCACCACCACCCTTTTGCTGCCTTCCCTTTAGCCAGTTTGTGATCCATTTCACCATTTTTGGTCCTGCCCCAACATATTCCAGTCCCCTCCCCCAACCTTCCATGCGGCACTGACTCAAAGGCCTTGCTGAAGCTAAATACAGGACATCCACTGCATGGCCCTTGTCCAGTTCCCATGTCACCCAGTCGTAGTACTCTACAAGGTTTGTTTGGCAGGATCTGCCCACTACAAACCCATGCTGTTGACCATCCTGGAGACCATTTTCCTCCAAGAAGTGCACTAGTCTGTCTTTTAGGGAATGAGAATGTAATGTAGAATGTGCAAATACCTTAGAGAACTTAAGTAATTATCATGGGAATGCTGGGAGAGCTGTGTAACATCTGGCTTCTCTAAAAATAAAGTGACACTATGTTTGATCCCAGCCCCAATATGGATAATCTAGTTTGTGTGTAGTCACAGTTAATGGTGCCTCAGGGTATGTTTGGCTGTTATAAGATGCCTCTGATACCCATCTCCCCTGACCCTTTGATGGCAAGGTGACTGGTGTTGGTGCAGTACTGGTGGTCATGGTGTAAGGCAGGTACTCCCTTAGATGAGATGCCATGATATACCTCTAGAAGCAGGAGGGTGACCCGGCCCTTACAATTATTAATCCACCAGAAGTCAAACCATTGTGGACTCCTTACAGGACAGCATGCTCACTCAGTTGGTAAAGGTTTCAACCAGGCAGGAGGCAATCCTGAATGTAGTTCTCACTAACACTGAGGCAGTGGGGACAGTCAAAGTCAGGGAACTGTTAGCCAATAGTGACCATCACACCGTATGTTTTGAGATTTCCTATGGGACTGAAAAACCTAAATCCTGGATGGAGGTTCTGAACTTTCACGGGGCAAACTTTGGAAGATTAAGACAGATAATAAGCAACAAACTGGCAAATATCACAGAAAGAACAGTTCAATTGTGAGGTAGATAGTACCAGGATGACATCTGAATGGGTTTAGTTAGAACGGGGGAATAGGGTTGGAGGAGGAGATGAGTAGGCAGGGCAATAAGCAGGAGGGAATATTAGACGATGTGTTTAATCGATGGTAAGAGGAAGGTACGAATAGGGAAGGTGATGGTAGGATAAGGAAAACCCCAAAAGAAAGCAAAGGTCGGGGAAGGAGCAGAATGAAGGGCAGAGGAAATGGGAGGAGGAGGAGGGCAACAGGTGGAGTCAACAGGGATAGACAGCCTCGATACAGTGGAGATAGGTAGAGAGAAGGACTGAGTCAAGCAACTGAGGATGATGATGGAACAGGTGTTGTGACCACAAAGAGCTCCAACAGCAGGGGTGCCTATAGAATGCGGAACTACCATGAAGGACACCACAGGCATAGCATAACTAACCCGAGTAAATTGAGCTATAGAAGGAAATGCCTTTGCAACATGACAGGATGTGAGCAGAGGGAAACAGCTAGTGCTGTGTTAAATGGCTAATGCAAGCAAGAAAGACTCCAAATTACAGGAGCTATGCGCACGAGCATAAGGGAACACTGAGGCAATAATGTGAAGGGTGTAGCACCATGGAATGCACACTCAAGTACCCCTGCTCAGTATAGGTGGACTGACAGTCAAATGAATATTGCAGCCAGGTCTGGAGACATGAACAAGTGCATTATCGAACTGGGGTGATTGAAACAGACCTGAACAAGAAGTAGATGGAGCACACCAGTGGCACACATAGTAATGTTTAAACAAAGAAAGTGCAAAACGGCTCAGCCAGTTGTCACAAAGTTGGAAGGCCGGTGCTAGGAATGTCAACCCCGAGAGGTTGAGAGGGGGTAACAGAAATGCTGAGGGGTAGCTGAACAGCTGGCAAGGGCAGCAGCATGCAGGGGAAAGGGAGCCAAGATGAGGAGAGGCAGAAAGGGCTGAACGAAATGAGGAGGAGACCAGCAGGGAGGCAAGGAGATAGTAGGAAGAAGGCAAGAAGAGTGGTGACGGCACCAGGAAGAGTGAGTACAGGAGGGTGCACCACCGAGTAGCACAGCTGCTGGGTGCATGGACAACATCATCCGAATGTACTGGCAGCACAAAACGAGACCAGAATTGGACCAGTCCATGGGCAGGAAAGGAGAGGCGCCTCAGGGTGGATCGGACGGAGTGGAGTCAAGGCGACAGCAAGTGGGGCAGAGAAATCGGGGAAGCAAGAGTGAAGCTGTTTAGAGAAGGGAGGACAATGAGGAGAGGGGAGAATGAATGTGACAGAATGGGGAAAATGTAAGAAGAAAGCAAACATGGGAGAGGTAACAAACGGGAAAGCATACCGGTGGCCGGAGGGAGCAGCAGGACAGATGAATGGGCGTTAAACACAGGACGAACAGGGAAGAATGGTAGGAAGGGAGGTGCCTCTGGCCGCAATGAAGAACAAATCCTGGAACAGTCCAGGAGGAGTGGCCTTTTAAGGCCTGATGAGGGAGTGACGCTGTTGCTCTGCCCATTGAACTTCAGGCTTAAAGCCTTTCCAAAGTCAAAGACATCTGGGGGCAATAAAGGAATCAATCCTGGTAGCAACCAAACTCTGCATTGGCTCCAATAGTGCTTTTCGAAGTCTGAGGATTCCATTGCTTAACCTTAATTCAAAATGGCATCTCAGAGCTGATGAGTTAAAATGGTGAAGAAAAGAAACAGGTACAAGAAACCCATTTGGTTCACAGACCAGGTTCAAACAGCAATCAGAAACAAAAGAGAGGCCTTTCACAGGTTTAAAAAGAACCAAGGGTTAAGAGAATGGGAAGAGTACACTGAAAAGAATAGGGAAGCAAAGAAGGCAGCGAGGGAGGCAAATGCAGAAACTGAGCTCTGGATTGCAGAAGGGATAAAAGCAGGGTGGAAACACTTTTTTCGATACATTCAAGAAATCACGACTTACAGTGCTACAAAACTGCCAGAAATTGCTGCACCAAGCTTATCAGGTTCGCAAAGGTTAACTTCCATAAGACCCAGCTTAACAATGCATGGGGAGATGGAAAGCGGTTTTGGGACAATGTCAAGTACATCCTTGGAAAAGATCAGAAGCAGCACCCCAATATGCTCAATATAAATAACTCACCCTCCTCAGATCCACTAGACATAGCTGATGCCTTTAACCAAGCCTTTACAGACCTGTCCCCAGTACTGCCGCCAGACTACCTTCTGCCTGCAGAGGACCTAGATTCTGCCAGCCTGCCCACAACTAGCCACCCAGCCTTCTACTTTAAGAAGGTAATGGCACAGGAGGTCCAAACGGTGGTCAGAAGAGTCCTAGGCAAAACCAGACTGGGGAGTGATGGGCTAGAGATGAAGTTACTATCTCTCACACTTGATGTTATGTTCATGCCCATAACAATGCTATTTAGTAAATCCCTGGCTGTAGCTCAGTTTTTGGGGGTATGGAAGCAAGCCCTGGTGACGCCAGTGCATAAGAATGGTGATGAGGCACTGGTGGCAAACTACATGCCTGTATCTAGCCTCTCCCCTCTATCCAAAGCTTTGGAAAAAATCATGGCAGATCAACTCACAGAATACCTCAACAAATACTATCTGCTCTGTCCAAACCAACATGGTTTCAGGCAAAAACACAGTACCACCACGGCACTGCTGGAATACTCCGACTGTGCACACAAGGTACTGGATGAAGGAAAATTGGTGGGGTCCATCTTCATTGACCTCACCAAAACTTTTGACACTAAAACCACCTCTACTAGTACTCCAGCTCCAAAGATTGGGTGTGGCACCAAATGCCCTGAATTGGTTCAATGACTACCTTGTACACAGGAGCCAGCGAGTCAAAATTGGGCAGACATTATCCAGCTCCAAAGATGTACTCCTAGGAGTCCTTCAAGGATCAATTCTAGGGCCCCTACTTTTCAGCCTATTTGTAAATGACCTACCCACGGCCTACGACACCAAACTTATCTTATATGCAGATGATGCTGTTCAGCTGAGCAACAGCACCTCCCAGGCTGAACTACAAACAGAACCAGAGAACTCCTTCAATAAACTTGAGAACTGGTTCAGTAGGCAAAAGCTGCTACTATACTACAAGAAAACCAAGGTCATGCTTCTAACTAGCCCTCACCATAAACGCAGGCACATTCCCTTTGAAATCACTAATAGGGCTGGTGAGCAGATACACTTATTCAAGTACCTTGTGGTCATCCTTGATGACTCTCTCACTTATACGCACCACGTAGACTCCCTTGTTAGAGTGGTAAACACAAAGATCGGGGTCCTGTATAGGCATAAGAAATCCCTCACCCCGGAAGCACTCCGAATCACTGAGTCCAGCTCCATACTCTCCACGATTGACTACAGACTGGTGGTCTATGGAGCTGCTTCTGATACAGTACTCAAAAGGTTCCAAATAGTACTAAATAAGGCATGCCACCTCACCCTGTGCATGGATCACTACACTCATACTGTACTTGTACCCTGTATGAGTGTACAAACTGGCTCAACCTAAAAGACAGTATCAAATACCAAACTTGCCTCCTGGCTAAGAAGGCACTCCTTGGCAAAACCTCATCCTGTGTAGAAAACCTGCTTGACGCTTCTCCCACATCTCACATCACCAGAGGGAGGAAGAATGGAGCACTGTCTATCCCATTCCGACGAACCTCACTAGGGCAATGCGCTTTCGCCTATCAGGGCCCCCTCTGGATAAATGAACTCCCGATGAAACTACAAAAAAACAGCCTGTCCCAATTCAAAGCAGGCCTCAAACAGCATCTTATGTCTTGCTCAAAGTGTACCTGCTGCTCAGGCTCCACTCGTTAGTTTAGGCTTTCACCCAAGGCAGCACCCAACGGAGCTACCTAAAAACCTTGCCTCCATTTCTAGCCCAACCAAGGGCGTTAGTAAGCTATTCGATCCGCTCTAACTGCACATTGATACTGCCCCTCCCTACCACCCTACCACCCCCTGCTCTCTGCAAGTAGGTTCAAACTCTGCCCCCTTGTTTTCACTGTTACCCAGCCCATTGCCATCTGGGTTCTTGTTCAACCTCTATGCAGTTTTCTCAACCATAGTCTAACAACAGATTTTGGGTGGCTAGGGGTGGGTTAACTGGTGCAATCATTTAGAAATAGCTTTGTACTCTGTTACAAATACTCTGTTTTTTCTCCAATTTGTCTAATTCTCATGTAATCTCTCTTGAATGCCAATGAGCAGGCATCTGTAACCACTGTATATTTGTATTGCCTTATTTGTCCACCCTGACATGGAACCTTTGTAAAAGAGCTCACGCACAAAGGTCTCTCTGAAATATTAAATAAATAAATACAAGTTAAATTAAATAAATAAATAAGTGAAGATGGGATGGATCGCAAAATCGTTGTATGGAGATATACTTTTTGAGGAAGATGGTCAAAAAGCTACGGCCCTGAAAAACTTTTTTTGCTCGGTGTTTACCAATGAGAAAACTGGACCAATGTGAGAAAGTGGGATAAGGGCAGCTGACAGAGAGATCAAGATAATGGAAGCACTGACTTTTACCACAGATAGGGTCATGGAGGGGCTGGCAGCCCTCAAGCCAGACAAAGCACAGGAACAGACGGAATGCACCCAAGCATACTAAAAGAATTGGCAGAGGAGTTAGCTAAACTACCAGGACACCTAATCAGCAGCTCAGTGAGAGTAGGAGTGGTACTGGGAAACTGGAGGAGGGCAGTCCTAAAGCCACTCCACAAAGGAGGGGGCAGGGAGGAGGTGGAGAATTAAAGACCAGTTAGCATCACTTCCGTTGTGAGAAAGCTAATGGAGTCCGTAATCAAACAAGACCTCATTCAATACTTTGAGGAAAATGGGCTCTAGGACAAAAAGAAACATGAATTCATGGCTGGAAGGACATGCCAGATGAATCTTATTACTTTTTTCGATTGGGTGACAAGGGAACTGTATAGGGGGCATGCAGTTGACCTTCTCTACTTCGATTTTAGCAAGGCTTTTGACTTGGTGCCACATAGGCGACTACTGAAAAAGTTGGAAGACATTGGGGCCGCAACACACATAGTCAAATGGGTGGGTAACTGGCTCACGGACAGGAGGCAAAGGGTAGTAATCAACGAGGTAAGATCAGCTGAAGGTAAGGTCACAAGTGGAGTCCTTTAGGGATCAGTGTTAGGCCCAGTCCTATTCAACATATTCATTGGCGGCATCGGTGATGGTATCCAGGGCAAGCTTGCCCTGTTCACAGATGACACCAAGCTGGGAAGATAGGTAGACAGCCAGGAAGGGGTTAGGGAACTTCAAAAGGATCTCCACAAACTGGAAAGATGGTCTAATCTGTGGCTGCTGAAATTCAGTGCAAAGAAGTGCAAAGTTATGCATCTGGGAAAAGGGAACCCTTGGACAGAATACTGGCTAAATGGGGTTAGACTGAGCATCTCCCAGGAAGAGAGCGGCCTGGGGGTCATCATTGCTTACACCATGAAACAAGCCATTGCAGTAAAGTACACAGCATATAGCAAGGCAAATAGAATATTGGGATGCACTGGCAGAAAGATTGAAAGCAGAAAGAGGGATGTGATCATTCTCCTCTATAGATCGCTGGTAAGACCACACCTGGGATACTGTGTTCAATTCTGGAGGCCGCACCTGAGAAAGGATAGGGATAGACTGGAGACAGTGCAGAGGAGGGCAGAGAAGCTGATCCAGTGTCTACAGGGACTCACCTATGAGGATCGGCTGGCATAATTAAATATGTACTCACTGAAAACAAGGAGAGAGAAAGAAGACATGATAGAGATGTTTAAGTTGCTGAAAGGCATAAACAAGGTGCCAGACACAGGAGTTATTCCATAGGATCACCAGCTCAACAACTAGGGCACATGAATGGAAACTGAGAGAGGGGAGTTTCAGGAGGGATCTGAGGAAACACTTCTTCACAGAAAGAGTGGTGAAGTTGTGGAACAGTCTGCTGGCACAGGTGGTGGGAGCAGGGACTGTGATGAGTTTCAAGTATGTGTGGGACAGATACAGAGCTCAATTAAGGGACATTACAATAGGTACAAAGGAAGGAATCCGGGTGGGCGGTAGCTCTCAGGATCAACATAAGGTCCTGAATATTTCAAGGGCAGACTCAATGGACCCTCAGCCTCCTTCTGCTGTTATTTTTTATATGTTTCTATAAGTTGATACTTTTGCAGAAATGTTTTTTCAAATTGAATAAGCTTTATAAAGGGAATGAAACAACAACTTGTATAAAGTTTACAAATCTGGAAATACAAATCTGAAAAAGGAACAACAAACTCCAAAAGACAGATCATTTTATATAAACCCCCTTCCCCAGCCCTACCAACCAGCCCCCCTCCCCAAGCCACCAGATGAGAACCTGACCAGGACACACAAAATGCCCATGGAGGAGAACCCAAGCATGTTGACCTGCCTAGACATGCCCTGGGACCCTACCAAGGGCAGGATCTCACACTCAGACTGTTAATAAGACATACAAGGGTTCCCAAATGTGTTTATATTTATGACTTTTGCTCATCATATTGGCTATAAGATGTTCAACTCGTAGGGCAAACAGCACTGCCCTACACCATTCAAGGAACTAAGGAGAGCTCTGATCCAACCATTGCTGAAGAATAACCTTTTTCGTACAGGCCAAAATCAAGGCTATATGTGGTCTTTTGTTAAGGTGCTATTGTATTCCCCCAAAAGCCATATTTTGGGACAAAACACTTCTAATAAACCAAACAATGGATTTAAATGTGCTTGGATTGACCTCCAGAAGGGGGCTACCGTTTCACAAGACCAGAGGTACGAAACAAGTAACAGCATTCAGTCGCCCCCCATTTTAGCGATTTTTTGTTTACAAAGTTCTTGGTTTTCTTCATCGCCCATTACGGTGTATGTTGTCTAGTTGGCCCAAAAAGAAGTGCTTCAAGTGCGGCGCGCAGATCCTGCACAGGGATGATCACTCTCGGTGCGTCCTCTGCCTTGGGCCTAGGCACAACTTGGCTGAGTGTCCCACCTGCCAAGGCTTCAACCAGGCAATATGCACCCATCGCAAGAGGACCCTTGAAGCCCATCTGCTAACCCAGAGACTGACTTCCATGGAAAAGGAGCTTCACGAGCTGAGAGAAAGACTGTCACCACCAATCCTGGAGAAGAAAAGGAAGAAAAAGGACAAGGAGAGATGCCGGGAGTGGAGCCATTCTCCTCAGGGGAAGACCAGCTAGACAACCGACACTGACCAGGGTGGGCCCTCCACCTCCATGAGTACCCCACCTGAAGGGCCTTCGTCCGCCCTCCCCCTTCCCCCAACGAGGTGAGCGGGCAATCGGGGGCTGCCTCTTTGGAGGTTTCAGTTAAGTCTCCAGCTCATAGCACTGCCAATAAGTCACCCTTTGGCTTTGCCGCCGGGCATCTGGCACACGCAGATCAGCATAACCCAGGTACTTCTACTCTGGTTAGCCCAGCTGCATCTATTAAGCCAGTTGACGGCTCCTCTGTGACCGCATAGACAACTCTGCTCTCCTGTCGGGCTTCCTTGTGGCCCCCAACTCTGGGTTGAACATGCTCGCTGGTCTAACTTCATCCCCGTGGGTTCCTTCCCCCAGGGATTCGCCACCGGTACCGACCTTTCTCTCCCGTCAGATACCTTTCTTGATCTGTCATTGAGGGACTTGCCTATCTTCTCCCTTCACCAGGATCTATTCAGCTGCCAGATGCCCTTCTTACTGCAGATCCCTTGGCGGGCAAGGCATGTACCTTCCTCCTGTGGGACCTTCGGGCCCTCTGCCTAACCTGTCACCAGTCCCGCTTCCCAGTGACCTTCAGTGCCTCCCCCAGCAGGCCCCTCTGCCCCTCCTGTGGGCCCTGTGGGTGATTTTCTGGGGAATCCCTATATTCCCTAATACCCCCCAACCAGGATATCCATCGCCAGGTCACATCCCGACGACATCGGGCTATAACTCGCTGATGCCGGGTTATCCCACGCCGGGCTACCCAACTCTGGGATACCTGACACCAGGTTATCTGACACCTAGCTATCTGATGCCAGGATACCCAACACTAGGCTATCAAGGACATACTACTTACCAATATCCTTATTAGTACCAAGTCCACAGCTACCCACCCTTCACGGGGTACCTGGGTTATCAATCCCCACCTCCACCTCCACAGCCTAATCATGAATCCTTTCCTGCATGGTGGAATGATGTGAAAACTCAACTCCTTTCAGAGCTGGGTCAGCCCTTCGGTCACGGTCACCCCTCTTGACAGGATGCCCCCTTCTAGTTCTGTGCCCTCTCGCCAGGTGTCTGACAGAGATTTGGGAGGTCTACCACCGAAAGGTCTTAGACCATGGGAGGATGGGGTGAGTCAGGAAACTACAGACCAGTTAGTTTGACTTCAGTGGTAGGGAAAATGGTGGAATCACTTCTGAAGGAAAGCACTGTTAAGTACCTAGAGGCCAGTGGGGCACAGGACCCAAGGCAGCATGGTTTCACAGCAGGAAGGTCATGTCAGATGAACCTAATAGATTTCTTTGACTGGGTGACCAAAGTAGTAGACCAGGGAGGGGCTGTGGATATGGCCTACCTAGATTTTATCAAGGTATTTGGCACAGTCTCACACAAAAGATTAATATACAAGTTAGCCAGCCTTGGAGTGGGTCCCAAGGTGGTAGCCTGGATAAAACCTGGCTGGACAGGATGCAAAGAGTAATAGTAAACGGAGTCCACAGTGAAGAAAGAAGGGTAACTAGCGGGGTACCGCAGGGTTCGGTACTGGGACTGGTCCTCTTTAATGTCTTTATAAGTGACATTGGAGAGCACCTGGAAGGAAAGGTATGTCTCTGCAGATGACACAAAGATCTGCAACAGGGTTGACACACAAGGTAGGGTGGAAAGGATGAAAAGGGACTTGACAAGGTTGGAGGAATGGTCAAATATGTGGCAGCTCAGATTCAATGCAAAGAAGTCCAAGGTAATGCATCTGAGAAACAAAAACCCCGGGGAAGAGTACACAATGGGGGGTGAGTTAATAACAACAGCAAAAATTGAAAGAGACCTAGGAGTAATTATATCAGAGGACCTAAAGGTGGGCAAGCAATGTGAGAAGGCAGTAAGGAGGGCTAGGGGATACCGGGATGCATAGGGAGAGGCATCAAAAGTAGAAAACAGGAAGTTGTTATCCCTCTGCACAGACAGTTAGTGAGACCCCACCTGGAGTTCTTTGTGCAATTCTGGAGACCCCATCTCTGCAGAGACATAGACAGAGTGGAGGCTGTTCAGAGGAGGGCAATCAAAATGGTGCAGGATTTGCACCAGAAGACATACGAGGAGAGACTAAAGCAGCTTAATATGTATACCCTTGAGGAAAGGAAGGAAGGGGGACATGACAGAAACTTTCAAGTACCTCAAAGGAATTAACAAAGTACAAGAGGGTAGCATCTTTCAGAAGAAGAGCTGTGCAAGAACAAGGGGGCACAATTTGAAGATGGAGGGGGGAAGGCTCAGAGGTAATATTAGACAGTATTTTTTCACAGAGAGGGTTGTGGATGCATGGAACAGCCTTCCTAAGGAGGTTGTGGAGTCAGGAACAGCAGGAGAATTCAAGAATGCATGGGACAGGCATAAGGCAATTCTAGTTGGGGGTAGGAGGAAGTAAGCTGTTGATTAACTAGAATCTGCAGCTTATCCATCAGGTAGGGAAATGGGCAGACTAGGTGGGCCAAGCAGTCCTTATCCGCCATCAAATTCTATGTTTCTGTGACCACGGGACCAAGTTCTGGATTCACCCAGTAGACTGGAATCCTCTGAGTCGAATGAGGACTCGGATATAGCTCAATCCGAGCCTCAATCTCCAGTCAAGCCTCAGCCAAAGGAGTCCCCGAAGTCTCCCCCTGAGGATCCCTCCTTTGGGGAGCTTCTGAAAACCATACAAAAATATTGCAGATGGGGTCTCCAAGGAGCTGGATCCCCAATGCAAGAGACTTGCAGAGCACCTAGACTTGGTCAGTGTGGATCCCCTTCCTATTCCCCCCGGATGGGACCACATGAGGACCTTGTGTCCACTATTTGGCAACAGCCTTGCTCCATTCCAGCTGTGTCACATAAAGTGGACAGAACTTATTTTCCCCCAGAAGGGGTCTCTCATTTGACCGCTTAACCCAAGGCTGACTCCATGGTCATTACTGCTACCCATGACAGATCGGCCGAACCCAAACACCTTAGTACCTCTCCACCGGACAAAGACTCCAAACAGCTGGACCAGTATGGAAGCAAAATCTATGCCTCATCCACCTGTGCCATCAGGTCCCTGCACTACATCTCACATATATGGTGGCCTTTCAGAAGTCCTCCCTAGCAGAGCTGGAGAAAGACCTTCAGGAGATTCCTGATGAACAGCTCAGGAATAAACTTCTGGAAAAAGTCAGGATGAACAAATCATCCTGCTGCCATGTCCTCTGTGCCACATACGACTCTGTCGATTTGGTGGCTCAGGGTGCGGCTACTGGGATTTGTCTCAGACGTTAAGCCTGGCTTCAGCTGGCAGGGTTGGCACAGAATGTTCAATCTTTTTTCTTGGATGCTCCTTTCAGGGGTTCAATCCTGTTTGGTGGCGACATTAAAGACATCATAGCTGGGCTGCATCTCAAGACGTTCACTCCATGTACCGTTCTGGACAGAAACAATGGCAGCAGCCTTTTCGCCCACCAATGGAAGTGGAACAAGAATCAGGGCAAACAACAAAATAAACATCGTGCCCCAGGTTCAGGTGCCCAAACTCTTCAAGCCAAGTTTTACAAACCCGCCTCTGGAGAAAAGGCGCCTCTCCCCTTCATGTCCTGACTCCCTACTCCTCCTTCTGTTCCCTCCGACTCCCTTGGAGGAACTGGTAGGGGGAAGGTTCGGCCTCCTCCTGGACAGGTGGAAGGCTATCACCACAGATGCATGGGTTCTCCAACTCATAGAAAGAGGTCACTCAATACAGTTTCTGGAGAGACCTCCTCCCAACCCTCTGGGAAGGTACTTTTACCCGTCAGACCAACTCCAACAGGTCAGGCAGGAAATTCAGGCTGTGCTACAAAAGGTAGCTCTAGAGCCCGTTCCTCTGGGACAAACAGGAAGGGGATTCTACTCCCACTTCTTACTGGTTCCAAAGAAGACAGGGTATCTAAGACCCATCTTAGATCTCAGCATGCTTAAACTCTCCAGGGACTGTTACCCCTGCTCCTATCAAACACATTCATGTGCTCCCTGGATATGCAGGACGCCTACCTCCATATCCCCATTATCCCAGCCCACCACTGCTTCCTCAGATTTTCCTTTCTGGAGGATCATTTCCAGTTCAGAACCCTTCTGTTTGGCCTCTCTTCTGCACCTTGGGTTTTCAACAAGTGCTTAGCGGTGGTTGCAGTGTTTCTATGGCACAAGGGCATCTATGTGTTCCCATGCCTGGACAACTGGCTCTTTTCAGCCCCCTCGCCGGATAGTCTGAAGAAATCCCTCTTCTTCACTCTGGGCCTCTTTTCCAGTCTGGGAATTTCTATCAATCTCCCCAAATCCCAGCTAATACCCTCCCAACGCCTTCAATTTATCAGAGCAGTGCTGGACACGGTCCAGAGTAAAGCCTTCCTTCCAGTCGACTGAATGGAGACCTTAATCTCACAGGCAACATTCGTGGCTTCCTCTTGGTGGACCACTGCTCGAGTGGTCCTTCATCTTCTGGGTCTGATGACAGCTGCTATACCCACAGTTCCTTTGGCCAGGCTGCACTTGAGGGCTACCCAATGGTCTCTCCGAGCCTTCAAAAGGATCTGCACTGGTGGAAGGAGCCTGCCAATCTCTTGGTGGGGGCCTTCTTTCACCCTCCATCTCCCTCTCAAATCCTCACTTCGGATGCCTCAAATTTGGGATGGGGAGCGCATCTGGGGGACCACAGAACCCAAGGCCTCTGGTCTCCCATGGAGGAGAACCTGCACATCAATATTCTGGAAATGAGAGCAGTGCTCTACACTCTCCAGGCATTCTGGTCACTTTTGACTCTGGGAACACTCCTCATTCAGACAGACAACATGGACACTGTCTGGTATCTAAACAAACAGGGAGGCACCCGATTGTACCCTCTTTGCAGGGAGGCAATGTGGGTGTGGTACTGGGCAATTCAGCATGGCCTATCATTGACAGCAGTCCATGTGCCAGGTGTTCACAACATTCTGTCAGACAGTCTCAGCCGATCAGTCGCCAGGGCTCACGAGTTGGAACTAAAGCTGGAGGTAGCAGAAGACCTGTTTCTTCAATGGGGTCAACCAGACCTAGATCTGTTTGCCTCCCCATCCAATGCAAAACTACCCAACCTTTGCTCGCTCGTTCCCAGGCATTGTGCTTTTTTGGTGAGATGCACTGTCTCTATCCTGGACAGGGAAGTTTCTATACGCTTTCCCTCCCTTTTCTCTATTACAGAAGGTTCTGCTGAAGCTTCAGGCTGAAGGGGTTCACATGATCCTCATTGCTCCTCTGTGGCCTCAGCAGATATGGTTTCCACTGTTACAACAACTGACTTTGGAACCACCAGTACCTCTGCCTCTCTCTCTCACGACCTTCTGTCCCAGAAGCAGGGCATCCTGCTACATCTGAGCCTCAAGTCCCTTCATCTTCATGCATGGCACCTGTGGACACAGCGATTTCTCGCTATGGAGTCTCTGCGGGGGTGGCTCAGGTCTTAGTGGAAGCTAGGAAGCTTTCCACTAGATCTACCTACACCATGAAATGGAAGAGATTTTCTATCTGGGCCTCTACAAAATACTTCGACCCTTTTTCTTGCTTGGCCAACCAGATGTTAGAGTACCTCTTGCATCTTTCAGAGCTGGGCCTCAGTTACTCCTCACTGAAGGTCCATCCCTCCACAGTGCTGGCCTACCACCTTCCGGTGGAAGGAAAAACCCTTGCTCAGCTAGAGGTTTCTAAAACCTTTCTGAAGGGGATCCTTCATATAAAACCTCCAGTCCAGAATCCTGTTCCTCCCTGGGATCTCAGTTTTATGTTGGAAAAGCTTACTTTTCTCCCTTTTGAACCAGCAGCAAGTTGCGATGTGCATTTTCTAGCTTGGAAAATTCTCTTTTTAGTTGCTATTACTTCAGCTCAAAGAGTTTCAGAGCTTCAGGCTCTAGTTTGCAGAGAGCCTTATTTAATTTCTCACAGGGACTGGGTGGTCCTGCGGACTACTCCTTTGATCCTTCCGAAAGTGGTTTTGGAACTGACTCTAAATCAGAGTGTTGAATTGCTGGTGTTTTTTTTCCAGAGCACTCCAACAGGGGGGAATACCTTCTGCACACCCTGGATGTGCACAGGATTTTGAGGTACTATACCTCTCTGACTAAAGAGGTTTGAAAATCAAACCAGCTCTTTGTTGCCTTTGCTTCCCAGTGTCAGGGCAGAGCAATCATGAAACAGTCTCTGTCTAGGTGGCTGGCTAACTGTATCCATTACACTTGCTATAAGTACAAAACCCCCCTTCCGGGGTGGTCAAAAGTCACTCCACCAGGAGTGTGGCCACATCTTCTGCCTTTTTCAGGAATGTGTCCACTGCAGATATCTGTGCAGCAGCCACTTGGTCTTCTGTTCACACCTTCACTAAACATTTCAATCTGGACATTGCTTCTATGCATCTAGCTGGCTTTTCGGCCTTGCCATTTTGCAAGGTCTTCTGTCTTAGACTGACCCTTAGTTGGCAGATATCTTCCTCCTTCCGGAACCTCGTCTCCTTTTCTTTTGTTAGACTGCTTGGTATTCAGTCCTATATGTGAAGACCTACTGCAAGAACCCTCTTGAAGTAAGATATAGCAGTTAAATAAGAACTTACCGTAACAGTAGATCTTTGAGAGTGGTTCCTGCAGTAGGTCTAGTTTCCCACCCACCTTTCTCCCAGCTCCTGAGCATTTACCTTGTTCTATGCCCAGGATTCTATCTCTTCCAGGGCTCAGGGTGACAAGAGTCTATTACTCCTTTTTTCTGCTTTCTTTATTTAGGTCTCCGGTGGAAAATAAAAAAAATAATAATAATAAAAATGTATTTATTAGGTGCCTTATCAAAAACCAAGGCGCCATACAATTCATAAATACACACACTTTAACATGCAAACACATAATAATAAAATAATGATTAAAAGATCAAACATCAGTTAATAAAATCAACTAATTCAATTTCCAAATGCCTGCAGCCACAAATAGGTTTTTAAGGATTGTTTAAATCCCTCCACAGTTGTGCACTCCTGAAGCCAGTGGGGTAGAGAATTCCAAAGGGTAGTAGCAGCATACTCAAAAGCTGTTGCCCCAGATGTTTTCAGACATACCCTTGGAATCTCTAGCAACCCCCCCATCGGCTGAGCGGCAAGATCGTCCAGGGCGGTAAAAAAACAGGAGCTCTTTCAGATAGTCAGGGCCCTGTCCATGTAGGGCTTTGAAAGTCAGCAAACTGAATAGGCAGCCAGTGCAGTTCATGCAGAACAGGCAAAATAAGACAGGATCAAGGAGACCCTGTCAATAGCCAGGCTGCTGTGTTCTGCACTAGCTGCAAGTGGCAGATTTCAACCCCAGGCCACCCTAGGTAAAAGGAGTTGCAATAATCCAAGCGCAACGACACAAAGGCATGGATCAGGGTGGGAAGATCCCCAGACAGAACCAGTTGCTTAATTCTGGCGATATTCCTAAGATGGTAAAAGGAAGATTTGGCAACAGCCAACACCTGCGAATGCAGGGTCAGCCTCTCATCAAAAATTACCCACAGATTATACATCCATTCAGAAGCCGGGAGTGAGATACCACTGAGAAAAATTCCCGAGGGTAGACCAATCCCTGACCCCCCTATCTGGTGACCCGACTCCACTACCAACACCTCAGTCTTTCCTGAGATCAACTTCAGCCAGCTGGAATTCATCCACTCCTGGATTTCCTTCAGACAGTTGTTAAAAGCTGAGATGGCTCCAACCAGGTAGAGCTGGGTATCATCAGCATAGAAGTGAAACCTCAGCCCATACCTTCTTACGGTGTATCCAATGGGAAGCATGTACACCAAGAACAACATGGAGGAAAGCACCAAGCCCTGAGGAACTCCACACGACAGAGAAGTGGGGTCTGAAAAATAAATTCCTGACACCGCTCTCTGTGTTCTACCCATGAGGAACGATGTAAACCACCTGAGGACCATCCCTGGCAGTCCACAGATGTACTTCATGTGCTGTAGCAATACTCCATGGTAAATGGTGTCAAATGCTGACGAGAGATCCAGAAGGACTAAGATAGAATGACTCTTCTGATCTCTCACCATCAGGAGATCACTGAACACCCGAACCAGTGCTGTTTCAGTACTATGTCTCTTACGGAAGCTGGACTGGAGATGTTCATAGACGTCATGGACGGTCAAATGGTCCTCCAGCTGTGCTGCCACTACTTTCTCGATCACCTTCCCCAAAAAGGAAAGGTTCAAGATAAGTCTGTAGCTGGCGTGGCAGTCTGGGTCCAAGGTAGCTTTCTTCAAGAGGGGTGTCACCACCGCTTCCTTCAGAGAGCTAGGAAACTCTCTGGATTTCAAGGAGCACCGTACTATCCACTCAAGGACTGGGCCAATGACATCAACACAACCTAAAATTAGGGATGCTGGTCCGGGATCCAAACTACAGTACGTAGGGTGCACAGTCTGGATAATCTGCATGACATCCATGAACTCCGGTCGGCTGAAGGTACTCCAAGAAAATCGAGGTGTAGTGATCTCAGACTGATCCAAAGCAACACCCTTAGAGCATGCCGGTTGAAGTACTGCTTTGATGTCAGCCACCTTATTGGCAAAGAATCAAGCAAGCTCATCACACTCTAATTGCGAAAAAGCTTTCCGCACCTGGAGACTGGCTGGGTTGCACAGTCTGTCAACAGTGCAGAAAAGCTGAGCCGGTCAATTTTGAGTAGCTGTAATCTTCCCAGACAGGAACTCTGCCTTCTTACTGGAGACTGCAGATTGACAGACTTGATAATGCTCTGTCAATCTAAGGTGGTTGGCATCCAGAGCAGACTTGAGCCAACAACACTCTAACCTTTGTCCTAGTCTCCGCATCTCCCTCAAAGTCCCATCAAACCAAGGGGATCGAGGGCAAAGAGAGAGAAGACGAACTCAGACAGGAGCAATGAAATCCAGAGCCATCAAGATGTCTGAATTATAGGCCGTCATGAGTGTCTCTGGGTCACAGCTTGCTAACACAAGGGACGAGAGGTTAAGCATCGTCAGTAGGCTATGAGAGTTAACATCTCGTAAAGGACGGTACTTGACCATCTCCACAGGGGTAAGCCTATGAACGAGGGTATTAAAACTAAACCCCATGGTGTAATGATCGGACCACCCAACTGGTTCCACCCCCAAGTTGGAGGTCTCAATCCCTAGGAGAAAGACCAAGTCAAGGGAGTGTCTGTGTTTATGAGTAGCAGTGGTAACTACCTGTGTTAGGCCCAGTGAAGTCATCAGCTGGAGGAAGTGCTGACCAAACTGCGACAGTTCGTCATCGACCCAGGGTTGAAGTCGCCCAGAACCATCAGTCTGGGCGACTCAAATGCCATGTCAATGACGAAGTCCACTACGTCCTGAAGGAATTGCTTCTCGTCACCGGGTGAACGATAGATGAGAGCAATCCGACAACCTACACCTGCTACTACGGCACACTCGAATGACTTAGCCTCCTCAACTAGTACAGCCATGAGGTTAAGTTCTATCTTGAAACAGACATTAACCTCCCCCCCCGTGGTCCAATCTTGGGTGATGTATCACCGAGTACCCAGCTGGTGCAAAGGCCTCCAGAATGGAGCCAGTGTTCTCATCCAGCTAGGTCTCGGTGATGCATGCCAGGTCCACTGTCTCAACAAGATCTGCAATAATTGCAGTCTTGTTTTTAATAGACCTGGCATTGCATAACACTTCCCAGGTCGGATGAACCTCCCAAGCCGCCCGGGCCACCAGCCCACCATAATCAGTGGTGCCCTAGGGTATGGAAGCCAGACATGTAGAACCACATTCTGAGTTCCATTTCACTCCCAGGGTGTCTCCTGGATTTCACCACCCCGATACGATGACCCCCCCCTTATTCCTTCTCCACTGTTCGAAACCCCCACCCCCCTCCATCTCCTACATACAATACTAAGTGCTCTACAATGCTGGTAAACTACAAACTCAAGAGGAAGAGTAAAAAAGGGGTGGAGGGCACAAAGAGCAGAGGGGAAATAGTGTACAACCGTGGAGACCAATTTTTTTTAAGTACTATTATTACAAATTAAAAAAAATTCCCCAAAATGAAACTTCAAAAAGTAAAATTAAATAATTACTTCTTAATAACATACACACACAAAAAAAAACAGCAATCCTCAGTTTAAACACTTGAATAAAAAAAAAAATATGTATAGTCCAGAGAAGCTCCCACCTCCCCTAGACAATACAACCAATACCTTCCCACTCAGTTCTTCTCTCACTAGAACTGAGTAGTAGTAGCAGAATTTAAAAATAAACTGTAAATGAATCCAATGAATTAAAAAGAAGTTAGAAAAGGTGCTTTCTTAGTGAGCTAGGGAGGCTCCCACCTCCTTGGACAACAGTACCAAAACTTCTAAGTCCCGCTGCAAATTCTTCTCTCACCAGAACTGGATGACAACAGCAGGACTTATAAAGTACACTGCTAATGAATCCAATAGGTCTAGAAACATCAGGCCCAATACAATTAGACCAAGGAAGCTCCCACCTCCCTTGGACAGCGATGTTAGAGCTTCTATGTCCCAGAACTGGATGGCAACAGCAGGACTTATAGAATACCCTGTTAATGAATATAAGTCAAGAGGAATCAGGCCCAATACTTTACAGTTAGGTCAGGGAAGCTCCCACCTCCCCTTGTCAGAAATGTAAAGATTCTAAGTCCCAAATTCCAGAGTTAAGCATCAAAGTAAAAAAAGAGAGAGTCCATGTCCAAGAAATAAGTCCAGCAGTAACATCCAATATAAGCACACCACACTTCTGGCTTCTTTCTGATGATCGGAGATCCCACTACAGTAGATAAGCTAGGAACTTTGGGTGGGGGCTCCTCCCAGGTGAAACACCCGCAGGCCTCACCAGCCAACCCCTAATGATCCCCAGCTATGACCTCCCAAGGGCTAAGCCACCAAACCCAACCCATAGGAGGCCTAGGAGAACCTGATTGGCTCTCTGGTTCCCCAGGGAAACGTCAAGTCCCTCCTGCCTGGTTGAAAGAGGCAACTAGTGAGAATAACCCCGACCCAAAAGGGGAGCCCCCCCCACCCTCCTACCTGTCTCAATCCCAAATTCAAATACTCTGCTACAGTATGCATACTCCTTTAACAGCCTTTGAAGAATCCTCAAAAAAGACCACACTTGCCACAATACTTTGTGCGTAGCAGCTTCTTCCCTGGTCCCACTAGTAGTGTTCTTTCCATGGCACACACAAGGAGCAGAACTCGACATCAGTATCCATTGAATACAATCCAAAATAGCCCCAAGTTTGCTCTGACAGTCAACTCCTGTTCTCAATCATCCCACCTCCGACCTACCCTCTCACTGCAGAGTAGACGCAATGGCAAACTGAGCTAGATCAAAAATCACTCCAAAGTCACTCTCAAGTTCACACAGCTCACAAAACCGGTCGCTCCCAGGAACCGTATCACAAACTCCAGAAGACGGCCAAGCGGAACAAATAAAACATGGCTGTCCTGGGATTAAAGGATATGATTCACTAAACAAAGTGAATCACAGGAAACCCCATTCAAAAGCCTGAAAAAAAGAGCATTCTACTTACTAAATACCTCACTCGTTAGCCCTATCTAACTAAACTAATAAATAAAATGAATAAATAAACAAACAGATGCAAACAAAACACACGGAAAAAATGGATATCAAATGGTGCATCAAATGGCACAACCCTCTGGCAGCTCAGAACTGGAGGGCCGGTGTGGGACCACGCCTTTTATAGTCACACTGACTTCCCATTACCTGATGATGGGGTTCGGTCCCCACCAACAATTGCTAGCTACAAGTTTGCCATGCAGTCCTGATGCCAGGGGGCACAGTCCTATATGTGAAGACCTACTGCAGGAACCTCTTTAGAAGATCTGCTGTTATGGTAAGTTTTTACGTAACTGCTATTTATGCAAAATCTGGAATTGCATAAACCTGTATCTGTCCCATTTGATATACTTATATAAATGTGTCCATATTTTTGGGCCAGTTCCAGGTGGGATTATTAGTCGAGAGGGCTTGGTCCCAATAGTAGAATCTAAATCCGTCTTCCTTACCTAAACAGTCCCTCAGAAATTGCTAATAATATCATATATAGTGGGAAATGGGGCAGTTTTAATCGGGGAAAAAACTAATTCCCAAAAGGACTATACCAAGGGCCAGAGCCGAAGAATTGGTGGAGCATATGTGAAACCTGAAAATATGAAAAGCAACAAGATGATGGCCAATGGTATAATGCCCTCACCTCTTTGAAGGAGAGAAACTTGTGAGTGTGAACCAAATCTATGATAGTGTCCACGCCCATGTTAGGCCAAAACCATTCTGAAAGCATGCACCCAGCTATTGAAAAATTAGGGTTCCCAGACAAAGGTTGGGAGATGTCCTTATACAGTTGGATTTTTATTACAGAGCATTGCTGCAAATTAACTTGGAGGGATGCTTCCAATGGAGTGCCCGGCAATGGTTGAGGGAGCTTCTTCTGGGGGAGATACAGGAGCAATCTAATATCTAGGGCAATACGAGAACATAAGGAGTGCTCTATGTCTACCCAGATTATGACATAGAGCCCTGTGTGGTCCTCCTCGGAGGATCTAAGCCAATAAGGAAATCTGGTGCAACGCACTGCCAGAAAGTACAAAAAGTGGTTGGAGACCTGTAAGCCCCATTCTGCATAGTGCTCATTAGTTTGGACAGGGCTCGACGAGCCGCCTCACCATGCCATAAGAAAGAGGTGAAAAGTCTAAGGACTTGGTTGAACCATGACTGAGGTAGCACGAAATTACACATCTGCAAGAGGTAAAGTAACTGGGGTAATGTATTCATTTTTATGATATATAAGCGACCCCACAAGGAGATAAATAGCAGGGACCAACAGTCCAAATCTGATTTAATGCAAGTCAAAATGGAGTCAAGATTAAACTTTTTCATTTTATTAGGCGATGTATGAAGAAAGATCCCTAGGTACTTCAGTTTATCCCTGACCCAGACTAACCCACGATGATCAACATCCGCTTTTAAAGTAAAACCATTAAGCGGCATTACCTCAGTTTTAGTTATGTTCAGTTTATAACTGGAGATAATTCCAAACTGAGAAATAATATGCAAGGCAGCAGGCAGGGATGTAGCAGGAGAGGAGATATGCAACAATATGTCATTGGCGTACACCAATAATTTATACTCGTGGGTTCCTATTGCAATGCCTTGGACCTGCAGGAAGCTATTAAGCTTATGGATCAGAGGTTCCAGGAAAAAACTGAAGAGATAGGGTGAGAGTGTGCACCCCTGACTGGTGCCTTGCTGGAGGGCAAATGGGGTAGAGAGGATACCATTACAAAGTATTCAAGCCGATGGGAAAGAATAAAGTAACTTGATCCATTTTATAAACTCCTTGGGAATACGATATTTAGGCAGAAGAGTAAACAAATAATCCCAGGAGACCCTATCGAAAGCCTTTTCTGCACCAGGGACACCAAAGCCACAGAGGTGAGAGTCCCTGGATGTGGAAATGAGATATGATAGCTTTTGGAGATGGTCTGCCGACAGTCTGCCTTTCACAAACCCAGCTTGTTCCCTACTCAAAAGGGGGTTCCACACACGACTCAATCTATAGGCCAGAATCTTAGCTAGTATGTTGAAATCCACATTAATTAGAGATATTGGCTTGTAATTGGTGACCAACAGAGGATAACAGCCAGGTTTAGGAAGTACAATTATAGTTGCCTCAGTTAATATTAATAATAATACTTATATTTATATAGCACAATTCTAAAAATTTAAGCGCTGTACATACACAGAAATCATAAAACCAGAATTCAATAAAATCTTACAAATAATTAAAACTTCAATAAATATATCTCAGAATCCACAAAATATCAAATGCTGAATGTCTGCCTATACAGTGGTGGATCACCTTCAAGGTCGGTATCGTGTGTGGAACCCCCTTTTGAGTAGGGAACAAGCTGGGTTTGTGAAAGGCAGACTGTCGGCAGACCATCTCTGAAAGCTATCAAGAACAAGAGGGCACAATCTGAAGATGGGGGGTGGCTCAGAGGTAATTTAAGGAAGTATTTTTTCACAGAGAAGGTTGTGGATGCATGGAACAGCCTTCCGGAGGAGGTTGTGGAGTCAAAAACAGTGGTGGAATTCAAGCATGCATTGGACAGTCATAAGGCAATTCTAGGGGGTGGGGGTAGGAAGAAGTAGGCTGCTGGTTAACTAGGATCTGCAGTTTATCCATTAGGTAGGGAAATGGGCAGACAGGGTGGGCCAAGCGGTCCTTATCTGCCGTCAAATTCTATGTTTCTATGTAAATGAATGGGTTTTAAGGCTGGTTTTAAAGCTCTCCATGGTCCTGCGCTCTCTAATCTGTTGAGGTAGAGAGTTCCACAGGGATGGGGCCACGAACATAAAAGCGCGGGCCCCAGATGTTTCAACCACACCCTGGGAACCTCTAACAATCACTAGTCAGTTGAACGAAGGGGAAGGCCAGGGCCCTAGGGAGTTAGGAGCTCTTGCAGGTAGCTTGATCCCAGTCCTTGCAGGGCTTTAAAAGTCAGAAGACCGACCTTGAAGGTGATCCGCCACTGTATAGGCAGCCAGTGCAGATTGCACAGCATGGGAGTAATATGACTGGAACGTAAGGTCCCAGTCAACAGTTGTGCCACAGTGTTCTGCACCAGCTGCAAGCAGTGGATATCAACACCTGGAAGCCCCAGGTAAAGGGAGTTGCAGTAGTCAAGGCGAGAGGTCACAAAGGCATGGATCAACTTAGGCAAATCACCGGATGGAACCAGGTGCTTAATTCTGGTGATGTTCCTAAAATGGTAAAAGGAAGACTTGCTGACTGCCAACACCTGCGCATGCAGTGTCAGCCCATCGTCAAGAATCACCCCCAGATTGCGCACCCATTCAGAGGTAGGCAGTTGTACACCCTCAAACCAAAGTTCAGAGGGTAAACCCACCACCAGCCTCTCTATCCAGTGACCCCTGATCCACCACCAACACCTCAGTCTTCCTGGAATTCAATTTCAACCAGCTTAACTTCATCCAGTCATGGATCTCCACCAGGCAGCTGTTAAACATTGAGACCGCACTATCCTGGTCAAATGCAAAAGACAGAAAGAGCTGAGTATCATCAGCATAGCAGTGAAACCTCGGCCCATATCATCTTACAATGTCTCCGAGGGGCAGCATATACACTGTGAACAACATAGGGGACAGCACTGAGCCCTGAGGAACCCCACATGACAGAGAGAACGGATCAGAGGAGAAAACTCCAGATACTACCCTCTGGAATCTGCTGGTTAGGAAGGAATTAAACCATTTGAGAACTGGACCGGCCAGGCCACAGATAACCCGCAGGTGCTCGAGCAGGACCCCATAGTCCACAGTGTCAAATGCTGAACATAGATAAAGAAGCACCAAGATGGAACGGCGCTTCTGAACCCTCACCATCAGGAGATCATTGAGCACCCAAACTAGAGCAGTCTCGGTACTATGCCTCTTACGGAACCCAGACTGGAGAGGATCGTAGAAATCATGGATGGTAATATGGTTCTCCAGTTGCAGTGCAACCACTTTCTCAATCACCTTCCTGACAAAGGGAAAGTTAGAGATAAGTCTGTAGTTTGCACAGCTGTTTAGGTCCAAAGCAGATTTCTTAAGAAGCAGTGTCACCACTGCCTCCTTCAGGAAGCTGGGGAACTCATCCAAATCTAAGGAGCACCAGACAGTCTTTGCAAAGACTGGGCAGATGGACTCCATACACCCAAATAATAGACATATAGGACCCGGATCTGAACTACAGCATGTTGGCTGCAAATTCTGAACAATCTGCATGATGTCCGCTGTAAGAGGTCTAAACCTCACTTTCAGGTTCTTGGCAATATTGGAGATGCAAATAATCACAAACAAGTTGCATTCAAGTAATAAACAATTTATTACTACAAACAGGGATGAATCACAGTTGCCCTAAGCAGTTCTTACCAATATGAACCGGGAGCCAGTGCTAAGCGTTCCCTACACCTCGAGGTTTCTTTGTAGTCTCTTGGGATCTCTCGGGTCTCCGAGGTGTAAAGCCTATGCATAACATTATATACCTATGATAATTACTATGGTTACTGAAAGATAGAAACATTTCTAGTTACAGAGATGAGCCCTATTGGCTAAATTAGAGGTGGCTCCACGGTCCAAGATAACATTATATAATTCTGTAAAGTCATCAGTTTTAGAACAAAGACGTTCTTATACAAAGTCTTACATAACAAGGTGAAGTGGTGTCCATCACCAAAAGATGGCAATGTTGCCTTACACATTATAATTACTTCAAGGACAGGTGTCTTGGCATCTGACAAGTAAGACATAGACAGAAAATACATGGTATAATGTGTGTGCATTAGCAAGCAAAAGTGAGTTACAATAATATGAGTCATATCCGACATCTACTCTTGTCGCGGTGGATGCCCTATGCCCTATGTATTAGTATAGCCTATGCCTAAACATTAGCTGTCTCACGGTGTACCCCTGAGGGTATCAATTAGGGTGCAGGGACTGTAACAATTCCCCTTGTTGCCTAGAAAGGGCAACACAGGTGATTTAAGGAGTGGGCAGAGCAGTGGATCTTTACAATCCGGAGGCACGAGCCTTGTAAAGAAACTCAAGCTGCTCACGGTGTTGGCGAAGAGTACGTCGTAGGCAGCAAAGCATAATAATCAAAGTAAATATCAAAAATGCTTGTATTATAACAAAACCTTTAAAAGTAATCTCTAACCAAGTGTTAGTCAAAGCGTTATTCATGTCTCCATCATTCATCAGGTCAAGAATGGCTTTGGTTATATTATTACTGATGTGGATGAGGTGTGTGTCCTTTCTATCTAAAAGTGATTTCAGTGTAAGTGTCAGTGGATCTATGTGTACATTAAAGTAGGGTAGGTATTCTTGAAGTGTAAGTAAGTAATCTGGATTACCATCAATAATATCTGCTTCCATAAGGGGAGCGGGGGTTATGACAGTGTGTCCAATAACAGTTTTCTGATGGGGAACAAAACAGAAGTTGGGGTAATCAATTGCACAAGTAACAGAACCATAAGAATAAGTTTTCAATTAGTAACTATGCAATATTCACCGTCAGAGTTGTACTGTGATCGTACAGTAGGCAGTCTCCATTTTGCAACTGGACAGGGCATGTGTCGGCCGTCCTGGAGATCCATGTTGACAGGCGGTGAGCTTCCTCACGATAGGACTGGTAGAGCTGATCCGGTGACTGCGTTGATTCAAAGCATTGGTGCCATTCTCAGTGATGTCAGCATCCATAGTGAAAGTCCAGTCAATGCTGTCTGAGAGTAGCCACAAACAGGCGTATAACATCAAACACATCACATCGGCACAGGTAGATGTATTGCTTTTTCGCACAACAGTCCGTGTGCGGTGCCACCCAGGCATCCAGGAAGGAATGGTAGACCAGTAGAGGAGGTAGATCCAGGTGTTCTCGGTAATGTCTTTGTCCAAATCCCCTATGGAATGCGCCAGTGCCAGCTTGTCGAACAAAGCTGTAGTGGGATCAAAGCGTGGTAAGGAGACAGTAAAAGAGACAAACATGGTATCTGTTATAGAACATTTCTTAGCAGAAAAACGAGGACCAGTGTTTGGATGTCTGGTCACAAACCCCAAATTTCGGAGCTGTGGAGAGAGGAATAGATAGAGTTTGTTGCATACATAGGAAATACAAGATGGAGATTTACATTTAGGACAATACCATTTAGATAGCGTCTGTCATGTATAATATCAGAATCCTACCAGTTTCTAGGTCTCTGAAAAGGTTGTTAATGGTAGTGAGTATGTATGGAACCATATGCAGAACAAAGTATTTCCCTACCAATGTATTGTTTATCAGCTTCTCTATTGTTCTGTTGTATGAGTGCGTTGATCTTGTCTTTGGAATCAGTGAAGGCTTTTGCAATGTCGTGCATGTTGTATACAGTGTATCTTTCTTCCTGGCTAAGACCATCCACACCATGCAATAAAGGTGGTAAAACATCATTAACCAAACCAGTGGAGAACTTTGCAGAATGACTTTTGATAGCAGCAATGTCTGCTTTGTTCCAAATGGACATAGCAGTACCAAAAAGACCTGTGACAGTTCCCGTGGCACCCGTGACATCAGAACTGTCAACTTCACGTTTATTTCGTTTATGAGTAAGAGTACTAGAATGAGTTTTCCTCCTAAAATTACCTCTGTGTTCAGTAGAATAAACCCCAGTAAAGGGATCTTTGGTACGTATCTGAAATGCAGCTAAACTATCTAGCAACAAAGTACTGTAAAATGCGGAGGTATTGGTATTGTGACACATACCAAATTCTTTCATATTCCAATAAGTAAGGTTAAATAAAACAGGTATATGCATAAACTGTAAATTGTTAATCAAAGAACCTGGGAGGGCAGTGGCTGTGAGACCACTACAGGGACCAGGGGTATGTTTTGGACATTCCAAAAGCTGTTTCTCAGTAGGAGGTAGCACAGATAGATACATGGCAGCAGAGGCCAATGTGGTGTACAGCACAAAATCTGCGGGCAGAATCCTGAGAAAGAGAGTTACAATAGGAAGGGTCAATTAAAGCAGTATTGTTATACAAACCAGAGTGTCTTAATGCAGTTTGTAACAAGGACAGTGAACCATTCAGGGACAATTTAGTGTTGGGCCAACCCTGGAAAGTTCCCTTAGAGAGTTTGGCCACAGGGAGAACTTGTCCTTGTGATGTGGTTTGCCACTCAATCTGAAGGGTAGATTTGTCAGGAGCAATGACCGAGGCAGTGAGGCATGCATCTGAACCTTCCTGGACAGTAATCATAGTGTCTGGAATTTTGATGGAAACTCCCTCTGTAGGAGGTGCTGGAGGATCAAGGTGTCGAAGGAGGTCGGTATCCAGTGCCTTGGCTAAGGGAGTACTCCTGCAAGGAGTAGAGATAGGAACAAGATAGCCATCTTGTCAATGTATCTGAAAAGGAAGATGAAAGATTAATATTAGTACAGTTCCGCCCAATGGGGTTAGGAAGAGTAAGTTTTAAGCTCCTTTGTACAGTTTCAATTGGTTTGCATGTAACCATTTGTCAGTCAGTTTATTGTTGTGGAGGAATCTAACTTGATAGACTGCTGGACTGAGCTTGTTGACAATGGGGTAAGGGCCTTCCCACTTGTTGGAGAAGGAGTGGGTGGGATGTGCAAATCGAGTACCATTACCTGATCTCCAACTTGCCAATACACTTCTTGTGCATGTTTGTCAAATTGTATTTTGGACTGTTGCTGGGCCTTGCCCATGCAATTTTGCAGCATACAATGTGTGTGTATGAGGTCTTTCTAAGTTTTTCACATACTGATCTACGAGACACGCGGTCCGTAGTGGGTGTGTGCAGGTCAAAGAGCAAGTGTTCAGGTAGTCTCATTTGTCTGCCAGTCATTACCTCAAAGGGTGTAAGCTGGGTAGTGGCTGAGGGTACCCCTAATTGCCATAAGGAGTAAAGGCATTAGGGAATCCCAGGTCTTGGGATTGTCCTCAATGAACTGGAAAGCATTTGCTTAATCCATCTGTTAGCTCTTTCTACTTGACCTGAGGTTGAGGTGATAAGGTATGTGGAACTTTTGCTGAACCCCTAGGAGTTCAAGGGACTCTTTCATCAACTCACCTGTAAAACTGGTTCCTTTATCGGAGTCTACCTTGAGAGGCAGGCCCCACCTGGAGAAAATCTGTTCTACCAGGATTTTGGCAGTTGTCTTTGCAGTGCAAGTCTTGGTGGGGAAAGCCTCTACCCACTTAGAGAATAGATCGGTCACTACAAGGGCATACTTGTTGTTTCTACTGGTATTGGTCAGCGACCAATAAATCAATTTGGATGGCATGCCAAGGGCCGGTATGTCTCTGTGGTAAAAGTTTGGCATTCTGTTTTGTAGGTATTGGATTGTTTTGTGCACAAACGAGGCAGTTATCAATGTATTAACATCTTTGGTAATCCCAGGCCACCATGCGGTGGTTTTGAGGCGTTGGAGGGTATTTTCAGTCCCCTGGTGTCCACCAGTGGGTGTGTCATGTACCTGGTGCAAAAATTCAGATCTCAAATGTCTGGGGACCACCCACAATTTGGTGGTAGTATCCTCTGGCTGGAATCAAATGAGTTTATCATCAGGGGATAAGTGTAATTTACTTTCATGCCTATGGTAAGGGTTATGTGTGGGAAGTCTTTCTTCAGTACCCTTGTCCAAGAATCTGAACACTTCTTTGAGTTCAGTTTCCAAGTGCTGGGCTGCTGAGAGGTCCAAGGGAAAAGATTCAGATTTCTTTTAAGGCTCGGCCTGTACAGCCGCATTAGCCTCTGGATGTTCCATCATGAACATCCCCCTCGGGCCCCTTCCTTGGCAAGGGTGTCTGCTGTGTCATTGAATGCATGGTAGGGATCATGTAAGGAGTGAGCTTTAACCTTGTGTACATAGAGTTTGTGTGGGTATTTTGACCTAATGCGTGTATGTAAATCACCAATTCTTTGTATTTCACTGAGCTGCCATCAGAAGAGAGGAAGGAGTTCTTCCGCCAGAAAGGAGGAAATTCTGTAAGGAGCAACAAACCCAATTAGAGTCAGTAAAATGATGGTGTCCTGAGTTCCATGTTGTATAAACTCTAATGCACAGGCCACTGCTGCCAGCTCTGCATACTGTGATGAAGCTACAGTACAGCGTTTAGATATCCTGACAGTGTTCCCATAAGGATACACACCATGATACCCATGCCTGCGATTTGTTCACCTTGATAATATGATGCTGATCCATCGGTGAAAGCGGCACAAGGAGGTGTTCTCCTAATACCTCAGGGTGGCAGGAAGAATGGACTTGGATCTGGGATCAGGTGACTGCAAAGGCAGTCGTGGGGCTCCCCTGAAAGGAGGCCATGTGCTAGTAGAGATGGAACTTTGGTTTGATGGACCTGAATATCCCTATCCTGGAGGAGGAGTGAGGAGTGAGGAGTGTCAGCCTGGTGTTAGAGACTGACCCATCCCTTCACTCTGTCTGAGAGCAAAAAGTAGTAGGAGTATGATTGGTGTTAAGAATCAGTGGAGAGTACCCAATGATATACAGGAAGTGTGACGCCTAATAAGTGGCCAGAAGATTCCTTTCATAAAGGCCGTACTTCTGTTCTACTGGGGTCAAGAGCTGTGATGCATATGCAGTAGGTCTCAAAGAGCCATGTACCTTTGGGACACTGCTGACATAGCAATGTCAGAGTGGCATACTCTAGATGGAATGGTAATGTTGGATTGGGGTTTACTAGTGCTGGGAAGGAGGCCAAGGCCTGCTTCAGTGACATCACAGTCTGGGTATGGACAGGGCCCCAATTCCATGGAACGTCCTTTTTGAGTAAATCGTAAAGTGGAGCGGCTTTCTGTGCAAAGTCACAAATGAAATCTCTGGAGTAGTTTACCATATCTAGAAACCTCCTAAGAGTTGCCACACTGGTAGGTAATGGCAAATCTTGCAACCCTTGAATCTTTTTCCAAGTAGGACTCCGACCTTGATCTGTTATCTTCAAACCCAGAAAGATTACTTCTTTCTGACATAGTTGTGCTTTTGCAGGATTACACTTCAAGCCTGCTCTTTGAATAAGAGTCAATAGTTCATCCAAGAGAGCCAGATGTTGTTCCTGTGTGGCAGTAGCCAACAACAGGTCATCTACATACTGTAAGAGACATTGGGGGTTGAGAAACTCTGTAGGGCATCCATCATATGGAGATGGAAGAGGATGGGCTGTTATGGAACCCCTGTGGCAGGCAAGTCCACGATATTGTCGCCCTTCAAAGTGAAGGCAAACTTATATTGACTCTTGAGGGCCAATGGTAATGACCAGAAACCATTGGAGATATCAGAGCACTGAACCATTTCTGATCTGGTGTTAAAAAGTCGAGCACATCGGTGCAGGCGTACAGTTGAGAGCAACTGGGAGTGACCTGATTCAGTTTCCTGTAGTCAATAGTAAGTCTCCAGGTACCTGTGGTTTCTTCTACAGGCCAAACAGGAGAGTTGGCAGTGGAGACACAGGTTCTGATTACTCCTTGTTTAAGGAGTGACTTGATTGTTTCTCAAGAGAGGGTAAGGCTTCAGAGGGAATGGGTGTGCCTTTGTCTCTCATGTGCGGGCCTGGCACCTCAATAACGGTATGCATTCTGCCACAATCGTGTTTATTAACTGCAAACACTTCCAAATGTCGTTGCAGAATAGGTAGAAGTTTTGGGAAAAGTTCATGATTCTTGAATAAATCTATGACGTCATACTCTTTATTGTTAATAGATATTGTTGCCACAGCATGTGAGTCAGGAATTAAGACAGTATGGTATTGACCCTGTATCTGTATCAACAGCATGTTTGCTAGATCCACCACACAGCCTTGTGGTGCAAGAAAGTCAATCCCAATGATGCTAGGGTGATCGTGCAACACCATCAGTTGGAAAGCATGTGAGGCCTTCAGATGGCCTAGTTCTACCGATAAAGGCAGAGAAGCGGTATGCAGGTAACCTAGCACCATCAACTCCTGACATATTGGTCTTCCGTCCGGTGACCATGGAGGCGTTCAGGGTGAGTGCGTCATGTAACACAGATACAGCTGCACCTGTATCTAACAAGACAATTAATGGTGGCCGGCCCGACCTTGGCCTCGGTGCAGGGCCTTCGTTTGTATCCAAGACCAGCTTGTTTACAATGCGGACTGGGGCCTGTAATTGTCAACCGTATTGCTGGAGGCATGCAGAGGTTGGGCTTGGCTTGCATGGATGACTTCACCGTGTTGCACTGATGCAATGTAAGGCGGGGCTTCGGGTTCAGGCTGGTATGGGTCTGCGCACCCTACCTCGGTGTCTCCATGGCCAGTAGTGTCATGGGTCACGTTGTACTGCTGCAAGTGTTTGTGCAGGAACGGCATCCGCTACAGAATGCACTTGCCCCAGGAGCTCCTCAAATTTTCGTTTTCAGCTATCTCTCTTATATGAGGGACCTATCTTGCAATGGCTTCCTTTTGCCTTTGTACCTTCTGTTCTTAGGCCAATTCGGTTCTCACCCACTGTTGTTGGTGTTGTTGTTGGGGGTTTTGCTGGGTGCTAGCTGGAGGGGCCGATGGAGGTTTGGGCTGTTGTTGCTGGGCCTGTCCTTCCACCGTGTAGTGTGTTGTGGTCCCAGAAGCGGGTTCCACAGCAGCAACCTTTTTGGAACCGGAACCCAAATCGCGGATGTATAATTGGTACACTTTCTCACTTTTCCGAAGAATATCAGCAAACCTATCCATATTCGGGTATGTGGTTGGCTCTACTTTCTCTCTCACGGCTGGGATCATGTTTCTAAGAAACAGGGTCTTATATTCAATAAGGTCTACATCCGCGGCTTCTTGTGCCAGATGTTTCCCTGCTCGATAGGCCATCCAGAGTCTCTGGTGGTAAGTCGCTGGACTTTCTTTAGCATTTTGCTTCATGGGGTATGCTAGCATTACTCCAACCACACCAGGGCTGTAAGCGGAAATGAGCTCAGCTGCGATTTCGTCAAAGGTAGCGTTCCCATCTTGGCGAACTGCTTCGGGGAGTTTTTCCCATAAACCAGGATTGATGGTCTGGCGTAGTATTTGGACCTGGTATTCTGCGGCGAGACTAAGCATCTCACACTTGGAGCGCACCTTTCCAAATGGCAGCTGAGGTTGTCGGGGCGGGTTCATCCGACCGATGCTGTCAGCAATTTGCTGAACAGAGTAGGCCATTTGCAGGAGTTAGTTGGTGGTCGATCAGGCAAGGGTAGCGCATCTCGTGACACCATCCAACGCTGCTGGGCTGCAGCTTCAGCCGCAGTCCGACAACACCTTTCCTGAGTGCCAGCTTGAAAAATTTACTAATCTGACTTTAAGGGCTTTCACTTCTTTCAGGAAGAGGAACACTTTCTAGTGTCCTATCAATCATGGTTTCAATCTCTTGCCTGTCTTCCACACTAATAACGGCTACCGGAGGCGCCGTCGGGACCAGGCTTGGGCCTGATCCCCCCCTATCTTGGGCGCCACCATGATGGCGTTTCCCATGATGAGCGTCACGACGTCGTCTATGTGTGACCTGGGAGTAGTGGGCGGGGACCCGCCATACTGTGGATGGCTGGGTGGGGAATCTGGGCCATAGTAGGGGCGTGACTGGGCATTGTACTGCTTAGATATCGTTGTCGGAAGTCTCCTCCGACGCGTTTAATGAAAGGCAGGGGCTCACGCCCACCCATTGCCTTAACATGGCCAGTCAAAACCTCTCGCTGATGGCTAGTTTATCCATCTTAGCTCTACATTCATCATGACTCACACTTGCAACATTCATATCAACCTGATCCTGTTTCTGTTTCTGCAAAACACGGCACGCGGCGCTCAATTCGCGATTGTCCCTATAGGCTGTTTCTAAATCATTACGTACCTGATTGATCTCGTCCTGCAGCTCACCCATCTCGTCACTCAATTGTGCATTCGTGGCACTCAGCAAATCATTCATTTGTACCACCTGACTCTTATCCTGTCTTGAACTTTCACACTCATTCTTCAGAGTACACATTTCTTGTTCACCAGCCTGTGCAGAGTGATGCAATAGTGAATCCTTTTCATTACGCAGAGATTGGAGTTCTGACTCCAAGTTCTGCTGTATCCAAATACATTCTGTTTCCTGCAAACCCATCTCCTGCTTAAGAGATGCGATCTGCAGGTCAAGGGTTCGAAACCTCGCTTCAGAGGCTTCCAAAGCAGCGTAGAGAGCAGCGACCATCAACCCTTTAGCACAACACTTATTGGTTGATTGTCGCCTCTGCGTACTGGGTTGAAATCCCCAGTACAGGGTTTTCGGATTGACTTGTGTCCCGCGCGAAGTCAGCCCATCCTCCATGGGAGGTAAGAAAGTTCGGACATCGAGTCTCAGTTCTGCAGATATCTGATACGGTGGCCATTTATGTGGGAAGGAATGAAAATTCAGACTGTGAAAAAGACCCTGTGTTGCGTATCGATCTGCAACACGGTACTTTAAACACAGCCGGGCTACTGTATAAGTTGTAGGCTTGCAATTCAAAGCTGCTATGGAGTGGGTCGAGACGGCATCGACCACACCCGAAAAGTCAGCCAGACCTTGCAAGTATCTACAAACTGGTAGAAAAGACGGGAGAGGTGATACGGAAATGTACACCTGCAGTCCCGTGGGAAAAGGAAATTTATAGCAACAAGTGAAAACTTACAACACCCAATATCGCCTGCACGCGGCCGCCAATTGTAAGAGGTCTAAACCTCACTTTCAGGTTCTTGACAATGTTGGAGATGCAAATAATCACAAACAAGTTGCATTCAAGTAATAAACAAGTTTATTACTACAAATAGGGATGAATCACAGTTGCCCTAAGCAGTTCTTACCAATACAAACCAGGAGCCAGTGCTAAGCGTTCCCTACACCTCGAGGTTTCTTTGTAGTCTCTTGGGATCTCTCGGGTCTCCGAGGTGTAAAGCCTATGCATAACATTATATACCTATGATAATTACTATGGTTACTGAAAGATAGAAACATTTCTAGTTACAGAGATGAGCCCTATTGGCTAAATTAGAGGTGGCTCCACGGTCCAAGATAACATTATATAATTCTGTAAAGTCATCAGTTTTAGAACAAAGACGTTCTTATACAAAGTCTTACATAACAAGGTGAAGTGGTGTCCATCACCAAAAGATGGCAATGTTGCCTTACACATTATAATTACTTCAAGGACAGGTGTCTTGGCATCTGACAAGTAAGAAATAGACAGAAAATACATGGTATAATGTGTGTGCATTAGCAAGCAAAGTGAGTTACAATAATATGTATTCATATCCTGACATCTACTCTTGTACGGTAGATGCCCCCTCGCCCTATGTATTAGTATAGCCTATGCCTAAACATTAGCTGTCTACGGTGTACCCCTGAGGGTATCAATTAGGGTGCAGGGACCTCGTGTAACACAGCCATCTCCTGCCGGTCGAAAGATATCCAAGAAGACTTGGGGGAGGTGACCATACACCGACCACCACCAACCCCCAACCCCCCATAGAGGGCGCTGGATGGATTTTGGTCCTGATGTCAGCCACCTTATCTGCAAAGAAGCGAGCAAACTCATCACACTTAACTTGTGAAAATGCTCCTCGAACCTGTAGACAGATTGGGTTGCAAAACCTGTCCACAGTTCAAGAGAGCTGGGCTGGTCGATTCTGAACAGCAGCAATCTCACTGGACAGGAATGCTGCCTTCTTATGTGTGATTGCTGACTGATAGCTTTGAGAATGATCTATCAGTCTAAGGTGGTCGGCTTCAAGGGTCAATTTCCACCAATGATGCTCTAACTTTCATCTTGCACATCTCAACTCCCTCAAGGTCCCATGAAACCAGGGGGACCAAGGTCGGAGAGAGAGAGGATGAACACGGACTGGGGTGATAGAATCCAGAGCCTCAGTAATAGCTTTATTATAGGCCTGAACTAGACTCCCTGGATCCTCGCCTACCCTCGAAACTCCCGATAGATCTAGTAGCACCAAAAGACCTTCTGGGGTTACATCCCTCAATGGACGATATCTGACCATCTCCACAAGGGCAGGTCTATGGGGTGGGGGGCAGAGATTGAATCTTACTGTGTGGTGGTTGGACCATACGACTGGTTCCACCACCAAGTCAATGGACTCAAGCCCCAGGAGGAAGACCAGATCAAGTGAGTGACCTTGATTATGAGTGACAGAGGCAACAACCTGTGTGAACCCCAACAAATTCATAAGTTGGAGTAAGTCTTGACCAAACTGTAAGAGTTCATCATCGACCCAGGTGTTGAAGTCACCCATAACCATCAGCCTGGATGACTCAAACGCCATATCGACAATGAAGTCTGCTACTTCTTGCAGGAACAATTTCTCACCTCTGAGTGAATAATAGATGAGAATGATCCTGTAGCCCACACCTGCTACTACGGTAAATTCAAATGATATGGCTTCCTCGACTGGCACACCAGTAGGGCCCAGTTCCAATCTAAAAGAGATGGCCACCCCCCCCCGAGCCTGTGGTCTGCTCTCGAGTAGTGTATCACTCAGAACCCGGCTGGAACTGCCGCCTCAAAGATGGAGCCCGCATTATCGTCCAGCCAGGTCTTGGTGATGCATGCCAGGTCTGTTGTCCCAACAAGATCATCAATAATTGCTGTCTTGTTCCTAATAGATCTGGCTTTGCATAACACCACTTGAGTCAGACAGGGTTCTGGGGCTGACCGAGCTATCTCCCTGGAAATACTGGAGCCCTTGCGTACGGTAACTAGATATGGAGAACCACGTTCTAGAGACCATTTCACCCCAGGGTGTCTTCTGGACCAAACAACCCCAATATATTCACCCCGCCTCCCCGAGGTCCAGGACCCACAACCCACCTCTATTTTCTGCTGGCAATACACAATGCCCTGTAGTGGTTATAGACAGCTGCAGGTAAGGGAGGAGGAGAATAAAAGGGCCGGAGGTCCCGGCTTTCAGAGGGGGAGTAGTGCCTGACCGGGAGAGCAGCAGGCCAACACATCTTCAATAACAGTACACCCGTACTTCTTCCACCCCTGAAAAAGTACTAAGAATAAAATCAAAATTATAATGTAGACCACACCAAAGTAATCCTATAGCAAACCCTCCCTCACTAAAATTGCCACACAATAACAAGATTAAAAGCAATTAAACAGTCACCAAACCAAGACAAAAAATATAATAGGAAAAATTCAGGATCTAGTGGACCAGAGTCCTCTCACCACTTCAGTTTTAAATGTCTGGAATAAATCAACCCCACTACCTCTCATGTAGTGGGGGAGAAACTAACAGCAAAAGAAAAAACAATAAAATTAAATAAATAGCTAAAACATAAAAACTTTCAGTCACTTATAGTCCAGTTTGCAGGGGAAGAAAACCACTGCTAGGTAGTCCATAACCTTTAAATGTAATCCCTCCACTAAACAACAAGGACAAGTTAAAGATATAAAGTCAAACCGAGTTCAATATTAAAAAAGCCCAGATTAATCGAGATAGTTGCCACAAGACAAGCCTCAGTGGCCAAAGAAAGCCAGACCTCAAGCCAAGCTGCAGATTCCGGAAGCCTTCAGATGCAGTCCAAAGTATCCATGATACAGCAGCACGCTGGAGCGTGCAAGCTAGCTCCCAAGGGAGAAACCCCCCTCCAGATGCACCAAACTTGTGGGCTCCACTACCTCGCCACCTGTGAAATGCAGCTAGAACCCCCCCGAGGGACAGACAACAAAGAATGAGCCACAAGGGATTTAGAGGAAGCCCAAACAGTGCTCCGGCTTCCCAGAGACACAGAAGGTGACTCCCGCTTAGTCGCAGGAAGCACGGCCAGCCACCAGCCCAAGACACATGGAGGAGACTCCCCCCCCAACCCCAGCACAGCACCCAGACACGCTGCTTCTCCAGATCAAGTCCAGCTGACATCTAGTTCTCAGACAGAATGTTAATAGTACTCACAGTACCACTCAGTGCTTCACAGTTCCTCCAACAAACCCAGGACCAGAGTGAGCTGTAGCAAACGACAATCCAGTCAGTCTGATAATTCTGCGGCTATGGTCAGAATGATCCAATCTGTCTGATAATGCTTCCAGCTCCCAGGCCCGCGAGGTGTCTATAACAGACCGATACACCCCCGAATAGCAGCAATCCTGGGCATCCAGTGGCTAGAGTCCAACCATGGGCTCCAAAAAGCAATCCCTCGGGGTCATCACAGGTCCTCAGAAACACGGACCAAATGCCTACTATTCGGTAAAAGACCACGGACAATTTCGCAGATGGCAGGATATGAACAAGCCAACTTAAACCAAATATAGAACAAAAACAAAATAAAACAAAGAAAAATGGGGCATAAAAGAAAATACTACACAGCAGACGGCCTACAAACAAGAAGCTCCTGATAGCTGGCTCAGCCTAGCCACCATCTTGCCATCTTCCATTGTCGAGACATCTGATAACCCAGCAGTAAATATATAGTTATAAGTGTCTAAAAATATAAGGGCCAACTGAGTTTTAAAAACCTTGTAGAAATTAGTAGTATACCCATCGGGGCCAGGAGATTTATCTGAGGCTAAGGAATCTATAGCTTGTGAAATTTCAGCAGTGGTTAGGGGAGCTTGCAGGATAGCAACAGAAGAGTCTGTCAGTTGAGGAAGAGGAAGAAACATAGAAACATAGACTTTGATGGCAGATAAAGACTGCTTGGCCCACCTATTCTGCCCATTTCCCTACCTAGAGGATAAGCTGCAGATCCTATTTAACCAACAGCCTATTTCTTCCTACCCCCCACAAAAATTGCCTTATGTCTGTCCCATGCATTCTTGAATTCTCCCACAGTTTTAGACCCCACAACCTCCTCAGGAAGGCTGTTCCATGCGTCCACCACCCTCTCTGTGAAAAAATACTTTCTCACATTGCCCCTGAGCTGTCCCCCCTCTATCTTCAAATTGTGTCCCCTTGTTCTTGCACATCTCTTTTTCTGAAAGATGCTACCCTCTTGGACTTTATTGATTCCGCAGAGGTACTTAAATGTTTCTATCATGTCCCCCCCTTTCCTCAAGGGTATACATATTAAGCTCCTTTAGCCTCTCCTCGTATGGCTTCTCTTACAGATCCTGCACCATTTAAGTTGCCCTCCTCTGAACTGCCTCCATCCTGTCTATCTCCTTGCGGAGATGGGGTTTCCAGAACTGGACGCAGTACTCCAGATGGGGTCTCACCAACTGTCTGTGCAGGGGGATAACAACATCCTGTTTTCTGCTGGTGATGCCTCTCCCTATACATCCCAGTATCCCCCCAGCCCTCCCTACCGTCTTCTCACATTGCTTGCCAAACCTCAAGGTCATCTGATATGATTACCCCCAGGTCCCTTTCCATTTTTGTTGTTGTTACTACCCCCCATTGTGTAATTTTCCCCTGGGTTTTTGTTTCCCAGGTGCATTACTTTGCACTTCTTTGTATTGAATCCAAGCTGCCATACTTCTGACCATTCCTCCAACCTTGCCAAGTCTCTTCTCATCCTTTCCACACCTCCTTGTGTATCAACCCTGTTGCAGATCTTTGTGTCACCTGCAAAGAGGCATACTTTTCCTTCCAGTCCCTCTGTAATGTCACTTATAAAGACATTAAAAAGGACTGGACCCAGTACTGAACCCTGCGGTACCCCACTAGTAACCCCTCTTTCTTCAGAGAGGACTCCATTTGTAATTACCTTCTGTGTCCTGTTGTTCAGCCAATGTTTTACCCAGGCTACCACCCTGGGACCCACTCCAAGGCTGGTTAATTTGACTACTAATCTTTTGTGTGGGACTGTGTCAAATGCCTTGCTAAAGTCTAGGTAGGCCATGTCCACAGCCCCTCCCTGGTCTACTACTTTGGTCACCCATTCAAAGAAATCAATTAGACTCATCTGACATGACCTTCCCACTGTGAACACATGCTGCCTTGGGTCCTGTGCCCCACTGGCCTCTAGGTACTCAACAATTCTTTCCTTCAAAAGTGATTCCATCACTTTCCCTACCACAGAGGTCAAACTAACAGGTCTGTAGTTTCCTGCCTCTGTCTTGCTCCCAATTTTGTGAAGGGGAATCACATCAGCCCTCTTCAAGTCCTCAGGTACCACACCATCCTCCCATGATTTGTTATAAAGGGTAGTCAGTGGTGTCACTAGTTCTCTGCTTAATTCTTTTAGAATTCTGGGGTGAATCCATCTGGCCCCATTGCTTTGTTCACCTTCAGTTTTAGGAGTTCTTTCAGAGCCCTTTCTTCTGTGAAAGGACTGGGATCGACCCCCTCTCCAGAGTGCTTCTGTTAATTGGATTAGGCACCTCCCCCACTTCCTCTTTTGTGAATACTGGACAGAAGTATTCATTCAGTATCCCTGCTTTTTCACTGTCACTCTCTGCCCACCCACCATCCATTCTGTTCAGCCTTACTATCCCTCCCTTTGTCTTTCTAAGCTCCCTGATATACCTATAAAAGGTTTTATCCCCTTTCTTAATCGAGTTGGCTATCTTTTCCTCAGTTTGTGCCTTTGCTATTCTGACTACCCTCCCTGCTTCCTTCTGCCTTAACTGGTACAGTTCTCTGTCCTGCTCCTTCTATGTTTCCTTATACTTCCTAAATGCTATCTTTTTCTCCCTAACCTTCACTGCCACTTCTTTTGAGAACCATAGTGGCTTTTTCTTTCATTTTGAATTGTTTATTTGCTTCACACAAAGGCTTGTTGCCTCTGTGATGGCAGTTTTGATCTTTCCCCATTGTTGCTCCACCCCTCCTTCTAGCCTGTTTGCTAGTACTTCTCTAAGGCACTCTCCCATCTTGCCAAAGTCAACCTTCCTGAAGTCCAGAACCCTCACTTTTGTATGGCTTGACTCTGTAGCTGAGTTTATCGTGAACCACACTGTTTAGTGGTCACTTGTTCCCAAATGGCTACCCACTTCTAGATCTGAGATCCTCTCACTGTCCCCATTTGAGAGTACGAGGTCTAAGATTGCTCCCTCATGAGTAGGTTCCAAAACTAGCTGTCTGAGGCATGCTACCTGAAGGGCATCAAGAATAGCCCTGCTTTTGGATGTGGCTGCAGCAAAGGTGCTCCAGTTAACATCTGGCATATGAGGTCCCCATCAACAGTATCTCCCCTTTCTCTGCCATCCTAAGTATGCCTTCTATCATGTCCTTGTCCATTCCCTCCGCCTGACATGGGGGTCTGTATACAATCCCTGTGCAGATTGTGGTGCCATTTCCAGTCTCTAAGGTGACACACAGTACCTCCTCTCCTCCCTGTTTACTCTTTTGTTCAGTTGCTTTTATCCCTTCCCTTACATAGAGAGCTACTCCCCCCTTCTGTCCCCCCATCTCGCCTGTAGGTTGTGTACCCTGGTATACTAACATCCCAGTCATGGTTCTCCATGTACCATGTTTCTGTGACTGCTACGATATCCAGTCATCCCTCTTCCATCAAGACCACCAGTTCAGGGAGCTTGTTGCCCAGACTACAGGCATTGGTACTCATTACCCTCCATTTCTTGATGGCCTTACCCCTTTTTGCCCCATCCCTGTCCTTATTGTGTTTGTCACTTTCTCCATTTACCTCTGTGCTTCTCTCTATTGACATCTCTATGTTGGTGCCTACTTTACTTAGTACCCTGATTTTTTTGGGGTGGGCTAGGATTTCCCTGCTACTTTCCAGTGCCTCCCCCCTTGACTAGTTTAAATGGTTGCCAATGAAGTATTTAAACCTATCACCTAGGATCCTGGTTCCCCTCCTGGACAGATGCAGACCATCACGCCAGTATAGGCCTGCATCTATCCAGGTGGGTGCACAGTCCCCAATGAAGCCAAAATCCCTGAGCTCTGCACCAGTTTTTCAACCACTGATTGAATCCCATGGTGTGGAGCAACCTAGCCTCATCCGTGCCATAGACAGGCAGCACCTCCGAGAAGGTTACCATGTGTGCTATTTGTCTAAGGCCCATCCCCATCTCCACAAATGCTTCTTGCACTGCTCTGATCCCTTTCTTAGCCAGGTCATCTGTCCCTAGGTGGACAATGACATCCACCTCTCTCCCCTGTGCAGCTGCTCCTGTGATCCTGAGAATTCGCTCCCTGTCCCTCCAAGCCATGGCACCAGGCAGGCACCTTACCTCACTCTCCCCTTCCTCCCCCAGTTGTACTTTCCTAACAATGGAGTCCCCCACCAGGAGTTGTTTCCTTCCCCAGTGGGGTCCCATGCCACCCTCCTGTGGGTCTCCTTTGTGGAGGTTCCCAGCATCCTCCTTGGTCTCCACCATGGGTGCCTCCATAGAGGAACCACACTTTTCCAGAATGGCATAGAAATTGTGGAGAGGTACAACTGGAGGGATGCGCATCTGTTCCACCACCCTCACCTCCCTAGGCCACCTTGGTCCCAACCACTCCTTTTTCTTGGCAACCTCTGAGGCAACAACAGTGACCCTGGTGGTCCCTGGGTGGGAGAGGAGGTCCCACAAATCCTGGCCAACTCAGCCTGGAGATGAGCAACCTCCTCCCTCAGCCCAGAGAGATGCCTGCAGATGGGACAACACTGCATACTCCAGAACGTCTCCCGGAAGACTGCTGCTCCACAGCCACTGCACTGCACCACTCCTATCATGTCTTTTTTCTGGCCCCAACTGTTGTTTGGAATGATTACTCTTTCCTCTGTTTGTTTCTTTTCTTTTTTTTCTTCCCCTACTTACTGCCTCTGTGCCCTTTTAGCTCCTGATCTTCCCGTTCTAAGACAAGAAGTTCCTGTATTTCTCAGTAGTCTCCTTACTTGCTCTGAGTCAGACCTCCAGCAGCTGGGGGGGGATGGAGAGCTACTGTTGCCCTTCTAGGATGGTCAGTCTTTGGTAGCTCTGTGATCACTCACTTCCTGCTCCCAAACAGGAAGTTTGTGTTGTCAGTTAAATCCTGTGCCCATAAAAGTAGAACTGGTTTAGGGTGGGAGGGGTGGAGGGGAGGGAAGGAGGGCAATATAGTCCCAGTAGAGAAGTTTTAGCTATACCAGTAGCTCCTTCCTCCTGGTGTTCTGTCTGTTCTCTGGCAGAAGGTATCTAAGGCAGTGCTTAACCTATTCTTCTAGCTGCCTACCCCCTACTTTGCAAATCTTTCTACACTTAGTTAATTTCACAGATAACAATTCCCTTCTGATACCTGTGACAAGCACCTAGATAAGTACACAGATAACAGATAACAATTTACTTCAACTACCTCTGACAAACACACTCTTTTTTTACCCTAAATTGAAGGTCCCAGTACAAGATTTCTAGTTCTTAGTCCCAGTAGAGAAGTTTTAGTTATACCAGTAGCTCCTTCCTCCTGGTGTTCTGTCTGTTCTTGAAGAAAGGCATCAGACATCAGGAAGAAAAGGAGAAGAAGGCAGAGCATATAACCACTGATAAAAGTCCTTAAATGTGTCAAATATATCCTGTGATGAGGTAAAGAGCTGGCCAGAAGCAGAGTGAGTGGAGGAAAGAATCATATCCACCATCTGAGAACGCAACCAGAGAGCCAAGAGTTTCCTGGCTCTCTCCCCCAGATCAAAATATTTCACCTTGGAATGAAACAAAAAATGCTCCGCCTTCTCCCCCTATAAAATGTTATACTGATATCTGAGGTCTTCCAAACATTCCTATTCTGACTTGAGGTGAGGTTTGCGAGATGCGCCCCTCTAGAGTCCAAATTTCACTCAACAAAGACGAAGACTTGGCCATAAGCTGCTGTTTACGCCTCGCTGCCAAATAAATTAATTCTCCTCAAAGGGCGCACTTCAAGGCCCCCCCCAAAGGAAATCAAGTTTAGTTGTAGAAGGGGTATTAGTTACCATAAAGGTTTCAATAAAAGATTGGATATGTTTCCTGAAATCTTCATATTTAAGTAGTTGATTATTGAACTGCCACATTTTATCCCTTACTAAAGAGTGGGAAGGGTTAAGCTGCATAACTATAGGGCAGTGGTCTGCTATAACTTTAGCAGAATAATGAGAAGAAATGGCCCCAGGGAGGTGTTCTACACTAAGTAAAAAAATTATCAATTCTGGAAAAAGAGCTATGGGGTAAGGAATAAAAGGAATTTTCCCAGTGGTCCAGAAACAAAGCTCTCCAAGGGTCCACCAGACCCAAAGAGTCCATGAATTCACGGAGAGCCGATTGCCCAGACGAGAGAGTCTGTCAAGCCCGACCAGATCTATCTGACTCATTGCACTACACCAGATTCCAATCTCCTCCCAAAATAACAGGAAGGGAACTCCAGGGAGCTAATAAGGATACCACAGAGGTATAAAAATGAGGGTCATCTTTGTTAGGACCATAAATAGGTCGCATATCACTTCCAAATGATCGATCAAGGCTCAAAGAAAAAGGTATCTGGGCAAAGGATCCGTGACTTCCTGCAAGAGGTGGATGGGGATTATCCTGGCCATCAGAATAGATATACTTTTCCTGTGGGAGTAGGAGCCTGCCCCACCCAGGATCACCTGAAAAGGAGAGCCTGGGGTGGGAGCAGGTGGGTCTCCTGTAAGAAGGCCACATCTACCTGTAACTTTTGTAAATGGAGTAAGACTTTAGCCCTTTTGACAGGGGATTGTGCGCCTTTAATGTTCCACATGCAAAAATTATAGACAGCTATCATGTGACAGCCCTAAATAGTAAAAACCCGAAACAACATGGGAAAAACTGAAACAAGCCTTCCTGAAGAAAAACCTATTGTTGATGGCGTTAACCCTCCCACCCCCACATCCCCCCACCCTTTACACCCACACAGTAAATTGAATATGTAACAAAACACATAAACCCCAACATCAGTACAACCCACTCTCCCCTGAACTCCAAAAGGAAGTATTGGCAGCAGTTCACAAAGTAGAATAACCCTCCCTCCCAACCCCCAAATCCCTATTGAGACACTTAAACTTAACCTCTTAAAAGCCCCCACCCCAAAAAAATCCCTGATATAATAACAAAAACCTCCAACAAAAACAACCTTGAGTAATATCTGGAGAAAACAGCATCCCAACTTGCCGACTTGTGCCATCCCCTTCTTTAGCAGCATCAATTACATCATCCACCACCCCCTCCCACTATCCTGAAAGCCCAATATGGAAAAAAGGAAAAAGTTAAATGTTAAATGAGGCACCCACCCAGGATAATACACACCTGCCTCAAAATACCAAGCACTGGCAAACTCCATACCAAAAAATATTCTTATATCAAAATGCAACTAAGACCGACTATCCCCCCAACATACATAGAGAACCCAATCCAACTTAGCATATACAGATCCAAAACATATAAGAGAAACTAGCAGTTCCATACACATTGTTCAATCAATCAATCAATCAATCAATCTTTATTTATGTAGCGCCTTTCCAAAACCAAGGCGCTACACAATTAAAATACAATATACAAACATAAAATGTACACTAAAACAATAAATATATCAATAAATAAAAATTTATCTGGGAAGGCTAGATTAAACAAATATGTTTCAGCTCAATTTTGAATCTATCAACAGTCAGGCATTCTCTTAACCAATGAGGTAGAGAATTCCACAGGGTAGGTACCGCAAAGAAAAATCATGGGCACCAGATGTTGTTAAACGAACCCTGAACCATTGAACCACAACATCCTCCTGTCCTATCTCAAAACTATTAGAATATCTGAACAGGTATTAAATTGGTTTCAACAGTATTTAACACAAAGAAAGTAAATCGTGGCCATAGGGGAATGGATGTCTGGTATAAGAACTATTGAGTCTGGAGTACAGCAGGGCTCAATATTGGGCCCTGTTTTGTATAACATTTATGTGAATAATATTTCTGTTTCAGATCCTATGGTTAAAATACATTTATATGCAGACGACACCGTGATATATACATAAGGGATCTCATTTAAGGACATTCAACCTACACTCCAGCAGGCTTTTGATGAAATATAGGACTACCTGCTGAAGTCTAGTTTGATTTTGAATCCTAAAAAGTCACAGGTAATGATTTTTTCTAGGCATCAAGAGATTCTCAAATCCAATGTACAAATTAGAACTTCTGAAAATACCTTTTTATAACTGGTTGATAGTTACAAATACTTAGGAGTCCTTTTTGATTCAGCGCTGAAATGGAATTTACACATAGATTAATAGAACAAAGAGTGGGGAAGTGTTTGGGATAGCTATATAGAAATAAGTTCTGCTTGAATGAAATGACAAGAAGGAGCCTAGTCAATACACTAATCATGCCCTTAATTGATTATGGCGATTTGGTTTACGTGGGGGCTACACAAACTAACTTAAATAGACTTGATATAGTCCATCATAAGCTAGCAAGATTTGTTTTGAATGCCCCAAATAGAACACATAAAATAGAGTTATATAGAAATCTTCAGTGGCTAAACCTTAGGGAAAGAATATCACTACATGCACTGCAGTTCATGACAAAATGTGTACTTGGGAAGGCCCCAGAGTATATACTGAGTGATTTGACTCCCAGGCCTATAAAAAAGGCTTGTGATCAGCAGTGGGCCTGGAATTCAGCTTACCAAATTATAAAACACTAATGGGAAAATCTTCTTTCTCCTATAGGGGGCCGAAGCTGTGGAATTGCTTACCACTTGAATTATGTTTAAAACAAGGGGTAATTAGAAAGGTAGAAATAAATAAATGTTTTTTTTAAAGAGGCAATGGAATGTACCCTGTGAGAAATATAGTAACGAGCATAAGATAAAGTGACTAAGGGATATGTTAGGTGTTAGTCTGCAAATGTATGTGTTTGGGTGTAATAGTATGTTGTACTTAATTGTATAGGTTGACAGTGTGTATGTGATTCTTATTTATTGTAGAATGTTTACTGATTTTTTCACAATGATTGTATTTTATTTTATCTGTATTTTGAATATCTGTACATTTGTAAAATAGGACCTCACTGAAAATGAGCTTGTCTCAGTTGCGCTATCCGATTCATTCATCACGGTGTGTAATGAATACAATTTTTATTACTACTACTACTAGCAGTCCCTCGTTGGTGGATCAGAGAAGACAGAGGGGGCAGTAGAGAGTCAGGAGATCTTGCAGGTAGCCGGGTCCCTGTTCATGTAGGGCTTTAAAGGTTAGCAAGCCGACCTTAAAGGTGATCTGCCACTGAACAGGCAGCTAGGGCAGTTCACGCAGCACAGGCGTAATATGACTGGCCCTCAATGTACCAGTCAGAAGCCTGGGCGCAGCATTCTGCACTAGCTGCAGGCGGCGGATATCAACCTCAGGAAGCCCTAGGTAGAGGGCATTGAAGTATTTAAGATGGGTGGTGACAAAAGCATGTACCAATGTTGGAAGGTCATCCAGAGAAACCAGGTGTTTCACCTGGGTGTTATTCCTCAGATGGTAAAATGAGGATTTAACCACAGTCGACACCTGAGATTTTGGGGTCAAGCCATCATCAAAAATAATGCCCATGTTACTCACCTGGTGTGAGGTAGTGAGCTGAACACCATCAAGCCATAAGCCTGATGCCTGTCCAGCCCCCAAACCCAACCCCGGATGATCTGGGTCCACTACCAACACTTTGGTCTTGTCCGGAATCAGTCTCAGCCAGCTGGTGCTCATTCAGTCCTTGATCTCAGTGAGACAGCTGTTTAGTAGAGACTGCATCAACCTGTCTGGGTAGAATGGACATATACAGTTGAGTATCATCTGCATAGCAGTGAAAACTCAAACCATATTGCCTGATGATATCTCCCAATGGCAGCATATACACTGCGGACAGCATGGGTGCCAATATAGAGCCATGTGGCACCCCATAGGACCGGGGGAAGGGTATCAGAGGAATAAATTTAGGTGACCACCCTCTGGGACCTGTCCATGAGGAAGGAATGAAACCATTCAAGAACTGTACCCGACAGCCCACAAAGAAGCCACAAGCACTCCAAGAGCACACCATGGTCCACAGTGTCAAATGCTGTAGAGAGAAAAAGAAGGACCAAGATGTTAGGAGCCTTTCGATCTCTCCCTATTAGGAGGTCATTCAATACTCAGAAAAGCACAGTCTCAGTGCTGTATCTCTTCCTAAATCCAGACTGGAGAGCATCATAGACATTGTGGGTCACAAGGTGATCGTCCAGTTGTAACACAACTACCTTCTTAATAACCTTACCCATAAAAGGCAGATTAGAGACAGGCCGGTAGTTAGCTGGACAGTCTGGATCCAAGGAGGATTTTTTAAGGCATGGTCATATAACCGCCTCCTTGAGGGGATCAGGAAAGACCCCCCCCCTCCAAGGAATCCAGATAATTTCAGTTAGGATCAGGCAGATAACATCTACACAACCCATTAATAGGGGTGTAGGGCCTGGATCCAAACTAGAACTGGTTGGGCACAGAGTCTGGATGATCTTTACAATGTCTATGAATTCCAGCCTACTATAGTCCATCCAGATAGACCGAGTGCTCACCACCTCACGCCAACCTCCACAGTCCCTCATAGGGGGAGCTGGACCGATGCTGGACCTGATGCTGGCAACCTTATCTGCAAAGAATAGAGTGAACTCCTCACATTTAGCCTGAGAAAAGGCTACTATGGGTTGGAGACAGATTGGATTTGTACAGTCTGTCAACTATCTGAAAGAGCTGAGCCAGTTGATTCTGCACAGCAGAAATCTCCCTGGGCAGGAATTCTGCCTTCTTACAGGTGATTTCTGATTGATAGCCCTTATAATGTTCCTTCAATCTAAGCCTGTCAGCATCCAGGCTGGACCTCCACCATGCTCTCTCCATCCTTTGACCAACTTGCTTCAACTCCTTCAAGGAATCATCGAACCAAGGGTTCCTTGGGTGAGGAATGAGTGGTCAAACATGAACAGGAGCAATCATGTCCAGGGCATCTCCCACCACTCTATTATAGGCCAGTACAAGATCCCCTGGACTCATGCATTCACCCGACAATGCTGACAGGTCCAGCACTGCTGATAGACCAACCGGGGTAACCCCCTTAAAGGGCGGTACTGGACATTCTCCGTAGGGGCAGACCCATTGGGAGGAGCTCTGAAACTGAATCTTATGGTGTGATGGTCAGTCCAACTGATTGGTTCCACCCCCAAATCAGTGATCTCCATCCCCAGGAGGAACACCAGATCCAATGAGTGACCCCCTATATGGGTAGCGGACATAACCAACTGTGTGAGGCCCAGCATCGTCATTAGCTAGAGGAGATTTTGAACAAATTGTGAAACATCATTGTCTACCTAGGCATTGAAGTCCCCCAGAACTATCCATCTGGGGGACCTCAGCACCATGTTGACGATGAAGTCTGCTATCTCCTGCAGAATTTCTTTGCCATCACCTGGTGGATGGTAGATGAGGAGTATCCCGGAACCTACACACTCTCCCAGGATATACTCAAAGGATCTGGTGGGCCCCACTGGCATATCCACAAGGCCCAGTTGTGTCTTAAATATAATGGCTACACCCCCACCCCTAGGATCCAACCTCAGGCGGTGTATCACCAAGAATCTGTCCAGAACAGCAAAGGCCAATACAGGACCTGCATTTTCATCCAGCCAAGTCTTGGTGATGCATGTCAAATATGTTGTTCCAACAAGATCAGCTATAAAAGCTGTCTTGTTCTTAATAGAGCTGGCATAAGATAATGCCACCGAGTAGGGTGGGCTGTCAAGGAAGACCTCAGCTCCTACCCACTTATTACGGAGCCCTTGTGCATGGAGACAAGTCAGGAGATACCCCTGTCCTGGCTCCATTTCATCCCAGGGCATCTTCTGGTCCCCACTACCTCAATATGCCCTCCCCTTTCCCTTCCACAACCAGGCCCAGTTTTCCCCCTTCTCCTCCTAAGTATCCCTAAAGTTTGACACCTTATATTGGTCTTTGATAATAAAGGGGGACATTCAAAAGGATGCAGTTCCCTGAGCTTAGTGCGGGAATACTGCCTGACCATCTTTAGATGACCCTAGCACAGTCTTCAACACTATAGAAGCAGACACAGTCAAACTAATTAAATTCACAGACACTCACCCTAACAATTACCTACAAACTATCAAATCAACACACAATTCCCACCCCAGCTCAGTTCTTTTTCCTTTTAATCCTAACTACTCAGTTATACTCCACTCACACACTAAATACAATAAATACCCTACTCTGGTACTCCACATTCACACCTTATCTACTCCCCACAATCCCAAGCACAGCGCACCCACCAAAATAAGGCAAAATGCATTTTTCAAAGTAAGGCGAGACTCTGAGTACAAAAAAGTTTGTAATCCCTGTTTCCAGGGGAGAACCAGTCTGATGAAATAGAGTGAATGGATTCTTAATGTCCAACAAAAAAGGGTTCCCAAAGACAGTTTTTTTCCTTTTTTCTTCTGACACAGCTCCCTCACACTGAGCTGAGTCGAGGCTGAAGTCGTAGCAGGGAACCAATTAATAGCAGAAGAGTTGGGGAATATTCTCTGGGAAAAAAATAGGCCATTGTAAGAAGTACAAGGCCCAGCACACTTGCACTATGCTGGGGCAAGGAGATTAGGACAAACCAGCAAAAACTCACCAGCTATGACAGAGTCCGACTTCACCCTCCAGCACTCCTCTCACTAGCGCTGGAAGCAATCTGAGCCTATAACATTCCAGCAAGATGAAAATTGAGGACCAAGTCTCCAAGCAGCTTCACAGTCAGTCTTGGCTATCCATCGGCTGGTAGTACACAGTAAAAATGGCCGGTTCACAGTTAGTCCAGCACCCAATATTTATGATGAAAACCCCGCGTTGTCACACCATGGGTCCCCGGTTTGGTAGATGAAAGCACTGGGAGGGCAAGCACCCCCAGTCAAAGCTGAACTAAAAGCCTTACTGCTACAGCATTTAGAGATGGCACTCTGAGAGCTATCCTGCGACACACTCGGTCTGTTAGAACTCGGCATCCTAGATCAATGGCTTCTCCTTGGATCCTTCTTGATCTCAAATAAAGTACAAGTTCAAAGCTGCTGTCCTCTCACTACAGCAGACAACATGCGTAAAAATAAACATATGAACTATAAAGTCTGGAGGCCCTCTCACAGCCTCACCAGTCAAGCCTTGATTAAATCAAGCCAGTTACTGAGGACAATCCACCATTTGTTAAATCCATCGTATCTTCGTACTGAAGAACCATTGTCCCCCAAAAACGAGAAACTCAGACAATCACCAAAGATCTTAGTCAAGCTGAGAAACCCCTGACCTGATCCAGTTTACAGCTAAGTCAATCCCAGACCCCCTCCAGGATCAGGGCACCAGAGCTGGAACCATCGTACGATGGGCACCCTCTGACAGCCCCTCTGAAGCAGAATGGAGCCCAACACCCACCGGCAAATGCTCCTCCACCCCCTCATCCTGTGGGAAGCACAGAGAAAAAACACCACTCCCCAGGCCAAATCTCAGGGCCCTGGCAGACTTTATCATCAGTTTCCAGAAGAGAACAACCTCCAACAATGGAAGCTCAGGGCACTAAGTTCAAGCAAGCTCACCACCTCCTCCACTCCAACCTGGCAACAAATCAACACTCCACAGAACTCCGCTGAGAGATCTCAAATACAGCTTCTAAGGAACTCCTCCAAGGGACCAAATACGCTGGTATCATGATCTCACCAACTCACCGCCAGTCTCCAGGAGGATCAGGTAGGCGGAAATAATCAACTTCAGCTAACAAAGCTTGGCAGGTGCACAGGTAATGCAGCAAAAAGTGAAAACCCAGTGAACAGAAAACAGAACTGGGGCATTGCATGAAACAAATAGTTTAAAAATGAAATACTAGTACTATCAGCAATTATAACACTAATATCAGTGACAGTGTCAGTGGCTCAGCAGGTTGCACACTTGTCTCTGAGGCCAGAAGATCAGAAGGCTGTGGGTTCTATCCCCACAACTGGCACTTGGGTTAAATTCCAATACTGACATTGTAGTGCAGCATGAGGGGGGGGTGCTGCACTCCGGAGATGCCGTCTTTCGGATGAAACGTTAAACCGAGGTCCCATCTGCTTGTTCTGGTGGATGTTAAAGATTCCATGGCACTTCTCACAAAGAGTAGGGGAATTTTTATTTAATCTTCAACAACAAATCATAACAAACTGTGTTAGCTTCACACAAAACAATTCATTGAAACCATACATTAAAAAATGAAAGACGTATTACAATTATACACCATTGAAGTTACTGTTAAATAGTTTTGAAACTCCAAAAGATGAAAAACTTAAACTGAAATATAAGCACAAACTGTGGTAACTCCACAGAAATTTTCTATAAACCAGAAAAAAAATAGAAATCAAATAAGTATTATCTTCATACATTGTCAGTCTTGCTATCAGCCCTCACTTAAACCCCAGAGAGAGAATCCAGAACGAAAACATGCCCCCCCCTTGCCCCTACCAAAAAAGTAGGGGAATTGTTATTTCAAACATAAAGCCCATGTACTTACAATAAAAACAGTACTGTTCCAATTATACCAAGTAGTATTACACCATACCTAAAGCGAAAGGAAAGAAAGTAAAAAAAATCAAAAAACTTCAAAGAACTATTCTGCTCTAATATCAGAAAAAAAAACAATAAAAAAATGAATAATCCAGCTTTCCATAATCCCCCATACAAATTGCTTTTTTTTTTTTTTTTTTTTTGCTTCTCTTTTTTCTGGTCGAGCCCTAACTGCAGATGGCTCGCCCGACCATGGTATCCCACCCTTACTCCGGGAAGCCCTCCGGAGGGAGCCACCGAAATGGAACTGTCCTGGATGAAGGGTTGGGCATCGTGCCTGGCTCATACATGGGGGTCTGTGATTTTTCTAATTAGAATCCTTTTTTGGAGCTAGGACATGCAATGATGCAAGGATGAGTGTGTCTGTCCTAGGTCTACCCCACGTCTGGGTGCGGCATGCTTGTCACCCAGCCTCTGCTAGAGAGCAATCGACACCAACACTCTGAAGTCCCCCCACCCCAGACAAGGAGAAAAGTCCTCTGGATGCTCGATCCTTCTCCTCCCCTGCTGACCCCTGATGACCCGTGCCCATTCCCGAACACGGGTCACCGGCGTAGTGCAAAGTATGGCATCTAGTGCCTCAACCCTCAGTGCCACCAGGCCGGCTAAATTACTTTGTGTTATAATGGAAAGGAACAAAGTTGTGAGTATGCATCCCTCCTTGGAAGGATTCAAAAGCAGAGGTAGAAGAAAAACAACCCCAGAATCAGTATTACTGCATATTGTAATCTCCTAATGTTTAAAACCAAATCAGTAAATCACCCCCCAACGAATACATGAGAAGAGAAGACAGAATTAAAACCCATCATCCATTTTTTTTACTAAAGAAGCTTGAAAATTAAATCAGGTCTAAATATTCCAGTACTCTTCATATATGCCTGCTCCATGAATCTTAGATTCAGAAACCTTAAGGAGATGTAATTCAGTACAGACAATATGAAATAAATCCAATCTTGTTAACAGCTGCTGCTGAAGAACTAAACAGCAATGACATATCCATATCCAACACAGGAAATGAACAAAAATTAACCGAGGCGTACCAATATGAAAATTTTCCAGCAACTGAGGGACAATGCCATAAAACAATAAATCTGGGTCAGGAGCGATCAGAAAGCCACACTTCCATCTGAACTTTATGATGTCCCAAAATTGTAAAATAAAAGGACACGAAAAATATAAGTGGTCCATTGTTTCGAGTTTCATACAACAATAATTTCTTGGTCAATATCTCTCCTCCAGGAGTTTATGCTTATGGTTACTCTTAACATTCACCTTTCTATGACTAGCTAACCAAACAGTATCCCACATTCCCTCTGGAATCCTGGGATCCTTAATATGTAAAGAAATACATTATTGCTGAGCTTTTGAAAATCCTGAAAAGGGATGCTCTGTAAAGCATTCTGCTATCATATCTTTATACAGCATTCTCCAGGGGAAATGACAGATTGATATCCAGTGTGCTATTTTTTAACATTATGAATAACCCCAGCCCACATTTTCGGTAGACGGGGATTTTGTTTATTTTTATGGAGAAAAACACCCTGCTCCTACTCTGTTAGTACACCAGTAAGTACTGGAAAACCCCAAATGCCCCACAAATGGGCACTGCCCTTTATCAGTGGGACTAAATTATTGTATAAAAAGACGGTGAAGAAAAACAAAACTGGATTCACCATCCCCACTCCCCCATTCTTGATCTCTTTGTACAAAATGTTCCTTTTTATTGGGTTAAGCCGGCTCCCCCAAAAACAGGAAAAAACAACCCATCAGTTTTGTCTCTAACCAAGAGGGAACCAGGTATTCTGCACCAAGGAAGAGAAAAACTGGAATTAAAAATGATTTAATTAAATAAATCCTCTTTTTTTTTGAAGCCTTCCAAACATTCCATCTCTGTACCTTCTCCAGTCCAGTCTGCAACCTGTTTTTCCAATTAAAGCCCCCGGGTCATCCCCACCAAAATATACTCCTAAAATTTTGCAAAGGGCTTTTGCCACAGTTATACCTGCCACTGCTTTTGTAGTTAAAGGGAAACCTAGTAACTGCAAGCACTGGGTTTTCCCTGTGTTTAGGCTTGCTCTCATGATGCCACCAAGACCCGCTATAAGATCACATGCCACCTGAATAGAGCGCTCATCTTTTGCCAACAAACACAAGTCATCTGCAAAGGCCAAAATTTTAAGATTTTGTCCCGCCCTTTCCCCAAGACCCACCACATGAGGGGAGACCTGGAGAATCCTCAGCAAGGGATCAATAGTAAATACATATAACAATGGGCTGAGAAGGCAGCTCTGCCAAACTCCCCTGTGGATCCAACACTTCAAACCTAGCCTACCATTCTCAAAGGGCCTTACATATGCCAAAACATAGCAAAGTTTTAACCATTGGATAAACAGGTCTGGTATCCCATATGCTCCAAAGCATTGCCAAAGAAAAGAATGTGACACCCCATCCAATACTTTAGCCTGGTCTAGGCTCACCACAAAACCTTCCCCCTGCTGTCCTGTACCCCCCACCCCCTCCTGTACTGTCAATTCTCTCAATAAAAGAAGAGCTTCAGTTATCCTCCTTCCAGGAACAGAGCAAAATTGGTCCGGGCTTAAAATATCGTCCATAACTATTGCAAGTCTATTCCCTAATAGCTTAACTAAAATTTTAAAATCCATATTTAACAATGTTATAGGACACCAATTTTGGATATTCAACTGGCAACCTGATTTGTATAAACAAATCAACAGTCCCTCATACATTTGTGCAGGGAGACAGTGTTCAGAAAGAAAATAATTGAATACTGCCACTAACTCAAGTGGCATAAGATCCCATAGGACCTTATATAACTCACCTGGTAAATCATCTGACCCAGGGGAAACATCATTGGGGAGACCAGTAATCACTGTCTGTATTTCCAGTTGTGTAAAAGGGGCTATCATACCTGCTGCCTCTTCCAAACTAATAGATAAGATTGGTGGCCTGCAACAATTGGGACATAAAATCTGATTCAAGAACCAAATCACTAAAGGTTTGAGTTACATGAATTTCCGATAACATCATGATCTCCTCGTTATCTGTCATAACAGCCCCTTGTAGGGAGACCAAGTTTACTATTTCTTTCTTCTCTCTACGATGTTGACTGTCCAAAAAGGGATTAATGCACTCCGCTTTCCCTTGTGTTCCAATAGACTGCTCCCACTGTAAGGAGCGAAGTCTATTATACTGAAAGGAAGATATCTCAGCTTTTACCAATGTAATTTCTGCCCCATGATCCACTCCCTTCAAACTCTTTTAGTGAAAGGAGAAATTGAAGCTTTTCTCTGAGTTCTAAATACTTACAATAAGAGGACGAAGCTCTAGGTTTCGCCCGTGACTGGAAAAACCCTACCAGACATACTTTCAAATCTTCCCACCATTGCCCCAAATCCCCATCATATAAAAAGATTGTGGTACACTTATCTCTGATAATCACTCCCAATTTTTTTGTTATATCAGGTTCAACCAACAAAGCAGTTTTCGACTGCCAGAAACCTGGACCAGCCTCACGAGGTGGTAGCCATAAAACGTGTACTCCCACCAAAGTGTGATCCAAGGTTTCCACTGGGACATTGAACAACTCAAAAACTGACAACATTTTCTTTAGAAAAATAAAATCAATGAGAGAAGAGAGCTTCCCCTTATAAAATGTTGGTTGGGGCTTTTGGGGCCCATCAATGTGTGCATCTTTCAATCCTGCGTGTAACATAACTTTCTTAAGGAAAGCCTCGTCACAATATTGTTTCCCTCCTACATTTTGGGTCTGAAAATTAATTTTGAAATCCCCCTCAAAAAAAGATCTGCCTGCTGGTATGAAGATATGGCTGTATGTAGGACAGTAATTCTATACGTAGAGCTTTTGACCGAGGGCCATAAATGTTAAGCAAACTACATGGGGTAGAATTCATAACAACATCCAGTAATAAAGCCCACCCTAGATCAATGTCCACCATTTGAAGAACAAAAATAGAAGGAGTTGAGAAACAAATCCCCATCCCACAACATAGATCTGTCCTTATAGACCAGTAGGAAGATCCCCACCCCCATTCTTTAGTGGCCTGTTGAACCTCACTGACAGAATGCAATCTAGTGTCCTGTAAAAAAAAATACGTCAAAATCTGACTGTTGCAAAACTGAAAAAGTCGTAGTGCATTTAAAGGAAGATTTGATGCTGTTAACATTGAGGCTAGCCAGCCTCACCCCTGTTGGCTCAGGGAAGCTGTTTTATAAGCCTAGTGCTAGAGCTTGTCCTCCTCTTTGAAAGGATAACAGGTGACTGTGGTGTCAGGATATCAGTCTCCTGAATTCCTACCGGAGTTTCTTCAGTATTCACTGGTTGATCCAAATCCACTCTATCCCCCCACAAAGAAAATGCAGAAAATCTGTTTGAAAGGGGCAATGGTGAAAGAGGAAGGCCAACCAAATGTGCTTCTACAGGAAAAGAAACCATAATACCTCCCGGGTCCAGAAGAGCATTATCCAAAGATTCCATATCCACTCCATTCAAGGTGACTGTAGCAGCCAATGGGTCCTGACCTCCTGATTCCTTCGGGATCACAAGATTAGGACCCTGTAGACAAACCGGGTGAGAAGCTACAGACCCAGAAGTAAGGCCTTGTACAGAAACTGACTCTGATCCGTCCATTACTGGCCAATTGGAGCTGTGGGAGGGGATGAGACAGGGATTTCGGGAGGTGACACAGTAGGAGGGGATCTAGGGTCAGATCTTCTGCAGCATCCTCTAGTTCCCATACCCTGACTCATCCTCTGCCTCTGCCCCTATTGCGATATATGGGGTCAGCATCAGCACTCAGATCTGGGGACTGTCGAAAAGGCCTTCTTGCCTGAGATAAAAGATATTCTTGATCTGAATCGCCTTCTGAATTGTGAGATGCCCATGGGCAATCAGAGAAATCATGTTTGTCATCCCCACACAAATTGCAGAGCGGGGAGCTGAACATTGGGTTGCAGTGTGACCAGTGACCCCGCAGTGAAAACTCTCGACCTGATCACAATTGTTGTTAAAGTGCGACAGTGAACCACACTGGTAGCAACTCTTCGGTTGACCCACATAAAACTATATGCCCCTATCCCTGCCCAAGAAAAAGAAACTCGGAAGGTGGCGTATACCCTGGTCGTCTTGTTTCAGTTGGACTCTAAATGTCCATCCCCCATTCCAAAATCCATTGTCATCCATAACAGGCTTGGGGTGACCAAATAATGTGCATCTCTTCTCCATCCAAAAAGTAATGTCATTTATATCTACCCCCTCATTCTGAAATAACAAAGTTGCTGTCTTATTAGTGGGCTTAGTAATGGGTATGGCAATGAATTCTTTCCATGCTCCACAGTCCTTTACTTCATCATATAGACGCCAAAATTTATCCAGGAGGGACGCTGTGTAGAAGATGATATCATAACAGTGGTCTGATGGAGTGTGAATAAATGCATAGATCTCCACAGGAATAAACTCCAGGGAGTCTTTAATCAGACATTTTCCCACCCAAAGTCTGTCTGGTGATACTGGCGCTAGCCCCTTGTATCTGAGGCAGACCACAAATCTTCTTTTAGCTGCTTCAGAAGGTTTGTGAAACAAACTGGCATAAGATCTGGGTTTGTGTTGTTTGGGTTCTGCCAACCCGGCCCTCCCTTTTAAAGTATCATCAAAACTATCCTCCTGATTTTTACCTGAGAGATGGTCACTACCCAGTGAATCCTGTTCCTCCTGTACCTCCATAGGTGTGGTAGGGGCCATAACTGCTGGAAGTATGCCATCCTGAGATGTTGCTGGCAGTGAAACTTCTCATGTAGTGGCATCTGGCACAGCTACTATTACTTGCATCTCAGTTTTATCTAGCACAGCTGCAGAGCACTCAGCTAGGGACTTAACCTCCTCTGAAGGATCCTCTGGAATGGATTGTTCACCTTCCATAAGTTGTTCATTCTGGTTTTTAAAAACTGTCTTTGGGGAACCAGGTAAGGGAATAGAGGGTCAGGAATCCAGTGGTTGTTTGAAAACAACCAGCCTGCTTGCTGCAGAGCATCCCCAGGCATCCAATCTGAGGGAGAAGCAGAAAATGGAAAACTAGTCTTGGAAGAATGGGAAGCATCAACAGTCATAGGGGTGACTTCCGGTGATGTCAGAACCCGACATGGCAGCTTGAGCCCTCCGCTCTGTTGCCCATCCGACAAAAACAAAGCTAATCACCTGAATACTGATGGCATCCCCAGCTAAACAGCACAGGAATAAAGCAGGGAAGCACCATCTAACCCCTGCCCAGAAACTAAGGGAGTTATTGAGGGACGAAGACCCCAGATGCATCTAGGAGGCAAGCGCCCCCACTGAGATGCACTGGGCTGAACATCAAACAGAGCCGCAGGAATCGGAGGATGACCTCCTGGAGACCATCAAACAAACAGCAAGAACTGTCTCCAAAATCGACTGCACTTTAACAAAGTTACGAGCAGATTTAAGCAGAATTGACCACAAGACTGATCAGATCGAGCTGGGCCTTACCACAGTTTCAGAGCAGACAGACAGACAGGATAGGCTCCTGTTGTATCTTTTGGTGCAGGACCGTGAGCTTACCCATAGGCTTGATGATCTGGAAGGATGAAGTCATCGTCAAAATATCAGAATCCATGGTGTTCCTGAGGGTTTAGAGGATGGACACACAAGCACTATTGAATTTATACAACAATTGCTTAAGAAGGTCCTTGAGCTTCCCGAAGATCTCGACCTAGGCCTTGATTGAGCCCAAAGATCCCGCGTCCCCTGGCCCAGCAACCCAGAGGCCAGACCTAGGTCCTTTGTGGTCCGATTTAACCTATATAGTGCAAAGAAGAGGTCCTACGGAGAGCATGGCGGCAGGGCCCCCTGGAATTTGGAGGGCACAAGATAACAGTGGATAATGATTACACTGCAGAAGTTCAGGAGGCTAGAAAAGCCCTCTGGCCAATCGTCAAACAACTAAGATCATGAAATATCAAATCCCAGATCTTACACCCTGCCAGGTTGAAGGTTATAACGGATAAAGGTACCAGAATCTTTAAAGACCTGCTGTCTGCGGTTCCCTTTCTGGAGGAGCTGGGGATTTCCACACCGGCCCTAACCAAAGAAAAGCTTGAGCGAGACCTTCTAGCCTCTGCCTGGTCCATCTCTCAGAAAGGCGCTACAAAAGCTGGAACTACGACACGACTGCCTCATACCACCCTTCGGGCTGACATCGGTTCGGTACTATGGAGACTGGGAGATTCTGCCTTAATCAATAAGAACGCAGCACACTTGAAGTCACCGGTGAAGACAGTGGAGACTGAGAGCCCCAATCCAGCTGAAGCCTCTGGTTCCTGAGGTGTCCACCCGTGGTTTCTGAAAATGGGAGATCTAATACCGCGGAGAGACGCTCCTAAGCCCTATCTGTGCTCAATCCACCCTCCCGTGGCTTTTAGCCCTTCCCCTCCAGGCCAGATCCCCCTGCTGTCGCAGTGAGTACCCAGTGACTTCTAAGCAGCAGACAAGGTAACCAACGAGATGGACTGGGGATAATCAGCACCTCCACCTTCCTCTGTTTTATAAATTAGTCAGCTCTGGCAGCCCTGCATCCCTGTTCTACCAACTTGCTGCCCATTTCCTTAAAGACATGCATGACTGAATTTTTTTCCTGTAGTTCAACGAAGTTGAGTCGGGGTGGGGGGACATGAGGCAGCGAACTCTAATAATGGGCCTCGGTGTAGCGATCTGGCTCTTTGAGTGCCTCTTGGAAACATGAGCTTAGATCTATGGGGCTGCACTACCAGAAACTCCATCCCGAAAGAGGCCTGTAGTCCCTCCTGCATTACGGAGGCACTCACTGCAGAGCTGGCTCACTGGGAAGACGATATAACTCTTTATGTATGCTATTGGGGGGGATATATTACAACGACCTGGTTTTGGGAACGGAAATACAGTTCATCAGAATCTGTGGTTTTTCTCTCTACTAACCCTACCCCATCTGGTGAACAATCCAAAAAACCTGGTTGAACAGTCTCAGATGACGGGGGAGGGGGGGACGAGAGAACAATAGTGGGAGGGAGCAGAGCCTGACATATTGGAGGAGCTCTGTGGTTAATTCCATAAGACTCCTGGGCTCTGCGACTCTCCGTTCGGGACTCCCAGCTGGGAGGGAGCTCTCTCTTCCCCCGAGGCGTGGCGTCCTGGTATCCAGAGGGATTTTCTCCTTCTCAGGCGGTGCCCGGAATGCCTCGGGATCAGAGGTGAATGGGGAACCCTAGAGAGGGACCGCTGACAGCGTTCTCTCATTACAGGCGCGGTCCTGGATGTGTGTCTCTCTGCTTGTCTGGCCGGCACCCTCAATACTGTGTTTACCTGCTAACAACACTTGACATGTAGCAGGAAGTGTGATCGGGAGAGAGACGACACCTCCTTAAGACAGATACAGAGCACACCAAAACCAGGATGATTAAAGTACTGACAAAGGACAGGCTATCAGGAGTCATAGCACTCCATTAACCTTCCTCTTGACCCTTGGTGGATGGGCCCCGGAAGCCTTCTGGCTGCTGGTACCTATAGTGCCTCTTACTGACTATTGGAAGGGGGGCACATATCCTGGAACACCCAGGGCCCTGCAGAAAACACGCACTGCACTTTCACGTGATCTGCCTTGTTCTGTCATTACAGACACCCTTCCGCTGATTAACACCACTCAGCACCCCCTTGGAAGTTGGAACATTGTTCATGGTCCTACTCTGCCTAGAGCAGTCTTGGCAGGGACCGACTGACATTCAATTTTGCTCAAGGTCCAAGACAGATGGAGACCTGAGCTCCTGTTTAAAGTTTTAAATAACTGGTTATCATGTTTGTCTACTGTTTGTTCTAAAAAGTTTGAAACTTTGCTGATGTGTTATTGGTTCATATGCCTAATGTCTAGAGAATCATTGGTTCAGAAAGTGGTGGGTACTCTGTTTAATTTGGATTATGGCTAATTACTCCACGAAATTCATGTCCTTTAATGTGAACGGGTCGTCCAGCCCTATTAAGAGGAAAAGGATCCAACAATTCATCGCATCACAGGGTTGTGGGGGTGTTTTCCTTCAGGAAACCCATCTTTCCCCTTTGGAAGCTCAAAAATTAAAATCTAAAGCTTTCTCCCAGGTGTACAGTTCCTCTCTCCCTACGGGTAGAAAAAGGGGGGTGGCAATTCTCCTATCGACGGCCCTCCAATTTCAGCAACAGGAGGTGATAGAGGACCCAGAAGCCAGGTACCTGATAGTCATAGGTTGCATACAGGACACCCAAATAACATTGGCTAACATATATATCCCCCCTGGCTCACCGTTCAGAGTTTATTCTAATGTCCTCCATATAGTGGCCGAAAAGGCCAAGGGCATCTTAATCCTAGGGGGAGACTGGAATATAATTCTGAACAGAGCTCTCAACTCCACTTCTCAGATTCCAAAAGTAGACGCCACAAAGGCGAGGTTGATCAAGGCTCAGCTATCACAACTGGGCTTGACCGACATCTGGAGAGAGAAATATCCTAGGGCCAAGGAGTATACATGCTTTTCCCCCAGATTCAAGGTCTTTTCTTGCTTAGATATGTTCTTTACCTTTTCAGGCAACCTGGAGAGGTTCCTCTCCATGTGGGTGGGCTCAACCATCCTGTCAGACCATAGTCCTGTCTTCCTGGAGGTGGAGTTGGGTCTATCCAAATGCACCACACACTGGAGGTTAAACACCTCTCTACTCCAGGACAGGAATGTACTGGGGGACCTCAGAGAAACCCTTAAAACTTCCCTGGCTGATAATGATAGACCAGACACCTCTCCCCAGACCCTCTGGGATACAATCAAATCCATTCTACGGGGTAAGCTCATAGCATTAGCCTCACATAAAAAGAAGGAAGTGAGACAAAACCAGATAAACTTAATGTCTCGAATTAGGGAGCTGGAGGGTGCCCAAAAACAAAGGTGGGATGACTCCCGAAACAGTGAACTAATTTCTTGTAGGAAAGCACTTCAAAAGATCCAGATTGCCGAGACGGAGAGAGCTTTGTTTTACCTGAAACAAAAATATCATGAAGGAGGGCCCCATGGTACCAAACTGCTGGCCTACAGGCTCTGCCAATCTAGGGCAAAGGCCACAATCACTAAAGTAGTTTCTCCCCTTTCTGGCCAACTGGTCAGACAATCCACACAAATAGCTGGGGCCTTTGTGGATTATTATGCGAAACTGTATAGTGCAGAGGAGATCTCCACCAGGCAAGTTAAAATAAGCTACCTCGAATCTATCCCACTTCCTAGGCTTTCACTCGAAGCTATTGAGCCCCTGACCAGGCCCATCACACAGACCGAAGTGAGCACCGTAATCAAAAATCTTAAATCAGGCAAATGCCCGGGCCCTGATGGGTTCAGAGCCGAATTTTATGAAACTTTAGCCCCTGAAATTACGCCCTTACTTCTTAGGGTTTTCACTGGAGTGTGGATGGAGGGAGGACCCCCCCCCGGGAATATGCAACAATTACTATCCTCCACAAAGAGGGCAAAGATCCCTCAAAATGTGAATCATATCATCCCATTTCACTGTTGAACCAGGACTATAAGATATTTACATCAATAATAGCAGCAAGACTTAATTTCCTGCTCCCTGAATTAATTGGACAGGACCAATCCGGTTTTGTCATGGGCCGTCAGGCCCCAGATAGCGTCGACTAGCCCAACTATAATAGACAAGATCAGATGCTCTCAAACCCCAGCATGCTTACTAAGCCTAGACGCCGAGAAGGCATTTGATATGGTCTTGTGAGAATTCCTTTTTTTGGTGCTCGAGCAAAGAGACTTCCCGGAGTCCTTTACAAACACCATCCGATCCTTATATTCGGGCCCCCAAGCATATGTTAGAGTGAATGGAGGGCTATCCACTAGATTCCACCTAGGAAGAGGCACCTGACAGGGATGCCCCCTCTCCCCTCTGCTCTTTGCCCTATATATCGAACCATTGGCGGAAGCCGTGAGATCGGCAGGGGGAGTTTAGGGAATTGAGGTGGGTGATGTCCAGAAAAAAATCCTGCTTTATACGAATGACATTCTATTAACTCTTTCACAACCACAAAAATCCATACCCCAAGTTTGTCCCATCCTAGAAGAATTTCGGAGACACTCAGGCTACTCCTTGAATAAAACTAAAACAGAAGCCCTCGGTTTCTTTTCTCATCCCTCAGAGGACATTCACCATCTGCTGCCCTTGAATTGGGCAGCTGATGACATGCGATATCTGGGGGTCCACTTAACTAAACAAGCGTCTGGATTGTTTAAGGCAAATTATGACCCCCTGGTATCCTCCCTCAAGAAAGACATCGAGAGATGGTCTATCGCCAACCTACCCATGTATTCCAGACTCCAAGCCATATCGATGAATATTTTACTTAAATTTTTATACTTGTTCCAATGTATCCCACTGCTTATTCATAAATCACACTTCCAACATTGGCACAGGTTGATCTCTAAATTCATTTGGGCCAATAAGAGGCCTAGAATAAATCTTAGGATATTGCAGACCCACCGTGCAGAGGGGGGCAGGTCCCTTCTGGACCCTGAGGACTATTTCTTAGTGGTACAGCTAAAAAACACCCTTCGGTGGACAGGCCATGGCTCTGCCCCTAGCTGGAGGGAGATCGAGAAGGTAGAGGAGGAGGGGGATGACAGACTACCCCTTGAGGACCGAATGGTGGCCCCGCCTCAGGCCTACACATCTTTTACACCCAGACTCAATGCAGTGGGGGAAACACTTCGGGCTATCCATAGATTATGGAAAAAATATAGTTCACTGCCTTTGCTTTGGCCTTTAAAAAGACTGGGATGGGCTGAGGATTTCCCACCTAACTGTATGGACCATTCTTACAAACAGTGGCACCGACTGGGTCTTGAATACCTCGGGCAATTTACCCAAGGGGAAATGGTTCTGGATTTTAACTTCTTCAAAAATAGATATAACCTTAGGAATATGGATCACTTCCAATTCCTGCAGGCTAGAACGTACATAGTAACCTTACAGAAGAAGAGAGTGCCCCTTGACAGAGTTATACCCCTGCTGGAAGCCTTTAAACAGATAAAATCCTCTATGGTCCAAAAGGGTCTCATCTCAATTCTATATGCAGCCATTAGATCAACAAGAAAAGACCCCCTCATAAGGATCAAGGAGCACTGGCAAAGGGAGATGCTCCCTGCCCTCATTCCAGTAAACTGGAAAGCAATCTTTAATACTGTGAACCACACCACTAAATCTCCACTATGGCAGGAGTATGCTTGGAAGGTCAGGGTTAGGTTCTTCCTAACCCCAGCAGCCCTAAACAAAAGAAATCTTAATGTCCCGGCCTGTTGCTGGAGGGGTTGTGGGGAGGGGGAGGTGTGCTACATCCACATACTTTGGGCTTGTCCAAAGCTATTTAGATACTGGGAGGACATCAGGCAGGCTATTGAAAGCATGTTCTCCCTCACTCAGGATCTGGGATGGGAGGAACTGATTCTGGGGGTATCACCCCCTGACCTTAGAGGTCCTGACAGCTTGTACTTGTGGGCCATTCTAATAGCAGCCGCTCATAAAGTCATAACCAGACTGTAGCTTAACCACCAAATACCCAAGAAACAAGATTGGATCTCAGTAGTTGGAAGTATTGCCGACCTAGAAGAATTGACCTTTAAAATAAATAATAAATCCCACGCCTATGTTCAAAAATGGGCAAGGTGGACTATGTGGTTGCAGGCAGAAGGTTCCTTGGACTCTGGATAGCGGGCTGGTTAAGTCCTCATGTAAAGGGCTTTGGACGACTTGTTAGATATCTCAACTATGTATGATGTTGTAAATGTTGTATTTGTGTTCCCCTTCCTTTTCTTATTCCCCCCATCCCTCTCCCCCTCCACGGCCGGGGGGGGGCCCCATCTACTTTGTTTTTTCCTTTAAAAATATTAATTCTCCCTTTCTCTTCCCCCTCCCTTTCCTTCCCCTTTCCTCTACCCTCTCCTCTTGCCAATTTATTGCAGAAAGATGCTGTGATCAAATGACTGCATAAATAAGTTGCACTTGTCACAATCCCAGTTGATGTTATTTTGAAATGCTTGCTTTATTTATGGGAACACTCAGTTTTATCACAATATTAGGCCTGCCACCTTCTGTCATGTCTTCTGTTTGTATTTAGACATCTGTCATGTTTATGTACTGATATCTCTCTATGGCTTAATCGAATGTATAGCAAAGTCCAATAATAAAATATGAAAGTTTAAAAAAAAAAAACAGTCATAGGGGTGATATCAGATACATCAGTTATATGCTCAGGATTAAGTCTTATCGGCAGTCTTTTGCTGGTATGCAGCATTGGGCTTGTTATGGAGTGCTTCCGTTTCTTCTCATCCTCCAATTTGGATGTTTTTACTTGAAATTTTTGCTCTGCTTCAGTTAACATTTCTACCAATTGTTGCTTCTTTCTTTATAATTCTGTTTTTAAACAAAGTTCTTCCTGTAAATCTTCAGCATCCATGGACATAAGGGGCTGACCATCAGGCGACCCAGGATCTGTTGTCTATATAAGGTGCTCCACATTCAGACTCGGAACAACCAAACCATTCATCTCGCCCTCTGGAGCTCCACCATTAGCACCTTCCCCATCCATGGTCAAGGCAAGACTGAGATCCTCCGATCCTCCTGCAGTGCAACAACGCCCCCTGCAGGAAGAGTAGGGGAAATTTTATTGCAAAAAGGAAATAAACATAATTGTTAATGAAAACAGAAAACAAGAAAGAAAACATCATGGGAAACATTTATAAAGAGACTGATATACAGGCATACCAAAAACTAAATTAACATCTCCAAATCAAACTGTACAAGGTTAACAAAAAGAAAGCATTACATCATCCTATTTCCAGTTATACAAAGTTAATCCACCCCTCTTTATTACTGTTCCATCAGTCTTATTGAAAAAAAAAATAATTATATAAATTAACTCTCCGATCAGTTATTCCAAAAGTTGTAAAATACTGTCCTTCCATCTCTTTTTCCATTGTTCCCAAGATAAACGTTCTTTATCAGATTATGCTTGTGACTTGATCTCCTTCTCAATCATATCCACTTGTACATATGGGGAAATAACTTTTTGTTGGAGAACAAATTTACATCTTACTTGCCACATAAAAAACTTAATACAGGTGAAAATTTACCTGATAGTGCTGGGGTCCATACTTTGTACCAGTTGCATCTGCCCTATTTTGACATCTTCATATGTAACAGTTTGCCACCCTTGATCCTGCTAATGAGTTGCAATAATATTCCACACATCTTGTGCATAAGGACTCATTATTCACTATAAGGAGATGCTCCTGCAATGTAATAATTTGACCACATGACTCCCTAGGGCACATTCATTCTTCCATTCTCTTATGCTAAGCATTTCCTTTTACTCCCAGTCTGCCATGAGCACATAACCAAAGCACATCCCACATCCTAGGTGGAGTCCTTTTATCAAGAAGAGAAGTCTCTATACCTGGATACAACACAGGCTGAACATCTTTATACTCAACAGGTACCTGAAAACACTTTTCTTGTATAGTTCTATATAACAGTTTCCTATTAATAACACAAACTTGTGTTTTGGTTAAAGACCATTTTTTTAATTTCTCTGCTGAAGGGGTCACAGAAGTTGGCCAAGTAATTTTAACCTGACCACCAAGGGTCCCTGTTCCCATCTTTCCATTAATGGAACAATCGATGTTGCTGCCACCCATTTCCACTCTGCCTGGCCAGGTTTCATGAAGGCTGTGAATGTATTAAATATAAAGATACTATGACAGTAACTAATACGGTTAATTAAACGTAAACCTCCATATTTCAGCTCTCTATACAACACTTCTCTCTTGATTGGGTTCAATCTACTCCCCCATATTAACTGAAAAGTCATACTTAAACACATCACATGAACTAGGGGGTGGAAACACAGCACTTAAATAAGAGATTTGTGGCAAAAAGAACGTATGTATTTGAGAAACTTTTTTCTTTTTCGTTTGCTGCCAAGTTTTCCACACCTGAACTTTCTGATTACATTCTCCAGTTTAAACAACCAAATTACTTTTGCCATATCCAAATTACAAAATTTAACCCCTAAAATTTTCAGTTCTGTATTAGTCATGCAAATATTGCGAATTGTAGCAATTTGTTCTGTATCTTTGCTCAAGACATATCCACCACATTTGTGCGTATTCAGTGAGGAACCCATAAAACTAGAATAATGCAGAACAGTATCCAATGCCATTTCTGTTGACCTGATATCTCCCACCAAAAGACACACATCATCTGCATATACTAACATTTTAGTCAAATTTTACACTCCCAGAACTGCAATATTTTGTATTGTTTGATTCTCCTGAATATGTTTTAGTAATGGATCCAGGCAAAAAAATGTACAATAAAGGGCTCATGGGGTATCCCTGTCGTGCCTCTCATAAGACTTGTACCATCCTCCCCTTATGCCCATTTATGATAGGAAAAGTAGAGGCAATCCTATATAATTTCTGGATCCAATCAATAAACGTTTTAGGAATTCCATAGGCTGCCAGAACTCAAGATAAATAGAGATGAGACACTTTGTTGAATGCTTTTTCTTGATCCAAGCTAACTAGATATTCTTTTATAGTATTTTGATGTCCCCAAAGAGACTATCTCCCGTAATAGTAGTAAATTATCAGTAATATTCCTTCCCTTTATCATACAAACCTGACTTTTATCAATCACCGGGGGGCCACATACCCCAGTCTTTAAGTCAGAATTTTCATCAAGATTTTAGCATCTGTATTCATTAAACTCAAGGGTCTCCAGTTCTGGAGCTGCTGTCTGTCTCCTGCCTTGTAAATAAATAATTGAATCATCTGTCCAAATTGAGGAGCAATATCATGGTTACCCAAAAGTTGATTAAAAACTATCTCCAAGACATCCACCAGAGCATTCATAAATGTTTTATAAAATTCAGTAGTCAGGCCATCTGGGCCAGGGGTCGTATTATTATTTAATGACTTTATTGCCTCAACAATTTCCTGCGTTGTGATAGGTACAACCATTTGGTCCAGATCTGCTTGTGGAATTTTTGGAACCTGACAGGGAGCTAACAGTTCTTCAGTCATAAAGTCAATGATAGGTGGGGCAGAATACATTTGTTCCATGTATTTAGCCACCTCCTCCAAGATACCCTCCTTGAAAGTAACTTTTGTTCCTTGTAATGTACACAAAGAGTCCATTGTTCTCTGTTGTACTCTTACTCGGCAGCTATCAAAAATGTCTTCAGATATCCCTTTTCCTGGAGTAGAGATCCTATGTTCATATAATATGGATGATGCTCTGTCATATTGTAGTTCCACCATTTGCTGTTTAAGACAGTGAAGCTGTTCAGCATATTCTCCCAAACCTTCATTTAAGCATGATACAACATTCATATATTGCCTTCTCAAAGTTAAATAATGGATGTATTTTTCCATATGTTTTTTAAAAGAAAGAGACTGGAGTAGTACTTTCATATCTAGTTTTGTTTGTGTCCACCACCTACTACTGCTGTCAGACAAGCACAATACATATTTTCTAGCCCGTAGTAACTCCACTACCTAGTCTATACAGCTCTTATCAAGAATCAACATATTATTTAATTTCTACATCCCTTTCCCATGTGTAATTATATCACCCATGGATAAAGTTACTTTTATCATTAAATGATCAGAAGTTTCAATTGGAACTACAAAAGCTCGCTGGATATTAATATTAGGAGAAACAAAAACATAGTCAATTCTGGTTGCCAACTTTGCTCTATAAAAAGTATAGCCTCCAGTATTATGCACTAGTCTGTAAGCGTCTACTAAACCCACTTGCTGAACCACCCGTCCTAAGGTTCCAGAATCACAATATACTTTTATGTGTTTTGCACCCAAGTTCTGTGATAACAACGCACAATTAAAATCTCCCACCCACACTAACACCCGTGAAATAAATAAATATGGTTTTACACGCTGAAATATATCGACTCTGTCTTTTTTGGTCTGAGGTGCATACAAATTTAACAAATGCCATTGCTGCCCATGGTGACTAAAGTCAAGCAGCATTACCCTCCCTGGGCAGACATCCACAACTTTTAAAAATGCAGTAATCCCATCCAGAAAATAACCCCCCACCCCTCCACACCGTTCCAGTGTCTAGGAATAGAAGGACGGACCCAAGCGCCATAACTTCTTAGCTTGCTCTGTGTCATTTACAGCATACAATCTGATGTCCTGTAAGCATGCAATGTCCACTTTATTATCATGGAGGTTTGTAAATGTAAGAAGATGGCGATTCCCAATTTTTATACTATTAGTATTCAATGTAGCAATTGTGTAACAATGTTGTACTGTCATAAAAAGCAGTAGAGAGGCCACATGTTAACACCAGTAAAGTAAAGTTCAGTACTTTGATAAACTTTATCAAGCTCCAGTTTGTTTCCCAAGACGAGCACTACGTCAAGGTGTAGAATCAGATTGTAATTTTTTTCTTGTTATCACAGCAGTAACCTTAGCTGCCAAATTTTCTTCTTCCGAATCTGATGAATGTCCTTTTAAAGATGAAAAAGTTGAAGAGGATTCAGAATCCTCTCCAAGATCTGAATTTGGAGTTTGTAATACCTCAAAGGCATTAGACAGGGGCACTGGTAAAATATCTTTCCTCATTTTAGGCAGCTTCACCCTTGGATTCATTGTTTTCATAGATATTTTTTTGGAAGTTACCACAGTAGATTCAGATAATAACATATCATGGGGTAATTCTTCAGTAACATGCAATACAGGTTCCGTGGAAGGTTTTATGTCTTTAACAACCTCCACATCCATCTCTGTAGGTATGGGATCAAAATCTTCACCTCTAATCTCAGGTTCTACAGTCTCAGAAATAGAATCCTGTTCTGTGGGGGGGGGGGGTGTTGTGGTATCCAGAGGGGGAACTGCAGTAGTAGTGGGTTCAGCCCCTAAATATTTTGTGGATTCTGCCTTCTCAGCCACCAAATTTTGTGCTCAGACTCTCTGCTGAGTCTCAATACTTATTTTTTTGGCTTTTTCAACAAGTAGTTCTTGGTATGGTCTATCTGTTCTGTTATGTGCTGCCCAGTCACATGAACAATAGCCATGCCCCTGTTGTCCACACAGATTACACAGGGAGTCGTTCACACAATCAATACTGGTATGACCAATTTCCAGACACAAAGAGCATTTTACTCTGTTGCAAGCATTACTGATATGAATATGGGATCCACATCTAAAACAAGTCTTTGGTTGTCCTTGATAAAAACAGTGCCCTCTTCCTCTGCCCAAAAAGAAAGCACTTGGAAAATGTTGTATACCATGTAAACTAGTATGTAGACGTACTTTAAATTTCCAACCTCCTGTCCAAAGATGTTCTTCATCTAATATTGGGAAAGGTTCTCCTAGTACATCATATCATTTTTGTAGCCAGTACTGTACATCAGATACAGCAACGCCTTCATTCTGAAAAAGAACAGTAATCTGTTTGATCTGAGGCTTTGTCAGTGGGATAGCTCGGAATGGGATCCATAAGACCGAATAATATCAAAGACAGAATCATGGGTCAGGGCATAAATTTCATTTGAAAAGAACCTCAAAGATTCTTTCAACAAAGTTTTTCCCACGTAAATTCTGTTAGAAGGGTGGGCCAGCCCTCCCTGATACTGCAAACGTACAGCATTTTTTCTCTGAGCCGGTATTATACCTGAGAAGGTGACATCTTGTCTTTGAAATTGTCTCCATAATTTTGATCATTCCAGCTGGGGTGTTGTCTGTCTCTGTGGAGAACCAGTAGGTTCCACACTATCATGCCACAGGATTGGTACCTCCTCATGTAAATTATGTCCAACCTCCTGCCCGGAGGAAGCCTGAACATCTGCAAGAGTTTTGTTAGCATTTTCTGTGCAAGGGTGAACAATAAGTGGAAGTGTATGAGTATTTTCCATAGCTACAGGGTCAACATCTTCCAACCTCTCTTTTGTGTTTTGGGTCATATTATCCATAGGGTCAGGCCTCCACCCCCCCCCTTTTGGAATCCAGCCAGCATTTTGCAAAGCAGTGTTTGCTGACCAGTTAATAACTTCATCCTGTTCCACATCTAATCCTTCTTCGTTTTGCCCATTTTGTAAATCTTTTACCACAGTATGTAAATCTGAAGACTCAGCCTTTGTATCAGTAGAAATTTCATTATCTATATTTATACATGGTTAAAAATTATTTTGTACAGTTAGAATATCATGGCCATCAGCAATAGTACTCACTGCCACAGAGTCTAATACTGCAGAGGTTTGTGTTACATCTTGGTTAGCTGCTGCACCACCTGGCGAAAATGCAGTATTCTCAAATTTTACCTGAGGTGTTGGCTTGTCACTTGTAAGATGCTGACTCATGTCTTCAGCACAATTTGCCCTTTTCTTTACTTGTATCAGCACCTGCATCAGGAGACTGCACTTCGCAAGGAGCTGCATTTTTTTCCGCTGATCTTCTCCCTGGAGTAGACAGCACCTGTAAAAGGCACAACTGTTGTTCTTCACTTAGAGCTTGTACAAAGGCAATTTCATGTTGTAGCCCAGCCGCGATCAATTCTGCAGATCTTTCAGCACTCAGGCTGACATCCAGCTCTGCTTCATTCATATCCATTGCCTCTGTAATCATCATGTTTCCAGAAACAGTAGCTGCTGCATGGTTTATTTCCAATAAAGCAGTCTCTTGCAATATGAGTCCAGGGGAGGAGGCCATCTCCCCTGCCACATCAGCACTTCCTCCTCCACTGCTGTCCGACTCCAAAATGAGCTCCTCCACTCCACAGGAAGTCAAGCCCCCTGCTGGTAGAGTAGGGGAATTTCCCCAGTGTCCTGGCCAAATTTCCCCATTCAGTAAAAATACCACCAACGGCTTAATCTGGTTCAATTTCAGTAGGTTTTGGTTACCATCTGTATCCCCCCCAGTTGCCCCTGAAAAAGGGACTTCTAGTCTCAGTGGACCTACCGGGTCAACAAAATTCAATAAATAAAGTATAATAAGTTCAAATTTATACATTTGGGATGATTTCCAACTATAAAATTAGCACAAAAAAAGGTAATAGACCCAAAAAAATACACTATCTCACTAATCTTCCTCACTTAAAATCCTAACTAAAATAACTAGATGAACAAAGAAATGCTAAATGCTATAAATACTCTTATGCCGCTACAGTGGTTGTTAAAGCAGACTCAGACCAGTCACCATCTTAGTCTCATACTGACCCCTTGTTAAAGAACTTGCTAGCGCTGGTCCATTGGTGCAGTGATTGGATTTCCACTTGCAACGCTGGCAACCTGAGTTTGGGAACTGACCCAGGTCATTGGAGGGTCAGCCAGGTGTGAAGGATGGAGCGTCCCAAGGACTGCTGTCCTTTGGGGGGAAGGAGGGGAGTATGACCAGTGCTTGATGGACCCCTGGCAGAGGCTGGGGTTCACCACAGCAGCCTGCATCAGAACGTAGTTGAGGAGCGGGGCAGATGCTGGTCGACAATGCACATCCCCACCCCTTGAATATAGGGGAAGAAAACACAACTGCCTGCCACCCAAATGAAGCCTGCCCCTCCACTCCAATAAGCTCCTAGGCCAGCTCCCCAACCTATCCCAACCTTGCGGCACTTAGGCTGGTGCTGCAACTCCACCCTGGGGGGGTAAGCCAGGAGGTGTCAAAGAGTCATGGCTAATATGGAAGTGGAAGCGAAGGGGGCCATGTCAGAGGCTGAGAAATGGTGGTGGGTGGCTTAAAAAGTATAATAAATAAAAAAATGGACTTGTTAAAGAAAACTTATCACAGTCCAGTGTTCAACAGAGGAAACCCAACAGAAGAAGAGTCCAAGTCTTTGACAACGGCACACCAACATCGCTCACACTAAAATGGGAGCCTGATTTCAAAGGTGGATGTTGAGTCGACAAGCTGCACGAATCCTGCTTCAAAAGATGAAGGCGCTGCAAAGGAATCTAGTCTGTTATGATGCAGCCAATGGCTCGCTCTGGAACAAAGATGCAGCATCACAGGGAGGGAGCCCAACAACCCATAAGGATGGAGGGAAGACACTGGGAAAGGAAGGAAAACCAGGCCGCTAGTCTCCTGATGCTCAACTGAAGATTGCAGCAGACTTATTCAGGACAGGAGCCAAAAGTGAAAGTCCGTATAAATCCTGCTTTGAATAAAGGGAGGACAGTGAACTGAAGCCACCAGATAAAAATGTTGTAGCGAGCAAAGTTCCTGCACAGGCCAAGGTGTTGGTCCCCAGAAGTCAAGCAAGCCAGGCAAAGGGGGCAGATATTTAACTAGAGAGCAGAAAAACAAGTGTTCGACCCCATAATTATGAAGTCAGTATACTGGGTAACTGAAGACTGCAGCAAACCTTGGAGGAGCCTTACCATCACAGGTGCAAGGTAAATATGCTACGAAAGTGTAGCATACCAGGTCCCATACAGCAAAACACTGATCTAATTAGAAAGGTCCCCTGAAGAGCCATACTGTAGACTATCAGCGTCAGGTTTCAGCAAACAAATTGGGCAGCAATCACCTCAATTCCTTATATTCCTGGTCCACTGTATAGAAGGAATGCCAGGTATCTTTACAGTATACCTGGAGCCTGGCCTTAAATCGGGTAGTCGTTGCTAGCAATTTAACCATAATCAGATGAAAAGCAGCTCTCTTCTGATGGGTCATAGATGGCAGGTCTTGGGAAATCCTGAGCTGATGTCCTTCCCAAGTGATTTCTTTAAGCTCCCTAATTTTCTGCAGAATGTGCTGTTTGTCCAGAAAATTCAGTCATTTCAAAATAAATGGCCTGGGGGGAGAGCCCGGGGGTGGTCAGGGGCACAAGGACCGGTGAACCCATTCAACGATGTAATACGGGTAGTTAGGTGAAGGACCAGCAATGTGCTCAAGTAGTTTCTGGGCAAACTTGATTGGCGTTGCAGCCTCTGCATCTTCAGGTAAGCCAAAGACACCTATGTTATTTCTTCTGCTCCATCCTTCCAAGTCTTCCACCTTGTTTTCCATCTTATTTATTTTCTGACAGAGCAGGATTACTTCGGGGTTGGTGCAGTCTCTCCATCCTTCCAAGGAGGTAGCCCAAGCCTCCAAACTCCCCACTCTCCATGTAGTAGCGATTAAATCCAGTCTGAGAGTTTTAAGTTCCATGGACATAGTTTTAATATAGTCTTTCAAGGGCTGCATTTCAGAGATGAACTTTTCCTCAGTAAGCAGAGGAGGGGCTGATGTGGTTGTAGAGGAGTGCCGAGAGGCAGCGCTCTGGGCCTTGGCTTTTTTGGAACTCTTACCCAGCATCAGAGGTGGCGTGTGGTGCAGTGGGGCCTGCCACATTTCAGCGTCCATCCTGAAAACAGCAAGTAACCATGTCCAACCAAGTTAACACTCTGGTGAGTCTTGAATGGTATTACCAGTGGATTTTAGATAATAAGGGTGTGTAGAATCAAGCCGAAGGATCAAATAAAGACAAAGTGGGCAGGAGCGGTGTAGCGATGCAGCCGCTACCTCAGAGGCATCATGTGACTCCCCTTGCACAAATGTTTTTGTTTGACTAACAAATAACACCATGTCACCCACCATAGTCATAAATGAGCAGCAAACTTTGTCTGCTAACCAGTAATGCCACAAGAGCTCCAGCACCCAGTCCCACAAAAAAAAAAAAACACAGACAGCTCAGCTGTGTGCAAGCATTTTTATTTTAAATGTTGAGTGCTCTGCAAAGATACAAAAAAAGTACAACACTCACATACGTACAGGCACACAGGTTGAGAGAATTCCATGAAGGAACCCTGGATTTCTTGTGCCTGGATTGTTACCATACTTGTGGGGTCTATTTGTCCATCCTATATCCTCATTGATTCCAGGTCTACCCCCTGAACTAAAGGAGCTACATTTACATTTCTCATTGCATACTCAGTCTCTCTCATACCTTAAGCTCCCTTGTGGGGTTCCTGGAGCCTAGTGCTCCCAAGACCAGTCATGCAGTGGCACACTTCACAGATAAGGCAAGCACTTCTTTGAGGGGCAAGCTGTGCAGTGCACTTGTCTTATTGTACCCAGTAGGACAACACATACAACAGCATATCAGCATTAGATTAGCACTACTAATTGCTTGAAGCATGGCTGGTTCAGCCATGTGTGCCTCCCTTTGGCCCAACACTGATAGCCCTAGAGGCCCACAAAACAGACTCCTATATCTGGCCCATTCTCAGGGACTTACTGACCCCAATCCTTGCAAGCCCCCCCCCCACCTGATGACCTTTCATTCTGCTACCTAATAGAGATTTTAGTCTACTGTCAAGGGTTTCACTCATTATGAATGTAGTATACGTGGACAGTTACTGTTCAGTGTATAATTACTGTTTATAGTGTATGGAAATTAATAAATGTAGAACTGTGGTACAATAACTTTCAGAAGTCATATCATTGTTCTGATATCAGAACTGTGGCACAATGAACAAGCAGCTATGTCATTCCTTGTGAGGCACATTCCAGCTGCGAACCTATCATTTACTTTGCATCTCTTATCACTGTGAAGCATGGTTTTGGTGGTATTTTCGAAAATCCTGTCAGAGAGAGAGAGAGCTCTTCATGGAAGAACAAGAAAACAAAAGGGCAATTAAAAAATGGCAGCAGATATAAAACTAATCACCTCGTATTTCCATGGGGTAGGTAAGCACAGAAAGCAAAAAAGACTGGACATGTTAGACATGTTTAAAGGGACAGCACTTATTTAAACTGCATGCTAAAGACTGCCTGCCTTCCAAAGTAAAGTGCTTAAACTGCACAGTTCAAGAGACAGTGCCTTTATTGCTCAACAACAGCTTACGTGAAGTAACATTATCTGACTGCAACCTCTGCATGTTCCAGAGACAGTGCCATATAACTGCGTGAGGTCAGCCATGCTGCATGCCACAGAGACTGACAAAGGGGCCAGATGTTTGGTTATTGTAGGGTGTTAGTGAGGCCCATTCTGCACTTGAAACTTCATAATGCTTTCCCCTTCCCTAGTGTTAGAAAGCCTAGGACCTCACCAGTTCATTAGTGAGAGCTTTTGGACGTAAAGTGGGCTGGGGTTCTTCTTTCCATGGGTCCTTCAAAGTTCTTCATTTCCCAGGATCCACAGTGGCTCAGAGGTCTAGCATTTCTTCACATTCGCAGAAGACTTTTTTGTTTTCCAGGATCCACTGCTGCTTGGAGGTCCAGCATTTCTTCAAATTCTTTTGCAATTTGTCCTTGTTTTCGTGGTTTTGGAGCCATCCCAGAGGTCCATTGTATTTTCTCTCTTTCCTTACGCTTTACATGCAACTAAGCCAGCCAATGCTTCATTTGGTTCCCTTTATGCATCCTCATCGATGAGCCCCACCTTGTTGCGTCACACTGTGACAGATTTGGGTAAGACCCCGTCACATCTGTTATTCAAAGAGAGTTAAAAGCAAGGATATATTTTGTCCTCTCCTATTCTGCCTTTTGTCTGTCTCTTGTCTGTTTGATTGCACAATTAAATTTTCTTGTGGCACCTAGGAATTGGCCACTCTGATGGTCCCACGATTCCCCCATTATCTCCCTTCCTTTACTTACTGTTTCTTTTTTCTTTCTTACCTTGCTTCTCTGTGACTAAAAAAAATCTGAATCTTTAGGTGAAACAGGGTTCAATTGGTTTGCAAATGTGTGTAATCACATTGTTTGAAATGACTGTAGAAAGCTGTTTGGGTTTCTTAGATGAGATGTCAATCTGGAACACATGAGGTTGACTTTGAGATTTATTTTGACCTCTACAAGCTTGGTTACAGAATGTTCTATTTTGCTGCACCTGTTGAAACTAGATGGACTCTTCAGGCTGGTCACAGGACAGAAACTGACAAAGTTTGAGACATTCTGTGAGAAACAGGAGATTTACACCAACAGGATGCAGAATTTAAACTGCCAAGAAAAGACATCTAATATAAAAAGAGCAATGTTTTGTTTCTGGAGCGAGAGAGAGAGACTGAGATTTTAGAGAGAATTCTCAGATGTAGGAGTTTCCTTGCTTGTACTGCCTGTATGAAGAGCCATCGTTTATAAATGTTATTTTTTATTTTATTGTTATTAATAATAATAAAATATTACTTGCAAATGTAACTTCTCTTGGTTTGCCTATGTTTCCTAACCCGTGTCTCTACAACACATACCCTTAGTTGACTTTCTTGTAGAATCTTAAATATTTGTAGCATTTTAAGTATTTATAGAGTTCTGTAACCAGCCTCTCTGCTCAGCCGTCTCAAGCTCTGAGGAAGCACTTAGTTGGTCCTAAAGCTTAGGCACAGTTTTCTTTTTGTTACATCTATGTTGGTCCAATAAAAGGCATCAAACCATTTGCTTTTGCAGCTGTCTCAAGGCAGGTTACCAGAGACCACTTGAAGTGTTAAGCCAGACCCTGACAGCTGTTCTCTGGTGCTAAATTGCTTAGAGACAGGATGTCTGATGTTCATGCTGTGACTACCTTGACTTAACTAGGGCCCTGTCCACACTGCTCCTTGTTTTTAAAAACATTTTATGAAACATTGTGTGCTCCGTGTTAGAGCACAGTTGTCGGTGTGTCCACACTGCAATCCAACACCGTGCTTGCCCGCTTCAGTTCCCAGACATGCTTGCGGCAATAACGGGCTCTGAAATGCATGTCGGGATACTTACGAATGGGCATGTTAATGGATCAGGACAACAATTACATCAGTGGATTTAGGAGTTCATTGTGAGGATGGGGATGTAAGTAATATACCCCCTTTTCTTTTGGGCAGCAATAGAAAAGCAACAGAAGTTGGCAGAGGTTGCCTTAAACTGTGCTACAGGGCGGTTTGCATCCACACTACTGCTAACATGGTTTAAAGCAACCATTTTGGTCTGAAACCATGCTTGAAACCTGCTCCAATCAGGTTTCGGGCATGGTTTTTGAACATGGTTTGTAGCACGATTTTACCGTGCAACAGTGTAGACGCGAACCATGTTTGCTGTTCTTATAACGTTACTGACTGCTGCTAACATAACAAGAACTCAAGTGTAGACAGGATCTTAGAGCAGGAAACTAGAGCATGATTATGAGTTCTGCCCTTCTCCTGATACCTTATATAAGGGAAAGGTATCAGTGCATTCTTGGCCTGACTAACTTGGAACTAGGAAGAGAGAGGAGCAGTCCAGCCTCTCTGGTTACAACTGGGCCTTTGGGTCTGCAGTCCCAGGGATGGTGGTGGGGGTCCCTTGGACTGGGTGGTACTGGTCCCCTAGTGCCTGGTCTCCAGAGAACAACATCAGAAGCTGCTGAAGGTATGGAGTCCCTAGGGAATTTCTTAAGAGGAGTGGAGACATCAGCCCTGAAAGGCACAATTGGGAGAATGGTGGGCCACACCTCAGTGGACGTCAGTCAAACCCTAATGGGTTCGATCCTGTTAGCGACTGAGAGAAAGAAATGGGAAAAGCCTGTGTTCTGAGCAAACTGTAGGTTCATCTCTCACTGTATAATGTCCTAGGCAGTGTTAACCTTGCTTAATAGAGTTCTCATTGTATAAAGTCCTGGGCAGTTCATATTTTAACCCCTGGCAGGTAGCCAAATCAATGGGTGTCAGGTAGGAGGGTGCCAGGCAAGGGTTAGGGTTGGTAGGTCCCTGTGTGAGGGGCCAGACATGGGAGTCTGCTTTTTGTACTACTATGGATATCAGTGTAGTGTCTAAGGGAGGCATGCATGGAGGCATACATAGCCAAACAAACCATGCTATATACACTTATAGTGATATCATATGCTGATATACTCTCCATAATTGTTGTCCTTCTGGGCACATTGCCTGAGGAGCATGCCACTACACAACAGCCTTGGGCGTACCAGGGCTCCAGGGACCCTCCAAGGGAGGTTAGGGTTTTGTAGGGTTGAAAGAGACACGGTAATTATGCAACATGTAATTATGCTCATTTAGCTCAGGGAGTAGACCTGAAACAAAAGTAGTCAGGGGGTGGGCAATTTACCCCCCAAGTAGCTGGGTACCATCCATCCAGTCTATAGCAGCAGCAGTAGGATTGGATGCACACTAGTGGTAGGTAGGAGATACCAGTATGTGAAAGCTCCAGCAATACAGTAAAGTGACGTTTATGCACATCATGGCCCAGGTAAAGAGTGTATTATAGTGTGTGCAAGTACCATCATGAAAGATATTTATAGCCAAGGAATGCAGGGAGGGCTGTGTACCATCTGGCAGCTACTTAAATACTACTGTGCTTGATTCCAGCTCCAGTCTGGACAATCTAGCTTGTGTCTGGTCTCAAATTAATGGTGCCCCAGGGTATGGTTTTAAGGTGCTCTTGATCCCCATCGCCCCTGCCTGTAATAGCAAGGTGAACAGAACTCTTAAGAAAGCCATCCTTCCAGCTACGTGTGCACATGAAACAGATCAAAAAAATCACAAAATTCCAGTACCACCCACCACAAAAGAATGAACAGGCGTAGTAAAATCCACAGCATTTATTATGGCAAAATATGTAAAAGGCAGTACTGGAGTACAAACCTCACAAAAGTGCAAAAAGCACCAAACACAGGCAGAGCCCCCCACCAACTTCAATTGGTTTCGCTCAAAGGCTTCCTCAGGAAGTGTACCACACCCTCAAACACACAGACATTTAAGAACCAGTCTTAAAGGGGACAACCCCAATTTCTAAATACTCATAATAAAACTTTGCCCACTAGGAGTCACTACTGTCCCCCTTTCCACTTCTTAAACCCCCCGGCATCTTGCCCTGGTCCACTACCTTCATCCAAGATCTCACTCTCTCTCTCTCTCTAGCCCACTTTTCTGGCCCGGTATAATTCTCCTCTCCCAGGATTCGAACCTTGCACCTGTATAGCTGCAGTTTGTGGCCCTACCACTACGCCAGCTGGGCTGCCTCCCCACTGTAAGCCTCTCTCTCTCCCCTTTGTAGCCCCACTGCTCGCACCCCTGCTCTCCTTGCCATGTTCTCCTCCACCCTCCCAACGCAGCACTGTTGCCCCGCCTCCTCCTAATACATTGCCCCCCCCACCCCAGGTGCCTTTCCCAGGCACCATCCCGCTCTGTACACCTCCACTCTGGCCCCTCCCTGTACCTGCATCGCACCCCCACTGTTGCCACTTCCCCACCCCTTCACCCTTCCAGTACACTCCCTACTCTCAATTGCTCCTTCTCCTGACTCCCCCAGTCCCCACTTTTCTTGGCTATTCCCATCCTCCACTCCCTTCCCAGCCCGGTCTCCCTCCCTGAGCAAACATGCACATATGCCTCTGCTCCTTTCCGTTGGAGACAACACCTGTCACTCCTCAAATTGATATCTGTCCTCCTCCTTCTGTTACCTGGGAACATCTACTCCAACCAAGGACCCCCCCACTACCAACCCCCACCACTCCCCACTGGTGGCTGGGCTTTGTATCACCACCATGAACATCTGTAGCCTTCTAAAGAAGTTCGCTGGGCTCCAAGGCTGGGTTGCCCAGCATCAACTGGATGTCTTGGCGATCATTGAGACGTAGCTTTCCAAGACCACCCTGGACCCCTTCATTGATCTTCCGGGATTACACCCTCTTCAGGGAAGACAGAGTTGGGAAGCGTGGTGGTGGCTGTGCCTTTTATCTCTGTGAATCACTCCAAGGGCACACCCTCCTCCCCCCAGGTAGAGCTTGGTGCACAAGCCCTATCACTTAAAGTCATCCCTTGCACCTCCAGGGCAGTGTTGATTATCACACTGCCTACATTCCACCACAACACCAGAAACTTGCCCTCCAGTCTTTACTCAATCACGTCTCCCATCTCTCACCTAAAGCTAAGCAAATATTGCTGAGTGACCTCAACATCAACTGGCTCTCTAGCTCTGTTGCCCAGGCCAATGACACAATTGCTGCCCTCGATCTCACCCAAATGGCCACCCACCCCACCTGAACCAACCCCACTAACGGCTCCGCCACCCTACTGGATATTTTCCTATCTAACCGACCCCACAAAATCTCTGACACCACAGTGCTACCCAATGCAGTAAGTGACCACTCCACAGTAATCTTCTCCTGGTCCTGCAGAAACCACCCCCCAGAATTGTCTTCTGGTGACGCCTCAGATCCAGCAAGCTGGATCAGCTAAAAGACCACCTTGCTCGCTGGGACTGTACAGCAATTAACCTAGCTCCTGACATCGACACTGCCCTCAGCTACTTTATCCACTCCTTCAATTTGGCCTGTGACATCTTTGCTCCCCTTTCCAAACAAATTATCAAAGATCCTGATACCCCCTGGATCATCCAATCCTTACTCAACCAAATGTACCACAGGGATAACCTCTGGCATAGAGCCCTTGACTCGGGCAAACCCTCTGATAAGCAGGCCTATCGGACTGCTCAAAACAGATGCACCTGACTGGTCCGGTGGCGCTGAGGGTTGAGGTGCTGGATGCCACACCTCGCACCATGCTGGTGACCGGGTTCAGGAATGGACTTGGGTCGCTGGGGGTCGGAGGGGCAGAGGAGGATTGAGCATCCCAACAGATGCTCTCCTGCTCCAGGGGTGGGTTCCTGGGGTGCTTTGAGCACACAACGCACCGGTGACTGTGGAAGCACGGGCATCGGGGTGCAGGCGGTTCTTGAAAACCGGGGAAGGGAGGATGTTGTGGGTACTTGGCAATGAAGTGCGTCAGCACACCATCTGCCTGGACGTCAGTCCTGCGTGCCAACATCCTCAGGGGTAGTGGGACCTAAGGGGAGTAAATGAGAAAACACCCCGCTCGCCGCCAAGATGATGACTAACCTAATCTCCCGGATCACCTACCATGGGCAGACCCCAATGTGCAGGCACTCCAGAGGGAAGGTAAGGGGACACAGAAGTATACCTGACACTCTAGGGGCAGACTCCATGGGAGGGTCACCAGGAATGGTCAAAGTCTAAAGGAGTGGGGTCGAGTGGGTAGTAAGGAGGGATAAAAATAAAGTGTAAAAAAAACCCAAAAAAACAAATGCACCTGGGCCATCCATAAGGCAAAAGCTGACTACTACAAGTCTTCCCTTGCCTCCTCCTGGGGCTTTGCCTGCAAATTCTGGGACAACATCAAGGAACTCATCAGAACCTCCCCCTGTCCCAGCTCAACATCAATGGCTCCATTTCCACTGATCCACAATGCATTGCTGACACCCTCAACTCCACCTTCTCTAATCTCAGCTCGGTACTCCCCACTAACTTTTTTGACCCTGTTCCCACCCCCACCCCTCCCTTACTCACCCTTCTACTTCTGTACCTCTCAATGCTAGAAGCCAAGCCCTACCTCCTCAAAGTCCTAAATGGCGCCAGTCAGAGTAATGATTCCTTGGACCTCAAACTGCTCCATCTGGTCCATGACGTAGTACTCTCCCCCCTTACTAACCTTCTGAACCGCTACCTCTGCCTTGGCCAGTTCCCCACTGTTGGGAAAACAGCAGTCATAACTCCCATTCACAAGGATGGTTACTGCACCTCCCCCGGGAACTATAGATAGTCTCGGACCAGCTGTCTGACTACCTCACTACTTACAGCCTCCTCTGCAGGGAGCAGGATGGTTTCCACAGAGGCCACAGCACCACTACTGCCCTAATTGAATTTTCCAGCTTTTACACACTGCATGAAAACAGGCAGTTAGCCAGTGCAGTTTACCTCTACCTGTCTAAAGCTTTCAACACCGTCAATCATCCCCTCCTACTATCCACCCTCGCTCAACTAGGCTTCTCCTAGGGTGTCAATACCTGGTTTGCCAACCACCTCTCATCCTGTTCTTAGTGCGTTAAAACTAATGGCTCCCTCTCTGGATGCCGCCCTGTCCTCTCGGGGGTTCCCCAGGGCTTTATACTGGGTCCATTGCTCTTTTGGCCATACCGTAACACTCTCCCCAGTGTCTGCTCAGAAAGAGTTCTTCTTTATGCAGATGACGTGGTCCTTTTTTCCGCCCACCCTGACCCTAACTCCCTTCAAAATGCCCTCCAGAATTCTTTTAGCCAGGCTGAAGCCTGATTCATTGACCACAAGCTTGTGCTCAATCACAAAAAGATGAAGATCATGCTCTTCTCCCACAACCAAAGCAGATACAAAGACTCCCCTCTTCTAGTCCTGACCAACAGACCCCTCCCCCTCAAACAAGTAAACTCCTTCAAGTACCTTGGCATCACCTTCAACCCAGCCCTCTCCTTCCACAGCCATATCCATGCCCTTTGCTCCTCCGTCAATTCTTGAATTGGCCTACTCTACTGCCATAGGGACTGCCTCCCCCCCGAAGCCCTTAGACTTGCAATTACATCCTCTGTCCTACCCTTCATCGACTATGGGCTCCTGGTCTATGGGGCTGTGGACACAATGCCCTCCACAGAGTCAAATGTCCCTAAACAAAGCCTGCTGCCTGCTCACAGGCAGTAAGAGGCTTACCCACACCTGCACACTCTATCCTCTGACAAACATGCTCAATTTTGAGGAGAGGCTACAGTACAAACTTGCCTCTTTGCTAAGAAAATATAGCAGGTTTGGCCCCCAAACTTGTCCATGCTTATCCGACCTTCTCCCCCTACTATCTCCACCCACAGCTCTTCCAAACCCTTTCTCCACATACCCAGAGTTAGAACTGCCCTGGCCAAGAGGTCCTTTCACTACCGAGACCTGTCCTGGTTTAACTTCTTCCCTGCTGCCATCTCCTCTGAATGCAGATTTGGGCCTTTCAAGACTACTCTCCGGCACTATCTCCTCACCTCCCACAGCTGTAAATGCCCTTAGCTGCTGTCCACCCCTCTCATCTCTAGGTTACTAGTTTGCTAGTGGCAGTGGCCCACCACCTGACAAGGGACATTTGTCCTGCCTACATTGGCCTATATGGTTCTCCTCCCTCCCATGGCCTATATATAATTCCACTATCCTTTGTTTGATTGTTATGTTCTACCATAGCTATTTATCTGGTGTTGAAAATTGTTGTGTCTACCTTAGCTACAGTACTTGCCTGTATAAGAAATTTTAATTCTTGCTGTATGTCTATTCCTTAGCAGTATCTTATTCACTTGTAACCTACTCTGATGTGGAGCCTTTGTAAAAGAGTCCAAGACTCAAAGATTTGTAATTCAGATGCCATTAATAAATAAATAAAAAAACTAAGTAGTGGTAGTCGTGGTGTAAGGCAGATACTGTCCTGGACAAGATGATACCCCTAGACACAGGAGGGTGACCCGGCCCTTACAGTTCTAAGTATTTACAGAGTCCTAAGTATTTATAGACATTCAAATATTATAGTGTCTAAGTACTTAAAGCGTATTTAAAAAAAGAGTTGCAGTATTTAAATTGCTACCATAGTACAGTTATAGTGATTGCATTGCCTTCTTTCTTTCCTCTGTGTGTTTTGTGTCATGCGTATAACAATCCTCCATTTCATTCTACTAAAGCTACTATTCTATCTGTCCTTGTGGTGAACTGACCATTACCTCTCTACCATCAGAAGAACATGCCTTACCAAACAGGACCATCACCACCCATGTTCCTGTCCACTGCAGGGCTAGGGAATGGGAGCAGATACTCCCTCTATATTGGGATCTCTAGTCGGGGGGGGGGGGCTAATTGCCAGAACCTGAGTTTGAACACGCCCCATCATCCTGCTGCCCTGGGATATTTTCACTCGTTCTGGTTCCTCCCCCTCCCACGCGGAAGCCAAAACCCAAAGAGCATCAACTACAAATGCACGCTATTGTGTGCTACTGCATGGCACCCAGTCAGCATCTGTGGCTCCCTCAAAAGTGTTCCCTGTTGTCACCCAAGTGGTAGTGCTGTAGCAAGTACCACAACCAACCCTCCCAAGTAGGAGAGCATTCCCGTGGCATGTACAATCTTTTCTCTCCTGCAGGCTCCTTGATAACAAGGACTCATTCCCGAATTAGAGTTGCTATTGCTGTGAGCAGTAATGCTAGCACAGGGCTGGCAGGCCAGCTATGAACTCTTCTTTTTCTTATTTTGATAGCCAACATTGTGTTCACTTTTCTTCCATCCACTCCCCTTTTGGTTGGGGTCACAATGGCTTCCCCCTTCTTCCAGCCTGCAGGGTGAGCTGCTGCCTTCATCACAGCTGATGCTAATTCTGCTTCTTGGTAAGTCAACAGGGGATACGGTACATGACTGCCAGGCGGCCAGTATTCTCCCTCCTCGTGAGTCAAAAGACTCACCTCAATCCAGACAGACCCAGCATGGCATTCTGTGGCTTGCATGTGAATCCTGTTCTCCCAGGTGGAAGTGCAATATAGTGCCACTTTCATTTGCATGTGTGTGTGTGTATAGTTGTGTGTAACCTGAGTCTGGCGTTCTCTCTTTGACCCAACCCCCACAACCCTCCTACACCTTTGACATTTGCTAATATGTCCTCCTAATGCTCAGAAACTGTCTGCTAATTTGGTGGGGTCTGAATAACTTACTGCATGACCTTAAATGTATCATTTGTCAGCAAGACCACACTGCTAATGAGAAGTTACCTCCTGGGTAAATACATTGTAAAAAATAATTAGTCTTGATATTAGATTAGTAATGGCTTAAATCATTGTTCTGAACATTCTTAGTGCACTTATTTATCTCTTTGCATTCTACTGTTTGTACCTGAGTGGTTGCCTGGAGGTTTGTATGTAAACATGAGCAAGGTGAGTCTTTCTTTGACTTTGCTGAATGTAACTGATCAATGGTTCTGCTAGGGGACAAACAGCTAGAGAGAGAGAGAGAGAGAGAGAGAGAGAGAGAGAGAGAGAGAGAGAGAGAGAGAGAGAGAGAGAGAGAGAGAGAGAGAGAGAGAGAGAGAGAGAGAGAGAGAGAGAGAGATTCTTTAAATTTAGAAGAAAGTCTAGTTTAATGTATTTTCTTTGTCATGATCTATGTTTAACTCTTCAACTAAAACTAATTGTGTTTTGGAAGATGCTTGAGTGATGGCATTGCTATTTTCAAAACCTGAAATCTGTGAAAAGGCATATGACAGCTTTCCACGAGGTCTCTGAGCTCATAAACAAGCCTCCAGCAAAGGGTGAGTTGACCTGGCATATGGAAAAGGAAGTTACTGTATCAAAAAATTCTCCTGCCCCCCCCTCCATTTTAACAGCCCATGCTGCTACAACACATTCCTAGTATGAAGTCAGGCTGCCATCCTGGGCAAATTTTAGTCACTGCATGAACTCTTGTCTGTCTGTTTCTCTCTCTCTCTCTCTCTCTCCCCTCATTCTTGCTCTTCCACTTCATCTGTATATACATATACATGTACATGTACAGAATGAGGCTGTCTTTCATTTTTATGTTTGCTTGCACGCATGTGCAAGAAACATAGTGCCATCATCCGAGTTTTCAGAGGTGTGGCAGCCCTCTTCCAATTCAATCAGTGTGTTGGCAGGCGCGGCCGCAGTTCTCCAATGCCTGCTGGAGCTGTCTATGACAGCTCCAAAATGCAGTGGAGTACAGTTGAAAGGGGGAGCTACGCTTGAGTGAGCAGCGATAAGATATCGCCTGCTCATGCGCGCCTCCCCTACACACACACACACATATGCACGCATACTGCATGCTGCCCCCACGCACACACTGTACAGCCGGGTGCCTAATCCCCATGGGCTGTGCTGCGCCCCCCAAAAGTTTCACATGCCACGCTGGGTGCCCACCCCAGCGTGGCATCTCATAGAAGCCGAGGGGTGCCCAACTCCCCGGCTCCACTGCTCCCCCCCAGAGTACAGGGTGCCACGCTGGGAGCCCACCCCAGCATGACAACTGATGTTATAACACGGGTGCCCAATCCCATTGGCTCCACGCCTCTCAACCAGCCGTCTCTTGTACCATGCTGAGAGCCCACCCCAGCGTGGCAAATGTCCCGTCGTCATTTAAAAAAAAAACTGGAAATAAAAACTGTCCTCAGCGCTTCTCCCTGCCCCCTCCCATAACCCGCAACCACCCACTGTGCACCCTGCCTCCCCACACACCCCCACCCCATACTTACCTCCAGACCTCTGCGCGATGATCTTTGGTGGACCGGGAACACGTCTGCACTCTTCAAAGCCGACCGCAAACTGAGGAAATGCCGGTAAGCTGTATAATGGGATAGATAGGGTTTTTTCAACTTTCCTGCATATCTCAGGCATTTTTTGGAATTTTTGCACCAAATTTTCAACATGGGGTTTTTGTGGCCCCTTCTCATGAATGATGTCACTGTCATGGCGTTATTCGGGCCCGAAGGGTGATTTCGCAGTCATTGCACAAAATCACCTTTTGGGACCAATTAACAAAATGACACTGCCAGTGTTCATAAGGTGGGCTCTCAAGAAGCCTATTTTGAAAATTTGGTGGAAAAATTCCAAAAAATGACTGTTTTATGAGCCTGCGTTGCGCAGTTCCTACGCATGCTCGTAAGTTCACGAATTTTCAATATTTTCACTCCAGATTTTCAACATTGCTATTTTACCACACCTTCTTATGAGTAGTATAGCTGTCATTTTTCACATCTTGCCCAAAATGTGTTTCTGCCCATGTAGCGCACAATGGCGCATTCGGTGTGCGAAACCAATGTACCGGACAAATTAAGAAAATCACAGTGACACCTTTCATGAGCAGAGGTCTTAAAGTGGCTATGTTGAAAATTTGGTGAAAAATTCTAAAAATGACTGTTTTACTTAACGCAGTTGCACAGTTCTCAGCCGCACGTAAGTTAGCGAATTTTCAATATTTTCACTCCAGATTTTCAACATTGCCATTTTATTACACTTCCTTATGAGCAGTACAGCTGTCATTTGTCACATCTTGCCCAAAACATCTTTCCACCCATGTAGCACACAATGGCACAGTCGGTGTGCGAAATCAATGTATGGGACACATTAAGAAAATCACAGTGACACTGTTCATGAGCAGAGGTCTTAAAATGGCTATGTTGAAAATTTGGTGAAAAAATTCCTAAAAATGACTGTTTTACGAGCATGCATTGCGCAGTTCCTACGCACGCTCGTAAGTTTGCGAATTTTCAATATTTTCACTCCAGATTTTCAACATTGCCATTTTATTACACTTCCTTATGAACAGTACAGATTCCATTTTTCATGTAGCCCAAAATGTGTTTTCACACATCTAGCGCACAATGGTGCAGTCGGTGTGCAAAAGCAATGTTTGGGACAGATTAAGAAAATCACAGTTACACTGTTCATGAGCAGAGGTCTTAAAATGGCTATGTTGAAAATTTGGTGACAAAAGTCCATAAAGTGACTGTGTTACAAGTGAGTATTGCGCAGTTTCCGCGCACCCTCGTAAGTTCATGACTTTGTAATATTTTCAGTCCAGATTTTCACCAATGGCATTTTTCCACACTTCCTTATGAACAGTACAGCTGTCATTTTTCAGAACATAGCCGAAATGTGTTTTCACACTTTCAGCGCAGAGATGCGTGGTCGCTGTGGGAAATCATTGTTTGGGACAGATAAAGAAAATCACAGTGACACTGTTCATGATCGGAGGTCCCAAAATGCCTGTGTTGACAATCTGCTGTAAAAAATCCCCAAACTAATTACATTACGGGCGTGCGTTGCACAGTTTCTATGCACGCTTGTGACTTCACCAGTTTTTAATATTTTTACTGCAGATTTGCAACATTGCCATTTTTTACACCTCCCCATGAACAGTACAGCTGTCATTTTTTGCATCCTGTTCGGAATGTTTTTGCACCTGTGGTGCTAAATGCCGTAGTCGCTGTGCATAAGCAGCTTTCGGCTAACAAACTGATGTTGCGACTCTTCATGAGGTGGGGTCACAAAAAAACCATGTTGAAAATTTGGAGTGAAAATACCAACGAATGCCTGAGGTATTAGGGTTTCCAACCATAACGCCCAACCCTGTAGAGAATGACAGGCATCAGGATGTGACTTGGGATTCTTGCCTGTAATGCTCATACCATTCCACACCCTGCAGCCAGTGAGAGCCGAGGTATGCCTTGGACTCTTGGCCCCCAAAGTTCACCCTATTTTCCTATACTGCACCCATCTCCCATCCACCTGATGGAATGGGGTTCAAATAAAGGCCAAAGACCCCAAGGCACACTGTGATACTTGTCAGTGTCTGCAGGGTGGGGGGGAGAAATGGCGTGGCCGTTATGCCTGACGACCCAAAGGCACACCCCAATGCCTGTCACTCTCTGCAGGGTGGTGGTGGGGTTGGCTTCAGTTCAATACTTCACTGCCATTCCTATTACGCAGTTCTGTAACTTCTACACTACCACTGCCAATGCCAGCAAGCAAACATTCGGCATTGACAAATGCTTGTTTTATTTAATTTACTAAAAACATAGAAAATTAACTGAAACTAATAGCCCCACTTTCTCTCTCTCTCTTTCTTCCTAGCTCCAAGCTAGCCAGCCCCAGACTGCCCTGAGTTCTGAGACAAGAGAGTACAGGTGGCAAGCAGTATAGAACAATTAGAACGTTATGTTTACTAATTATGGATAACAACTGCATAATTATTCCACAGAAACGTAGATATTTGCCAGCAGAAGAAGGCCTCGATGTCTATCAAGTCTGCCCAATGTGGAGCCACATGCACCTTAGGGTTAGAAGTCACTCCGCCCTCCATCCCTGGTCACCCTTCCATGGATTTTATGCTAACAGCCTCCTCTGGCAGCTTGTTCCACCCTTCCTTGTATCTCTCCTGAATCTGCCCCCCCATTTGTGGCTATTCCCTCTCACATTCTTATCACTGGGTCAAAATTAAGATTCCGTGGTCCTGAAATATCTAGCTTATTTTGGAAGTCACTGTGTGACAGTGGCTCAGCAGGTTGCACACTCACTTCAGAGGCTGGAAAATCACAGTACTGATAATGTAGTGCAAGATGAGAGAGGTGTAGCACTCCTGAAGTGCCATTTTTTGGATGAGATGTTAAATCGAGGTCCTGTCTGCCATTTCTGGTGGTTGTTCTGGTCAATATTAAGATCTGATGGCACTTCTGAAAAGGAGTAGGGGAATGTTTCATTAAAAGAAAATATCAACAAAATACAAGCCACAGAAATCTAATGAATGAAAACAGTACAAAAACTTAGAAGCTTCATATCAGTGTTCCAAACAAGAAAATAATGCCAGATTCATCCGAAAAAGATTATGAATAAGCAATTAAAAAAAGGATCTACCACCCAGTGAAAAGAATAGTGGAGTAAAGCTTGGTGAATATAGATCCCTCCACCAGGAATGACTCCTTTATATACTGTATGTATGCTTTCAGATTAACCAAGAGATTCCTTTCCAGTTTATTAAACAGTAACACACTGAAAACATAGAATTTGATGGCAGATAAGGACTGCTTGCTTTTCCCATCCGGTCTGCCCATTTCTCCCTACCTAAACTATTACATCAGCACGTGCCCGATCTACGTTCTTTCTCCCTCCCCCCTTCCTTTCCACTATGATTCCTTTGTGCTTATCCCATGCATTCTTGAACCCTGCCACTGTTTTTCCCCCACTACCTCCACTGGAAGGCTGTTCCAGGAATCCACCACTCTTTCTGTGAAGTACTTCCTCACATCTTTCCTGACTCTACCCCCCCTCCAGCTTTATCACATGTTCCCTTGTTCTTGAACACTTTTTTTCAGACAAACACTCCCCTCTGTACCTTATTTACCCCAGTGAGGTGTTTAAATCTCTGTAATATCTCCACTCTCCCTCCTCTGTTCCAGGCTGTAAATATTGAGGTCCTTTAGTCTCTCCTCATATGGCAGACCCTGCACCATTTTAGTTGCCCTCCTCTAGACCAACTCCACTCTGTGTCCTTCCGGAGACGTGGTCTCCAGAACTGGACACAATACTCACAATGCAGTACTGGACACAGTTCAGTTGCAAGTAGATTAAACTCCTTTTGCCATACATTTTTTAGTTCATTTCCTACGATCTTCTTGTTTGCTTGCACGCATGCACAAAGCAAACATCTTGTTGCAGTAGTGGCCTTCAGAGACATAGCACTGTCAGATCCAATGCAGCTCAGGCTGCAGGAGGCTTGATAGTGAGTGGTCAATGATCAACGAGGCTGATGATGGCACTGTTCTGGTGGTTGATCAGCAGAAACTTCATGTAGTTGAAGGGTGGCAGCTGTGCCTATAGCAACTACATCCTTTCATCTACAAGACGCCACTCAGTATCTGAGTGATGTCTTTATTAGCCTGCTTTGATTTCTTCCAGTGCATTTCCCATTAAGTCCATCTTTCATGCAATACCCCCACCCCAATGTAGTGCATCTCCAACCCTCTTAAAATGTGCAGAACCTGGGGCACTGACCCAAATTTTGTTTCCCAGATTCATCTATTTCTCATACAAGTATCAGATTGTCTTGAACTTTCCTTCCTGCTATGGCACAAGATTGAGATACTGATATGAGTGGATAAGAAATGCAAATTCACACATACCCCCGTAATGCAAAGCATCATGGGATGTATATGCAAATCATCACAAAATATTATGCTGGTTCAACTTTAAGCAGTAATGCATGATGCCAAAAGGCCTCTCACACAGTCTGCAAAGGGTGCCAACAGAAGACATATACAGCCCATGATGCTTTGCATTATGGGGGTACGTGTGATTTTGCATTTCTTTGAAACTTGGCTTCCCGGCAAGTGTCCTTTTGGGTAACCCTTGCCTCAGTGCTTGCGCACTAAGGTTCTTTGTCTTTTAGCTATGAGTGGATGGTGCTGCAGCAAATCTTAATATTTTCAGATCTGTATTGAGCAGACTGTGGGGTCATCAATTGTCTATGTCTGCCTTGTCCCCTTTTTTATATAAAACAACCTTCTCCCTTGCAGCGAGGTTTTGGTGGGGATTTTTTTTCCATTAGCAAAGTATTGAACAGTAGTACTAAACCATCCAATATGTCTCCTGAGTACACTGTATACAATTCCCCTGGTAATCCATCACTTCCTGGAGTTGTATTGTTACCGAGTGTAGTGCTTCTAGTACATCTACCCTTGAAATGGGGGATTGTAATGAGTTATAAGTTGCAGACGGCAACATAGGGAGTTGTAATGAATTAAAAAATTCCTCCCAACCTCCAGAGACATCTTGTATGTCACCAAAAACCTGTTGTACAAGTCCATCTACAATTTCTCGTATGTCATCTGTAGTACTACAAAGAGTACCATTCGCAATTTTTATGTTGCTTGCACGCATGTGCAAGAAACATAGTGCCATCATCGGAGATTTCGGAGGTGTGTCACCTCCTCCTCCTCCAATTCAGTCAGTGAGCTGGCGAGCGCGGCCACTGTAGCCAATGCATTTTTGGAGCTGTCTATGACACGCTCAAAATGCAGTGGCATACAGTTGAAAAGGGAGCTACGCTCAGTGAACACGAAGCTTAGCCCCCCACACGCAGGCGCGCGCGCGCCTGCACGCCCTGTAGCCGACGGGTGCCCAATCCCCGCCCGGCTGAGCTGCTGTCGCCCCCCATAGCTGGCGCCCACACTGGGAGCCCACCCCAGCGTGGCAATCAGTTCTTGGCCGACGGGGTGCCCAATCCCTGGCCGGGCTGAATGCCCCCCATCCTTGTGCCATGCTGGGAGCCCACCCCAGCGTGGGCAAACGGTTCCACGATGTCTTTTTATGTTTTAAACCTGTGAAACAAAACGTCCCGCGGGCGCGGCTCTCCCGACACCCTCCCACAACCCGCACTCCACCCACTCGCGCACCCAGCCTCCCCACACCCCTCACCCCATACTTACCTCGACTCTGGCGCAGCGATCTTCGTGGACCGGGAACACGCTCTGCACTCTTCAAAGCCGACCCGAACTGAGGAAATGCCGTAAGCTGTATAATGGGCTAGATAGGAGGGGTTCAACTTTATTGCATATCTCAGGCATTTTGGAATTTTGCCAATTTCAACATGGTTTTGGGACTTTCATGAATGATGTCACGTCATGGCGAGTTCGGGCCGGAGGGTGATTTCGCGCAGTGACTGCGCAGTGACTGCGAAATCACTCTTCGGGCCTGAATACCACCATGACAGTGACATCATTCATGAGAAGGGGTCCCAAAAACCCCATGTTGAAAATTTGGTCCAAAAATTCCAAAAAATGACTGTTTTATTTAGCGCAAGTGCTATGCAGTTCCTACGCAGGCTCAGAAGTTATGAAATTCCAATATTTCCACTCCAGATTTTCAACATTGCCATTTTACCACACCTCCTTATGAGCAGTACAGCTGTCATTTTCACATCCTGCCCAAAACGTGTTTCACCATGTAGCTACTAATCGGCGCAGTCGGTGTGCAAACTCAATGTATGGGACACATTAACAAAATCACACTGACACTGTTCATGACCAGAGGTCTTAAAATGGCTATGTTGAACATTTTGTGAAAAATTTCCTAACAATGACTGTTTTACGAGCGTGAGTTGCGCAGTTCCTACGCAGGCTCGTAAGTTTGCAAATTTTCAATATTTGCACTCCAATGACTTCCAAATACCTAAACAGCACATAGAGGCAAGCAACATTTGGCACTGACAAATGCTTGTTTTAAAATATGACAGTACTCTCTTTGTTATTCTTTCTTTACAGTCATCGAATGGGTTAGCTTATGCCTTTTTTCCCTTGTGTACTGAATCTCTGCTCTTGAACCAAATGATTATTTATCTGGTATTGATAGTGGGCTGTCTCCTTTTGTACCTGTGAAAAATGGGAAAAATAATCATAGTGTGATTCTTCTGTAGCTGACAATAGTTTATGCAACTGTTTGTTGCCTGAGATTTAAATGTGTGAAATAGTCTTTCCTCTTTTTTCTTTGCTAATGAGATTAATAATGCTTTCAGTTCCACACTCAAATTCTCACATCAGTCAATAGTATTACCATGCATTACCAACAGTGTTTGTTTTGCCAGTGTAAATTCCCCAACCGTTTCCTGCCCTTCTTTATCTTCCAGTAAATCGCAGTTATGTCACCACATAGCAGAACCTACTGTTGGACAAGAGTTTTGTCCTATCTGTATACAAACAGACTGCCTTATAATCAGGTGTTTCTACAAGAATGGTCTTAAATGATGTTAATTTTAACCAAGGAGACAAACACAAAAAATCTATCCTGGAGGATAGTGTGCCTTTATAAAAGGTGTGCTCAGTAAGTCCTTTTGTCACGGCAGTAGCAGCCACCAGGGGTGCACTGCAGACGTGAACATTTGATGTAAAAATGCTGAGTCACAATGGGCCGGATTTTCAAAGCGTGGCACAGGGCATGCATCAAGTCCTGCACCATGACACTTAGTTAGTTTTTGTTGACCAGGAAAGGAGGACTAGACAATTCTGCCTATTTTCAGCCTCGTCCCAGGGGAGGGGGATACGGATGGATGCCAACTGACTTAAGGTTCTGGGAGTGCACCGAACTCCTTTTTTGCTGCAACTGCGCATGGTTTTACAATCACAGGCACAGTTGTGATCGTTTCCCTGTTTTATGGCTGCTTGTGCCAAATATCTGGTGCAAGTTCTGTAAAAAAGGCTTCCAGGATCGCTGCAGGCTAGACCACAAAAAGTTGGTCTAAACTTGCATCAGTTGGCACATGGGATAGAAAATCCTGATTGCTGGAAAAGAGAATGCCACGAGCCTGGCACGCCATATCTTTGGTGCACCTGGGGCTTGCAGCAGTCTCACCTGTTTGAAAATTGGGCACAAAATCTTATTCTCCACAGGGCCTCTCCCACTAGCAGTAAATCCATGATTAAAATCCCCACCCAATAGTACACCTGTCTTGGTACATAAATAAGGCCAAATGGTTTTAATCAGATCAATCCTACCATTTTTTTTGTCTGTAGGCCTATGTATAAATTAATAGAAGATCTAGCCCATTATAGCATGCACCCATGAGGAAAGCGCTGCACAGAATTTAATCAATAATAGAATGGACTTTCACAGCAGAGAATGTAAATAGTATTTTCACATCGGAGCACCTATCCTCTCCACAGAGACCAAAAGGTGGGAGACTCCAGAGCCATGATTTCCTTACCAAAGAAACCTCCTGCAAAATAAGTATTTGAGTGTCTTGGAGGAAGATGATGTCCACATGTAGATCCTGTAATATAGAAACTGTTTTAAGTCTTTTCTTTACATTACATATACTGTTAATATTTAGGGTAGAGACAATTATATTGTGGTTATGAGTGCAACTCAAAAGAAACTAGAACACAGCATTATTTCACCCACCACCCTACCCTTCCAGGTGGAAACAATTCTTTAGGATTTGGGGGCTGTCCCAGTATCTTGGACCACCCTGTCTGCCACCATCTCCACTGTCTGTTCAGATTGAATCCTATGTTCTTCTACACTCTCACCTGCTATTTCTGTACTCAGACTCTGTTCCATAAGACCACCATTTGAGGGATTCATAACATAATGATCAGGGAATTTTTTTTTCCCAATTGTTTAACCAGGTGAGACACACTAAGCTGACAGCTTGTTTACAGGTGCAACCTGGGTGCGCAAGGAAGTTAAGTGACTTGCTCAGGGTTACACAGTATGCAAGTGGGGGCTGTGGGATTCAAACTCAGTTCTCCAGATTTGCAGCTCAGAGCCTTAAAACAACGCGCTATACTTGCTCACTCGTAGAGCCAGGGGATGCAGAATTTGTCTGAATACCACCTGCTAGTTGTGCTTCATATGGGGGGGAGGGGTTCTTTCTGTAAGTTCTTGAGAGACAAAGGGTGACTTTGGTGTTTACTTGTCTTCTGGGCTATATTAATGTAGTAGTCATGTTCATTTTGATCCATTTTATCTTTTTAGCTGTGTGATGCCCATGGGCAAGGCCAGAAGGAGTACCCCTCCTCCTATAAACTGCATTACATTTTATTGGTACAGTGACTAATTAGGTGACCTAGATTTGTACATAAACCACAATGAACAGTTTCACATGTGCTGCTCAGGTGAGATCTTGAAGTGTAGTGATGGCAGGCCTTAAGTTGGCCTGCATAAAACACCACCTTTCTATCATGTTCCAGCCAGAAAAAATTTGGGAGATGCCGAATCGTATTTATTAAGTGAAACAACTTTACTTTTATTGTCTACCTCCCAGTAAAGACGTTTTCTGAATCAAAAGTAGGGTCCAGATTACCCATAACGGTGCATTTTTGTTTTAGCTAATGCATAATATCTAACATGCTCACCCCTTCATTTTTTTAACAACGTCACTGTTTTTATTTCATGTTTTGTAAGTGAGATGACAAAAAAGGGTGTCCATAGAAGCATATTTTTAACCTGATGATGTCTAGTCCAAAACCTTTCCAAACCTGCAACTCAAACAATTTCTTTCCAGGCATATGTATTAATGCAGACAGTTTGGGAGTATAGAATTGCATATTGTCTTTCAACAGAGTTTTGGCCACATGCATCCTATCAAGCTGTTCCTCCAATTTTCCTTGATACTTATCCTTACTGCATTTCTCCTCCTGGCAGGCTCCATAGGATGTCTAAAAAAATCTGCAATCCCACTCTGGTCATTGGGCCATCAAGTATTCTCAGAGCTATTTCAACTCTCCACGGGATTCCCCTGTGTGGATGCACAGCCAAATGTGTGTCTCGAACCCGAAGATCTGTTTGAGGGTACACAGCATCTATTGCCTAAAACCCGAGAATCCTGGGGAATAGGAAGCAAAGTGCCCCTCTTTCTTAGTGGCTGAAACATAGTCATTTGATCTGTATTCTGTGTAAGTCCAACTATGGGCTATGCTGTACTTTTACTAAGGTCCGGAGCAAGTAATTCTATTTCCTCAACTGCAGCTTCCATCCCACTGAGATTTATGTCCTTCTGCTGCATTTGATGTAGTAAGGGGGCCATGCTGCAGGGCTGTATCTCTTGTTCTAAAATGATATAAGGCTTTATTTAAGGGTTCTGTAGTTTTCCAAGCAAGAATTTTTTTTTGGTGGGGGAGGGTAGGGGTACCACAAATACTGATGTAGTACTGGTTAAAGTTTTCTTAAATAACTGTGGCTCCTTATTTGATTTGAAGTTAAATGTGGCAAGGATTTCCATTTCAAAGTTCATTTGCTCACTTTGTACTGTGGCTGTATTCTCTTCACAGTGTGCAGAGACGACTTTGCTCCTACCCTCCTGCACTCCCTCTTGTGAACTCACAGTGCTGTTGTATTTTCCCTTGAGACTGTTCATACTTTAATTCAGTATAAAAACATTTTCAAAGGACTGCCCTGCCGCCTTGAGGCTCATCTGCTCCAAATCTGCTGCACTCACGGGATGGGGAGGAGTGCCAAGCTGCACTATCCCCAGGCTTTTCCCAGCCTGCTTTCCTGAGCACTTTCTCCATGCTTGAGCTGGAGAGCTTTGGTTCAGTATTCAGCTGCTGTAGACACCGTCTCACATATTTGTTTGTTTGGCCAGAACCGCTACTGTGCAATGGCTTGCTTGTTAGAGTCAGCTGCTCTGTGAATGACAGGCCTTTTGATCCTCACCACTGCAGCTGCACCTTCAACCATCAGTCTTCCCAACTGATCGCTCTGAACATTGACAGGAGAGACAGTGCATGTCATGTGACGTCTGCACTCACTACCTCTGAGCTTGTTGGCTTGTCTGCTTCACTGCTGGTCAATGCATCCTCCTGCATTACACCCAGTGAGACCAGAAAACCAGAGACATGTACAGTCAACTGTTCAGAGGGGGCTCCTTCTCCAGTGGACTGTCTCAAGGCAGTAGAAACTCTCAGCAAGTCATTTTATCATCCTCCTCTTCGGCTAGAAGAGCCGAAAGATGTTATTTTTTCTTTTGAAAATTTTTTCCATTGCAGCATTCTCATCCTCTGCATGAACTATCACCTCACTTAGGCAACCAGTGCCTGCAGCATCACTTTCCTTCCTTTGCGTAGCAGTAGTCGACTCATGTACAGATAAGGGAACATTCAACACAATTTCATCCCCTGCAGATATTCCCTCAGCTTTCTTGACACTCCAGGTACAGAAGGAAGCAATCCCCACCACCTGGGCAGCCATTCCACTTTCAACTCCAGCCACAGCCTCCTAGACAGGAAGAGTGGGGGGGGGGGGATTCCTCTGTGGCCTGGCCAAATTTCCCCTATTCACTAAAAATACCTGCAACAGCTAGCTACAAGTAACTTTCACTGTCTTTAATGAACTGCAGTTTCTTAACCACTCTAAACTGCATTGAGCACTTTGGATAATCACTGAATGTGTTGTTGAAATGCCTCAGGTTTCTACAAAGGGTTCAGGATGCCACAGAGTCAGTAAGGCAGTATGTAGCCTCCCTACATGAGTAAGCAGCCACCTGCACTTTTGGCCACCTCTAGGGTGAGATGATCTGTGGTCAGTTAATTGACTGGAAATCATACCACATAACCAAAAAAAATGACTGTTTCTGGAACAGGACACTCACACTGGACAGAAAGCTACAAATTGCCTTTCAGCTGCAGGTAAGCATTGCACAGTCACAGCAGCTAGCGGAAGCAGTAGCATCCACAAGGCCAGAAGATGACAGACATTTGGAGGTAAAATAAAGTATAATACCAACCCAGTGTGGGACAAGGCATATAGCAACTGTCACAATTGGCTCAGGACACAATACCAGAAATCCTGCTTGTGCAACATGGGGAAATATATGCTGGCACAGAGGCTGACTGAGACACTTTTCAAAAGGGGGCTGGCAATATAGTCTAGAGATTAGAGTAACAAGCTATGAATGAGCTTGGTATATCCAGCAATCCTTGGTATGATTCCCACAGTCTATAACTTGCATACTGTGTGACTCTGAGCAAGTCATTTAACCTCCCTAGGGCTCCTGGGTCACCCTTGAAAATAGGCACTTGTGCCTAGTGGTTACCAAAGAATAAAATAAAAATAAATACATAAAAATAAGATGGTGCCATTTTCCACTACTGGTACATGAGCAGGCTGAGGGCTTTAAAATGATGCAAGAGAATCCTCAGTAATCAATAAAATGTGAATGGTAGGTCCATTCCAACACTTCCATTGCATCATGGATCATGTGGTTGTGCCTTTCATGAGGGATACAGAGGGAAGGTATCCATCATCAATAAGCATACCTTTAAGAGCTTTTCTTCCTCAGAGACACCTACAGGGCATGGGAGTTCAGTTGACATATCATAATAATAACTGTACTGTGGTGTTGAGTATATCCACCTGAACGTTTGATATAAGAGTGCCACCTAACGGCTTTCCCATTTGAGGTGGTACCAACAAGAGTTGACTTAGTAGGACTGGACCAGTTCCAAACATCAGGATTTTACATGGTGGATCCCCTCCAATGTGTGAGTGGTCATATGGCCAGGCCCTGGCATCAGCAGTTTCCCTGTTTCATGGCTTAGGTTGTGTTAAGGATTTTGGTCATAAACTGCAAAAAGAGCTGATAAGTCTCTCCAAGAATGTAATCTCTGTGCCTAGTGCTATTTACACTCTGAGACATGGTTTCAGATTAACTTGACCAGTTATTGACAGAAGGTACCGTATTATTGAACCACTCAAGGCATCTCCATGGATCAGTTACATTGTAGTAGCAGAAATGAAGAACGGGGGCCTTCAGCTATATGTCTACCATGGCCAGGTGAATTAGATCATCATTCCCAACTGCTACTCATTTCCTATGTTGGAAGTGTTAGTAGGCCAATTTTGCCAATGTTAAGGGTCTATGGTGTTTTCTAAGTTGGACCTGAAGCAAGGAAAAATCCCTTTGGCTCCAGCAGCTCAGGAACTAATGGCTTTTGTGACACACAAGGAGGTGCTCCAGTGTGTGAGAACATCTTTTCAGTTATGTTCTGCCACCAGTTCCTTTAACAAAAATTATACCACTGTTATTGCGGATTCCAAATTTGGTTGTCAACCTTGATGGTGTTCATAGGACATGGTACTTCCATGACCTCACATGACTAAACTGCATAGAAAACTCATGCAAAAATTAGGGAGGCAGTATAGTACAGTGGTTTAAGGCTCTGAGCTGCAAATCTGGTGACATCCAGCAGATCAGACCTGGGTTTGAATCCCACAGCTTCCACTTACATACTGTGTGACCCTGAGCAAGTCACTTAACTTCCCTGTGCTCCCAGGTCGCTCCTGTAAAAAAGCTTTCAGCTTAATTTGCTACTCCTGGTTAAAAAAAAAAAAAAGAAAGAAACATAATATATGGAATCCATAAAATATACAGGAGGTGGCTAACAAATTGACTGACTAGTAGGAAGTTGAGCATGATGGTGGATGGTCACAATTCAGGGTGCAAAGATGTACTAAGTGGAGTGCCTCAAAGGTTGGTGATGCGTCCGGTGCTCTTTAACACATTTATTAGTGACATAGAGGAGAGGGTCAGTAACAGGTTACTGAAGTTTGCTGATGACACTAAACTGGCAAGAGCAGTGGACACCGCAGAGGTAAATGATGCATTACAGGGGTGCATACACATATGGGTTATGGGCTGAGAAACGGGAGCTTGGATTTTGTAGGGGCATGCAAAAAATGGGAGCTTGGATTTTGTAGCGGCATGCAAAGTACTATAGCTAGGTGAATGGAATCTGGGTTGACATACTGTATACTCTGTGTGGTGCAACAGTGGACAGTACAATCAAGGAAAAGGATCTGGGGCAACTGGACCATAAGCTGAAGCCAGGCAGGCAGTGTGTTATGACAGTTAAGAAAGCAAATGCTATATCAGAATGTACTGTATTACGATAGGGTAAGGAGCAGATCAAAGGAGGTGGTCCTCCCATGTGCAGAGTCTTGCTCTAACCACACTTCAGTACTGAAATTACACTGACGAGACTGTGAAAGTTAAGCACAGGGCCAGCAAGTTGATTAGTGTCTTAGAAGGCAAACGCTACGAGGAGAAATTCAGCATACTCCAATTATTTAGCCTAGAAAAGAGAAGGTTTTGAGTATACATAGATGTTTAAGTTGGTGAGTCTAAGCAGAACTAGAGGGCAAGCCCTCAGACTTAGGGGCAGGTGACAGACTGAAGGGATATGCGGTGCATGAGGCTGCTGACCAGGCCCTCCACAACCCCGGAACCCGAGCACTGGTGAAGGCTCCACCCAAGAACGAGCGGTCCTGCGTGCGTGAGGGCTGCCGACCAGGCTCTCCACCACCCCACCCCTGAGAACCCGAAGGCTTGTGAAGGTTCCCAATCAAGGTAAAAACAGTACCGGAATACGACTCCATTGCGTCCTGCCTTTCTCCGCAGCTGAAATGACTGATTTTCCACCTACCTACTGGTAAAAGTTGCGGCATTTGCTCTGCAGGACCTCCTGACTTCGATTGCCAGCAGCCACGGCAGTTTCAGTTGGACACACTCTATAGTGCATACAGAGTCGGTGTAGGAGTGAAGACTGTTTTTTTCTGCAAGTGGAATCTGCCCATCATCTGGACGTTTTAACAGCGTTACCGTAACAGATTCCCTGGGGAGGGCTTGGGTGGGTAGCGAATCCCCAGGTTACCTTAAGTGTCTCGGCGCATGTGCGGTGGTGCGGCTTGCCCGCTGGCTACCTGCCCTCATCCTGATACATGCGCGGCCACCATCTTGCCCAGTGGGCCACAAACAATCTACCAGTTCTGCTGCTCTCAAAACGCTCTCACTCCATACCTGTTGTTACTGCCCTTCACAATGCAGTATTACTGCGCTTTTACTGTTGATGCATTTCTTTACTTTACTGCCATTTTCTGCCAGCTAGCATAGCATACATGTATTTCTTGAAAGTTGGGTGTTCGAATTTATTATTACAGTCTGGCAGTTTTACAGTTTATTACGGAGTGTGAATTCCAATGCCTGTTGAATACAAATCTGTACTCACTTTCTACCCTCCCCCTTCCCTCCCTGTGCCTATTTAAGCTCACAATTCTCCTCTCCTCTCTCCTATTTCCTCCACAGAACGAAGGGTCCCTGCGGTGCGTGAGGGCTGCCGACCAGGCCCTCCACCACCCCCCCGAGAACCCGAGCGCTGGTGAAGGCTCCCACCGAAGGTAAAAACAGTACCGGAGTACGACTCCATTGCGTCCTGCCTTTCTCCGCAGCTGAAATGACTGATTTTCCACCTACCTGCTGGTAAAAGTTGCGGCATTTGCTCTGCAGGACCTCCCGACTTTGATTGCCAGCAGCCGCGGCAGTTTCAGTTGGACACGCTCTACAGTGCATACAGAGTCGGTGTAGGAGTGAAGACTGTTTTTTCTGCAAGTGGAATCTGCCATCATCTGGACATTTTAACAGCGTTACCTTAACAGATTCCTGGGGAGGGCTTGGGTGGGTAGCGAATCCCAGTTACCTTAAGTGTCTCGCCGCATGTGCTGTGAGTGCGGCTTGCCGCTGGCTACCTGCCCTCATCCCACAATACATGTGCGCCCGCCATCTTGCCAGTGGGCCACAAACAATCTACCAGTTCTGCTGCTCTCAAAACGCTCTCACTCCATACCTGTTGTTACTGCCCTTCACAATGCTGTATTACTGCGCTTTTACTGTTGATGCATTTCTTTACTTTACTGCCATTTTCTGCCAGCTAGCATAGCATACATGTATTTCTTGAAAGTTGGGTGTTCGAATTTATTATTACAGTCTGGCAATTTTACAGTTTATTACAGAGTGTGAATTCCAATGCCTGTTGAATACAAATCTGTACTCGCTTTCTACCCTCCCCCTTCCCTCCCTGTGCCTATTTAAGCTCACAATTCTCCTCTCCTCTCTCCTATTTCCTCCACAGAACGAAGGGTCCCTGCGGTGCGTGAGGGCTGCCGACCAGGCCCTCCACCCCACCCACCCGAACCCGGCGCTGGTGAAGGCTCCCACCCGAAGCAGAAGGGTCCCTGTGGTGCATGAGGGCTGCTTGACCAGGCCTCCACCACCCACCCGAGAACGGCGCTGGTGAAGAAGCTCCCACCAAAGGTAAAACAATCCGAGACGACTCCATTGCGTCCTGCCTTTCTCGCAGCTGAAATGACTGATTTTCGCCTACCTGCTGGTAAAAGTTGTGGCATTTGCTCTGCAGGACCTCCCGACTCGATTGCAGCAGCGCGGCAGTTTCAAGTTGGACCACGCTCTACAGTGCGGGAGGACTAGCCCGCCCGGCTTGGCGGCTGCCCCCGCCCCACCACCACCCTTGGTGGGCTCTCGCCTATATAGCGATAGCTGGCGGTCACGTGGTGCTGAATAACCTATCAGCCCACTTCTCCATTTGCAGGCTATACCTCTCTGCCACTAGGGGCTATTCCTCAATAATCCTCTACCTGACACTTCTCTTTACCTTATATCCCACAAGTGTACACCAGTGCTGGTCCAGTGGGGATTTCTCCCACCCTCCTCTCTCCCTCTGCCCCTACTCTCGGTCAGTACCTACCCTGCCCTAGATGCCCCAGCCCCCGCTGGCAACTGCTTGCTACTCTGTTCCTGTGGGAACTTTCTCCTAATCACGGTCTCCAGGACCATAGACCCCCATCTGTCCAGCTTCTGCTCTCCTCCCACTTATCCCTCCTTCCTCTCTACCCCTGTCACTTCTGACTGGTATCCGCCCGATTTAGTCTAGGTGGTGCATTCTGGTAGCACACACTCTGTGACATAGCCCTCCCTGCTCAGCCTGGCTCGTCAGTCCTCAGCCTGGGTCCTCCTGTGCGCCCAGTCTCCTTCTGCCCCCACCTTCCTGGGGTGCAGCCAAGGGGTTAAAGATAGCCCACCTGAACATTCCAGCAGCCTCCTCCGTAATCATGTGGAGCTATCTGCTGGGCTGCCCATTACAAGCCTGATGTTCTGTGCCTTACGGAAACTTGGCTTAAACCTCGCACCCCCGACTCAGCTTGTGCACTCCCGGGGTATGGCCTGGCCAGACTTGACAGGGTAGGGACCAAAAGAGGCAGGGGAGTACTTGTATTCCACTGGACCCACCTTTCCATTTCCATAGTATCACACCAAATCCAGAGTCCCTTACCCTGTGAGTTTCTCCACCTACTTCTTCTACTCGGCAACACCAAGAAGGTGCACATAGTATGTGCATACAACCCCAAAGGGGGGAGTGCAGGGACTCGTCACTCCTGGAGCTACTCCGGAGAAGGTGTGCTCCAATGAACTCCTCATACTTGGCGACCTTAACATAAACTGGCTCGGATCCAACGCCAAGCTGTGCGAACCCATTCTCTCCAGCCTCTCCCTCAGTCAAATCATCGTGGAACCCACCCGGCTCTCCTCTCATGGTGGCAAGGGCGGCTCATTGACTGGGTCCTAGCAATCGGCTTGACAAAATTGTGAATCAGGACTCCTCCTGACTCCATCTCGGACCACTCTCCAGTCTACTGCATATGGGGCTCTAACCGCCCAAGGCCCCCAGCAGAGTGGTAACCATGAGGGACTACTCGAAACTTATAACCCGAACTTCCTCGTGGACCTGCAGGGTGTTTCTTGGGACCATGTCCTGGCCACTCGTGACCCCATTGCAGCCCTTGACCTCTTCCTTGCGGCCTATACCCCGCTTCAGAACAGGCATGCTCCCCTATCCAAGAGGTGTGTCCGAGCCCCTGTTACGAAATGGCTTCACAGTGAGCTCCTCTCTCTTATGAAGAGGCATGACAAGTCCTGGACTATATACAGGGCATCATGTAACCCAAACGACCTCCAGGAATACCGTCACCTTAGAAACTCCTGTAAGCGGGCGATACGTGCTGCAAAAAGTCAATACTGCAGTTCCGCTTTGATCGCCTCTGCTCGTGACCCAAAATGGTTCTGGATGAACATAAAAAATCTAGTCGGTGGCTCGGCCAAAGCTCAAGTCACTGACGTGACAATTGGAGGGGCTAACTGTAACAACCCGCTAACCATTGCCTCCTCCTTTAACCGCCTCTTCACTGACCTACCGTCCGCCTCTCCCTCCCAGTCCGCCCCCTCGCCATGCGCCTGTGGCCCCTCGCCCTCCCGTCCACCCTTCTACCTCAAGAAGATCTCCGTGAGTGAGACCCAGGCGCTCCTTGCCGGTCTCTCTCCCCACGGGGAGGCGGGCCATGATGACCTTGAACCCCGGCTCCTCAGCCTGGGCGCTCCTTGCCTTGCCAGGCCTCTTGCCCACATATTTAACGCTTCTCTTATCGCAGGGGTCTTCCCCGACATATGGAAAATTGCTAGGGTAGTCCCCATCCTGAAAAATGGTGACCCCAAGGATATCAGCAATTATCGTCCGATCGCCATACTGTCAGCTGCCAGTAAACTTCTGGAAAAAGCTACAGTGTCGCAACTGGTCCACTACCTTCAAGAATACAATGTCCTTTCCGCCTGTCAGCATGGCTTTCGTAAAAGCCACAGCACCTCGACGGCACTTGCTGAAATCACAACCAGGATCAGGACAGCAACTGATCAGGGCAAGTTGACGGGGGCCATATTTGTGGACCTATCCAAAGCCTTGACCGCGTGAGATCATCCCTCCTCCTCTCCACTCTCCAGTCCCTTGGCTTCTCCCGTCACTCCCTTGACTGGTTCACCAACTACCTCAGGGACAGGAAGGAACTCACCTGCTTCAACGAACCCTCTCGCCCTCCTACCCGTTTCCAGTGGAGTGCCTCAAGGATCTGTCCTTGGACCTATCCTGTTCTTCTTGTTTGTCAGCAGCTTACCCTCTGTCGCCACAGAAGGCACCTCTCTATGTATGCTGATGACCTAGTCCTGTGTAGCGCCTCCGATGTTCCCAGCATCAACACCCAACTCAATTCGGACTTCTCTCACACATCAGTGCATGGCTTGAAGGGCACAAACTCGTTGTGAATCTCAAGAAAACGCAAGCCATGCTCTTTGGCGCTGCGAAAAAAATCTCCTCCTGCACTTCACCTCTCAAAATTCATGGTACCTGTGACTCCCTCCTGCCTACAGTTGACTCCACTAAGTACCTCGGAGTCACCCTCGACCCTCAACTCGACCTCTCTGTGCACATCAGAAGCATATGCAATGCCACTAATGGCAAACTTGGCCTCGCATACAGGGCCAAAGACTGCCTTACCCCGGCTGCTTGGCTGGCACTCGCCAGGGTGTACTGCTGCCCCTCTCCTATGGTCTCGTTGCCTTTGCCTCTGTCCCTTCCTCCTACCTTGCCAAATGGGACACCACGTACAACAATATATGCCGCTTTGCACTCGCGGCCCCGTCTCACTCACCGATGCACGCTCTACTCTCGCCTGGAATGGCTCCCCCCCGAAAAACTCCGGATCTACAACATGGGAAACTTTATTGACAACATAATTCGAACTGCCACACCAGCCTCGCTCGCCCTCCCCCTGAAACACCCCTCCCCTGCTTACCAGCTTAGGTCTTCGACGTCCCAGACCCACCTGGTTCCCAAAACCCGCACCCTCGCTGGGGATAGAGCATTTACCACCCACGCACCTAAGTTACGGAACTCCCTTCCCTCCCACGTCCGAGCTTCCCCCTCTCATTCCACCTTCAAAACCTCCCTCTGGAGCTTCCTGAAATCTGCTCCGTCCTGTCTGTGTGCTGCCTAATCTCCAGCCCTTCGGCCCACCATCCCACCTGGACTGGTACCCCTGCTAGGCTCTTCCTCCCTCGCCGCCTTGGTGAAGTCTCCTACCTCTGGGTATATGTTCATTATTACGCTCTCAACCAGGGGTAGGTCTTCTGTGCCCCAGTTTGTATGTTTGCTGTGTCCTACTGCTTTAGAATTCTCTCTAGTGTCTTGTCCCTCCATTTGGACCATGCTGCTCCTGTTAGCAATGATGACTATGTATTTCTCTCATGTAAATTCCACTGTTGGAGTATGCCACTCCAGATTGTTATGCTTACTATGTATTCCTTCTATGTAACTACCCTGTAATTCTCCCGGGTCGCACCTGAAAATAGGCACTTGCTGTCTAGCGTGCTTGCCCGGTTACCAAAAGCAAATAAATAAATAAATACTGTAAATCATTGCTTCACACTATGGGTGGTTAATACATGGAATAACCTGCCCAGTAAGGTTGGGAAAACTGGCACCATTCAGGCATTCAGAGTAGGACTGGACAGATACCTGTGGCAGAATGGCATTGAAGGTTTTATTGTCTGACTAGGTTAAACAGTCTAACTGTTAATTCCAGATGTGTACCCATTGTCAAACTGGGTAAAGTCATCCATCATCACACTATGATGTTACTATTTAGCTTCATCACACATCAGTGCTCAGTCACGTAATCGGCGCATTCGTACCCAGGACTCTGATACACACAACACAGTAGACAACAAGGCAGCATTCAAAATATGGTCAGCACCAGAAAAGAATCAGTATACAAAATCCCATGATGCTTCATTTCATTTATGCAAAAGATGCATGTGATATTTATTATGTAAAATACAGGCGAACTGCCACCATGTTAAGGTCGTGTTAATGCATTTGTAACTGGGCTGTGGTGCTGACCCTTTCTGACTGCCACTGTGCAGTCTCCTGTGTTGGGTGTTACTATATTAATATGTTAGAAACACTTGTAAAATGAGTTGAGAAAAAGAAGCCAAAAGCACAAACACTACTGGTTAAAAACAGTCACCTGACTGTTTATTAATGCCTAGAACGTGCACACTTCATTCCCAAAGTGATCTAATCTACTCAGTGACAGCCCTACTACATTTGAAATCAGTCCACCAGTTCAGTCCTGAAAACAAGTTAGCAGCCATCGGATTTCTGTATTTATTTTATTAAATCAGTCACCCCATTTTTTTTTCTCCTCATCAAGCTGTATAAACTGTCAGTATTGAAACACAGTCCCCCTGCCTAGGACTGTAAAAAATTAACTGGTGATGCACAATAATGCTGGTCTGCTGTCATACACTGTCCCCCAGCTCTGCTGCCTGACAGCTGTAATTTCGGCTCTGACTTCTGTCGAGCACCAGGGATCAAATCATTAAACACATTTTCCATTTGAGCCCAATGTCTCTTATTTAGTAACTGCATTTCCATTCCATCACAACCCAAGAGACAGTGAGACTGCCGTCTGATGGCAAGGACCATTTCCATCACAGCCCAAGAGGGAGGGAGGGAGGGAGAGCGGTGACTGTCTGATAGCAAGGATCACTTAGAGTCAGTAAGGAGAAAGTGTTTGAGAGAGAGAGTGACACAGCAGCAGCCATCACACAGATGTAGAGATAGAAAAAAAGTGTTTGAAATGCTTTCATTTAAAACAATCTTCAAAGGCCACTTTGTTACATTAATTTTGAAATAACTTACAAAACTAATCAGATCATCTTATATTTTATGTGAACTACTTTTAAAAGCAGCAGGATGCACATGAATTTCTCATCTTTGAACAACAACAAAAAAAGTTTTCTTTGTTTTAATTTTATAACACATTTTGTAAGTGCAATAACCCACTCCAGGGCTTGGGTGTGTTGGACATTAATGCACTTCCTGGGTGGTTGAGGTCATTTAGCCTTCAGCCTTGTGCCTCACAATGCATCCGGGGTGTGCATTAATGCCCAATAGACCTACGCCTTGTTGTGGGTTATAGTTTATCTACACTTGTGCAGACCTGCATGCATTAAGCCAAGGTTATGCCGAGTCCAGCTAAATGTGTTTTTTGCCAGTCTGCTCTTGACTAAGACTTTGTTTGATATCACAGGCCATTTCCAGTGCATCTGTGTGTGAGACACTCTTTTCAGAATAAGAGTGCTCCACATGCAGAGAAAAGCAGAGCTCTAATTGGCAGAGAGTCCTCCCTTAGTTTATAAAACAAAATACAATTTTTCACGTCAACTTTTACTCAAGTGTAGTTCAAAATGGATCATTTTGTAGTATGAATTGCACTTCTTACAATAGCAGTATTTCAAGTGGGTGCAAAACAAATTCTGCTGGCTCTGTGGTGTTAAGCGATGGGGACTGCTCTGGCATGCTGGTGACCCAGGTTCATGCCTTGACCCCGTGATGTCAGGAGTGGAGGCCAGCAGGGAGGGCTCAAGAGTGTCTCATGGACGCTCTCCTCCCGGGAGGGAGGGAGGGAGGGAGGCACTAATGTCACTCTTTCATAGCTCCTGGTGGTGGCTGGTGGTGGTGCTGATGATGGCTGGTGGTGGTGCTGATGATGGCTGGTGGTGGCTGGTGGTGGTGCTGATAATGGCTGGTGATGGCTGGTGGTGGTGCTGATGATGGCTGATGGTGGCTGGTGGTGGTGCTGATGGTGGCTGGTGGTGGTGCTGGTGATGGCTGGTGGTGGCTGGTGGTGGTGCTGATGATGGCTGGTGGTGGCTGGTGGTGGTGCTGATGATGGCTGGTGGTGGTGCTGATGATGGCTGGTCGTGGCTGGTGGTGGTGGTGATGATGGCTGGTGGTGGCTAGTGGTGGTGCTGATGATGGCTGGTGGTGGTGCTGATGATGGCTGGTGGTGGCTAGTGGTGGTGCTGATGATGGCTGGTGGTGGCTGGTGGTGGTGCTGATGATGGTTGGTGGTGGTGCTGATGATGACTGGTGGTGGCTGGTGGTGGTGCTGATGATGGCTGGTGGTGGCTGGTGGTGGTGCTGATGATGGCTGGTGGTGGTGCTGATGATGGCTGGTGGTGGTGCTGATGATGGCTGGTGGTGGCTAGTGGTGGTGCTGATGATGGCTGGTGGTGGCTAGTGGTGGTGCCGATGATGGCACGGGTAACCACATGCTGTAAGGGCACTGCTCCCCAGGCCAGCCGTGAGTGCATGCACAGCTAATAGGGGAAGGGGTGAGCGGGACCAGGAAAAAACAGAAAAATGTCTGCCGCAGCCCTGGATGATGACCTCAGGTTGGTTCCCCTCCTACCAATATCCCCAGTTAAGCCTCTTGCCAGGGATTGGTCAGAATCAACAGGCTTGCCTGATTGGTCAGACCTATGGGTCTGATGGGCGATAATCATCAAAAGCTGACACTGCCTGGGCAGATGGAGGGAAGGTCCAGCATGAGTGCCCGAAGGAGTGGGGCCATGGCAGTTGTGGGGGAAAATTTCCTGTTTCATTTAAAGGGGAACATTCATGAACAGTGTCTATCATAGTTTGAAAGTCCATGAAAAGATCTTTCAGCCCTAGGTGGCCATTTTGAATAAGGTTAAGCATAGAACCTTTCAACTCACATATGCACTCCAGGGCTTAAATTACCTTTTGGGCTTACCTGTAGCTGGCAGCAGTCTAGAGATATAATAACTATGCCTTCTCCATATTGGGTAAGTCAGGGGTGAGTACTCAAGGATGAGGGAGGTCATCATTGTGGAGCCACTGGGGTCAGTGCTCTGCTCAGCACTGTTCAACATGTTCATTAATGACACTGGGGACAGCATAGAGGGCACAATCTATCTCTTTGTGAACAACACCAAGCTGTGTGGAAGGGTGGACACAGAGGAGGGGGTCAACAGGGATTTGAGAGACAATGATGGTCTGAAATCTGGCAGCTGGGGTTCAGTGCCAAAAAGTGCAAGGTCATGCACATAGGGACCAAGAACCCCAGGGCCAAGTGCAGTCTAGGAGGTGTTGCCATCAGTATCTGAAAAAGAGAAGACCTGGTAATTACAATCAGGAGCAACCCGAAACCCTCTCTGCACTGCAGCAAGGCAATAGCAAAGGCAAATAAGATGCTTGCATAAGTAGGGGGTTCACCAGCAGAAGGAAAGAGGCATTCTGCTGCTGTGTAGATCAATGGTGCGGCCAAATCTAGATTACTATGTGCAGTATTGGAGCCCCTATCACAAAAAGGACATCAACCTGCTGGAGGCAGTAAATATCCCTAAAAATGATTTAGGGCCAGCTGCGGCTTTCATACATGCAGAGGTTGGAGAACCTTAATATGTATTCGCTAGAGGAAAGAAAGAAACAAGGGAACATAATAGAGACCTACGAGTACCTTTAAGGTATAAACAAGGTCAGTCTTGGTGATCTTTTTATAATCAGTGAACACAGGAACTTTAGGGGACAGAGAGGCACACTGGTGGAAGGAAGGTTTTGTAAGGAGGCGAGGAGGCACTTCCTCAAGGATAGAGTGACAGCAGGGAGAAATGCGCTACTGGAGAACATAATGAACCAGAAAACAGTTGAGAGATTTAACAGCAGGTGAGAGATAAAGTCAAGGGGAAGGTAAAAGTGTCAGAGGAGGGAGGGAGGGGTGGAGTGACATGTAACAAGATGCATGGGCTCCTCATCAAGTTGACTCGTTAGACTGTAAGGCCTTCTGCTGGCAGTTTTGTATGTTCATACATTGATACCACATAGCCAACATTTTAGAACCTTGGGATGACACTGACAATCACGTTGTGGCTAACCACATTGTAGTCAAGAGCAGCTTGATCATCAGTGACATCACAGGGTTTTAAAAATGGCTGCAATGTAGCATCAGTATGGGACAAACTTAATCACTGATATATCTGGACTGCTGCCAGCTACAGGTAAGCCCAAAACCTCATTTAAATGAGCTTTCCATGGTCTTTTAAACTATGATATGCACTGGTCATGAATGTTCCACTTTAAAATATATGCTGCTCTAATTTTACTGGTAGGAAATACTACCAATAAAATCTGTGTTTAATAAAACAAATGTTTCTCAGACATACTGTGGGGTCCTACCAATGGACTTTTTTCATTCTTCTCCTTGACAGATCTCTTAGGTATACACTGTTTTGATGTTGTCATTTGAGTACTTATACTGCTATTTTTACCCTAGCCATTTATGAAAAGTTGCTTTTAAAAAACAACTAGTAATATTTAATATTAGGCATACATGTAAGCCACCCCTCTCGGGACGGGCTTGCTGTATATCATCTCCCAGCTGTGGCCAGCTTTCCTTTTGGACAGCTTGGGTCCACCCCCTGGGGTGTTACTTTTTACCCCTGCCCTCTAAACTGGGGCTGCTGGGAGGGTTCAAGGAGGAGTCGGCGGGCTGGAGTTAGGGCATTGGGCTGGGGTTTCAAACCCCTGGCCTGGGAGATGTCAGGCATCTTTATGGCAGCAATGCTATGCGAAAAGGCCGTGGGGAAAAATAAATAGGAGCTTGTGACCATGGGGAACGGGGTCCCGTAGATGGATGCATTTGCGGACAGAAGATTGGAGATATGCCTGCCGTTCACTGGCATGGAGTGTAGGGATTCCTAGTGCCCAGTGGAAGGTACGGCAGTGGGGCTGTCGCAGCAGTGGCAGGTCTGTGGCAGAGCCTCTCACTGGTGGCAGCTCTGAGAAAGTTTTTTCTCGGTGTGGCACACTGCCAGGGATAGATGGAGGGGACTGCATTGGGATCTCATTATCGATCCTGCAATGCCCGTGTCTCGGACAGGTTCTATTTTAGGCCCATTTAAAAAGCAGTGGTAAGAGTAACCGGAAGGTGGGAGCTCTGTTCGCATCTTCTTGATTCCCTGTTGTGCTATCCTCACAGAAACGGTTATGGGAAGGAGTTGGTTTGTCTGGCAAGGTCTTCAGGGTGGCTGCAGTATGATTCAATTGGCCACAAATCTCCAGGTCTGGGTTATGTCTGGGGGAGAGGGGGAGTAAGTCACTCCCTCAGTCTGTAGTTCTGGGTGTTGGTTGCCCTCTTCATTTCTGGGCTTGTTTCCAGCTCAAATTCTATCAGCAAGGAGCTTGTGCCTGGCCTGTGCTTGGCTGTTCTATCTGTAACTAGCCCAATGCTAAATATTTATATACCTCCTGTGTGTGCCTTTCTAGGCTGTTAGAACCCTCTGCTCCATGGAGCTGTGCACTTTAATTTTCTATTGTCTCTCCAACAATGAGAAAAACAGTGATCAAATGTTTTTATTGTTCTTTTAATCTCGGTCTGCTGGGATTATTTCCTATGAACTAACCATCTTTGATCCTCCTAAGAAGTAGCCTCCGTCCACCCAGGCCTGGCCAGAAGTACAGCTGCTTGATTTTGGTCACCCGTTCGCTTCCAACTTCTGGCTCAGCTGCCTCCCACCCTACCTAGCATCCTCCCTATCTTCCCCACCTACCCCCACCCACGCCCTCAGGTCCACCGACACAAGGCTATTTTTCATCCCCCACTGAAGGACCACCGCCGGCCAATCAGCCTTCTCCTACCTCGTCCCCAAACTCTGGAACGGCCTACCAGCCCAGATCCGCCATTCATTGTCCAAATACTCCTTATCCTCTACCCTCTCTAACTTCCTCGCAACAAATTGCAACTGCCCCTGACTCCCCTCCACTTTGGTACCTCTCCCCCAGTTGCCCCCCAGAGCCTGACCAGCGGCCTGGCAATCACCTAATTGACTGGCTTATATACTGCTCTACGCACTTACACTCATGCCATCTCCCCTCTCTCCCCCCCTCTCTATCTAACATACCCTCCTCTGCCCTACCCTCAGCAATCACTACCATTCTCCCTCCTTCTCACTTCGCCTAAACCTACCCCCCCACGCTCCTATTGCATACTAGTCCTATCCTCCCCTACCCCCCATCTTGCTCTCCAACTCCTACAGGCTACTTATGCATCCCACTGCAGCTCAAGTCTGGTACTGGCACTCAAGTCTGTCTTGGCACAATAGTGTGCTATTGGCACTTACGTAACTATTGTATTCCCTCGGAGTAACCATGGTATGTTCACCCTATCCCTGATGTGCATGCTCTGCATTGCTCCTACTATGCCTTGTACCCATGATATGTATACCCATGATATGTTTACCCTGTCCCTGATGTGCAAGTTCTGTATTGATCTTACCTTGCCTTATACCTATGTTATGTATACCCTGTCGTTGATGATTATTGTTCTGTACTGCTCTCCTTATGCAACAAGTTCATATGTAATACCTCCAATCCATGTACATTGTCTGTATTGCATTACTGCTAAACTCAACTACTGTATGTATACCTGCCTCCTCTGTAACCCCTCCCCCCAGGTCGCACTGTGAGACGAGCATCTTGTTGCTCAGAGTACCTTTCCTGGTGAAACATTTTCAATAAATAAATAAATAAAGAGAGTTGTGGGACCCTGCTGTTTGAACTCTGTCAGGTAAGGTAAGGCCTTTTTAATCAGAGCTAAAGACTGATGCCTGGGAGTTTCTGATTTGTAACCCCCTTCCCTATTTATCACCATCAGGGCTCCTAGACTGTGAGAAGGGGGGGGCTTACATACAGAATGTATCTTTTATACCAAGGGTTTCAGTGTGTTAATTTGCAACAGGAAAAAATGGTGCTGTGGCTAACATGATATCAGGATACTTCTCATGAAATGTTGTGACTCTCAGTACCCAGAGCAGGGACACCATTGACAAAAACCTTGCAATAGACAGAATGAATCTTGCAACCTGACTGACTGAGACAACATCTTACCTGTGATTAAATTCCAACACTTACTCACAGGTAAGAAGAAGTCCCAGACAACAGTTTTTTTTACGATTCCTTCTACTCCTCAAGTCCAGCATATACTTCAGAATAGCATCACCTACTGGTCAAAACAGACCAAAACAGAACATGTTTCTAAATGTATACGGACAGACACACACACACACAAAAAAGAAAACACAAAAAAAAGTTTTACTTTTTTATATGCTTTTTAATTCATAAAAAATGTATCTATTGCATAGTAGCAATAATACCCTTCAGTGTTTGGTATGTCATGTGATATCATCACTTTTCAGGGCCATGAAGCACTCGGTCTTCAGTGTTGTGCCTTACAGCACACCAGAGGCATAATATCCTATGACATACCACACACTGTCATGTATTATTGCCTAATAATTACTGGTTAGCATTTTTAATGCACTCGTAACAGTGTTGTAATTATGGATTACAACTGGCCATGTGTAATCGAGACATGTAATCAAGCATGCGATTTTCAACCACCCAGCATAATCTCCCAATTCAATTAAAAGTGCTACCCACTAATTATGAAAAACAAAACATGGGCTGGTGTGTGCAACCCATAATTGAGGTGTATATAAAATTCCAGTTACACACCAATCCATTATTCTCTACATTACAACACGTGGTTGATGCTTATTACCCACTGATTTCAATGCAATGAAAAACCTTGTTAGTCACTTCAATTATGCACTTTTGTGACTAACAGATTATTAACAGCCTAATTAACTCTCTATTATTCGTTAAGGTGATATCACGTCTGTGAATGGTAAATGGCTGATGGCCCAATAAATACTCTGTTATTTGCTAAAGTGAGGTCAGATACTTATTAACCCCTTTACTGGCTTGTATTGCCCTGGGCACGTACCTTCAGCTGCGGCCTCTTGCCTCATCCTCCCGCCACCCTCCTTGATTGACAAGGTCTTCTGGCTGCACCCCATCCCCCCATGGCTACCCCTTTACTAATTATCTACTTCTCACTAACCTTGCACCCATGTGCTCACTCTACTACACCTATTGGAATTTATTTAGACGGCTGCCTTTTGTGTTAATTTTGATTTCCTTTGCCTCCATGATGTGTATAACAATCACTATTATTGGTTACCTGTACTGTTTATTGCCTTACTGTAAACTTGTACCATATATTGCCTGTCCTTGTTACTTGTTTTGGGTTTGCCTATTGTTCACTTGTACTGTTTATTGCCTGTTTTTGTTCTTGACGTAGAACCTATGTAAAAGAGCCACTGGCTCAAAGGTGTCAATCCGAAAATTAATCTCCCTGCAAAACCAAAGTAAAAGTGATATGCCTGCAGGGACAGAAATGGGAGGAAACTGGGGGAATTTAGATCTGGGATTGAAACAGAAAGGCTGATTCAGTTCCAGGAGCAAAATGGGGAAGGGCTGCTCCCTGCCAGAAAGGTACTGTATCTCCCTAAAGACATTAAACTGGTTAAATAAAGGCAAGGCAATTTTATTTCTAGCGCACCCTTTCCTGAAGGCTCAGGGTGCTTCACAATAATAACAAGCATTTGTCAATGCCGAATGTTTGCTTGCTGGCATTAGCAGTGGAAGTGCAGGAGTTAGACAGATGCAGTATAGTAATGGCATTGAAGTATTGAACTGACGCCAACTCCATCCTCACCCTTCAGAGATGGACAGGCATTGCAGTGTGCCTTTGAGTCGTCGCCCATGATGGTCACGACATTTCACCTTACCCAACCCTTCAGACACTGACAAGTGTCGAGGTGTGCCTTGGGTTGTTTGGGCTTTACATTCACCTAATTCCATAAGAAAATACACTGAAATGGGTGCAGTGTAGGAGAATGGAATGAACGCTGGGGGCAAAGAGTCCAAGGCACACCTCAATGCATGTCACTGGCTGCAGGGTGTGGGTGGGGGTGAAATGGCATAAGCATTACTGTCCACTATCCCAGGTCACACCCCTGACACCTGTCAGTCCCTACAGGGTAGGGCGTTATGGTCAAAAACCCTAACACCCTGCGTGTTTCTTGGTATTTTTACTCCAAGTTTTCAACATGGGCTTTTTTTGACCCCACCGCATGAACAGCGACACTATCAGTTTGTTAGACAAAGGGTGATTTTCCACAGAGACTGCGCCATTTGGCGCCACAGGTGCAAAAACACATTTCAAACAGGATGTGAAAAATGACAGCTGTACTGTTCATGAGGAGGTGTAAAAAATGGCATTGTTGAAAATCTGGAGTGAAAATATAAAGAAAACTGGTGAAGTCACGAACGTGCGTAGAAACTATGTAGCGTACACCTGTAATGTAATTAGTTTGGGGATTTTTTACAGCAGATTTTCAACATAGGCATTTTGGGACCTCCGCTCATGAACAGTGTCACTGTGATTTTCATAATCTGTCCGAACATTGATTTCCCACAGTGACTGCACTATTCTGCACCAAAGTGTGAAAACACATTTTGGCCAGGGTGTGAAAATGACAGCTGTACTGTTAGTAAGGATGTGGAAAAATGTCAATGTTGAAAATCTGGACTGAAAATACTACAAATTTGTGAATTTATGAGGGTACGTGGAAATTGTGCAATGTACGCTCGTAACACAGTCATTTTATGGACTTTTGTCACCAGATTTTCAACATAGCCATTTTAACAACTCTGCTCATGAACAGTGTCACTATGATTTTCTTAATATGTCCCGAAAATTGATTTTGCACAATGACCGCACCATTGTGCGCTACATGTGCGAAAACACATTTTGGGCAAGATGTGAAAAATGGCAGCTGTACTGTTCATAAGGAGGTATGGTAAAATGGCAATGTTGAAAATCTGGAGTGAAAATATTAAAAATTGTCAAAGTTATGAGCGTGCATAGGAACTGCGCATCGCGTGCTCGTAAAAGTTTTTTTTGGGAATTTTTTCACCAAATTTTCAACATAGGGTTTTTGGGGGCCTACCTCGCGAACTGTGACACTGTTGTTTCGTTATTCGGTCCTGAAAGGTGGTTCCGCACAGTGACCGTGAAATCACTTTTCGGGGCTGATAATGACAGTGACTGAGTTCATGGGGTGGGGTCCCAAGAACCCCATGTTAAAAATGTGGTGAAAAGATTCCCAAAAATGGCCGAGATATGCACCAAAGTTGAAACAACCCCATTTATGCCATTATACTGCTTACCGGTATTTCTTCAGTTCGCGGTTGGCTCTGAAGAGTGCAGACGTGTTCCCAGTCCACCGAAGATCATCGCGCCGGCCTCTAGAGGTCAATATGGGGGTAAGGCGGGGGTGTGGGGAGGTGGGGTATGCAGAAGCTGGGAGTGGGTTGGGGGAGGGGGACAAGAGCGTCAACGAGGGGCCATTTTTTCTTATAGGTGTTTTTTTTAATTTTTTACAAATATGATGCTGGACTTTTGCCACGCTAGGGTGGGCTCCCAGTGTGGCACCTGGAAGTCTGTTTTGGGGGGGAGTGGAGCCGACAGGGGATTGGCCACCCCCATCAGCCATACGGACTTTTGCCACGCTGGGGTGGGCTCCTAGCGTGGCACCTGGAAGCCTGTTTGGGGGGACAGTGGAGCCAAAGCGGGATTGGGCACCCCCATCAGCCATACAGTGTGCGGGGTGGGGGGGAGCGCATGGGCACGCAGGGGTGGGCTCCCAGCATGACACTTGGGTGCTTGTTGGGGGGATCCAAGAAAAAAACAGAGCTGTCTATGACAGCAGTTCAGCTGCAGTGCTGACGTGTAGGCAGTTTGCATACTGCCAACAACAGTATGTAAATAGTATGCAAATTGCCTACGCGTTACAACCGCTGATTATAGCAGTCTTTTACTTTGAACTGTACGCCACTTCATCTGAACTGCTGTCATAGACAGTGCAGACATTTGTTGGTGCGCTGCAGCTGCGCATGCAAAAAGGAGTAGGGCATTGGAAGTGGGGGTGGCACACCTACGAAAACTCATATGGTGGCACTACGTTTCTTGCACATGCATGCAAGTAAATATAAAAAGCTATCAGAAATGCTGCAATCTGATTGGCTGTTAGGATTCCAACAGCCTTACATTAATCCCTGTTACACTTTCATGTATAGCCTGATCACCATGGCTCATTAATTCTGCCTGTCAACATTCCATCCTCTAGCACTGCTGAATGACTGGAATGATGCATTCTGATTCTGAACAAGCATTCTTAAACTGTTGGTGGAAGAACTTTTTTATTTAAGAAATCTCCCTCTCAATGAAGAAAACATTAAAAAAGTACACTTTTAACACTTTTCTTTTGGAACAGCTTTTATAATAGCAATAAGGCACTCCCAGGAGTTAGATTAACAGTCAAATAATCACCCATTAGGGGCAATATGGCACTCGTCTGTGCCTCGTGCCATAATACACCCCTAGGGGGTGATTAACAGACTGTTACTCTAACCCCTGGTCATGCCTTATTGCTTAATAAAACTTCATGACAATTAATATAACAGCAGACAACAAGAAATTTCAAACATAAATTCCAGCAATAATTAAAACAATCAGGGACATACTTCGCCAAAGAGATACCTTTTTACATTAGTCTTAAAGGCCCCAATGTTGCAGTCAGATCTAATACATTGTGGGAAAGCATTCCAAAGAGTAGGCACCACAACACAAAATGCTCTGTTCCCCGAGTGTTGCAGCCTGGATACTGGAACAGACAGCAGGCCCATAGAAACATAGAAACATAGACTTTGATGGCAGATAAGGACCACTTGGCCCACCCAGTCTGCCCATTCCCCCACCTATTGGATAAGCGCAGATCATAGTTTTACCAACAGCCTACTTCCTCCTGCCTCCCACTAGAATTGCCTTATGTCTGTCCCATGCATTCTTAAATTCCCCTACAACCTCCTCAGGAAGGTCATTCCATGGGTCCACCACACTCTCCATGAAAAAATACTTCCTCATGTTGCTCCTGAGTCATTCCCCCTCTGTCTTCAAATTGTGCCCTCTTGTTCTTGCACATCTCTTTTTCTGAAAGATGCTACCCTCTTGGACTTTGCTGATTCCCTTGAGGTACTTGAAAGTTTCTATCATGCCCCCCGTCCCTCCTTTCCTTGAGGGTATACATATTAAGCTCTTTTAGTCTGTCTTCGTATGACTTCTGGTGCAGACCCTGCACCATTTTAGTTGCTGTCCTCTGGACCGCCTCCATCCTGTCTATGTCTTTGTGGATATGGGATCTCCAGAACTACGTGAAGTACTCCAGATGGGGTCTCACCAACTGTCTGTAAAGAGGAATAACAACTTCCTGTTTTCTACTGGTGATGCCTCTCCCTATGCATCCCAGTATCCCTCCAGCCCTCCTTACTGCCTTCTCACATTGCTTGCCTATCTTTAGGTCATCTGATATGACTACCCCCTTTCCATTTTTGTTGTCGTTAATACCCCACCATGTGTACTCTTCCCTTGGATTTTTGTTTCCCAGGTGCATTACTTTGCACTTCTTTGCATTGAATCTCAGCTGCCATACTTTTGACCAGTCCTCCAACCTTGCCAAGTCCCTTCTCATCCTTTCCACCCCACCTTGTGTATCAACCCTGTTGCAGATCTTTGTGTCGTCTGCAAAGAGGCATACTTTTCCTTCCAGTCACTCTGCAATGTCACCTATAAAGACATTAAAGAGGACCTGTCCCAGTACTGAACCCTGCGGTACCCCACTAGTAACCCCCCGTTCTTCAGAGTGGACTCTGTTTACTATTACCCTCTGCATCCAGTTGTCCAGCCAGTTTTCTATCCAGGTTACCACCCTGGGACCCACTCCTAGGCTGGCTAACTTTTTATTAATCTTTTGTGTGGGACTGTGTCAAATGCCTTGCTAAAGTCTAGGTAGGCCACATCCACAGCCCCTCCCTGGTCTGCTACTTTGGTTACCCAGTCAAATAAATCTATTAGAGTCATCTGTCATGACCTTCCTGCTATGAATCCATGCTGCCTTGGGTGCTGTGCTCCACTGGCCTCTAGGTACTCAACAGTTCTTTCTTTCAGAAACTATTCCATTATTTTCTCTACCACTGAGGTCAAACTAACAGGTCTGTAGTTTTCTGCCTCTGCCTTGATTCCACTTTTGTGAAGGAGAATCACATCTGCCCTCCTCCAGTCCTCAGGTACCACATCCTCCTCCCATGATTTGTTAAAAAGGGTAGTCAGTGGTGACACTATTTCTTCCCTTAGTTCTTCTAGAATTCTGGGGTGAATCCCGTCACGCCCCATTGCTTTGTCAACCTTCGGTTTCAGGAGTTCTTTCAGGACCCTTTCTTCTGTGAATGGACTGGTATCGACCCCCCTATCCAGCATGCTTCTATTATTTGGTTTAGGCACCTCCCCCTCCTCAGGGCTGTGCCCAGGACTTTAAGGGCCCTCCTGCAAATATACTACAGGGCTCTACTGGTCAACCCCCCCAAAAAAATAACCAGTTACACAATTTATTGTAAATCACTTTTATTGATATTAACGTTACATAAAACAACAAAGCACCAACACCACCACCACCAATGGCATGAAAAAAAAAAAATTTCAAAGACTTTAAAGGAAAACTACACCCAAAACTTGAAAAAATATATGCTGTGCAGAGTGTTTCAATTTGTATGTGAAGTTCTAGTGTTTCCTTCCCTCTGACTGGTATTAGGAGTTTTTTCTAAATTAGCCTGCTAGTTTTAGGGTAGTTTTATGACCCTTGGAGATCTCCATATCAAATAGCTTTATTGTATTTCTTTGTCCTACAATGCACCTTGTTTCATGTGATGGTGATGTAGCAGAGCCCATAAATCGAGGCAGAAAGCATTGCATTACAATCAGTTCACAACAATAGAGATGGCTATATTTTAAAATCTGTACAATTCAGCTTGGTGACCACCCTCATCCTAAAGGTTTTACTGTCCTGAAAAACTTTGCTGCTGGTAATTTTTGTGCAGCTTGTAAAGGTTCCAAGATATTTAGCTTGTTTGGCATGTGTGTGCTAAATGGGTCTCTCTTACATCACAGTCACATGAGACAAGATGCACTGTGGGAACCAGAAATACAATTACGCTATCAGGTATGAAGATCCCCAGGGGTCGTAAAACTAGCATAAAGCTAGCAGGCTAATTTGGGAAAAACTCCTTATACCAGTCAGAGGGAAGGAAACACTAGAACTTCACATACAAATTAAAACACTCTGCACAACATATATTTTTTCAAGTTTTGGGTGTAGTTTTCCTTTAAGTTATATTTTGTTTGCACAAAACAGCAAAGTATCATCACCATCACCAATGGCATTAAACTTAAAAAAAAAAAAAGGAAAAAAAACTTTTCAAATACTTAGTACCATCACCAAAAAAAACCACCAAACTTTTCAAAGACATTGTTCTATTTTGTTTTCACTGCAGATGTAGTCAGGCAGGATAAAAAAAAAAAATAATCACTTGACAACTGTATTTTTAAAAATACGTCTTGCCTTCAAGGAGGCAAACTTTGTAATGGCATCGGAAAAGTCCACCTGACGTGCCAAATGATTTTCTATTGATAGTACTGCAAGGGCTGACAGTCGCTCCTGACCCATTGTTGACCTTAGGTAGATTTTAGTCAGTTTGAGTTTACTAAAACTTCTTTCCACAGAAGTAACAGAGACAGGTAGTGTCAAAAGTAGCTTCAGTGCAAGGTCAATGGTTGGGAAAGCTTGGGTCAGTGACCTTTGGCATAGGTATCCCACAGTTTCAAAAGGATTGCTCTCCACATCTGCTGGAAGTACTGTGGCTAGAGTCATCATGTCAGTTTTCAAGTCATATTGATCAGCATCACCCATGAACCTGGCAAAACGTTGACAGTGAAGTGCTAGATTAGGTAACTGACTTGCCCATCTGATGTCTAGCAGAAAGCCATAAAGTTCTTTTATTTCCTTCAGCTTTGTGAAGCGTTCATTCATGCTGGTTGCTGCAACATCTAACACTGTATTAAAAAAATTCACTTTAATTTGCTCAGCTGGATCAGTCACATGCTCATCTCTTGCAAGTTCTCCAGGCATTCTCTTTTTCCAGCACACTCTTGCTTCTGGAAGTCTTGCTTTAACATCCACTGACTGAGCCAAGTCTTTTGCTTCCTGCATCTTCTTTTCAAATCCAGTGACGCGCATATCATAGATGTGAACATTCAGTGCTCCCAGAAGTACAATTGCATTTGATAAATCCATCTTTGGGCCTTGCAGTGATTTGCTCACTCTGTTTATTTCTGTCAGAATATCAAGCCACACGGTAAGATAAAAAATAAACTGAAAGTTTATGTTATCCAGCAGTGACTTGCATTCACTGCTGGTGACAGAGTCCAAATCTGGCCACCAGTACAATTCAGTAAGTGCAGACATTATATCACCAAGACTACAATATTAAGCCTTGACAGCATGTATCTGAGCCTCCCATCTTGTGTCGCTCAAAGGCTTTAAGGTGAGTCCCTTCACATGTTGGCAAAGCAAATCCCATCATTTGGTGCTGGCAGCAAATATAGCATAGAGCCTCTGGACAAGTCCAAAGAAATTCTTTGCTTCCTTGTTGCAGTTTGCAGCATCTGCAACAATCAAGTTCAAGTTATGGTTGCAACAAGGTATGTAGATGGCCTTTGGGTTCAGTAGTTTTACATGTGCTCGCACCCCTTGATGTGGTCCTGCCATGTTAGACCCATTGTCATATCCTTGACCTCTACAATCCTCCATTTTTAGTCCGTGAAACTGCAAGATTTCCAGTAGTTGCTCAGTAAGGGCCTCACCTGTTGTGCTGTGTACATGTGAATAGCCAATGAAATGTTCTCTAATAGAAACTCCATTTTGCTCTGCCTTTACATACCTCAGAAGGACTGCTAACTGTCCAGTGTGAGAATTGTCAGGAGTACAGTCCAGAATGACACTATAGTATTTGACAGACTTGCAGCCATCAATGATTTCTTTCACTACTTCGCCAGAAAGTGGATAAATGAATTTATTTTGGATTTTATTGCTGAGGTAGTGAACATTTGTGCCATTCTCTACTTTGAATAAGTGATCTGCTAGTAGGGCAACCGCCAAGGTGAGCGCTACAACACAGGCGCGGTTCGGGGGGGCGAGACAACAGTAGCGCATGCAAGAAGAGTGACCATACAGCACAGCCGACACACAGCACAGGAGCGAGGAGCACTTCAGGCCAGCATGGGTGAGTACAGCAATGGAGAGACAGTGCACAGAGGCACCCAGAGGGCCACCAGGCAGAGGGACATGCACCAGCAGGATGCCACTGACACACTGAGGGCAGCCACACAGAGGACAACAGACCACAGCACAGCACAGTGCTGGCATGTTCCAGACACCGCAGCGGCATGGTAACTGTGAGCAGGCAGCCAATAGCCCCCTCTCATGGACCACCATACCACTCACCTTAACGGCAAAGGACACAGGTACACACCAGTGCAGAATGCAGCACACACAAGAGCACCAGGACATAGGCACCATACAGGGGGTGGGAGCCGCCGGATGCATGCATGATATGGAGGCCGAACAGGAAGGTAACGGGCCACAGTGGCGGGGGGCAGGGACCACACACATAAGGGAGCCGAGCATCAGTGCATGGAGGAATGCCATCTGAACTGGAGGATGTCAGTCCAGTACAACAAAGCCAACAGGGCAAACCATTGGCCGTACACAGCAGCTACACTTATCGTAAGGACAAGGTGGGCCCTGAGAAGGTGTATTGGCGGTGTGCCGGGGCACGCAGGTACAGTTGCCTTGCCCGCCTGCACACAGTAGAGGACACTGTGGTGGCCACCATATGGGAGCAAAATCATGCGCCTGATGCGGTGGATGTCAATGTGCACTGGGTACTGGGGATGATGAGGGACAGAGAGAGGAGGACAATGGACAGCGCTGTGCAAGTGGTTGTGGCGAGCACCTCAGGGATACCAGCGGCTGTTATGGGGTGACTGCCAGGGGTGCGGCTACTGCAGTGGACCATGCAGCATGTGCGACATGTGGCATGGGAGTGGCCCGTGACACCAGCCACAGTCACTGACCTGGCCATACTGGCTGAGTTCACCATGACAGGAAAAGGGGGCTGGTTCCTGCTATATGACAGTGGCCAGGAGCGGGACCGGATTGTCATCTATGCAAGTGACCAGGGTCTGCAGCAGCTGGTGGACTGCCCCGACTGGTTCATGGATGGCACCTTCAGGGCATGCCCTACGCTCTTTGGGCAGCTCTACACCATCCACGCCATCCAGTCGGGGCAGTACTGCCAGCAGTATATACCCTCACCTGCACCAGGAGGGCACACGCCTACATGCAGCTGCTGGGCCAGCTATGCCTCCACCATCTGACACTTGCCCCCACCACCGTGCTGCTTGATTTCGAATGTGCCAGCTGACGTGCAGTGTCCAGCACCTTCCCAAATGCCATCATCAGGGGCTGCTTCTTCCACTATTCACAGGCCATCTGGTGGAAGATACAGCAGTGCCCTGAGGTTCTGCACCAGTACTCCACAGACCCAGACTTTGCCCTGCACCTCCGGATGCCGCTGGCACTGGCATTAGTGCCACCTGCCAATCTGGCAGCGGTCTTCCAGGAGATGTAGGAGTGGGAGTACATGGTGCAGAATGAAGAGGTGCTACAGCCAATCCTCGACTACTACGAGGACACCTGGGTCAGTCGCCCCAACGCCCGATCTGATCGCTGTCGTGCGACATTTCCCATCGAGCAGTGGAATTTCCATGCGGCGACCGTCCAGGGCCTGGCTAGGATGAATAATGCCGTGGAGGGGTGGCACCGGGCATTTAATTCCAGGATCAGTGCGTGCCACCCCAGTATCTGGAGGCTGCTGAACTGCCTCCGTGAGGAGGAGCGGCTGGCCGTGGTCCACTCGGAGCAGTTGTTATCCACTGCTGAGGTGCCACATTCCCTGTGCCGCTACAGGGACCTGAACACCTGGATTGCCACTGTGGTCTCTGAGTATGACACCAGGAGCCATTATGACTACCTCATTGGGCTGGCACACAACTTCACCTTCCATGTGTGACCAGCCATGGACTGGTAGTGCACGTGCCCATCATACCCTGCCACCTGGGGATCCCCCCTGTCCCTGCACTTCTCACCTACATGCCAGGGGATCCTGCCAGCTCCATGTACAGCAGTCAAGTGGTGCCGCCCTGTATGGGCACCCGCTCCCCTTCCCTATTCCTCGAAGTTGCTCAGTTGACGTGCGCTCTCCTTGCTGGCGCCTCTCGCTGGGTTTGCCCTTTCTGTGTGCTCACCCTTTAAGGCGCATTTGCACTTTCTGTGTGCTCGCCATTTACCACATGTTAGCACTTTCTGTGTGCTCGCCCTCACCGCATTTTCGCCCTTTCCGTGCTCTTCCGTCCATTGTGCATTCGCCTGGTATCCTTCGCTCGGCAGGGGCTCGCCCTTAGGGAGTCGCACACATTACATAAATCCACTAGTAGTGGTTTAGCTTTTGTGAGTAACTCCTTAAGTCCTAAGAAACTGCCATTGTCCCAAGAACCTAGAGAACTAGTGGACCCATGGAATGCCAGATTTCTTTCCTTAAGAAAAAGAACACAATCCAGGAGCCGTGTAAGGACATCTTACCATCGTTTTGATTCTTTTGCCAACTCTTGCTGAAGCTTGTGGACTATGGTTTTTCCTTCCTTCAGTCTTTGTTCAAAGTCCATCCATGCGAGCAGATTCCTTTTGTGATGTGGAGAGGCGTCATGGTTTTTTAACTTCTTAGAAAGACTTTGCCAGTATGAAAACCCATTTACGAATTTGGTTTCATGTTTAGTCCCAAAAAGTGCACATTAAAAACAGTACACAGCATCTTTTGTGGGCGAATAGACCAAATGCCTCCTGTTATTACTCTCCCCATTTGGAAGCTTCTGTTGATAATAGCCCACAGTGAATTTTCTTCCAGTTGTCTTGGGAAAGTCCCTTCCCATACTCTCTGGAGTGACTTGGACAGGTTCATTTTCCACTATTACAGCACGCAGATTATGTCCAATGTTCTTAGGCCACACCCCAGGGTCAGAATGTGGAACATTTTGTAGTTCTAATTGTAAGCCATGATAAGGTAGATCTGATAAGTCTTCCAATTCTAAGTCACCTGGTGTCTGTGCACTCTCTTTCTCTGGTATACTGGATGTTACATGTACATTTTGTGTATTGACAGCATCAAGCAGGTTTAGGCTATGATTCACATCAGTAGGGATGATTGGTTCTGGATTCTCATTCTCAGTGAGTACACTTCTGCTATAGAGAGGTGAGGATGAGGATTGAAGTGGCATAAAGTATGCTTCCAGTTTTCTTATCTTTTTCAGTAAACTTGCATTTTTCTGTTCCTCCAAGAACTTGCGCTTCCTATTCTGGGTACCACTCAAGTGCTGATAGGCCATCTTCACCGTTCTCTCTGAATAGTCCAAGACCAATGTGCGGATGAGATCTTAAGGTTGGATTCCAGGGACTGCTAGTTTTAAAAACAAAACAACAATTCTTAGCAAAAAAGGAACAATCCCTAGTAATTAAAAAAAAAAAAAACAAGGAACCACAACCCCATGTACCGACTGGTCCTTTTTCTTAGAAGGCATTTTCCTTCTATTTATACGCACAAATGTGCAACTGCACGTTAGCAGGATAAGATCTTTCTGCAGGCCTCCATCAGTGCAGTTTAGCTGGGCAGACAATGTTTTGTGTCTTAACCCTCCAGAAAAGCACTTAGAGGCCTTGTTTCATCGATCAGTATTTAGAGCCAAATTTTAGTTTCATATTTTAATTCCTCTGTGTACTAGGATAGTGCTACCCCATGTAGCGACTGCAACAGCCAAGGCTCACCAGCATGCTTCATCTGTGGAAGTTCCAATACTGAGCAAGATTTCAGACATTGTCATCTTTGCAGGACTCTTACATTTTCTATGTACTAGGATACTGCTACCCCACATTACGACTGCAACAGCCAAGAACCACATCAGGCTTACCAGCATGCTTTGTCTGTGGACGTTTCAATACCAAGCAAGATTTCGGCCGTCGTCATCTTTGCAGGACTCTTACATTTTCTATGTACTAAGATAGTACTACCCAACGTAGCGACTGCAACAGCCAAGAACCACATCAGGCTTACCAGCATGCTTTGTCTGTGGACGTTTCAATGCTGAGCACAATTTCCTACCATCGACAACAGTGTGTAGGCATTGATAACTAGCCATGGTGATCGCCTAACTCTTGAAAGCAAAGAGTGAGAGCTTTTGGTAGCCATGGCTGCTTTGAGATGGCCACAAATGCCCACTGTTAATAGTGGACAACACACTGTAATATTGAATGGCCCACTCAACAGCTAAACAAGTCTCTTGTGTAAAATGCAGCTGTAGAATCCATACTTTAATGTTTACTTTATTTCAACGGTGCTTTACTGGGTCCAGCTCTCACCGCCAACCGCTCCATTGAAAACGGGTTTAGCGAGGCGTGAAGATGTTCCAAGTTGTGCTACGGTGGCTACATAGCTAGTGCACCACAAAGCTGCTCGAGTGATATTTCCATCAACATTCCACTTTACACAAAACATTTTTTTGGTTAAACAGCCCCCCTTCTACTCGGCACTACAGACCTGGCCACCCGCACACACCTTCACTAATGGGCAACATTTCTCTCCCCCACGCACCACAAACCTTGCATAGCCTGTACTTTAGTCATTAAAAATGTAGTTTTCTTATAATCACATTACATTCATAATACCTCAAAATGACCTTGCCCACTAGAAGCCACATTTCTAGCATACCACACTGTATTAAGCAGCATTATGTTATGGCCTTGTAAGGTTTTGTCAGAAAACTCTGCTGCTGCTTCTTCCTTGTGGACAGTCTATAGTAACAACTGAGCCTAAAACAATGGCTACAAACATTTTGTTAGTTTGAACAAGCAATTTAAAAGTTCTTTAAAAAGCAAACATGGAATACATACTTCTGTTCAGTATTAATTAAAGGGGGGGGTGGGACCACAGCTGGGCATCAGAAACAATGTAGGGAGGTGAACACAAGTCTATTTACAGAACGGAGAGTCCAGGAACTCTCAAAACAGAGGGTGGACAAAGAAATGGGACCAGGTGGTATATACCCTGGGATAGTAAGAAGTACAGATGGTGCTAGCGTCACCACTGGCAGCAGTGTTTAGTGAGGCACAAGGGTGGTTCCACAGGACTGAAGAGGGCATATGTGGGCCCTCTTCACAAGAGTGGAAACAGGGAGGAAGTAGGAAACTATAGGTTGGTTAGCCTCTTCAGTAGTTGTCAAGATTGAGACGCATAAGGAAAGGATTGTGGAAGAACTGAAATCCATCACAGGATCCAAGGCAGCATGGTTGAAGTTTTTTTGACAAAAAGGTTGGTAGATGCATGGAATAGCCTACCCAATGAAGTAGTGGGTACTAGCACAGTTGGGGGGGGATTCAAACATGCATGGGATAGGCACAACCAAACCCTATAGGGTAGGTAGGAAGGGCTAAAGCCAATAAGCCAGGTACTGTCAGCGACCACTGATGCAGGCAGGGAATGCTGACATTCTGGGTGGCCCTAGCACTCCCTATCTGCCATCAAATACTATACACGGAGCCTTTATAAAAGAGTCCCTGACTCAATGGGTTGTAATTCCTAAACATAAACAAATAAAAAAAATAAGCTATGTTACGGTAAGTGCATACAGCACCAGAATCACACTGTATACACACACACACACACACACACACACATATAACAGGCTTCTAGAAGCTATTTTTTACTATTATTCATCAGTGAAAGATGATGTGGCAAAATACAATGCACAAACCTGTAAACGCTTTGATATGGTACTGGGCTTGCCCATGGATTCTACTAGAATCCAGGTACCCAAAGATTTAAGAAATTCAGATTTTCCATGTTTTGCAATCCTATATTCCAAACTTGGCATTGACAATGAAAGGAGGGGAAGGCCAATACACAGGAGTGAGGGATGGACATAGTGGACTGGTAGACATGTGTAAAGAAATTGTTCTGTACCAGTATGCTCGGCCGCCCCTCCATCCACCATCAACCAAAGGCAAGAGGTAAAAACAATTTTTTTGCACCATGTGTATCAGTCTGCCAGGCCCATCCCTCCACCCTCCATCAACAACAAACCACAGAGTGAGGGACGTTCATAGCAGGCTGGTACACAAATTTTAAAAAAAGGTTCTCTACCTGTCTGCTCGACCGCCCCATAATCCACCATCAAGTATCAACCAACCACAGTCCAGCATCTCTTGTTTTTTACATTTGTATCAATCCGCTACATCTGTTCCTCCACTAACAGCAAATCACAGAGTGAGGGACTGACAACTAGCCAACTGGTATGCCTGGTGAGCCCCCAAACATAAACTTATTTTGCCATACCAGCTCATGCTTTCCCTCAGACCCTCCCCAGCCCTTCTTGTTCCCTCCTCCCTGGCTTTCCCAATCTCAAACAAAACACCCAATCTGAGGAACCAGCAAATAAGACTTGCCAGACTTAAGCAGGCACTCTGGGCAGTCCTTCTGTTGCCCTCCATCCTCTGGTCGAAGATGGCAGGCAGGATCCAGCAGCACAAAGAAAGCAGCAAGCAGGCAGTAAAACAGCAGATTGCTGAATGCAGCCAGCACTCTCAGAAGGCAGAGCTGAGGAAGAAAACAGTGCACAGACTCAGCAGGGCGGCACTGGCCAAATGAGGCAAGCTGAGCTCAGCTGCTAAGCAAACAAGCAGAAGGACAGCAAGCCCAATTAATTTATAGCCTTTTAGTTAAGTTGGTTTTCTTTTCTCCTCCAGTCCTGCCTTTATCAGAGATAGGAAGGAAAAAGAATTTACAGCTGCTGCTGCTCTTCCCCTTTTGAAAACAAGCCCCAGGGCAGAGTAAACTGAACTGAAGCAATGCAAGCCAGGCAGCACCCACTGCACCAGATGGCCAGAGCAGTAGCACCCACTGTTCTTTCAGCCAGGCAAGCAGCAAAGCAAGCTGCTCAGGCTGCTGAACTGATGTCACTCAGTCAGAGCAAGGAGCCTGGAGGGGAGCTCAACTACTGCCGCCATGGGAATGTTGGCTTAATGACTTTGGCTCCTTCTAAGGGGTTGCGCCATGCTGCTTCAGCCTGTCTGACTGAAAGTTTCTGAAACCCCCTCTCTGGGCTCCTGGGCAGGCTCTCTTGTTTTAGTGCCAGTGGTGGCTCCAGCGCAGACTGACCTGCAAAGTCACTCGTCGACACTGCCAGCTACAGTACCGTTGGGGTTGCCGTTAAGAATCTTGGATGGTCTGGATGATTCCTGCTGGAGCTGCTGTTCAGTTGGTTGCTCCTTCGGGCCATCAGTGAGTTACAGCTCTTTCTTGTTCTCCTCCCGAGTCTCACTAATTCACCCTCTTTCCACGCTCCATCAGTCGGGTCGCTCTCGTCTCCTCTCCACTCCAAGTAACAATGTACCTGTGTGACCTGTCCCTCTCTGTATTTAAAGGCCTTTGTTGGGCCTGAGGGGGACAGGTACACCACAAACGGTGTGGAACTTTTCCTTTGAAAAGGAGGAAGGGAAAGGAAACAGGCATCTGGTGAATCCACCCCCTATGCCGACATCATCACCCAAAGCTGAGCTGTGTCCCTCTGTAATAGTCTCCTAGCCCCATCGCCATGACACACACAGTCTGCGACTCCGCTCTAAACCATTAGTGGTGATGAGTGATTGGACCAGCTGGCCAGTGGCCACATGGCGTGGTGGCATGCGGTGTTCTGCAGCTCTCAGGATTGGCAATAAATGAATAGCTGGATGGATGGATGGATGGATGCAGCGGCTGAGTTCGGGTTGGGGAGTCATTGGCGGCAGGAGCAGTCAGCAGACCGACATCACATGGGGAGGGACTGGAGGCCACATTTCAGTGAGTGCGACTCAGTGAACAGCGAGCGACAGTCCGAGCGACTGTGAGAAGCAAGGTCAGGGAGGTCCAGACTCCTTGTAAAAACAGGTAACTCTCTGGGAGACAGAAAAAGAAAAGATTAGACTGCAGCCTAGCCTGCCCCAGGTCCCTTGCTACTGAGTATCCCAGTGAGAAGCACAAGGTCCGGATGGGAAAAACAGGTGGGTGGTAACTACTACCATAATAACTCTATTTAGACTGCAGCCTGCCCCAGGCCACGCCCGTGCCCCACACAACTTCAGGCAATACCACGGTTGTGGCCATTGTGCTCCCCTGATCACGGCCCTGCCCCATCTCTTCTTTTGTGAATACTGAACAGAAGTATTCATTCAGTATCTCTGCTTTGTCACTGTCACCCTCTGCTCGCCCTCCTCCCCTTTATTAAGCCTCACTATCTCTCCTCCCCTGGTCTTTCTTCACTCCCTAATGTATCTATAAAAGGTTTTATCCCATTTCTTAACTGAGTTGGCTGCTTTTTCCTTGGTTTGGGCCTTTGCTATTCTGACTGCCTTCCTGACTTCCTTCTGCTTTAACTGGTACAGTTCTCTGTCCTGCTCCTTCTGTGTTTCCTTATACTTCCTGAATGCTATCTTTTTCTCCCTAACCTTCCCCGCCACCTCTTTTGAGAACCTCAGTGTTTTTTTCCTTTGTTTTGTTTATTTGCTTCACACAAAGGCTTGTTGCCTCTGTGATGGCAGTTTTGATTTTTCAGAAGAACAGAGGGAGCAAATTGGGTGATAGGGAACTAGGAGGTCTTTTAAGTACTCTGGTCCCAAACAATGTAGGGCTTGAATGTTTTCAGACATATCTTGTAGGTTATGTACCACAGCCACCGCATAGGCAGCCAGTGCACTGCACGAAGAACCAGTGTGATGTGATCCCTACAAGAGGAACCCACAATCAGCTGTGCCGCAGTATTTTGCATTAGCTGCAGGCATCACAACAAACCTTCAGATAACCCTAGGAATAAATTGTTGCAGTAGTCAAGCCTAGAGGTGACAAAGGCATGAACTATCTTTGCTAAGTCAGTAGGAGCTTGCGGTTTAATTCTGGCAATCTTATGGAGACGGTAAAAGCCTGCCCAGACCACAGCCAACACCTGTTGATCAAGTGTTAGCTTGCAGTCCAGGATGACCCCAAGGTTCTTAAATGCATCTGCAGCGCTGAGTGGTAGATCGCCCATTATACAATGGCAAGAAAAAATCCTGGGCTCTAATTAGTCAGTGTGTCCCTGGACCAGTGAGGTTATCTGAGCATAACCTCACTGTATAAAGTCCAGACACACACATGACCTTTTCACATGAAAATGGCAAGTTAAAAACAATACTTGCATGCTTCTCTGCTCCTGAGGTTTTTTCCCCTCGTTAATCTAACAGCCCCACATACCTGCCTATCTGCCTCCGACATAATTCACAATAAAAAGCTGAGGAAAAAAAACACCACAGGACAGAAAACACATTTAAGTTTGATACCCGTATTTTTTTTTCCTTCTCAGAACCGAGCGGCTGCATTGAACCACTCGGTTAAGAAACAGACCGATGGGCAGAGACTGACAGCATGTTCTCCAACCCCAGTCTCACTTGTCATTGTTTAAAATATACACAGGTCACAGACTCTTCCAACGCTGCTCTGTAAAAACTGTAAGAAAGGGAAAACTTCTCCATAGCTAAATTTCATTTTTTCTTACACCCCGCTACAAGTGGATTCATACACTACAGGGCGTGCACTCCCTCACCGTGCAGTCGACAACTCCACTTCAGTAGGCTTTATCTGTTTTTCTTTTTTTTCCTTAATCTTTCCCAGAGCAGATAAAATGGCAGCCACTTTTAACATTTGTTTTCCCCCTCGCAAGCTACTGGTAACTTACCTGACCCATTTGGCAAAATCCAAAGTCTTTCATTTTCTCACTTGTTCCCCATGCAACACGTTTTGAGGTTTGAGCAGACAACTGGACTGCTTGAATTAAAACTGCTTTTAAACTCCATTTACACAATGGTCTGCGAGGGAGAAACAAACCACAAAACACAACAGACACAGAAAACGAAAGTTCAGGGGAACTAGAACACAAAGACTAAAGCTTGTTTGTGGAGGGGTGGGGCAGCCATTTAAACAGAATAGCCCACACATTTAATAGCTGCACCACCTACTGGCCAAAACGGGACAATTGTTTTTCTTAATATACCTCCACGTTGATAAATAAGTGAAAATCCATCCAAAAAAAAGTTGTTTTTTTTAATTTTTTTTATTACTATGAAGGAACCATTGTATAATAGCAATAATGCACTTCAGGGTGTGGGTCATGCTGGGATAGCCTCCTTTCTGGGGTGCTGGATACACTCGGCCTGTGGTCTCATGTCCAACCACCCCAGACGTAAGGTTATCCCAGCACAACCCACACTCTATCATGCGTTATTGTTTAAATGAAGAAAGAAAGGTTGATCCACTCATCATCACTGGGCCCTGCCTGCCTGGCTCTAGAGTCATGATCTCCATCTTGACCAGCTTGGGACATAGCCAGTTAGAGGCCATCCAGTCGTTTATGTCAGTCAGACACCTTTCCAGCACAGAAACTGCATCACACCCACCAGAGGTACCAGACAGGTAAAGTTGAGTATCATCTGCATAGCAGTGAAACTTAGTACCATACTGTCTAATGATCTCAGCCAATGGCAACATATACACTGAAGACAGCTGGGGACCAAGGACTGAGCCTTGAGGAACACCACAGAAGAGCACAGAAGTTCTGAAAATAAAACTTCCCAATCCCATCCACTGCATTCTGCCAGATATTGTAGGACCCAAACCAGCTAAATACAGTGCCAGTGAGTTCCATATAATCCTTAAGGTGATCCACAAGCACACCATGGTCAACAGTGTTGAATGCTGATGAGAGATCTAACAGGACCAAGATGTTACAAAGTCCCCAATCCCTCGCCATAAGGATATCATTTGATCTTACTTTGAGAGGGCTCCTGCAGTAGGTAACCACCTTGAGGACTGCGCACCTGGTGTCACATGGAAACTTTAGCTAGCAGTGTCTGACAGGGGACCGCCCACCCGACGTCACATGACGGATATCAGCGTGACACTATATAGTGGGCGATCCCCACGCCCACCTTCCAGTTCTTTCCCGCTGTCGACCTGAACACGTCTGACCTTGTGGATGATGAGTATCCATTTTTCTTTCTTTAAAAATAGTATTTTCTTAGTTTTTGTGCATGTTGTCACCATCTTTCATCGAGCCATATAAGAATAAGTGTACTTCATATGGTGCACAGCTCCCACACAAAGACTCTCACACCCTCTGCCTCTTCTGTCTAGGCCAAGAGCACAAGGTTGAGGACTGTGAGGCCTGTTCCAGTTTCAACCAGGCCACATGGAAGCATTGTCAGCAGACCCTTGAGGCCCATCTTCTTAAACAAAAAATGGCCATGATGGAAAAGGAATTAACTCCACAGCACTTCCTCCTCCCCAACTGAGACGTCCAGACACAAGAAGAAGGAGAGACATCGGGACCAGGATTGGTCCCCTCCTAATCCGGGACTGCTGTTGGGCCCCACGGGTGAGCAGCGACCCTCTTCCTCATGGAAATCTTCCGCTGAGGTCAAGCCTACCCGCCCCAGGGACAGTCCTCTGACCCCCTGCCACCACTGGTCATAGTGGCCACACCAACTTCAGTGTCATCCAAGGCTTCTGCCTTTCTTAGGCCCATTTCTTCCAGCGGGTCTAAGTTGATAGGCAGGGCAGATAAGTCACTCATCAGGCTCCCCGACGAGCACCCGATCCAGGCTGAGTCAACAGGCTCCGGGGACTCCAGAGCCTGCCCAGCTCCTGTCGATAAGTTAGCCATTGGCTACTCCAACGTCTGCCTGACTAGCTGTGTTGATAAGTCGGGCATCGGTCTTCCTGACATCTGCCCGATGGGTCTCGCGTCAGGGGCTGGTGATGACTCTGACGCCTCCTCTTTGGCGGACCTGACACAGCCATCTCCGGTTGGGTCTTCCCACCGGTTTACCTCCGCTTCCCCTGCGGGGGAGCTTCCGCCACCATCCCCGGACATGGGGGGAGCAGGCATTGGGGGTAATCCATCAGGCAGTCTTGATCCTAAGTTGCCTCCGGATCTTACATTGGGAGTTCCTCCCAGACCTCAGGGTCCTCCTCTGTTGGGTTTCCCGGAGGAGCCCCAACTCCGTCCCCATGTCTGCCACCTTCTGGACCGACATTAGACCCAGTCCTTCTGGGTCCCTTGGGGATGCATGCTGGAGCACCTCTCGGTCCTCCTTCAGGCCCTCTGGCTCCACCGTCTGGGCTTCCATTGGGGTATCCTCCATCAGTGTACCCAACTCCTACTCCCCAGACCTACACAGGCTACCTGCCATCAAGCTTCCACACACCGGGTTATGGAGCTCCTTATCCTCCTCCTCCGGGATACCCAAATCCACCTTATCGGTTGCTGGGTTACCCGACGCCCAGGTTCTCTGCTGGTTACCTGCTGGTATAACCGCCTCATCCACCTCCTCTTGCTCCCCAGCCTCAGGTGGACTTCCAGACCATTCTGCAGTCATGGTGGTCTGAGACTAAGGCCCAACTTGTATCCAAGTTGGATAGTCACCATCCCCCTGAGGAGGTGCCCCGAGGCCTGGTGGATCTGCCTCTTAGGCCTTCTCTGGCACCGGCCCCATAGCACCCATCATTGGGCCCACAGAAGGTGTCTCCATCAGGGTGGACATAAGGTGGACCCCCCCGACATTGGAGAGCCTTCCTGACCTGTGTCCGCTCCTCTGACTCAGATCTAGGCTCAGATTTAGATGGCTCTTCTTTGTACATTTCGAGGTTCAAGACTCCTTTCCTGGAAGAACCGAGGTCCAAGGAGTCACCGAAGTCTCCATCTGAGGATCCCTACTTCATGACCTCCTCAAGAAAATTGCAGAGGTCTATAAGTGGAAGTAAGATGCTCAAGACTCCAAATGGCAGAGGCTAGCTGTGCATCTAGATATCCAGGAGGTAGCTCCTGTCCTCACGCCTCCCTGGCTCGGGCCACACTAGGATCTCGTGTCCACGATTTGGATGATGCCATCCTTGATTCCGGTGGTAGCCAAGAAGGCTGACCTCACATATCGGACGCCAGAGGGTAAGGACCATCTCAGTGTCCACCGCAAGGCAGATTCAGTGGACATTGCTGCAGCTCATGACAGGTCATCTAAACCAAGGCATATGAATACCTCACCTCCTGTTAGGGAGTCGAGGCAGCTCGACCAGTTTGGAAGTGTTACTCCTCATCCACTCAGGCCATTCGCGCTTTGAATTATGATGCCCACATGCTGGTCTACCAGAAATCGCTCCTTATCCAGCTGCAGCTAGCTATGGAAGAGCTCCCAGACTCTGAATCTAAGTCCATTCTGGTGAACTCCTTTCGATTTGCCAAGGTTGCTTGTAGGCATTCATTACGGGCCACCTATGATGCCATGGACTCTTCCACCCGGGGAGTTGCCATGGCAGTCAGTCTTAGGAGAGTTTCCTGGCTTGGGGTCTCCGGCCTGGCACAAGATGTCCAGGTGGCTATCCAGGATGCTCCTTTCAGAGGTTCAGTCCTCTTTGGTGGTGACACTCAAGACATTATCACCATCTTGCAGTATAAGGGCAAGGCCCTTTGGTCAGTATATACCATGTACTGCCCCAAGTTTCAAACAAGAAAGCCCTTTCAGCGCCAGGCAACGCGGCAGCCGAAGCAGCAGCAGACTGCCATGCGTCAGCCTAAACATCAGGCCCAGTCAGCTTCAACCGCCTTTCTAGCAAAAACCCAGAGAGCTTCAGGAGCAGCTCTCCCCAGTCCCCCTCCCTTGCCTGACTCGTGGTTCACCCTCCCTCCCTCCTCCCAGTCTTTCAGAGGAGCCGGTGGTCGGAAGGTTCGCCAGTCATCTGCCAGGGTGGTGGGTGATAACTACTGACAGGTGGGTCTTGCAGTTTGTCGGACAAGGCCATACTGTGGAGTTTCAAGAAAAGCCTTCAGACAGGCCTCCAGCAGTGTCCCACTACCCCAAGACGGTGTACCGACTGCACAGTGAAACTGAAGAACGAAGACCATCACAGCAACAGAATTCGACCAACAACATCGGGTCACTGTGATGGTCCCCACTGGCATTGGCATTGCATCACCCAGTGTGTCACCTCCTCCCTGAGATAACTCTGACTCGGAGTTGTATAATTAGAAACTGGGGGATGTGAGGAAACACACACACATCCTCAACAGTACAATGCTGACACTCGGTATTGTGTCTGTCGCTGTTGGAGATGTTAGCAATGTGGATGTCGACTCACTATAGGTAAACTCCCAAAGGCACACATTCCTCTCCTAAAAGAGGAGATCTAGGCACTCTTCCAAAAAAGGGCAATAGAGCCAGTTCTGTTTGACTGGGTAGGGAAAGGGTATTACTTCCACTTCTTCCTGGTCCCCAAGAAAACAAGAAATCTTTGTTCTATTTTGGAACTCAGTGGCCTGAATCTGTACAAAGAGTACAAATGATTCTGGATGCTGACTCTCCCAGGCCTGCTGCCCCTCCTGTGCAAGGGACAGTGGCTCTGCACTCTGGATATGCTGGATGCCTACCTGCATATCCCAATTTTTCAGGTCCATTGTCGCTACCTCTGGTTCCCCTTTCAGGGGGAGCACTACCAGTTCAGGTCCCTCCATTTTGGCCTACCCTCGGCACCTTGGGTGTTTACCAAGTGCCTGGCAGTAGTGCCAGCAGCTTTGAGATGTCTAGACTACTGTGGGTTCCCTTACCTCGACGACTGGCTATTGTCAGCCCCATTGAGGGAGCAGCTGGAACTCTCCCCCACCGCTACTCTGGACCTCTTTGCACAAGTGGGAATCAATGTAAATCTCTCCAAGTCCCAACTTGTTCCTTCCCAATACCTTCAATTTATTGGAGCGGTGTTGGACACAGCCCAGAGAATGGCTTTCCTCCCAGTGGACAGGGTGGAAACATTACAGGGACAGGTTTGTGTGGTAGCGTCCAGCAGGCAGGTTCTGGCCAGGTCAATCCCCCATCTGCTTGGCCTCATGGCGGTGGCCATCTCCACTGTTTCTCTAGCTAGGCTTCACATACGCATCTCGCAGTGGATGCTCAGGATGCAGTGAGATCAGAGGCTGGATGACCTGGACCATACGGTCATGGTCTCCAGTTTGATTCAGCAGGATCTCTTCTGGTGGCAGGATCTAGCCAACCTCACCAAAGGAGTTCCTTTCCAATACCCCTCCCTCCCATACCCTGACCATGGATGTGTCAGGGATGGGTTGGGGCACTCATCTGGGGAACCACAGAATGCAAGTTCTCTGGTCCCCAGCAGAGTCTCATCTTCACATAAATGTTTTGGAGATGAGAGTGATGCTGTATGCATTTCAGGCTTTTCAGCACCTGCTTTGTCAGGGCACCCTGTTAGTCCAGTCGGACAATATGTGTGACAGCTCCGTTCGGCTGATGAGGGGTTGCTAGAGATTCCGTGGGTGACTTTGAAATCTTCTGGGGCCCGTGCATTTATGTTTGCGGCCCCTACCCTCTGGAATTCTCTACCCCATCAGCTTCGGGAGTGCACGACTGTGGGGGGGGGGATTTAAACAGGCGTTTAAAACCTTTTTGTGGTGACAGGCCTATCAGTGACTCATTGTTGCCTGGAGTTATTGTGTTATTTATTTCTATATTTGTGGTTTATGAAATTATGTTTTAATTACTGTAAAGTGCCTTGATATTCTGAAAGTCACTTAAAAAATAAAGTTTATTATTAATATTAATATGTGTGTCATGTGGTATCTCAACAAGCAAGGAGGCATTCGCTCGAACCCCCTTTGCAGGGAGGCAATGCGAGTGTGGAATTGGGCAGTTCTGCATCTAATTCACCTCACTGCGGTTCATGTTCCGGGAGTCCAAAACATCCTAGCAGACAGTCTCAACCACACCAGTCAAAGCTCATGAGTGGAAGCTCAAGCAGGATGTGGTCGAATGCATTTTTGACCAATGGGGTTGTCCAGACCTAGATCTGTTCACCTCCCCATACAACACAAAACTTCCCAAGTTTTGCTCACTCGCTCCTGGGCCTGGTGTTTTCTGGTGAGACGCGCTATCTCTTTATTGGACTGGGAGTTTTTTGTATGCCTTCCCTTCCTTTCCAGTTCTGCAGAGAGTGCTGCTCAAGTTTCAGGCAGAAGGGGCACACAAGGTTCTGATAGCCCCATTCTGGTCTCACCATGTTTCTTTTCCACTCCTTCAGCAGCTGGCAGTGGAACCCCTGGATCCCCTGCCCCTCTGTCATGATCTTCTGACTCAGGAGAGGGGCACACTGTTCCATCCAGGGCTGAAGTCCCTTCACCTTCACATGTGGCACCTCAGGACATAGCTGCTTCTCATTTTGGAGTTTCCTCCAGAGTGGTGCAGGTTCTGGTAGAGGCCAGGAAGCCTTCTACGAGGATTACGCATGCCTTGAAGTGGAAGCGCTTTTTCATATGGGCCACCTCGAAGGGTTGGGACCCTTTCTCTTGTCCAGTACCACAAATCTTGGAGTATCTCCTGCACCTGTCTGACTTGGGCCTGAGCTAATCTTCTCTAAAGGTCTACCTGTCAGCAGTTTCTGCTTACCACACTCTCATGAAAGGCAAATCTGTGGCTCAATTGGAGGTTTCTAAAACCTTCGTGAAAGGGATCCTCCACTTGAAACCCCTGGTGCGCAGTCCTGTGCCGCCATGGGATCTTAATTTGATCTTAGAAAAACTGACCTTGCCTCCCTTCGAGCTGGCTGGTTCTTGTGATATGAGCTATTTGTTGTGGAAAGTGCTATTTTTGGTTGCTGTCACTTCCGCTCAGAGGGTTTATGAGCTGCAGGTCCTGATGTGTAAGGAAATATAGAAACATAGAAACATAGAATTTGACGGCAGATAAGGACCGCTTGGCCCACCCAGTCTGCCCATTTCCCTACCTACTGGATAAGCTGCAGATCCTAGTTAACCAGCAGCCTACTTCTTCCTACCCCCAACCCCCAGAACTGCCTTATGACTATCCCATGCATGCTTGAATTCCACCACTGATTTTGACTCCACAACCTCCTCCGGAAGGCCGTTCCATGCATCCACAACCCTCTCTGTGAAAAAATACTTCCTTAAATTACCTCTGAGCTGCCCCCCTCTATCTTCAAATTGTGCCCTCTTGTTCTTGCACACCTCTTTTTTTGAAAGATGCTACCCTCTTGGACTTTGTTGATTCCCTTGAGGTACTTGAACGTTTCTATCATGTCCCCCTCTCCCTCCTTTCCTCGAGGCTATACATATTAAGCTCCTTAAGTCTCTCTTCATATGTCTTCTGGTGCAGACCCTGCACCATTTTAGTTGCCCTCCTCTGGACAGCTTCCATCCTGTCTATGTCTTTGCGGAGATTGGGTCTCCCAGAACTGCACACAGTACTCCAGATGGGGTCTCACCAGCTGTCTGTACAGAGGGATAATAACTTCCTGTTTTCTACTGGTGATGCCTCTCCTATGCATCCCAGTATCCCCCAACCCTCCTTGCTGCCCTCTCACATTGCTTGCCCGTCTTTAGGTCATCTGATGTGACTACCCCAGGTCCCTTTCCATTTTGTTGTTGTTAGTATCTCACCCCCATTGTGTACTCTTCCCCTGGGTTTTGTTTCCCAGGTGCATTACTCTGACTTCTTAGCATTGAATCTAAGCTGCCATACATTTGACCATTCCTCTAACCTTGCCAAATCCTTCTCATCCTTTCCACCCCCCTGTGCATCAACTCTGTTGCAGATCTTAGTGTCATCTGCAAAGGGACATATTTCCTTCCAGTCCTTCTGCAATGTAAACATAAGAGACTTGAAGAGGACAGTCTAATACTGAACCCTGCGGTCCCCCTAGTAACCCTCCTTTCTTCTGGTGGACTCCATTTACTATTACTCTCTGTGTCCTATTCTCCAGCCAGTTCTTTACCCAGGCTGTCATCTTGGGACCCACTCCCAGGCTGGCTAACTTATATATTAATCTTTTGTGTGGGACTGTGTCAAATGCCTTGCTAAAGTCTAGGTAGACCATGTCCACAGCCCCTCCCTGATCTACTACTTTGGTCACCCAGTCAAAGAAATCTATCAGATTCGTCTGGCATGACCTTGAGCCTTATTTGATTGGTCATAAGGACAGGGTGACTTTGCATACAAACCCTCAGTTTCTACTAAAGGTGGTATCTGAATTTACATTGAACCAGTCAATTCAACTGCCAGTTTATTACCCTGGTCATTCTCATCAGGGGGAGGCACTTTTGCATACTTTAGATTTCCTCAGAATTTTGCATTATTACATTAATAGAACCAGTCTGTCCGAAAATCGGACCAGCTTTTCATTTCTTTTGCACCAAACAGAGAGGGTGCAGCAGTTTCTAAACAATGTCTGTCTAAGTGGTTGGCAAACAGTATTGTTTTCTGCAACCAGAAATATGGGAAATCTCTCCCTGAGGAGGTTAGGGGGCATTCCACCAGAAACATGGCTGACTCTACTGCTTGTTTTAGGAATGTGTCAGTTGCTGATATTTGTGCAGCTGCTACTTGGAGTTCTGTCCACACTTTCACCAAGCATTACAGTCTGGACATTGCCTCTAGGTGAAGGGCAGGTTTTGGCCTAGCTGTGCTTCAGGGTCTTCTGTCCTGAGTGTCCTGCCTTTTTTCTGCAGCTTTCCTGCCTCCCGTGTTTCAGTTTCTTCTTATTCACACTGCTTGGAACTCAGTCCTCAAGGTGATTACCTACTGCAAGAGCCCTCTCAAAGTAAGATAATGCAGTTACATAAGAACTTACCGTAACAGTAGATCATCGAGAGAAGCTCTTGCAGTAGCTACCTTTCTCCCTGCCTCCTTCCCTCGAATTTATTAGCTGCTCTTTTTCCACTAGCTTATTTCAAGCTCCAGGAGCCTCCTTTATCCATTCTTCTGTTGCACCTCCTTGGAGGTCTCTGGTGGGAGAACTGGAAGACGGATGTGGGGACCAACCAATACACAGTGTCACGCTGACGTCCATCACGTGACATCAGGTGGACGGTCCCCCATCAGACACTGCTAGCTAAAGTTTCCGTGTGGTCCTGACACTGTGGGGCGCAGTCCTCAAAGTGATTACCTACTGCAAGAGCCTCTCTCGAAGATCTACTGTTATGGTAAGTTCTTATGTAACTGTACCTTACTCTGATGACAACAATCTCTGTGCTGTGGTAACAAACTGAAAACCCGACTGGAGAGGTTCATAGATCAATCAAAACCTTCTCAATAATCTTGCCCAAAAAGGGAGATTAGAGACAGATCTGTAATTCCCCATCACATCAGGGTCCAAGGAAGTTTTATTTTTTTTTTAGAAGGGGCCTCACCACTGTCCTTTTAAGAGCAGATGGGAAAACACCCTCGCTCAGGGAACACCCAATGATCTGGGAAATAACTGGCCCAGAACCTCCTGGCAATCTAAACATAGCCTAGTAAGACCAGGATCAAGCAAACAGCTGGTAGGACGCAAACCTGCAATCACCCTGAGTACCTCTTCCTCCAAAGCCGTCTGAAACTCTCCTCAAGCAGGCAGATCAACAATGCCATCCAAGCCCCACTTATTACCGGTGTATAACAGACCACTTGAGCAGATACTTGAGCTAATGGAGGACACCTTGTCAGCAAAGAAATTTCTGAACTTATCGCATTTTTCAGCAGAAAAAACTCTAACACACCACAGACAGAATGGGTTTAATAACCTGTCCATAGTGCAAGTGGGTTGAGCCAAACTATTTCTACCTGTAGCAATCATCTGTGACAGGAACTCTGTCTTTTTCAGGGTGATTGCTTATTGATACTCACCATACTGAGTTTTCAATGCCAGTTTGTCATCCATAGACTAGGATCTATGCCAAGAATGCTATAACCTCCGTCCCTTAGTCTTCAACTGGCGCAGCTCATCACAGTACCAAGGACAGCTGCGTTGGGATGTCAAGGAACAAACATGATAATATGCTAAGGAATCCAAAGCAGATGTGAAAGCCCCATTATAGTGCTCCACAGCATTCTCAGAACCGTGTGCACAGGTGAGCATCATGCTTGAGACATCCAATACCTCCAGGTGTCTGTGAGACTCCAAATGATGTATCAGATGGTACCGGATCATCTCCACAGGGGGAGTAATAAAACGGGCCTAGCATAGGAAAGACACCATGTGATGATCCAACAAAAAGATCAGTTCAGCCTTGACTGCACTTGTGTCAAGACCCAATGAGAAGACCAGGTCTGAGGTGTGACCCTGCTGATGTGTACTAGAGGCAATAGCCGGTGTTAGTCCCAGTAAATTCATCAACTGGAGGAGCTGCTGTGTTGACCAAGGGTGAAGTCTTATCATCAGCTCAGGAGCTGAAGTCCCCCAGCATCAAAAGTCTGGAGGCATTCAATGCCTGATCGACAATGAAATCCTCCAGCTTCTGATAACAATCACCCCCATACCCTGGTAGACAGTAGTTAAGGACGCTCATGCAATTAAAACATAGAGCATATCTAGCAGTGACACACTCAAAGGACCTGAAAGTTCCCATGGGGTAAACAGTTAGCCCCAATGTGGATTTAAAACAAATGGCTACTCCTTCAGTCCCACCTTGGGTAGTGTACCACTGAATAACCAGGCAGGATAGATGCCTCCAGCACAAGGCCAGCAGCATCACCCAAGCAGGTCTCGATAATACAAACAACGTCAGCCAAAGAATTTGCAGTGTAGTCATACATCACCACTGTTTTAATCATTAGTGACCTTGCATTACAAGCATGGCCTGCAGGGGAGGAACAGGGCTAGGTGCACCTGCTACTTCCTGCTTGTTGACATTAAACAGGGACCTAGGGAAGGGAACCAGGCATGGCAGTCTCTCTTTTTTTTTATTTATTTATTAGATCATCGGTTTCCAGACCTTTGAGTCATAGACTCATTTACAAAGGCACCTCGTCAAGAGAGCAATACCTCACATCAAAGAAAACGGTACAGTACATAACGCTTAGATTAAAAAAGCAACCAGTGTTACAGGCATTCACTGGTGGTACACGCTTGGTAAGAGGTAGATCACAGTAGTCAAAATATAAGTACATGAGTACCACATCAGGTAGCAACCAGAGATATTTTATTACATGAGACAGCAGATGTTGCATGAAACACCAGGTATATACAGCAAAAGTAGACAGGGCAGACCCAGCCTGGGGTGAAGGTAAGGAAGGGGCAGGTGGGGGATTATGTGCAGTTGCAGCAGCGAGTGCTTGTCAGATGGCTTCTGAGGGAGACCTTGAAAGGACCAAGCTTAGTGGAGTCAGCTATATTGGCTGAGAGGGAATTGAACCAGGAGGGAGCCCGACAGCAAAAGGATCTCTGGGCCCGTAGAGGTCCTTACCCTGGGGACAATAAGGAAGGTTTTGACAGTGCTGCGGGTGGAGACTGAGGGGGAGGCACGCTGCAGGGCGGTGGCAACCCCAGGGGGGGAAGAGCCCTAGCAGGGTCCTTTTTACAAGAAGGTAGGTTTGGAAGCGAAGTCTTTCTTCAAGGTTGAGCAAGTTGGTGGTGGAGTACAGCAGGCATGTATGGGTGCGCCTAGGGGTTCCCAGCATTAGCCTGTAGGCCTTGTTTATAGAGAGCTGGATTCTTGCAAGTGCAGTGTTGTTGGCTGCAGCATAGATGGGCAGCCCATAGTTGATTAGCGACAGGACAGAGGAGGCGGATTGCCAATCTAAGGGCCTCTTGTGGTAGGCAGTCCCTATGGCGGTATAACAGTCCAATCCTTACATTGGTGGCAGCAGAAAGGGCATTGATATGGGAATGGAAGGAGAGTGCTGAACCACAGGTAATGCCCAGATACTTGTAGGAGGAAACCTGTTCAATGGGGTTTAGTGTGCTAGGCAGTATCACAAGAAAGGCACCACTGGCTTTGCTTTGGCAATGCGAGAAGAGCATAGCTTTGGTCTTTTTTAGGTTCAGGACTAGCCTTCGTGATGTGAACCAATGCTCAGCTCTATCAAAAGCTTGTTGGAGGGTGGCCTGGAGTGTGTTGGGATTGGGGTCAGTGGTGAAGAGCACAGCGTCATCTGGGTAGAGGAGGATCTTACTTGGGCAGGCCAAGGGGAGGGAGTTGAAGTAGAGACTGAAGAGGAGAGGGCCTAAAATGGAGCCCTGGGGAACCCCAGAGTGGACAAGTTGTTTGTCAGATAGGGTGCTATTGATTTTTACACACTGAGTTCTGGCAGAAAGGTAGCTGGAGAACCATGCAAGGGGGCTGGGGGAGAAACCAAGACATCTGAGGGAGTCAAGCAGGAGAGGATGGCAAACTGTGTCAAAGGCCTTGAAGAGGTCAATGAACTGGCATCAACAGGACTTCCAGTCAAGAGCAGAGTGCAGAAGTGGAGAATTCAAAGTAGCGCGGTTGTGGTGCTGTGACCACATAAGCCAATGTTGTTTAGGGCACAGGATATTGTGCATGGCCAGGTATTTGGCAAGTTGGTTGGCTACAACTACTTTTCAAGGGCCTAGAGAGTGGGGGAGGATGGAGATAGGTTGATAGTTACCTGGGTCACTCGATCACCACTCTTTAGGATGGGAGTGATGATGGCAGTTTTCCATGTGCTGGGGAACTGCCCCAGGCACAGAGAGCGGTTGAGCAGCTCGGTAAGTGGGACCAGGATAGCATCCAACGTCAGACGAAGTAGCCTAGTGTCCAGTAGGTCAGTGCCGGGGTTGTTACTACTAACGGCTTTTTTGGAGAAGAGGTCTAGCCTCCAACAGGGAGATGGTACATAGGTAGAAAGGAGGTCTCTGGAGAGTGGGCAGGGGTGCTACTGGGATGGGGTCAAAGAAGTTACTGGGCAGGACTGAACTCAGGTCTGAGAAAGTGTGGTTTAGGCAGTCTGCAATGCCAAGGTGGTCAGAGCAGACAGTTCCATTAAAGGAGAGTTGAAAGGAGGGTGGGGGGCGGGATTTCCCATTCAGCTCCTTTACATTATCCCAAAAGTTTGTAACCGACCCCCAGGAGGAGACAAGAGCAGATTGGTAGTACTGGGCTTTGGCCTGTTGAATGGCCCAAGTACACTTATTGCGCTCAGCGTTGCATGCTTACCTATCAGCTGGCTTGCCAGATTCCACAGCAATGTGCCATTGGTTGTCTCTCATTTTAAGTTTGTGAAGGAGAGAGGGGGTAACCCTGGGCAAGTTTTGCTTTTAGGTGCGATTTCTAGCAAAGGGGACATAGAGGTCAGAGGCAGTGTTAAAAGTGCGAATTAAAAAATCCAATGCCTCGTCTATGGATGGTGCAATCCTGATTGGGGACCAATCCAGTTGTGAGAGGTACAGTTTAAGGCGATGCAGGCCACCTGTGAGTAGGCGATGTCGCTGGGTGATTTGTGGTGCAGGTTTGCTGTTGGCAGCGGACCAAGAGAATATGACCGAGGAGTGGTCACTAAGTGAGTTGGGAAGTAACTAATATTGAGCACCCTCTGGGGGCGGTTGGTAATGGTGATATCCAGGAGGGTGCTGGAGCCAGTAGAGGGGTTGAATCTTGTTGGGGTGGTGACAAGCTGGGACATGTCAAGGGCAGCAAAGATATCTCTGGTTTGGGAGGCCATGGCAGAGAGCCAGTTGATATTTGGGTCACCAACAATTATCTGGGCCATTTTGGGTGGTAGGCCAGAGAGGTAGTCAACAAGCACCTGAATGGCGAGGTCTTGCTTTCTGGGGGAATGTAGGCAACGGTGAGAAAGAGTGGGTCCTTACCAGGGTTGGGGGTGATTTTTAGTGTGAGGGCTTGCGCCCCATTATCAAGCTTGGGTGGTGGAAGTGCATGTCCAAGGAGGAAGTCACACATATAGACAGCACAACCACCTCCATGCTTACCCACCCGATCTTCCCTGAAAAGGGTGTAACCAGGGAGGGAGACGAAGTAGTCAGGGGTGGATTTGGATAACCAGGTTTCGATGAGTGCGATAATGTCCGGTTGGTGCTGAGTAACCCAGCATTGGAATACAGCAGCCTTCTTAAGGAGGCTGCAGATATTCATAGAAGCTATGTGGAGTCCTTGAGCCTGGGCAGGCTTGTTCATAAGGTTGGACACGGGGCCAGGGTTTGAATGAATGTTACCTGATAGAAGCAACAGGAGGGTGATTAGGCGCACCAAAGCATGGTAGTGATTGTGGCATCTCCCCTTGCGACTGGACACGGGGTCGGGTGCTGGGGTGCAAGGGGTGGGTAGAGTACAAAGGGTGGGAAAGGCATTGAGGAGAAGAGACCAAGGTATGAGTGGGAAGTAAAGGTAGCAGGGGTGGAAGTGTGTGGGGGCGAGGGGAGGTGATCGAGCATCGGGGGAGGTCTGGTAGAGGTGTTGCAGATAAGAAGGGGGGTACTATGCATAGAGGGTGATGGTCCTAAATAAGGTGGGCTGGTGTAGGAAGTAGGAGGAGGACCATAGTCAGTGTCAATACACTTGATCCTGGATGCATTGAGGATGATAAGTTATAGAGCACGAGAGAGGATCACCCCTTTAAGAAGTTACAGAAAAGAGATCCCCTTTAAGGAGTTGCTGTAATTGACTAGTGTGAGGCCTCAGGGGGCGGGGATCATAAAGGAGGTGGGGGGTGACAATAATTGTCCAGAGAGCAGTACAGCAAGGCAGTGGCTGAGCTGTGTTTTGAAAAAGGTGCCTTGTATGCTTTCTTTCTTTCTCAATTGGGATCTGCAGCATCCAATCATGAAGCAGCCACAGTCCCCAGGAGCCAGTCCAATTACAGGGATTGAAGCCTGACAGCTCTGAGCTAGGAGCTGACCAAACATACCAGCTTTCCTTGGTCAGATGGTGGCGGGCTGGATGCAGAGGTCCAGCAGCCATGGTTTCATGTCCTCCCTTGGCACTTCCTAAATCCAATCACCCCTATCGACCCCCCACACACACACCAAATGTTATACCCAGAACCTTCTCTCTGGTTACTGTACACCTCCTGAGGATCCTCAGTCCCCCTGCAGCAACTAAGAACCTCTGCAGGGATGGCTGATAGGGAGCCAACAAAAGGACAGAACTGCCACAGGTGGTCACTGGAGTAAATGTGCCTCAGTCTTGTATCTCCCTTACACATCTTATCCCTGATAAAGCAACTTTGTACAATAATTCTTAGTAAGTACAGCTATGTAGAATAATTTCTGTAGTGGTAAATAAATAAAAAAATAACTCTCATACAACAAATCCAAAAATCACACAAAACTACCCACCCACACCACAAATATCCTCCCCGCTCCCAATACAAATTCCCAATACACCATGCAAACAAAACACTCACTCACTCACTCACTCACTCACTCACTCACTCACTCACTCACCCAATAATGCTATACAAATGAATAACTAGCCTAAAACAATCACACACTCAAACACTCCAACTTTAAAACACTAAGTCCATCAAGATTTAATGAAGTGCGGTGCCAAAAAACTTAAAAAGCACAGACTCAGAAATATATTAGTCCATTAACGTCCAAAGCATTTGAAAGTCAGGAAAAGGCTTTCCATCTGCTGCTTCCAGATGAAATCGATGTTCCGCCAAAACCAGCAAGATCCACTACAGAGGAAAAGAGAGAGCCTCTCTCTCACAAACGTCCACTGTTTTAGAGGTAAATCAAATGTTCCAGAGTCATAGGGAAAACAATAACGACTGAAGCAGTCTATAACGGTTCTATAATAGAGACTGATATGCTGGAATTTCAGAGAGAAATAAAGTGCCCAGTATTTTTCACAGCCAGGCTTTCACTCACCAGCTTGCAACCTTCAGGGTGGAAATTGGAAATGCCTAAGATCACACAAGGCCCAAAGCACACAGTCAGGGAGAATACGAAGACACTCTCTCACTGTGTTCCTTGAATTACCCACAGGACCACCAATCTGGAGTCAGGTCCATGTAACGAACGCCATCAGAGTCTCAGACGGCAAGGTGGAAACAATCCCTCCAATATCATTGGCTGTAATCTTTGCTGTCCTGACAGGCTGACCAATCTCACCGGGTGCTGGCTGAGTCAAACAGGACCATGAAAATGGCTCCAAAAGATGTTTGGCAGGCTCAATATATAGTAAATCCAAGCACTGCTGCCACTGATAGGCCCTGTACACAAAATGATAATGATAGTGCAAAAGCAGGAGCCCCAACTATAATATAGTACACTCTGCTAATGCACCAGTGTGGTTAGGACAGCTATGTGGCCCTAGCAGCAGAGAACATGACTGGCCAATGGGAAGCAAATACCGTTCGAGATTTGTCACCTCATGCAATGTGCAAGCCACTGCACTTTCAACACGGCCTCAGTTCTATACTAACATACCAACATGCCAGCAGAGAAGGCCTATAGTTCTATCGAGTCTGCTTGAAGATCAGCACCCAGTCTAGACATCGTTGCTGCCCTCCCTGCCTCCCCCGTAATTTCCCCCTGCCCCACCTACCATCAGAATCTCACCTCCAGATCTGGCTGTACCCAGCCTAACCCTCCCCTTATACCTGTTCCAGCCCATCTTGAAACCCTCCACAGTATTAACAGCCACCAAATCCTCAGGCAGTGCGTTCCAAGAATCCACCACCCTCTCAGTGAAGTAGCACCTCCTAGTCTCCCCCTGAGCCTTCCGCCAACCAGCCTTATGTGGTGATCCGCTGGTGGCCCCCTCCCCCCTCAGTTGGAACACCCAATTTGGGCCGACCCTATTTACTTCCTTCAGATATTTAAAGACCTCGATCATATCCTCTCTGTCCCTCCTCTCCTCCAGGGAGTAAAAGTCAAGTTCCTCAAGTCTCTCCTCATAGGATCTTTCCCCCAGACCCTGAAACATCCTGGGCACCCCCTTCTGGACCCTCTCCAGAAGTGCAATGTAATTTTTCAAGTACGGGTGCCAAAACTGCATGCAGTACTCCAGGTGCAGTCTAACTAGACAATTATACAGAGGGAGAAGCACCTCCCATCTCCTCGAGGTTATCCCCCTGGTTATGCACCCAAGCATTTTATTTGCTTTTGCTGCAGCCCTCCTACACTGCTCTGAGTTATTCATTTTGGCATCTACAACCAGCCCGAGAAAATACTAGAAAATAAAATCTATACTGCTCTGCTCTACCTCACTATAAGCCCTAGCTGTACCAAACAATATTAAGCTGGCTAAAGCTAAACTAAAAGCACTAACAACACTTAAAATGGCATCCTACATTTAAAAATCTCCTGTAATCAGGAGCGTTCAGATACCATTCAGACAGCCTGCACCAGCGCGGTGGCCAGTAAATGCTTCTATGTACAGGGCTTCCTGTATAGACAAAGTGTACACATGCAATGTATAATGAGGAATCATTTTCCAACTGTGCTGTCCATCAAAGGTACTGGGTTCCACCAGTGATTTTGTTTTCCATTTCCAACACTGCCTGCCTGCAACGCTGGTTTAATGGACACACAACTGTAAAAGAGACCTCTTGCTCTCAGTGGGCCTTCCAATAAACATTAATTGATTGACCGAACACAACCAAAGTCACACTGACCCTCCCCCACTGATGTCACACTGCCTGTTACCGTCCTGCATATTCAGACTAAAAGCAACCAACCTACAACACAGCCAAAGTAAGACTGACCCCCCAACTAATGTCATGTACACTCTGTAACCTTCCTGCAAACACAAACATGCCTGCAACACAACCAAAGTAACAATGTCTCATCCACAACCAAACTAAGTGAAAAAGACAGTCCTGAAAAACAACAGTACAAACATACAGCCACAAAAAATTAGCATGAATCTGTAACAAAACTGGTGCAGGAAATAAAATAAACTGGAGACATCTAAGTGGGAAGGCCTGAATGCCATCAGTGTTCACACAATCAGTAAACCAACTGATACAAATTAAGCAGTAACCCTGTAAATAAAAAAATAATTGTACTGTTCTTCAGCAGTTGCTCTAAGAGGACACACTCTGGCAATGTTTAAATAAACAGCTATATTTATGTATGAGAAGAAAATGTGCTTGTTTGTAAAGAAAAACACAAACTGTTTTGCAAAAGGGAAATGGGATACAGCCTTTCAAGTACCTTAAGGATATCAATAAGGTACAAGAGGGTCGCATCTTTCAGAGGGAGAGTAGCGTCTTTCAGAAAAGAAGAGATTCAAGAATAAGGGGACATTATATGAGAATAGAGGGGGTAGACTCTGAGGTAACGCGAAGAAGTATTTCTTCACAGAAAGGGTGGTAGATACATGGAGCAGCCTTCCGGCACAGGCAGTGGGGGCCAAAAACAGTGGGGGAATTCAAAAATGCATTGGACAAACATAAAGGAACACTAACAATAGGGAAGAGAGGGTAAGCCGCAGGTCAGGCTGGGAATGCGGTTTAAGCACTGGGCAGGAAAAATGGGCAGATTGGATGGGCCCGGCGGTCCTTATCTGCCATCAAATTCTGTGTTTCTATGTTTCAAAGTTAACTGGATCCAGCAGCACAGAAAACAGCACAGAGAAAGCCTGGACTGGATCTAACAATCAGAATGAGATTCATTTACACAGTGATCTTGGGGAAACCTGGACTGGATTATTGTAAAAGCTGCACTTCATTCCTTTCCTGTGCTCTGTTTTCTACATGTATTTCTTCCTAACCATGTACTATAACTCATTAGTTATGGGTACCTGTGAAGAATCTGGCAGAAATGTTGAGTAAAGCTGGGGGCAAAATAAGTCACGAGGCCAAATGTTTTTAGATAAAAAGTATTGTAGGGGCACAGTTATGCCCCTATAGTTAGGGTTGAGTAGTCTGTTTAATGTTAAACCTCAAATTCTGTACCTTAATAACTTTGCAACCGATCAATGGATTTGCACAAAAATTTGGTATGTGCTGTCCTGTGGGTTAGATCTCTTGACATGGCAAGTTTTGTTCTAGTTGATGTGCGGATTCTGAGTTCCGGAAAGTGCAAAAACCTTAAAAGTTGCCACTTTTTGCAGTTTTTTTTATCACCTTGTACCTAGATGATGTGGAATTTTGGTGTGATTTTTTGTAGTAGAAAGAACTTGGGTAACAGAACTACCAGCATTTGTTTGGTGAAAAAATATTAATTTGCTGCAAAGTTATTAAGTTTTTAAGTTCCCATTATTTCCTATAGAAAGATCACGTTCCAGGATAAAGGTAAAAAGTTTGACAAAGGATTTGATCTCATGAAAAAGGATTCATTCTTGTGAGATCCATTTTTTATCATGAGGAAAAATCCTTTTTCATGAGGAAAGAATCCTTTTTCTCGAGCTGCTATCTTGTTTTTTTTCCCACAAACTAAAAAGCATGTAAATGCATAAAAATGTTGTTATTTTACAAATCAAACACCAGAACCTAGCTAAACGGGCTCAGTTTAGCTAGATTCTGGTGTTTGTTTTTCAGAATTAGGGCCAGAAATACTTCTTCTGGGTGCCCCAAATCCCGGGGTGCCCATCTTAGTGAGAGGAGCCTTCTGCTGCATACTCTGTATGAGAACAGCAGATTTTATTTAGTTCAGCAGCCACCGCTGAACTGCTGCCAGCTGCAGTGAGTTGTGAGCTGATGTGTTCCCTGGTGTCTGGTGGCACCCCTTACTCCCTGATCACTGTATCCATATATTCCATAGTGTCTAGCAGCACCCCCTAGTCCCTTGTTTATTAATATAATCCAACACTGAGATTCCCACCTCCAGTGTCGGATGTGCCCCGCAGCCAGTTGTTATATTAATTAGTTGACACTGGGGGGCCCAATCCCCGTGTCAGTATTTAGACCCACCCAGCAGTATGGGGCACTGGGAGCCCACCCCCAGTGTCCCAAAATATTTTTTTACTTTAATCCTGTAAAAAGAAAACAGTCCCCAGACATCTTTTTATTTGTTAACTTGAAAAAGAGGAAAATGGTCCATCGTCATCCCTGCCATCCTCTCCACCATCCCGACCCTCCCACTGAGCACCCACCGCACCACACCCCACTAACCCTAGACTTACCACTGGAGGTCAAAGGCTGTCATCTTCTGTGGACCGAGATACATCTGCTCTCTTTAAAGCTGAACTGTAAACTGAGGAATCAGGGTAAGTGCCATATAATGTATTTCAATGGCATTTTGATCTCATGTTCATAACTTTGCCATTTTTAAGAATTTTTCCACCAAATTTTTAATATGGCCTTTTTTGGGCCCCACCTCATGTACACTGGCACTATCATTTTGTTACTCAGGTCCAGAAGGTGACTTCAGTGGTCACTGCACAAAATCACCTTTTGGGACAGGACTAAATAACAAAATTTCACCACCAGTGTTCATGAGGTGGGGTACCAAAAAGGCCATGTTGAAAATTTCGTGAAAAAATTCCTACAAATGGCCAAGTGATGAGCGTTCATTAAAATTTTTCTATGCATGTGTGTAACTTTGGTAATTTTCAATATTTTGAGTCCAAATTTTCAACATAGCCATTTTTTCACATCACCTTATGAACAACACAGCTGTCATTTTTCACATCCTATTTGAAATGTGTTTTTGCACCTGTGATGTGAAATGACATTTTGGCATGGATTTAAACATTTTCACCTATGGGGGTTATGAGATAGGGTCATAAGAAGACTATTGTGAAAATTTGGGGTCAAAATATGAAAAAAATGCCAACGTTATGACCGTTCATTGCAATTTCGCTAAGCCTGCTCATAACTTTTGAAATGTTAAATATATTGACCCCAGATTTTTAACATACCCTTCTTATCACCCCACCTCATGTATGTTACAGCTGTTATTTTTTAAATCCTGCCAGAAATGTGTTTTTGCACCTGTGGCACAGAATGGCATTGCAGTTGCACAGAATTACGTCTTGGTAGGGATTCAAAAATCTTCCTTAATGGGTACATGAGGTCAGGTAGTAAGAAGGCTATGCTGACAGTTTGGTCACTGTTGTCCTATAATGGAAGTGCAGGGCCCAGAGTGCCTGTACTTCTATAGCATATATATATATATATATATATATATATACACACACACACACACACACACACATGCACACACACATCTACAGAGGGACGGGAGCACAGGGTCTGAAGGACCCTGCGCTCCCACAGTAAAATAAGGATACTATTATACTATCTCAAAAAGTAAGGAAATAAGTTGCAAAATGCTTCGTTAATGCTCCAGTTAGGGTCAAAGGGACAAAAGTTGGGAAATGAGGCATTAGGGTTTCTCCTAACACCCCACCCTCCCAAAGCAGGCAGGAGAGCAGGTGTGGAGTGTGCCTTGGGCTTCTCGAGCCTAACGCTCACCCCATTCTCATAGAGCCTACAAATCTGACTTATTTACAGATGGAATGGAGAGAGCGTTAGGTTTGAGAGGCCCCAGGCACACCCCACACCTGCTCTCCTGCCTGTTTTGGGAGAAACATAGAATTTGACGGCAGATAAGGACCGCTTGGCCCACCTAGTCTGCCCATTTTCCTACCTAACAGATAAGCTGCAGATCCTAGTTAACCAACAGCTTACTTCCTCCTACCCCCCACTAGGACTGCCTTATGCCTGTCCCATGCATTCTTGAAGTCCCCAACTGTTCTTGACTCCACGACCTCCTCAGGGAGGCTGTTCCATGCATCCACAACCCTCTCAGTGAAAAAATACTCCCTCACATTATCTCTGAGCTGTCCCCCCTCTATCTTCAAATTGTGCCCCCTTGTTCTTGCACATCTCTTTTTCTGGAAGATGCTACCCTCTTGGACTTTGTTGATTCCCTTGAGGTACTTGAAAGTTTCTATCATGTCCCCTCTCTCCCTTCTTTCCTCAAGGGTATACATATTAAGCTCCTCTAGTCTTTCTTCATATGTCTTCTGGTGCAGACCCTGCACCATTTTGGTTGCCCTCCTCTGGACAGCCTCCACTCTGTCTATGTCTTGCGAAGATGGGGTCTCCAGAACTGTACACAGTACCCCAGATGGGGTCTCACCAACTGTCTGTACAGAGGGATAACAACTTCCTGTTTTCTACTGATGCCTCTTCCTATGCATCCCAGTATCCTCCCAGCCTTCCTTACTGCCTTCTCCACATTGCTTGCCCACCTTTAGGTCATCTGATATAATTACCCCAGGTCCCTTTCTATTTTACTGTTGTCAGTATCTCACCCCCATTGTGTACGCTTCCCTTGGTTTTGTTTCCCAGGTGCATTACCTTGCCACCTTTTGCATTGAATCTGAGCTGCCATCATTTGACCATTCCTCCAACCTTGCCAAGTCCCTTCTCATCCTTTCCACTCCATCTTGTGTATCAACCTGTTGCAGATATTTGTGTCATCTGCAAAGAGACATACTTTTCCTTCCAGTTCCTCTGCAATGTCACTTATAAAGACATTAAAAGGACCGGTCCCAGTACTGAACCCCGCGGTACCCGCTAGTAACCCTCCTTTCTTCACTGTCTACTCCAATTTACTACTACCCTTTGTGTCCTGTTGTCTAGCCAATTTTTATCCATGCTACCACCTTGGGACCCACCAAGGCTGGCTATCTTGTGTATTAATCTTTGTGTGGACTGTATCAAATGCCTTGCTAAATCTAGGTAGGCCATGTCCACAGCCCCTCCCTGGTCTACTACTTTGGTCACACAGTCAAAGAAATCTATTAGATTCATCTGACATGACCTTCCCATCGTGAATCCATGCTGCTTTGTGTCCTGTGCCCCACTGGCCTCTAGGTACTCAACAATTTTTTCCTTCAGAAGTGATTCCATCATTTTCCCTACCACTGAGGTCAAACTAACTGGTCTGTAGTTTCCTGCCTCTGTCCTGTTCCCACTTTTGTGAAGAGGAATTGCATCTGCCTTCCTCCAGTCCTCAGGTACCACCCCATCCTCCCATGATTTGTTAAAGAGAGTAGTCAGCGGTGTCACTAGTTTTACCCTTAGTTCTTTTAGAATTCTTGGGTGAATCCCATCAGGCCCCATTGCTTTGTCCGCCTTCAATTTTATTAGTTCTTTCAGAACCCTTTCTTCTGTAAATGGACTGGTATCGACCCCCGTCTTCGGAGTGTTTCTCTTGTTTGGTTTAGGTAACTCCCCCTCCTCTTCCTTTGTGAATACTGAGCAGAAATATTTGTTCAGTATCCCTGCTTTTTCACTGTCACCCTCCACCCACATTCCCTTCCCTTTATTAAACTTCAATATCCCTCCTTTGGTCTTTCTTCGGTCCCTAATGTACCTGTAAAAGGTCTTATCCCCCTTCTTAACAGAATTGGCTATCCTTTGCTCGGTTTGGGCCTTTGCTATTCTGACTGCCTTCCCAGCCTCTTTCTGCTTTAACTGATAAAGTTCTCTGTCCTGCTCCTTCTGTGTTTCCTTATATTTCCTGAATGCTGCCCTTTTCTCCTTAACCTTCCCTGCCACCTCTTTTGAGAACCATAGCGGTTTTTTCCTTCGTTGTGTTTTATTGATTTGCTTTACACAAAGGCTTGTTGCCTCTGTGATGGCTGTTTTGATCATGCCCCATTGTTCCTCCACCCCTCCTTCTTGCCTGTTTGCTAGTGCTTTTCTGAGGCACTCTCTCATTTTCCCAAAGTCAGCCCTCCTAAAGTCCAGTACTATTGCTTTTGTATGGCTTGATTGTATGGCTGTGTTTATCGTGAACCACACTGTTTGGTGGTCGCTTGTTCCCAGATGGCTACCCACTTCTAAATCTGAGATTCTTTCTCCATCTCCATTTGAGAGTACCAGGTCTAAGATTGCTCCCTCCCGAGTGGGTTCCAATACTAGCTGTCTGAAGTATGCCCCCTGTAGGGCATCAAGAATGACCCTGCTCTTGGATGTGCCTGCAGCAAAGGTGCTCCAGTTAACATCTGGCATATTCAGGTCCCCCATCAACAATATCTCCCCTTTTTCTGCCATTCTAAGAAAGCCTTCTATCATTTCCTTGTCCATTCCCTCCCCCTGAGATGGGGGTCTGTATACAACCCCTATGCGGATTGTGGTGCCATTTCCTGTCTCCAGGGTGACCCAAAGTGCCTCATCTGCTCCCTGTTTACTCTTTAGTTCTGTTGCTTTGATCCCTTTCTTTACATAGAGAGCTACTCCTCCTCTTTTACCCTCCCTGTCCCTCCTGTAGATTGTGTATCCTGGTATGTTGACATCCCAGTCATGGTTCTCTGTGTACCATGTTTCTGTGACTGCCACAATATCCAGGCAACCCTCTTCCATCAAGGCCACTAGTTCAGGGAGCTTGTTACACAGTCTACGGGCATTGGTACTCATCACCCTCCACTTTTTGATAGCCTTACCTCTTTTAGCCCCATTTCTGTCCTTACTGCCTTTGCCTTTTTTTACATTTAAATCTGGGAGGGTGGGGTGTCAAGGAAACCCTAATGCCTCATTTTCTAATTTGTGTTGCTTTGTCCCTAACTGGAACTTTAACAAAGTTTTTTGCAACTTATTATAGTATATAGTTCAGATGTTATTGTGTATGAAAATTCATACACATCCAGATGCAGTTGTACCACAGTAGTGATGTCAGACTGTTGCTGTATCACAGAAATGATGTCAGAATATTGTTGAACCACATTAGTGATGTCAGAATGTAGTCCCACAGTAGTGAAGAAAGAATGCTGTGTTGTACTTCAATATAAAATGGGCAATGAAATTCCTGTGTCCTGATTGGCTGAGACTGGTTCTAGCCATGGCAGCAAGAGAGCACCACCAGTGGCTAAAAACAAGTCTGTGCCAACCAAGGCAACTCACAGAATTAATAAGCCACTTACTTCCTAATTTCCATCACAAACATGGCTGCAACTTTTACTCATATATAAAAAATTTCAGCCAGGACCTAAAAATTAAAATCCATTAAATTAAATAAAGTAAGTAAGTAATTTTGCGTTATTTTCACTCAAGATCCCCTCCTTACACACATACACAAATTTAAAACAATCAAGTACTATTCTGAGTTTCCATTGCTGGTGTTTCTTTGATGACCATGAAAAATTCCCTTCATGTCCTACCAGTTTGCCAGAGAACTCCCTGCTCTTTAAAATAAAATTGAGATTCTGGCTCCATTTGAGGCCTGTGTGTGCATACCAGTGTAACTCTGAAGAATTTTGAATTTGTGCATTCCATGTTACAATTCCATGTGTGTGTGTGTGGGGGGGGGCATTCTACTTCTGAAATGCAGACCTTTGAATTCTTCTATTCTATGGTAAACTATCACACAATGTAGTGAATATGAAGAAAGACATTAGAAAGAAAGACTGACAGGTGAAAAACATCTCTGAAGGGACTATTTCATATTATTTAGTAACATTTTATTATATTTTTTGTGGCTTTGAAACCTTTTAGCGAGTTTGTTTTTCAACAGTTGCCCACAGGCCCATTTTGTATAAGCAGTAAGGCACTTTGGGGATATTGGTGGAACTAGGTTTCCCCCCACAGTCAGGGGACTGAAGGCACTCAGCTCTGCCTCATGCCTCACTATACCCCTGACCCTGGGGGAAACCTAGTACCACCAATGCCCCATTGTGCCTTATTGCTTAAGTAACTAGGTCACTACTGTGGCACAGCAGCATAGAATCTTGCGACAATTAAAATTCTTTCTACTTACTTGCACTGCAATTCCTCATAATGAAGGTATCAATAAGACTGAACATATCCCAATGGAACTATTTGACGAACTACTAGAGAACAGTGGTGGGATTCAAAAAAGCCTTGGATAAGCACAAGGGAGTCATAAGGGGTAGATAAGGGGTGGAAGAGAAAGTGTCATAAACCTGGAAGGGTCTGCAGCGAAAGCAACTCAACGAAAAAGAGCATACTGGATGGGCTAGGCATCCCTCATCTGCTGTCAGTTTCTATGTTACCAGCTCATGTAGACATTAAACTAAAATGGTGTGATGTTTTTTCTTTTTAAATCAGTGTTTTTATTTTTACAATTTAAATTGCTGTATTGCACTTGAGGGTCCCCACTCATTAACCTAACCCTTTAGAATGCTGTCAGGCAATCTGAATATTCCACTTCCAGTCATTGTTTTGCCATTAAAATAACTGTGTTTGTGAGGATGGACTGATTGCTCTTCTGTCATACATGATAATCTCCATTGCATTTTAAGCGCTGAGGCAGAATTATATGAATTCTGTTCCTTTTTTAGCATGGACAATAAGACCGGCTTCTAGACTGATCTCCTCTGGGACAGGATTACCTAACTCCCAAGTGACCTGTTCTGTTTGATGATGCTCATGTTACCAAAGCTGCCTATGGTCTTCTGTTCTGTCAGTCATGTACTTTGTGGTCAGACACAACTGGAAGTCGGCTGCTGAAGTACTCTAACGAAGTGCTCAGCATCATAATCTGCAGCTGCGGGCTAATAATGACAGTTACTGATACAACACAGAGCCATAAAGACAGTACTCATGCAACAATAGGTATGGTACAGTGCAGGGCAGAAATGATAGGATATCTGGCATAAACCAAGCCAGAGGAATAGAAAATAATAATGGTACCAGTGTGGCACAGTTGGTAGTGCTCTAAGTCAGGAGGTTGTAAGCTCACATCCCACACTATACACATGGGCTCATATCCAATGACAACACAACTGTGTAGGACTGGAAGGTAGCTACCTAGTCAGAAATGCAATCTTCAAATGAGATACTAAACAAAGTTCTTTTCTGTGCATCTCTCGTGTTTGTCTAGGTAGAAGTAAAAGATCTCATGACACTTTTTGTATGAGTATGTGTTTATCCCAGAGTTCCTTGGTTTATTTATTATATTTAAAATCTGGAGACTGGAGCTCATTTCCAGGTGTGACCCAGTGGAGAGAATGCAACAGGAAGTGAATTCCAATAATAAAGTGACAACAACAGGTGCATGAATGTGTACAATAATTGTCACAGCACAAGTAATGAATTTCAGAGAAAGACAAAAACAATGTGAAAAGTGTACATGCACATTGGTCGTGGGGTAGCCAGGTTGAGAAAGTAGCCAAGATGAGAACTGAAAGGCTGTTCCACCAATGTCGAAGAAGGCATTTGCATAGAACCAATGAGGCTTAAAATTCAAATTATAGAGTACATTGAGTTGTATGCTATCTACCTGCGGAGGCAAAAAAAGGGCAAAACAGGTAAATTAGTAGGAGGGATGGATCAGACATGGACAGAAGAGGAAGAAATGTATCTGCAGGTGCATTCTTTGGTGAAGTGTGTCAGTATGAGTGGTTTGAGAGAGTGACGGGAGGAAGAGTGATGGGGGTAGGGAGGCTGTTACAATGTGTAGGAATGCAGATACAGAAAGCAGACTGGCCTGCTACAGGTGTACTGTGAGGCATATGAATGGAATGAACAGCAGATGAATGGAGGGAGTAAGGGGAAGGGATGGCAGGGCCAAGGAAAGAGGAGAGGTAAGTGGGAATAGTGGTAAGCCAGTATTTGGTCATGAAGGAGGAATAGTGTGAGAGATGCCAGTGATCATGAGAAGGAAAAAAATGAATTAGCATGCAGAGAGCAGTTATGGGTGACCGATGGAGCACAAAGGGCAAACCACCACAAAAAAATGAAAAAGGGGACCAAGCCTGGCAAGTGTAGACTTTGAGGCAATGCTGTAGACTACATCTGCATAGTCAAACACTGATGAAATGATCTTAAGGATGATCTTTCAGTGGACCAGGAAAGTAAGGCAGGATTTGTTATGGTACAGCATACCAGGTTTAGGATGAAGTTTCTTGTGCATGGTGTCAATATGGGTGGAAAAGCTGAGATTCTAATACAGCCACATCCTTAAGTCCTTGAAATGGGGTACTTGTTAAAACAGGTTGCATTCTAGAATTGAGAAAACAGGTGTATGCTGTCAGTGGTGTAAATGGGGGGAACGTGGGGGAACTCAGTTACACGAGTGAAAATCAAAGCCTGACTCAGTTCCAGGAGCAAACTGGGAAAGAACTGCTCTTGTGTAAAAACGCACACCTAAACTCAAAATAAAACTAACTGAGGTGAAAACATGCTAAAAATTACAAACTAAGATATAAACATGCAAAAAAATGACTAGAAGTTTAAAAATAAAATATAATAATGAGGAAACATGGCCCTAGACCTAAGTCAGGTATATTTGATCCAACATCAAAAGTAGTGGGTTCCCCAAATGAATTGTTTTCCATTTCCAGCACTGTATGTTGGAACCTTACTCATCTTTGTCAGGTGCCGAATGTAAGAGAGACCTTTTTTTGGCATTTAGTGAGAGGTGTTTTTTTATGGAACCAATGCTGGACATTGTCAAAATCACATTGGAGTGAGGACACCAACCCAGGGACCGAGACACCTGAAAGAAATAGAACTGTGCCATCTACATACATGTGTATGTTGGAAGAGACACAGGTGGAAGGAAAGTCATTTAAGAAGATGGAGAAGGCCGGCCCAGTGGCACAGAGGGTTGAGGTGCTGGACACCACACCTCGCGCCATGCCAGGAACCCGGGTTCGGGAATGAGCTTGGGTCATCGGGGGTCAGCGGGGAAGGGGGAGAGGATGTTGATTAACTGCTGGCTGTCAGCTTCCCTCCTTAGGAGGGTTCAGGAGGGCTTCTTGGTGCTTGGCTGCACCTTAGTGGAGGCTGGGTGGCAGTGTAGCATCCGAGCAGTCCCGACACTATGTCAGGGAGGGTGGAAGGGGTTGTCTACTGGAGCTGCAGTGCGCATGCATGTCTCCACATGCATGCATCACAGCTTCTGGGGCCCTGGGTAACTAAGGGGAGAAAACGGTGGTAAGGGTGGCAGATGGTAACAGTGGCCTGCTGCAGTGGATATAGGAAATGTACAAAAAAAAAAAAAGATGGAGAAAAGGACTGGACCAAGGATGGAGCCATGGGGACACCGGGACTTGATGGACAGCGGATTTAAATAAGGCATTACCAACTTGGACTGACTGGACTGACCTGAGAGTAAGGCTGGGTGGACTGTTCTGCCTGAGATCCGAACCCCTAGATGGAACCCAAAATCCACAAACCCGGATAAATACAGACTTCACTGCAGAAGTCCGATTCTGGGTCCATGGAGTGTCATTTAGTGTACTGTTGCCATAGGGATGCTGTCAACATGCTCACCCCACATACAGGCAGCCAGCAGCATCCAATCAGGCAACAGATCAGGATAGTCAGTCACGTGATGCACTCACAGTATATAACCATAGATAGTGCACAGTGCAGGCCCAGAGCGAGTTGGAGGATGGTTGGAGGAGTTTGTGCTGCTGCAGAGTAGAGCTGGCAGAAGTTGAACACTGCAGAGAGAGAGAGAGAGAGAAAAGAAAGATACTAAATAAAATAGAAAATTAAAAAAATATATATTTTTGAAGTGGAGTTGGAGGGGAGGAAATACAGAGAGGAGAGAGAGAGAAAAGAGACTTACTGGGGCAAGGGGGGAGAGAAAGTTATCATCAAGGGAGGGGGAAACTGGAGAGGAATCCAAGGAGGGACTGAGAGGCAGGAGAGATATTGGTGGGTGGCTGCTGGGGGGGGGAGCAAGCAAGGCAAATACAAAAAAGGCAATATGGCAGTGTACTACAGGGCAAGAACAGGCTGGCAAAATAAATCTTTGACTTGTGCCATCCAGAAATTGAATCCAGAAGATCCTCCAGGTGAGAGAGAGAGTGAGAGACTACTAAAAATCCCAGATAAAAGTTTTTTGTTTTCTTGGCCTCAGACAGTGTGGCTGTGTTGTGTTGGGGGGGCAGGAGAAATTTAGCAGTCCCAGAAATCCTAAATAAAAGTATCTTTTTTCCCCTGGCTTCAGTGTGGCTGTGTGTACAAGGCAAAGGCAGGCTGGCAAAAAAAATCTTTGTCGTGCCAGCCAATCACAATCACTTGTTAACGTTCATTCACAATTTCATGTATTAAAAAACAATACTGTTCAGACAAACAACATACAAGTTGATGCGCTTGTACTGCTAGCTTTTGGTGGCCTGGGGGATAATCTGATTTTGTGACTCGTAGCAGTCTATTTACACTACAACACAAGTAAAGTACATACAAGTGTCATCATCATCATCACTCCCCATTATTCCTCCTTATCATTAGTTTCATAGTACATCATGTTAGATTATGTATAAGCATTAACCAACTCTAGTGTGGGACTGTGCTGCATGCGGTTATGCACTAGATGTGTCTTCAACTTCAATTCAAATTCTGAGGCACACTTAACAGTTGCTGAATTTGGTCACGGAACAGTAACTGTAGGAGTCAGTCAGGTAATCTTGGAAGGAAGTGGTTATGGACTGCTGTGTTGCCTGGTGTGCTGTGTACAGTAACAAGTCACTACAGTAAATTTGTCTCTGGCCTGTGGGCATGGGTGGGAGTCATCAGAAGCACATCATGTTAGTTAGAGGGATCTTTTTTCACAGGTTAGAATACTAAGAAAAAATGGATCAAAGTGTTGATGAAGCGCATTCCATTTCTCAGGTGGGCAGTGGCACTGCAAAAGACAACAATCAACCTGAAAAGAGAAAACAAAATCAAACCCCCAAAAGTGATTTTTTCACATCTAAGGTTTCATCTTCCAAATTAATGTTTATGTAACCCCCCACCATTCCCTTATTTAACCAGCAGACACACCTCCCATAGTCTAGGGGAAAAGAGAAGGGTGGGGGTTGATTGCCACCATAGACAAGGTGGGATATGCAGAAGGAGTAAACATTATAAAACACATACCAAGTGTGGCTACTAGGCACACACTTGGTGGGACCAATACCATGGCTACAACCCAGATCCCAGGGAGAAAACATTTGCTCAGGGCTATGCTAGGTTTGCACTTCTAGACAGGGTACCTGGGGAGGGGCCTAAGACAAGTAGCACACACAGTATCCTTCTCAGAGGTGCTGCCTGTCAATGGCATGAGTGAGGCGAGGGTACTTTGCACCATGCAGTTTAATGAATGGTTGAAAAAATGGTGTGGAGCACAGGGGTTTGGCTTCATTGGGGACTGGGGTTCCACCTGGAGGGACACCAGCCTATACTGGCAGGATGGTCTGCATCTGTCCAGGAAGGAACAAGTTTTTCAGCAATCGGTTTAAATGCTTCATTGGCAAGCTTTTAAACTAGTCAAGGGGAGGCACTGATAAACAGCAGGAAAATCCCAGCCTCCCCCTACAAAACAGGGTACTAAATGAGAAAAAGACCAAGGTAGAAAGGTCAGTGGGGGATGCTGCAACAGAAGGTAAAGCCATCAAAAAATGGAGAGCAATGAGTACCAATGCCCGTAGTCTGAGCAACAAGCTTCCTGAATTAGTAGCCTTGATGGAGGAGGAACATCTGGATATCGTGGCAGTCACAGAAACATGGTACACACAAAACCATGACTGGGATGTAAACATACCAGGATACACTATCTATAGGAGGGACAGGGAGGGTAAAGAGGAGGAGTAGCTCTTTACATAGGGAAGGAATCAAAGCAACAGAACAAAAGGGTAAACAGGGAGGAGAAGAAGCACTGTGGGTAAATTTGGAGACAGGCAATGGCACCAATACTTATTAGGGGTTAGAACAGAGTCCTTCTCTAGGGGAGGAAATGGACAAGGAAATGATAGAAAGTATACTTAGAATGGCAGAAAAAGGGGAGATATTGCTGATGGGTGATCTGAATATGCCAGATGTTAACTGGAGTGCAGTTGCAGTAGCCACTTCTAAGAGTGGGGTTATTCTAGATGCCCTACAGGGGGCATGCCTTAGACAACTAGTATTGGAGCCCACTCGAGAGGGAGAAATCTTAGACCTGGTTCTCTCAAATGGAGATGAAGAGAGGATCACAGATGTAGAAGTGGGTAGCCATCTGGGAACTAGCGACCATCGAACAGTATGGTTCACAATAAACACAGCAATAGAGTCAAGCCATACAAAGACAAAGGTACTGGTTTTTAGGAGGGCTGACTTTGTCAAAATGGGTGAGTGCCTAAGGAATGCACTAGCAAATGGGCAGGAAGGAGGGGTGGAAGAACAATGGGGAATAATAAAACTGCCATCACAGAGGTATCAAGCCTTGTGTAAAGCAAATAAACAAAAACAAATGAGGTAAGAAACCACTATGGTTCTCAAAGGAAGTGGCAGTGAAGGTTCAAGAGAAAAGAAAGCATTCAGGAAGTACAAGGAATCACAGAAGGAACAGGACAGAGAACTATATCAGTTAAAGCAAAAGGAAGCTGGGAAGGCAGTCAGATCAGCAAAGGCCCAAACTGAGGAAAAGATAGCCAACTCAGTTAAGAAGGGGGATAAAACCTTTTATAGGTACATCAGGGAGCGAAGGAAGACCAAGGGAGGGATAGTGAGGCTTAATAAAGGGGAGGAAGGGTGGGCAGAGGGTGACTGTGAACAGGCAGAGATAGTAAACAAATATTTTTGCTCAGTATTTACAAAGGAAGAGGGGGAGGTACCTAAAACAAACAGTAGAAACACTCTGGATACAGAAATTGATACCAGCCCATTTACAGAAGAAAGGGTTCTGAAAGAACTCTTAAAACTGAAGGTGGACAAAGCAATGGGGCCTGATGGGATTCATCCCAGAATTCTAAAAGAACTAAGGGTAGAACTAGTGACACCACTGACTACCCTCTTTAACAAATCATTGGAGGATGGGGTGGTACCCAAGGACTGGAAGAGGGCAGATGTGATTCCCCTTCACAAAAGTGGGAGCAAGGCAGAAGCAGGAAACTACAGACCTGTTAGTTTAACCTCAGTGGTAGGGAAAATGATGGAATCACTTCTGAAGGAAAGAATTGTTAAATATCTAGAGGCCAGAGGGCACAGGACCCTAGAGCATGGATTCACAGTGGGAAGGTCATGCCAGACAAATCTGATAATTTCTTTTACTGGGTGACCAAAGTAGTTGATCAGGAGGGCTGTGGACATGGCCTACCTAGACTTTAAGGCATTTGACACAGTCCCACAAAAGATTAATATACAAGTTAGCCAGCCTGGGAGTGGGTCCCAAGATGATAGCCTGGGTAAAGAATTGGCTGGAGAATAGGACACAGAGAGTAATAGTAAATAGAGTCCACTCTGAAAAAAGGGGGGTTAGTAGTGGGGTACCAGGGTTCAGTATTAGGACCAGTCCTCTTCAATGTCTTTATAAGTGACATTGCAGAGGGACTGGAAGGAAAAGTATGTCTCTTTGCAGATGACACAAAGATCTGCAACAGAGTTGATGCACAGGGTGGGGTGGAAAGGATGAGAAGGGACTTGGCAAGGTTAGAGGAATGGTCAAATGTATGGCAGCTTAGATTCAATGCTAAGAAGTGCAAGGTAATGCACCTGGGAAACAAAACCCAGGGAAGAGTACACAATGGGGGTGAGACTAACAACAACAAAATGGAAAGGGACCTGGGGGTAGTCATATCAGATGACCTAAAGGTGGACAAGCAATGTGAGAGGGCAGCAAGAAGGGCTGGGGGATACTGGGATGCATAGAGAGGCATCACCAGTAGAAAACAGGAGTTGTTATCCTCTGTACAGACAGCTGGTGAGACCCCATCTGGGTACTGCGTGCAGTTCTGGAGACCAGTCTCCGCGAAGAACATAGACAGGATGGAAGCTGTCCAGAGGAGGCAACTAAATGGTGCAAGGTCTGCACCGGAAGACATATGAAGAGAGACTTAGGAGCAATATGTATAGCCTCCGAGGAAAGGAGGAGAGGGGGGGACATGATAAAACTTTCAGTACCTCAAGGGAATTAACAAAGTCCAAGAGGGTAGCATCTTTCAAAAAGGGTGTGCAAGAACAAGAGGCACAATTTGAAGATAGAAGGGGCAGCTCAGGAGGTAATTTAAGGAAGTATTTTCCACAGGAGATTGGTGTGGATGTATGGAGCGGCCTTCAGAGGATGTTATGGAGTCACAAATAGTGGTGGAATTCAAGCATGCATGGGACAGTCATAAGGTAATTCTAGGGGGTGGGAGTAGGAAGAAGTAGGCTGCTGGTTAAGTAGGATCTGCAGCTTATCCATCAGGTAGGGAAATGGGCAGACTGGGTGCGCCAAGCGGTCCTTATCTGCCGTCAAATTCTATGTTTCTATGTTTCTATGTACCCAAGTAACTCCACATGGGAAGCAATAACATAAATATCCATACCAGCTGGGATTCTAGAGTGTGGCTTTATTCTGTAACAAAGTAGGAACATCCAAAGCAATGATGGACCCCCGAAGGTTACACACACAGTAAATGCAGACATCTGAGGTACAAAACTCCAAATTTCCCATATAGCATAGGATGACTGTAGAAATTGTGCGCTAGCCACTGGTAACACACACCAAGCAAATTCCCTTGACTAGGCACATGCAGCCAGTACTTGAAAGTCCTATATGTCATAGGATTTATTGTGGTATCTGACCACGTCTGAGCACTAAAAGCTCAAAATGGAGAAAAACCCACTCACTGGGGTAGAAGTTTCTTCAGGCATTGGCCCCATGCACTGACAGAAAACTCAGGTGCCCTTCAGAACCCAGAGCACTAAACTGGTTACTCCAGATGGGGGGGTCTACCACCTTTTGTTTCTTAGTTCATATTCGACCATCCCTCTGGAAAAATACACCTCACATTGTACCAAAAGCTACTGTTGATGCTCTCTAAAAATGTATTTCACACTTAACATCAGCACAGAACACCACAGGGGTGTCAAAGGTAAAAGTTCTGCTCACATTGATGGTCACATACTGGACTCCACTGAGGACAGTCAACTTTTAAATGTCTTAGTTGACAGGGTCCCTTTGTCAGAGAAGTTCACCCTTAAAATGCATGTACTCCTGGGCAGACTCAGACAAAACTTAAGTACTCGCTAGATGTTGACACACAAGGCAGCTTCACAATGTCCTGGTAGGATCAGGCGATTGATCCTAACATCCTGGCAGCCTGCCCCATTCCACCTGGGATGAAGAACAGGCAATCCCTGGAGACGGTTTCCACTACTTAGACAAAGATGGAAAATCTGGTACTCTACTAAGGTGAGAAAAACTGAAACACTGCAGCTCTCTGTCAGAGCTGCTACTGGAACTGCAACTGTACTCTGCAGACTCCAGCCAATAACTGACTACAGGATTCTAAATTCCCCACTCACAGCAACTACTGTGTAGCTGATGCTGCTGTGAGAGTTCTAAGGTGACATCACCTCTCCAGTTCCCAGCTGAGACCAGAAACAAAAGGAGAGACAGAGTGAAATCCATTTACTGACAAATCACTAGTTGCCTTCCCTGCCTACCACTGATTCTAAACGGGATGCTTGTAACCCCTGGGAACAAGGGGGCTACAGTTGAATCCAAAAAAGGTGAATGTCTCGGATATTCATCAGTCACAAGAAAAAAAAAAGTTATGTAGTTAAAAAAAACAAAGGGTTGGTGGACCATCTGCACAGGCACCCAAAGGTATGGAACAATTGCATACTATGCTACTGACAGTCTCTCATCTGATTCTTCTGAGGTTGAACCCAGCAAAGGTAATAATAAAGATGGAGAGAATGATCAGGCAGCACAAGGTTTACTGGAGGGGATGGAAATTGCAGATGAAGAAGAAACAGACAGAAATGTTTTGGTTGAAGAGGGGGCAGTGGGAATAAACCACAAGAGGAACAGGCCCAAGAAAAATCCAGGGATAGGACCCTGAAAAGGTGACTGAGGTGCCATGCCTTCCTGGGAAAAAAATTTAAAAAAATATCATCTTTTGTTTGATCATACTTCTCCATTAGTGCTTCCAATGAGTTGGTAGCAGCATGCGCTATTTGTAAATGGACAATCAGCAGGGGTAAAAAGAAAGCAGCATTGAGAACTTCAGCACTGAAAAGGCACCTAGACAGATGTCATAACATTACTGAGAACTCCAGTTGTGAGTCTCAAAGAGAAAGTGACACTGGTAGCTCACTACACTCAGGGGTAACTCTCATAGATGAAAGCAGTGGCAGCTCCCGCAGCACTATTGAAACACCTCCACCACCACTTCCTCCCATTCAAAGGACTCCTCCAACTGTTACTGAAAGTGACCATTTGTTCAAAAGCCCTCCTCCTTCAAGGACACAGCTTATCATATCAGAACATAAGAGCATAAAGCCAAATATGCCGCAACTCACCCTGTTGCTGTTGCAATAACCAACAAAGTTTCAGAAATTATAGCTGTTGATTTGCTACCATACAACCTGGTTGAACATATAGGATTCAGGCAGCTGCTTGAGTAACTCAAACCCCGATATAGTATACCATCGCAGAAATACTTCTCGACAACAGGGATTCTAGATCTTAGCAATTTCGTATGTAAAAAATTAAGACATGACTTGTGCAGTGCGGAGGGGAGAGTGGTGCATCTCACAACAGATATTTGGACAAACTGACAGTCTGAACCCTTCATGTCTGTCACCGCACACTGGGCATGTTTCGATAATTCACTTGGGGCTGGGGACAGTGAAACATCACAGTTTGCTGTTGTAAAAATGTTTTATTTTCCATCTGAACATACCTCATTCAACATCAATGAAGAGCTCCAAAAACCAATACAGCAATGGTTCACTTCACAGGGACTGTCAGTTGACTTTATAATTGCAGATAATGGGTCCAGCATAAGAAAGGCCTTGGAGGAGAGGGGCTTTGTTCACATCTGCTTCTTTGTGCATTGCTAAAATTTAATAGTTCATGGTTTTCTCTATGACGACAGGAAGACTGACTCTCGATATCACTGCTAAAAGAATATGCACTCATTTCAGTCACTCATGCAAAGCCCATCACTTGTTTGAAAAAATACAGCAGGGCCACAGTTTACCTTTGCACAAACTGATCCAAGATATTTCTACTCAATGGCATTCAACCTTTTATATGTTCCAAAGGTTGCTGGAACAAAAAATAGCTACCAGGCAATATACCTAGGAAAATAAAATTGGTGATGCAGATGTCTATATCACTCCACCACAGTGGGCCATGCTGAAGTTTTTCATTGTACTGCTCCAGCCATTTGAGGAAATCACCAGGGAGGTTAGAGCAAACACAAAAACTCTCAGTCAGGTTATACCCCTAATAAAAATGTTTAAATTCAGATTGAATCTGATTAGGGAAAAGTTAGAGAAACAAGATAGTTCCATGATCACACAGACTGCCAATGGTGCTGCTGACACATGCAGGTTGCCCCCAGAATACAACAAGATCTAGCGAGACGTATGATCAAAAAAGTTGAAGAAGGTGACAAACTATGTAAAATGCTTCATTCTGAGTACTACATTAAAGCAACAATCTTGGACCCACAATGCAAATCAAAACAACTATTAACTGATGATGATGATAATACTTGTTTTGAGATAAAATAGAAATAATTGATGAGGTGCATGCAGTCATGGAACAGAGTACAACAGCAGCATCAGATTCAGAATCTTCTTCACAACACACACAGAATCCAGTGTCCCATCCTGTAGTGCTGTGGCATTTTCCCCCTCTCCCTCTTCCTCCTCAGCCACTGCAGCCGAATCTTCTTCTTCACCCCCAGCCAAGCATAGCACTGTCCCACAGTCACTTGGTTCAGCTTTATGTCTCTGGAGTTACTTACAAGATGTAATTGTAACACCTTCTTCATCTGCCTCTTATAACACAGCCTCATAACAAGCCATTGTTGAAATGTACCTGGCAGAGCCCAATATCGGCTGGGATGTTGATCCTTTGCAATACTGGAAATCCAAACAAAAATACAGTATGTGGCCTAGTTTAGTAAACATTGTAATGAAGTACATGAACTGCCCTCCGTCTAGCGTCTGTTCAGAACAATTGTTTAGTTCAGCTGGTAACATCATTACTGAGACACGACTCTGTTTGACACCAGAAAATGCTGAGTGCCTGACATTTTTCAAAGTTAACATTCCTTGCTTTAATTTCAAATATGATACCTGAATAAAACATACACTGACTGCTCTGAACAGACCCAATCCACAAAATACTTTCAAGAATTTGTGCCTGTGGTGAAAATCTTTTGTGAATAGGGTCTACTACATGAGGTAGCAATTAATTGCAACAAGTCAGGTCAGGATGGACTAGGCCAGGCCACTATTACTTGAATGATCACATGGGCAGCACGGAACAGAAAAAAAATTATAACATCAGTGGGTTCATAGTCCAAATACAGCAAACAACTGCATTTCGTGTCACAAACCTACTTGGTGGTACCAGGAACCACTGTCTGATCTAGAAGGTAGGATACTGCTGTCTGCTACTAAGACTATTATCACTTTTTGTCCTCATGAGTCACGACTACTTCTTGTCACTTTTTTGCCCTCAGCAACTGATCCATTCCTGACTGTACTGTTTTAATTTTCATACAGTGCATGACTTAGCAGATGCCTGAAATCCAGAAGCTGAATACTTTTTGTATAATATATTTCTCACATCCCCCATATTTGGCTGTGATTACTTCACAGAAAGAAATGCTACTAAATTCATATAATTTCTTTATTGTTTGTGTGTGCGTGGTATGCTAGGCTAGCCTGGCTACATCTTGCTTACAGTAACTGGGCTAAGATTATATTATTGTATTTTATTTTTGATACTTAAATTACCTGGCTGTGGCTGGCAGCAATTGTGAAACTAGCAAGGATGTAATTGTGTTGTGTGTCACCAGGCCTTCAGGTAGCAGTGGCAAACTTTTTTATGACTACACTGCACTTGACCGATGCGATGTGTGACTGGCTGCCTGCCTGGGTGGAGATCACTATGTCTTTTGCTTTTCTTCTTTATGGATTCAGGATGTTGATCAGATTCAGTAGAAGTAGTCATAATACTAGAAAACATTACCACTCTTGGACCAGGTAGTACATCGGGACATGCGAAGCAGTTGCATTATTCACATGGGTAGGGTGGGTGGGCTCTTAGTGCAGCTCATTTGATCATTCATATCCATTTCTTTGGCCTGACAACTCTGACTGGAACATCCGTCAAAATAATACCCACACAGCACCATTAATAAAAAAAATCTTAGCTGCCTGGCAGTGCCTGCAGTGCTTGGTGGTACTATGATATAGGTATTTGCATCTGTCTGTCTCTTTCTCTCTCTCCATCTCTTTCTGTCTCTCACAGCACACTCATGTCATGGACCCGAGCAGGATATGCCACCATTACACACCAGCCATGAAAGGACTAGTAGTGAATGACTGCTTTTCCTTTTAGCAGTTTTACATTCATTTTTATACAAATAATTCATTAAATTATTTCCTTTGGGCCTCTGTGTCAAATGTGACCAACTTTGGCAGCTTTTATGCATTTTTTTTCACATTTTTTCAAATATTTTTCAATAAGTCAGAACTAATTAGAACAAATCAGAACTTCCCGTGTTCTGGTTCTTATTCAATAAGGGTCAGAACTTCATTAGGTTCTCCCAGCCCTATCTGAGAGGTAGAATCATAATAATAAATAATAAGACCCCACCCCCTCTAATATGACCCTTTGAATTCCAGGTTTTAATCAAATGTGCACCATGGCATACATTGTACAATGCCACATGTATTGGAACTTCTCTAATTATACGCTCTTGTAATGTCTTGTATAATTCCTTGTTTTGTTTGTTTTCCATCTCATGCTTTTCCAATATGTATTGTTCTTCTGATGTGGAACCTATGAAATGAGTTTGTTCTCAAAAGTGTTATCTGAAATTGTAATAAATAAATAAATCAGTTATCAGGTCAGATAGACCTGCAGCACTTAACTTATTCAAGAGAAGGGGTAGGCCACAGTGTTTAAAGGCTTTTGCAAGGTCTATGAAAATGGCCGGAGTGAACTGGCTCTTGTCCATGCCTTTCAGCACAAAGTCAGTGAACCAAAGGAATGAGGAGATGATGGAGTGGTTCTTGTGGAAGCCTGAATGAAAAGGGGAGACTAAAGAAGAGGAGTTAAGGTAAGTGGACAGCCGGGAGAGAACACGTTTTTCCTGCACTTTAGCCAGGGCAGGAAAAAGTGAAACGGGAGGGAGGAGCAAGATGGACCGGTAGTTACTTGGGGAAGAAGGGTCACTCCTATTGAGGAGAGGGAGTACTTTAGCCTGCTTCCAGGACTGAGGGACAGATCCAAGTTGGAAAGAAAGACTGAAAAGGGAGGCGAGAGTGGCAGTGATAGCTTGTGCTGAGACATGGAGAAGATAAGTAAACAGACCATCCGGGCTATGCCCCTTAGCAGAATTAAGATACTAGGGGAGCAAGGGTGATCTCTATGGAGATGGAGTAGAAGGAAAAATATATTGGGACTGAGTGTGAAGAGATGCAGGGCATTTGGGGAGAGACATGGCAGACAGGAGGAGGAGAAGCCTTAATAACACTCTGCATGTGTATCTCAAGTGCTCAGTGAATGTTGTCCTTTCACAACTACGCTGTAACAATAATGATCTGCATAGTGCATTAAAATACATTGTGCATGAAAGGCAGTATATAATACCAAAACAATCATTCACTCACTCACTCACTTACTCACTAATGAGAGAAACCAGACAATTACAACATCAATGCAGAGCAGTGATAGCACAAACTGGAAACAATAAATGAAGTACATGGTAACAATGACAGAACATGACAAACACATATGGCAGTAATGATAGAAAGCAGGAAATAACACATGTTGTGCAGGGTAATAATGCCAGAACTTGGGCCATATTAGACACAATATTTTATTTATTTTTAAGTTTGCACATGGGGAAATCCACATTTATTTTGAAGAACCTAGTTTTCAGGTAGTCCCAGGAAGGACAGATACAGTAGCATGTTTATAAAATGTTTGTTTGATAGTCGGAGAAGCAAGGTGATACTGCCTCTATACAGATCCTTGGGGATACTGTGCTTAGTTCCTGAGTCAGCACATAAGGAAGGGCATAGATAGACCGGAGTCAGTGCAGAGGAGGGTCACCAAGATGATCCAGGACTAGTAACGCAGATACTGTGAGGAATAGCTGCTGGCCAAAAATACGTACTTGGAGGCCAGATGGAAAAGGGGAGGCATGATAGATGCATATATAAGTTTGTTTGTTTCAACTGTTTAACCAGGAGTAGCACACTAAGCTGAAAGCTTGTTTACAGGTGCGACCTGGAAACACAGGGAAGTTAAGTGACTTGCTCAGGGTCACACAGTATGCAAGTGGGAGCTGTGGGATTCAAACCCAGGTCTCCAGATTAGCACCTCAGAGCCTTAAACCACTGCGCTATACTGCCTCCCACAGTGTCTGAAGGGTACAAACAGGGTGAACAGCAATGACCTATTTGTAAGAAATGGGGATGCAGTCACTAGGGGCCATGATAGGAGGTTGATGGAGGACTAGTTCAAGAGACACAAGGTGATGTTTTACTTCACAGAAAGGGTGGCAGAGCCATGAAACCAACTGCTGGTGGAAGTGGTGGGGGCAGCTACCTTGAATGGGTTTGAACATGGCTGGGACAGGGCAAGTGGGCTCATGGGGGAGTACACAGGACTGAGGGGGTGAGGGTGTGGGGGATGAGGGAGAAACTCCACCAGTACAGTAGGTAGGTGGGTGAGATAGTATAGTATGGTCAGACTTGATGGACCCTTGTTTCCATCTGTTACCAGATTGTGTTTCTAAGGTTCCATAACAATTGTCGGTTACATACATAATGACAAAATTGTACTCAATAATTAATACATATAAAATTAAAAATACAAATACTGTTTACAATATATACATATATTAATGGAGTAAAGTGCACAGGCAATTGCCAAGAGGGCAGGAAGGAAAGGATGAAGATGGGGATCAGTTGGCCAGGGCAAAGGTATGTGAATACTTAGGAGGTGCACCAAAGGTTTGGGAGCAGGCACAGTTTCAGGACAATAATGATAGAACCTTGCAATAACAGACATAGCACTGTGAGATAGTGATGGGACCCAGAAAACAATAGACATAATATAGGACAATAATGACAGAACCTGACAATTAACACATAGTATGTGGGGGGTGCTAGAGAGCCATTAAGTAGGCAGGTTGTACTTAACATGGACTCTTACATATTGAAGTACTTAAGCACTGATTTTTGCCAATAATCGCACAATTACTTGTTTTTATGCAATGGATATAATTTCTTAGTGACTTAGTGAACAGGGACATACTAAATTTTATAACAGTCTGCCTGAAGGGAGTGCAAGGAGGAGATGTGAAACAACCCACACAGTAGCAACAGGCCCAAGAGGTCTCAGGTAGAACTAGAGCTGGTAAGCCTGGATCCCACCAGCAGAAACTTCTGTGGGTAAGTCTAGTGGAGTCCAACTGGGTGATGGACTGCAAGATAACAAAGGCCTTGCATTGTTTAGAGACCCATAAGGTTTGCCTGAAGATTTGGCTGTAACAGTGGATGCATCAGAAAAGAGAACCACAATGAACTTTACAGCAGTCACAGCACTCACACAAGAAAACACCCAGCTGAGGGAAAGGCTAGAGGTGTTGGAAAATGAAGCTTGCGCCTCCAATTTCAGGTTAGTGGGAGCTCCAGAGGAGGTAGACCAGAATATATTGACATTTTTCACAATTTGGTTGCAGAACACACTACAACTGCCAAAGGACTTAGATATAAAAGCACTGCAAAAGGCTTACCATATTAGCCCTCACTCAGTCTCAGTTGTTTCTAACCAGCCATAGAAACAGAAACACAGAAGGTGACGGCAGATAAGGACCGCATAGCCCACCTAGTCTGCCCCTTTTCCCTACCTAATGCAATGCTGCAGACCCTAGTTGATCTGTGGCTTACCCTCTCTTCCCAACTGTAAGAATACTCATGTCTATCCCATGCATTCTTGAATTTCCGTACTGTTTTCGCCCCCACCATCTCTGCAGGGAGGCACCATGCTGATCAGGCATATACCATTGTTTGAGCAACAGCGAATCCATAACAGCAACACAACCTGTTCAACATCCACAGTGTCAAATGGGTTGTCAGAATGCTGTATGGATACTGCAACTCCTGGTGTTGATTGCTTTCCCCATTGACCCCCCCCCCGGGTCTGAGAAGTGTGGGGGGGGTCAAAGCCCCTTCAAACAGTCTCAAAGTGCCCTGCACCGTGATGGTTGGCTGATACATTTGCCGGGCGATGTGCTCACCGTTGGCAAATTAGTGTCACTGTAAAGTCCGTCAACAACGTCTTCATCGATGAGACTTGGTGGAACCCTGATCAGGACCAGGAGATCAGATGTCCAAGATGTGAACCTTCTGCTAGCCAGAGCAGGTAAGGATGCATGTGCTTAACATCAGGTGGCCTTCATAAACCATAAGGCATTCTTCTGCTGGAAAACTTATTAAAGGGATACATTCATGCCTAGTGCGAAAGCTCTTTCAAACAAGGTATTAGGCTCAGGTGTAGCTTGAAAAATTTCAGGGATATAGACAACTGCATCTGTTTAACATTAATAGTATGTTGCAGCCATTTCTAAACTACATTGAGTCAAGTACATCTTGTTCCTCGATGACATCACAATGTTCTACAAATGACTGCAGTGTAATATTGATATTGAACGAACGCGGTCATTTGTATCTCTTGAGTGGTTCTAGCTATAGATGAGCCCAGGCAGATTCTGTCTGCTAGCACCTCCATGCCATGGGAATCACTCATTTTGTTCTGCTGCTGGATCACCTCCATATTATTTATGGGAGCAAGACTTTTCAATGCAAAGATCCCCAGGGTCCCAGCACATGGACCTGTTTAAATATGGGAGCGCAGAAATTCTGACCATGCGCCACTCTACTACAGCTTTCTGCAGGACAGTCACTCACAGGAGCAAGGGAGATAGTGCATCCCGAAAAGGGTAACACCCTTGCTCCTGTGAGCCATATCAGGCCCCCAGCATGCTAATAACTATATATGGAATGCAAGGCGCTATGGGCCTATTTGCATGCCATTTTGTACTCATTAGCAGTGCTGTACAATGCATTGTGTAGTTCTGTACAGATGCATTGTGCTGAGCTGTGCCATTGCCCCCACCCCCCAATTGCCATTCAGATACCCCTAAGCATGCTAGTAAAAGTATTCCTGGTATCTAGTGGCCCCCACTCCCAATCACCATTCGGATGCCCCTAAACATGTTAGCAAACATATCCCACCATTCAGAAGCCTCAAACATGTTAATAATAGTATCCCTGCTGCCTAGTGTCCCTCCCCCAATTGCCATTCAGGTTCTCCATACATGTCAGTAAAAGTATCCCAGATGTCCAGTGACCCCACACCCCAATCTCAATTTCAAACACCCTTCCCCATTCTGCCCACTCAGGTCCCTCTACACCCACCATCCCAGAGGCCCACCACTTACTCCAGCTGGCAGCTTCCTCCCTGTGACCAGCATAGCCCCTCCACTCACATCAGTTGGCCACTGTCTGAGTAACATGGAGCGAGTACCTACCCACTTGTCAATTACCTGCAGCAGGAGTAAAAGGTGGGCAACCAGGGGAGAATGCTAAGGGACCTGAGTGGGCAGGGTGGAGAGACGGGCTTGTACCCTGCAATCATGGGGTGGGGGTGTCATTAGACATCAGGGATGTGGGGAGGGACTACTAGATGCCAGGATACTTTTGCTAATCTGTTCAAGAGCATCTGAATGGTGATCAGGGGATGGATGCTACTAGACAACAGGGATCATTTTAATAAACAGTTGGGGGCCATCTGAATAGTGATGGGGCTGGGGGCAACATGCACACTAATAAGGGAAGTATTCTGGAAGCATTAAACAGGGCTATGATTTTGGCTGATTAGCACTTTCAAAACGTCTGCATATACAGCTGTGCTTTGTATACAGGAGGGCATCCCTTATAGATATAGATATTATAGTGGCACAGTAGTAGCCACTGTAGCTAGGGTTGGCAGGCCACTTCTATGTTAAATCACAAAGTTTGCACTTTAATAATTTTGCAACCGTTTGCCTGATTTGCCTGAAATTTTGCATGTGTGGTGTCCAACCATAGTTCTCTGGATCTGGAAAGTTTTCTTTCGGTTGGATGTATGGTTGTGGAACTGCAGATAGATATATAGATAGATGTAGATATAGATGTAGATTTATTTATTTATTTATTAAATTTTGATGACCAGGTAGGTCCACTGAGCCATGGAGGTCCCTTTTTCAGGGGCAATCCAGAGAGACGTAGTGATATAGGCAGTAAACAGGTACAAACGTGCATACAGGTTCAATAGTTACAGTTTTGTCATTGTTGATGTAGACATAGACATAGATATAAATATAGACAGATGTAGATGTAGAGATAGATGTAAAGATGGATGTAGAGATAGATATAGATGTAGATCTAGATATACAGATAGATGTAGGGATAGATGTAGAGATTGGTATAGATGTAGATGTAGATATAGATATACAGATAGATGTAGATGTAGATATAGATACACAGATAGATGTAGAGATAGATGTAGAGATTGGTATAGATGTAGATATAGCTATAGATATATAGATAGATGTAGTTGTAGGATACAGTAGATATAGGTAGATGTAGATAGTTGTAGATGTAGAGATAGCTATAGATGTAGATATAGATATACAGATAGAATTAGAGATAGATGTAGAGATTGGTATAGATGTAGATATAGCTATAGATATATAGATAGATGTAGATGTAGGATACAGTAGATATAGGTAGATGTAGATAGATGTAGATGTAGAGATAGCTATAGACGTAGATATAGATATACAGATAGATGTAGATATATAGCTATAGATATATAGATAGATGTAGAGATAGATATAGATGTAGATATGCATAGATGTAAAGATAGATACAGATATACAGATAGATGTAGTTGTAGAGATAGGTATAGATATAGATATGGTGATTGTGAAGAGAGTCGGACCAGCCGAGGAGCTACGCTTAATGCGTAACTCGCTTACTGCTTAACTGACACAGATCATACGTGTATGTGAAGGATGTAAGGATGGACAGAGTCTGTGTAGTGGGGGCACAGCCCCTGAAGGAAAGCTTATGTTCATTGATTAAGTCTGCTATTGTGTGTGTTTGCTTTTTGTTGCTCTTTTTCATGATTATTTATTATGGTATTTGTGTTTTGCGATGTTAAGCCAAGTTCAAGTATTCCCGATGGCTGGGGCACTTGGCACGCATGTTTCGCTGTGTAGACGTGTCGCTGCACCTACGTTTTCAGCGGAAGGCGGGGTGCAATTCCCGTAGCCTTTTACGCTATGCAATCTGGCTGGTCCGACTCTCTTCACAATCACCATAGATATAGCTATAGATATATAGACAGATGTAGAGATAGATGTAGGTGTAGATATAAATGTATTTCAGTTCCTGTACTACAGCCAGCATAAACTACAATCTGAATATTGACTTTGGCCGCATCTAGAATTAGCTGACTAAGAATAAACTAATTATGAAGATCTGGAAAACAAAGTCCATACAATTTGGCACTAAACAGCTTCATTACTGGTCTGAAGGTATCGTAGTCCATGGCCTAGATGGGTCAGTGATCGAGAGTGTACCTGTTTTTAAATACCTTGGTGTTACATCGGATCCTACGCTAGATGTCTCCCGACATATTGACTCTGCCTGCAAGTCAGTAAACTGCAAACTGGCTCTGGCTGTTCAGGTGAGAACCAGTGTACCATCAAGAGCTAGACTTTCCACTGCAAACAGGATCCTTCTTCCCAGCCTCCCTAATTGCATACCAGTATATCTAAACTCCCTCAAATCCACCCTGTTTAGGTAGGAGATAACCTACAATAATATCTGCCACTTTGTGCTGGGTGCTGCTCACGTCACACATTGCTGTACACTCTACTTCTCCCTGCGTTGGCTTATGCCATCTTACAGGCATAGCTTTGCCACTGGCTACTTTACTGACAAACTTATCAGAACAAGGATTCCATCATGTTTATTATTCATATTACAATCCCCTGTCACTCCCTATAGCCTTCGCTCCAGTGATGAGGCAGTGTAGTGTAGTGGTTAAGAGCACTAAGCTGCAAAACCTGGAGACCTGGGTTTGAATGCCACAGCCCCACTTGCATACTGTGTAATCCTAAGCAAGTCACTTAACTTCCTTGTGCTCCCAGGTTGCACCTGGAAACAAGCTTTGGCTCAGTGTGCCTTTCCTGGTTAAACAATTTCCCCTTCCCTTCCTTCTGCTGTACAAATATATGAAGAAGCCAGCAGAAGAAGGCCATTTGGTCTATCTAGTCTGCTCGTATTGCAGGGCCATTAACCAATTAATCTACTAATATGGGGCTTGTGGCATTTGGAGCCTGTGCTCCTAGGTTCTGGAATTCACTTCCTCCCTTGGTTAGGTGCTCACACTCTCATGGTCTTTTTAAATTGGCTTTCTTAGGCACTACCGTGACTTGTCTACCTGCACTTGTTAACTAATCTGTTGTTAACATGTATGTGTCAACTGGCCTCTACAACTGTGATGAAATGACTGATGTTTTAGTCATGTTTTGCTGTTATATTCAATGAAATCTTATTGTTAGCTTTTTTTTTTATCCTAGACTGTTCCTGAAAATAGGCACTTTTTTGCCTAGTGTACTAACTTGGTTATCAAAAACTATTCAGCTAGCTAGTTAACAAACTAACTAAATATAACTCCTCTGCAATGTTTCATGGCCTGGAGGATCTTTTTGGTGCTGAATATGCAATTTTCTGTGGCTCTGACCCCCTCCTCCAGCAGCCTCAGTCCACTCTGTCTGTTTAATAAGCCTTACATGTTTCTGCATGTCAGCCAGCTGGGTTCTCCTTTTAGCAGCCCCCCCCTTCCCCAAAGAAAGCCGAGTGAAGCAGACCAAACAAAGAAAAGCTGTATTTACAAGAGTGAGGTAAGACTGCAGTGCACTGCTCTAATCGTCCCTCCTACCATGCCAATCCAGCAGCTGCGTCTACATGGCCCCTGTCAGCACCGATGCAAGCGGCATTGGAGTGGAAGCCATGAGTTTAAGTGGCAGGCGGGTGTTCTGTGAAGTTTACTGTTAAGCTGTTTACTAGCCTGCAAGTTTACGGTGATGCAAGCGGTACTGCCTGTGTGTCCACACGGCAGCTTACACCGCTCACATTTCAACACATCCCCAATTCGGCAGGGACTCCAAAAGGAGACTGGGCATGAACTTATCATGATCTGGTAACTGTTCTCACTGCCAGATTTGCACAGCTGCAGCCCGGGTACTCCGGTCACTGCAGTGCAGATGTGGCAATGTAAATAGGCCTATAGAGAAAACTGTCACAGATGATAACAGTCCTTTTACAAGGTAAATGTGACATTTAATTCTGGGAGGATTCCAATCAGTGATTTAATGTGCTAAATATGCGTGTTTGTGCATGAGAAAATCTATGGTCATGAGGCATGAACAGTGCTGTGGTGCATGAATTCTGTTATATCCAGACTGTTATAATGGAAAATTACACATGCTTTGTACTATGGCAAAAAACATTGCCTGGGTATTACAGATACGGTATAGAACAATTTATTTATATTCGTTTCATTTTCAGTCAGTAATTGACAGTATCATCTATCAATTTTTTTAAGTTTTGAATTGATGTTTATCAATAAAATATAGCTTTTACAGAACAATTCTCTTTTTCTTGAATTACTTTCATGTGTCACATGGCAGTTCCTGGCTACGTGTAGCTCTGAGATGAATTGCAGCAATTTCTTTTCTTCCCTGGGTAGTTGGTGGGTGACAAACTGAGGAAAAGTACAGGCGAGCAGTATGGGGCAGGCATGGGTTTTTCTCCTGGGACCCGAGATGTGCTCCTCTGTTGCTGAAGTACAGTAAGCTGGGAGGCATGAGGGAGGTGAGGGGATGAAGTGTCTGTTCACTACACAAGGATCTTCTGATTCCAGGAAAGAGGAAGAAAGACATTTGATTTTATGTATCACCTTTCATACAATCTGAATCTTAAAGCACTTTACAGTTCAGGAAAGGGAGGAGAGAAAATGTTTACAGTTCAGGAAAGGGAGGAGAGAAAATGTTGCTGCCATTTGAGTGTACTGGGAGATCCAAACAGCACAGAGAGAAATGCTGGGGAGAGATTAGAGACTGGTTAAATACAGGAGTCCAAGACTGTCCTGGTGGCATTGGGGGTTGAGGCGCTGGACGCCACACCTCACTCCACGCCGGCGACCCGGGTTCTGGAACAAGCTCGGGTCATCGGGGGTCGGAGGGGAAGGAGAGGATTGAGCATATGCAGGACTGTTCCCCTCTCCTGATGAGGGTGGGTGGATGACTCCTCGGCATGAGCGGCTCCTAGCGAAGACAGGGAGGCACCACAGTCCGGGGATCACGCTGATGCAAAGGGAGGAGCCTCAACAGATGTCCGCGGGCAGGGTGCATGAGCACACCCGGCCACACTGGACGCCATTGCACATCTGGGCTCCTAGGGGGAGCTGTCATGAACAGGGAAAACAACCGTTGGCTGGGGGGGTAGACATCGCCTGCCCCCACCTCCAAGACTGGATCCTGCCCACTGTGGACCTGATCTCTGCATCACCTCCACCAGTGGTAGCGCCAAAAAAAAGTGCCAAGGAGCAGAAGGCGGCCCCACTCCAGGGGGTGGATTCCAGGGGGATTGCTCCATGGGTGTGTCGCAGGTGTGCCGAAGACCAGGAGGCAGATGGGAGGATTTCAGGTAGGAGGGGAACAGGTAGGCTGACTGAAGGGGCCTCAGCCAGTGGCGACGGGAGGAAAGAAAGTTAAAAAAAAAAATACAGGGGTTGTAGTATTTAAAAAATTGGGCAAGTGCAGCTGTCTGCACTGCACTAGCTCCTGTGCTCCCCCCCCCCTTCGATATTCAGATGGCTAGCACTCGCCAATAGAGGGTGCTACCTAATTGAACACCGGTCCATGTTGACACAGCAATAAGTGAATCTGAGCAGCCTTAACATGGACCAGGGCTGCATATGGCCCAAAGGGATAGAACTGCCCAAAATTAGACAGTGCCAAGTCCCCTGTGGGCCACATTCAGCCTGAGCATGTAAATGAGCTCACTGGGCATGCAGGGGGCTAATGGGCCATTTGCATACCCATTATGGGCTCATTTGCATGGGGTGCAGTAGCTCCTTAGTGCCCGTATCGCCAAGAAAGGACAGAACTGGTAGTCCAGTGGTTTCCCCTAGCCCTGACCCCCAGTATATTTGTTTTAGAGAACTCCTTGGTGTACAGTGGTCACCCCACCCCCTGATTCCCCAGTATGTTTGTTTTATAGAGGTTCACCCATGATGGTGCCTTGTTAAGAACCGTGACACCCTTTAGGGTGATGGCATTATGCCACGCAGACTAAGGGCACAAGGCAGTGGGGCACAGACACAGACTGCGTCACTGATTTCCATTGGGTTTCAATGGGGGACTTTGCCCCCAGTACCCTCCCTTAAAAAAATATAATCACCTCCACCACTGGCATATTGGGGTGGAGGCAGCAAAGTGAACCACACCCAGAAGTAACAGGCACCCAGATCCCTTGCACCCTAATCACGGCACCCTAGTCACGGTACTCTAATAATGAGATACCTTTAGAGAACCCCCCCCGGCGTCCAGTGGTCACCCCACCCCCGATTCCCCAGTATGTTTGTTTTAGAGAACTCCCTGGTGACCAGTGGTTCCCCCCAACCTTGATCCACCAGTATATTTGTTTTAGAGAACACCATGGAATCCAGTGGTTCCCCCCAAACAGATTATAGCACCCTGCCCCAACCATCTGCTCCCCTCAACTCTGGTGTCCAGCACTCACAGTGGAGTACAGCGACTGGCACAGACCTCCTTTCACCTCTGTGTCTGACTGCCATATGAGCTGTCAGTGAGTGAGTGAGTGAGTATAGTGTAGAAACAGCTGTTTTTACATTATGTGTACTCACTGACAGCTCATACAGCGGCCAGCCGTAGAAGTGAGAGGAAGGTTGAGCCAGTCACCATACTCTGCTGTGAGTATCGGATACCAGGGTGAGAAAGAGAGAGTGTGTGTGTGTGTGTGTGTGTGTGTGTGTGTGTGTGTGTGTGTGTGTGAGTAAAATGGGATGTCAGCTGGTGGGTCAGGAAGGAGCCATGTTTGAAACCATTAATGGTGTCTGCACCTCTACCAGTAGGCTGTTCCACTGCTCAACCACTCTGTGTAAAAGACAGTTTTCTCACAACCCTCCCGAATCTCTGCCCTCACCTCCCACTGGCTTTCACACATGTGCCTGTGTTATTGACTCACTATTACTGCTGAATGGAGTAGCTTGTTCACTCCTTTCATGAATTTGAAGGTTTCTATTGTGTCAGCCTTCCCACCTCTGGCCTCTAGTGAGTACATGTTCAGTGCCCTATGCCAGTCCTTGCAGGATCTGCCCTGCTGGCCCTGAATCATGTTTGATTACCTTACGTTGTACTGTTTTGAGCCTGTCTTTGTCTTTTAATATGTGGGAACTCCAGAACTCAGCCAGTATTTAAGATGGGGCCTCACCAGTGATCTATAGAGACATGCACAAACTGACTTTCAACACAAGACTGTTATACTTCTTGGATAGATGTGCTCAATATGAAGCAGTATGGATTGAAGCCCTTTTACTGAATACATGGAATGTTCTAGATGTCTTATTTAATAGAAATATATGTAACTCAAAATTCAAGTTCTTTAAATGAGCGATATAGTTTAATCAGATTCCTTTGTAGGCTAGACTCTGTAGAATCAGTATTCTTTGTCTATTTATTGTAGGTAGGTAACATTTTTATTCATTAAATAATGAATATGGATAACTCCACTGAGCAAAAGCTCATTTACAGTGAGGTTCAAAGTGCCAGATCCAGTTACTCTTACATTTGTTATACATTAGTCATATCAAAGACATTAAACACAACATATCACTCTAAGACTAAACATAACATTTACAGTAACAACTACATTTTCATATATCGTCACACAAACTTAACGAACATTACAGTCAATATTTACAAAATAAATCCAAATATATTGTACATAGTTATTTTCTGTTAATTGGAATGTTCTCCTTATTTTGTACTGTATTACTGAGTTGTTGAATGATCAGTAAGAACTTATAAAGTAGGAAAAAATGATGACTCCGAGGTCCCTTTCTTCAGAAGTTGTGCACAGCTTAACCCCTCCTATCCAATATTTTGTTCTGGGGTTCTTTTGTTGTTCCTTATATGCCTTGCCCTGCACTTTTTGGTGTGGAATTTTGAAAACCTTGCACCACATCTTTAACCTTTGCAGGTCCCTCTGCAACTCCCTTAACCCCTCCTCACTGTCTGCCTTGACACAGAACTTAGTGTCATCTGCGAAGAGGCACAGCTTGCCCTGTGTTCCCTCTCCTATATTGCTAATGAACATATTGAAGAGGGCTGGTCCAAGGGCAGACCGCTGTGGTACCTCACTTGTGACCTCCCTCTCCTCTGACTTACCTTCATTTACCACCACCCTCTGCTCTTCCCCCCGGCCAAATTTCCACCCATCTAACTAGGGTCTTCGATGCTCCCAAATCTTCTTCCAGAGGAGGTAGTGGAGTCAAAAACAGTGGTGGAATTCAGGCATGCATAGGACAGTCATAAGGCAATTCTAGGGGGTTGGGGTAGGAAGAAGTAGGCTGCTGGTTAACTAGGATCTGCAGCTTATCCATTAGGTAGGGAAATGGGCAGACTGGGTGGGCCAAGCGGTCCTTATCTGCCATCAAAATCTATGTTTCTATGTTTCTATGTTTCTAACTTCTTCAGCAACCCTCTGTGTATCGATCTGAATGCTTTGCTGAAGTCAAAGTAGAGTAAATCCACTGACATCCCCTTACCCATCTAAGAATACTATCAGGTTGATCTGACAGGACCTCCCAGCCACAAACCCATGCTGCTATCCTGGAGCCCAGTTCTCTCCAGGTAGTCCGGTTCCCCTTGACTAAAGTCTCCATCAGTTTACCAGCAGCAGAGGTAAGACTGACAGGCCTGCAGTTTCCCAGTTTCTCCTTGTCCCCTTCCTTGTGGAGCAGACCTATGTCCTCTACCCTACAATCTTTCAGGAACCACCCCTGACTGTGAAGAGCTACTGAACACCACTGCCAAGGGTTCCATCAGTTCCGATACCAGTTCCTTGAGCATCCTAGGGTGCATCCCTTCTGGCCCTGGAACATCATCTATTTTCAGGACTGCAAGCCCTTTCCTGACTCCTTCTCTTGTAATTGTCAGCTGCCCAATTTCTGGGCTCCCCCTTGCAGCAGCGTTTATGCTGCTTTCCCGAAAAGGTTAGCTAACCTGCATTGTGAATACCGGTCAGGAGATGGCAGAGGGAGGGGAGTTGCAGTAGCATTGCAGTGCCCACACCTGTTAGGTAGCAAGTCACATGTTCATTGTCAAGTGACTTGGAGTAGGAGTATATGGGGAAGAAAGCAGCAGTGACAGGATAGAAACATAGAAGTTGATGGCAGAAGGAGACTGCTAGGTCCATCTAGTCTGCCCATTTGTTTTAGACCTATTTTGACACTCCAGTTGCCCTTTGTAGTAAGGACTCCCTTGTGTCTATCCCATGCTTTCTTGAATCCCCCCACAGAGTTGACCCTCACAACCTCTTGGGGTAGGCTGTTCCAGGCGTCCACCACTCTTTCTGTGAAGAAAAACTTCCTGGTGTTGGTAGAGAACCTCCCTCCTTGCAGCCTGAGGGCATGTCCCCTGGTCCTGGAGCCCTTCTTGAAGTGAAAAAGTTCATGTGCCTGTACCTTGTTAATGTGTTTATGTACTTGAATGTTTCAATCATGTCCCCTCTCTCTCTTCTCTGTTCCAGGAAGTACATATTCAGTTCCCCAAGGATTTCCTCTTAGGTCATGTACTGCAGACCCCGAATCATTTTTGTTGACATTCTCTGTACTGTTTCCACCTGGTCAATGTCCTTCTTGAGGTGAGGCCTCCAGAATTGGACTCCGTATTCCTGGTGAGGCCTTACCAGCGATCTATACAGTGGTAGTATCACCTCTGTCCTCCTGCTCGTGACTTCCCTTCCAATGCAGCCCAGCATTCTATTGGCCTTCAATGTTGTCTTCTGACACTGCTTACCAACTTTTAAGTCATCTGAGATTACGACTCCCAGATCTCATTCCTGGTTTGAGGCTGCCAGTCTTTTGCCTCCTAGGTAATACTCCTTTCTTGGATTTTTCTTTCCTATGTGCATGACCTTGCACTTTTTGGCATTAAATCTCAGCTGCCACACTCCAGACCATTCTTCTAGTTTCTTGTGGTCAGCTTCCATCTTGCTTATTCCTTCTGAGGTGTCCACCCTGCTACATATCTTGGTGTTATCTGCGAATAGACACATCTTCCCTTCCAGTCTGTCAGCAATGTCTGCTATAAAAACATTGAAAAGCAGAGGTCCCAGCACTGAGCCCTGGGGCACCCTGCTGGTCACCCTGCCTTCCACTGATTGCATTCCATTAACTTGTACCCTCTGGGTTCTGCCTTGTAACCAGTTTTGTACCCATCTGACTACTTCTGGACCAACTCCTGTGTGGTCAAGCTTCTTTACTAGCCTTCTGTGTGGAACTGAGTCGAAGGCCTTACTAAAGTCTAGGTAGACCACATCTACTGCCCCACTGCTGTCCCCTATTTTTGTAGTGTAGTTAAAAACTTGAGCAGATTTGTCTGGCATGACCTACCTGCTGTGAAACCATGCTGTTTAGGGTCTTGTTGGCTGCTAGTTTCGAGGGGGTCTATGATGCCGGTTCGACAATTTCGTTGTCGAACAATATCACAGCGACAGCACCATGTTGACTGCAATTGCAGTCTGCACAGAGCCATCCATGGCTACAAGTGTTTTCTTCAGGGAGAAATGCCCCCCGAACCCCCCATTTAATTAACTACCTCTGAGTTGGAGTTGTGTCTGGGAGGGGGTGCAACACCCCTTGAAAGCAGTGCAGGGTCCCGCGGAGACAGCACAGTGACTTGTTGATGTTGCCACTGTACTGTCCGTCATGGTGCCGGAGTAGCTGCGGGGGATGTATACCATTTTGAGGAATGCTATGATCCTCTGTTTGAGTAATGTCTCCATTAGTTTCCCTATTATAGATGTGAGGCTCACCGGTCTGTAATTACTAGCCTCTTCATATCTGCCTGATTTGTGAAGTGAAACCACTATTGCCTTTTTCTAGTCTTCAGGTACTACACCGCTCTTCAAGGATTTCATGAATAGAAGTGCCAGAGGGGCCGCTAATTCTGCCCCCAGTTTCTTAAGGATTTTGGGGTGTATCACGTCTGGTCCCATGGCTTTGTCTGCTTTTAGTTTATTTAGCACCTCCCGTACTTCGGATTCTGTAAGGGACTCGTGTCTACCCCTGGTCCAGGGGTGCTGTCTTTTTTTAAGGGCTGGGCCATCCCCTGGGTCCTCTTTGGTAAACGCTGAGCAGAAGTATTTGTTGAGGATTTCGGCTTTCTCTGGGTCATGTTTGGTGCATTTCCCTTCTTCAGTAGCAATCTTTACTATCCTCCCTTTTGCCTTCCTACATTCCCTAATGTATCTAAAAAATTATTTGTCTCCTCTCTTTGCCCCTTCTGCTATCCTTACCTCTTTTTGGGATTTTGCCTTTCTAATTTGTTTCTTAGACTCTCTCATTTTCTCCTTTGTATGACTCCCAGTCTTTCTCAGTTTTGGTTTCCTGGTACATGCTGTACGCCATCTTTTTTTCTTTGACTGTGGTAGCCACTTCCTTGAAAAAAACATAGAGGATTTCTTTTTCATTTTGCTTTGCTGATCCATCTGGCACATTGATCTGTGGCAGTCTTTATTGCTCTCTTGAGTCTCCCCCACATGACCTCCACCTTCTCAACCTCTATTTCCACTAACTAGCTACTTATGTTGTATCTCATTTTTTGGAAGTCAGACTTTCTGAAATCTAGCACCTTTATCTTTGAGTCGCTGGTGTCCTGTGTTATGTTTACCTTAAAGCTTACCATGCAATGGTCACTGTTGACCGTATGGCATCCCGCTCTGTTGTCCTTGATCCTTTCTGAATTTGTGAGGACAAGATCGAGAATGGCATCTCCCCTTGTTGGGGTTTTATTAAACTGGCACAGTCCAGTGCCTTGTAATGACAATAAGTCCCTACTTCTTCTTGTTGCTGCTGTTAGTGTGCTTCAGTTAATATCTGGTAGGTTGAAGTCCCCCACCAGTAACTAGTCATGCAGCCCCCGTGTAATTGCTGTTCATAGGGAAATGGAGTAGCACTGCATTTGTAATGGATAGTTTAAATTAGTTGGAGGAAAAGTACATATGTTGATTGACAGGTGTGGTGTCTTGTCGAATGGATTAAGTAGTGTAATGTAATGTAATGTCTGTTGTATTCATCTTTTAGTGTATAATATTCTTTATTGTATGTAATTTGTCTGCTGGGGTATGTATTGTTTTTGTATTTATACAATGTATTTTATGTTACTGAAACTTGACACTTTAAAACATGTGCACCTTGAGAAAAGGGCATATATAGCCCTAATGGTGTTATCACTGTATAAATAAATTTTATCTACTACTACTATTACCAGTATTACTTCACCTTTATCAGACATTTTGTGGATTTCCTCTATTAGGTCTTTGTCTCCTTTATCTCCTTGATTTGTGGGCCTGTACACAACACTGATTCTGAAGGGTTTTTCCTTGCCCGTGTCTACTGTTAGCCACAGTGACTCAAAGTTCCCAGGTTGCCCTTTTACTTCTGTGGCTTTTATTTCCCCCCGAATGTAAATGGCTACCCTCCCCCCTTTTTTTGCCCTGTCTATCTTTCCTGAACAGATTGTAACCAGGAATGGCGTATCCCATTCGTAGTTCTCCGTGAACCATGTTTCTGTTACAGCCACCCAGTCCAGCCTTTCTGTTTCCAAGATGGCTGTGAGTTCAGGAACTTTGTTGGTTAGGCTTCTGGTATTTGCAACCATTGCCTTCCAGAAACGTACATCCTCTTTAGCGCAGGGTTGCACCCTCTTCCTAGACTGCTCCAGTTTGATCTTTCCGGCCAAGAGATTATGGAGGTTGCTGGTTCAGGCGGATGCTAGCTCTGATTTGTTTTCTGAGGATGTATGCTTGCATTTGGCATTTTGGGGCGTGATGACCAGCCCACCGACAGCAGGGATGTGAGCTGCGTCATACTCCCCTTTATTTAATTTAAACTACCTGTATAGACATCAAATTTTTGTCTGAGTGCTTGCACAGCTTCTCTGTTTAGGTGCAAGCTGTCGTATTTAAAAAAAGCTCTTTACCAAAAGTTGTGCAAGTTCCCTATGTAGTGGTATCCCTTGTTTTGGCACTAATCATGCAGCCATGAGTTGGATTTGCCTATTTCAATCTCTTTGACTCACTTGGTGCTTTTTCCTTTTTCCCACACTGGCAGCACTTCTGAGAAGGCTAATTTGGATGGAAGGGAAGACAGTTTGTTGGCCAGGTCCTCAAAGTGTATTGTTATATGTGTAACATCCCCTGATTACTGCACAATTGTCTTTATGCGGTTAGTGTCCCTGCTTGCAGAGGCTCCTGGTAGACACGTTACCACAATGTCACTTTTAACATTTTGTGTTAGGTGTTGTTCCACCCCTCGGATTATGGAATCCCTGATTATAAGAATTTTGCTGTTGTTTATATTTGTGTCATTTTTATTTTGAGTTTTAGGCCCAGATATTCAAAAGGGTTGAGCATGGCGCAACGGTGTTGTGCCATGCACAACCCACTGATCTTCGTCGCGATATTGAAAGGGAAAAGTGCGCCACACAAATCCTTAGGAGCGCTGTGCATCAGTAATGTATGAGCACAGGTGGGGGGCATGCCCATGCATAAACTGCACAGCCTGATATTCAGCCCGGGCCATGCAGAGTTATGCAGGCGCAACCCCTACCTGCGCCTGCACAAAGTTACACCAAAAAAAAGGAACACGTTGAGGGCCACCCACAGGTGAGCTGCCACATTGCAAGGCACAACACAGCAGCTGCCACCTGTGGGTGGCCCTCGACTTGTTCCCGCCGCACCTGGCGGTGCCCCCCCATGCCCTGATCGCGGGCATCAGTATCCCCCCCAAGTCCAATATCCCTGGTGGTCCAGTGGACCGCGATTAACCTGATCACAGGCATAACTGTAACTCCCCCCCAAGTAGCCCGATCGCGGGCATCAATATCCCAAGTCCAAGATCCTGGCGGTCCAGTGGACCGAATGGAGCCTGATCGGGCGGCATTCCTCACCCCAAGTCCAAAATCCCTGGTAATCTAGTGGACCCCCCACCCCACCCGCCCAAGAGCTCACCCCCTGCTCCCCATCAGCCGGCAGGCGGCAGCACCCACCACCTGCCGCCCGCCGCCCGTTGACGACAGCTCAGTATGGCTGCCGCCCATTGGTTCAGGCATGGCCAATGGGCATACAGTACATACCATACTAGTCAGTCAGATATGAATAAATTCATTCACATATCAGGACTGACTAATACGTATATGAGCTACATGCCCATTGGCTCATGCTCTGAACCAATATGCGTGCAGCCATATCGAGCGTGTCAGTCGGTGAGCAAGCGTAGGTGGCAGAGCGGGTGGGGTGCTGCCGCCCGCCGCTGGCGGAGAAGCGGGGTAGTGGGGCTCCGTGAGCCCGGGTGGGGTGGGGGTCACTAGATCACCAGGGATTTGCGGGACTTGGGGAAGAGAATACCCGCCATGATCGAGGCTCCGTTGATCACCGGTACCAGGAAGGAAATATTGAACTTTGAAGGGATACTGATGCCCGTGATGAGAACTACTTGGAGGAAGTTACAGTTATGCCGTGATCGGCTACCGAAGTGAAGACAGTTATGCCCGCGTCAGGCTACTTGGGTGGAGGGGATACAGTTATGCCCGCGATCAGGCTACCGGGGTTGGGGAAATACAGTTATGCCTGTGATCGGGTTAATCGTGGTCCACTGGACCACCAGGGATTGGAGACATTCATTGTCCCTTACGGGATGTTCCGCGATCGGGATGCAGGGGGCGTGGCTGCTGCCTGGCAGGGTGCCAGGCGCAAGTCGTCGGGGATCAGCACACCTGCATGCTAATGGCATGCAAATGGGGCTGCAATCCGATGCAAATGGCCCCCCATGCGCCTTGCATAAATTATGGCCCAATTTGCATGTCACCCTTTGAATATCGCAGGTGCTGTGCATGGCGCAATGGAACTTGCACCACTGCATCTCAATGCCCCCATTCTGACCACTTGCGCTGGCACAGTTCCACTCGCCATGCAGTGGTGGCCAGCCAGAAGCGTATTCGAAAACAGTTGCGCCATGGCGCCAACTCCATTGAATATCGCCCTGGCCACACCCCTGTGCAACTATTTTGAGCGGCGCACAAGCTTGCGCCACAAACTGGCGCAGTTTGAATATCTGGGCCTTAGTGTTTTTGTTGTTATTGCATTTGGTTTTGGTATTGTTGTTGGTTATATTTTGAGTATTAGTATTTTTGCTGTTATCGTAGTTTGTATGGTTTTAATTGGCATGTTAGCCTTTTTTCATGGTCTGATTTCTTTACCTTGTATTACTTTGTCTGTGGCTGGTAGCAGTGGAGTGAACCTGTTTTTTGTTTGGATGGCCAGGAAATGCTCCTGGTTTTTGGCTTCCTTCCTGGTCCTCCTATGATGCCTCTTTTTTTTTTTTCAATTTAAAGTTTATTGATACATTTTCCACAATAAAAGGCAATTTAAGTAACATTGACAAAGACTCACTAATACAATGTGAAAGAATAACTGTCTAACCACCCTACCCTCCCTTACTGCAGTAACCCAGCCTGGTACCCGTCAATGCCAAGCTCCCTCGTTAAAGTCTTACAAGAGCATGAAGCCTAAGAGAGATTTAGCCTTAAACCAGAGTGATTAATGAGTGAAGGGGATTCCAGATTTTAGTGTATGCTGCCAGTCTATTATGGAGACTAGCAATCACTTTTTCTGTGCGCAGGTTGGACAAAACTTCTTTTACCCATTCCTGGACAGAGGGGGAGGACCTGTCTTTCCAGTGACGAAGAATAAGCTTCTTAGCCGATAAGGCAATCATAGATAAGGCAATCATAGAGATGTGGAACTTCCGTACCTTAACTCTGATAAAAGACAGGTCCCCCAACAGGCAAATCTCGGGAGATAAGTATTCATGAAGGCCCAACAGGGGGTCTAAGAAAGTTTTCATTGAATCCCAAAAGGGGGAAATTTTTGCGCAGGACCAAAACATGTGGAAAAGTGTACCCTCTTCCTGGAAACATTTATTGCACATGTTAGAGTTCAGGTAGCCCCACCTATGTAATTTGGCGGGTATAATACAAGTTATGCAAGATATGGTATTGCATGGGGCCCAGTCTGTCTTGAGAAATAAATTTATGACATGAACTCCAGAGAGTGCCAATCCAAATAAAGTTGAGGAAAAAATTATTCCAGAATCTTGAAGGCCCAAATGGATCCCCATACTTTTTATGAAACAAAACCTGATATAGTTTAGAGATTACACCAGAAGAACCAGAAAGTGGGGAAACCTTGGTTATCAGAGAAGAGATGGTCTGGGAGGGAGGAGTATTACCCAAGGTAATTACAAGTAAATGCTTTAATTGTAAAGCTTTAAAATGGAAAGAAACCGGGATGAGAAATTTCTTAATCATATCTTCCACTGATAACCAATGCCCCTCTCCATCCATGAAAGAAAGAAGCTTCCTCTCTCCCAATTGAGGCAACCAGTGATGGGAAATCTGGTTCTTATTAATAGTAAATGATGGAGAGTTCCAAATAGATTGGGCCAGGTCCAGATGAGGGGAATATTGTAAAAAGGAACACATTTGAAAATAAACCTTTAAAGAGGTCATTATTATGGGGCACTCTTCGGTCATGGGAAAATTTAAAGAAAAATAATGCAAGAGGGTCAAAATTTTTGGCCTTAATTGCATCCAGTTCTATTTTAAGCCAAACCAGTTGCTCTTCTTCTGGGCTGGGAGATACCCATCTCAAACATTTCGTAAGGTGACTAGCCCAGTGATATATGGCCAGATGGGGAATTCGCAAACCCCCCTCCAGTTTCGGGGCTGCCAATTTATGATAAGCCAAACAAGGATATCTGTCGGCCCAGATAAATCTAGTGAATACACCATGGGCTGGATATTCAAACTGCGCCCAAAAAGTGTGCAATAGCAGGAGCAAGCACAAGTCCATTGTGCCCATGTGCAATAGACGCGATATTCAAAAAAGGAGCAAGCCAAATTGCGCCAACAGCCAATGTCTGAATATCGCACAACTTGCGCCATAGCGCAACTAGGAAGGGGAAGCTGAGCAGATACGATGCACTGTGGCGCAACAAGGGCTGCCCAGCTGAGCAGCCCAGAGGCACCATAGCACAAGCAGGGAGCCCCCCAGCAGCAGAGCAATGTAACTGCACAACCAGGGAGGTAGGTAGGGACCCACCACCCATGCCACAGATGGGCACAGGAACACACAGCAGAACTGGCAATGCACCCTCACACCCCAAGCACAGCACAACTGGGGGAAGGCTGGAATATCCACCGGCCCATGGGGACAAGCAAACAAAGCACAGCTGGGCCATGGTGCCCCAGCACACCCATCGGCAAGCTGAGACTGCCACACAAGGAGGGCGGACCACCCCATGCCACAGCAGCCCCCCCGTGCACAGCACACCCTGCACCATGACCCCAAGACACCCCCCATGAGCAGTGACCACCACTTCAGGAAACCCCATGCATACCACCACCCCCACTGTCACACTGCAACCTCGTGTACCACAGAACCATACAAGCCAGACCCACCATGAGCACCCAGCAGTGGGTGGCAGCACACGGCAATGTCAATGTCAATGTCAATTTTATTTAAAAAGACGCCCAATCCCAAAGGCTCTGGGCGCTGCACAAAACTATACAGTGTGTCATACCATATACATTCCTTAAAATAACATACATAAAATTCAATTTCCAAAAGCCTGCATAAATAAAAAGGTCTTCAGATGGCTCTTGAAAGCCTCTATAGTAGGGGCCTCTCTCACTTCCAACAGCAGCGAGTTCCAGAGAACTGGAGCAGCAACTCCAAACGATCGGTCCCCAGCTGATTTCAATCTCGCTCTCGGGACTTTGAGGAGGCCACTATTAGAGGAGCGGAGATCACGGATAGAGGTGGATGGTACCAGGAGATCAGAAAGGTAACCAGGGCCCTGTCCATGTAGGGTCTTATAGGTGAGAAAACCCACCTTAAACAAAACTCTCCACCTGACAGGCAGCCAGTGCAATTCGCAATACCGAGGAGTAATGTATTGAACTTACTTTGTCCAGTCAAAAACCGGGCAGCAGCATTTTGCACTAGCTGCAGTCTGCGAAGAAAGTTCAGAGACCCCGAGATGAGGGCATTACAGTAGTCAAGCCTAGAAGTGACTAAGGCATGTACAAAAGTAGGGAGGTCCAGAGCGGAACAAGGGCTTAATCTGGTGATATTTCTCAGATGAAAAAAAACGGAACGACACAGAGGATATTTGAGCCTCCATGGACAAATTCCTGTCAAAGATCACACCAAGATTACGCACCCATGGGGAGGCCATCAATGACACAGTTCCTAGCACAATGCCAGTCACAGAGTCAGAGGCCATCCCATCACGAACTCTGTTCGACTCCACTACTAATACCTCAGTCTTGTTAGGGTTCAGTCACAGCCAGCTGGAAGACATCCAGTCATTTATCTCAGCCAGACAGATATTTAACACATCCACTGCATTTGATGTTCCTGGGGCAAAGGAAAGGTATAGTTGAGTATCATCAGCATAGCAATGAAAACTGAAACCATAACTCCTAATGATCTCCCCTGGGGCAGCATGTACACTGCGAACAGCATAGGAGCCAATACCGAACCCTGAGGGACTCCACACGGGAAGAGGTAGGGTGTAGATGAGAAATTACCCATCACAATCCGCTGCCTCCTGTTAGTAAGAAATGACTCAAACCATTTGATGACAACACCGGTGAGTCTGCATAACTCCCTCAGGTGGAAAAGCAATACACTATGGTCCACAGTATCAAATGCTGAAGAGAGATCGAGGAGAACAAGAATTGTCTTGTCCCTCTGATCTCTAGCCCTGAGGAGGTCATTTTGCACCTGAACTAATGCAGTTTCAGTGCTATGTCTGGCCCGATAAGCTGACTGGAAGGGATCATACAACTCGTGGGTCCTGAGATGTTCCCCCAACTGAAGTGATACCATCTTCTCAACAATCTTTCCCAGAAATGGAAGATTGGAGATGGACGATAATTTGCCCTAATCTCCGGGTCAGAGAAGCTTTCTTTAAAGGGGTCTCACAGAGCCTCCTTCAAGGCATCGGAAAGACACCCTGACTCAGGAGCACCGGACAATCAGGGCAAACACCGGGCCAACAGTGTCAATGCACCTCATCAGGAAGCGCGTTGGCACGGGATCCAGTTCACAAAAGGTATACCTCAAGTTGGCCACTATCTCAGTGACCTCACGAACCTCCACTGGCCTAAACTCCCCCCACCCAGAGAGAGTGCTCTTAGAACATGACTGGCAACCACTGACAGCAATGTTATTACTGGCTGAGGAAACCTCCCGCCGGATCGCAGACACCCTGTCCGAGAAAAACCGAGCAAATTCCTCACAATCCTCGTTCGAGGAAACTCTTCCGGGCTGAAGACAGAGTGGATGGAGAAGTCTATCAACAGTCCGGAAGAGTGAGGCTGGTCGGCTTCTCCCAGCAAGCAATCTCCTGAGACAAAATATTGTCTTCTTGGTTGATTCTCTCTGATATTGCTCAATGTCGCACACAGGACCAGTTGTCAGCCCCAGGCAGGATTTCCTCCAGCGACGCTCTAATCTCCGACCCAGCCTCTTCATTTCCCTGAGATCACTATCATACCAAGGCGACCTCAGGTAAGAAGTTCTGGGTCGTACACGGACAGGTGCGAGGGAGTCAATGGCGCCAGATAGTACCTCATTATAGGCATCTACCCCTGCGTCAACTGCTCCAACGCATGCATCACACACCCTTGATAAATCAACTGCCGCCAAATAACCCTCAGGGGTAAGATCTTTTAATGGGTGGCAGCGAAATATCTCAGGAGGGGAAGAATTCACGACGGGAGCACTAAACATGAACCTCACGTGCAATGATCAGACCAAACCACTCAACCAGCGTCAAGATTAGATCTCAAGTCCAAGTAAGAACACCAGGTCCAATGTGTGCCATCCTGGTGAGTAGGCATGCCGACAGACTGCACCAGCCCCAAAGGGACATACTCTGCAGTAACTCATCGGCGCACCTTTGACCTCTATCCTCGCCCTAACATTGAAGTCCCAAGAAAATACATCTTGGGAATTCAATGTTTCACCGCAGCAAACTACCAATTCCTGGGAACCCCCATCGGTCCAGGAGGGTGATAGATGAGGAGGATCCTGCAGCCAACACCGAGTCCTCCTCGAATGGCCACACATTCAAATGAACCTGGGGTTCCCACCGGGTGCATGGTGAAGTCCAGACTCGATTTAAAACAAATAGCTACACCGCCTCCCCTACGGTTTTCTCTGGGGCAGTGCACCACAGTATAACCTGGGGGGACTGCAGCCTCAAAAACAGGGCCAGCATCATCCCCCACCCAGGTCTCTGTAATGCACGCCAGGTCGACCGATGAAACCAGAGCGGCAACAATGCAACAACGGCAGACACAGTGCCAACACGCACAATCCTCCTGAGGCACAGCTGAGAGACTGAACATGTATTGGCACAAGAGGTACCCCACACAGGAAAGGGAGTGCCCCTGACACCACCACCATTGATACAGCACCCTGCACAGTAGACAAGTGTCACAGCCCGACCCACCATGAGCCACAGCAGCCAGCACAGACACCCACAGTGGTGCATGGAAGCATGCAGCACACCGGATGCAACACAGTGCAGGGGCAAACACACACCCATACCCACGGGGACACTAACACAGGGACGCAGTAATGTGGCAACCAAGCCCCCAGTGTGGGCCCATGAAAACTGTGCACACACAGCCTGCAGTCCTCCATGGCACAGGGGTGACACCCACCCTGTGCATGAACTGTGGCCCTGTACTCCACCAGCATATGCCTGGAGCTCAAGTCACAGACAGTGGTGCACAGCTCCTGCAACACACACAAGCCACAGCATGGAGGTGGGACAGCAACTGCGGAGGCCACAGTGTCACCCGAGGCAAACATGCACCACACCATTGACAGGAGGCAACCCAGCATTGTGATGGTCACAGTGGATGACCTGCAGGGACAGCCACCACTGACAAGGCAGCAGACCTCGCAGGCCACAGACATGCAAGGGTGTCAGCTGCACAGGCCAAGGACAGGTTGACAGGGGCACAATGGACACAGAGCATGCACCATGGACCACTGCACACAGCAATGCAATGCACAGGGAACAACACACACACCACAGACACCAACTGATAGCCACCCCCACACCAGAGACACTTCCTCACGCACACACACACATACCCATGACTGAACCACCCCAGATGCCATGCACACCACTGCAACTAAGCACCTATAGCCAGCTGCAAATCAGAGACCACCACAGTATTCATATCAAAATATCTGTATTCAAAAACATATCAAAATCAACTATATACAACTATGTACAAACGGGGGGAGGGACAGGAACAAGATGGGGGTGGGTAAGGGGCAGGGGTGAACATATGGGAGAGGGTAGGTGGAGTGTGAGGGTTGAACAAAGGGGGGTAGTCGCAGGCTGCTCGTGCAGCTTTCAGTGTCCAGCCTGGTCCTCCGCTGCCTGGGGCTGTTGCCTGGGCTGCCTCCTCCTCACCCCATGCTGCTGTAGATCCCTCAAGATGGAGAGGGACTCTTGCACCACCTGCAGAAGCTCCTGGATGGCCTGCTGTATACGCAGGAGTATCTGCACACCTAGGAGAAGGGATCAGAGTCAATAGGTGTGACTGTCCATCCCCCTGCAGCCCACCCATTATGCATGGCATACAGCCATGTGCCACGCTCCTGTGATGGTGTGCGCCCACCCACAGTGACCGTGTCCACAAGACATGCCCAACCAGGCAGCAACAGCCATGTGTACCACTGCACACACCCACCGCCCATGTCCAGCACAGCACAACCAAGGCCGTACAGTAACGTGGCTATGCGGTGTGCAGGCAGTGTCACAGCCATGTGCCCAGTGCACACATGGACTACCATTGATTCACTCCCAGACATGCAGTGCCACTGGACAGTGCTGTCACATGTCGCGTGCATGGCAGTGGTGTCCATGGATGGTGGCCATGCCCTGCTTCCCACCCTGTCACACAGCATGCAATAGCAGTCATGGTGTCATGGCACTCACCCTCATCAGGACGTTGATGGCGTCGGGGTTGGTCCCCGACATGCCCCTGTGCAGCGTCCTCCTCCCTCTGCTGCCACTCCACCATCCTCCTCCGCTCGGCCATGCCTGTGGGAGACAAAAGGAGAGAAACACATCAGTACAAACCCAAAGCACATTCCCCCTACCCCAATGTGTGTGCCCACCCACCCAGCCAGACCCACCCACCCCATACCCTGTAAACACCGCCACAGCCAACCCTAGACTATCCCTCCCCTATGTGCTGGACACATAAGACAGTGTTACCCATATGGACCATACAATTGTGTAGACGTATCACTCACCTGGATGAGGCACCACACCCCTCCTGGCATGTGACTGCAGACATGCAAGTTGCTCCGGCTCCCTCCGTCTAAGGTCCCCATACTGGTGCCTGCACTGTTCCGCCATTCTCCTGTGGCCAGTGGCCGCCTCCAGGTTAGTGGCCACCTCTTGCCAGACCTGGGTCCTGGCCCTGTCCAGTGGCTCCTCACCAAAGAGTGGGCCATAGTGTGGCTCCACAAAGGTCACAAGGTTGGCCAGCTCAAGGGCACTCCACTGAGAGGCTCTCCTGCGTGCCATCTCTAACACTATAGTAGGCAATATGGCACTCTGCAGTGCAGCACCCCACGTGGAAGTGCTGCGTGGTACAGCGCCGCCATTCCCTATCGCACTGTCACCGAACAGCGCGATAGAGGTGCAGCCATGCCAGACATATAGCGCCAAGGGGGCAAAGGTCGGGCACAGGGTCATGGGTCTCTGGCACAAGGCCACGCACAGTGCCATCGGATGTCTATGCATCTAGCGCAATTGGTTGCTTGTGTGCCATCGCCACAGCAAACTATTGCGCAGTTGTGCCACAGTGCCATGTGGTGACCCTCACCATAGCGCCACTGGCACAATTGTGGCCGTGCCCTGAATTGCCTACCGCACACAGCACGTCATCAGTGTGGCAGACACCTGCATAAGCTACCTGGGCATGCATAGTGCAGTGTACTATACATGCCACAGAACTGCGCCATTGGCTCAGCACGTTCAACACAATTGCGCAAAGTGCAAAAGCGCGACATTCAGCCGTCATATGCAAATCATCCGATCAGCTATGCAATGGCGCAGCAGCACGATTTGCATCTCATTAAAGTTGCTCCTCACCTAATTTGCATGGATTGCGCTTTAAAAATGTGACACTGTTCTGCAGTGGCCATATTCGGTTACTGCAGTTTATTGATGAGTTGCATGTTGTGTGGTGTTCTGGACTGTGGTATCAGGGACTTGCTTTGTACTGCACAGTCACAGGTAACCACTATCATCCATACAGGCTGAATAATGATCGAGTGAGGACTGGGTGAGGAGGACAACGATGGTGGGCGGAAGAGGAGGCCCAATTTCACCAAGGTCAAGACGGAGGCACTCTTCGAGGCCTACATCGATCAGGAGCCACTGCCATTGAGGGCGTTCCAGGAGGTGGCTTCCAGACAGGTGGTAGCCCATCACTGCATGGTACGTCATGGTCTGTCGGGGGGGAGGGTAGATCACATGCACTAACGAGTCCTTACTTTCTGTGACAGATCCTGTGTGTCTGTAGGGGTCAGCGGTGGAGGGCCTGTCCACTGCAGACAGTCATCTGGAGTTGGAGGAGGGACCATCCACCTCCGCAGGTAGCCGGCGAGCATTGCAACAGTGGGTCCACCTGGCTATCAACACTGATGTCATTGAGACAGGTGTGGGGGAGGCCCTTCCTGTGTCTCAGTGGTCTGGTGTCCAAGGATGCCAGCACGCTGTGGCTGTGGCTGTGGCACAGACCTGCATCATTGATGATGCAATGACCGTTATGGGCAGTGACATGTGTGTCACACGGAATGGACACACAGCATGCCAGCTCATGCCCATGGACCTGGCTGGTTCCGACGTGTGTGCCAGCATGTCAGCACAGTCCCAGGCTGTGCCTGTCAGCACCAGTGGGGCAGCACCAGTGGCTGGTCAGGTCAGTGGCACTGTTGCGGCCACAGTGGTGGAACAACTGATCCCTTGGGCACAGCAGGTGGAGGGGCAGCAGCAGCAGTCGCCCACCGGGACTGGGGGTTCAGTGTTCAGCGGTGGCATCTGTGCACCATCTGTGGACTTGCCCATACCTGGTCCTGGTGAGCAGCGCCCACCCTCAAGGGGTGCTGAACATCAGGCCCTTCCATACCCTGAGGGACAGGATGCCGAGGTGGCAGACGACCTCTTTGATGAGCACACCCACCTACTGCAGGCATCAGTACAGCAGCAGATGTGGCTTGCAATGTCCGTGGAGGCACTGTGTGTGGCTCTGGAGCGGGTTGAGGAGCGACACAGCAGGGACACCGATAGGATCCTGTCACAGATTGTCCAGTTGCGGGAGGATGTGACCGCTGCCATTGACAGGCAAACACAGGTGTTGATCGCTGTCATGGCCACAATGGGCACACAGTCAGGTGCCCATGTGTTGCGCACACCACGCAGTTCGCTATCCACTCCTCGTTCCCGGGCGTCGTGCCACACCCACCCTGTCAACGCCGGGTTCAGCTGTGGGAATCCCGAGCACTCCTGGTGCAGGTATGTTCGGGGTGCTTCAGACCCCTGTGCGGGCACGGTCGCGTTCGCACAGTAGAACCCCTGGTGGACCATCAGTGCCACCCCATGAGGCCCGTGGTCAGCCTGCCAGTGCTGCTGGGTCTCAGCGGGGCTGCCCATGCATCCGAGGTGGACATGGCATTGTGCTACAAGACTGACCTGTCTCCCAGTGCGGGCACTGTCTGGTGCTGCCCTGTGTGCATTGTGTGTTTCGGTGGGGAATGCACTGGTGGGTGCCCAGCCCTACACGCAGACACACGGTCCACCTGCACACCCTCCTGACTGCTGTCCACAGGTACGTGTGCATGATGATGCTTGCATTGCGCTGTATACCAAAGTGCGATGGTGCCCAGCATCTGACACATGCACATAGACAGTCAGTGGACGTGGTGGCATGTGGACATGTGTGTTGCTAGTGTTTGTGTTCTGGCTCTGTTTTGCACCTGACCCCTGTGCACTTTGTGCCTATTGTGTGTGCGTGTGTGTGTGTCCGTCCATGTGGCGTGTTACTGTTCACCCCTCCCTGGTTGTATGTGTGTGCTTCTGTGCCCTGCCACATCCCTTGCCAGCATGCACCCCTGGTGTGTTTCCATGTGTGTATGTGGGTTGTGCCCTAGCCACTGGTGGTTGCACATGGACCCATGACTTACCTGTGTTGGCTGAAGTGCTCCTCTGTGATGGTGTCCTGGTGCAGCTGTTCTAGCCAGATCAGTTGTGGGTCCCATCAGCCAAGGGGGGGCTGCCCATCCCCATCATCACCGGTGTCACCATCATCCCCATCGCTGTCCCCCTCTTCAACCTGTATGGCTATCCCACAGTCTTTGGCCATGTTGTGCAGGATACAACAGGTCAGGAATATCCCACAGGCCTTTGAGGGGCTATACTGTAGGGCACCACCAGAGGTGTCCAGGCAATGGAAACGCGCCTTCAGCATCCCAAACACCCACTCAATGACGTTATGTGTGGTGGCATGTGCCTCATTGAAGCGTTGCTGCGATGGGGTCGTGGGCCACTGGTAGGGTGTGAGCAGCCAGCGACGGAGTGGGTATCCACTGTCACCTGTGTGGAGATAGTGGAGGTTAGTGTCTTGTTCAGGCTCAGATTGCCCCAAACCCTGTGGGCCACACCCATGGCACCTCTGGCTTACCTCCCCTTGCCCACAGTTTGTCAGTTCTACATACATACTCACCCGCTAGATGACCTGTGGGGATGTCCCCACTCTCGAATCGATAGCACAGTGCTGACTAGTACCAGATGAAGGAATCATGTGCTCCCCAGGGTGCGTGGCACAGACATTGATGATGCGCCCACTGGCATCACACACCACCTGGCAGTTGACACTGGCTTATCCCTTCCGATTCATGTAGGTGGCCCCATTGGGGCCAGGTGGTGTGCAAATTGCCACATGGGTGCAGTCTATTGCCCCTAGCATGCCAGGCATGCGTGCTACCCTGTGGAACTCCTGTATGTTTGCTGTGCACTCCACCACGGTGCTGGGGAAATGGATGTACTCTGCAGCATGTGGCAGCAGTGTGCTGAGGAATTGGGTGAGGATGCGTGACGTGGCCGACTGTGTTATGCCTGTGGTGTCCCCTGTTGGTCTCTGGAAGGTACCCGTGGTGAGCAAGCACATGCAGGCTGTTACCTTTGTCTGTATTGACAGAGCATGACTCCGTCGTGTGGGTGCCTGCATCACATCACTGCACAGCTCACACAGCCGCCTCAGTATTGCCCTGTTCAGGTGGTACCGGCCCACAATCTCAACATCTGTGTACAGCTCAAAGCTGGTGCGGGCTCGGTACTGCCTGTTGGGAGCATACCGACGACGGGCCCTTCCATGGCCAGGTCCCCCTGCAGCATGCCTTATCACCCCCCTCATTACGGCTTCCATGTGGAAGGTGGCACTGTCCATGTCCCTGGCTTGTGTTCCCCCCCCAGCTGTTGTTGCTTTGTTCCTCCCGCTGTCCTGACTGCTACCTCCCCTGCACCGGGTACACCTACTGACCTCTGCACTCTGTGGCTCCACACAGCTTCCCTTGCCCCTATTCTGTGTTGTGGTTTCCCTGGCCTACCCTCTTTCTCCCTGTTTCTCTGTCTCTCCCCCTGCCTCATGTGGCTTCCCTGTAGCGTTCTTGCACCTCTTCCTTGCTCCTTTTTATTTTGGCTCATTTCCGCTATGGCGCAACTTCGCCTGCTCCAGTGTTTGCATTGTGCAAGCTTTGAACATCGCACTGCGCACTTTATGCATGGTTCCACCCCCTTCAGTTGCACATGCCTTCATTATCATTACGCTGTTGCTCAGCATGTTTTCAGTGGCGCAACTGCATCCTGCTGAATATTGCAGAATGGTGCATTTTCTGACTTGCGCTGGTGCAACCCTATTGAGCATTGCGCAACCCTTTTGAATATCCAGCCCCATGTGTCTTTTTAAACCAGAGTAAAGGAATAAAGGTGTTAAGGAGAGATAATGGGTAGAAGATCCTAGGAAATATGTTCATCTTAATTATGTTAATCCGCCCCATAGTGAAATAGGAAGTTTAGACCACCTCTCAAGGTCATGAGTAATCACTTGCAATAGGGAATCCAGATTCTCTTTAAACCATGTTAAAGGGTTATGAGAAAGTTTAATTTCCAAGTATTTAAATGACCTAGAAGTCCAGCATAAACCAAAAGGGCTAATGTCACTTTTGAAAACTTTGTGGTTTAATGGAAAAAATAGGGATTTACTAGCATTCAATCTGTAATTGGACAAGTCACTAAATCTTGCTATTTCCCTTAGCAAAGCCGGAACTGAGGACACAGGATGAGACAAGTGTATTAACAAGTCGTCCGCATATGCAGTGACTTTAATTTCGTGTCGCACGATTCTCACACCTTGTATAGAAACATTGCTGAGAATATTTTGAATAAGAGGTTCCAGATATAAATTAAATAACAAAGGAGATAGGAGGGACCCTTGCCTAGTACCTGAATGAAGCAAAAATGGCTTAGAGAATGCCCCATTCACAGAGATTCTTGCAGTGGGATTTTTATAAAGTGTGGCAATCCAGGAAATAAACAGAGAGGGAAAATGAAAAGCCTCCAGAGCTCGGAACAAAAAGTTCCAGTTCATTCGATCAAATGCCTTCTTGGCGTCCAGGGAGACCAAGCCTGCAGGGAACTCAGTGTTCCTGGTAGCCGAGAAGACATGTGACAAGGTGCGTAAGTGATTAGAGGATAAACGCCCTTTCATAAATCCTACCTGGTTAATACCTATTAGGTCAGGAAGAACTACCGTTAGCCTATTAGCTAATATTTTGGAAAGGATTTTAATATCCTGATTTAAAAGTGAGATAGGTCTATAGCTTTGAACCAGCTCAAGGTCTTTATCAGGTTTGGGGAGCAGAACAATCAAAGCCTCATAGAGGTGTGGATCTGTTTCCGCCCCAGCTAAAATATGCTGAAATAAACGGCCAAGTATTGGTAATAGAAGGTCCCGAAAGACCTTATAGAATAGGGAGAAAAATCCATCAGGGCCTGGGACCTTATCTGCTGGTAGTTCACTAATGACATTGGCAATTTCTTCCTGAGAGATAGGAACAACCAGAAAATCTCTGTACCGATCAGAGAGAGAGGGCAAATTAAAGTCTTTTAAGTAACTCTCTATATCCTCAGGGCAAGGGGGGTGCTCCATGTCACTGTACAAGTTTGTATAGTAACTGGCAAATTCTTGAACTATTTCAGTGGGAGGTACTTTTAAAGATCCATCAGCCATTGCCCTGATAGGAGGGATAAATCTCATTGATTCCTGTTGCTTAATACGCAGTGCCAGTAGGTGTCCTGCCTTTTCCCCCTGATCAGTGTAACTGGCCCTTGTACGGATAATAGCTAATTCTGCTTTGTCTCGAAGTAACTCCAAGTATTTATCTTTCAGCACTAGAAGTTTTCTCGTCTCCTCATCTAGGGGATTAATCGAGAAATTAACTTCGAGAGATCTAATCTGGGATAATAAGGATCTTAATTCCTTCTTCTGTGCCCTTTTCCTACCAACTGCCATACTGATAAGGATCCCTCTCATGAAGGCTTTAAAGGCCTCCCACAAAATAACCGGCTTTGCATTATCTAACGGGTTAGATGAAAAAAAAGGATTCTGTTTGCTCCCTTATAAGTTTACAGTATATAACATCCTTAAGAAGTTGGTCATTAAGTTTCCATCTGGTTTCCCTGTTAGGTAAATTAAGCAGTACCAAATTGCATACTACTAATGAATGATCAGAGATTGGGCCAGATTGAATTGAGGAGGTCTTAACCCCGGGTAATAGGCACTGAGAAATGAGTATGTAATCAATGCGGGACTGCGAGCTGTGTGTCATAGACCTGAAGGTAAACTCCCTAGAATCAGGATGTAAAACATGCCAGGCATCACAGAGCCTGCATTGGTCCAATAAATCATTAAACGCCTTCTGCCCGGGAGTGGCCCTCCCAGACCTCTACCTAATCTATTTAAGTTAGGCTCGAGCACTTGATTGAAGTCTCCCCCTAAAATAATCCATATGGAAAGCATTGGAAGAATGATAGATGTAAGTCTCATAAAGAATCCTGGGTCATCCAAATTGGGGCCATAAATACTGCCCAATAATATTGGAACAGACCAGAGAGTACCTTTAACAAGGGTAAACCTTCCCTCGGGATCTTTAATAACCTGTGTAGAAATGAAAGGAATACCCCTGTTAATCATGAGCATGACCTCATAACTATTTGTAGATCCCTGATCGCTGTAAATTGATCCCACCTGCTGCCTCCTTAACTGTTAAGCTTCCACTTCTAATAAATGGGTTTCTTGTAAGAAAGTTATCTGAGAGCTGAGTAAGCTTAAATGTTTGAGAGCCTGATATTGTTTATGCTTCTTTCTGATCCCCTTAACATTCCAAGTCGCAAAGGTTATCTCACTGGCCATCCAGTAATAGTAGTTGAACTTGAAAATTCAGCTCAGCATATGGGGTATATATATCCCTGTAACATACCCCAGGGTTACTGCAGTGAAACCCACCCTCCTCCCTAACCCCCCAAGTTTAAATCCCTCTCCATCCCCTACCCCCACCCTCCAACAATACCCCATAACCCACCCTCCCTCCACCCTCTAAACTGTCACAAGCGACGCTTCAGCACAGTACTGGTGCTTTTCCTTCTACTCCTTCCCCCCGATAGTGTCCCCTATTACTAGAGACTATTACATTCAAATATCTTCGTATTGAGAACAAAACAGTGCTGATTATTCCCAAAAAAGAGAGAAAGATCCTGGGCTTTTACCACAATCCCACCGAAGTATAAACTTATAGGAAGCCTATTTGAAAGGGGCCTCAATGAGATCCATGCACTACCCGGGTGATCATGGAAACGCAAACGGAACCAAGAGAGAAAGCAGGAGCTGCACTTGCCTCACAAGGCGACCCTAGAGAAACCAAAACCAGACCAGTAACCCAGTGAGGGGGAGTTACCTGCAGCACAGATTGAGAACGGGAATTGAGAAAAAGAAAAATTGTAATCACACCACCGGAGGGAAAGACGTACTAAGCGCCTCTACCCAGGAATAACCCGCCTCCAAATGCACAGACTCTCCCTATGAAAACTGACAATTCTGCACTCAGATCGAGTGATAAGATTCGGTTAAATCCCCCTCTAATTGAGGACTGCATCCTCGTGAATCACCTATGATTGGAACGCCCTCTAGTGACCGGTTCCAGGTCATAACTGGGTGAGAATTAAAGATAGAGAAAGCCCAAGACCGTCCTAATGCCAATCCAGATGAAAAAACTGCAAATCTGAATCACAACAAAGCTAACTCCCCTCTCTGCTATGTTTATCACACAAAAACTACTAGAACTTGGTATATAGATCCCCCCATGATCAGGCCCAAGACCCCAGGTGTCCCTTGCTCCAAACCAGTGTGGGCACTCTGCAAATGGAGCCAAGAAAACTGGAAGCCAGCATGGCCTGTGATGGTTCCCCCCAGTCCAAACCAACAGGGGAAATTTCCCCACATCTTCACACTAGATGGTTTCCCTCAAGAGGAAAAAACAAGAGTTCCAGCTCTTGGCTTCATGTATCTCTCCATACTATGAGCACAACATCTCGGGGATCCTTAAAAAGATCTGGCAATGTAGATTTAAGGCTCATCTGGGCCACTGCAGGATCGTCGGAGTTTAACCAGGATCCGTTTATTAGAATCTGTAGCCTGGCCAGGTAGCCCATCCTGAACTTCAAGCCTGCCGCAATTATCTTGGAAACAATAGGGTGGAACACTTTGTGTTTCATGCGAACCAAGCCAGGCAAATCTTGTGAAATTCTCAGCTTCATGTTTTCCCAGCGAACCTCTTGCAAAGCTTGTACTTTCTGCAGAAAGTGCTGCCTCTCCAAATAGTTCAAAAAACAGCAGATGATGGGCGGAGGGGATCCCCCAGGGAAGGTTTAGGCCGTAGGGACCTGTGAGATCACTCTATTATATAGCCAGGGAACAAAGGAGATGGGCCTGCTACCCACTCTACCAGCTTCTGGACAAATGCCACAACATGTTGGCCTTCTTCTCCCTCTGGTAGCCCAAAAATCACAATGTTGTTTCTACAGCTCTTGCCCTCTAGATCTTCGAGCTTGGATTCAAAACAAGATAATTTCTGATGCATAGAGACTAGATCAGGATCAAGACTTCCAAGCTTTTTCTCTATAGAAACTATTCAAGCTGTATTATCGGAAACAGATAGCTAGACTTCATCCAACTTTCTGGAAAGAGATTTCAGATCCGTTGCCATTTCTTTCATTTCCTCACAAAAGGGCTTAAATTCTTCAAGGAACCTGGAAAGCGTTAAAGGTTCCTGCTCACCAAATTGACTCGGAGGATCAGGCCCAGGCCCACCCGAAGCCCTGGATTTTTTAGAGGCCTTTTCGGGAGTAGCTGGGGAGGTATGCTTCTGTGGGGCTTTCTTCATGTAAGCCTCCATCTGTTGAAATTATACTCAAACCAGACTTCCACAGTGTTTAGACAGTGCTGAATTGTGAAAACAGGAGAAATTAAGAAATTTGGACATCCAAAAAAGATGATTTAGTGATCGGGAGGCAGGAGCTTCTTGAAGGAGCTTCTACTCAGCACTCTGCATCACGTGATCTCCATGATGCCTCTTTTTCCTTATCACCTGCCAGTCTCTGGGCCCTGCCTCGAGTACTGGCCCCTGGCTGACATGCCGGTACTGGTGGTGGAGGGTTGAGGAGGTGTGCTATTGAGTTACCTGTATTGGAGGTTGTATATTAAAAGCATCCCATAGTTGGGCTGCAAGATCTGCTATAGGGCAGCATGCATGGCAGGGTCCTGGTTGCCATTTGTAGATCCTATTGTAACCCTTAGGTGGCACTATCCCAGGGGCTACTACCCCTGCCTGCTTGGCTAGTAGCAGGTTAAGGGGCCTAGGTTCTGTAATGGGGTGCCTCCACCCGGAGGTCAGGGTTGGTAGTGGTCAAGCTAACCTGGGCACAGCCCTCTGGGACACCGTAACTCCCCTCTTTCCCTGCTAGTGGCCTAAACACTGCACAATAATTACATTCACAATACCCCTTGTACACCACACAAGTACCCACACTGTTTTCTCTTACCACCAGGGAAGTTTCCTCCAGCTTGTCTCTGGGGACCCCCTGTAAAACAAGGTTAGGCAAAGCAACTAGCAATAGTGCAGTACTCTTAGCACAAACTGGAACCACAGTCAGATTAAATGCAGAAAAGGTTAGATCTGATTTATTCAGGGGACTTGAACAAGGGAGGGGTATAATCAGGTTGATTTGCTTAAAGGCTCTATCAATCAAACAGTTATGTATGCACTTCAGAGTCCCTAAACAGTCACACCCTCTGGGTACTCAGGTGGAGAGGAGATGGGCTAGCCAGGACCATTGCCCAGGATAGGCTGGCATTGGCACTGGTTGGGGCCCTGTGATGGAAAAAACAACATGCACAGTACACACTATTTGTAATCCAGAGCCAGAGGGCTCAGTTCGTGAAGAAAATGAAACAACAAGACAATCAGGTGACACACTTAGATTAAGCTATTGTTGCAGGGAACTACCCTGATATTTACTCACGGTACCCAAGACTGGACACAGGCGGGATGAAAATCGAGACAGCAGGTGGTTGATCTGGAGTGCCAGGAGAAGCAGGGTCCACACGATTTGCCGAGGCATCATTCCTGTTCGAGCGTGGAGCAGGGGGCTGATCCCCAGGCAGGTCTCTCGTCAGTGGCTTTCTCTGTGCAGTGGGGTGGTCTGGCAGGGCCAGCGTGGCATGGGCCAAGCCAAATGGAGATTCATAGATTCATAGATTGATACAAGTTCAGAAGGCACATGCCCATTTATGAACTCACCACCAGCTAAATTAGCAGTGGAAGGAAAATTTCTTGTCACCCATATATTTATCAAGGTTTCTCTTAAATTGTTCTATGTTTTCACTGTTTATAATATTACTAGGCAATGTACTCCAGATTGGAGGAATTCTCTGTGTAAAAAATCTAGATCGTTTATTGGTTTTACATAAGAATGATTTTAGTTTTGAATTGTGGGTTCTAGTGGTATTACTTATTGAAAACTTTTCCAATCCTATTGTGTTTAACAAGTAATCATTTTTGTATGCATTGTAAGTATAGATTAAGTCACCTCTTAGTATTCTGTACTTCAAATAGTAAAGCTCTAAAGATTTTAATCTAGAACCATAATCAAGTTTGGACATATTAACAATCATTTTAATTATTCTTCATTGAACTCTTTCTGTCATGTTTAAATAGCCAATGGAAGTTGGAGCACAAAATGAAACACAATAGTCCAAAGGTAGACTAACCAGGCTTGTGTTCAGGGGCAAGATGACAGGTGATTCCCTGCTTTTGATATGTCTCAATATACAACCTATAATCTTGTGACATTTTTTAACAGTTTTATTGGTATGGGTGTTACATTTTATGTTATCAGTTATAGTTATACCTAAATCTCTTTCCTCTGTAGTGATTGTTAATTTCACATTTTGAATAAAATATGGGTGTCTCTTATTATTGTTCCCCATATACATTACCTTACACTTTGCTGGGTTAAATTTCATTTTATTGTTTACTGCCCATGATGTTAATTTATTTAAATTATCTTGGAGAGTGTTTGCAGATGCAGTAGTGTTCACAATACAGCCCAATTTACAATCATCTGCATATTTATTTATCCAAACTTCTTTTGTTGTTTGCATACTTGCTATCAATATATTAAAAAGTAAAGGCTCAAGAACAGATCCCTGCAGTACTCCACTGGTGACAGGGCTCCAGTAGGATTTATGCCCTCGTACAACCACTCTTTGATGTCTGTTGTATAACCATGCTGATATCCACTTAATTAACTACATGTCCAAATTTATATTATGAAGTTGTTTGATCAAAATTTTACCAGAAACAGTGTCAAATGCTTTTTCAAAATCCAAGAATATGATGTCCACTGGAAGGACTTTACCTAGGGTGTCACTAACAGGTTCGAAAAAACTAATAAGGTTTGTTTGACATGACCTACAAGTAGTAAAGCCATGCTGTGAAATGTCAGTACAATTGGAAATTTTAAGATGATTGGAAATTTTAACATGTATTAACCATTCAATAATTTTACTGACAAGTGATGTAAGGCTGATAGGCCTATAATTAGATATTAACTGTTTATTAACTCCCTTATGTATAGGGGTTATATTTGCTTCTCTCCAAGACTGAAGAACTTTCCCATTATTTACAGACATATTGAACAAATAGGTAAATGGTCCAGCAAGTTCCTTTGATACCTCTTTCAAGAACTTGGGGTGAATACTGTCAGGGCCTGGAGATGTATTGCATTTGATTTTGTTAATGACCTCTAATGTGCCTTGTTCAAGGAAGAATAATTTAATATTTGATGATTGTAATGTATCTTGATGAGTAAAATCCATTTGATTAAATATGCTTGTAAAATAATAATTAAATTTAGTAGCCATTTCTTTTTTGTTAGTTATTAATTCATCATTTACCTTTTGTGGTCCAATTCCTGTACATGTTTGTTTTAATGAACCTATATAGTTATAAAACTATTTTTTATTGTCTTTGATGTCTTTGGCTAAATTTATTTCCATTTTTTGTTTTGCTTTTTTAATTATGTGTTTCATTTTTTTTGGCAAGTATCTTAAACTTGCCCCAATCAGAAGCCTTTTTAGTCTTACTGTATTTTTTATAGGCACGATGTTTCTTTCTTATTATACACTTTATATCTTTAGACCACCACATGGGAACTCTTCGTTTGCTATTATTATCATATTTTGTTCTCTCAGGTACCCAGGTATTTATACAGTAATCTATTTTGGTCTGTATTGTCTCCCACACATGTTCGAAGTCAAGATTACCTAGGTCTTTTAACCATTCCCATGAAGTCAGGTACTTTTTTATGTTTTTATAATCGGCTTTATGATAATTTTTAAACTTACTTATTCCTTTGTTATAATTTGTTTGTTTTAAGATGTCACATACAATCATGTTGTGATCACTGTCACCCAGAGGGGGTATGATAGCAGGGGTGGAGAGAAGGTCAGCATTATTTGTAAATAAAAAAAAGGTCAAGTATATTATTATTCCTAGTGGGTATAGTTACTAACTGATCCAGTCCATGTTTAAATGTAATTTCTAAAAACTGCCATTCAATAGTACTATGCGTATCAAGTGTTTCCCAGTTTATATTTGGGAAATTGAAATCACCCAAAATTATTAAGTCTTCTTTCACTTCGATATTGTCTAACTGCTTCAAGAAGACTAGGTTATCTTCCTGCTTAAATTAGGTGATCTGTAATAAAGGCCTATAGTTAAGGTTTCATTGCCTAATTCCATTTTGGCCCAAAGTATCTCAGTTGGACAGTCCTCAAATATTATCTCATGACAATTTTATTTATTAGATATGTATAAAGCTAACCCCACTCCTTTAACATTTTGTCTGTTTTTTAAGAATTTTGTAAAACCACTTATATCAGAATTTCAATCATTTTCAGTCAACCATGTTTCTGCGATACAACAGATGTCAATTCCATTATTAGCAAGAATATATCTTAGTTCATCTAATTTATTTGTTAAAGCTACAAGCATTAGTTAGTAGAATTCATATTCCCTTAACTTTAACTTTGTTATTATCAATTTCACTTTGTGCAGTATCTTCCTGACTTGGTGGATTTTTTTGATTATTCAAACCAGGTTTTGATATCCTCTTCTTTTTTTTTCTTAATTTTGTTTTTTTTTTATTGTTTTTGCAATCATTATTATTGTTCCACATATTGCTTACAGAAGACTATTCTGCTGAATGTGTTTTGTGTATAACAGTTGCACCTTCCCCCCCATTTAATAGTTTAATTACAACAAATTTTCAAGGATTTTTTGTGGAAACAATATCATTAATCACTTTTGCAATATCTGATATTTTAGCACCCCTAAAACATGATAGGGTATGATGTGCTTTGTCTATGTCGCATATCACATGGTCAAGTCCTTTAATTATAGAGTCACCTAAGACATATATTTCAGTTTCATTAGTCTGAGAAACCTGGATTTCCATATTTTGCTCAACTTGCTGTGGAATGATAGAAGTAGTATCAAAAGATATTAAGGGTGGGTCTAAATTAATATTCTGATTCATGCAGGTAGATTGATTTTCATTATATGATAGTGTAGTACAGTCTGATATTATCACTTCCTTAACAGAAGTAGTCATAGCTATTGACTCTTCTTGAGTGATGTCTAAATTTAGGGGGTCAAACGAGTTAGTGATTTCAAGGTTGAATTGTTTGGCTTTACTCCCCCCCCCCTTTTTTTTTTTGATGTTTCAAGTGTTGGACTTGATACCAAGCATCCTCAGGGTCAGTATTTTCTTCTTCTTCCCTTCCCCTTTTTTTAGTTGGAGGGGTATTATTTATACGTACAAGAACATCAGTGCAGGTTTTATTTTTTAGTACAGGTGTAGTAATAGAGTTAGATTGGTATATGTCAGTTTGAAGTCGTACTTGAAAGCGAGATGCCATATTTTTCTGACTTGTCTCAATTTCACTTATCCTTTTATTAAACTGCTCTAAAAGGACTGACATTTCATGATTATCAAGACATTTAATACATGTAAATAAATTGTCTAATGGATAATCAGGTACTATCATATACATGTTGCATGTTTTATATGGTATAGCTTTTTCACCATTTTTGGTTTGTATGAATGTTTCCATGGTATCTATCCTACAATTGTTAAAGTCACAAACAAGGAAACAAGAAAAGAGGTGTGAAAAAATAATACCAGATTTGGTAATTATAGTTCTTAAGATACCCAGAAAAGACTCAACTTCCTGATTAAGTTTTGGAAACAAAGTTCCAAATTCCAAAAGAAGAAGTCTGTTGATAGTATTCTGTACTGTTTACCAGAAACAATAATTTAATGTTTAATTTTAACGCAAAATGTGATAATTATTCAAATTACTTTCACCACAGTAGGCAACATTAAAGATTTTAAAGATAAACGTTGTTAGTTCTTTGCTGTTTCTGACTGAGCTTTCAGCAACTCTGGGCTACTAGAAATGGTATCACAAACAAAGAAAACACAGGCTGAAATCAGAAAAAAAGCATGTAGATGTTAACTACTTATTCTATAGGCTTCTTCCTAGAGCAAATATTTGATTTTAGTGCTTTGTAATGATACTCAAAAGTGCAGGGCAGGATCTCTATTGGCCGAGTACTTTAAGAAATACAGCAAACAATATGAACTAAATGTCTAGTAGCCCCTGATGTTACCTACCAGCTGAGTGATCATAGAACCGTCCTTGACTACAGAGGATTTGTGTTCATGACTGCTTTGCTAGAGATCCCCTCTTACATTTAAACAATGCTAAACATGCAAAACACGCAAGGAAACGTGCGTATCTTTGGGCGCGTCTTCTTGCGCGGTGAGCGCGCTTTGACCGAGCTCGCCCTGCTCGCTGTAGGCTTCAATTATATAGTATCCCCACCCTGAAATTCTAAGCAATTAGTGACAGAGCTGAAGCTCTGTAAGCTGCTGCAGATATCATAGTGCTGTTAAAAGAAGCATCAACGTGAAACACAGAATAAAAACACTTAAGTGTTACTGTAATGTTTAAAAATGAATTTGGATTGCAAGTCCCTCTTCCTGTGTAAGGATTACAGCAGGGCTCAGTTAGTTACATCAAATTAACAGAGATAAACTTTGCACAAGCACTTTGGTATTTCAGTGGGAGCTACAACTGTGCAAAGCAGAGTCTCACACAGCAAACTGACTTTAGCAAAATGTCCTGCTCGATGGAGGCTTCAATTATATGGTATCCCCACCCTGAAATTCTAAGCAATTAATGACAGAGCTGAAGCTCTGTAAGCTGCTACAGATATCGTAGTGCTGTTAAAAGAAGCACCAACTTGAAACACAGAATAAAAGCACTTAAATGTCACTGTAATGTTTAACAAGCATTTGTCAATGCCGAATGTTGCTTGCTTGTATGTGCTGTGTAGGTATTTGGAAGTCAGTGGAGTGCAAATATTGAAAATTTGCAAACTTACGCGCGTGCGTAGGAACTGTGCAACGCACGCTCATGAAACAGTCATTTTTATGAAGTTTGTGACCACATTTTCAACATAGCCATTTTAAGACATCTGCTCATGAACAGTGTCACTGTGATTTTCTTTATGTGTCCCATACAGTGTTTTTACACACTGACTGCACCATTGTGCGCTACATGGGCTGAAACACGTTTTGGGCGAGATGTGAAAAATGACAGCTATACTGCTCATAAGGAGGTGTGGTAAAATGACAATGTTGAAAATCTAGAGTGAAAATATTGAAAATTCACGAACTTACGAGCGTGCGTAGGAACTGTGCAACACACACTTGTAAAACAGTCATTTTTAGGAATTTTTCCACCAAATTTTCTACATAGGCTTTCTGAGAGCCCACCTTATGAACACTGGCAGTGTCGTTTTGTTAATTGGTGCTGAAAGGTGATTTCGTGCAGTGACTATGAAATCACCCTTCAGGCCCGATTAACACCATGACAGTGAGAGCATTCATGAGAAGGGGTCCCAAAAACCCCATGTTGAAAATTCGGTGCAAAAATTCCAAAACATGCCTGAGATATGCAGCAAAGTTGAAAACCCTATTTATTACATTATACAGCTTACCAGCATTTCCTCAGTTCATGGTCGGCTTTGAAGAGTGCAGACGTGTTCCCGGTCCATCAAGATCATCGTGCCAAGTCCGGAGGTAAGTATGGGGTGAAGGGGGTGGGGAAGCAGGTTGCGCGAGTGGGTGGAGTGCGGGTGGGGAGCCCATACAGCGAGGACCGTTTTTATGTTGCAGGTTGTTTTTGTAAAAAAACAGGAGGAACGACGTGGGATGTTTGCCACTTGGGTGGGCCTCAGCATGGCACAAGGATGGCTGTTTGGGGGGCTATGGAGCTGATGGGGATTGGGCACCCCATTGGTGATAGATTTGTTGCCACGCTGGGGTGGGCTCCCAGTGTGGCACCGTACTCTGGGGGACAGTGGAGTCGGACGGGGATTGGGCAACCCTGTCAGCCATACATGTGTTGCCAGCCTGGGGTAGGCACCCAGCATGGCATGTGCAACTCTGTTTGTGGGGAGTGCAGCACAGCCGATGGGGATTGGGCACCCGTCAGCCATCTGATGTGTTGCCACGCTGGGGTGGGCACCCAGCATGGCGTGTGCAACTCTGTTTGTGGGGAATTTTGGCGGCCGGCGGGGATTGGGCACCCGTCAGCCATACAATGTGTTGCCACGCTTGGGGTGGGCAGTACCCAGCATGGCACGTGCAACTCTGTTTGTGGGGGGAGTGCAGCACAGCCGACGGGGGATTGGGCACCCCCATCAGCTATACAGTGTGTGGGGGTGAGCACGCAGTATGCGTGCATGTGTGAGTGTGTAGGAGGAGCGCGCATGAGCAGGCGATATCTTATCACTGCTCACTGAAGCGTAGCTCCCCCTTTCAACTGTACTCCACTGCATTTTTGACTGCTGTCATAGACAGCTCCAGCAGCGATTGGAGAACTGCAGCCGGACCTGCAAACATACTGACTGAATTGGAAGAGGGCTGCCACACCTCTGAAAACTCAGATTATGGCACTATGTTTCTTGCACATGCATGCAAGCAACATAAAAATGAATGAATTTGGACTGCAAGTCCCTCTTCCTGTGTAAGGATTACAGCAGGGCTCAGTTAGTTGCATCAGATTAACAGAGATAAACTTTGCACAAGCACTTTGGTATATCAGTGGGAGCTACAACTGTGCAGAGCAGAGTCTCACACAGTAAACTGACTGATGAATGCAGATTCAATCCGATTAGGCTGGATAAAGCTTCCAGCAAGCAGAACACAGTTCACACAGTGGGGAACCAAATCACGACCCTCTTTCAATACACAGCACATTTACATGTAAAGGATTCTATGGTACCAGCAAGCAGAACTCAGTCCTCACTGTGGGGAACCAAATCATGACACACTTTCAATACACAGCACATTTACATGTAATGGATTCTATGGTACCAGCAAGCAGAACACAGTTCACACAGTGGGGAACCAAATCACGACCCACTTTCAATACACAGCACATTTGCATGTAAGGAAATTCTACTGAACCAGGCAAACTGCTCTCTGGTCACGATTGCAAAGTCTCTGCCCAAACCAGGGATTCAAAAGCAGCTGGAAATCCTGACAGGCCCATCACATTCAGAAAATCTTCAGTCTTCTTCAGGTATGAGCCTGGTAAAAAAATCAGTGGCTTACTTCGTTCTCGCCAACTTGGATTTAGTCTGAAATAATTCCCTTCTCTCCCACTCAGGGGCAGCAGGCAGACATGCAGGCCACAACTCAGGCCTTTCCACTGTTCTCCCACGTGAAACTACTCAGGCAGCTGCTTGACTGTCTCAAGCTGTTGCCTCTTCAGCTCCCAAATTAGATCTGACTCAATTGCCAGAAAGCCTGGGACTTTCCCCAGAATCCAAAAGGTTCGGTTGGCTGATCTGTCTGTCATTCACAACAAAGGCTCCCCCTTCAGGTGCAAAAAGGTGCCAAAAGCCCCAAACTACAATTGCTACAGAATTTGACTCCAGGCAGCTCCTGCAGTCCAGCTCCATTTTAGGTCCCACCAGAACTGATTGGTCCAATTCGCAGTCCTGGGCCAAATGGTGGGGATAAACAAGACAATCCTTGCTCCAAAGAAGGTAGGTTAGACAAACTACATTATCATTATCACTCTAATAGGTTTTCAGCAAACAGTTACATCTTCTAAAAGAGATCCCTCTGCACAATTAGGGATGACAGAAATGGAGAGATTACCAGGCAGCCCGGGCAGGACTCAAGCAGGACAACACTCAGCCCCCTCTCAGATTAATCACCACTGCAAATCTAGGCAGCCCTTAAAGAGGCAGTACACAGGCACTCTCTGGCAATAACATTTAACTGCTAAAACGCAGGACACCAGCCTGGCAGTGAACATTTTGACAAGCTCGAGGAAGACTTTTCGGTAACCCCCAATTTTAAGGGAGTTACACCCTTCCCTGCCTGGAGAAAACTTGGCGTTCACATCAAGTCTGTACCATCATACGTATGTTAACATAAACTTGTTACTTTACTATACATATTCACTACATTTCCCAATACTTTTTCCATTCTGACAATACATTAGGCATATTTCACACAAGTCAGTTGAACATTACTGTACTAAATCAGGTAATAACTTCTTGTGCCTTGAACAATGCAAGAGGGGGCTCTTCCCTATCAGCTAACTTGGGGCTAGATGGGGCAGGGGCACCATGGTGAGAGGGCAGAACAAGTAACCTGGAATAGGCCGTCAAGCTCAATTTGGGCAGTGAGCTTGGTGAAACGTAAACACCTTTGTGAACCACATGGAGAGGCAAGCCCACAGGCCTCCCAGAGAATCATAGCTGAAACGCAGTACTGGCTTGACAGCTCGGCCAGTCTTTCTGGGGGGAACAACCATAGTCTCTGTACTTTCAGCAACAGTCTTGGGGCTTTCATTACTTGTGAGGGGTGCCTCTGCCCAGATGGGAACACCTTAACTTGGGGCAGTGTCGGCTCCTTGCTCTGCAGGCTCTGTTTCTATAACACTTGACTCATTTTGTGAAGGCTCAGGCACAATCAGACTTTGAGGTACTGAGGGGGGTTGTCAGCACTCTCATAGTGTTCTTCAAGTTCTGGTATGTCACCAGAAACACTCAAACCATCAGCCCCTCCTTCAGGCAAATCATACAGTTCCACAATACACAGGGAATCAGCATCTTCAGAGTGATACTTTGCACTTCACTTTTAGGGAGCTTTGGCTCCAAGGATGAAGCAGGGGGGTTAGACAGTACAGAAGGCCCAGCTTCATGCCCACAATTAGTCATAGGATTGACTCAATTCATAGGAGGGGTAATAGGCATTGTCACACTCACTATCATCAGCATCTGACTGACAATCACTATCAGTCTGGACCTGCTGGGGGGGACCCTTAAATCTGTATCCACTGGAGTAGGTTGACTCTGTCTCTTCCTTGCATCAGCATGAGTCACTGGCCCAGAGGAATCAATCTTTGATTGTTAAGCCTCAATTATGACTTGGCCAATAGGTAGCAAGTGGTTATGGTGCATGGTCTTGACAGCTTTGGAGTTGTTCTCTGGGCACACCTTGTACACAGGTAAATCATCCAACTTTCCAACTACTACATGGGAAAGATAGTGCCACTGATCAACAGTTTTGAGTTTACCATGCAGTCCCAAATTGCATAACAACACACGGTCTCCAGGTCGAAGCTCTTAAGCCTTTACTTTTTATCATGCCTCTCTTTGTTGGCTAGATCTCTCTTGGTGGCCATTGTCTGGGCCAGTTGATAGGCATGGTTCAATTGAGCTTTCAGTTTTTGTACTTATGACAAGTGGTTTTCAGCACGGACCCCATCTGGAAAGGCCCCAAAATATACATCAACAGGCAGCTGGGCCTCTCTCCCGAATATGAGGCGGTAGGGAGAGAACCTAGAAGCATTATTTTTCATGTAATTGTATGCGTGTACCAAGGTGCTAATCTGTTGGCTCCACTTATGCTTGTCTTTTGGATGGAGGGTGCCTAGCATGTCTAGCAGGGTGTGGTTAAAGCGTTCTAGTTGAGGGTCCCCCTGCAGGTGATAAGGGGTGGTTCTTGACTTTTGCACCCCCCATAGAGAGAGCATTTCTTTGATTAGTCAACTCTCAAAGTGTCTGCCTTGATCAGAATGAATCCGCTGGGGGGCACCATAGTGGATGAAAACATTTTCCACTAGCACCCTGGCCACGGTAGATGCCTTTTGATCTTTGGTGGGAAAAGCTTGTGCATACCATGTGAAATGATCCGTAACCACTAACACATTGCCAATGTTCCACTGATCAGGTTCTAAACACAAGAAGTCTGTGCAGACTAGTTCCATGGGGGTGCTGGTAGTAATATTAACAAGGGAGGCAGCCCTCTGAGGCAGGGCTTTTCTTTGTAGGCAGTGACTACAAGACTTTACCTGGTGCTCAACATCGGCCCCCATTTGGGCCAGTAGAAGTGAGATCGTACCAGGTCAAGGGTCCTGTCAATACTGAGGTGCCCCATGTGACTGTGGAGGGACCTCAGTACCAAATCTTTAAAGGCTGTGGGCAGGACCAGTTGTTGCTTGTCTACTTTGCCACTATGATCTACTGTCTCTCTATACAACAACTGATTGAGCAACTTAAATCTGGGGCCTTCTTTAAACAATAAAGCAGTTCGCAAGTCAATGGAATGTAACTTTGACACATCTTTCCCTGCACATAGGGCTTCAAGAGCTGGCTGAATCATAGGATCTTGGGATTGAGCCCACTGAATGCTGTCATTGTCAAATTGAGGTAGTGCACTAATATCTAGAGCAGAGAAGTGGCAATAACCAGCTGGTATGCAGGTGTCAGAAGGGCCTAAGCAATCTACTAAACAGTCCACAGTGCCCGCAGACATCTGTTCATCTCTATCAAACTTTTGGCACAATGCTCGAATGTCAGGTTCAGACAGCCTGACCCAATCACTCTTGGAAGTGGGCCTTCATGATAGAGTGTCAGCATCAATATGGTTCAGGCCCAGTCTGTATTAGACAGCATAATCATAGGTTGATAATGCAGAAAGCCACCGGTGCCCAGTGACATCTAACTTAGCTGAAGTCTGTACATACGTCAACGGATTATTGTTAGTCTTCACCAATATCTTTGCCCCATAGAGTTATTCATGAAACTGCTCAATGATGGCCCATTTTAGCACAAGAAACTCCAATTTATGCACAGAGTAGTTTTGTTCAGACGGGGTCAAGCTCCTACTGGTGAAAGCTACTGGTCTCAGGCCATCCTCATGGTCTTGAGACAGCACCACTCCTAGACCCTGCAGACTAACATCCGTTTGCAGCACATAGGGTTTGGTGGGGTCAGCATAGGTGAGGATGGAGGTGTGGGTGAGCTGATATATGATCTCATGGAAGGCTGCTTCATAGTTGGGCATCCAGTGGGGCCTGAAGAGTTCACCTGGGTGAAAGTATACTTTTCCTGGTTCTTTAACAGCCCCTGTTTTGTATTTATGATTGGTAGGAGGGTAACTCTGGGTAAGGTTCAAGAGTGGGCGAATCATCTTGGAATAGTCTTCTATGAACCTGCTGTAGTAGCCACAGAACCCCAGACAAGGTTGTAGTTCTTTCAGATTATGGGGCTGGGGCCAAGTAGTCAGTGCTTCAGCCTTACTGGGATCAGTCCCTATCCCTTTTGTAGATACTATGTGCCCCACATACTTCACGGAGGTTTGGAAAAACTGGCACTTGTCAATGGACAGCTTGAGGCCGAAGTCTTCCAGTCAGTCTGGGACTTTAAACAGTCAGTTCTCATGCTCCTCTAAGGTGCTCCCAAACATAATGACATCGTCCAAGTACACCAGGCATTCCAGCAAATTCATATCTCCCACTGCACATTCCATCAGCCGCTGAAAGGTGGCTGGGGCACCTGATATCCCAAGTGGCATCCTCAGAAATTCGTAGAACACCAATGGACAGATGAAGACTGTTTTCTCACAGTCTTCTGGGGCCTATCAGGATCTGGTAGTATCCGCTGTGAAGATCCAACACTGAGAACCATTTGCTCCCATTCAAGCAGTCCACGGCATCTTGTATACGAGGCATAGTGTATTGGTCTGGGATGGTCCGCCTGTTCAGGGTTTGATAATCAACACACATCCTCACAGACCCATTCTTCTTATGCACAGCCACAATGGGAGAGGCATATGGGCTGCTGGATTCTTGTATCACGCCAGCAGTGAGCAATTCCTGCAGGTGTCTTCTCACATCATCTATATCTGCTGGGGCTAGGCGTCAGGACGGCTCTCGAAATGGCCGTTCGTTGTGCAGGTGTATGTGATGCTCCACACCCTGGACACATCCCACATCCCATTCCTTCAATGAAAACACTTAGTTTGTCTGGGCAAGTCCCTTGCTAATTCTAGCCTTCCATTCAGCTGGCAATGGGGAGTCACCAAAGTCAAACAAGTCTGGGGTCACTCTCTCTCCTTCTTGCCAGGGTGCTTGTTGCTGGACAATACTGCAGTGTCGGTGCAGTGTACTGTAGCTAGGGTGCACCCTCTGTTCATCTGGATCTCCAGATCTGACACATTGTGAATCTGGACCATCACTCATTGTGAGTAGGCATGGGCACAAGCAGGCAAGATGCTAGGCTTGACCAATAATCCTTCTGGCAATTTTCCATCACCTGGCACATCCAACATAAGTATTTTATTCTTGACATCTTTCCAGAGGCAGACCTCCCCTTGAATGGTACACTGGGCTTTAGGGGCTAGTACCATTGAATTGGGATCCTTCTTCCACATGACCCCCACTGGTTCATCCTGGTCTACTTCCTTGGGTTTCTGTTGCAAGTCATAGGCCCTCTTGATCAGAGCCAGAATTCTTAGAGCTCTTCCAGTCCGTCGCCCTTGTTTCTCATGACAGAATTGTGCTAGCCTCCCAAACATGTGGGCATTTGTTCCAATTAACAAAGGAACCCCATTATACAGTCCGGTGGAGGGATACACTAGAGCCAGTGTCTCTATTTGCTCCTCCACACCAATTACAGTTGCAGGAGAAGACAACCAAAGGTGGACATATCCTAAGTAGGGATAAGACTTGTCGCACATCCTCCACACATGTAGGTCTTCCAGGGATTGTAAAGGCATATCAGATAAGTATTTATCATACCAGTCCTGAAATGCAATGGCCACTTGTGATCCACTGTCAAGCACAGCCCAAGTGGGAATACCATTCACAGCCACAGTAGTCTCCATTGAAGGGCCCGCTATTTCGGACCAGTTGGGAGGGACAGCAGCAGGGACCTGGACAGACGATTTAGCCACAAAGAGGTTTGAGTTAGGATGTCCGAAGCCTTCACTGTGATCATTTCATACACCCCATGACCACTGATTCGGTTTCCGAAACTCCCCTTGAAGTCAGTTCACCACTATCTCTAAGTCCCTCTGAGAATGGCATTCCCTCTTCATGTGACCATCTTGCTGCAATTGTGACAAATGACAGGCTCTCGGGGCATCTTCAGAGAGAGCATTGCAGGGGATGCTGTAGCACCGACGGGAGATTGTGATCTGGCTCCTGCTGATAGTGTGCCATGTCTCAAAAGACTCTTTAGGGTAGCAGTCAATTCCTTGAGCTCAGCCAAAAAGCCACCCTCAGTAGCGGATGCCTGAGGATGCACCCCCAACCCCATGGCAGTCACGTCCTGACAGGGGCCAGGGTCTTTGTCAACAGGGGATACCTCAGTGAGAACATCCAGCTGTACCTTTCTGGCTTCTTTCAGCAACTCCTCTCCCCACCGTTTAGCCCATGGCGGGACACCCTTAGTGGTCTCCATTTCAGAAGGGCCTTCCAGTGCCATGATCACTTGAGCTGCACTCACCCCATAATTACAATCTCCCTCTTCCCCTTCAACCTCCCGGAGTTCTTTTATCAAGTCGCAGTAGTCAGGTGGGTTACCTCTCCTATCCTGAAGCCTTAACTGGAGGATCTGCAATTTAGAATGCTTTGCATGTTGGAGTATGTGCCCCAATCTCACATGGTTCAAGTCGCTAGCGACAGTACAGTACTCTTAGCACAAACTGGAACCACAGTCAGATTAAATGCAGAAAAGGTTAGATCTGATTTATTCAGGGGACTTGAACAAGGGAGGGGTGTAATCAGGTTGATTTGCTTAAAGGCTGTGTCAATCAAACAGTTATGCATACACTTCAGAGTCCCTAAACAGTCACACCCTCTGGGTATCCAGGTGGAGAGGAGATAAGCTAGCCTGGACCGTTGACCGGGGTAGACCGGTGTTGTAGCTGGTTGGGGCCCTGTGATGGAAAAGACAACATGCACAGTACACACTATTTGTAATCTGGAGCCACAGGGCTCAGTTCATGAAGAAAAAGAAACAAGACAATCAGATGACACACTTAGATTAAGCTGTTGTTGCAGGGAACTACCCTGATATTTACTCACGATACCCAAGACTGGACACATGCAGGATGAAAATCATGACAGCAGGTGGTTGATCTGGAGTGCCAGGAGAAGCAGGGCCCACACAATTCACCGAGGCATCGTTCCTGTTCAAGCGTGGAGTAGGAGGCTGATCTCTAGGCAGGTCTCTCGTCGGTGGCTTTCTCTGTGCAGTGGGGCAGTCTGGCAGGGCCAGTGTGGCATGGGCCAGGCCAAATGGACATGAATGTGGATTCTGTCCGATTAGGCTGGATAAAGCTTCCAGCAAGCAGAACACAGTTCACACAGTGGGGAACCAAATCACAACCCACTTTCAATACACAGCATATTTACATGTACAGGATTCTACAGTACCAGCAAGCAAAACACAGTTCACACAGTGGGGAATCAAATCACAACCCACTTTCAATAAACAGCACATTTGCATGTAAGGAAATTCTACTGTACCAGGCAAACCGCTCTCCGGTCACGATCGCAAAGTATCTGCACAAACCGGGGATTCAAAAGCAACTGGAAATCCTGACAGGCCGATCGCATTCAGCAAAATCTTTGGTCTTCAGGTATAAGCCTGGTAAAAAATCAGTGGCTTACTTCGTTCTCACAAACTTGGATTTAGTCTGAAATAATTCTCTTCTCTCTCCCTCTCAGGGGCAGCAGGCAGACATGCAGGCCACAACTCAGGCCTTTCCACAGTTCTCCTGCGTGAAACTACTCAGATGGCTGCTTGACTGTCTCAAGCTGTTGCCTCTTCAGCTCCCAAATTAGATCTGACTCAACTACCAGCAAGCCTGGGGACTTTCCCCAGAATCCAAAGGTTTAGTTGGCTGATCTGTCTGTCAGTCACAACAAAGGCTCCCCCTTCAGGTGCAAAAAGGTGCCAAAAGCCCCAAACTACAATTCCTACAGATTTTGACTCCAGACAGCTCCTGCAGCCCAGCTCCATTTTAGGTCCCACCAGAACTGATTGGTCCAATTCACAGTCCCGTGCCAAATGGTGGGGAAAAACAAGACAGTCTTTGCTGCAAAGAAGGCAGGTTAGACAAACCACATTATCATTATCACTCTAATAGGTTTTCAGCAAACAGTTACATCTTCTAACAGAGCTCCCTCTGTGCAATAAGCAATGGCAGAAACGGAGCGATTACCAGGCAGCCTGGGCAGGACTCGAGCATGACAACACTCAGCCCCCTCCCAGATTAATCACCACTGCAAATCTAGGCAGCCCTCAAAGAGGCAGTACACAGACACTCTCTGGCAATAACGTTTAACTGCTAAAATGCAGGACACCAGCCTGGCAGCGAGCATTTAGGCAAGCTCAAGGAAGACTTTCAGAAAGGGGGGTTACACCACTGTACAGTGCACCGCCATTTTCGCAACTGACAAGGTCCATTTTTTGGGGTTTTTTGTTTGTTTTGTTTTGGTTGAGAGTGTGCTGATTTCTGTTTCTTGGCAGAAAGTGTGGATGAAAAAGAAAACAGTACAGTGAGGGTTTTTGTTTGATTTTGTTTTTGTACCTATTACCTCCTATCAGGTGTTGTGGGTGGCACTACACACCTATCAGGCAAGAGCACTTGGGAGGGTGGGATTTGGGGAGGTGGAGGTGGCATATCTGACTGTTCCAATATGCTGTAGAAAACAATCAGGTAGATGTTGAACAGATGATGTCTAGCTTGTACTCCTGCAAGGTAAGAAGGAATGTAGTTACTAGCTCAGTTGTCCTGCCCTTTGGCTCAGAACATCTCCATGGAGTCCCAACTGCTTGCAGTAATAACACCTGCCTGTGGTCCGTGCATCCTGGCTCCCTGCTGCTCTGTGGGAGAGGGGACTGATCCACTGGCTGCAGGACAATACCTGCCCTTCTCAAATGCTGGGGTCCCCAGGGAACTGCTGCAGCAGAAGCCACCGATGAGAAGAAGCCACTGATGAGATGGAACTTGGATGCGGCTATGCTGCTGTGAGTTCCGCTTGTAGCACTTCAGTCGACAGACCTGCAAGCAAGAACGTGGGAGAATTTAAATCTCCTACTTGCACTTCCCTGAGGTGAAGATCAGTGAAACACAGCAGACATTAACGTTAGAGCCTGGACCGCAGTTGGCGTATGCCTCCTAGGGTTGCCCTTTGTGTTTAAGCTGTTCTGCTGGAGAGAATTGAAAGGTAGGAAAAAATATTTTTTTTCTCAAGTTTTTTAATTTGCCTTCTAGCCAGTTCAGGTAGGAAGTGGACGGTGACATGCAGAACCTATAGAGAAAGAGGACCTGGGGTGGGTGGGATTAGGGGGTAGGGTGGGAAGGCAGAACCTTTGTTTCTCCTTCCTGCTGAAAAAACAATCAATTTGTTAAGGTCTGCCACTTAGTAGCACAGCTAGAGACTGGAGGAGAGGAGGTCTCTCTCTCCCAGTCTGTGAAGATCAGTGAAACTCAGCAGACAGTAAGGCTAGAGGCTGGACTGCACTTGGCCTACAGTATGCCTCCTAGGGTTGCCCTTTGTGTCTGAGCTGTCCCTTCTGGTTGTTTCTAGCTGATAGCTTTCTATTAGCTGACCACTATTTCAGTGGTGGGTACAGCAGACAGTAAGGCTAGGGGCTGGGCCACTCTTGGCGTATGCCTCCTAGGGGTGCCCTTTGTGTCTGAGCTGTTGCTTCCTGCTGAGAGCTTTCTATTAGTCGACCACTATTTCAGTAGTGGTACAGCAGCCAGGAATTCTGGGTAAGTGTTCCAACTGCTCCTTATGCTGAGAGAGCAGCTGCTGGCTGGGTCTGAGCTGAGCAATCAAGGAAAGAAGTTGTCTCAGCGGAGATAGGAGCCCAGACTGTGCACTCCAAAGGGGATTCAGCCAGGTGGAACTGCTGTCAAGGAATCCCTGCTTCTGCACCTGTTGGAGTCTGCCTTCCTACCATGATTGGTCTCTCTCCCAGTCAGTGAAGATCAGTGAAACTTAGTAGACAGTAAGGCTGGGAGCTGGACTGCACTTGGCATATGCCTCCTAGGGTTGCCCTTTGTGTCTGAGCTGTTGCTTCTGGTTGGTTCTGGCTGAGGGCTTTCTATTAGCTGACCACTATTTCAGTAGTGGGTACAGCAGACAGTAAGGGTAGGGGCTGGACCATGCTTTGTGTATGCCTCCTAGGGGTGCTGTTTGTGTCTGAGCTGTTGCTTCCAGCTAAGAGCTTTCTATTAGTTGACCACTATTTTAGTAGTGGTACAGCAGTGCAAATGCTGATTTACATACAGCAGTCAGGAATTCTGGGTAAGTGTTCCAACTGCTCTTTATGCTGAGAGAGTAGCTGCTGGCTGGGTCTGATCAGAGTGATCGAGGAGTGAAGTCACCTCAGCAGAGATAAGAGCCCGGACTGTGCTCTTCAAGGGGGATTCAGCCAGGGAGAACTGCTGTCAAGGAATCCCTGCTTCTGCACCTGTAGGAGTCTGCCTTTCCTCCATGATTGGTCTCTCTCCCAGCCAGTGAATATCAGTGAAGTTCATCAGACTGTAAGGCTGGGGGCTGGACCATACTTGGCTTATGCCTCCTAGGGTTACCCTTTGTGTCTGAGGATGATACAGACATGCTCAGTGCTGCCTGGTTCCCCTGACCCTGTATTCAGAGAAGACCGGAGGGGAGCTGGTCCACTCCAGAAGACCCTACCTTGGGATGGTTCCTCATGAAACTGGTAAGGAGAAGCTCCCTGGAGTCCAGGATGTAGACGGACCTGAGCTTTAGCCATGATACCTGTATAACTGTAAGCAGGGATTATGTCTATCTTCCTTTTGAAACCCTGCCTTGCAACCCTTTTGAATATTTTGTATTGGTATTTCTAAGCTTTCCATCATCTTTTATTATGATACAGTATGCGCCACTTGTACTGGACTAGTTTAGCTACTGCGTAACCGTCTGGTACATGCGACATCCACTACATCCAAAAGCCCAAACTTGCGACTGAACTCTCTGTTTTATGCTAGTGTAGCATCTCCAGGCAGCAAGTACAGAACAAATGCAAAGAACGGGAAACTGACAAAGCGCACGGCAGATGTGTGCTCAGTGATTAATGATTTCTGAATTTGAGCAGAGAGAACATGGCGGAGGGCACCATTTCATTCAATGGCAGGTTGAACCACAATAAAGTCAGTGTACTGTACGTGGTAATGTCTTTCTGTCTTTTTTTTTCTGGGCGTTAGTATAGTGGCAGATCCATGCCAACAGCACTGTCATGAAGTAGTAGTGTAGCATCTGCAGGCAGCTTCACTGTAATTCTCCATTCGGGGAGGAGAGTAGAGCACTGAACAATAACAACTGAAACCACCCGAAACCACTACTTGACACATATTAACAACCACTTGTGGACTTGCCAATGATGCCTCAATCGCTGTTTTGAGCTCCCCTGATGGCCGCTACAAAAGGAATTACAGGTCTGGTTAAAACTTGGGATTTAACATTTTTAACTATGGTAAATGGCTTTTGGCAATAGAGTTTTGTCCAGTGCTAGCAGAAGTCCGGTAGATCTGTGTACATTATATTTGGTGCATACTGTATTGTCTTTTGCTCTTGAGATACTGTAATGATGCTGTTCCCTATACCTCTGTGTAACTATAAAACTGGTGTTGTTTTGGCCCTGCCTTTCCCCATTTTGTATTCTCCTGAGTCGTACCCGAAAGTAGGAATGCATTTCTGCTTATGTAAATATTTGATGTAAGTGTATCTGTAAATGCTGCATTTTGTAAATCTCTGAACAATGTAAATATAACCACTGTAACTGCCATGTTTTTGTAATCTGTAAATGTTTAATCTGTAAATGTTTCTGTAAATTATGAATTTTAGTAAATTAGTGAATGATGTAAGTACATCCACTGCTACTGCCACGTCATTGTCAGTGTTCTGCACCTTCCGGGTCACCCCTGAAAAAGGGACTGTAGTATCTCAGCAGGCTCACTCAGTTACCAAAATTCAAATAAAATTAATAAAATGTGTCTTCTGTGCCTACCCAGTCAATAAAAATAAAATTAATTAACAAACAAACAATTTTTAAAAATTCACAAAGCCCCAATCCTCAGTAAAGGAAACGGGACAAACATACATAATATACATCAAATTGCTTGTGTAGTCTGTTGATGAGGGTTAAGGTCAGGGTGAGGTTGAACTGTGGTAGGCAAGCATCCTTGTTTTAAGCAGGGATGAAGGGAAATATAGAAATATAGAGGTTGACGGCAGATAAGGACCGCTAGGCCCATCCAGTCTGCCCATTTATTTTTCTACCTTATAAATGTGCCATCGGCCTTTGCTCTGTCAGTGACCTATCTATTCATACTCATCTTTATTGCTCCCTTATGCCTATCCCATGCCTGTTTGAAGCCCTGCACTGTATTCATAGCCACCTCTTCCTGAGGTAGGCCGTTCCATGCATTCACCACTCTTTCTGTGAAAAAGAATTTCCTCACATTCCCCCTTAATCGGCCTTCCTCTAATCTCATGCTGTATCCTCTTGTCCTGCTATTTTTCTTATATTTAAACATGTTAGACTCTTTCACCTTGTTAATGCCCTTAAGGTGTTTGAATGTTTCGATCATATCACCTCTCTCCCTCCTTTGCTCAAGGGCATACATATTGAGATCCGTTAATCTGTCCTCATATGTCTTCTGATGCAGTCCCTGCACCATTTTGGTTGCCTTCTCTGGACTGCCTCAATTTGGTTGTGTCCTTGTGAAGGTGTGGCCTCCAGTACTGCACGTTAGTACTCCAGATGGGGCCTAACCAGTGTCTTGTAAAGAGGGATTACCTCCTCTTACGACTTGTGATGCCCCTACTAATACACCCCAACATCCCCCTAGCCTTACCTACTGCTTTAAAGGTCTGCTTGGATGATTTCAGGTCATCGGTGATGATGATGCCCAAGTCTCTTTCTTCCTTTGTGACTGCCAGCGACTCCCCTCCCAGCCTATATGTGGCTTCAGGGTTTCTCTTTCCTATGTCCATGATCTTGCACTTCTTTGCGTTAAATCCCAATTGCCACTCTTCTGAGCATTTTGCTAGTTTATCCAGATCTCTTCTCATTCTGCCCACCCCATCTGGATCATCTACTCTGTTGCAGATCTTGGTGTCATCTGCAAACAGACAAACCTTACCCTCTAGTCCATCTGCAATGTCACTAATGAAGATATTGAAGAGGACTGACCCCAGGACTGATCCCTGAGGTACCCCACTTGTGACTTGCATCTCTTCTGACTGTATACCATTTACTACCACTGCTTTTCTGTCCGTCAACCAGTTTGCCACCCAGTTGACCAACCTCTGACCCACCCCGAGCCTGGCCCAGCTATTTATCAATTCTATGTGGAACAGTGTCGAAGCTTTGCTGAAGTCAAGGTAGGTGACATCAACTGCTCCCCTTGGTCCACCACTCTGATTACCCAGTCAAAGAAATCTATGAGATTAGTTTGACAGGACCTTCCTTTGTAAACCCATGCTGTCTTGGATCCTGTGCCCCTATGGATTCCAGGTGTTGCACTATCCTTTCCTTAAGGAGTGCTTCTAGTGGCTATTGAGACACTACAGAGGTAAGCCTGACTGGTCTGTAGTTCCTTGCCTCCTCCCTGCTACCACTCTTGTGGAGCAGGATCACATGAGCCTTTCTCCAGTCTTCTGGGACCTCTCCTGTGCTCAAAGACTCACTAAACAGTTCTGCTAATGACTCTGCTAGTTCCACCCTTAGCTCCTTGTACCCTGGGATGTATGCCATCAGGTCCCATTGCTTGTCCACCCTGAGCTTAGTGAGCTCTTGTAGGACCCTTTCTTTGTGAAGGAAGTAGTGCTCACCTCCCCCGTGTGCATGATGCTGAGCTGTGGGCCCTGCCCTACCTTCTCTTCAGTAATACTGAGTAAAAGTATCTATTTAGGATAGATACTTACAGGGTCCACCTCCTCACATGCCCCTTTTCTCCTTTGAGCTAGCAATACCCCTCTGGACTTTCTCCTTCACTAATGTATCTATAGAAAGTCTTGTCACCTTCTTTACTGTTCGTGCTAGTGTTTCCTCAGTTTGGGACTTTTGCCTGCCTTACTGCCTTCCCTGCTTCCCTTGAGGCAGTTTGGTATGCCTCCCTATCTTCATCCCACTGTGTTCCCTTATATTTCCTGAAGGCCATTTTTTTGGCTCTGACCTTTTCTGCTACTGTATTTGAGAACCAAAGTGGTTTCCTTCTTCTTTTGCACTTACTTTTCTGCCTAACACAATGGGATGTTGCTTCAAGTATTGCATACTTCATGCTTGCCCACTTTGCCTGTACCCCCTCACCTGTGTTTCTTTTTGCCAGGGCTAGCTTAACTCTGTTGGCCATCTTATCAAAGGCAGCTCCTCTGAAGTCCCATATTTTTGCCTTGGAATGGGATGATTTAGATATAGTGGCCAAACTGAACCATACCATGTGATGGTCACTGGCCCCCAGGTGACCTTCTACCTGGAGATCTGTAATCCCTTCCTTGTTAGGCAGTACTAGATCTAGGATAGCCCTGTCTGTTGTGGGTTGTTGTACCAGTTGTTTGAGGCCCTCCCCCTGCAGGGAATCCACCACGTGTCTAGTTCTGGCAGGTGTTCCTGCTGGTATTGACCAATCTGTATCTGGCATGTTGAAGTCTCCCATTATCAGAACCTCCCCTTTAGCTGTCATGTTTTGTATATCTTCTAACAGTAATGTGTCTATGTCCTCCCCCAGGTCTGGGGGACTGTAGACAACCCCAGTTCTTATGGCTGTCCCATTTCCTGTTTCCAGGGTGACCCACAGGAAAACCCAGTGGATTAGGAGAGGGTGCTGAAAAAAGGTTAATAGAAAGGTATGATTTTTCTTTTTGGGACCTACAATAGAATCTTTTTTAAATTACAGTAACTGCTTTCATCTTCAGGGACCACTTTCTGTTACTGGTGTATAGAGATGCAGTGAAATGTAATTTCACTGACGAAGTTCCCGCAAAGTGGAGAACTTCACTTCCATGGAGCAATCTGCGAAATTCTGCTACTAGGCTAAAAAATCACCTATCTGACTTCGCCATATTTTTGGGCGGAAGTTCTCCGTGAAGTGCGGAATTTCACCCACAAATGGTGGAATTTCACCTGTGAACAATGGAATTTCATCTGTGAATGGTGTTTGTGGTGAAATTCCACACTTTGTGGGTGAAATTCCACACTTTGCTGGTGGAACTTTGCAATTCGTGGATTAATTCATGGAGCAAAGTTTCCCAACTCTGTCCATCTCTACTGGTGTACAACTTCTGCAGCCTCCAGTAGCAATGGGTGTAGGAATGTACATGCCAGTCATGTTTGTCATGGCTTAACCCAGATCACTATCTCGGATAACTCACAGTATCTGTATCTTTTTTTTCTTCAATTTTTTCTTTATTCCCTTCTGTGCTGCAGGGTGCTTACCCTTCTTCTGGCACGCAGAAGCTCAACTACCTTGTCCTCAGGGCAGCCTCTGCCTCAGAAGCACAGTGGGAAGGACAATGGCTTACATCCCACAGCAGGGCCCTCCCCCAGTGAGGGGAAACTGGGAGAAGGAGACCGCATCACCCAAGGATCCCGCTCTGACTTACTCCAGGCTTTGATTGCTCCACAAGGTAGGTCCCCCATCATGGACTTCATATTGCATGCACAGAAGGGTTTTTTCTCTTGGTTGCCCCTAGAAACACGGCGTGCAATGTATCCAGCGTGGCGCCACACTCCCTGCCACAAGATACTGCAGTCGTCCCTCACAGCACTGTGTCCCTGCGGTGACGCTGCCTCTGGCCTCTGCTAGAGGCCACTGCTACACTGGGAACCCCCATGCTCCCACCTTGAGAAAGGAGAGCAGTCCATCGGATGCTCAATCTCCTCTCACCTCTGCCAACCCCCGATGGCCCAGGCTTATTCCCAAACCAGGGTCGCCGGTGTGGCACGAGGTGTGGCGTCCAGCGCCTCAACCTTCAGTGCCACTGGGCCGGCTACAGTATCTGTATCTGAGCAGGCAGACATAGATAACAAACTATAAACAGGATAATGATGATACCAATATCTTATCTGCACTGGACAAAAAAATAAGAAGATTTAGACAACACCTTTGTGCTCTTTTACAAAGGTTCCACATCAGATTGCATTATTACATTCAAAACAAGGACCAAATAATCAAGGCAAATTCCAAAAGAAATGTTTGTCAAGCAGTCAATAAACATAAGTAATACTGAAAATCATTCTTATTAAAAAAACGATAAGTTCAAGGCAGCAAGCTGCATGCAGAGCCAATGGGCTGGATTCACAAAGCTTTCTGAAGATGCAAAACCTTCCCTAAGTCCCCAAAACTGCCGTAGCTATGGGAAAAAAGGTAGATTGCTCTGAGTGCTATACACAAACACCTCCACAGCTGCAGAAATAAAACACTATGGACTGTGGAAAAAAGTGCAGCTGCAGAAGTCCCTGAGGTAAAAAAGGTGTTAGATAAGTAAGGCACAGCCCCTCAAAGGCTATTCTCAGCCAATTTGTTTCTGCAATTGCAGAAAAAATGTTACACACATTGGACTGAGGTGTAACTCTCCCTGAGCAAACTGCAGTAGTGCCCCAAAAATTGAAATCAATTATGGTGGAGGTGAGGCACAGGTAATGGCATCCAAGTGGGTATAGCAGTGGCTGATGTTACAGCAACAATAGCACACATTGCCATGATATGGCAACAGGCAACAGCCACCAGACACAGTGCAGCCCATGATGGAGCCCCACAGGCAGCAGAGCCTGACCAGCCTTCAGTGAGTGCTACCCCTGCAGGCAACAGGAACACCCCAGGTAGGGACGCCCAGCAGTGACAGTTGGCCACTGTTGTGCCATGGTATTGCTGGTACCTGTGGCACTGCAGTGGTCCCAGTTGGGGAACTGGTTGCTGGTCTCTGTGTGTGTGCTTACAGCTACATGCTATGGCATAATCTGTTAGACTGCTGCTCCAGCTAATTGGAGTCACTATTGTTGTTGCTCCTCAGCCATTCCCACAGCTGCGGATCCGCAGGTATGGCTGTGTAGCACTTACACAATTTCCGCAGCTGCTAAATTACCGCACCTGCTGTGCAACCCAGCCTGTCTACAGGTTCGAAAAGCCTTTTCACAAGTGGAGTGTGACAAGCTTGCTCAATTTTTTGCGACTAAGGTGGCTGACATCAGGGCTGAGCTCCAACCAGCAAACTCTAAGGGTGTTGCTTTGGACCGGCACTTGGTCATTGCTCCTCAGTTTTCCTTGAGTTCCTTTGACTGCCCGGAGTTCATAGAAGTCATGCGGATTGTCTAGGGCATGCGCCCTACGTGCTGTAGTTTGGACCTAGGACAAGTTACCCTGATTATGGGTTGTAGAGACACCATTGGTCCGGTCCTTGCACGGATTATCTGGTGCTCCTTGGAAACAGGTGAATTTCCTAGCTCCCTGAAGGAGGCAGTGGTAACACCTCTCCTGAAGAAAGCTTCTGTGGACCAAGTCTGTCCTGCGAACTACAGACCAATCTCAAACCTCCCCTTTATAGGGAAGGTGATTGAGAAAGTAGTGGCTGTACAGCTGGAGAACCATTTGACCATCCATGATATCTATGAACCCCTCCAGTCCGGTTTCCGAAAGTGGCATAGTACTGAGACAGCGCTGGTTTGGGTGATCGATGATCTCCTGATGACAAGAGATCGGAAAAACCATTCCATCTTGGTTCTTCTTGATCTCTCATCAGCATTTGACACTGTGGACCATAGGGTACTACTTGCTCATCTGAGGTTCATCTGTGGTCTGCCTGGTACAGTCCTCAGGTGGTTTACATCTTTCCTCACCGGAAGAACTCGCAGGGTGGTGTTGGGGATTTATTCCTCTGACTCAGTTCCTCTGTCATGTGGGGTGCCTGAGAGATCAGTGTTGTCCCCCATGTTGTTCCCAGTATATATGCATCATCTCAGCGACATTCTAAGAAGGTATGGGCTAAGAATTCACTGCTATGCTGATGATCCCCAGCTTTACCTTTCTTTTGCACCTGACCAGGATAGAGCTCCCTCGGTTTTTAATAAATGCCTCGGCGAAATCCAGGACTGGATGAATTTGAGCTGGTTGAAGTTGAATTCGGAAAAACCTGAGGTGCTAGTTGTGGACCCGGGGTGCCAGATAGGGGGATTGGGGGTAGCTTCACCCTCGGGTCTTTTTCTTGGGGGCTTATCACTCCCGACCTCTGAACAGGAGCGAAACCTGGGGGTAATCTTTGATAAAGGGCTGACACTGGGCTCACTGGTGTCAGCAGTCATCAAATCCTCTTTTTACTATCTGAGGAATATCTCCAGAGTTAAGCATCTTGTTCCGTCTTGTGACCTCCCTACACTGGCCCATGCCTTTGTGTCCTCGTGCCTGGATTATTGTAATTCTCTTTACCTAGGGCTACCTGGGGTGGATATCCGCCGCTTGCAGCTGGTGCAGAATGCTGCGGCCTGGTTATTGATGGGAACTTCTCGCTTCTGTCATATCTCTCCGGTGCTGTGCGAACTGCACTGGCAGCCGATATAGTGGCGAATCATCTTTAAAGTCAGACTTCTGACTTATAAAACCCTACACGGACTGGGCCTGGACTACCTGAAAGAGCTTCTGGTCCTTTACTCCCCTAAGCGATCACTCCGCTCGGCTGATGAGGGGTTGCTAGAGATTCCGAGGGTTTCTGTAAAATCTTCTGGGGCCCGTGCATTTATGCATATGGCCCCTACCCTCTGCAATTCTCTATCCCATCAGCTACGGCAATGCGCAACCGTACAGGGATTTAAACTGGCCCTAAAAACTTATTTGTGGATGAAAACATTTGGTGACTGATTTATGATCTGGTTTTAACTGTAATACTTGTTTTTAAGTATTTATAATGACTGCTTTTATTATTATTTGTTATAATTATTTGTTAGGCACCTTGATTATAGAAAGGCACCATATAAATAAAGTTTTATTATTATTATTTATTATTATTTTTGCTCAAATCTGCAACTGCACCAGTTTTCTTTGTGTATACTGCACAACTGTATTTCCACAGTGCTGCAGGCCTTTTTCCCTCAGCTGTGGGATGGCTGGCTTTCTTTAAGAATCTTGCCCAGTAGATACAAACACAGAGTGATAGAGGTACCTCACTAACTGGTGAAGCTGCACTGAGTTGCTACCGTGCCCTCAAGGATCTTTTGAAATGATCAGTCCTGGGGAGGTCCAGCATGGATTCAGCAGTTCATTTAGCCAACCTGCAGCCTTAACAGCAAAGGAGCATTTACTTAGCTGAGTTATGTGGAGACCTAGTTCACAGGCATTCCTGGCCATACTCCTTGTATTGTATTCATTTATCACAGGGCAGAAACAGTTTTTTAGAGTAGGGAGTGTTAGGCCTAGCAGTGCTTTCTTGGCTAGTATACATGTTTGTAGCTTAACTCTAACATAGAAACATAGAAATTGATGGCAGATAAGGACTGCTAGGCCCACCTAGTCTGCCCATTTTCCCTGCCTACTGTAAAAGCTGCAGACCCTTCTTGATCTCTGGCTTTATCTCCTCATTCCTATTGCTAGGGTTCTCCTATGCCTGTCCTGTGCATGCTTGAATCCCTTCACTGTGTTTACCCCACCACCTCTGCTGGGAATCTATTCCATGCATCCACCACCCTTTCTGTGAAGAAATACTTCCTCATGCTACCCCTTAGTCTACCCCCTCCCAACCTTATGTCATGCCCCCTCATTCCTGGACATCTCCTTTTCTGAAAGATGCTACCCTCCGGTACGCTATTTATGACTTTTAGATATTTATAGGTTTCTGTATCTTCCCTGTCTCTCCTCTCCTCTCCTCCAGGTTATACATATTGAGGTCTCCCAGTCTCTCCTCATATGACTTTTCATGCAGGCCCTACACCATCTTTGTTGCCTTTCTTTGAACTGCCTCTATCCTGTCTACGTCCTTACGGAGATGTGTCCTCCAGAACTGGAAACCGTATTCCAAGTGGGACCTCACCAATGATCTGTACAGTGGCATCACCACCTCCTTCCTTTTGCTGGTGATACCTCTCCCTTTGCACCCCAGCCTCCCACTGGCTCTCCCCATAGCCTTGGCACATTGTTTGGCCACCTTTATGGCATCAGATATGATTACTCCCAAATCCTTTTCCTGTTTAGTGACCATCAGTTTCTCCCCCCTCCCTGAATCATGTAAAAATCCCCTGGGTTCTTGAGCCCCACATGTGTGATTTTGCACTTTTTTGCATTAAATATTAGATATGGCAAGGATGATGCTAGGGTATTCAACACCATGGGATTCAATGAATGGTTGAAAAACTGGTGTAGAGCTCAGGGTTTTGGCTTCACTGGGGACTGGGTAGCCACCTAGAGGGATGCAGGCTTATACTGGCATGATGGTCTGCATCTCTCCAGGGGGGAACCAGGATCCTAGGTGACAGGTTTAAATGCTTCACTGGCAAGCATTTAAACTAGCCAAGGGGGAAGGCACTGAAAAGGAGCAGGGAAATCCCAGCCTCCCCCCACAAAACACTGTAGCTAGAGAGGTAAACACCAGGGCAGAGAAGTCAGTAGGGAGCAGGACAGGGGTAAGTACAGAAAAAGGCAGTGAGGACAGGGATGGGGCTAAAAGGAGTAAGACCATCAAAAAATGGAAGGCGATGAGTGCCAATGCCCGCAGTCTGTGTAACAAGCTCCTTGAACTAGTGGCCTTGATGAAAGAGGGATGCCTGGATATTGTGGCAGTCACTGAAACGTGGTACACAGAGAACCATGACTGGGATGTCAACATACCAGGATACACAATCTACAGGAGGGACAGGGCTGGTAAAAGAGGAGGAGTAGCTCTCTATAAAAGGGAAGGGATTAAAGCAACAGAACTAAAGAGTAAACAGGAAGTTGATGAGTCACTATGGGTCACTCTGGAGACAGGAAATAGCACCACAATCCACATGGGGGTTGTGTACAGACCCGCATCTCGGGGGGAGGAAATGGACAAGGAAATGATAGAAGGCATCCTTAAAATGGCAGAAAAAGGGGAAATATTGTTACTGGATTTTTCCCCTTCCTCCCAGAAAGCATGTTTTTGTTGTTATTATCTCACCCCCCTTCCCCACTGTGTACTCTTCCCCTGAGTTTTTGTTTTCCAGATGCAATACCTTACACTACTTTGCATTGAATCTGAGCTGCCATATATTTGACCATTCCTCCAACCTTGCCAAGTCCCTTTTCATCCTTTCCACCCCACCTTGTGTATCAACCTTGTTGCAGATCTTTGTGTCATCCGCAAAGAGACATACTTTTCCTTCCAGGTGCTCTCCAATGTCACCTATAAAGACATTAAAGAGGAACGGTCCCAGAACCGAACCCTGCGGTACCCCACTAGTTACACTCCTTTCTTCACTGTGGACTCCGTTTACAATTACCCTTTGCATCCTGTTGTCCAGCCAGTTTTTTAATCCAGGCTACTAAAAACTAAGAACTTCTGATTCCTTACACCCCTGTGAGAGCACTCCGCTCGGCTGATGAGGGGTTGCTGGAGATTCCAAGGGTTAGATTGAAGTCATCTGAGGCTCAGGCTTTTGTGTTCGCTGCCCCATCCCTCTGGAATTCTCTACCTCGTCAGCTACGGGAGTGCAGGACTGTGGAGAGTTTTAAGCGGACACTGAAGACCTTCCTTTGGGTTAAAGCATTTCCTGATTTTCACTGATTTTATTCTTATTTATTGTCAGTGTACTTTGTATATTTGTGAAGCGCCTTGCTGACTTGAAAGGCGCTATATTAAATAAAATAATTATTATAATTACCACCTTGGGACCCACTCCAAGGCTGGCTAACTTGTATATTATTCTTTTATGTCAGACTGTGTCAAATGCCTTGCTAAAATCTAGGTAGGCCATATCCACAGCCCCTCCCTGGTTTACTACTTTGGTCACCCAGTCAAAGAAATCTATTAGGTTCGTCTGACATGACCTTCCTGCTGTGAAACCATGCTGCCTTGGGTCCTGTGCCCCACTGGCCTCTAGGTACTCAACAGTTCTTTCCTTCAGAAGTGATTCCATCATTTTCCTTACCACTGAGGTCAAACTAACTGGTCTGTAGCCCTGCTTCCACTTTTGTGAAGTGGAATCACATCTGCCCTCCTCCAGTCCTCAGGTACCACCCCATCCTCCCATGATTTGTTAAATAGAGTAGTCAGTGGCATTACTAGTTCTACCCTTAGTTCTTTTAGAATTCTGGGGTGAATCCCATCAGGCCTCATTGCTTTGTCCACCCTCAGTTTCAAGAGTTCTTTCAAAACCCTTTCTCTGTGAATGGACTGGTATCGAACTCCTATTCAGAGTGTTTTTCTTGTTTGGTTTAGGTACCTCCCCCTCCTCTTCTGTTGTGAATACTGAGCAGAAATATTCGTTCAGTATCCCTGCTTTTTCACTGTCACCCTCTGCCCACATTCCCTTCCCTTTATTAAGTATCTGTATCCCTCCCTTGGTCTTTCTTTGCTCCCTAATGTACCTATAAAAGGTTTTGTCCCCTTTCTTAACAGAGCTGGCTATCTTTTCCTCAGTTTGTGCCTTTGCTATTCTGACTGCCTTCCCTGCCTCCTTCTGTTTTAAGTGATAAAGTTCTCTGTTCTGCTCCTTCTGTGTTTCCTTATATTTCCTGAATGCTATCCTTTTCTCCTTAACCTTCCCCGCCACCTCTTTTGAGAACCATAGTGGCTTTTTCTTTCATTTTGATTTGTTTATTTCCTTCACACAAAGGCTTGTTGCCTCTGTGATGGCAGTTTTGATGTTTCCCCATTGTTGTTCCATCCCTCCTTCTAGCCTGTTTGCTAGTGCTTTTCTGAGGCACTCTCTCATTTTCCCAAAGTCAGCCCTCCTGAAGTCCAGTACCCTCATTTTTGTATGGCTTTACTCTGTAGCTGAGTTTATCATGAACCACTACTGTTTGGTGGTCACTTGTTCCCAGATGACTACCCACTTCTAGATCTGAGATCCTCTCACTGTCCCCATTTGAGAATATGAGGTCTAAGATTGCTCCCTCATGAGTGTGTTCCAAAGCTAGCTGTCTGAGGCATGCCACCTGTAGGGTATCGAGAATGGCCCTGCTCTTGGATGTGGCTGCAGCAAAGGTGCTCCAGTTAACATTTGGCATATTCAGGTTCCCCATCAACAGTTCTCCCCTTTCTCTGCCATCCTAAGGATGCCTTCTATCATATCCTTGTCCAGTCCTTCTCCCTGACAAGGGGGTCTGTATACAACTCCTGTGCGGATTGTGGTGCCATTTCCAGTCCTCTAGGTGACCCACAGTGCCTCCTCTCCTCCTGTTTACTCTTTTGTTCCATTGTTTTTATCCCTCTCCATAGAGAGCTACCTCCCCTCTCTCTCCTCCCTGTCTCTCCTGTAGGTTGTGTACCCTGGTATGTTAACATCCCAGTCATGGTTCTCTGTGTACCATGTTTCTGTGACTGCTACAATATCCAGGCATCCCCCTTCCATAAAGGCCACCAGTTCAGGGAGCTTGTTGCCCAGACTATGGGCACTGGTACTCATTACCCTCCATTTCTTGATGACATTACCCCTTTTTGCCCCATCCCTGTCCTTATTGCCTTTGTCATTTTCTCCATTTACCCCTGCCCTTCTCCCCATTGACATCTCTATCAAACTTCCCCTGCCTCACTACTGCTTTAGCAATTCTCTGGATCCTCTCCCCATCCCTCTGAGCTGTGCTTTCTGGTAGACACTTTACCTCCCTTTCCTCCACTGTTCCTCTCCCCAGTTCCACTCCCTGGACTATGGAGTCCCCCACTTGGAGAAGCTTCTTCACCCTTTGGGGTCCTCTTCCACCTGCCTGTGGGGTTCTCTTCTGTAGAACCTGTTCATCTGCCATTGTCACAACTTTGGGTGTCCCAGTGGGATCCTCATGCTCCTCCAAAACTGTGTAGGGGTTTCTTAGTTGCACTAGGTGGGGAATGCACTTTTGATCCACCTGCCTCACCCTCCCTGAGCCCTCTCTAGTCCACACACTGCTTTTACTGGTCCTCCTTTGAAGTAGTGGGTGTAGACTTGGTGGCCACTGGGTGGGGGAGGAGATCCCCTGCAACCCAGCCAACTCAGCCTGGAGGTTGTCAGTCTCTGCCCTCAGCTCAGAGAGGTGCCTGCAGATAGGGTAGCACCGCAGTTCCCAGAACATCCTTCATCTCAGAGAATCTTGTCAGACCAATTTAATAGAGTATTATGACTGGGTAACAAGTGAGCTGCATAAGGGCCATGCAATGGACGTCCTAAATTTAGACTTTAAGAAGGCCTTTGATTCAGTGTCACATGGGTGGCTAGGGGGGAAACTGAAATCCGTGGGGGTTGGGGCGAAGTTGGTTAATTGGATCGTGAACTGGCTGAAGGGGAGGCAGCAACGGGTGGTGGGGGAACTCTCAACACCTAGGCCAGCGACGAGTGGAGTGCCGCAAGGCTCTGTGCTAGGTCCAGTGTTTTTTGTGCTATTCATATCGGATATCTCACATCGAGTTGAGAGCAGGATCAGTCTGTTCACAGGTGATACTAAAATGGGGGTGGTAGTGGATGAAGTTAATGGGTGGAAACAACTATAGGGGGACATAACCAAACTGGAGGTGTGGTCGGCGAAGTGGCAGCTGGGCTTCAATACGAAGAAGTGCACGTTTATGCACTTCGGTACCAAGAACCTGAGGAGGGAATATTTTTTATTTTATTTAGCTTTTGTTAACCAGGTAAGCACACTAGACAGTCAAGTGCCTATTTTCAGGTGTGACCCAGAGATTACAAGGTGCAGGCATAATAGGATATCAATGAAAGAAAATAGTCAGACACAGCTTGACTTGATAGGAGGGCACTCAGAAAAGTATTACATGACAAGGTAGCAATTGACAGTCAGGTGATGCACATAACAAGATGACATTTAATATAACATGAACTATAATCTCATAGACACACCGGTCTCAGTGATCGGACCATAAAGTGCAGCACTGTGAGGAAAAGGGGGATGATACCTTAGGTACAATGACAAGATAAGGCAAGTTTCAGGAAGCCCCAGTGGGAGTTTCTGAAGCAGGAATGGGAGGTGGAGGAACGAACATGGGCAGGAAGAGAGTTCCACAGTTTGGGTGCATAGACGGCGAAAGCCTGATCACCTGTTAGGCAACGGGTTTTGGGAAATAGGAATACTTGTGAGCCACTAGATCGTAATATTTAGGAGAGGTTTTTAGGCTTCAATAGTTCAGCTAGTGCAGGGGGAGTGGCAGCTCTGACGATACTGTCAATGAAATTGCCCATAACAAAGGTGCGATGGTTGTCAGGGGAGAGCCACTCGAGCTTGTTGTATAGCTCACAGTGATGCATGAACCGGGGGCAGAGAGAGCAAAGCGACATGTATTGTTGTGTGTAACATCCCATTTTGTTAGACAGGTTTTTGGGGCATGTGCAAAGGAGACCAGATCGTAACAAAGCATGGGTAGAACCCCCTTAAACAGGGCATGACACATTGCTGGGATGAGGCAACTTTTAGCTCTGTATGCCAAGCCCAACTTGCAGTTTGCAGCCTTGCATATATTGCACATATGCAGTGAGAAGTTGAGCTGAGGATTGAGCGTAACCCCCAAGTATTTAAGGGAGTCAGCAACTCGCACAAGGGAATCATCAGCTCCAGTGACTTTCAGAGGTACAGTACAAGCTTTGGATTTGGTCACGGAACCAAAGAGCATAGCCTGGGTTTTTTTTGAGACTGATGGCTAGGTTGCGGTCCTTTAGCCAGGATTGTATGAGGTCAAAGTCAGAGCTGAGCCGGTAGTTGATGACACTGATGTCCTGGGAGCTGGTTAGGATAAGAAGGTTGTCTGCATACAGGGTGGAGTGTCCATGAGCTGGAACCAGGGGCAAATCATTGACAAAAAGGGAAAACAGAATAGGCCCTAGAACAGACCCCCTGAGGCACCCCAGAGTTAACAGGCGTGGGCTCAGAGAGAACCTTGTTGAATTCAGTGTATTGCTGCCTGCCAAAGAGGTAATTGGTGAACCAGGCTTGGATAGGTGGGGAGAGGCCAAGGGACCAAAGTGTAAAGCACAGAAGTGAGTGGTCAACCAGATCAAAGGCTTTTGAGAGATCTATGAAGATGGCTCCAGTCAGATTGCCTTGACCAATAGCAGCCCTGATCTCAAAGGTGACCTTAGCCAGGGCAGTAGAGGTGCAATGACCCTTACAGAAGCCATGTTGCGCTGGGGTAAAAAGGTCATAGCTTTGGATATATACTGTGAGCTGAGTAGCAACCACCTTTTCAAGCAGTTTGCTTATAGCTGAAAGGATAGCAATAGGGCAGTAATTTTCAAGGATTTTAGAGTCACCTTGTTTGAAGACAGGGACAACCCTAGCCACCTTCCATACATTGGGGATGAGTCTGGTAATAAGTGATGTATTGAAGATATGGGTGATGGGCAGGGCTGGGAAAGGGGCCCCAAAACAAAGAAGTTTGGGCTCTATGTTGTCATGACCAGCACTAGTACAGGGGAGAGGCCAGCAAGGAGTTTTCGAGTTTCACTGTTGGAGATAGCCTTAAGGTAAAAGGGGGGTGGGGGGTCATCCCAGGATAAGGTCGGGAACTGGGAGGAGTAGGCAAACAGATCTGAGAACTGGGAATGAAATGCATTTGCGGTAGTCAAGGCGTTGTTACAGTTGACCCTGCCAATCAGCATGCCAGTGACAAGGGCTCCGGAGGAACCACTTACAGTATTCTTGATGTTATGGCAGAAGCTCCTGGGGTCCGTAGTTGAAGATAACAACGTGGATTTACAAAATTCACTCTTGGCAGAGCGGATGGCTCTTTTACACGTGTTTCTGAGCTGCCTATATTCCTGGAAGACAGACATATTGTTGGAGGCCTTGAATTTAGCCCAGCATTTTTCCCTTAGCTTCATAAGGGAAAATAAGTCACCATATAGCCATTTGGTGACAGTGCCTCTCACTATCCTTTTAGTGAGAGGGGCATGTTTATCTTGCAAGGGTGTGAATATTGCAAGAAAGTTGTCAAGGGCAGCTGAGGGGTTGTTTGTGGCTAAGAGCACAGACCAGTCTGTTCGTAGCAGATCAGCATGATAGGCTTCGCTATTGAATTTGGGGAAGTCTCTCATTTGGATCACTTTGCAGGGAATTTTAGGTGGGGAGACTCTCCACATATAGTAGGTGGGGGAGTGATCAGAGATAGGATCTGGGAAAATACCAGATGAAACAATCTGCTCAGGTCTATTGCTCATTATCCAGTCTAGGAGGGTGCCTTTTACCCCAGAGAAAGACAGCCTAGTTGGCTCAGTAATAAGTTGGTAGAGAGCAAGGCCTGACAACAGGGGTTCATATTTCTTGACATTACAGCCCATCCAGTTTAGATTGAAGTCACCAAACACTAATAGTTCACTTAAACACATCTTAGAACTGAGGCTGTCAAGGAGGAAGTAAAGTCCTTGCACGCTATCTTTGGGAGGGTTATAGGCACATACCAGGTGCAGCTTTTTTGAGTTACCTAATAAAAGTAGGGCATGGAGGAACTCACAGGTAGGGGATGGAGGGGACAGGTGTGGATATGACTGATACATTAAGGTGCATCTTATAGTAGAGTAGCAGGCTGCCCCCACGTTTTTTCCCAACATGGTCCTGCCTGATTAAGTTGTACCCTGGAAGGGCACACACATAATTTGGGGAGGCAGGCTTAAGCCATGTTTCTGTGACCCCTAGTATGTCTGGGCTGTAGTGAGGAACCAGGCCGATAGCTCAGCGAGATTAGGTAGGAGGCTACGGACATTCTGATGGGCAATTTTATACCCTTTGTGGTTAGCCATGGGGGGGGCCAGATTGGTTGGGGGGGTGAGGCTGGGGGTCACCAAGGAAGAGAATGACTTAGGGGTGATAGTAATGGAGAGCATGAACAACTCTGCCCAATGCAGTAAAGCTGCAGCTAAGGCTAACAAGATGCTGGGGTGTGTTGCAAGGGGATTCTCATCCAGGCATAGAGAAGTGCTCCTGGCCATATACGGGTCCTTGGTCAGGCCGCACTTGGAGTACTGTGTGCAGTACTGGTGTCCATATCCAAAGAAGGATATTAGACTGCTAGAGGGGGGTGAAGTGTAGGGTGACAAAAATGATATGGGGGATGGAAGGCAAAACCTACGAGGACAGGCTAAGGGATCTGAGTTTGTACACCCTAGAGGACAGGAAAATGGGGGATATGATTGAAACGTTCAAGTGCTTGAAGGGGATCAACAAATCTAGCGCTGATGGATTATTTAAGCTGAGGAAGGGAAGGAACACGAGAGGGCATAGGCTAAGATTAGAGGGGGGAGATTTAGGAGAGGGATGAGGAGACATTACTTCACAGAGAGGCTGGTGTCAAAATGGAATGCCCTACCAGAGGGGGTGATTTCATGTAACATGGTGGGTAGTTTTAAAAGGGCATGGGGAGAGCATGGGGGAGGGTCTGGGTAAGTAGTGCTGAGAATTTCCTGGAGGTGGGGGGGGCAGCTGCAATCTAGGGGTGCTAGCTGTGCACTTGAGCAGACTTAATAGACCATGAGGTCTGTTTCTGTTGACAGATTTGTATGTATGTATGTATATTCTGAACACTGCTGCTCCACATTCATTTTTGCACCACTCCCAACATGATCTCTACCTGCTCTGCTTCTGTTTGCCCAGGTCGCTGCTAGGGAACCTCACTTGCCCTTAGTGCTGTAATGTAACCCCTATCCTAGCGACAAAATGCCAGGACCCCCACTTTTTTTTTATACAATAGCAATCTCAAGAAGATATCCTCTCAGCTTATGCAGCTCTGCCTGGCTGCCTTCTGTGGCTCACCTCACCCTGTTTTGAGTCTGAGCAGGAAGTTGTCACACCTTCCTGTTTAAGCCTATAAAGCTAGGTGAACCTAGCATTCTGCTAGTTAAAAATAGCCAATTTGGTTGTAAGTAAATAAGTAAAGTTTATTTTTACAGAGCCCAATCCCAGAGTCTCTGGGTGCTTTACATAAGATGCAGACATTAAAACAATTCAATTAAATACAATGAATAAATAGGATCGGTTATAAATAAAATCCATTAAATAAAAAGCTCTAAACCCCCCACTTTAAGTCTTACTCAACATCAAAAGCTTGTTTAAAGAGATATGCCTTTAGGCCATGTTTGAAACTTTCCACAGAGGGTGCCTCCCGCATGAATCGTGGCAGAGAGTTCCACAGGACAGGTTCTGCTATCGCAAAAGCGCAGTCATCAGATGTTTTAAGCCATGCCCTGCGAACCATTAGGTAACCCTCCGTGAAGCCGGCCCAGTGGTGCTGATGGCTGAGGCGCTGCATGCCACACGTTGCTCCACACCAGTGACCCTGTTGAGACTATGGGCTCAGGGCACTGGGGGTCGTCCTGAGGGAGGGTGAGGAGTTGATTGAGCTGCTGGCTGGCTGGCAGCTATCATCCTCGGGAGGGTTCTGGGGGGCTCCCAGGTGTTTGGCTGCCTCCTGTGGCAGCGTCACACTCGGTGAGCCCTGGCACTAGGCAGGGGGTGGGCAGAAGGGGCTGTGGACTGGAGTTGTGGTTGCATGAACACTTCCACGTTCATGCGCTACCAATTCTGAGGCCTCGGAATAACGTGGTGAAAAATGGGAAAAACACAGCAGGGTGATGCCTCTGGGTCAATTCCAGGGATCCACTGGGTCACGCGTAGCGCAATAAGAACCTGAACAACCCCGGAGTCTGGCGAAGTTGACCGACAAGAGCAAGTGGTCTGTGGAAGGAGGATAAATAGAATGTACAACAAAAAAACCTTTGTGGAAGATCGAAGTGAGCACACTGGCCGGGCAGGCATCAGGAGGTCAGACAGCTAGCCAGGACTGTACCCGATCCATTTAGGGCCTTATAGGTGAGTAAGCCCACCTTGAAGGCAATCCTACACCTGATCTGCAGTGACAGCAGTTCCCACAAGACAGGTGTTATAAGAACAGACCTGGGCAGGCCCGTTAGCAGTCTTGCCACAGTGTTCTGCACTAGCTGCAGAGGTGGAGGTTGCCTCCAGTGACGCTGAAGTACAGAGCATTACAGTAGTCGAGTCTGGACATCACAAGGGTGTGTAACAGTGTCAGCAGGTCATCAGGTGGGATTAAGGGTTTAATCCGGGCAACATTTCTCAGATGGTTAAAACTGTTCTGGATGATAGATGACACCTGGGCCTCAAATGTCAATCCATCGTCGAAAATGACGCCCAGATTTTGTACCTTATTGGACACCACTAGTGAGGTGGTATCCAGGAATAATCCTGTCCCTGCCCCAGTGGTGACCAAATCCCGCCGGCAACCCGGCTCTATCATTAATACCTCCGTCTTATCCGACTTGAGCCTCAGCCAGTTAGAGGAAATCCAATCCTGGATTTTGGATAGACAGTTATTTAACACATCTGTAGTATCTGATGTTCTGGATTGAAAGGACATATACTGCTGAGTATCATCTGCATAGCAGTGAAAACCCAAGCTGTAATGCCTAATGATATCACCCAGGGGCAGCATATACCCGGCAAACAGCATGGGTGAGAAAATCGAACCCTGAGGAACTTCGCTGATCAGAGGCCTCGAGCAGGAATATAAATTTTCCGACACTACTCGTTGCCTCATCCCTGATAAAAAGGACTCAAACCAGCTGATGACTTTGCCGGCAGGTCTGCAGAGCCCCCTAAGGTGATCAAGAAGCACTATGTGATCTATGGTGTCAAAAGCTAGGGAAAGATCTAGGAGGATGAGAAATGACCATTCTCCTCTATCCCTCACCAGAGAAGATCATTCTTCATTCTCACTAATGCTGTTTCAGTGCTATGCTTTCTCCTCAGTCCTGACTAGAGAGGCTCATAGATGTTGATTGTCATCAGGTGAGCTTCAAGCTGCAAAGCCACCACTTTCTCAACAACTTTCCCTAGAAATGGGATGTTAGAGACAGGTCAATAATTTGCCAGGATGTCTGGGTCAAGTGATGGTTTCTTCAGGAGGGGCCTCACCAATGTCTCCTTCAAGGCATTGGGAATAGCCCCTCTAAGAGTGAGCGCCAGACTATCTCAGTGAATACTGGACCAACGGACTCCATGCATCCCACTAGGAGATGCGTCAGGCCTGAATCCAGTTCACAAAAAGTTGGTCACAACTTAAAGATGACCTCTATGACCTCCACTACCCCCACCGGCCTAAACTCTTTCAAGACCAATGGAATGCCCATATGAATGCCCGACTCTGTACTCTGCAGGATTGTTCGTAACCCACTAGAGAAATCCTGGGTCTAATGGAGGACACTCTGTCAGAAAAGAACTGAGAGAATTCCTCTCACCGGGCGATTGAAACTGCTCTTTTCTGCTGCAGACAGACAAGATATACTAGTCTGTCCACAGTCTGAAAGAGCGTAGCCGGTCTGTTCCTTCCTGTGACAATCCCCCTAGACAGGAACTCTGCCTTCTTATGGTTGATTGCTCTTTGGTTCTCACTGTAGTGAGTTCTCAAAGCCAGTTTATCCTCCAAAGACCCCGACATTCTCCAGCAATGCTCCAACTTCTGACCCTTTGTCTTCATCTCCTTGAGAGCCCCTTCAAACCACAGGGATCTCAAGTGAGAAGACATGGGTCATATATGGATCAATGTGATGTTGTCGAGCACCTTGGAGACAGCATTATTACATACTATCACTGCCTCGTCCAACCCCATCGCACATGCATCATTCACACAATATAGAGCATATAGAGTACAGGAATGGGTGAGTTTGTCAGCCCCTAACACAAAGCAACAGGCTTTATTGTAGGACACCTTAACCCTGCTTAGTACCGAGTCACAGGCTGCTGCTGCGTATATAGGCAGGCCATAGTCAACTAGGAACAGGATAGAGCTGAACACCACCAAACGTCTGGTGTCAGCTGTAAGGTTGCTCCTATTTCTGAAAAGGGCACCCATCCTTCTGTTTACAGACAACACTAGCTTATTAACATGGGGGGCAAAGGATAACGTGTCATCCAGCACCACTCTTGAGATATTTAAATATTTTCACTTTTTCTAGCTTCTGATCTTTTTTTATTGAGGATGTCAGGGGCCTTACTCTTCATCCAGTTTTTGTTTTTCTGTAGTTGAGCGCAAGTTTATTAATAGAGAACCAGTTTTCTAAGGCCTCAAAGTCACTTTGTAAGCTACAGGTGAGGTTACTAGGGTCACTCCTTTTATTGTAGACAACAGCGTCATCTGCATGTAGGAGAACATCAGTTGACCTGTGGGCACCAGGCAGTTGGTAATGAAGAATTTGAAGAGGAGAGAATCCAGTATGGAGCCCTGTGGCACACCTATGGATACATTCCAGGTGCCAGACAAGGAGCCGTCAATTTTCTCGTGCTATGTACATTCAGATCGGTAGCTTTAGAACCACACTACTGAGTACCTGGACAGGCGGAGACCAAGGAGCTTACTGAGCAGGAGCTTGTGGTTGACCAGGTCAAACGCCTTTGTTATATCACTATATATGGCTCCAACCAATGCCTTGGACTTGGCATTTACTCTGGGGCTCGAGATGGATAATCTTGAGATTGCTCCAGTCAGCTGGTTGGATCACTGTGCCATCAGGTTCACTTTCAGGGCCCTCCAGGTAGTCCACCCCACATAGATATAGTCCAGTTCTGCCCTTTGAGATGGGCTTCGATCAGAGGGACTTTTGGCAGTTCTGGCCACCTCGGATGTGTTTACAGCATGCACTAGGGGTCTAAAGGCCACTATGGAAACCAATAATAGGGTTGTGACAGTAGCCTTCAACATTGTAGCACCAGTTTATGTACACCTTCTGGTTTTGTGCCTTGGCTCACCATGGCTTGATGGTGAGTTGAGGGAGTTGAAAATCAAGGAGCGGAGGTTGCAGCATTATTGGAGGAGATCCAGAGCCCGGGAGGACAAACTTGCTTGGATTTCTTACTACAGTGAATATCAGAGGGCAATCACTCAGAAAAAAGCAGAGTTTCTATCTAGGGAGATTGCTGCTGGGAGGAACTGACCAGCTCATCTGTTCAGTACCTTGTTTAGATGTCTCTGTCTGGCCTGTCTGGAGCCTGTGAGAGCATTTTTACTCACAAAATGTGAGGAGTTCATGCAGCTCTTCTCAGACAGTGTGTCCTCTGTTAGGGCCGGGATCGCTCCTAGTGAGCCATCATAGCCCAGCAGGATTTAGCCTGCGAGTCGGGGATGCATTCAGTGGTCTTTTGGGAAGTTTTGACCAGTGATGATGGAAGAGGTAAGTGAGGTGATCTCTGAGCTGTGGCCAACATTCTGTAGCCTGGATCCAGGTCCAACACATCTACTTATGAGCTGTGTTGGACAACTGGGCCTGGTATTCACTGAGATTGTCCAGTGCTCCTTGCCAGAGGGGGTGGTCCCAATGTCATGAAAAGTGCATCAGTGAAACCTCTTCTGAAAAAAATATCTTTGGACAGGATGTCTTGGCAAACTACTGACCTGTCGCTAACCTTCCCTTTTAGGGAAAGGTTATTGAGAAGGTTGCTGTGCTTCAGCTTGAGGCACACTTCACTGCCTTTTTTCTTCTCCCCCCCATACAGGTTTTTATCCCTCCTTGGCAGGCTGGGCGGCTGTATCATCCCATCCCACAGTCCCTGGCCATCTTGAGTCTCCATTCTCCATTCTCCCCCCAGAGACCGGGTGGGCCATTGGTACTCACAGGTCAGGCTTCACGTAGCCCAACCTATAATTTTCCACCTGAGTTTTCTTCCCTGAGCTGTTGTCCCTGGCAGTGGCATAACAGACAAGCTCCACCTCTGTGGAGATGTCCTCAAATACCTGTGGTTGGCTTGCTTGTGTGTGCCCGAACTGCACAACCACCTGGACACCTCCAGGTGGCAGGCAAGCAGCGGGTCACACAACCCCCCTCCCCAAAGGAGGAGAGCCATCTGATGGGACACTTGATCCTCACTCCCCCGGCCAGCCCCCAAATGACCTGATTCCATTCCCAAATTCGGGTCGCTGGTCTGACAGGAGGTAAGGCGCAAGATGCCTCAGCCCTCTGCCCCACGGGGATGGCACACATCACTGCATTTGATATCTATGAACCTCTCCAGACTGTTTTTAGGTCCAGGCATACCACAGTGACTGCACTAGTTAGGGTGCACAATGACCTGCTCAGGGTGAGAGATAGAGGAGGACGGTCAGTTCTTGTCCTCCTTGATCTCTCATCTGCATTTGACACTGTGGACCATGGGCTGTTATTGGACTGTGTAGCACTTGCTGGCAAAATCATCTGCTGGTTTGAGTCCAGTCTCAGTGACAGGACCCAGACAATAGTGCTAGGCAGGTTTTCCTTACTCCTGAAGGTTCTGTCCTGTAGCATACCCCACGGTTCAGTTCTATCGACCATGTTGTTTGTGGTGTAAATGCTACCCCTGGGTAAGGTCATTAGGAAGCATGGGCTTATGTTTCACTGCTGTGCTAATGATACCCAGCTCTACATATCTTTCACACCTGGGACACTGGGTGCAGTTGATGTGCTTAACAGGTGCCTAGCTGAGAGCTAAGATTGGATGTCATCAAGCTGGTTGAGACTGAACCCAGAGAAAACTGAAGTACAGGTGGTTGAGCCAGGAAGTAGAGGGGGAATGGTGGCTACCGAGAGGGGCACAGGGCTTTGGCTCAGCCCCTCTAGGATCTTGGCAGCCACAAAGGAGAGAAATCTGGGAGTCATTCTGGTGAGGAGCCGGCACTTGAGGCTCAGGTGTCAGCAGTAGTCTGAAATGGCTTCTACCATTTGCAGAACATCAACCGGATTAAATTCCTTATCCCTCCTGGCAATATGGCCATACTGGTGCAAGTGTTCATGACTTTGAGGCTTGACTGCTGCAACGCTCTGTAGCTTGGGGTCAACAGGGGTATGCTGCAACACCTGCGGTTGGTGCAGAATGCAGCTGCCCAGTTAATGACTGGCCTGCTGAGGTCATGTCATGTCTCTCCAGTGCTGTGTGATCTACACTGGCCACAAGTCAAGTGGCATATTTCCTTTAACGTTGGACTTCTAACTTATAAGGCCCTACACAGACTGGACCCAAGCTATCTGGTTGAGCTCTTGCACTCTCATGCACTCTCATAACCTCTCTGTTTTGCTGAGAAGGGCCTCCTGTTAGAAACATAGAAAGGTGATGGCAGAAGGAGACCAAAGGTCCATCAAGTCTACCTGTGAGTTTCTGAGATGTTCCTGAGATCCTAGGAGACCCTGTTAGTTCCAAGGGCTAGGTTGAAGACCTCGGGGGGACCAGGCTTTTGAAGTAGCAGTTCCAGTCCTCTGAAATTCTTTGCCAAGAACTTTGAGGAAGGCCTTCTCGGTGGAGGCCTTTAAGCAGGGTCTGAAAACATTTTTATTTTCTCAGGCATTTGAGGTTCAACTTTCTTCGCAGCTGTGTCTTCCCAGTTTTTCAACATTGATTACTTCATTAGGAATTTATTTATTGCAAATGTTGTATTATTTTAAATGTTTTTATTTCTAAGGGATTTGTTTAATATCTTTTGAGATGCTTTTTTGTTTGCTGCTGTTGCTGCTTGATATTGTAATGGCACCCTGAGCCTCCGGGTAAGGGTGCCACATAAAAAATAAAGACTACTACTACAACCATGCTTCCATACTCAAGGGCTCCATGCAAGTAGTTTGTGTATTCTGTCAGTGCTGTATTAGTGTTGTGGAGTTTCCTAAAGACATGCTGCTAGGCACATTGCAATTTGTATTGTTCAAGGTAAGCAACTAGCTGATCTCAGGGCCTTAGACAGTGGAGATAGAACTGAGGTAGAGCTGTAGCTGGCCAGTATGGCATGGTCATCACTTTTAAAGACTGGTGTGACCAGTGTACATTTCCATTTCTCAGAGAACTGGGAGTACTGTAGAGAGAAATTAAACGTTTTGAAGATAGGGTACAAGAGTTCCTCCAGAGCTAGTGTTGGTAGCTGCACGTCAAGAGAGTCCCTGCAACTCTGGTTTTACCAAGGACCCTCCTGATATATTTGAGGGTGTCTAAGTGAAAGGTTTGAAGTAGAATGTGGGGTGCCTGAGGTCGTTGTCCTCCAAGAGGCTAGCTTCATGATTAATGCCACCGCAAGCGGGCTTGTCCAGTATATTTGGGGATGACAGCACTGAGGTCAGTGAAAGTTTCATTGAACCTTGTGGCTGCCATGTAGGGTTCTGGGATCTCTTCCCCATCAACCATTAACATTCTTGTGGGTGCTTTTTCCCCTTTGCCAAGAAGCTCCAAAACATTCTTCTAAAATCTTTTCCGATTTCTCCAATTAAAGGTTTGTCAGGCCTGTATTTTCCAAGAACAAGGGTATCAGACACATAACATGGATTTTCCAACCATGATGACTACCAGATCTAAACTATGCAGCTGTAGCCAGACCCAAAAACCATGCACCTGCAGCTAGACCTAAAATTCATGCACCTGGAGCTAGTCACAAAAATTCTGTACCTGCAGTTAGCACCAGAAAACCATGCACTAGCACCTGGAATCAAAAATCATGTACCTGCAGTTAGCACAAGAAAACCACATACAGTACCTGCGCTGAGACCCAAAACCCATGTACTTGGAGCTAAACTCAAAAATCATGTCCTTGCAACTAGATCCAAAAACTATGTACCTGCAGCTGGACTCAAAAAATCATGCACCTGCAGCTGGACCTGAAAACCATGTACTGTACCTGCACCTAGATCCAAAACCCATGGTCTTGCAGCTAGACCTTAGATCCGAAGCCCATGTACTTGCAGTTAGACCCCAAAATCATGCCCTTGCAACTAGACCCAAAAACTATGTTCCTGCAGCTGGACCTGAAAATCATGCACCTGCAACTAGATCCTAAAATCATGCACAGGCTGCTCGACCTAGAAACTATGCACCTCCAGCTAGACCCAAAAATCATGTACCTGTAGCGAGATCCAGAAACCATGAATCTGCAGCTGGTCCTGAAAATCATGCACAGGCTGCTCAACCCAAAAATCATATACCTGCACCTAGACCCAAACATGTACCTGCATCTAGTACCCAAAAATCATACACCTGCAGCTAGACCTGAAAACTATGCACCAGCAACTAGACCCCAAAAAACATGCACCTGCAGCTTGACCTCAAAACAATGCACTGGCAGCTAGACCTGAAAACTATGCACCCGCTGCTATACCTGAAAACCATGCATCCACAACTAGACCTGAAAACTGTGCACCCACAGCATGACAAGAAAACCATGCACCAGCAACTAGACCCAAAAACCATGCATCTGAAGCTAGACCTAACAACCATGCACCTCAGTAGCGTAGCCAGGTTTGGGATCATTTGGGAGCCAGGGAGGGCCATTCAGTCAATGACAGGCTCCACAATGGGCACTAAACAGTGAGTAAAGATGGTGGCAGGGTGCCACTACTCACACTGGGGCAGCCAGGAGGGGCAACCGCCCTCCCAGCCCCCCCTCTGGCTCCGCCACTGATGCACCTGCATCTAGACTCAGAAACCATGAACCTGCAGCCACACCTGAAAACCACCCCCTTCAGGTAAACCCAAAAATCATGAAATGCAGTTAGACCTGAAAACCAAGAATCTGCAGCCAGACCTAAAAACCATGCACCTGTAGCTGGACACAAAAATTATGCAATTGCATCTAGACCTGAAAACCATGCACCTGCAGCTATACCTGAAAATCAGGCACCTGCAGTTACCCCAATCAGCCTCACCCTTGATCCCATCCCCTCCTCAGACATTTACCTCTCCATGTCCAGGTACCCCCTTCTGTACTGACTTAACTCAGAATGTGTTTGTAATGTTTGTAAATTTGTATGTTGTTCTGTTACTGTCTTTGTGCGTGTACCTTTCATTTGACGTTTTACTACCGTATATTCTCCAACTTGTAACCCTTTCCCTGGGTTGCACCAGGAAATGAACTAACATCTCAGGGTGCCTCTCCTGGTCAGCAAATTCAAATAAAAAAAAATAAACTAAAAACAGCTACAGGGAGTCATGTATTTAACTGGAAGATACACGGAACTTGTTGCCTAGATGAGCAGAACTGTCATAGCTCAGTGTGCCTTTCCTGTTAAAAAAATGACAAATATATAAATAAACAGACCTGCATTGGCTGTACAGGAAAACAAAGCAATTCAAGTTCCACACGAAATAATGAAAGACAGGGAAATTACCCTGAAGTTGCAGAAAATTAACTGCCAAACTGGTCTGGGAGCCTTGGCATCTCTAATTTAGTTTTTTTCATGGTGGGGGGGGCGTTATAGTCCCTTTCCTGTTAATCTCAATTGCTTACACTGCCTCATTCCCACCTCTACAGATGTTGTATTCTAATATGATTGTTGTGGTCTGTGGCATACCTCTCTACACCCAGTCTTAAACATCTGGGACATAATCAGCAACACATGCCCAAAATCAGGGATACAGCTTAAAAAAGTAATATCAGTTCACAAAGGCACTGTTAGAATAAGTGGTTTAGTGATAAAAGCATTTTCTGATGGAGAACTAGACAGTAAGACTATTGTCTGGGTATGATTTTATGATTCAAATCTCTACTCTTCAGTGGCAGAAATGCCTAATTTAGAAGAGACAGAGGAAATTTGTAATGCAAAATCAGGGACATCCCTGAAAATCAAAGAGAGGTATGATCTGTTGAAAAGAAACATTCAGTACTCGTATACCACCAATAAAATGGCTGCAGTGTGTGTGTCTGTGTGTGTGTGTATGTGTGCTGTTGCTATGCAATTCTTTTATTGTACAGCGCTGGATATAGTAAGGGGCCGGACAACAAACAGGGCTGTACATCTTGGGAGGGGCTTGCCAAAGATAATTCTGGAGTACAGATGATTATTTTCCTAGCTGTACTCCCCTGCCAGTAGCACAGGGCTATGTTTTCACCAGCCTCTGCAAAGGCTTAGCGTGGTTCTCGTGGTTTCTAGGCTTCATGGGTTTCTAGGGGTTAAAAGATGCTTCTAGCCCCCCCCTCCACTTTCAGTTTGCAGCTGCAGCCCTAGAGGTGATTGAGAATTAAAGCGTTTGCCGCTTGCCGTTTGCCATCCTGAATTGACTTTGACTTTTGAATGAAGAATGCTCCTCCCCTCCTCTCTGCTGGTTGTGCATGAAAGATGCAGAGAGACTGCTCAGTGACTCCAAGAGCTGGGCTGTAGAAACCTCCCTGCACCCCCCCTCCACTCATGTGAGGAAGGAGAAACATACTCTCTCCATATATGGTCACAACTGCACTCAGTGAGCCCTGGCTGTGACGTAGGGAAGACTAAAATCAGGTCAGGCTGTGACAGCAGTTTATCCAGTGAACCACCATTAGAAAAAAGCAGAACAAAGATTTAATAATTTAAAACACGGCCATTTTTTGTTATCTATTCAGAAGGAATCCTCCCTGCTCATCCACCTGTCTACATTTTTCCTGTAGGATTCTTCTAATTCTAATTTTTCTATTTTTCCTGGGGCGTGGGGGTCATCTCTCGCATTATGCACCCCCACTTTCCCTTCCTTGGGTAGTAATGCAGTGACAGGTGACACCAAAGGTTGGTTGCATGTTCCAATCTTATTGCCGCTCACCACATCTTCAGATCAGAAGAACCACAAGGGTTTACCTTTGTGGCATTGACTGCTACTGTACTTCACTTATTATTATTGTCAAGATACTGATAGATAAAGTCATTGTTCCCTTGTAATGCTGTAACAGAGTGGAATGCCATTCTTATCTACCAAAATAATTGCAATAGCACTGCATATGTTGTATGTTGTATTCCCAGAGCTATTCATCTAATGTTATTTATTTATTTATGTTTTACTGGGATAGGAGGGCTACCAGTACTGCCTATTTTCAGCCTCATTGTGTGTGTGTGTGTGGGGGGGGGACTAATACAGATATAAAACTGAGTCTGAACTGGATTAAGTTGGTGGCACTTTTAGTGAATGGGAGAAATTTGGCAAGGACACAAGGGAAATTATTTTCTTAATTTTGAGAAGTACTATAGAAGCTTAATGTCCAGCTGTACAACCACCAGAAAAGGCAGATGGGACCTTCATCTGATGTGAAGGACAGCACACCCTGACAGTACAGCATTCCCCTAGTACTGCACTTGGGTGCCAGCAATTGTGGAATGAGCCCAATTCCAGTGTGGGACTAGAACCCATGACCATGTAGCCTAGAGGTGGAAGTGCACTGTAGACTCAGAATGCAATTAACGAAATGCTAACAAAAACATCAATTTTTTTTTCTTGTTGAAATCTATCTCTGTAGTGGTGATACAATACAAAAACCACAACAGCATGCTTTCCTTGTGTGAGACATAAGTGTGGTTGCTATTTTAAATAATGTATTAAAATTAGCCCACCTAATAGCACAGTGCCTAGGGAATCACTTATCATGCAGATGGCACCTGGGTTTCTGCCATGAGCAAAGGTCACCACTGCAGGCCAGCAGGAGGGTGAGGAGGAGTTCATCTGGCCATTACCAGTCTTGTACGGGAGAACTGCCCACTCTGTCACTGCCCTAGGGTGCTGGGAAAGTAGTACAAGCACAATACCATATTGCAGGTGGGGGTTGCCAACTTGCCCCATGGTGGCATGCCCATGTGTGCATCCATGAACTCATGGCCCAGCATCCCCACAGAGAAGAGAAAAAAAACAAAGGTGGAAAATGGGGACTCTGGGCACTCTTGGATTCTGGGCCATTCCTGACCACACTGGAGCCTGTCCCGGGGGAGGGGGGTGCCTCCATCGGCTCCTCCACTAGAGAAAGTAGTGAAATATAATAGGGAATAGTAAGTGGCTTCAAGGGAAGAGAAGGGGAAACTGTTTAACCAGGAAAGGCACACTAAGCCCAAGCTTGTTTCCAAGTGCGACCTGGGAGCACAAGGAAGTTAAGTGACTTGTTCAGGGTCACACAGTATGCATGTGGGGGCAGTGGGATTCAAACCCAGGTCTCCAGATTTGCAGCTCAGTGTCCTAAACCACAGTGCTATGCTGATACTGAAAAAGATCTGGGTATCATCATTTCATCTGACCTAGCCTTTAATAAACATTGCAGTGAGGTGGTCAGTAAAAGTAATAAAATAACAGGGTGCATAAAAAGAGCATTTACATCCAGAAATAGGGGATGCATTCTGCCACTGTTTAGGGCTTACATAAGGCCTCATTTAGACTATTGTTCTCCATTATGGAGCCCGTACCTTTGTAGGGACATAACAAGACTGGAAGGTGTTCAGAGAAGGATAGCAAAATTAATAGATGGTATGCAGAATAAAAACTATGAACAAAGGTTGACTGAGTTGAATTTATACCCATTGGAACTTAGGAGAACAAGGGGAGACCTACTTCAAATGTTCCAGATATCCAGGGATGAATAGCTTATGGGTGACTTGGGTATGCTACACAACAGAACGGATTGCAATTTAAGAAGTTATACCTATCAACTAACATTAACATACCCTAAGAGAAAGAGCAGATGTTTTTACTTCACACAAAGAATAATTCCAATATGGAATTCCCTCCCAAAATATGTAGTCGAAGTCAACTCCTTTGATAGCTTCAAAATCAGCCTTGATAGATACTTGTTGAGTAAAGGGCAACTGATTCCAGCATGCTGGGGATGTACGCATATGGGCCAATGGCTTACTGTACATCTTATGCTTCCTAGTATAACTCCTTGTATACTTCCTCCTAGGATTGGAATTTGCCAGGGGTGGTGGTGGGGTGTCAAAAAGGAACAGCTGGATGAAGGAGAATAAATGAAGGATGGCCCCCCCTAAATGTATTAATGTATAAAAAACATGCATGATGAGTGCACACATACTGTACTCGCTAAAATGTGGGTGGGTGAATTAATGTGCAGTTTTTTTGCAGTCTACTTTAACTTTGGAATGGGCAGAACCAGCTCAAAACAGCATACCCACCTTCATACTTCATTATTTAGCTTGGTTCTAAAATTTAGAACCAAACAGACCCTCCACTAAAAAAAAGTTTCAGTGATTTGAAATGCAACTTAGCAATTAACATGTCATTAATATGCATGTATATGCACATGTGAAGGTTTAAAAAAAAGAATAAAACGCAAGAACCTTTCTGGATTCTATATAAAATGAGGCAATGGTAGTTCAACCCTCCTCTGAAGGGGACACTGTCAGCCGGTATCCAGTGACTATAGCGAACCAATATGAGCGACCATCAAAACGGTGACTCATATTGGGCACTGTAGTCATGGGCTACCCTGCAAGGGTAGTGACCCTACACAAAGGCGAGGGCAGGGAATGGCGACTGGAAGAGGGGGATAGTGAGGGGAAGGGGAGGGACTGGGAAGAGGTTTTCAGGGGACCGCTGTGCCTACTGCCACTGAGCTACCCATGTGGTGTGGTGGAGAGGGTGGCTAGCTCTAGTGGAGCAGGTACAGGGTTCAGGGCTGGGAGTGGGATGCAAAATTTTGCTGCTGCCTGCGGATGTCATTTATTTTTTCCTGCGGCAACCAAAGTGTCACCCCCTTCCCGACATGCACCCCACCTGGAGTTAGTAATCTAAATTCAGAGAAGTGCGGGAGGTGTAGCCCCCCTGCAAAAACACTTTTTATGTTGCTGGATGTTGGGTTACCCTGAAGTGTATATCGCCAAGTTGCGTTTCGGCGCTATACACTCACCATAATAGCAATCGCTATTTTGCAATCGCTGTTATGACATGGAACCCTGTCAGTCCCACAGGTCAGTGCCAGCCCTCTTAAACAAATAGAAACAACATTTTTAGGAGCAGTTAAAGACGGAATGCCATTGTTAGTGTGTCGTCATTAGGGTGCCATCATGTGGGCACCGAAACAAGGTTGTGAGTGACAGGGACGTTCTGGATTTTACAGCATCCCGCACTTAGATAGTTTTTGGCATCTGGACCGTTCTTCTGCCCTTCATGGCATGCGCAACCCAGAGGTGATTATATTTCATTTTGGGGGTGTGGGGGTGAAGTCCCCCTCATCGGAGCATGCGGGGGCAAATCCCACAATAAAAGTTAACTCCCTTATGGTACAGTCCTTTGATGCTGTAACTTTGTGGCAGCACAATGTGCACCCACGATCATAATGAGTGACATTTTTCTTGTGCTCTAATTTATGGCGCCCACATTACAGGCGCACCAGCATGGGTGAACTGTTAAAGACCCCATGTACATAGAGTCTGTTCAGTCCTACCTCAGTCAATTGCCAGAAAAAGATAGCATTCAGGAAGTATAAGGAAACACGGAAGGAGCAGGACTGAGAACTCTACCAGTTAAAGCAGAAAGAAGCAGGAAAGGCAGTCAGAATAGCAAAGTCCCATACCGAGGAAAAGATAGCCAGCTTGGTTAAGAAGGGGGATAAAACCTTTTATAGGTACATTAGGGAGCAAAGAAAGACTAAGGCAGGGATACTCAGGCTGAATAAAGAGGAAGGTAGTTGGGCAGAGAGCGACAGTCAAAAAGCAGGGATACTGAATGAATACTTCTGCTCAGTATTCACAATGGAAAAGCAGGGTGAGATATCTAATCCAGTCAATAGAAGCACTCTGGATGGGGGGGTTGATATTAGTCCTTTCACAGAAGAAAGGGTTCTGAAAGAACTCTTAAAACTGAAGGTGGATAAAGCAATGGGGCCTGATGGGATTCACCCCAGAATTCTAAAAGAACTAAGGGAAGAAGAAGTAGTAACACCACTGACTGCCCTTTTTAATAAAGCATGGGAGGATTGTGTGGTACCTGAGGACTGGAGGAGGGCAGATGTGATTCCCCTTCACAAAAGTGGGAGCAAGACAGAGGCAGGAAACTACAGACCTGTCAGTTTGACCTCAGTGGTAGAGAAAATGATGTAATCACTTCTGAAGGAAAGAACTGTTGAGTACCTACAGGCCAGTGGGGCACAGGACCCAAGGCAGCATTGATTCACAGCAGGAAGGTCATGTCAGACAAATCTAATTGATTTCTTTGACTGGGTGACCAAAGTAGTAGACCAGGGAGGGGCTATGGCAAGGCATTTGACACAGTCCCGCACAAAAGATGAATAAAAAAATTAGCCAGCCTGGGAGTGGTCCCAGGATGGTCGCCTGAGTAAAACACTGGCTGGACAACAGAAAACAGCGGGTAATAGTAAATGGAGTCCACAGGGAAGAAAGGGGGATTACTAGTGGGGTACCGTAGGGTTCAGTGCTGGGGCTGGTCCTTTTTAATGTCTTTATAAGTGACATTGCAGAGAGACCGGAAGGGAAAGTATGTCTCTTTGCAGGTGACACAAAGATCTGCAACAGGGTTGATACGCAAGGTGGGGTGGAAAGGATGAAAAGGGACTTGGCAAGGGTTGAAGGAATGGTCAAATGAATGGCAGCTTAGATTCAACACAAAGAAGTGCAAAGTAATGCACCTGGGAAACAAAATCCCAAGGGAAGAGTACACAATAGGGGGTGATATACTGAAAATAACAAAAATGGAAAGGGACCTGGGGGTAGTCATATCAGTTGACCTAAAGGTGGGCCAGAAATGTGAGAAGGCAGTAAGGAGGGCTAGGGGGATACTGGGATGCATAGGGAGCGGGTGTCACCAGTAGAAAACAAGAAGTTGTTGGCCCTCTGTACAGACAGTTGGTAAGACCACATTTAGAGTACTGTGTACAGTTCTGGAGACCCCATCTCCGCAAAGACATAGACAGGGTGGAGGCTGTCCAGAGGAGGGCAACCAAAATGGTGCAAGGTCTGCACCAGAAGACATATGAAGAAAGATTAAAGGAGCTTAAGATGTACAGCCTTGAGGAAAGGGAGGGGGGGACATGACAGAAACTCTCAAATACCTCAAGGGAATCAAGAAAGTCCAAAAGGGTAGCATCTTTCAGAAAAAGAGATGTGCAAGAACAAGGGGGCACAATTTGAAGATAGAGGGGGGACAGCTCAGAGGTAATGTGAGGAAGCATTTCTTCACAGAGAAGGTTGTAGATACATGTAACGGCCTTTCTAAGGAGGTCGTAGAGTCAAAAACAGTTGGGGATTTCAGGCATGCATGGGACAGACATAAGGCAATTCTAGTAGGGGGTAGGAGGAAGTAGACTGTTGGTTAACTAGGATCTGCAGCTTATCTGTAAGGTAGGGAAATGGGCAGACTAGGTAGGCCAAGCAGTCCTTATCTGCCATCAAATTCTATGTTTCAATGTAGCACTGGATGGACCATAAGCTGTCTAATCAATATCCACTTTCTCATGGGCTAGCCCATCTATTCACCTACTCCCCCACCTCCGTTACCAAAGCCAAGTCACATGAAATGGTTTCAGCCATGCTTAAAAGCATCAGACGTCTACATGTTAGAGGGACTCTGTGGTAGACAGTTCCATTTGTCCACCACTCTCTCCATGAAGAAATACTTCTTCATGTGCCTCTTGAATTTGTTTCCCATTAGCTTCAGGTTGTGTCCTCATGTGATGTTGCTCTCACCAAGCCTAAACAACCCTTGACTATCCACTCTATTGATACCCTTCAGGTACCTGAAATTTTTGATTGTGTCCCCCCTCTAGTCCCCAATTAATACGTCAGTGGGTTTCAGATAGTTGACACCCTATCCCCTTCCCATCAACTCTTATATCCCCCAGGTCTCTACATCCTTAGGCCCATTCTCTTTTCCATCTTCCGAAATAACCTCCCCACAGCCTGTGTTGAGTGGAACATGCATATGTACGCTGGTGAGACTGTCCTTTTTTCCCCCATTAGTGCCTTGGGCTCTGAGCTGGAATCATCACTTCAGAATCACTTTGACAATGTCCATTGCTAGTTCTGCTCAAGCCAGCTTGTGTTGAGTGCCAAAACGACAGTATTCATATCTTTGGGCATTAGGCTTAAGTTTACTAGGCTTACCATAACCTCCACTTTTAAAATTCTGGATCCCCCCCCATTTGAAGAGGTCTCCATTTCAAGATGGTTGGTGTGTGGCTGGATAGAAGCCTGGACTTCTCCACACATACTGATGCCATCCATAAGAAACTCCACCCCAGACGTAGTGCCCTCTACCACAACAAAGCTTGCTTCCCTTCCCAGTCTGTCATGAGGTCCTCTTCAAAATGAGCCCAGCAGAGGAGAGAATCCAGGGTTGAATATTACAGTTGCTGCTGGTGTTCTTGCTGGCAGTTAAAAAATCCTTGACCCATATATGGCACACCCAATGTTTCAACACTATCGTTCAAAGGAGAGCAACGGTTACCTCTATCTACAAATTGTAAAAACAAGCTTATCAAATTAGCAATAAATACCAGGTGTTCAAAGAGGCACAGAGAAGGTGGATGCTTTAGCGATATATCATGATGATGATTTTATACCATAAGGTGTATTTCTGTAATCAGTCATGCATACTGTGTCCAGACCCCAGACTCTTAATCTTAATAAATATTCCCTTCTATATTATACTACAGCTGAACCCTTTGTGTGCTTTTATTTATAACCAGGACCACTATCCAATATGTTCCTGTATTCTGATTTCCATGTACTGTTTTCTGACGTAATTAACCTTTCTCTGTTTGCTGCACTTTATTTCTATATTATACAATTCAATAAAAATGTTGTTATAAACAAACAAAAATGATCCTGCAATGTAGTGTATGGCACCTCTCCAAAGTCCTCCTTAGCTAAGAGGAACTCTCATTCATTCCTTCTGCCACTTCAGCTCTAGTTCTCCTCCCCTTACTCACCATTGCTCCCTTTATCTAAACTTTTTACACCCCTCCTTTGAGTCTCCATAGCTCTCCCACTGCCTCTATTCCTTTTTAAGTGCTAATACTCTTCCTCTCTCCTCCTCTCCTCTCCTCATGTCATTTCATCTACTTGCTGCAATCAACTGACTCCCACACCTTTCATATCCGCAGCTGCAGAACCAGTATTTGTCAAACTGCTTTTCTATCTCTCGCCCTATACTCTTGAATAACCTTCCTACTCACTTCTACCTCTGCCCTCCTACCTCTGTTTTAAGGAGTTCCTATGGGACCACTTCAATCCTTCTTGTGCCTGCACCTAACCTCCTGAGGTTCCCTCCCATCTTCTTCCCCTGTCTTCCCAAAACTCTGCTTCCACATCCCTTACTCCTCCCCCACAACACCCATGAGATTTCTTTTCATTGTTTTCCTGACCACTGTCTCATCTGCACCCCCCTTTCTTTGGCTTTCCCACTTCCAGGCTTAAAGTAGCCCAGTGCTTCTTCACCCACCCAGGCAACCCCACTCTGGTCCTTTTAAACTAGTTCACCCCTTTTCCCCAACTACCTTCCCATTATTTCACCTTGCCATTTGCCTTTGTTGCATATTGAATTCTGTGCTCTACTGTATTGGTCTATAATTTGCACTATGTATTCCATTTGCACCATTGGTACATTTTACTGCAACAATTTATTACCCTATTTTTGAGCATTGTACCCCCCCTTGTTCTGCCACTGTGTCTTCTGTATTCTGTCTCCCATGTACCCCTTCCCTTGTGTCGCACCTGGAAACAAGCCTTGGCTCAGTGTGCCTTTCACAACCACCAGTGTATAAATAAATAAACATGCCAAGATCCCCCAGTCTCTTTTCATAGGACCTCTCCTGCTTGCCTTGTATCATCTTGGTGACCCTCCTCTGAATGGACTCCATGCAGTGTTTATCCTTTCTCAGGCGCAGGCTCCAGAATTGGACGTCGTAATCCAGGTATGGTCCAACCAGTGACCTGTATGTGGCAGGGCTGCTTTTGAAAGCATCTCAAATACAAAACGCCTGAGTTTAAAATTTTTCAGTGCAGTCCAGATTTAAAACAAGCAACCTACAGTGTGGTGCTAGATTGTTTGCATGGTGGGAATATGCGTAAAGCAACTGAAAGAAGCAGCTGTGTTTAGGTGTGTTGCCACAACAATGTTGTGCCATATATAATTTTTGAAATGTTCTAAATAGAAAATTAAATTCTGTGTTTTAGGACACAAATCTCCTATATCAGTTAAAAAGTAAATGATCAAAACTGGACAGTGGGGCTGACTGTGTCTGTCTAAAGAGTTAGTGTAATGTAAAGTAAATCAGATGAATGGTTTCCGTGAAATGGCCAAAATCTCCTAACTTACTAAACCAGTCTAGTCATTTAAAATGAAGGCTATAAATACCTACTATCCTGCCCTGAAAAGTCATTCTGTCAGTGAAAGTGGTGTGTGTGTGTGGGGGGGTGATGATGATGGAGTCACTGCTCCCTCTTTGATGATGCAAAATGGAAAGACTTCACCATACAGTGACTGGAGTCCTGAGCCACAGGTTCAGTTTCCATTATTTGTAGGGTGTCTGAATCAGTGGCCAAGTCAAAGGTACTTATTGAAAGTCAGGGGTAGGGGCAGTGGGGCCCATTCTGGATTGTACTTGTAAAGAAGAAGCAGATATGAGTTCTTTGTCAATTTAAAGAGGAGCTCTGCTCATCAGCAGCAAAATATGCCAGCATCAGCAGAACTTAGCTGCCAGTGGTGGCTCTAAATGAGGGAACACCGGGGCATGTGCTCTGATTTTTAAAGAAAATGCTGCGCTCCAGTTGGTGCCCCATGTGATGCAAAGCTACCCTCATAGGAACAATATACAGGTGTTCTGGCTGCCATCTGTTGTGCCCTACCAATGCCCCAATAACCAATAAAGACAGCAGCCGCCATTATCTGCTGTGCAACATTTTAAAAAAATTTGAATTTCAGGCTATTTCATTCTTTATTACTAGGATATTTACATGAGAGCAGAGGCTTTGTCCCTAACAGTTCATCTACAGTAGAGGTATATTTAGGAGCTGAAGTCAGGATGAGTGAGTTTTATTTTTTTTTCTTTCTATTTTTCTTTATCTGGCAGGACCCCGTTATTCATCACCCCTGGTCCACGGCCCCAGAGACCTCCACCACTGCCTATGGCTGCCGAGGGACCCTCTGTACCCCAGCTTACCCCATGGAGGCGGGGCCATAGCCTGTCTGACCCACGGAACTGTGTCTGGTGAGGTCCCATGGCGGCGGCAGTGATGAGGTGAGGTCCTCTGGGGAGGGCTTCATGCTCACAGTAGTCCTGCCTGCCTCCATTTTCTTTTTACTTTTCCTCCAGTGGGGAGCGTGCAATGGCCCGGTGTCCACCCGCCCCAGATACTGGCGTCGGCAGGATCTCCGGCCTCCACCAGGGTCCTCAGCACTCAGTGCTTCCTCGCCCCTCCCCAGAAGGAGAGGCCATCCGTGGGGCGCTCCATCCTTCTCCCCGCCAACCCTCCGGCGGCCGGTCCGTTCGAACCAGGTCGCCGGGCGTCACAGCGGAAAGCCCACTGCTGTGCCAACGGGCCGGCTATGGATAAGTGAGTTTTAACAAGAACATAATATGTGTCTATGGTTTGCTGTTTTAGCGTTTGCAGATTTGTTTGTGAGGCCTTTTGGCTACATTTATTCATGTGAGATGAATTGGGAGGGAGGCAGTGTAGCCTAGAGGTTAGTGCACTGAGCTGTAAACCTAGAAACACAAATGACCTGGGTCTGAACCCCACAACTTCTGCCTGTATACTATGTGCCCCTTAGCAAGTCACTAAATCTCCTTGTCCGCCTGGGACATGCCTGAAAATGAGCTTTGGCTCAGTGTGCCTTTTATGGCCAACAGTTCTAAAGAAATAAAAATAATTGAGCCGAGACTCGTTTTCAAAGGCCTCCTTTGTACAGAAATGAGTGGTTACAAAACAACTTGATTACACTACATATATATTAAAGGGTGTAGGCACCCACTGGACATGAAAGCAGTAATAAAGACTGTTATAAGATTTTTCACATAAACAAAGCACATTTCACCAGGGAAAGGGGTTGATTTAGCGGGGGCATTCCTTACTTCAGAGAAATAGACAAGCACAAGTGCAGACATGGGTAAATGATACTATAGCCAGCCAATTCCCTTGTTTGTACAGAAATCAATTCAATTACATTTTATTTAGGGAGTTATCCATGGAGACAAGCACATCTGCAACAATCTCCCACCAGATTGTGCAGTTTCTCTTTTCATTAACACAATACAATAAGAAAAATAAGATACAAAATATGTCATATAAAATATCATGATACAAGGTAATGACATTATAAACGATACAGTAACTTTGATGCATTATAGGGGCTGTGTGGCCCTTCCAAGGAATCAGGTGTATTAGGATTTAAAGTAGGGATAGAGGAAAGCAGTAAGTGGCCTAGAACTAGCAGGCAACACACCTAGAAATACATTTTGGCTCAGAGGGCCTTTTATAGCCAGAAAGTCTAAAGAAATTAAAATAAAAAATGAGTTTTGAATCATCACAGGCAGTTGGCACATTATTTATGAATAGTGAGAATAACAGGGCTCCCAATATGACCCCTGAGGAACCCCAAAGAACTTGACCAAGAGATTCAGTTTTGTCAATTACTCCCTCCTGAAGCCAAAGCTGGCCTGATTTTGTTTTGGTCCACCTGTAGTGAAGTGGCTTTCAAGTTATTTAACAAATTGAAAGAAACTGGTAAAAGTAAATGGGGTCTTGTCAGCTTCAAGCCCAGTATAATTTAGGGTTCCTCAGTGGTCCATATTGGGACCCTGTTATTCTCATTATTCATCAATAATATGCCAATTGTCTGTGATTACTCAAAACACATTCTTTAGGCGGATGATGCAGTCCTGTAGTCAGCAAAAAGGACATTAGGGAATATATATTTTATGGCTGGACCATAGGCTCTCCTTTATAGAGCACGTTGAAGAATTACTCAAAAAATTCCGACAGAGACTTGGCCTGTTCTTTAGGATAGCCCGCTTCTTAACTAGAGATGCCAAACTACAGTTGGTACAATCAACCTTTCTATCCTTGATAGATTATGCTGACATCCTCTACAGTCACTGTCCCATTTCCTACCTCACCAAACTTGACACATTATATCATAGAACTTTGAGGTTCATCACAGGCCTGCCTTATTCCACTCACCACTGCTCCCTACATCAATCAGTGGGGTGGAGTTCTCTTCAATTCAGGCGTGATAAAAATGCAGCCTTATGGACCCTGAGAGCCATCTCCAAAAAACTGCCCCAGTACATTACAGACTGTCTTCCTATAAAACCAATAGGCAATTATGCCCTGAGAAGTTGCAAATATCTCCTACTGTTGGTTTCCAAAGTTAACGCTCGCTTTGGCAGGGCTGCTATAAGCTTTACACTGTCCTCCTTGTGGAATAAATTGCAAAAAAAAAAGAAACTGAGGTCACCCATCGGCATCTCATCTTTCAAGCTCTTATATTCACGTCTCAGAAATGATCAGTGCAATTGTTTCCCATGACCATGAATTGTCATCATGCAAACCTGTACCATTTAACCATGAATGAATTACTTCTAGTGCTTGTCTCCTCCTTGGCCCTGGTCTGTCATCATGCTGTCATGTAACACCTTGATGCCTCTATCCTCCCTTTGATACTGGTCTATCTTCCCGCTTTCTCCAGTCTTCTTTTCACAACTCTATACTGCACTCATCCACAATCAACACGTAATCATACTATAAAAGTCCTAACTCCCCTTTCCCTCTCCCCGTAGGCCCCCACCGCCGCATCAGTTCTACTGACCTATCCTTGAGACTTCACTTCTCACAATGTTTATCCTTCGCTTACATATTACATACCCCTCCTGGCACCCCATCTGCCATTAGTTGGTGCTCTCCAAGCCATTTTCATGGCTAGTACTAGTGACTGCCCCTGGTAAATGAACTAACTGGTACTTCTATACAGAGAACATGGTTTATATACAGTTGCATGGTTCAGTGGTGGACCTGCTCCCTTGTATTTGAATCCTCCTCTGTTATGGCTTGCCTTCTCTTCCTTTTATCATTTGACTCCCCTATGACTGCACCATTGTGTTTGTGTTTATATACTTATTCACATGTATTTATATGTTTTTATGATGGATGTTACCCGACCCTGTTCTAACCAGGTCCATCTTGTAAAAGAGCTCTGCTCAATGATGTTCGCATGGGTAAATAAAGATTTTGATTGATTGATTGATTGATTGATATATAAAACATTAGAACTAGAATATGACATGATGGTGACTTGGTTTAAGACAGCAGACTAATAGTTAACAAAAGAAAATAAAAGTGATACTTTTATTTTTTAGTTTGACTCAAAAGATAAGGGATGATAAAACTGAATTTCAGCTTCTGACTGATGGGGATGATGGGCTAGAGGAGGTGAGTGAGTACAGGTACCTGGGCATTTACCTGGACTTCCACCTTTCACACCACTATCATGTGCAACATGTTAGTACTCAACTGCAGAAAAACCTCAGGGCTTTGTACACAGCTATGGATGATACGAGACGGGTAATTGCTCAAAGCTGCCTGCTTCTCTCCATGGATTATGGAAGTGTCATCTGGGCAGTGGGGGTGTCAAATAAAATACCATCCAAGTGTTAAACAGGGTTCAGTTAGTCCTGAACAAAGCCTGCTGCTTTGTAATTGGGGTTGACAAACATACGCAGACATGCACACTTTACTCCCTCACAAAATGGCTTCCCCTGCATGACAAAATAAAGTACCAGATCTGCCTGATAGGTATGAAAGTCCTTATGCCCCCCCCCCAGGGTTGCAAGCTCTCCTAAGTCATGCCCCAAATCCTTACCATACCACTGGCTGTGCCTTTCAACAGACCAACTCTAGCCAAATGCTTCTTTGCAACCAAAACCCAAACTGGCTTAACGAACTTCTGGTATCCCCAGAGACACTGCTTAAGCTGGGCCACTTCAAATGGGAGCTACTAAAAAGTGCTCCTACCTGGCACCAACTGTGGTTGCATCTCCCAATAAGAATCCCCCACGCACTGGCACCTGCCACCTGCACTGTACCACAACCTATCCTTACCAATGCACGGCTGCTCATGGTGCCCACTAAATAGACCCCTCCACACACTGGCACAAGATGCCAACACCGTAACCCACCACTATCAATGACCATCTCTGATCTCTCACATATGTTGTATTCTTCTGATTTCCTGCACTGTAAAAGTGCACAGATCTATCCGCAGACAATGCCCCTTGCTACCTATGTTTCAGCACTTTTATTCTGTGAATTACTAGACGTGTTGAAATGTAACTTTGATCTGCATACTATGATATTATTATGTTACCAAATTTCTGTTGTCAATGCCTTTGCTAACCTGTTACTTATGTGTTAAGTATTACAAACTGTACTGTTGTTTTGATGAGGAACCTTTGCAAATGAGCATTTTGCTCAAAGGTGTACATCTGAGTAATAAAATAAATAAATAAAGCGATTAACTTTGTATAATGCCATTTGCAGGTCCACATATGACATATAAAAAACTGAAGTAGCAACCACTCAAAGATAGAGATATGCTGTCTGTGGGTAGTATGGTCTATAATTTGTTTAAAACAGGAAGAGATGGGCAGATTTTTGACATAACGAACAAAATAGTGATTAGGGATGGGACAAAGCCTCACCCTCAAAACTGAGTTGCCCCAAACTTTTATTTATTTTATTTATTGAAACATATTGGAGTCAGAGACTCCTTTACAAAGGTTCCACATCACAGAATACAATGCAAGAGCATACAGTGTCAGACATTACAGTGGAAACAGAGGTGTGGGAAATATCACACCTTACAATTGACACAGAGTATAGTACATACAGGCAGATGTGGTACAGGATATTTACAACAGACAGAAACAAAGCAGTACAGTGGCACAGGAAGCAAACACAATGTACAGTAGCTACAGAGGTGACACACAATACAGCAGTTGTTATAGCTAAGTACTTACAACAGGAAACAAGACTGTAAACAAGACTGAGCCAAACAGCCTTGGTTTGGCTTGGACGTCCAATTGCTGATATTTTTTTAAATACTCTCCCCAATGCCCATTACATGCCGGGGGGGGGGGGGAGTAGCTAATGGAAATTAAGGGCTCTGGCCAGCTGATTAGATGGGGAGGTGGGTAGACAGAGTTGGGCATCTGCTAGAAAGTTGGATCTGTGATGCTGCTTGGGGTAGGGTTTGTGTAACAGCCTCCAATTACAACAGATGCTCTTATACAAACACCTCTCCCAGGCAGCATTGCTGACTCCAACTGCTTAAAATGAACCTCCCTTGTGCCAAGCCATCCTCATGCCCATTCTTCTTGCTGCTTGGTGCTTGCTTGCCCACATAAAAGAGTGTCATGGGGAAACAGGAACCAGACCAGGGAAACTGCTTATTGACTTGAGGAGTGAGGGATTGTTCAGGCGATACACATAGCAGTGCCCCTATAACTAAAGGAATTTTGTAAGGGGGAGCTGTGAGAGGCCAGAAGCATGACCCTTATTGGGCTGCTCCCCCCAACATTAACAAGTAGACCTGGCCAGTTTTTTAAACGGGGGGGCTTGAGGCTTAAAGGGCAAGAAGCATAGCCCTTGTCTTGCTACTCTGCCCTACCATAACAAATGAATACTGGGGACAGGATTTGGAGGACGGGGGCACACACAGCTGTTCCTCCTTAAGATTCCCAATGCCTATTATAGACTTGTAAAGGTTGCAGAGGAGAGGATAGAGGAACATGAAGAACCCCAGGTTATGGTTGCTCTTTGGGTTGTTAGGCCAGATGGTCACCAGGCTGGTTGTGCTGTCAGTTAACTCCTGAGCTCCTCTGTAAGCCTTTTTATTTTTGCTTTTATTTGTTTCATAAAGAGCTAAAGCTATTTTATACTTTATAGCAAGCTTTAGTTTTAAACTTAATAGCACACCTTACTAGTGTTAGGGTAAACGTAGATTAGTTTGCCGTGGCATTTCTTAGCTAGGAGCAGAGATTGTAAGTGAGGTAGGCAGTCTAGTGCCTCTGGTAGGTTTTTGTTTTAGTGCAGTTTAATTGTAGTTTTACATTCTTTTTTTTGGGGGGGGGGCAATTTCTCCCCCGGGCTCCCCGGTTGGCTCCTATTACCTGGCATCCATATTCCTTCATCTGCTGTCCATCCCACACTGTCCTCCACACTTTGGGCCATCACTGCTCTACCCCAATGGCTTACCCCCCGTGGCGGGGTGGAGGAGAGCCCCTATACCTCCCCACCAGGACTGGATCCAGTATTGGTGATGCCCTCTGGAGGTGGCATATTCCTGATGGACAGCCATTAAGCCACTCAACCTGGGCTGTCATTTTCACTTTTTCTGTCAGTGGCGGAGCGTGCAATGCCGACAGTGGGCATGCCACGCATGTGTCCACTCACCGCCTGCCCGCCAGCTGCTCTACCTCTGTGCCCCAGTGTACAGGGCCATTTGAGCCAACGCCTAGCCTCCACTAGGTGTCAGGAAATCGCTAGCCTCTGTTCCCCACCCTCCCTGGGAGAGGAGAACTGTCCTCCAGACGCTTGATCCTCTCCCAACCTGACCAGCCCCTGATGACCCGCTATCACCATGAACAAGGGTAGCCAGCATGGCAGAAGATAAGTCATCACTGCCTCAGTCCTCCATGCCACTGGGCCGGCACAGTAGTTTTACATTCTTACAGTTGCCACTGAGTGGTTGCTGCCATTCAGTTTATCTGTACCTCGGCGGTCACTGGATCAGAGCCTCCTGAATATCTGTTATGGAGTGTGGTACGGTTTATTACTTGTTGCTCTTGCTGGAATACTGAAGATGGACTTGTTGGCAGGCAGAACACACTGTTTTACACTGGGTGAACTCTGGAAGGCTGCTGGCTGCATTCCTGATTGTTTGGGACTTGGTTTGACAGATACCTACTTCTGTTTGGTCTCACCAGGGAGAGAGTACTGAGGTTTCAGTGAGGAAATTTGAATGTTTTATGCATTGGTTTATTTCTGTCACAAAACAGCATTTTAAGTTAAATTTTCCCCCGGTCTATCCTTATGGGGTGACTGGGTGTTGTGGTTGGCCTGGAGGAGGGAGGGCTGAAGAGCTCTGTCAAGATTGTGTGACTAAATAAATCGTTAAAAGTGGTGCTCAATGTCCTAAACTGACACACCGCTGTGACATGTATAATCAGCTAGGTTGGGTCTCCTTACACGAAAGGCTGGAACTGCACAAGTCGCTCGATGCCTATAAATGTGGGACTGGTACCTTGCCAAAATTATTACGTGATTGATTAAGTTTTAGGTAAATCGACCCCTCCCAGCAAAACTCCCATATAAAAGAAATGGTGGTTGCATTTTTAAAGTCAGCACGTGCCCAGTCTTGCAGTAGCCACTTTGTCCCAGCATATTGGAATACTCTTCCAGTTGTTTTTAGGAAATGTAACAGCAATCCAGTACCAACTTCTGTAGTGAAAAAGTATTTATTATCATTTTTCAAATCCTGTGATTGTTTTTAACTGACAACTGCTGTACTGTCTGAATGTTATTTAATGTAACCTGTATATATGGATGTGTAAGATCACCATTATAAATGAGTTTTTAACTCAATAGTTCAAACCTTTATAAATAAAACAAACAAATCATCATCCTCAGCCTTTTTGGGCAAGAACTCTCGAAAGCCAAAAGCTGCTATCAGGAAAGTACTTTCCTCTCTTCTATTGCTTGTGCTGGGGGACTGTAATTCTCTGGTCGTGATGCCTTCCCCTGAGTCAGAGTCTGTTGCCTTCCAGACCATGGTACATCCCAATGTAGCCTAGTCAATCTCAGTTCAGGTCTGTGGACTATTGTGGTGGCTGCCAGAGGGGTCACAGTGTCTCTACTCTAGGCTGGGAGACAGCAGTAAGTCTGTCAACTATACACTCTAAGAGAGTGTCAGCAGGCTGAGAAGCACATGTGGTATTGGGTACCCCCCCCCCCACCGGCACATGGTTGTTTCGGCCAGACTACTTTTTTGCCCTAGTACTGAGAGAGCAGACTAGTGCCTACACAATTCCTTTTAGTTCTCTGTGTTTAGGGCTGTATTTATAGTGACTGCGGACTCTGAACTTGGACAAATCCTCTACACATAGTGGCAGTATGTGCTGAGTCCTAATCCCATGTAAATCTGCTGTTACATTACACTCAATGGGAACTGTTTTTTAATTTTGTTTCCTCCCTTCCCTTTTATTTTGTGTTATTTTATTGTTTTTAAAGAACTGTGTGAGTTGGGTATGTGTATGATTAGGGATTTTTATTGTATTTTGATGTGAAATCTAAGTGTTAGGACAAAATGTGTAGAGGCTTTAGTGTAATCAGGCACATCTACACTGGTGACCAGCTGTGGCTGCTTTGTCAGTTTGTGAGAACCCCATTAGCCCTCCTTGTAGAGAACTGCAGCCACTGCAGTGAACTTGGGATTCTACAAAGGAGGGGCAAACACTGCAGAGGGGGTCCCAAGCATGATGGTCGGGGGGGGGGTAGGATCGGTGTGGTGTGGTCGAGACACCAGGAGAGGATATGGAATCAGGATTGGTGCCCAGCATGTCTGGTTCCCCTCCCCAGGGCCCTGCCTAGTTTCAATGAGCAGGTAGTAGTCCGTCTGACCAACACTAATCCTCCCTTTTGGGCTGTTCTCTGTAACGCAAGATCACTGATGAATAAGATGGCGGTGATGGAGGGTTTCACCACTGAGTCCTCAGCTGACTTCAATTGTATCACAGAAACCTGGCTGAGTGATGACTCCAGACTTGTTCTGGGGGCATCTGTTTGTCCTGGTTTTTATGTGGTGCATTGCCTGAGGGGGGATCACAGTGGGTGCGGGATGGCCATTTGTTTTAGATCCACTGTGGGACTCACTGCACTCTCCATAAGAAATTTCAGGTCTTTTGAGCGTGTGATGGCTAGATGTGGTCCAGGTGTCAGTGGCAGGTTCTCCTCTATCGACCCCCGGATGGTGGGGGTAATTTTCTGCAGAAGTTGGCAGATTTTATTGACAGACAGATGTTGGACACCCCCAGACTGTTGGTACTAGGGGATTTTAGTGCTTGGGTCAATGATAAATCTTTGCAGTTTGGACAGAAACTCCTCCAGTTGATGTTATCACTGGGACTGACAAAGGCTGTCACCTCTGAAATCCATCAGCAGGGTCACACATTAGACCTGATCTTCCCATCGAGACTAGACATTAGTGCAGTCAGGTTGACCTGGTCTTTTGGTTGGACCATCATGCAGTGTCATGCCAGTGTGGGGTTCCATATTTGACTACCCCTTCTGTGGAAATTATTTGGTGCTGTTCAAAACATGATTTGGATCGATGCAATCTCCAGGGAGGCACTTGCTGTCTCGGGTATGTTGCTGTCTTGTGCACAGGCTCCTGAGGAGGTCTTGGAGCGCTATTACATGGCACTTATGGCTACCATAGACTCTATTGCACCTTACCGCATTCGTCCTTTGTCCTACCAGTGTAGTTCACCATGGTACTGTGCCAAACGGCAGCAGCTGAAGACTAAGGGATGGAGATTAGAGCATTTCTGGGTAAGTTCCCAGTCTGTGGAGGACAGGTTGGCATTGAGAATTCACTATGCTGAATATCAACAGGTAATCAACCTAAAAATGGCAGAGTTCTTGTCACAGTCAATTACTACAGGGAAAAATCATCTAGCTCAGCTCTTTTGCACTGTTGATAGGTTGATAAACCCTCCCTGTCTGCAGTCCATTACAGCATTTTCCACAGAAAAGTGCAGAGTTCAGACAGTTTTTCACTGACAAGGTCTCTGTCCATTAGGTCAGCAATTTTTTCAAGTGGCCCAGCATGGAGCGGTAGTAGTTGTACCTTCAGTGATGTAGATCTGCCTGTCTGGGATGTGTTTCAACCTGTCTTTGAGACTGTGTTGCTCTGGGTAGTCTCCAGTTTGGACTCCACCAGCTATATACTGGATCTGGGACCAACATTGCTGATTCTTGGCTGTGGCGAGTTCCTGGGCCCGGTGTTTGTGGAGATCGTTAATGGGTCCTTGAGGGAGGGTGTTTTTCCATCGGCCTTGAAAAAGGTTGTGGTCAGACTCCTCTTAAACTTCCCTGGACTTTGACATCCTAGCAAACTATAGGCCTATCTATAATCTATCCTTCTTAGGGAATGTTATTGAGAAGGTGGTGGCGGAGCAGCTGACAGAGTCTGAAGTGTTTTTCCATCTACAAACCTTTCCAGTTGGGTTTTCGGTCCCATACAGCATGGAGACTGCTCTTGTCAGGGTAACTCATGATCTCCTCCTAGCGACATTGTTCCATCTTGGTGCTCTTGGATCTCTCATCAGCATTTGAGACAGCTGAACATAGAGTGCACCTGCATCACCTGAGGAACTATGATGGCCTAACTGTCACTGCTCTGTGTTGGTTTGAGTCCTACATAGCCAGGGGAACGCAGCAGGTAGCCCTGAGTAATTTTATCTCTGAGACCTCTGCGTGGTCCTGTGGAATTCCTCAAAGCTTGAGTCTCACCCCCATTGTGTTTTCTGTGTATAGGCTGCCTTTGGGGGAGATCATTAGATGGTGCAGTGCTATGCAAATGATACTCAGCTGTACCTGTCTTGTTCTCCTGGCGAAGATCTCGTGGCTTCTGTGCTGAGTCAGTGTTTTTGGCTGAAATAAATGACTGGATAGACTCTAACTGGTTACGTCTCAACCCAGGTAAGAATGAAGTCGTGGTGATCAAACCAGGATGCTGGAGCTTGGCTGCTGCAGAAGGTGTGGCTCTCCCTTTAGTGAGTAGCCAGTCTCTCATGGCAGCTGATGCAGTACAGAACCTGGGGGTCATTTTGGACTGCAGACTGATGCTGGAACAACAAGTGTCAGCTGTAGTTTGATCTGGCTTTTACCATCTTCAAAATATCACCAGGATCAAACCATATCTAGCTTAGGTGGATCGGGTAAAGATCATTCATGCTTTTGTCACCTCTAGGTTGGACTATTGCAACACCCTTTACCTAGAGCTATCTGCAGGTTTGATGCAACACCAGCAGCTGGTCCAGAATGCTGCAGCCTGGATGATAATGGGCTACTCATGAACTGACCATATCACGGCGGTTTTGCATATGCTGCATTGGCTGCCTTTGGGGTGGCACATCGCCTTCAAGATCTCATCCCTCCTCAAGGTCAGGAAAGTGCCAAGGAGTCTCCGTGAATCCTCTGTCCCCCCCTCGAGGTCCCAAGAGTCTCCACAAATATGGTGGCCAAAGCCCTGTCTGTAGCTGCTGTATCTCTGTGGAACAAATTTCCCAGCCACATTTGAACATCTGACACACACACACCATTTTCAAATCGCTACTCAAAACCTGGATCCTGATGGAAACACATTGATCCTGCTCACCTGGGTAGCTCCCCCTTCCCCATTTTCCACCTTCTTGTTTCTCTCTGCCCTGCCCCCCCCACTCTAGCAACCAGCCTCTGCACAGGGAGGGGTAGCATTCCCACTTTTGGCCCACACTGAGGAATCTGTGCCACCTTGTGGCTACCCCTTTTTCTGCTCTGCTGTGGCCATGCTTGGTCCTTTTGGTATTTTTCTTTTCTTTTTTTCTCTTTATGTTATCACACTCCTGTGCATTTTATGGTATTTTCTACTATGCTGTCCCATTCACCCCGGATACCCGGATCTCTGCACTTGTAGCCATTGTCTGAACTGTACCCATTACTGTTGACCCCTGTCTCCTACTCATCCCTATTTTGTAAATATTTACAGTTTCTGTTATTTCATTATCATGTTATATGCTGTATTATATTGTTATTAATGGTACACTTGTTTAGTATTGCCTGTATGCCATTTCTATGGCCTGCGTTGTGCCTGAAAATGGTCCTCTGGATCAGTGCACTTATCTGGTCACCAAAGACATACATACATAAATAAATAAATGAATAAATAAATAAAATTTGCTCATTAACTTACAAGGCCCTACGTGGTTTGGGACCAGACTACTTTCAAGGGCTCCTGTTTTCCTACTAACCAGTTTGCCTCTCCGCTCTACTGATTCAGGCCTGCTTGTTGTCCCTCCTTCTAGGTTAAAACTATCAGACATCAGAGCTTTTGGTGTGGTTGCTCCAGTTTTATGATATCACTCTCTCTTTATACACATACGGCCGACATGGTGGGGGCCTTTAAAGCCTCTCTGAGAACTTTTTTTTACAGGGGTCAACCTTAACTTTTTTTTGCACTAGCCAGCTGAACAAGTTGATTAAAAATTGCACTAGCCTGCAGATGGTTGAACTAGCTCACAATAATAATGGTAAATTTTGATTGGTTATACAGAAAAAATATGTGCCAAGAAATACTCTGATTATTGCATATTTATCCTGCTCCCACATTGCTTCCTGCCCCAAAAAAAAAAAAAAGACTGCAATCCAATCACACGCAGTGTGTACCCCCACTGTTTTTTTACCATGTTCCCCTTGCTTCCTCTTTCTTCACCCCCCCAAACCAGAGGATACCATAATAGCAAATGTTCAATCAAGCAGTTCTAGCTCTGCATACTCAACAGCCAACATCATCACGCACCTCATCACAGTCCCAACCTGACCTGCAGGGAAATGTACAGAGTCAGGCAGAGAAAGACACTTTCATCCCCCACCCTGTGATTTACTAGACCTGCACGTCTGAAAGTTTTCTTACACTGCAAAGTGAGCCGGGGCAGTTCTAGGATTTCTTTGGGGAGAGTTAAAAAAACACAGGGGGCTTGGGATGTAAGAAATTTCGACATATCTGTTTTTCAGTGTTGCACTAACTCTTTCCTCCCCCAATCTGAACCTATTAATGCTCTTGAACTATGTTACCTAGGGAATCTACAGTACTGTCTCAATAATGTCTCTGTCAATGGATTATGTAATGAACAACACTGACCATTCAGATATATCAATCCTGTTTAACAACTATGTGTAAACAGCAGAATACTTATACCCTTAAACTACGTCACCTAAGGAATCTAGAGTACTGTCTCACTAATGTCTCTGTCAATGGATGATGTAATGAACAACACTGACCAATCAGATATACCAAACCTATGTAATGTCTGCTATGTGTAAACAGCCGAATACTGTATACCCATGATAACCTGTACTCCCATGTTTTCTACTGTTTATTATCTCTTGTACTGTTATTCCCGGGTCGCCCCTGAAAAAGGGACCTTCGGGGCCCAGTGGGCTTACCCGGTCATCAAAATTCAATAAATAATATAATATATATATATATACCAGGCACAAAAGTATTGATTTAACATGCTCTGTCCTAACAACAACAGATTTTTCATAACAGTGTCCTTTCATCAGCCAAAGGGGAAGTAGTATACAGGCATGATGCTGTACTACCTCTCTTTCTGTATAGGATGATCTATGCACACCAGGAATACCTATTTTAACCTTTCAAATTATATATTTTATTAAGGTTTCGCTTTGTACCATACATGTTCCAAAGCATTATTTTTAGGATGAAATGAGATGATGGGTGGTATAAGGGTGGGGCTGCATGAATGGCATTGACTGGAGTGATCCATTAAGAGGAGCTGTGGACCCCTACACCAGTCGGTAACGGCAGCTATGGGTCTATGGGTGGCCACTTCAGATGGGTGGTCAAGTCTGCAGTGGTGTCAAGGGAAAGTATAGAGTTGACAGACCACCTGGCTGGGCAGACCGTGTATACATTATAGCATTCTGTCACTGCAGTGTTGGATACAGACCCTCAAAAGGTTGGGAAATGAGGCACACTGGTCTTAATATTGTGACACAAATCAAAGACAAGTTCAGCAAACTGGAAGCTAGTGACTTAACCACTCTACCATTGATCACAGCATGCACACTAGCTGAATGTCCTAACAACTGAGTGATAATGATTCACATCAAGTCTTTTGTTGGTTTCCCCTCTTGAAGTGCCAGATAATTGCAGCTCTTAATGAGCTGTTAATACCACCAGGCCACCTGGAACACTGAAGGAGATTAGCAAAAGGACTACAGCCTGCTAAAGTAGGGACTTTTTCAACTTCATTAACAGCCATGAAAAACCTGCACTAGTCAAGATGGACAAGTAGAGGGTTAGCTACACTAGCCCTGGTCAGTTTTCACTAGGTTCAGGACTAGTAAAACAGTGTTAAGATCAAACCCTGGTTTTATTTTAACAGGCATTTCTTGACTAGTTAATTTTCTTGTGTCTTCGATTATTGTGTTTGAATTGTATTTTAGTTTGTTTTAGTGGAATTTTATTTATGAACTCTGTACAGTGCTCAGAACATGTTGGATTGCATGCTTTATAAATAAACTTTGCCTTGTCTTGCCCTAAAGACATCAAATGGCAGTAAGGCAGTGGCAAGGGGGGGAATGTTGTATCAAAGGGGAAGAAAGGAGGATTTGGACATTTTTTTACCTAGGGACACACAGGTTGAAAACTATTTTGGGGTGGGGTCCTGCTTTTGTTAATTTTACAGCTGATTGGGAGTTGTAGACTGCTTTTTTTCTTTTTTTTTTTATAAAGCTGTTCGGCCTTGGAGCTCTCAACTGACACTCTGCAGCCCCAGCTCTTCAACCCTAAAATGGGTCTTCCTCAGGAGGTGGGTCTGAACAGTGAACAAACTAGGCAGACATTTAAACAAATTAATTAAAGTGATAAACACCAGTGAATGTGACAATGAAAATCATTTAAAAAAACAACTAGAAAAAGCATAAACTAATTATCAGATCTGTATGTCTCTTTTTCTTGGCAAGTTAACTTATTTATTTATTTTTATTTATAGAAGAATAGGAATTACAAATCTTTGACTCAGAGACTCCTATGCAAAGGCTCCACATCAATATAACAATAAACAATGAGTAGAAAATCATGTACAACAGGGTGAACACTTATTTAGTTAATAGGTTACAGTACCAAATCTATACAAAATATTTTATATTTTTTATATACATGCCAAGTATTCTGAAGACAGATATTATTTTTGTACGAAGGGAACTTAACAATACTATGGAAAACCTTTAAGGTAGATACTTAGACCTTATCAGGGTTTTATTTAACTCCAAAAATTGATTTGTGTTTTGCTCATAAAAGTGCTAAAACATTGTGAAAATGCATAGCACTTGCCTCACCGTGTTTAACAAACATAACACTTCTAAAAAACCTATATAAATACATTCTGTACAGTTAGCATTGTCCTAAGGAAAAAACTGCCAATCAATTATTTAAAACCCTGCTTATAGATGATAGGAAAATACAAAAGAGGCCTTAAAGAATGGGGAGGGGGGGGGCAAAGGCTAGTCACTGAGTACTTCAGGACCATTCTTATTTCAATTGCTATGTTTATATGTAGTGGGATCCCATTACTTTGTAATCAATTCACTAAATTTGGATTGCAATCCTTTTTGGTTTACATGCTGTTGGATCGATGAGAATGAACTGAGTTGATTACAAGGTGACCGATTCCCATTGCATGTAAACGCACAGCAACTGAGAATTCAGTATCTGGTTGCATTCCTTTTGTTGCAGTTTCAACAGTAAGCATAACAGAATCAATTCACAATCAAGTTTACATGTACGAAGTAACTGGGTTCAAAATAATCAATGCTTTTGAACCACTGCAGTTGAACCCGGTTCAAACTGAAGCAGGAACCCAACACTATGAGTTTACATGAGTTGCCAATGGAGGAATGCAGCATTAATGTCACTAAAATTGGAGTTTGAACCAGATTCCAGTGTGCATGTAAACAAGGCAATTCATGAAGGAGAAGAGATCAAGGAAAGAAACAAGGAGACCACTCCAGCAGGAGCTGTTGAATAGTACCAGGGGGAAAAGAGGAGGGGAGGGGGGAGGAGAGAAAGGAAGATGATGAGGCAATTTTAATCACCACATTTCTTGTTCTAATTTATTATATGTCCATCAATAAATTTATTTCAGTGATGCTTCAAAGACAAGGTAAGTGGTATATATTTATCCAAATAATAAAGGCATAGGAATATGCAACTTCATCGCTGTGTAGGGTTTTTAGTTAGAATTGGGGGCAGCAAAAGGGCTAAAGAAATGGACACTGAGGGGTTTAATTGAGAAAATAGACCTGCCCCTTAGTCCAAACAGTGTAATGAACTCATCTGCGCTTAACGGGCATGCACTTGGTGTAGCACACATATTTTGCAGGTAACAGATATTGGGGTCCAGGCAGTTCTGTGAAGAAAACACAGGAAAATAATTGGTTAGAAATTGTTTTTGTTTACAAGTATGGAGAAAAATCTACTTCCTCCTTCCTCATTTAATCCAAGAGGTATTACTGTGTCTAGTGCAAGAATCCACTTTGTTTCTTTTTGTGACAGAGTGTTAACTCTGTTAACACAACATGGGTGCCGTTTCACATGCTCAAGTGTAGTAAATTTGAAATAGTCTGGCTTATTGTTGTGCATTTGTAAAAAGTGTGCTCCAACTGCATCATTATCATTTCCATTTGTAATAGCTCTTACATGTTCTTGGGTTCTTTGTTTAACCTGCCTGGTTGTTCTGCCTTTGTACTGTAGTAACAGGGATAAGAGCACCAACACATATTTATTTATTTAGATTTTGTTGACTGGGTAAGTGCACTAGACAAATCCTGCCTATTTTCAGGCACGACCCGGGGCAGGGGGATACAGATGAATGCCAACTGACCTTGAACCAGATTAAGCTGTTGGTGGTATTTTTAGTGAATGAGGGAAATTTGGCCAGGACACCAGGGAAATTCCCCTACTCTGTGGAGGCAGAGGGCGCTGTGTGGCTAAGCAGCGTTGCTATTCAGTGGCGACTAAGTCTTTGGCTGAGGAAGACATGCGGGAGGCTAAGGAGTGGGTCTCCTCCTTAGCTCCCTTGAAAAATTTGCTATGGAGACCAGAGCTGACATCTTACAGAATACAGTAGGAATCTTACCAGTAGAAGTGCCAGACGATGTGGTGGATATATCGGGGGAATGCGGTTCCCCATGGCCAGACAACGCAGCAGGAAACCGAGTTTGAAACTCCAAGTATGGAACATGCCTTACGGTTACAACTTGCAGAAGTGGAACAGTGCTGTATGGCTGCAAGGAAGAAATTGCAGGATGCATTGGAGCATCGGAGCACGTTAGCGAAAGCACAGGAAGCGGAACTACGAGACGACAAGATGGCCTTGGAAAATGGAGAGGAGGTGAACGAGGAGAAGGTGAGTCAGGATGACAAGGGATTACGAGAGGTCTTGACAAATGAATCGGGGGTGAAGCAAATTGCAGGGGGACTGATGATATCGGAGCAGCAAGCGGGAGTTTTGGGGGAGGAAAACTTTGAACTGAAACCAATTACTGAAGACAAAAACAGAGACAGGTAGTGTGGACTCTACCAAACTTGTGTTTCCTGTGGTTATCTTTTCAATTGGAACCTCTGTAGGAGGCTCAAAATGGCTTCTAAAAGAAGGGGGGAAAGCAGGAAATTGCTGAATAGAACTGTGGAGGGGCCCAGGCAAGGGCAAGATTGTTTGCTGGGTGGAAAACAAGATTCAGGAAACTGGGTGGACACAGCTTTGCAAGCTGCAGGATGGGTGAAAAGCCCGACAGGGCAAGGATGGGATGCAAATCTCAATAATGATTCTTTTTTTGCAATTTCTGAACCTTTAAGACCCCCCCTTCCTTCTTACCCGGGATGGTGCTCTCTTCTTCATTGCCCCCGGGACAAGCCTCTCCTGTAGAAGAAGAAATGATTTAGCAGCAAGATGACCCTCATTCTTTACTGCCGGTTATTAGAGACCAAGAAGCAGATGGTTTAATGGACTCAGTAGAGAGGATTAGCATAGAACAAGAGGAGGTGCTTCAGGGATCCATTTCTGTAAATATGTCTGAAAATGTTACTTTGGGGGCAAGTCCTGAAAAAGCATGGCATGGGAAAGTAGAGGAGCATTTATTTCCGGCCGATAAAGGCCCTTTGTTAGAACCTGCAGAAAGACGTAATGCTGTACGCTTAAAATTTAGGGGTGATGTAGATGCAATTCCAGATAGGAAATTTGTGGGCAGAGTCTTGTTGAAAGATAGTATGAAATGTTATGCCTATGAGATTTACGCCTTAATACATGTGCCAGGAGATGTATTATTTGATATAAGTTTTAAACATCCAACTGGGTTAGAAAGATTCTGGAAGCAATATCGGTTAATGAAACTTTCACCTTTATGGAAGCCTTTTTTGGTAATACCATTGACAAAACCCTTAACAAAGAAAATCACTGTTCTTTTTTGCAATGAGGGGGTAAACATGGCAGATATCACTTATTGGTTGCAACAGCACTGTATGGTTCAAGGGGTTCCGGAACCAATTTTGGATGAAGAACAGTTATGGACAGGGGGGTGGAAGTATCAAATAGTATTGAGATTAGTGAATGGACAAACACATCATCACCCTAATTGTTTTTTTTTTAGGCAGGGACAGGGGAGTGATCTTCTATCCAGGGCAGCCAAGGGCTTGTTTTAAATGTGGAGATGTGGGTCACCTTAGCAATGTTTGTGACAAACAAAAATGAGGATTATGTGAGGACTTGGGACATGTTGGGGCTCATTGTAAGCAACCTTTAAAGTGTAACCTCTGTGAGGAAAAGGGTCATTCTTTCCGTACCTGCTCCTGGGCTTCACACAATAATGTAGATACTTCAGTATGGGCTGAGCAAGACGTATATGTGGCTACAGCTCAGAAAGAGAAACTCAGACTGATCGAGTTAGTAACAAAAGGTCCCATTGGTGCTCCACTGCCACAGAGGGTTTCCAGAAGGGTAGGGGAGGTAGTGATGAAAGAGAATGCAGGGACGCAAATTCTGGAAGGTATGCCTCACAATAGTAAGCCAGATGGAGGGGGGGATGTGGTGGTAGAGGAGATTGCAGAAGTCGAAGTAGTGCAGGAGGTGGACCAAGTGGAGACTATGGGGAATGAGAAAGTTTCTATGCCCCCTCCCTCAGTGCAATCAGATGCAGATTTTCAAAGGGTCACTAGGTCCAAGGCAGGAAAGTTAGTAACTGCTGCCTCAAAACAAACAAAAGTGATAGAGGAAGTGGTGGTACAGAATTCGTACGGTTTATTGTTTGAGGATGGGATGGACGAGGATGGCTGCGAGTTGCATCTTTCCTCAGTGGCCTCCTCCCAAGCAGATGGGATTTCAGAGTCAGACCCTCCAGAAAAACTAAAAACTAGAAAGAAGAAAAAGAAAAGATGAATGGTGCTGGATACTTTTTCCTTTATTTTATTGGGTATTGATGGCTGTAACTTTCTGTACAATCAATGTTAATAGCATCAAAGCCTGTGAGAGAAGGCAGAGCACTTTTTTGAGCCTCAGTATTGGGGATGGGCACGTTATCTTGTTACAAGATACTAGGCTACACTCTTTAGCTGAGGTACAAAGTGCACAGAAAGATTGGAGATGGGGAGTTTCATTCTGGTCAATAGGTGAGGATACATGCTCTGGGATAGGGTGCTTTTTAAAAGTAATGTTCAGGTATTACATATGTATGATTTAATACCAGGGAGGGTCATGATTATGGATGTGGTCTTACAAAACGAAGTGTTCTGGGTGATAAATATATATGCACCACAAAGTAAAGCAGAGATGTCTGAAATGTTTAGACACATAGAGCCTTACTTACACACTTCAAAGCTGGTGTTATGGGGAGGAGATTTCAATTGTAGACTTACACCTAGAGATTGGGGAAGAAGCACGAAGAAAGTATTTTGTGATACGAACTCTTTGTTAACAATCATGCATCGCAATAATCTAAAAGATGTAGATGATATCCTGCACTCAGAACCGAGTCATACTTTTTTTAAAGGTAAATTGTCCACCACGATTGATTTCTGGTTAGTATCAGCACGACTAACTTGTCAAACAGTGGATGTACGACCATTGGAAACCTCTGATCATTTAGTAGTAGTTTTAAGGTTGGGAGGAAAACAGAAATTAATGGTTGGGAGAGGGTATTGGAAAATGAATGTTTCTAAATTGCAGGATGCAATGGTAGAAAAAGGTGTAAAAGCCTTGCTACAGGCAAGAAAAGATTTATGTTTTATGTATGAAAGTCCAATAGAATGGTGGGAAGATTTTAAAAGAGATTTGCAGGATTGGTGTGGTGCCTTTACGAAGCAGCAAGCAAAAGACAAATATATTGTCTATTTAGGATTACGGGCACAGTATCTACAAGTTTTAGCACAGGTAGGGGATAGTTAGGGTAAATGGGCACGGATTCAAACTATAAAACGTCCGATGACGCAGTACTTGGAAGGAGTGGTTCATAAAATGACAGTACAGCAGAGATATAGAATGCAAGGTATGAAGGAAGATGTTAACCCCTATGAGATTACAACAAACGGGGTGGATAAATAGACTTTGACAGGTCTTAGAGACAAACAGGGAACTCTAAAAGACCATAATCAAGATATTATGCTTATTGTACAGCAGCATATGGTGACTACTTTTCAGAAAGACAGGAAGGAACTTCTGATTTTCTTAGGGGACTAGAGATACCGGCTTTAAGTAGAGAGGAGAAGTATGGTTTAGTTGCTCCTATTTCCCAGTTAGACATTTTGGAGGCTACTTCACAGTTATCTACTAGGATGGTTCCAGGACGGGATGGGATACCAAATGACTTTTATAAACATTATAGTGACATTTTAGTCCCCTGCCTTGAAGTACTTTTTAATGCCATTTGGGAAGAGGGACGACTTGCCCCCTCGATGCAGATGGGAATGATGTTATTCCTATTTAAGAAAGGGGATCCAAATGAATTACAGAATTGGAGGCCGTTAACATTATTAAATACAGACTATAAAATACTTGCAAAGATACTTACCAAAAGATTAGCGAAAGTAGCACAAAAAGTGATTATTCAAGAGCAGTCGTGTGCGATCCCAGGTAGAAATATTGTACAAAACCTGGCAATCATTGGGGAAATTGTAGAGCAAGGCTTAAGGAAGAATTTAAATGGATATTTAATGACAATAGACCAGGAAACTGCTTTTGATGCAGTTAGTCAAGAACATCTTTGGCAGGTTTTAAGTCATTATGGAATTCCGTCAGGGTTTATAGACATAGTAAAGGTTTTATATAAGGAGGCTCAACTTGTGCCGCTGGTGAATGGTTTTTTAGGGGTCCTGATTTTTTTGAAGAATAGGGTAAAACAAGGTTGCCCAATGGACCCCTTATTGTATGTCTTTGGTTTGGACCCTTTATTGAGGAAAATTGGGCAAAACAAAGATATTGTGGCTATAAGAAACAAGGATGGGTATGAATTCTCAAAAGTCTCAGCGTATGCAGATGATTGCGTTTTCACTGTAGCTGATGGGAAATCTGGAATGGCAGTTTTATCAATGACACAAGCACTTTACAATACAACAGGTATCAAAGTTAATACGAATAAAAGTACTGTTCTGATTTTAGGAGATAATAATACCATAAGAGATTTTCCAATTCTGATGACAAGGGACCAAGTGAAAATTTTGGGTATCTATTTTGGCACCAAGGAGTCTGAATCCCATAATTGGAACGTGGTCTGTGATAAAGCACATCTTAAAGTGCAAGAATGGCTGACCTGGAAAATGTCAAAGAAAAACTAGGTGTATCTTTTAAGGGCCTATATAGTGCCTATTTTTTTGTACTTATCTCACTTACTTCCCTTGCCATATAATATGCATACTAAAGTTTTGGGTTTATTCTTTCAGTTTTTAAGGGATAGTAGGTTAAATCCAGTTAAAAGGACTCACACATATAGGGCACGAAAAGAAGAGGGGTTAAATATGATACAGCCCATAATATACCTATTTGGGAATATTTTCTTTAGTTCTATTTTTCCTTTATTAACACAGACAACAAGTTTAGGGCAAGCTTGTATGCAGCTTTGGGGCAAGCCGGTTTTTGCAGCATGGGGTAGAGAGAAATGGCACCCTGCAGAGAGTTTGCTTCCTAGTTATGTGCAAACAACAATTCGATATATTCAAACTTCGAAGATAGAATTATCTTGGTGTATGGGGAAAAGGAAAACAGGGTTTTATCCATCAATTTTAGACTCTTGGTATCGAGAAGACCCAGTTTTTCAGGTATCCTCTCATATTTTATTTTTTTTTTTTTTATTTTAGTTGTTTAACCAGGTATAGCACACTAAGCTGAAAGCTTTTTACAGGAGCGACCTGGGAGCATATTAATACTGCTTTGTTATTGGAAGGTAAGATAGAGGCAAGAATTCCTTGGAAAAATACAAGATTTTGCCTGGCTCTGAGGTCATCAGAAGCTGCAAGTCAAAAGCAGTCAGAAACATAAGCAAATGAATGAGAGAGATTGTGGAGAACAAGTGTGTGCTGGGATTGTGGAGACAATGCAGCATCTTTTTTTTGAATGCATTCATGTGCAGGGTTTTTGGCAATTATTGTCAAATTTCTGGGGAGAAAAGTTAATCTTATTAATAAATTATAATGTTTTGGTTCTAGGACAAATCCCAGCTGCGTGGGCAAAATGGGCAAACAGTACAGTTCATGTTATTTGGTATGTATCAAATGGTCTATATGGCAAGCAAGATGTCTACGATCATTGCATGGTAAAATAGTACAACAACAAGATTTTTTTTTCGAATACAAGAAAAACGTACTCTTGGCAAAGATGTGCTTGCAAAATTGTGGAGAAATGTTGACTGGGTGGGGTAGTTTTTTTTTTAATTAGGTAGAAGGGTGTTTGGCGGTATAAAAGTGGTTTCCAAGGTTATAGTTCAGTATTTTTGGGGGGGATCTGCCAGAGAAAGGAGAGGTTGTTATGTGATTTCAGATGAAAAATGTTCCTTTTATTATTTTTCTGGTCCTTATGGCATGTGATGTTGTGTTCATTTGGATATTGTTTTTGAATTTTTGAATAAAAATTTCCCCTACTCTTTTCGATAAGTGCCATGGGATCTTTAACATCCACCTGAACTACCACCAATTCAGGCAGATGGGACCTCGGTTTAACGTCTCATCCAAAAGACGGCACTTCAGAAGTGTAGCACCCCTCCCATGCTGCACTACAGTGTCAGTACTGGGATGTTAACCCAAGTGCCAGATGTGGGAACTGAACCCACAGCCCTCTGATCTCCCGGCCTCAGAGGCAAGTGTGTTACCTACCAAGCCACTGACACTGTATACACAACAAGCAGGGTAGTACATGTAATAAAGTCTTTGATTTCAAATACATTATCATTTTTTCCTAGCATTTTTTTCTTACTTGTGCATATTGACAAATATGTTTCTATAATTTGAAGATAGAGGGGGGATGACTCAGAGGTAATGTGAGGAAGTATTTTTTCACGGAGAGGGTTGTGGATGCATGGAACAGCCTCCCTGAGGAGGTTGTGGAGTCAAGAATAGTGGAGAATTCAAGAATGCATGGGACAGACATAAAGCAGTCCTAGTGGGGGGTAGGAGGAAGTAAGATGTTGGTTAACTAGGATCTGCATCTTATCTGTTAGGTAGGAAAATGGGCAGACTAGGTGGGCCAAGCAGTCCTTATCTGCCATCAAATTCTATGTTTCTATGTTTCTATATTACTACATAGGCAGGATAACCTATTCTACTATTACAAGCTATTATAAATGTAAATGTACCTCTTGGATTAATTGAGGAAGCAGATTTTTCTCCATAGTCCTTTGTTGCTGCCTCCAATTCTAACTAAAACAGTCTCTTTAAGTCTTTCCTCATTGTGTCTACCCCCCCCAGTGTGTCCACTGTGTTGCAGATTTTTGTGTCATCTGCAAACAGGGCATACTTTCCCTTCCAGTCCTCCCGCGATGTCATTGATGAAGACATTGAATAGTAACGTCCCCAGAACTGACCCCTATGGCACCCTGCTAGTCACCTTCCCTTCCTCTGAGTGTACCCTTCTAACCACTACTCATTGGCTCCTGTGACTTAGCCAGTTTTGAACCCATTTTACTATGTTGAACCCCACTCTGAAACTTTCAGCTTGTTTATTAATTTTCTGTGTGTGACAGTGTCGAAGAACTTACTTAAACCTAGGTAGGCTACATCCACCATCCTTTCTTTTATATACGTTTCCATAATTTTTCCCACCACTGATGTCAGCCTTATAGTTCCTTGCCTCCCCTGTGCTACCACTCTTGTGAATCAGTACCACATCCCCCCTCTTCCAGGCCTTTGGTACCTCCCCCCCCGTCTCCAGTGATAGGTTGAACAGGGTTGTCAGGGGAGTGGATAGTTTTGCCCTCAGTTCCTTTAGTATCCTTGGGTGCACCCTGTCTGGCCCACTTGCTTTATCCACTTTTAGTCTTTCAAGTTCCTTAAGTATTCTCTTCTCTGGAAAGGGGCTAGTGTTTACCTCCTTTCCAGTAGTTCCTTTGTCTTTTAACTATGGCCCTTCACCCACGGTTCCTTTTGTAAATACTGAACAAAAATATTTGTTCACTATGTCTGCCTTCTTCTGGTCCTCTTACACACACCCACACTCCACCCCCCCCTCACCGTTTAGCCTGACTATCCCTGCCTTGTTTTTTTCTCTTTTCACTTCCAGTATATATCTAAAGAATGTTTTATCCCCCAAGCTTCACTGTCCTAGCTATATTCTCCTCTGTTTGTTGTGCTTTAGCAGTCCTAACAGCTTTTGCTGCCTTCCTCAGTTTCCCCTTATATTTTTTCCATGTCCTCTGCTTCTTGTGCCTCCTTGTACCTCTAGAAAGCTAACCTTTTTGCTTTAACTTTTGCTGCTACTTCTTTGGAGAACCACAGTGGTCCCTTTCTTCTCCTGTTCTTTGCAACATGCTTGGTGCATAGGTTAGTTGCCTTCTCAATGGCCTTCTTTATTTCTGTCCACCTTTCCTCTATTCCTCCTACATCTCCTATCTGTGCCAGTGTGTTCTTAGTGCACTCCCCCATCTTCCTGAAATCAGCCTTCCTGAAATCCAGGACCCTTGTTTTCATGTGGACTACTTCCTTCCCAGTTCATACTTCGAACCTCAACATGCGGTGATCACGTGTCCCCTGATGACTTCCAACTGTTATGTTAGTGACATTGTCTCCGTTTGACAGTACCAGGTAAAGTATGACCTTCTCTCATGTGAGTTTACTGACAAGCTGCCTTAAGAATGCCTCCTGCAGTGAGTCTAGGACTTCCCTACTGCTTCCTGTTGCTGCAACTGGGATGCTTCAGTCCACATCTGGCATATTGAAATCTCCCATCAGTAATACCTCCCCCTTGTTGGGCATCCCCCTGATTTCCTCCATCATTTCCTTATCTATCTCCTCCTGATGTGCAGGAGGTCTACAGATTACCACTGGATGAATCATAGCCCCCTTCCCTGTCTCTAATGCCACCCACAGTATATTAGCTTCTCCCTTCTCTCTTTGTATTTCTGTGGCTTTTATACTCTCTTTTACATATAGAGCTACCCCACCACCCTTTTTGCACACTCTATCTGTCCTGAAAAGTGTATACCCTGGTATGGCAGCTTCCCCGTCCTGATTTTCATTGACCCAGGTCTTTGTGATTGCCACTATGTCCAGGTCCTTCTCCATTACGGTCATCTCCAGGTCCTTAACCTTGTTGCCCAGACTCTGAGTATTTGTGGACATGGCTTTACAGATCTCCCTGCCCCTTCACCTGTTTTTGTATTTCTTCTCCTCCCTGACCTTTCCCTTGTGTCCCTTGCTCCTTCCACTTTTCTTTTCTTCAAACTGTATTCCTTGAATTAGGATTTCTTGTGATTTCACTCCCTTGCTGACCCTGATATTGTTTCTGCTAGCATTTGGCGGTGGGCAGTCATTGTCCTTGTACTCTAGTCTGTCTCCCCTCCCCTTCGCTAGTTTAGATGTCAATCAATGTAGCATTTAAACTTATCACTGAGGAGCTCAGTTCCCTCTCTGGATGGATGCAGGCCATCCCTCTTGAATAGGCCTCCATCCATCCAGGTGGATCCCCAGCCCCCAATGAATCCATATGCCTCCTCATCGTACCATTTCTTCAACCATGTGTTGAAGCTCTTGTTCCTATCCTCTCCTCTCCTCCATCTCAGACAGGTAGCACCTTCGAGAAGGTGATGGAGTTAGCTACATGCTTCAGACCCCTCCCCAATCTCCTGAACTCTTCCTGGCTCACTCCCCACCAGGTAATGTCCCTAAATGGACAATGACATCCAGCTCACCCTCCCTTCCTGCCTGCCAAGCAATCTGTAGGATCCTCCTTCCATCCCTTCTAGCTGTGGCACATGGAAGGCACCTCACCCCTTTCTCCTCTTCCCTTCCCTTCCTGTGACTAGCCTGAATTCCCCTCACAACTGAGTCTCCCACCAGGATTAGCTTCCTCCTCCTATAGGGTCTCTCACTCCTCCCTTTGAGGTCACCATCATGGAGGACCTCCACATCCTTCCCTTCCACTACCCTGGGTGCCTCTGTTTGGCAGTCTCTTCCTGCCAATGCAGCATAGGAGTTATGTAGTGGTATGGGTCATGGGATGTGCTTGTGCTCTACCACCCTTACCCTTCCTGAGCCCGCCATTGTCCATTCGCTCCTCCTTCGAGGCATCCTTTTACTTAGAAACATAGAAATATAGACTTTGAATGCAGATAAGGACCACTTGGCCCACCCAGTCTGCCCATTTCCCTACCTATTAGATAAGCTGCAGATTCTAGTTAACCAACAGCCTACTTCCTGCAACCCCTGTTTTAGGCAACAGATTTGAATTGGGTGGTCTCTGGATGGGGATGACAGTCCTTCCTACCCAAGACACCTCAGCCCTGAGTCTGGCAACCTCATCCCTAGGTCCAGAGCTGCGCATACAGATAGGGCAGCACCTCACTGTCCAAAAAGGCATGCCTGAAGATGGCTGCCCCACAACCACTGCACTGTACCCCTCCCCACATAGCTTCCCTTACTTATCCCCAACCTTGCTACTATTTGTAACTTAATTTTACCTCATTATCCCCAAGACATTTTTTCTAGCTATGTACCCCCAATATTTATCTAGTTACCCTTGATGTCTAACCCTTAATCTCTTGCTTATACCAAGGTTTTTTTCCTAGTTATGCATTCTCAATATATGTCAATCTTTTTGAGTCTGCACTGCTACCCTTGGTGGATAACCTTCATTGCCCTAATTTAACCCTAAAGAAAAAATAACTAAAACAATATATGTAAGCCCCCTCTCTTCAGAGGGGCTAATGCTCCCACTAGGGACCCCTCCACCTCCAACCCCCCCAGAGCTTAGGAATTGATTAGTGCTCTGGGGGTTGATCCCAAATGGATGCCAAAAGGTGGCAGCAGAGGGCATGTTAGAGAAGGGTATAAAAGGGGAGGAAACAGGAAGTTCTGGGTCTTTTCCAGCCCGGGTAGTATGTCTGAGGCTGAAGGGGTGGCTTGGAAGAGAAGGAGAGGCAGGCAAGGAAGGAGCTCAATGGTCCAGGTTGGACCTGTGGGGGGGAACCCCACAAATTCAGTAGATAGTGATGGCCTCTACAGTGACATGGCATTGAGAAGCAGGGAAGGGAGCTCCGCAGGGAGGATGGTCAGCTAGTGAAACTGCTTCGTCGGGATGGGGGAGATCTAGGTAGCAGTAGAATGGCAGAGTAGGCAGAAGCCCCATTTGGATCCTGTGTAGGAGTGGCTTGGGCTGTCAGGGCTGTGTGGATTGTGGCTGGGTTCCCACAGGAGAAGGGCCAGTGGCAGAGGTCCCCTTTTGTATACAGAGTGGCAGGGCAGCCCAAGCATGGAGGGAGCTTGGGAATGTCTTTCACCCATAAAAAAGGGCCTGCATGGAGGGACAGGTCCTGGGGCACCGGCATTTCATCAGAACCGTGTGGGTCACAGTTCTTTAGGACAGGCCTTGGAGGGCAGTTCCTGGTTGGAGCTTAGTTCAAGCCCAGGATGTGCAAGCAGGGATGCAGAGAGGAGTCTGGGGCCATCTCGGGATGGTCACCTAGGGACACCTTAGAAGAAGAGTATGCTATGGGTGCAGAAGAGGTATGTGAACTGCTTAGAGGGCCTGGATGGTGGCAGAGCTCAGGTTCCTCTCATGGCAGGGCAGTTCAGAGGTGCAGTTTAGGCCTTGGGGCTGGGCTCTGGTAAAGGCCTCAGCACCAGTGGAAGCAGGAAATTGAGGATGGCAGAAGTGATAGAACCGGTGTGGTATATGATGGTACACTTGGGGATTCAGGCTTGAAGTAGAAGGGAGATGATGAGGATTACAAGGCCTGGGTCGGAAAGGGAAAATCCTGTAACCCCTAGAGATTTGGGCCAGGTCCAGGGGCCAGATGGGGGAAGCAGCTCACTTCTCTGCACTGAAGCTAGGGCAGCTGATCAGTGCAAAAAAGAGAGAGATCAGGAAATGGTAACCAAAAAAAAAAAAAAAGAGATTGGCATACCAGCGCCAGTGAGACAGGAGCCTGATGATTCTTCAGGTACGAAGTATCTGGGTAAAAAAGCAGAGCTTCCAGAAATGAAAACAACCTGTTTGTACTGCCTGTATTCCATCATGTCTGCTTGAGAGTTCCAGCATGAGTGAACTTGTATAAAATTTTAATAGCCCCCTGCTTTATTTTTTCTTAGAGTAAGATGGACCCCTGTACCCTTGAAATCATTTGGAGTGCAGGCGAAAGAAATAAAGAGCTGTTTGGGAAGAAATTCAGTAGTGATTCTCCTTTATTTAAGTTAAAAGGGGGTAAATGAAATGAAAGGCCCCTTTTATTTATTTTATTCCATAAGTTGTAATTTCAGAAAGTGACCATCATTTTTGCACCAGGATCGTGGGGCTCAGGGGCCCAAGGGGAGCTGAAGGCTGCAGATTGATTGGAGGTCCTGGATATGGCGGTGAGAGGTTTGGGGCTGAACCAGAATACAGAGGTAGAGATCGAGTGTGCACTGTGTGCTGAAGCCATCGAGAGGTAGGGCATATGATTTCCTATCTTGGTTTGGGTGCACTAGCTCGGAGTTGTTTCACATTTTTGTGGTCCCTTCCATTTTCCCCAGTACATCTGTAGTCGATACATGCCCCTAGACAAAGAGGGAGGGGGGTACATATGGGGGCTCATCCAGATGTTCCTGTACCCCAATACTCGCTGGACCCTGAATCCCTGGGTCCGAAGTGCTGGCAGGCTTCCTGGTCTAAGTAGGCCCTGTTGCGCAGTGAAAATGGGCTTTCGGGTGGGTCTGAAGAAGTAGTAGGCCTCAGTATGCCTGGTCTGTTGTGCGCGCATGACCAGCTGGTCACATGACTCTCCAATTAAATCTGATTGGCAGCTGGTGAAGAAGACGTTAGAGCAACTGCAGAGGGAGTGCCATCTTTAGGAAAGCAGTCAGAGGGAGTGGTGCTAAGAGAGAGAGGTGGCAGGTGAACAGAAAAAGATAGAGTGAAACATTGCACATCCACACCGGAGCAGACAGAAAAGACAACTCTGTCAATAGTAAGAGGGTTCCTTATTGTGGATACTGGGAGGAGCAGCAGAGACAGGACTTAAGTGGGTGGCCCCCATTGATTAGTGTTGGATCATTTCAGGCAAAGAGGAGGGTGGAGAGGAGGCATCCCCCCAAGAGGAACCACTTGCCATGGTTCCTGCATCATTGTTTTCCTGGCTGTGGAAGGTCGGGGGAAAAGGACAGGCTAACGAAAGATGCACAAGGTGTGGATATCAGGATGAAGGCATCGACAGGTTGCCTGTGTGCAGGATCTGCTCAGAAGCAGCACCAGGAGAAAGCTTGAATCGAGAGCCACCTGTTCCATGTTGGGGGCTCCCTCCCAGTACCACAGAGGGGCCCCTATGTGTTGTGGTCATCAACTAGTGGGGATTCAGGAGCGTTTGATAGACTCTCTCTCTGGGGTAGAGTGCTCATGGCCAGGTAACCAAGGCCAGGAGCGTATCCCCAGATGTCATAACTGAAGCAGTGGAAGAAGAGGGTGCAAGAGTAGAACCAAAATTAGAAGGTGACAGGGAGCATAGCCATCTGCCCTCCTCCCCATCACTGGCTACCAGCCATCCCAGTGGCAGAGGGTGGGGAAGGGGTCTCAGGAAACTGGCAGGTGATCCCCTAGGGCCCAGGAGGTCTCTGTCTTGGCCCCTGTTCGGCAGTAGCCCACTGGCTCTGTCCACTAAGTCCAAGTCTGCATCTAGAGCTGAGTCAAAGATTTTAAAGCCCAGTGGGCTTGGCTCCAGGTCTGTTGCTGCCCCACTAGTGGCCATAGATGGTGCTGAGGCTCTGGAAGAACCAGAGGAGCTGGACAAGTAGAATTTCATTGTTAAAAGGTTCCAGTTCCAGGACTACCAGGTGTATAGAGTCATCCCCAGGCCTTTCCATCAACCAGTGATCACTGTGGTGGACCATACCCGACAGCTTCCAGTCTGTGCTAAAACCCTCTGGACCCATATGGATGGGTTAAACCCCAGTGACCCACTGAACATCAAATGCAGGAGGGGGATGTGGTTGCCACCCAGGCAGGCCAGGAGTACCAGTGTGAGAGACCTGCCAGAATGGAGCCAGGCAGAGTGATGGGTCTGCAGAAGTCTGCATGTGGAGTAGCCCCACATGGACTAGCCATATGTGCCCTAGAGGATATGGGACATTATTGAGGAGATGAGGGAGGAGTGGATCTTCAAAGAACAGATGGAACGATTGAAGAACCACCCTGGAGGTGGAAGTGCCCCATCTCAACAGTTGATCCAGTAGGCTCTGACAATGTGCCATACAGGGACTTGGTCTGGTTTGACCCTTCAGAATTTTGCTGTGGTCCAGGACTTGACTAGGACATGGATCAAATATTACATCCTAGACAGCGATTCTTTTGGGGACTTGACCACCAAACCAGACCCAGAATACTATTTCCCACTGGGAGGGGGCACTGCAACTTAGGCCTTCCGTATAACGGATGAGACATTAAACCGAGGTCCCATCTGCCTGGATTGGTGGTAGTTCAGGTGGATGTTAAAGATCCCATGGCACTTATCGAAAAGAGTAGGGGAATTTCCCTGGTGTCCTGGCTAAATTTCCCTCATTCAGTAAAAATACCACCAACAGCTTAATCTGGTTCAAGGTCAGTTGGCATTCATCTGTATTCCCCCTCCCCCGGGTCGTGCCTGAAAATAGGCAGGATTTGTCTAGTGCACTTACCCGGTCAACAAAAGCTAAATAAATAAATAACAGACTTATGGACTGTGCCAGGACTTTTGCTCTACGGAGCAGAACATGGTGACTGTATATAGTTTTCTTATAAGAAAGTAAAAATGGGACTTGAAATTATGTTTGTTATTATCAGGAAAAACATTTTTTTTTCCAAGTTCATGGATAATTAATGGTGTGGATGCTGGTTGAGAGAGGGTGCAAGAATGTGACAGAGAGTGAATGTGTAAGAGAGTGTCGGGATTGTACACAGAGTAACTTATTTCTATTTAGTGGGAGGTATATTGGGGTTTTGTTAAGATTTCAGAACTACCTCAGTACTGTTTTTGCAATGTTGGTAAAGTTTAATTATTACGAAATCAATGATTATGATTGTCTAACGATAGAAGAAATATCTTGGGTCTTTCTAAAATTTTACAATTATCTCCTGGTGCAGATACGTTTTATTTTTTGAAGGACAAAACTTGAGTTTAGTGAGGCAGATGTGGGTGCTGCTTGTGGTCAGGTATAGTGTGTTTGCTCTCAGAGGGCTGGGGAGTGTGCATACCCAGTTTTAATGGGAGATGACCATCACTGGCCCCTTGCCATAATTCCCAGGAGGGAATGATTTCATGGGTGGGGGAAGAGTGTAAGCCCCCTCCCTCTTCGGAGAGGCTTATGCTCCCACTATGGACCCCATTCAACCTCCCCCCCAGAGCTTAGAGATTGATTAGTGCTCCGGGGGTTACTCCCTCATGGATGCCAAAAGGTGGCAGCAGAGGGCAGGTTAGAGAAGGGTATAAAAGGGGAGGAAACAGGAAGTTCTGTGTCTTTTCCAGCCCTGGCAGTAGGCCTGAGGCTGTAGGGACAGCTAGGAACAGCAGAAGAGGCAGGCAAGGAAGGAGCTTGATGGTCCGGGTTGGGACTGTGGAGGGGAACCCTCCCAAAGTCAGTAGATAGGGATGGCCTCTACAGTGACGTGGCATCGAGGAGCAGGGAAGGCCAGTGTAACTGTTTTGTTGGGATGGGAGAGACCTAGGTAGTGGGAGAATGGCAGAGTAGGCAGGAGCCCCATTTGGATCCCATGTAGGAGTGGCTTGGGCTGTCAGGGCTGTGGGGACTATGGCAGGGTTTCCACAGGAGAGGGACCAGTGGCAGATGTCCCCTCTTGTACCCAGAGTGGCAGGGCAGCTCAGGCGTGGAGGGAGCCTGGGGATGTCTTTCACCCATAAAAAAAGGACCTGCATGGAGGGGCAGGTCCTGGGGTCTTTAGGACAGCCTTGGAGGGCAGCTCCCGGTTACAGCTTAGTTCAAGCCCAGGATGTGCAATCTTCGATGCAGAGAGGAGGCTGGGGCCATCTCAGGATGGTCACCTAGGGGCACCTTAGAAGAAAAGGGTACCATGGATGCAGAAAAGGTATGTGAGCTGCTCAAAGGGCCTGGATGGTGGCAGGGCTCATGTCCCTCTCACGGCAGGGCAGCTCAGAGGTGCAGTTTGGGCATTTGGGCTGGGCTCTGGTAAAGGCCTCAGCACCAGTGGAAGCAAGAAATTGAGGATGGCAGAAGTGATAGCACTGGTGTGGTATATGATGGAACACCGGGGGGTTCAGGCTCGAAGTAGAAGGGAGAAGATAAGGGTTACAGGGCCTGGGTTGCAAAGGGAAAATCCTGTAACCCCTTGAGGTTTGGGCCAAGGTCCAGGGGCCAGGTGGGGAAAGCAGCTCACTTCTCCGCACCAGAGACAGGGCTGCCGACCTGTGCCAGGAAGGGAGATCAGGAAATGGTAACCAAAGGGGAAAAAAAAAGAGTTTGGTTACCAGTGCCAGTGAGACAGGAGCCTGATGATTCTTTAAGTATGAAGTATCCGCTTGGGTAAAACAGCCAAGCTTCAAGAAGTGAAAACAACCTGTTTGTACTACCTGTATTCCATCATGTCTGCTGGAGAGTTCCACTTTGGGTGAGCTTTTATAAAGTTTTAATAGCCCTATGGAGCTGCTTTATTTTTTCTTGGAGTAAGATGGACCCCTGTACCCCTGAAATCATTTGGAGTTCAGGCGAAAGAAATAGATGTTTGGGAGGAAATTCAGTAGTGATTCTCCTTTATTTAAGTTAAAAGAGGGGTAAATAAAATGAAAGGCCCCTTTTATTTATTTTATTCCATAAGTTGCAATTTCAAAAGGTGACCATCAGTTTTGCACTGAGATCATGAGTCTCAGAGACCCAGGGGGAGCTGAAGGCTCCAGATTGATTGGAGGTCCTTGATCCAGCGGCGAGAGCTTTGTGGCTGAACCAGAATACAGAGGTAGAGATTGAGAGTGCATTGCGTGCTGAAGCCATCGAGAGGTAGGGCATTTGTTTTCCTATCTTGGTTTGGGTGCACTAGCTCAGAGTTGTTTTGCATTTTTGTGGTCCCTTTCATTTTCCCCTGGTGCATCTGCGATTGATACATGCCCCTAGACAGAGGGGGAAGGGAGGGATACATATATATATATATATATACATTTATAAAATGGGCAAGAAAAATTATGTCTGCTGATTCGTTGGATCCCATCACATGACCGTGCGTATATCAGAGCGCGACAGCATACCTGCACTTTTACCCCCCTAAAAAACAATTTTGCAATTTTATAAGATAGATAACCCACTCTACGGTGTGTGATCTCGCTCTGATATACACACGTCTTGGGTGGTTGACGTACTCGGCCATCAGCCTTGTGCATACAACGCACACCAATGCGAGCATATATTACAGCATGACCGCACACCTAAGAGTGGGTTATCTATTACTTATATATATATCTATATATATTATAGGGGCACAGTTGACTAGGCACTTTAATGTTAAACCTCAAATTTTGCGCAGTAATAACTTTGCAACTGTTCAACGGATTTACACGAAATTTGGAATGCACAATCTGGTATGGTAGATCTCTTGATTTATCAAGTTGTGTTTTGGTCAGACATACAGTTTTGCACAGTGAAGAGCCAAAAAATTCACTTTTCGACACTTCTGTGCATTTTTTGTCCGTGGCGCTGCACAGACACCATGTGGTCTATTGGTCCAAATCTTGGGACATAGAAAGAGCTTGGGCCAAGGAACATGCAGCATTTGTTTGGTGAAAAAATATTAATCTATTCAAAAGTTATTACAATTTGAAGTTCCTGTTATATCCTATGGGAAAATGTATATGTATTTATGTCCATGGGGAAGACCAGATGTCCCTGGGGAAGATCAGATGGCCCAAATTGGGACTCCCATATCTCCATAATGGTTTGGCCTTTTTACCTAAAACTTGCAGGGTGTTGAAGGGATGTTCTAGAGGTGTGAATGATGCTGTTTAGGTGTTAGGGATTTAATTGGTTGCAGAGATATTCAATGACAAATCTGACGTTTTTCCCACAGGATTACTGTACATTGCAGTCTGTGTCATGATTTCTGGCACCGTTATCTCAGAAATGAAGCATGATACAGACTTTTTACTACTGGCACTCTATGATACTGGAAAAAGATTTGAAATCGTAGAGTAAGCCTGCAGTGGAATTTTTTTTGTATGTAGCACGGTTCATGAGATATTGTGAAATTACTGTCACAAGGGTTCAAAGAGTACCTGTCCAGTGCTTTTCAGTGCCCATATCTCGGAAACGATGTGAGATACAGGTTCAGTCATTTTAGGTGTTGTGGGAAGTACTCGCTGTCAAGATTACAATGACGCTTGAGTTTTTTTCCTAGCTCTAATGGTTTGCAAGATATTGGCAAATTACTGTTACAGGGGTTTGGTGCCCTATAGGGCTGCTGTATGGCTCTGTAGCTTTGGGTAAGTGGGAATGTGGGCCCAGATGGCCCGAGCTGCCACAGATGCATATTGTTATGCAAAAATTGGAAAGTTGGTGCACATCCATCAATACATGTTTTTTACTAGTTATATTACACTTTTTCCAAAAGTAAGGAAATTCATGGCAAAAAACTGTGCTTAATGGATCATTTAGGGTTAAAGCAAAAAAAGTCAGGAATTGAAACATTAGGGTTGAGCCCCTAACCCCCCCCACAGACCATGCACCCCCATCGTCCACAGACTGACAGACACCGGGGTGTGTCATTTGGGTTGTGAGACCTAAATCTCACCCAATTCTACTTTACTGTAGCATGTCAACCTGCTTACAGATGGAATGGGGTGAGATTTAGGCCTCACATCCTCAATGGCACACGCAGGCATCTGTCGGTTTGTGGAGGATGAAGTGCTGTCGGAGGGGAATGGAAAATGTGTGTTCCTCTTTTTGCTAACCTAAATGATGCATAAATACAGTGTTTTGCCATGAATTATGTGTGTGTGTGTGTGTGTGTATGTATTTATGTATGTATATGTGTGTGTCGTGTGTGTGTATATGTATATACATATATATATATATATATATATATATATTAGATATACCTCTGAGGTGTCTTGATCGCGCTCTGATACTCACATACGCCTTGGTGTGCGTCAACCCCATAAAGCGTGCATATATCAGAGCATGACCACACACCTCAGAGTGGTATATCTATCTTATAAAATGTCAAAATTGTTTTGGAGGGGGGTAAAAGTGCAGGTGTGCAGTCGCGCTCTGATATACGCACAGTCACCTGATGGTGTTTGTCCAATGCTATTGATCCCCATCAATCCTTTTTTCTCACCCATTTTATAAATATATATATATCAGGGGTCAATCATAACTTTTTTTTGCACTAGCCAGCCGGACCAGTTAATTAAAAATTGCACTAGCCCACAGATGGTTGAACTAGCCCTCAATAATAATGGTCAATTTTGATTGGTTATACAGGAAAAATGCAAGCCAAGAAATACTCTGATTATTGCATATTTATCCTGCTCCCACATTGCTTCTTGCCTCAGCAAAAAAAATAAAAAGACTGCAGTCCAATCACATGCAGTGTGTACCCCCATTGTTTTTTACCATGTGCCCCTTGCTTCCTCTTTCTTCTCCCCCTTCCTGCCAAACCAGAGAATACCATAATAGCAAATGTTCAATCAGGCAGTTCTAGCTCTGCACACACAATAGCCAACATCATCATGCACATCTCCACAGTTCCACCCTGACCTGCAGGGCAATGTACAGAATCAGGAAGAGAAAGACGCTCTCATCCCCCACCCTGTGATTAATCAGAACTGCACTTCTAGAAGTTTTCTTACCCTGTGAAGTGAGCCTGGGGCAGTTCTAGGATTTCTTTGGAGAGAGTTACACAAACACAGGGGGCTGGGATGTAAGAAACTTTGACATATCTGTTTATATATACCAGGCACAAAAATATTGATTTAACATGCTCTGCCCTAACAAAAACAGATTTTTCATAACAGTGTCCTTTCATCAGTCAAAGGGGAGCAGTATACGGGCATGATGCTGTACTACCTCTCTTTCTATATAGGATGATCTGTGCACACCAGGAATACCAATTTTAACCTTTCAAATTATATAATTTACTAAGGTTTTGCTTTGTACCATACATGCTCCAAAGCATTGTTTTGAGGATGAAATGACATGCTGGGTGGTACTGCATTGATGACATTGACTGGTGTGATCCATTAAGAGGAGCTGTGAACCATACACCAGTCAGTAATGACAGCTATGGGTCTATGGATGGCCACTTCAGAGCTTAGTCTGCAGTGGTGACCAGAGAAAGTACAGAGTGGACAGACCACCTGGCTGGGCAGTCTGTGTATACATGATAGCATTCTGTCATTGCAGTGTTGGATACCGGCACTCAAAATGTTGGGAAATAGGGCACATTGGTTTTAATATTGTGGGACAAATTTTTATTTTATTTTAATCTTTGGTAACTGGGTAAGGCCCACTAGGCACAAGTGCCTGTTTTTAGGGTCGACCTGGGAGTACTGGGCAGTTAAGTGACTTGCTCAGAGTCACACGGTATGCAAGTGGAGTTTGTGATAATCAAACCCAGATCTGGTCTGCTGGATGTACCAAGCTCATTTACAGCTCGTTACTCTAATCTCTAGGCTATACTGCCAGCACACTAGCCGAATGTCCTAATAAATGAGTGATAATGACTCACATTGAGTCTCTTGTTGGATCCTCCTCTTAAACTGCCAGATAATTGCAGCTCTTAATGAGCTGTTAATCACACCAGGCCACCTGGAACACTGAGGGAGATTAGCAAAAGGACTACAGCCTTCTAAAGTAGGGACTTTTTCAACTTCATTAACAGCCATGATAAACCTGCACTAATCAAGACGGACAAGTAGAGGTTTAGCTGCACTAGCCCTGGCCAATTTGCACTAGGTTCAGGGCTAGTAAAACAATGTTATGGTCAAACCCTGATATATATTATAGGGAAATGGTTGCACCCTATAGTTAGGGTTGAGTAGGCACTTTAATGTTAAACCTCAAATTGTGCACGTTAATAACTTTGCAACCGTTCAATGGATTTGCACAAAACTTGGAATGCACAGTCTGGTATGGTAGATCTCTTGATTTACCAAGTTGTGTTTCTGTCGGACATATGGATTTTACTCAGCGAAATGCCAAATAATGCACTTTTCACCAGTTTTGACACGTTTTTTGCCCATGGCGCTGCGACCACACCGTGTGGTCTTCTGGTCTGAAATTAGGGTTACCACCTTTTAAAAAGCCCAAAGTGGGACATTTCTTACTGAAACATGATTTTTCTCAGGACAATATGTAGTCTCGACCAATGCAACAGACTTGTTTTGTCTAATAATCATAATTAACACTAAGTGTTGTTGTTTTTTAGCTGTTTTTAGCGTTTCATGTCATTTTAAGTTATTTTAGTTAAGGTATTATGTCGTTTTGCAGCATTTAGAGGAAAGTTAGAAAATGTTTTTTTCTGCTATAATGTCAGGACATTTAGTATTTTTCATGTTTTTTTGCAGGACACAGCTGCCCAAAACAGGACTGTCCTGTGAAAATAGGGACAGGTGATAACCCTATCTGAAATTTGGAACGTAGAAAGAGTTTGGATAAAGGAATAATCCAGCATTGGTTTGGTAATAAAATATTAATCCATTCAAAAGTTATTACATTTTTTAATTTTTGAGTTCTGAGCATGCTCAATTCACTCAAAAATGTATATGTATATTTTGCGACCTAAGAATTGTCTCACAGTCTAGGATTTTGGTACCTCATGAAAGAAAATCCTAGTCCATCAGAAAAATTCCTTGTTCGTGAGCCGCCATCTTGTTTTCAGTTTTTCAGCCAAACAAAATGTTGTAGCTTTGTCTGTGGGTGACATTTGGGCCAAATGTAGTACTGGGTTCTGTTTAGGGTGACACCCTCTACAAAGTCATGCCTTTGGTTTGATTCGTTTTTGTCAAAAAATAGCTTTTTAAAAATTTTAAATTCTTTTTTCGTGACTCACTAACGATCCTAGTTTGTGAGCCTGCAAAATTCTGGTCCGCGAGACGATCCTGGTCCATGAGCTTTGTCCATCAGGGGATGACCAGATAGCCAGAATTTCATGACCACATGTCCCTGGGCATGACCAGATGTCACTGGGGATGACTAGATGGCCCTGATGGCACAACCAGATGTCCCCTCATGGACTAGAATTTTGCTAGCTTGACAACTAGGATTGATCTGGTGGCCCAGGATTTTGCTATCTCACGAATGAAGAATTTTTAAAGGTGTAACATTTTTAGAATTGCATAGCTTATTAACAGTTTGGTGTTTTTACTTGAAATTTAAAGGGTGTTGAAGGGATGCCCTACAGGTGTGAATTATGCTGTTTAGGTGTTGAGGAATTAAGTGGTTCCATAGATATGCCATCACAAAGTTGAGATTTTCCCCATAGGATTACATTGCGGGGTCTGTTACACCTTTCAGTGCCCTTATCTCGAAAACAAAGTGAGATACAAAGTTTTCACTACTGGCGGCTTTGGTCACCTTTAGGTGATCTATGCTGCTGGAACAAGATTTTAAATCATAGAGTAAGCCTGCAGTGGAATTTTTTTTCATGGGTTGCATGGTTAATGAGATATTGTCAAATTTGTGTTACAAGGGTTCCTTTCCCTATCGGACTGCTGTATGGCTCTGCAACTATGCATAAGTGGGAGCGCTCTCACAGATGCATATTGTTATGCAGAAATGGGCAACTTGGTGGGGGCCCCACGCTCCCACCAATACATGATTTTTACTAGTTATAATACACTTTTAAAAAAAGTAAGGAAATTCATGGCAAAAAACTACGTTTAATGCATCAGTTAGGGTTAAAGTGACAAAAGTGAGGAATGAAACATTAGGGATGAGCCCCTAATCCCCCCACATAACCCATACACCCATCCTCCACAGACTGACAGACACCAGGGTGTGCCATGGGGTCATGAGACCTATCACCCCATTCTCCTTTACTGCAGCATATCAACCTGCTTACACATGGAATGGGTTGAGAGCTGGGCCTGATGACCCCATGGCACACCCTGGCATCTGTCAGTCTGTGGAAAATGGGTGTGTGGGTTATGTGGGGGGGTTGGGGCTTAACCCATATGTTTAATTTCCTCACTTTTGTCGCTTTAACCCTAACTGATTCATTAAATGCAGTTTTTTGACATGAATATATATGTGTGTATGTTGTATTTTCTTTTATAATAAAGAGCCTCTACCCTTGTTGCCCTGTTAATTCCTTTCTGTTCCTGTCATGACACAGGAACTTATGGCTACCTTCCTGTTATGTCACTATAAAGGGAAGGAAGAGCCCGGGTGGGAGGGAGGGTGGGCTAGTCCCCTGTTACCCACTGTCCCTGTAGCTGCTGAGACAAAAAACAATCAGCTAACAAAACAGAATACCCAAAGCAAGGTGATTGGTTTACTCCCCTGCTTCTCCCGGACCCTACTTGCACCAAAAACACAATCTTAGTAAATCAAGGAGAAAATAAAAGCACCCTAGCCAAGAAACCTTCCTTTTGTGGAGTGGTCAGAAGCCTCTCTTCCTCTGGCATCTCTGGCAGCTGTCCCTTGCCCTTTTCTTACCAGTCTTCTGCGGCAGTTCACTCAGCCCAAATACACTCGTTGGAGCCCTTCTGCTACTTCCGGTGAGCTCCTCCTGTCTCCCGTTTGGATGCAGCCAAGGCTCTATACAATGCCTCCCACATCTGTGCATGAACGCATTGTGCCAAGCTGCTAATGGTCACATGATGACATGCAAATGGCCCCTTAGCACCATGCATACCATAAGTACTCAAGCTTTTTCAAGTATAAATGTAGAAGTACTGCAGACCAATGTGACCAAGCGAGTCTACCACCTACTTCTCAGTGGTAATATCTCAGCAGTTTTTGCTCCATGATTAGTTTATCAATTTTATTTTTAAATATTGTCTTATCCCAGGGCTCATCTGGAATCAAGTGGTACACTGCTCAGTATGCCTTTCTGGTAAAACTCTTAAATAAATAAATAAATAAATTTTCATTAGTTATAACTTGCTCTGGAAGGCTATTCCACAGCCCAATTATCCTGAGTAGAGAAATATTTTCTCCTCACTGTTGGGAATGCTTCTCTACTTAAGTGTTTTGAATTACCTCTTGTTGCAGTCCATTCTATTTGTTAACCCAGTCTGCTCCCTTAATTCCTGGTCTTCCATAATGTCAAATGTAAGGACTAGTTCTACCCTTCTTCTTCTTGTCTCCATGTCCACTAGTCCAGTTTGTCTTTAATGCTGTGTATTAGTTTGATTGTCCTTTGTTGGAGCAAGATTGCCATATTTTTTGCCATATGTGGACTTGAAATTTGTGAAGTATAATCTAGATGAGGTCTTATAGAGTTGCAATACAGTGGTCTAATTACCTTTACCTTCATCATCATCATCATCATCATCATTTACTGGATAGCAAGTTGAGAGAAAAACTCTCATTTACAATTGCGTCCAAACACAGATATAAAACAAACTTTACAAAACACACTTACAATGAGTTTTGTAATATACAAAAAAATAATAAAAATGTCAGCAATTACATATGGGCAATATTTCATCCAAAACAGTCACAATGGTTATATATTAAACTAGTGAGGGAAGCACTGAAATGTGCAATTGGCAACAAAAGCAGAGTAATAGCTGTGTGGTAGTCAGTCAATTGGGAAATCTTCCTGTGCAAGACATATGGAGTCTCTAGCATGCCAGCCACTGAATATGGCTCTCAGTCATGATGGCACTATTCCATTTCAGATGGACTAACTTCCTTTTGCTCCTGGGAGATTGTTGCCAGTAGAAGGCTGTGGTAATGATGCACATATGCACCATGCATGGCTCTTAATAATATAATAATCTTTATTTTTTAAGTGCCTTTCAAAATTATCAAAGCGCTGTACAAAAATCAAACACATAATCATATAAAACACAGACAGCAGTTAACCAGAATAACAAATCTAAGCAACTATGCCTCACAGAAAAGCTTGATGGTACAGAAAAGTTTTAAGTGCCTGTTTAAATCCCCTCACGGTCATGCACTCCCAAAGCTGGCAGGGTAGAGAATTCCAGAGGGCAGGGACCATGAACATTAATGCACGGGCACCAGTAGATTTCAAAGTTACCCTCAGAATCTCCAGCAACCCCTCATCAGCTCAGTGGAGCTGTCACACAGGACAGTAGGGAAGAAGAAGCTCTTTCAAGTAAGCAGGGCCAAGTAACTTGTAACAGTTGTGTCCCTACTTGTGGTCAAAAGTATGGCAGCTTAAATTCAATGCAAAGAAGTGCAAAGTAATGCACGTGGGAAATAAAGACCCAGGGGAAGAGTACACAGTGGGGGTTGGGGGGTACTAACAACAACAAAAATGGACGGTGACCTGGGGGTAGTCATATAGTCATATCAGATGACCTAAAGGTAAGCAAGCAATGGGAGAAGGCAGTAGGAAGGGCTTGGTGGATACTGGGATGTATGGGGAGAGGCATCATCAGTAGAAAACAGGAAGTTGTTATTCCTCTGTACAGACAGTTGGTGAGACCTCATCTGGAATATTGCGTGCAGTTCTGGAGACCCCATATCCGCAAGGACATAGACAGGATGGCAGCAGTCCAGAGGAAGGCAACTAAAATGGTGCAGGGTCTGCACCAGAAGGCATACGAAGAGAGACTAAAGGAGCTTAATATGTATACCTTCAAGGACAGGAGGGAGAGGGGGGACATGAAACAAACTTTCAAGTACCTCAAGGGTATCAACAAACGTCCAAGAGGGTAGCATCTTTCAGAAAAAGATAAGCAAGAACAAGGGGGCACAATTTGAAGATAGACGGGGGACGGCTCAGGGGCAACATGAGGAAGTATTTTTCATGGAGAGGATGGTGGATGCATGAAACAGCCTTCCTGAGGAGGTTGTGGGGTCAAAAACAATGGGGGAATTCAAGAATGCATGGGACAGACATAAGGCAATTCTGATGGGGGTTAGGAAGAAGTAGACTGTTGGTTAACTGGGATCTGCAACTTATCCAATTGGTAGGGAACTGGGCAGACTGGGTGGGCCAAGTGGTCCTTATCAGCTGTCAAAGTCTATGTTTCTATGTTTCTAACTTCATAAAAAACCTTCTGCTCCCATATAATCCAGTTTCATTGCTCTGCTCAACAGGAAAGAAGCTGCTGGTGGTTTCCCATGTTCACTGGAAATCCTCATGAAAGGGCCTTTTCTGTGGCCACCTCACATGTGTGGAAGGCCTTACAAAATTAGCTTTGTTAGATCTCCTCTGTTGAAGTTTTCAAAATGGCTCTTAACATCCATCTTTTTCCCCTGGCATTTAAGGACTCATTTAAATACAGTGGGCCGGATTTTCAGATGTCTGGAATTGCCACAAGCCCCAAGTGTGTCAAATATATGGTGGATCAGGCTTGCAGAAATCTAAATGGATTTTCTATCCCTTACATCAAAGTGACACTCACTAGACCATCTTTTCTGTGGTCAAGCTTGCATCAGTACCAGGGACCCTTTACGCACAGCTTGCGAGCAAAGTTTGGTGCAAGCTGCCATAAATTGGATCAATTGTCTAAAATGCCCCTGAGATTATAAAATTGGAGCAGCTGTGGCAATTGGCAATGCTGCTACTGCTACCGCAGCACAAGGGTTTGATGCAGGGCTTAATATAAGCCATGTGCCCACCTTCGAAAATCCAGCCCAGTATGTAATGAATAAGAGTGGCTGCACTGTGCTTGTTTTTTTGATATTATAAATGTTTTAAATGTTTTTAGTTGATTGAATGAAATCGCATGTACTGTACAGAGCTTCAAGCCTTTGGGATAAGGAGGTACATCAAGTAAAATTTACTTGCTTGCTTTAAAAGCCCAATATTCAGACAGGCATAACAGGATGGGCAGGGCATGCTCTCTATCTGAATATCATTCCCTGGCAGCCAAGTGTTATTTTTAGTGTAGTGCTAGGCTGGTGCACCACAAATGGCCATGACTGAATATGAGGGTCAATGTGTATGTTTTAATCAATAAAGTAATTGGCTATCTTTAATTAAAAATATTCAAATCATTTGCACAGGAATCCTTCACACATTTTCTAAAAATATACATGCTGCATACATATTTTAACATATATATTATGTTTTTTAAAACTCTTTATACTATATATGACAGTTTTCAAAATCAGCATGCTGCACAATGATTTTCAAACTCTATGTACAGCATGATGGTTTTCACAAAACATTCACACAGAACCCCTTCACGAAGGTTTTAAAAATCTATGCACTATGCAACAGTTTTCAAAATCTACCTGCTGAGGGACAGCCTTCAAAATGTATATGCAACCACCCCCTTCCTTACGCTGACTCTCCCTCTTGTCCCCTCATTTCTGTTGCTAGATGGCTTGCAGTCTTTCAGCTGTGGCTGCCGTCCCTGTTCTTTCAGTTGGGGGTTGATATCATATGATAACCCTCTCTTGGCATCAAGCAGAGACTATGGGTGTGCATAATTTCAGGGGTACCCTCCATGTCTAGCATAGATGGTAACTGCTCACCAGAGGCATCCCCTATTTCAATCAAATACCCTCTGCCTCCAGCTACTTCATTTACAGTATAAGCTAATTTATCTGAATGTGCTAGGGAACAATAAAATTGTTTGGATAAATGGGCTTTTGGATAACTGAGGGAACTTTGCAATTAAGTCAGTTAAGCTGGGAGACACACCACAGTTTTGGATAAAATGAGAGTTTTGGATAATTGAGGTTTGCATAACTGGGGTTCTACTGTATAATACTGCAGAGCAAGATGAGCTAAATAGCATAGTTTCCCAAATGACCAGTTGTAGAAAACAAGCATACATTTACATGGATGGTACAACACAGGAATATGCAAAGTAACACACGTACAGGCTTTTAACACATAGCATAAGTCAGGGAATAACACTTAGGTACGGTTACAGTGCATTTTGTGAATAAGACTCTGGTGGAGGCTGATGCCAAAGGAGGACATGCTAACTCCTGATGCTGAAGGAGGGCATGCTAACTTCTGAGGTGAACTGAGGGGGTAGAATGTTTTAGGAGTCAACTGCCCTGAAAGACAGTGCTCTTTGTGCAGCAGCCATGTTTCTAAGGGGCAGTTAGAAAGTAAATTTGGACTGAGAGTTTGTCTCCAGCTTACCGGTGGAGCAGGAAGAGAACAAGGTAATACAGGAGGCAACTTTACCCAGCCCCACATTGTGTAGGAATACCTCTGACCTGTGGGGGAAGTGACCATTCATGGAGAGGCAAGCAGAGGATTTGTACAGTTGGCAGTGATGGGTGCAATAAAGCAAGCCAGTCATGAAGTGACAGGTATTGTTATAAACTGTGCATACCTTGTTGAGCACCCCTGAAGGAGTGAGAGCATACACAAGGGAACCATCATCAACAATAGGGAACAGCAGGCTGAGTGCAAATATGAGATCAAGATCCTTTTGATCCTGTTCTGGGTATCAAATCACTTGTGCACTGTTTTTATCAGATTACTGATGTGGATGTCAAAGGAAAGAATGCTGTCCTGAATGACGCCTAACTATTTAAACTGTGAGACAAGCTGCACCATAGTGCCTTCTAAACTGTGAATGAGAAAGGGAGACCAAGATGTTTTCTTAAGTAACCCCTCCTCCCCCAAAAAAGCATGGATTTAGTTTTTTTGGTGTTGAGGACCATCTTGTTATCTAAGAACCAAGTTTGGAGGAGGTCAAAGTCAAGCTGAATGATTTTGTTTAGGGCTGCCAGGCCCCTGCCCGTCCTGAAGATGACAGCATCATCACCATGTAGTAAAGTTTTGGTGGCTGTACAAGCGTCATGGTGTGAGTTAAGGAAAAGTGAAAAAAGTAGATGATCAATGATAGAGTCTTGTGGGACCCTGCAGTTGATAGGATGAATGTCCTAGTGGATGTTGTCGACTGTGGTCCTGTGAATCCTACCAGATGTATAGTTATTGAACCAAGCAGTGGCATTGGGAGAGAAATTTTGGACAGTAACGGCATGAAGCAGCAATTTATGGTCCACAAGGTCAAAGGCCTTGATGATGCCCACAATTATTGAAGCAACATAATTCCTGGTGTCTAAGGCTTGATGTATTGCACATAGTCAGTGAGCCTTATCAAGTCAGTCTCGGCATTGTGCATTGGGCAGAAACCACTTTGGGTGCTGGTCAGCAAGTCGTACTGCTTGAGGTAGGTAAATGGGGCATGCCAGCACCTTGCTGACCTATTTAATAAGGTGGTAGTCAATCCCATCAGGGTCAGAAACAGATTTGAGATTGGAACATCTTAGGTATTTGGTTACCTGCACCATGGTCAGGTGTTTGAAGTAGAATTTGGGTGGGGAGGTTCCAAGTGGAGAAGCAGTTGAGACCTGCAAAGAGGGAACTTTGGACAGATTTCAGTATTTATCTAGGTCTCTGAAGAAATTGTTAAACAGAGAAGCAATAACCTTGGGGTTACAAGTGACCCCAACCTTACCCTCAGTGGTCTAGAACTGGGTGTCCTTTGATCTATCAGTGATGTTGTTGATGCTAGTCCATAATTTATTGGAATTTCCAAGACTTGATGTCAGACAATGTTTAACATGACTAATTTTAGCTTTGCAAACTAGATTTATAGTTGTTATACAAAGTTTTGTATTCATATAGGTGGAACAGGTCATTCTTTTTTTCATATTGAGCCCACATTTTGTCCCTGGTTTTGAAGAGTCTTAGGAGATCCCCAGAGGCCCGCTCCTGCTATTTGTTTTCTCGAATTCTGAATCACTTTAAGGGACAGAAGATGTCACATATCCTTGGGAAGATCTTTCAGAATTCATTTTAGACCAAGTCAATGTCCACTATATAGTCAACGAAGGACCAGTCAGAGAAGGACAGAGCAAAAATGAAAGCCTCTGGGTTTAAATCCTTAGAAACATAGAAATTGTTGACAGATAAGGACCACCAGGCCCATCCAGTCTACCCGTAAGCCCTTCACTTGTCTGTGGCCTCTGACCCAATCAGATCAATGGCTTTTCTCCACTCCTTCCCCCTCTAAGGTTTCCTTATGCCTTTCCCAGGCATATTTATATCCCTCCATTGTTCTTACTCCCACCATCTCCTGTGGCAGACTATTCCATTTGTCCACCACCCTCTCCTTGAAGAAAAACTTCCTCACATTTCCCCCCAACCTACCACCTTCCAACTTCATATAGAAACATAGACTTAGACAGCAGATAAGGACCACTTGGCCCACCCAGTCTGCCCATTTCCCTACCTACTGGATAAGCTGCAGATTCTAGTTAACCAACAGCTTACTTCCTGCCACCCCCCCACTACAATTGCCTTGTGTCTGTCCCATGCATGTTTGAATTCCCCCACTGTTTTAGCCCCATCAACCTCCCCAGGAAGGCAGTTCCATGCATCCACCACTGTCTCCGTGAAAAAAGATTTCCTCACATTACCCCTGAGCCATCCACCCTCTATCTTTAAATTGCGTCCACTTGTTCTTACACATCTCTTTTTCTGAAAGATGCTACCCTCCTGGACTTTGTTGATTCCCTTGAGGTACTTGAACATTTCTATCATGTCCCCCCGTCCCTCCTTTCATCAAGGGTATACATATTAAGCTCTCTCAGTCTCTCTTCATATGATTTCTGATGCAGACCCTGCACCATTTTAGTTGCCCTCCTCTGGACTGCTTCCATCCTGTCTATGTCCTTGTGTAGATGAGGTCTCCAAAACTGCACAGTACTCCAGATGGGGTCTCACCAGCTGTCTGTACAGAGGGATAACCACTTCCCTTTTCTACTTGGTGCCTTCCTATGCATCCCAGTATCCTCCTGCTCACCTCACTGACGTCTCACATTGCTTACCCACCTTTAGATCATCCGATATGACTACCCCAAGTCCTGTTCCATTTTTGTTGTTGTTAGTACCTCCCCTGCTATTGTGTACTCTTCTCCTGGGTTTCTTTTTCCCAGGTGCATTACTTTGCACTTCTTTGCATTGAATCTAAGTTGCCATATGTCTGACCATTCCTCCAACCTTGCCAAGTCCCTTCTCATCCTTTCTACCCTCCCTTGTGTAACAACTCTGTTACAGATCTTTGTATCATCTGCAAAGAGGCATATCATGCCACCTCATTCTTGTACTTCTCCTATATTGGAAGATGTCTCCCCCGTACCTTGTTTATGCCCTTAAGGTACTTAAATGTTTCTATCATGCCCCCTTGATCCCTCCTCTGCTCCAGAGAGTACATATTGAGGTCCTTTAATCTCTCCTCATATGTTTTCTGGTGCAAGCCCTGTACCATCTTAGTCCCCTTTCTCTGCACCACCTCCACCCTATCAATGTCCTTACAAAGGTGCAATCTTCAGAATTGCACACAGTACTCTAGGTGAAGCCTCACCAGAGTTTTATACAAAGGCATCACTACCTCCCACCTTCTGCTAGTTATACCTCTGCCCATGCACCCCAGCATGCCGCTAACCCTTTCAGCAGCCTTTATATTCTGCTTAAACACCTTTAGATCATCAGAACTGATAACCTCTAGGTCACATTCTTCCTTGGTGATCGTCAGCAACTCCCCTTCCATCCTGTAGCTCACCCCTGGGTTCCCCTTTCCAAGGTACATTATTTTGCACTTCTTTGAATTGAACCTCAGCTGGCAGAGCTTGGACCAGTTTCATGCTCTCCATCCTGTCTGGAGTATCCACCCTGTTATAGATCTTGATGTCATCTGCAAACAGGCAGACCTTTCCCACCAACTGCAATGTCACTTATGAAGACATTAAACAGGACTGACCCAAGGACTGATCCCTGAGGAACCCCGCTTATCACCCCCTCTCCCCCGATTGAATCCCATTTACAACCACCTTCTGTTTCCTGTCCATTAGCCAGTTTCTAACCCAGTCCATCACCTTGTGCCCCATGCCCAGACTACCCATATTGTTAACCAGCCTTTTACGTGGGATAGTGTTGAAGACCTTGCTGAAATCGAGGTAGGCAACATCCACCTCTCCCCCCGATTTACTTTCTTCATCATCCTGTTAAAAAAATCCATTAGATTGATCTTCCTGCTGTGAATTCATGTTGCCACAGATCCTGGGCCCTGTTGTCTTCCAAGTATGCCACTATTCTCTGTTTAAGTAGTGCCTCCATGATCATACCCACCACTGAGGTGAGGCTGGCAGGCCTATAATTCCTTGCGTCCTCCCTACTAACACTTTTGTGTAGAGGGACTACATGTGCCCTCTTCCAGTCCTCTGGAACCACTCTTGTGTTGCGTGACTCAGTGAACAAGGCTGCCAGAGGTGCTGATAGCTCCCTTCATGGCTCCTTTAAAATCCTCAACAGTATGCCATCTGGCCCCATTCCTTTGTCCACCTTCAGTTTTGTGAGCTCCTCCAGGGCTCTCTCCACTGTGAATGGACGTGTGCTTACCTCCCCCCCCCCATGTCTGTTACCCTTGAGTTGTCTGAATTTTTGTAAATTGGGGGAACATGAGGGAGTCTGGCAGACCAGTCGCAGAAGACTGGACTATGATCACTTAGACTCAGGGAGTACTCGCAAGCTGCAGACAATGGAGGGGTTAGGGACTGTGATCCAGTCTAGGATAGACTTATACTGAGACTTGTAGTTCACCCTGGGATCAGTGATAATCTGGTTCAGACCAAGGTTAACAAATAGGTCTCTAGCTACAATATGTTTGTAGGGCAAATTTAAAGCATAAATTGACAACAGACTAAAGAAGTGAGGAGAGAGACTTTCACAGAACTGCTTAAGGAGATATCGTTTTGTGGTGGATGGAGTTTTTTTGTGTGACTTAGAATCTCTCCAACAAATAATATGGTTTGATCTCCCCGACTTCCCCCACCGCATATTTCTTCTGTGTGGCTTATAATATTGCTTTCTGCTGCAAGGAGTTCATCCTTCACTTTCTTTGTAGGCTGTATTTTGTAAGACATGCACTATCTAGTATAGGAGGTTTAATGGAGTGGTTGGTTCCTCTGGCTTCTCTTAATAGCTTGAACTATAAGATAAATGTAGATTATGTTTCCCCGATAGTAAGTTCAACGTTTCCTCAGGCCACTGCAGTGTTATACCCTGGGAATTTCTGCTGCTATACTTGTGAGCATTGCATTTATACCGTACTTCAACTATTAGGCTGGACCCCGGGAGGAAGACATTGACATTATGCCTTGGCAGTATGAATTGCCTTGGTGAGGGAGTAGTAGTGGGATATTTAGCTTTCTTTCCTATGTGTTTTATGTTTTTACTGCATTTTCTATCTAAGGGATTCCTATGCCTCAGTGGTTTTGGTGAGGGATAGTGGGAAGGAAAAACCTTCTTGTTGTATTTCTTGCTTTTTTATATATTTGGACAGTTCTGCATTATTTGGTCTCCTTTGCTCTCTTTTACACTTTGTAGTCCTATGATAACATAGTTTCTCTTTTGTGATGGCCCTCATACTTCTTCTTTTTAAGAAGAGAGCTGAGAGGTCTTATGTTCCATTCTTTGCTGTACTAATACTACTCTTGTTTAAGAGAAATGCAGTTTTGTATTAGAATATCTAATGATGTTGGATTTAAGTATCAGTTAAAATTGCTTAGGTAAGCTTGAATGTTGAGAATCTGTTTGACATCTAATGTTCTATTTATCAATTCTAGTGTTGTTATTTAATGTTCATTTTTGGGGTCATTTTGGGGATCAGGGCCTGTGCACACTGAATTTATGGGAAAGGTGGTTAAAGTTATTCAGAAACAGATTTTTGCTGAGTCCTGCAGGCTGGATTCATCCCAAACAACCCCCTGTGATGCCTAACTACCATCTGGCATTGCCCAGGAGCAAGGTTTTAACCGATGCTCCCAGCCTTGGAAGTACACCCATATTTTTGCCTTGTTGGTGAATATTTTTTCACTGTCTATATAGGGATATCTAAAATAAAAAAAAAATCAGTGGGCATGACACACTCCACCATGTCAAAGGTGGCAGTTGCAGTTCACTGAGCATGAGCTGGTAGTTGTGCATGTGCAGTGGTGTAGGCAGACATCTTGGACATGACAGGAGTGTTCCGTGATCACCAATTTTTGTTTTCTTTTAAATTATAGATATCCCCCCTTTTGATCCTCCCTCTCAGCACCCACCACCATGCACCCCACCAGAACCATAAGAGTGACACTGGGGGTGCCCAATCCCACAGTGTCATGATCAACATGCCCCCCCCGAGTCTTTTTCAACTTATCCTCCCCACCTGACCCTCCCTCTCAGCTTTCACCCCCACATAGAAACATAACAGTGACACTGGGGGTGCCCAATTCCCTGGTGTTCTGATAAGGATTTTAATCCCCCCCACCCAGCCTCCCTCTCAGCACCCACCATCCATCTCCCCCCACCCATGAAAAGTGCCCAATCCTCCAGTGGAGAAATCCTCAGTCTTTTTTAATTTATTTGTACCTGTAAAAAAAAAAAATCCTTCAATGTCTTTTGTGGCCAAAACTCTTCCCACCTGACTCTCCCACTCAGCACCCACCCCCAACCCCCAAGCCCTTTCTTACCGATTGGAGGGCCAATGCTGTAATCCTCTCTGGACTGCAGACTTGTCTTTACTCTTTAATGCCAGACCATGAACTGTGGAAATCAGGTATGCCTTTTAATGTATTTCAATGGCGTTTTGAACATAGTAGCATAACTTGGCTATTTTCCATTATTTTTGTCCCAAATTTTCAACATACCTTTTTCTGGACACCACCTCATGAACAATGCAAGTGTCGTTAGATAAATCTGTCCTGAAAGGTGATTTCACAGTCACTACATGAAATCACCTGTCGAGCAGGAGTTGAAACTTTTCTCCACCATTGTTCATGAGGTGGGGTCATAAGTTGGCTATAGTGAAGCCCACCAGGATGAAGCAAAGCACTGCAGAATTCTGCAGTAGAGTTACTGCAGCAAACAATGCAGTTTCAATGGGAGTTCATTATTTTTGTCATGCAGTAAACCTGTGATACTGTGCATCATCCAGGTGGGCTTAGCGTATGTTGAAAATTTGATGTAAAAAATATTAAAAAAAAAAACAGTTATGAGCCTACATTGACTTTTACGAATGTAGGCTGGTAACTTCAGTAATTTTCAATAGTTTTACCCCAATTTTACAACATAGCCATATCTTTATAGCACATCATGAATATGACAGTTGTAATTATTCAAATCCTAGCCAAAATGTTTTTTTATATACTGAAAGGTGATTTTGCAGCCCCTGCATGAAATCATCTTTTGGGCAGGAGTTGAAAATGTTCTCTGCCATTGTTCATGAGGTGGGGTCAAAAGAAGGCTATGCTCTAAATCTGGTGTAAAAATATTTAAAAACAAAAAAGTTGTGAGGCTATGTTGAATTTTGAAAACACAAGCTAATAAGTTTGGTAATATTCAATATTTTTACCCCAAATTTCAACATAGCCATTTCTTTACAGCACCTCATTAATGTGACAGCTGTCATTTTTCAACTCCTACCAATAATGTGTTTTTGCATCCCAAAAGTTGATTTACAGTCCCTGCATGAAATCACCTTTCAGGCACAAGTTGAACATTTGCTCTGCCCTTCTTCATGAGGCAGGGTCATAACAAAGCTATGTTGAAAATCTGGTGTACAAATATTACAAAACATATTAATAAGCCTACATTGCGTTTTGCTAACACAGGCTCATAACTTTGGTAATTTTCAATATTTTTACCCCAAATTCCTTGGCTGCAGCCCTATCTGCTCTGGCCAGAATTTGTTTTTATAACTGGTTTGTACCCACTTTTTTACTCTGTGTGTTTGTGCTTTTTAATGTTTGCATGATTCTACTTTGTAACCTTTCAATAAAAATGTCATTATAAAAAACAAATGGGTCTCTAGCTTTGTCAGCTTGGCTCATGTACCAGCTAATAGTAAAGCTACTGAGAAGTATACATTCTCTGTTTTTGAGCAGAGAACAACCAAAGTCCGAGATGGTGGTCAGGCCCTTTTATGTATGGTTGGGAGGATGTACACAGTGGTAATTGTTAGGGTAATATCCTGACCAAACAAACTATCAAGACAGTTTCTTGCCTTTCAGTTCACTCCTAGATGAGCTTTGCTCAGTGCCTCTGTGTCATGTCAGAGATAAATCACTCTGCTACATGATGGGTTATTATGTTTACTAAAATGTTTTAGTTATACACATGGGAGCATGGCCCATAAATTGCTACCCTTGTCAACACTGCAAGAGAGGCTAAATTATGGGGGAAGTTATGTGATGAACTGTAGCTAGCACCGGTATCTCTGAGCAGCCCCAACACCCACAATAAATGTTTTGAGTAACATTCTAGTCAGAAGATTGAATTTTAGGGTTCTAGTTGCAGAAATAACTGCCTGATCATTCTCTCCTCTCTTGCTGTAAAAATGACAGAAGATGGAAATGGGGCTGGAGATACAACAGACTGCACACACACCACCACCCTCGTCTGCCCAAGACTCCAGGCCCAAGCGCCATAAACCAGTTGTGTATGCCAATTTTTCTGGAGGCTCCAAACTGGAACCTGTAGCTTAAGTACTTACTGTAAAAAGATTTCTTCAAGAGCTGGCACCTTTGAGAGACACTATGCTAATGGTTGCAGCCGATGTTAAAGCTATTAGGCTGGCTTCAGATTAGCTGTCACGGTGGGCGGGGGATGTGCAGGACCTTTTTATGTTTGCTTGCACGCATGTGCAAGAAACATAGTGCCATCATATGAGTTTTCCAGAGGTGTGTCAGCCTCTTCCAATTCAGTCAGTGTATTTGCAGGCGCAGTCGCAGAGCACCAATTACTGCTCCAACTGTCTATGACAGCTGAAAAATGCAGTGGCATACAGTTGAAAGGGAGAGCTCCGCTTGAGTGAGCAGAGCTCTCCCCCCCCACACACACACACAGGCACGCGCATGCACGCACATTGCATGCTCATGCGCCTCCCCCCTCCACACTGTACGGCCGACAGGGGTGCCCAATCCCCCGTCGGCTCCACGCCCCCCCAAAGCATCCAGGTGCCACGCTGGGAGCCCACCCCAGCGTGGCAAATGATGTAATGGCCGACGAGGGTGCCCAATCCCCCGTCGGCTCCACTGTATCTTCCCCACCCCCATGCTGTCGCCGATGGGGGTGCCCAATCCCCTGTCGGCTTCACTGTCTCCCCCAAGCACAGGGTGCCATGCTGGGAGCCCACCCCAGTGTGGCAACAGATGCCATGGCCAGCAGGGGTGCCCAATCCCGTCGGCTCCATGCCTCCCCCAGCCATTCTTCTGCCATGCTGGGAGCCCACCCCAATGTGGCAAACGTCCCATGTCGTCTTTTTAAAAAAAAAAAAACCTGTAAAGAAAAAACTGTCCCTCGCAGTCTCCCTGCCCCACCACAACCTGCACCCACCCACTGCGCACCCTGCCTCCCCACAACCCCCCCTCACCCCATACTTACCTCCGGAGTCCGGCGCAATGATCTTGGGTGGACCGGGAACATGTCTGCACTCTTCAAAGCTGACCGCGAACTGAGGAAATGCCGGTAAGCTGTATAATGGGATAGATAGGGTTTTTTCAACTTTGTTGCATATCTCGGGCATTTTTTGGAATTTTTGCACCAAATTTTCAACATGGGGTTTTTGGGACACCTCCTCATGAATTCTTGCACTGTCATGGCGTTACTCGGGCCCAAAGGGTGATTTTGCAGCCACTGTGTGAAATCATCTTTCTGGAATGATTAATGAAATGACACTGCCAGTGTTCATAAGGTGGGCTCTCAAAAAGCCTATTTGAAAATTTGGTGGAAAATTCCTAAAAGCGACTGTTTTACCAGCGTCGTTGTGCGGATTCCTATGCTGCGCTTTCAAGTATGTTAAGCAATTTTCAATATTTTCACTCCAGATTTTCAACATTGCCATTTTACCACACCTTCTTATGAGCAGTAGAGCTGTCATTTTTCACATCTCACCCAAAATGTGTTTCCGCCCATGTAGTGCACAATGGCGCAGTTGGTGTGCGAACTCAATGTACGGGACACATTGAGAAAATCACAGTGACACTGTTCATGAGCAGAGGTCTTAAAATGGCTATGTTGAAAATTTGGTGAAAAAATTCCTAAAAATGACTGTTTACGAGCGTACGTTGCGCAGTTCCTACTCACGCTCGTAAGTTTGCGAAATTTCAATATTTTCACTCCAGATGTACAGGACACATTAAGAAAATCACAGTGATACTGTTCATGAGCAGAGTTCTTAAAATGGCTATTTTGAAAATTTGGTGAAAAAATTCCTAAAAGTGACTGTTTTACAAGCATGCGTTGCAGAGTTCCTATGCACGCTCGTAAGTTCGCAAATTTTCAATATTTTCACTCCAGATTTTCAACATTGCCATTTTACCGTACCTCCTTATGAGCAGTACAGTTGTAATTTTTCACATCTCGCCCATAACGTGTTTCTGCCCATGTAGCACACAATGGCGCAGTCAGTGTGCGAAATCAATGTATGGGACATGTTAAGAAAATCACAGTGACACTGGTTATGAGCAGAGGTGTTAAAATGGCTATGTTGAAAATTTGGTGAAAAAATTCCCCAAAATGACTGTTTTAGGAGCGCATGTTGTGCAGCTCCTCGATACTCTAACAAGTTCGCGAATTTGTAATATTTGCACACCAGATTTTCAACAGTGCCATTTTACCGCACTTCCTTATGAGCAGTGCAGCTACCATTTTTCACATCTCACCCAAAATGTGTTTCCGCACATGTAGCGCACAATGGTACAGTCGGTTTGCGAAAACAATGTTTGGGACAGATTAAGAAAATCGCAGTGAAACTGGTCATGAGCAGAGATCTTAAAATGGCTATGTTGAAAATTTGGTGAAAAAATTCCTAAAAATGACTTTTACGAGCGTGCATTGCGCAGTTCCTACTCATGCTTGTAAGTTTGCGAAATTTCAATATTTTCACTCCAGATGTACTGGACACATTAAGAAAATCAAAGTGATACTGTTCATGAGCAGAGTTCTTAAAATGGCTATTTTGAAAATTTGGTGAAAAAAATTCCTAAAAGTGACTGTTTTACCAGCGTGCGTTGCTGTTCCTATGCACGCTCGTAAGTTCACAAATTTTCAATATTTTCACTCCAGATTTTCAACATTGCCATTTTACCGTACCTCCTTATGAGCAGTACAGTTGTCATTTTTCACATCTCGCCCACAACGTGTTTCTGCCCATGTAGCACACAATGGCTCAGTCAGTGTGCGAAATCAATGTACGGGACAAATTAAGAAAATCACAGTGACACTGTTCATGAGCAGAGGTCTTAAAATGGCTATTTTGAAAATTTGGTGAAAAAATTCCTAAAAGTGACTGTTTCTGACGTGCATTGCAGAGTTCTATCTGCAGCTCGCAAATTTTTAATATTTTCACTCCAGATTTCAACATTGCCATTTTACCACACCTTCTTATGAGTAGTACAGCTGTCATTTTTCACATCTCACCCAAAATGTGTTTCCACCCTTGTAGTGCAGAATGGCGCATCGTGTGCGAAATCAATGTACAGGACAATTAAGAAAATCACAGTGACACTGTTCATGAGCAGAGGTGTTAAAATGGCTATGTTGAAAATTTGGTGAAAAAATTCCTAAAAATGACTGTTTCTGACGATGCGTGCGCGGTTCTCGCGGGCTCGTAGTTCACAAATTTTAATATTTTCACTCCAGATTTTCAACATTGCCATTTTACCACACCTCCTTATGAGCAGTATAGCTGTCATTTTTCACATCCTGCCCAAAACATGTTTCCGCCCATGTAGCGCACAATGGCGCAGTCGGTGTGCGAACTCAGTGCATGGGACACATTAAGAAAATCACAGTGTCACTGTTCATGAGCAGAGATCTTAAAATGGCAATGCTGAAAATTTGGTGAAAGAATTCCTAAAAATGACTGTTTTACCAGTGTGCGTTGCACAGTTCCCACGCACGCTCGTAGGTTTGCGAATTTTCAATATTTCCACTCCAGATTTTCAACATTGCCATTTACCACACCTCCTTATGAGCAGTACAGCTGTCATTTTCACATCCTGCCCAAAGCGTGTTTCCGCCCATGTAGCGCACAATGGCGCAGTCGGTGTGCAAACTCAATGTATGGGACATGTTAAGAAAATCACAGTGACACTGGTTATGAGCAGAGGTGTTAAAATGGCTATGTTGAAAATTTGGTGAAAAAATTCCCCAAAATGACTGTTTTAGGAGCGCACGTTGTGCAGTTCCTACGCACTCTGGCAAGTTTGCGAATTTGTAATATTTGCACACCAGATTTTCAACAGTTCCATTTCACCACACTTCCTTATGAGCAGTGCAGCTACCATTTTTCACATCCTGCCCAAAATGTGTTTCCGCACATGTAGCGCACAATGGTACAGTCGGTTTGCGAAAACAATGTTTGGGACAGATTAAGAAAATCACAGTGACACTGTTCATGAGCAGAGGATTTAAAATGGCTATGTTGAAAATTTGGTGACAAAACTCCATAAAATGACTGTGTTACGAGTGAGCATTGCGCAGTTTCCACACACCCTCGTAGGTTCATGAATTTGTAATATTTTCAGTCCAGATTTTCACCAGTGGCATTTTTCCACACCTTCTTATGAACAGTACAGCTGTCATTTTCCACAACATGGCCGAAATGTGTTTTCAGTCTTTCAGTGCAGAGATGCATGGTCGCTGTGGGAAATCATTGTTCAGGACAGATAAAATCATACTGACACTGTTCATGATGGGAGGTCCCAAAATGCCTGTGTTATTAATCTACTGTAAAAAAAATTCCCAAACTAGTTACATGACGGGTGTGCGTTGCACAGTTTCTATGCACGCTCATGACTTCACCATTTTTTTTAAGATTTTCACAGCAGATTTTCAACATTGCAATTTTTCACACCTCCCCATGAACAGTACCGCTGTCATTTTTCACATCCTGTTCAGAATGTGTTTTTGCACCTGTGGTGCCAAATGCCATAGTCGCTGTGCAAAAGAAGTTTTCGGCTAACAAACTGATGTTGCCACTGTTCATGAGTTGAGAGTCACAAAAAAAACATGTTGAAAATTTGGAATGAAAATATCAACGAATGCCTGAGGCGTTAGGGTTTCTGACCATAACGCCCCACCCTGTAGAGTATGACAGACATCAGGGGTGTAACTTGGGATTCTTGCCTGTCATGCTCATACCATTCCACCCCACCCACATCCTGCAGCCAGTGAGAGGCATCAAGGTGTGCCTCGGACTCTTCGGGCCCAAACTTCACCCCATTCTCTTATACCGCACCCATCTCACCGTAGTTCCTGATGGAATGGGGTGTGCATAAGGGCCAAAGACCCCAAAGCACACCGTGACACTTGTCAGTGTCTGCAAGGTAGGGTGTGGTGAAATGGCGTGGTCGTAATGCCTGGCGACCCAAAGGCACACCCCAATGCCTGCCACTCTCTGCAGGGTGGTGGTGGGGTTGGCTTCAGTTCAATACTTCGCTGCCATTCCTATTATGCAGCTCTGTAACTTCTACACTACCAATGCCAGTGCTAGCAAGCAAACATTCGGCATTGACAAATGCTTGTTAGTTCCGTTGAGGAAAGGCAGCATCAAGCTGATTCTGAAGTTGTGGCCCTGCATGAAAAAGTTATCCATTTAGAGGAACAGCTGGCTGATCAGGAGAACCAAAACTGATGTGACAATATTGTCATTGTTGGCTTGCCAGAACAAGTTGAAGGATCGGTTACCTTTTCTTTTGTACAGAAGATCTGCATGAAATATGCTGGCCCCTTTCCAAATGGCCGTCATTATGTTATTGAATGGGTGCACCAAGCTCTTAGGCAGATGCCTCTTGCCAGTGAGCAGCCTTGTCCAATGATTTTTTTTTTAAGTTATTAAATTACCTAGCAGACTGAAATCCTTCTATTCTGTGGAAGAGGCCTGTATAGAACGTATAAGACTTCTCTTGAACTTGTTCAGGAAGACATGATTGTATGAGTGTTCTCCCAAAGTTGCATTTTGCCTTATTTTTATTATGGGAATCCTGAAGCTTATTTTGACTCTCTAGAAACATAGGAACATAGATTTTGACAGGAGATAAGGACTGCCTGGCCCACCTAGTTTGCCCATTCCCTAACCTACTTAAACTCCAGATCCTAAATGATCAGCGGCTTACCCTCTCTTTTCTATCACTAGGTTTGTCTTCTGTCTATCCCATGAATTCTTGAACTCACCAGTCATTTTAGCCTCTATGACCTCAACTCGGAGGCTGTTCCATGCATCCACCATCCTTTCTGTGAAAAATACTTCCTCATATTACCCCTGAGTCTCCCCCCTCTAGCCTCATATTGTGACTGCTTGTTCTTGCACATCTCTTTTTTTTTGGAAGATGCTGCCCTCCTGCACCTTGTTGATTCCCCTGAAGTACTTGAATGTCTCTATCATATCGCCCTTTCCCTCATTTCCACCTGGGTATACATATTGAGGTCTTTCAGTCTTTCCTCATATGTTTTCTGGTGCATTCCTTTTACCATTTTTGTTGCCCTTCTCTGGACTGCCTCCATTCTGTCAATGTCCTTCTGGAGATGCATTCTCCAGAACTGAACACAGTATTCTAGATGTGGCCTAACCAATTGTCTGTACAGTGGCATTACCACCTCCTGTTTTCTACTGGTGATGCCCCTCCCTATGCACCCCAGCATCCCTCCGGCCTTCACCACCACCTTTTCACATTGCTTGACCACCTTCAGGTCGTCTGTTATGTTTACACCCAGGTCTTTCCAGTTTTGTTGTTGTTAGTACCCCCCCCCCCCAATTTGTATTCCGCCCCAGGATTCCTGTGGCCCTAGTGCATGACTTTGCACTGTTTTGTATTGAATTTAAGCTGCCATACTCCTGATCACGCCTCCAGTTTGCCTAGTTCTCTTGTCATTTTTTCCTCCCCATATTGAGTATCTACCCTATTGCAGATCTTGGTGTCATCCGCAAAGAGGCTTCCCTTCCCTTCCAGACCCTCCACAATGTTACTAATGAAGACATTGAAGAGGACTTTCATTTTCATTTTTCATTTTTAATTTTTATACTTGTAAATCCAAATGAGCAAACTGCCCGTTTTCATTGGAAACAAGTTTAAAGCTAAAAAACACACAAGATACCAACAAACAGACATATATACAAACATACATTCAATCAATAAAATACAATGCATAAAAAATACATCATGTTTTCAAAAATAGCCACTGTTTTAACCTTGTCTTAAAGCCCTGACAGGAATTATTATCAACAACTTCTAAAGATTTCATATGGAACTGAGCCCTGTGGCACCCCATTTGTCACCCCCCCTCTCCTGGGATTGAACTCCATTAGCCACCACCCTCTGTGTCCTGTTGCTCAGCCAATTTTGAACCAGTGTACCACCTTGGGACCTACTCCCTGACTGTGCAACTTGTTTACTAACCTCCAGTGTGAGACAGTGTCAAATGTCTTTTGTCTTTGCTATGACTCTTTTAAGTTTCTATCACTGTTCCTCCACTCCCCCCATCCCCTTCACCAGGGTTCTCTGGAGGTTCCCCCCAATTTTGCAAAGTCTGCCCTCTTAAAGTCCAGGACCTTTACTTTTGAGTGGCTTGAATCTACTACTGTCTTCACCTTAAACCACACTGTATGGTGATCTCTAGACCCTAGATGGCTGCCCAATGATAAATCCATTATTCTGTCACCATTTGTGAGAACCAGGTTTAGTACAGCTCCCTACTGTGTCAGCTGTTTCACCAGCTGTCTGAGGCACACTCCTTCTAGGGCATCTAAGATGTCTCTGCTCCTGCATATGTGTTCCAGTTAACATATGGCATGTTTAGGTCCCCCACCAGCAACACCTCTTCTTTCTCTGCCATTTTGAGTATGGTTTCCACTATTACCCTGCCTATTTCTTCACCCTGTGCTGGAGGTCTATAGACAACTCCAGTATGGATGGTGGTGCCATTTCCTGTCTCTAATATGACCCATAGTGTCTCTTCCCCTTCCTGTCATCCCCCAACGCCATTGCCTTGATCCCCTCTCTGATGTACATAGCCACTCCTCCCCCTTTTTACCCCCCCGTCTCTCCTGAAGCTTGTGTACCCTGGTATGGTAACATCCCAGTCATGGCTTCCTGTGTACCATGTTTCATTGACTGTGACAATGTCTAGGTCTTCCTCCTCCATCAAGGCTGCTAGGTCTGGGATCTTGTTTCCCAGGCTCCAGGCATTTGTACACATGGCTTTCCATGTTTTGATGCCCCTGCCTGTACCAACTCCCCCATCTCGATCCCTATACCTTTCCTCCATACCTCCCCCGCTATTACCTCCCTTTGTGTTTCCTTTTGTTGCTTCTACAGCCATAGTATCAGCCAGTTTGTCTACCTTTCTCTGGGAGGGGGGGGCAGTTGTTTTTTTCCCTGCTTAATTCCACCTTCCCCCTTAGCTAGTTTAAATGTTCCTTTCTTGGCTCTAGTATCTGTCTGTTTTTCTACCTTAACCTTTGGGGGGGGCAGTTGATTCTTTTGTGTTTAGTTCCACCACTTCCCCTTGGCTAGTTTAAATGTTTGCCAATGAAACTTTTAAACCTCTCACTAAGGATCTCAGTCCCCACCAGATGGATGCAGGCCATCCCTCCTGTACAAGCCCACATCTCTCCAGGTGGTCTTCCAGTCCCCAATAAAGTCGAATCCCTCAGTTCTGCACCAGCTCTTCAGCCATTGCTTGAATCCCCTGGTGCAGAGTACCCTGGCCTTCCCCATGCCGTAGACAGGTAGCACTTCTGAGAAAGTTACCATGCATGCCACCTGTCTAAGACCCCTCTCCCCAAACATGTTTCGCCTCCTCCTTCCCTCACTCTCCTCCATAGATATGGAGCTTTGCATATGCATATCACCTAGCCCTTACCTTGGTCCACTCCATGCCCTCTCGCTGACCCCACTCCATTCGCATTTGGCTCATTGCATTCCACCTCCCTCCCTCCCTTTACTTCCCTACCACTAGACCCCCCTTTTTCTTCCTCCTATACTCTGACAGCATCCTGACCAACATTTGTGCTTATTTTGTTTTTCCTAGTCACCACCCTCTCCCCTCCCTCCCCTGTTCTCGCCTGCTTCTTACCATCCCTCCACACCCACCTTTCCCATTCCTATCCTTTACCCTACCCCTGCCACACTCCCTTTACTTCAGCAGTACTTATTTTCTGCTCACCTCCCCTCTCCCACCTCCCTCCCACCTGTTCTCATCTACTTCTTATTATCCCTCCACACCCCATCTTTCCTCCTTTCCCTATCCTTTACCCTACCCTAGCCACAATCTCTCTACTCCAGCAGTACCCAATTTTCTGCTCACCTCCCCTCTCCCACCTCCCTCCCACCTGCTCTTGCCTACTTCTTACCGTCCCTCCTGCACTGCATTCCCTATCCTTCTACACAACCCCTGCCACACCCCCTTTACTCCAGCAGTATCTAGTCCCTAATTATCAATCTACATTCTCCCACCAACCAATCCACCTCCCCTTACCTACACCATTTAATCCACTACCATGTTTTCTTGCCTCTTCTCCCCCCATGTCAATCCCCTATTCCCTCCCCCTCTTTTCTCACCCACTTGTTCCCTTTTCTGTCCTCCCCAGTCCCCCTCCTTGCTCATTCCCTATGCTTCCCAATCCGCCATCCAGATTCTCTCATCATAACCCATTCTCCTTTGGTACCCATCCCCTTCTACACTCATCCATTACCCCTCCTCCATACCTATCCTCACCTCTTTCCCTGCTTTATGCTCTCTCACCCCTCTTAATCCCTCTTGCCACTCTCTGGCAGCTACCCCCCAGCAGCACCCCTTCTGTTCTACACCCTTCCCTCCCTCGTTTACAATTATCTCTTCCCTATACTTTTTTTGCCTTAATTACCTGTATTGTTGCACTTTATTGTCATTATCAAAATGACTGCTCTAAATCATAGCTTGTTACACATGTTACAAATATGTATTGTTACTGTCATTTTGCTCTCCTGTTGTGTTGTTAATGCTGCTGTTACACCCCTTGTACTTACATTGTAATTTAATTACCATATGGTTTTTGTACCATCCACTGTATTTACTGTACCTGTTTGTTCCCACTCTGACGTGGAACCTTGATATGTTCCTATACCATCCACTGTATTTAATGTACCTGTTGTTTGTTCTCACTGTGACATGAAACATAGAAACATAGACTTTGATGGCAGATAAGGACCGCTTGGCCCACCTAGTCTGCCCATTTCCCTACCTAGAGGATAAGCTGCAGATCCTATTTAACCAATAGCCTATTTCTTCCTACCCCCCACAAAAATTGCCTTATGTCTGTCTCATGCATTCTTGAATTCTCCTACAGTTTTAGACTCCACAACCTCCTCAGAAAGGCTGTTCCATGTGTCCACCACCCTCTCTGTGAAAAATTCTTCCTCCACGTTGCCCCTGAGCCGTCCCCCTCTATCTTCAAATTGTGTCCCCTTGTTCTTGCACATCTTTTTCTGAACATGCTACCCTCTTGGACTTTGTTGATTCCACTGAGGTACTTAAACGTTTCTATCATGTCCCCCCTCTCCCTCCTTTCCTCAAGGATATACATATTAAGCTCCTTTAGTCTCTCCTTGTATGGCTTCTCTTGCAGACCTGCACCATTTTAGTTGCCCTTTTCTGAACTGCCTCCATCCTGTCTATGTCCTTGCGGAGATGGGGTCTCCAGCACTGGATGCAGTACTCCAGATGGGGTCTCACCAACTGTCTGTACAGGGGGATAACAACTTCCTGTTTTCTGCTGGTGATACTTGTCTCTATACATCCCAGTAGACCCCTAGGTCTCTTTCCATTTTTGTTGTTGTTACTACCCCCCCCATTGTGCACTCTTCCCTTGGTTTTTTGTTTCCCAGGTGCATTACTTTGCATTTCTTTACATTGAATCCAAGCTGCCATACTTCTGACCATTCCTCCAACCTTGCCAAGTCCCTTCTCATCCTTTCCACGCCTCCTTGTGTATCAAAAACCTTTGTAAAGGAGCTTGTAGCTCAAAGGTTGTAATCTGAGAAAATAATGAATAAATAAATATTAAATAAAACTCTGCAAACTCCATCAGCACTGCCCTCAGCTCGTCCCCAGCCAGGTCATTTATCCCCAGGTGGACAATGACATCTAACTTGCCCTCCCACCTTGCTGCCACAGCAATCCTTTGGATTCACTTTTGATCTCTCTAAGCAGTGGTGTCGGGTAGGCACCTGACCTCCCTGTTTGCCAACCCCAGGACTAGACCCCCAATAATAGAGTCCCCCACTAGGAGTTGCTTTCTTCTCCTCTGGGGTCCCTTGCCTTCTCCCCGGGGGTCTCCACTGTGGAGGATCCCTGCATCCACCTTGTCCACCACTGCGGGTGTCTCACTGAGACAGTCCCACCCTGCCAGAACAGTGTAGGAGTTGTGGATTGGAATCTCAGGTTGGATGCACCTCTGCCCCACCTCCCTCACTCTCACTGAGCCCATCTTTGTCCAACTGCCCCTCATTCCTGGCATCCTTTGAGGCAGCGGGTGTGGATTTGGTGGTCCCTGGGTGGGGGAGGAGGCCTCCCAAATCCTAACTAGCTCAGCCTGGAGATGAGCAATCTCCTTCCTCAACCCAGAGAGGTGCCTTCAGATGTGGTGGCACTGCAGTCTCCAGAATGTCTCCCTGAAGACTGCTGCCCCACAGTCACTGTACTGTACCACTCCTAACATGACTATTGTTGAATTCCCCTCCCCCCTTTTTACTGTGCCTTAATGCATGAGTGCAGTTCTAAAGCTATCTAACTTGTAGTTTTCAGTGTAGTTGTAAGCTCTACGACCCTGTCCTGAAGTATGGAGTTGAAATCAGTATCCCGGGTGTATGCCTGTATGTATTAATCTAATTGGACTTTCTATAATGCTGTGTGATGCCCCGCTTACATTTTATGGACTAGTTATGATGGGCTTTCTCTCTTCTTTTTTGGGGGATGCTTGCTTATTGTACAGTATATGGCAGAGGAATCATGTCTCTCCAGCTTACTTTGTTTGACAATGTGTTGCCTTTTTTTAATTTCAGTAAGTGCTAACCAAGTTCAAGTTTATTTCACCAGGAAGACTCCATTGAGCAAGATCATTTACAAGGAGGTCCTGCTTAGGATGCCACAATAATGTATAAACAGTACATAGTAATGAACAATAGGAGTGATACAGAAAAATAGAACACAGTTACAGTAAGTGCATGTAAAATACACAATCAGACGTTGAACAGAGAGGATTTACATTCAAGCTATATCTGGAATATAACAGTAGAGATGTCTATAATACAATAAATAAGGCGGTGAAATAGGACTAAAATCTAATACATGATACGGTAGGTTGGACCAGCAGCTAGGTCAGCTGCACAGAGGTAGGGTGGGTGACCCTGGATTGAGGAGACAGGGGATAAGTGCTGACTATAAGTTAATGACATCATACAGGGCAAGCGGTGAGCTATTTATTATGGCAATGACATTCTTCCTTGAGGGAGCGGTTAATAAGGTTTTTGGGCATTTTGAATTAGTCTAATTCAGCAAGTTTGAGGGAGAGTTGTAATTTTTTCCAGATAAAGGGGATGGTGTAGCTGATGGCTGCTTTACCATAATGAGTGCAAAGTTTTGGTGTGTCTAGTAGAAAGAGAATAACAGCTGTGCAAGTGGCTATATAGGAATGAGATAAATTGTGGAAATTTGTTCATAAGAGATTTATAGGCCCAGAGGCAGCTATGGAGTGTCCTTCTAGTTGTAAGGGATGACCAGCCTACAGCTGAATAGAGGGCACAGTGGTGAGTCCTCGAGGGGGCATTAAATATAAAATGGATGACCCTGTGGTAGAGAGTATCTAATTTGTGAAGATAAGTAGCTGGACAGCTGTTATATAAGATGTCTGCATAGTTTACTAGGTGGGGGAAGGTGGCTTGGACAAGTCTTTTTCTGACTTCAGTGGGAAACAGCATTTTGTTCCTATAGAAAAAGCCAAGCACGATTCTTAATTTTTTTGCAAGATTCTTGATAATATGGACAGTGAAAGAGAGTTTATTATCCAGCCAAAAGCCTAGGTACTTGAATTTGTCTGTGATCTCAAGTGAGTCCCCTAAGAGGATTGTAAACAGGATTAGGGTTTTCTGCATGTGTGACAAGGTTGAAATGGATGTGGGTAGGAAATATATCGCCTTTGTTTTATTTGTGTTAAGCAACAATTTGGAACCTATAAGGTTCAGCTGGAGCTGGTCAAAGTCATATTGAAATTCTGTGACAACATCTGCCAGGGATGGTTTTGAGAGATAGAGGACAGTGTCAACCATAGAAAAGTGCAGTTTGGCTTTATGGATGTTATTGCTTAGGGAGTTAATGTACAGTACATGGAGAAAAGGAGGGGGGCTAATATGGATCCTTGAAGGATGCCTCTCTGGAGTGGAAGGGGGAGGATAGTAAGCCACCAGATTTGATGCACTGGACTGCTTATTAAGTAACCCGAGAACCAGTTTATGGTAGCACTACTGAGGCTGAAAGAGCTAAGACTCAACAGCAGAAGGTTGTGGTCCACTGAGTCAAATGCCTTGCTGAGGTCTAGGAAGATAGCACCAGTAAAATGTTTGTGATCTAAGGCAGCGAACCAGTCAATTGTCACTTTCACTAATGCAGATATCATGCTGTGCTTTTGCCTGAAGTCTGACTGGAGTGGGTTGATTAGGTTATTGATTTCAAGGTACTGTACTCCCTTAGTTGGGCATTAATCAGTTTTTCCAGTAGTTTAGATGAGGCCAGTACTATCGAAATAGGACTATAATAATAATAATATTAATAAAAAATGTATTTATAAAGCACCTTATCAATTGCCAAGGTGCCTAGCAATATAAAAACAGATCAAAATCATATAAACATCAGACATCAATTCAGTTAAAATACATAACTATAACAATAAATCAGAAAAAACAAAACATTCAATTGGCCGAGAAGGCTTGGTGCCACAGAAAGGTTTTTAAGCCCTGCTTAAGTCCCTCCACAGTTGCACACTCCTGTAACCAATGGGGTAGAGAATTCCAAAGGATGGGAGCTGCATACACAAAAGCTCTTGCACCAGATGATTTCAGATTCACCCTTGGGATCTCTAACAACCCCTCATTGGCCAAGTGGAGTGATCGACCAGGGCAGTAGAGGACCAGGAGCTCTTTCAGATTGTCTGGGCCCTCTCCATGTAGGGCTTTGAAAGTCAGTAAACCGACTTTAAAGGTGATCCGCCACTGTACTGGCAGCCAGTGCAGTTTGCGCAGTACTGGAGTAATATGACAGGATCGAGCAGATCCTGTCAAAAGCCGGGCCGATGCGTTCTGCAACAGCTGCAAGAAAGCGACGGATTTCAACCCCAGAAAGCCCTAGGTAAAGGGAGTTGCAATAATCCAAGTGTGAGGACACAAAGGCATGGACCAGGGTAGGAAGGTTGCCAGACGGAACCAGATGTCTAATCCTGGCGATATTCCTAAAATGATAAAAGGATGTTTTGACAACAGCCGACACCTGCGACTGCAGGGTCAGTCCATCATCAAAAACTACCCCCAGGTTGCGCACCCGTTCAGAGGTCTGAAGTGAGACGCCACCAAGAAAAATTCCAGAGGGCGCACCAACACCCGACCCCCTATCTGATGACCTGGGCCCACAACCAATACCTCAGTTTTTCCCTGAATTCAACTTCAGCCGGCTGTTATCCATCCACTCCTTGATTTCTTTCAGACAGTTATTAAAGACCGAGAGAGCTCCATCCTGGTGGGGTGCAAAAGAAAGGTAGAGCTGGGTATCATCTGCATAGCAGTGAAACCTCAGCCCATACCTTCTTACAATGTCTCCTAGGGGTAGCATATACACCGCGAACAACATGGGTGCCAGCACTGAACCCTGAGGCACCCCACGTGACAGAGGAATTGGGCCTGAAGAATGACCCTCAGACACAACTCTCTGTGTTCTACCCATGAGAAAAGACGTAAACCATCTGAGGACTGTTCCTGACAGTCCACATATATGCCTGAGGCGCCCTATCAACACCACATGGTCCATGGTGTCAAAAGCTGAAGAGAGATCCAGAAGGACCAAGATGGTATGGTTCTTCTGATTTCTTGCCATCAGGAGATCATTGAGCACCCAAACCAGTGCTGTCTTGGTACTATGTCTTTTGCGAAAACTGGACTGGAGTGGCTCATAGACGTCATGGATGGTCAAATGGTTCTCCAGTTGAGCTGCCACTACTTTCTACAAAGGGAAGGTTAGAGATAGGTCTGTAGTTTGTGTGGCAGTCAGGGTCCAAGGTAGCTTTCTTCAAGAGTGGTGTCACCACCACCTCTTTCAGGGAGCTGGGAAACTCACCAGATTCCAGGGAGCACCTGACTATCTACACAGGGACTGGACCAGTGACATCAATACAACCCAGAATTAGGGAAGTTGGTCCAGGGTCCAAACTACAGCACGTAGGGCGCACACTCTGGATAATCCGCATGACATCCATGAACTCCAGTCGACCAAAGGTGCTCCAGGAAAGCTGAGGTACAGTGACCCTGTACTGATCAAAAGCAACACCCATAGAGTGTGTTGGTTGAAATACTGCCCTGATGTCAGCCACCTTATTTGCAAAGAATCGAGCAAGCTCGTCGCACTCTAATTGCGAAAAAGCTTTCTGAACATGTAGACAGGCTGGGTTGCACAGTCTTTCCACAGTTTGGAAAAGCTGAGCTGGTCGATTCTGAGCAGCCGCAATCTCTCCAAACAGGAATTCTGCCTTCTTACAGGTGATTGCGGACTGATAGACTTCATAATGGTCCATCAATCTAAGATGGTCAGCATCAAGGGTGGACTTGTGCCAGCAATGCTCTAACCTTCGTCCAAATCTCTGCATCTCCCTCAAAGTCCCATCAAACCAGGGGTACCTGAGGAGAAGGGAGAGAGGGCAAATGCGGACTGGAGCAATGGAATCCAGAGCCGCCGAGATGGCTAAATTATAAGCCGTCAGAAGGGTCTCTGGGTCATTGCTTGCCAACAAGAGGGATGAGAGATCAAGTGCCACCACCACTAGGCCATGAGAACTTATATCCCGTAAAAGGTGGTACCTAACCATCTCCACAGGGGTAGGCCTATGGGGGGGGGGTGCTAAAACTAAACCTCACGGTGTAATGATCAGACCACCCAACTGGTTCCACCCCCAAGTCAGATGTTTCTATCCCTAGGAGGAAGATTAAGTCAAGAGAGTATCTGTGTTTATGAGTAGCAGTGAAAACCACCTGTGTAAGGCCCAGAGATGTCATTAACTGGAGGAAGTGTTGACCAAATTGCGAGAGTTCATTATCGACCCAGGCGTTGAAGTCACCCAGAATCATCAGTCTGGGCAATTTAAATGCCATGTCAAAGATGAAGTCCGCCACTTCCTGAAGGAATCGCTTCTCATCACCAGATGGATGGTAGATGAGGGTGATTCTATAGCCTACACCTGCTACAATGGCACACTCAAAAGACTCACCCTCCTCAACTAATGCTCTTGTGAGGTTAAGTTCGGTCTTGAATCAGACCGCAACCCCCAACCCCGTGATCCTATCTCAGGCAGTGTATCACCGAGTACCCAGCTGGAGTCACAGCCTCCAAAATGGGGCCAGAAGTTTCATCCAGTCAGGTCTCGATAATGCATGCCGGGTCCACTGTTTCAACAAGGTCTGCAATAATTGCAGCCTTGTTCTTAATAGATCTGGCATTACACAACACCGCTCGAGTTGGATGAACCTCCCAGGCCGCCCAAGCCATCTGCCTACCACAATCGGTAGTGCCCTTGGGTATGGGCACTAGACATAGCAAAGCATGATCTGGATTCCATTTTGCCCAAGGGCATCTTCTGGATCCTACCACCCCAATACGGTGACCCCCCTCATTCATCCTCCACTGTTCATGAGCCCCCGGCCCCTCCTTCTCCTACGCATAATACCCAGTGTTCTACAGCACTGGTAGGTTATAAACCAGAGAGGAGGAGTGGAGAAAGGGCAGAGGACACAGAGAGCAGAGGATGAATAGCACACAACTGTGGGGGCTAGCATCCAACACATTCTACACCACTAATAAATAAACAAAACTAACTAAAACTAATACTGTAAATTCCCCCCAATCCAACTCCAACCAAAACAATAGTTGTTCGGGTTGCTTGGGTCACCAGATGTAAATAGGGGCAATATCTGAGCAGTTTTCCCAGCGGGTAGGAACATTACTACTGGTGATTAACAAGTTGAAAAGTTGGGTTATTGGGGCTGTTAGGTGGTAGAGTCCTAGTTTCAGGAAGTACGGGTCTATACCATCTACTCTGGAACTCTTTTTGGTGTCAATATTTTTTTTTTACTATGCTTTTTGTCCCAGCCAGCATCGGGACATCTGCCCTAGTCATGGCCCATGCCGCCTACAGCTCCCAAATGAGCCATGCTCCCCCCTTGCCCCCTGGCTTACTCTCCAGGGTGGGGTCATGACACCTGCCTGCCAAGGTGTCACAGACGTCGGTTTGGGTCAGAGGAGCCGGCCTGGAAGCCCATGGAAGGCAGCGAGGAGGGCATCATAGAGGCGCTGGCTGGAGATTTTTTTTTTTGCATCCCCGAAAGGACGTTGTTTTTCCTCGGGGGCGGGGACGTCCTATGACGTCTCACCCCCCGGATGTCCAGACGCCAGTTGCAGTGGATCCCCCGGCCTCCACCAGGGGTATGTAGTTCACCAGACGTTCATCCCCACTCCCCCCCCGGAGATGGAGAGCAGTCCAAAAGATGCTCCATCCATCTCCACCCAGCCGGCAACCCAGGTCCGTTCCTGAACTTGGGTCGCTGGCGGAAATCCAACCGCTGTGCCGAAGGGCCGGCTCGGTGTCAATATTTTTTAACAGGTCCTCAACCTGTTTTAAGTTTATGGAGGAAAGGCAGAAGGAATCCTGGGATGGAGAACATTTAGGCATGTACCCCATGAGAGGGGGTGCCCATCAGCTTGAAAGATGGGGATGAGTCAAAGGATCAACCAGCTGTTGCAAAGTGTTAATTTAATGTTTCGAGGATTAAGCTTTGGTCAGATATTATGGATCCTTGGTATTTTATTTTGATTGGTATTGAGGGGGAGCACTGTGATCTTTGATAGATTTAATGGTTCTCCAGATTTTTGTTTGGTTTCCTTTAGTGCGATAACATAGAAACTGATCTTGGTCAATCTAACAAGCTTTGTGCAGGGATTACATGATATTTTGAAAGCCAACCAGTCAAGAGGGGCTTTTGTGCATTTGGCCAAGGCTCATAGCTTGTCCCCATGGGTTAGGGCTTTTATAGTTCTCCAGTGAACTGGGGGCAGGGCCTTTTTAATTCTGCATTTTGTAAGTGGGGCATGTTTGTTTATCAGATCCAGTAGGGTAGTACTGAAGTAGCCAACAACCTCATGAGGTTGGATAGGTAGAATTCCAACTTGAATTTATGGAAGCTACGCTTTGTGACATGTTGGAACATGAGACTCATTTATATGTTGGCTCGCGCGTATAATGACATATTCTGATAATAACAGATTTGGGCGCGGCCACTGTTTGGGCGAATGCAGGGCATGCATCAGTAGGTGCATCCCTCATTCCTCAATCAGCCAGCAGCAGGGGTTGACACCCTGCATATCTAATGTGGCCACCAGATCTGAGAAAAGGTCTGCTAAAATGAGAGCGAAGCTCTCATGCAGCGGAACCACAACACACCTCCCGATGTGCAGCCAACATGGCGGCAGTGACTGCTGCCACCTGTCAAAATGCCGACAGGGGTGCCCACTCCCCATCGGCATAATTTCCCCCCCATTTCCACTGTGTGCTGAGGGGATGCCCAATCCCCCTCGGCATCATGCGCCCCCGAAAAAAAGCCTTTCTTTGCCGACGGGGCCCAATCCCCATCGGCTTCAGTCCCCCTTTTCCAGTTCAGTCTGCTGACAGGGAGCCCACTCCCTGTCGGCATGATGTCCCACCCTTTGTTGTGTGCTGAGGGGGGTGCCCAATCCCCATCGGCTCGTGTCCCCCTCCCCTTCCATATGTGCCAACGGGGGTGCCCAATCCCCCATTGGCTACTGCATCCCCCCAAAAAAACACTTGGGTGGCATGCTGGGAGCCCACCCCAGCATACCAAATACCCTGTAAAAAAAAAAAAAAGTCCCGCGATGTTTTGTTTTTTTGTTTTGTTTTACCTGTAAAAGAAAACAGTCCCTTGTGGTCTCCTGCCCCTCCATAACCCAGCCACCCTCTGCACACCCTGCCTCCCCACCCCCCTTACCCCATGCCACCCAGAGCCTGGCGCGATGATCTTGGTGGACTGGGAACATGTCTGCGCTCTTCAAAGCTGACCGCAAACTGAAGAAATGCCGATAAGCTGTAAAATGGCATAAATAGGGTGTTTTCAACTTTGGTGCATATCTCGGGCATTTTTGGGACTTTTGACACCAAATTTTCAATGTGGAGTTTTTGGGACCTCTCCTCATGAATTCAGGCACTGTCATGATGTTATTCAGTCCCGAAAGGTGATGTCACGGTCTCTGTGCGGAATCACCTTTTGGGACCGATTAACGAAACGACTGTGCCACTGTTCATGAGGGGGGCTGTCAAAAAGCCTATGTTGCAAATATGGTGGAAAAATTCAAAAAAATGGCTGTTTTACAGGTGTGTGTTGTGCAGTTTCCTCGTGAATTTATAATATTTTCACTCCAGACTTTCACAATTGGCATTTTCCCACACCTCCTTATGAACAGTACAGCTGTCGTTTTACATATCCTGGCCGAAATGTGTTTTCGCATGTACGGTGCAGAATGGCGCGATCGCTGTGCAAAATCAATTTTCGGGACAGTTTGAGGAAATGATGGTGACTGTTCATGAGCAGAAGTCCTAAAATGCCTATGTTGAAAATTTGGTGACAAAATTCCATAAAATGACTGTTACAAGTGTGAGTTGCACAGTTTCCACGCACCCTTGTAACTTCGCAAATTTGCAATATTTTCATGCCAGATTTTCAACACTGACATTTTTTCACACCTCCTTATGAACAATACAGCTGTCATTTTTCACATCCTGCCCTAAATGTGTTTTCGCACTTGTGGCACACAATGGTGTGGTCACTGTGCGAAATCAACGATTAGGACACATTAACAAAATCACAGTGCCAATGTTCATAAGGGGAGGTTCCAAAATGCCTATGTTAAACATGTGGTTAAAAAAATCCCCAAAATAATTGGGTTACAGATATGCGTTGCACAGTTTCTATGCATGCTCATGACTTCACCAATTTTTCATATTTTCACTCCAGATTTTCAACGTTGCCATTTTTTTACACCTCCTCATGAAGAATACAGCTGTCATTTTCCACATCCTGCCCAAAATGTGTTTTTGTCTCTGTGTCACCAAATGGCATAGCCGCTGTGCAAAACCACCTTTCAGCTAGCACACTAATTGTGCCACTTTTCATGAGGTGGGCTCACAAATAGCCCATGTTGAAAATTTAGAGTGAAAATACCAACACACACCTATGGTGTTAGGGTTTCCAACTGTAGCACCCCACCCTGTAGAGACTGACAGGCATCAGGGGTGTGACTTGGGATCATCAGCTGTAATACTCACACCATTCCACCACCACCCTGCAGTCAGTGACAGGCATTGTGGACGGTGGTGTGCCTTGCACTGTTCGGCCACAAAGTTCACTCCATTCTCCTATATTGCACCCACCTCAGCATATTTCCTTATGTAATGGGGTAAGTATAATGCCCAATGACCCCAAAGCACACCACGACACTTGTCAGTGTCTACAGGGTAGGGTGAGGTACAATGGCATGAGCGTTATAGCTGACGACCCAAAGGCACACCCCAATGCCTGTCAGTCTCTACAGGGTAGGGATGGGGTTGGCATCACTTCAATACTTCACTGCCATTCCTATTATGTGTCTCTAACTCTGGCACTACCAATGCCAATGCCAGTGAGACAACATTCGGCATTGACAAATGCTTGTCTAAGTTTCTTATACAGACCACGACATTGTGGTCACTTAGATCATTAAAGAACACCGCAGTGTGCAAAACTTTGTGGGGACTATTCATTAGAATAATATTGAGTAGCATGCTTTTTGGTGTGTTTTTTTTTGTTTGGTCTGGTTGGTTCTGAGATTACTTGGGAGAACCCCAGTTCATCCCATAGCTTTTAAACAGATTGACATGGTACTTAGCCAGCCTAAATTTAAGTCACCAAGAATAATTGTTTCATTAGGATTTGTGTCAGTATGTTTACAGAGGGTGGGGAGTAATTCTAGACACTTTTGAGGAGACCTATAGCAGCCAACTATGCTGAGTGCTTTGTTAGATGACAAGGTCATTTTTAGGGCTAAACATGTGAACTCCCTTGGTTTAGTTACAGAGAGTATCTCCTGGGCGGAGAATTTTGGTTAATATAAATAACCACCCCACCTCCCCTTGTTAATCTGTCAAGATGAAAGGTACTGAATGATGTAACTGAGATTCCCCGCAGCCATCAAGTTTGTTTCCTCTCTCTCTCCTGCCCACTCATCCAGATGCCAGCTTCTCCTGTTGGGCTCCACTGCAGCCATCAAGCTTAAGTCTCCTCTCCCTCCCTCCTGTCCACTCATTCAGATGCCGGTTTCTCCTGTTGGGCTATCCTGCAGGTACAGCAATTCGGAATGCTCAAGGCAGCAGTTCAGGATTTTAATTTGGTACCTTTTCTCTCTGGCTCTACAGCTCTTTTCAGACTTCTTCTGCTCCTGTTACACTATTTCTCCCTAGGAACACTGTTATGGTTTAATTAAGTTTAAATAAATTTAAGGTGCTAGTGCCTACAAATATCCTGTGAGACTTATTTGATTAGAGAGGAATTTTTAGCAGTTTGTTTGATTCAGTTAATGTTTTCTCTGTCAGTTATGTTCAGTAACTTGTTGACTTGGGAGCTTTGCTCTCAGTTATTTAATTCAGTCTGAAACTTGTCTGTTCTCTGTTTCCAGCTTTTTTTCCTTACTAAAACTTGCCCCTTCTCCACACACTGAATTCTGTCCATTTAGACCCCCCTGAGCTGTTATTTTAATTTTCTCTGCCACTTGATTCTTTCTTGCCAGCTCTGCCCTGCACTCTAAATTCTGTCTGTTTCTCCCTTCCCCTTGGAAATTGTATCTGTCCTGCCCACGCACAGCGTGTAATCCCCTTACCTTTTGTTTCTCCCCGCAGCTATCAAGCTTAAATCTCCTCTCCCACCTGCCCACTCATCCAGACACTGGCTTCTCCAGTTGGGCTCCCCAGCAGGTACAGCAATCTGGAGTGCTCAAGGCAGCAGTTCAGGAATTCCCATTGCCACTTGCACCCCCCCCCCCCTTAGCTGGCCTGTAATTTATAGTGTTGCCCTGTAATTTATAGTACTTTTTAATCACGTGATAGTAGGAAACTATCTGCCCACTTTTCCATTTGCTTTTTATCTCTCTCTACCACTAGTGGCCACTGCTGACCTCCACCTATGCTAAATAGCTCCTCACCCTCTAATTTCACTCAGCTTAATTCCCCTGCATAGCTCTCTCAATTTTGATCCAGCTAGCTCTGTTGCAAGTCCCCCACTTATTTCACTAACTGGGATTCACTATAGTCTCATCCTAGTCTTTTCTTCCTCTAGCACTCTGTTACCTAGGTATTCTTATACCTCTTCCTACACTCCCCTCATCCCCCAACCATGCATATCTCTTCCCTAATCACTCCTGTTTTCATCTCTTCTTTTTATCACCATCATTCTGCCCACTCCTTTGCCACTCCCCTCCTCTACACTTCCTGATTCAGTCTACCTCTACAGACCTCCCTCCTGTCTCCTCTACCGTCCTCCCTCATCCCACCTTCTCCATCCTCTTACTTCCCCCTCTCCGAACCTCTCCTTCACTCTCCTCTCTGTTCTGTCCCACTTTAACCCCCCCTCCCTCTCCCCCAAATTGTGGTGTACTTCCCAGCTACCCACTCCTGTCCTCTTCCCTCTCCCTTCCAATCTAGCCTGCTCTCTCCCCTTCTCTAAATTGTGAGGCCCTTCTCCGCTGTATCTGCCTCTCCCCTTCCCCTACCTATGCTCACCCAAAAGGTCCATATACCCCTCCCCCCAATTTTCCCTCTACCTTCTTCTTTTACTCCTCTCTGGGGATATTAAACTAAACCCTAGACATCACCTTCTCATACTCCTTCTGTGCAGCTGAAGGGCATGCACATTTTCTACCTAAATGCCAGGAGCCTCCTTCCCAAAATGGACATGCTAAAAGTCTGGATTACTCAACACTCTCCTCATGTTCTGTGCACTGCTGATACTTGGATCTCTGCAAGGATCACTTACTCCCCCCACTCCATTCATGGCTGCAACCTTTTCCACCAGGATTGTGGTAAGCGAGGCTGCGGTGTGGCTATTTATGCTAGAGACTCTCTCCCCTGCTCTGTCTCCCTCAGAGATGCCAAGCCTTCCTCCCACAAGCTTCTTATAATCCTCCTCTCCCATCCCTCCATCTTCCCTATTTACATAGCAGTACTATACTTCCCTCCCAAAACTCCACACAACTCCTTGGTCGAGTGCATCTCCTCTAACTCCTCACACGCAAGTAAATGTGAGCTCATTCTGTTTGTTGACTTTAATCTGGATTGGCTCTACCCCACAGCCAAACCCTCTATCCTAAAAATAGAATCTTTAAACCTCTCCCAGGTGATCTCCGAGTCTACCTACCTGAATTTCAAATCCTTTAAGCACTCTTTCCTTGAATGGGTGCTCTCTTTCCATCTTCACCACATCTCTGCTCCCGGAGTGCTCTCATCACCCTGCATCAGACATCCTTCCCAAATAAAAACTGCATCCAAATTCAAACTGAAAAGGTGCCTGAAAAAGTTTTGCCAGTACACTTTCCTGAAAGATCTAAGCAACATTTGTTGGCACGATTTCTATCTAGACCCCACCTTTAACGAGGCATTTAACATCTTTCACAGCCTCTTACTGGGGCTAATAGACAAACACGCCCCACTAAGACTGATCAACTCAAAAAATAAAACTCCTGGCTGGTTCTCTCCCATCCTGAAGAAAGCACTTAAGGATAGGGACTACTGGTGGAAAAAAGCAAGGAAATCCCACCTGGAGGCTGATTGGTTAGCATTCTGCCACTAGGAATGCTTGTACCAAGCTAATTAGGTCAGAAAAAGCTAGGTACTTCCAAAAAGAACTAGAAGACAATAAAAACAACTCTGCCAAATTTTGGAACATCCTCAAAGAAGTCGAAGGTCAATCCACTGCAACACCCCTTCCAAATAAAATTGTGTCTGATGGTACCACCTATACGGACAAAGCTGATATACTAGAGAAGCGTAATGATCACTTTGCCACTGCAGGGCTTGCCTTTGACACCTCACCTATCAGCAAACTTAGCCCGACAAGAGACTACACTGTGGCTTCACTGATAATCACAACCATAACCAACCACATCCCACCCTCTTCAGCTTCCTCACAATTACGTTCAAGCAAGTGGAGGACCTCCTCCTTTCTCTGGATACAAAAAAAGAGTGCTGGTGCAGATAATATTGAACCTTACTTCCTAAAACTTGGCCATACCTATCTGACCACCCCCATTACACACTTATTCAACACCTCTCTGATTCAAGGTGAGGTGCCTGTCTTGTGGAAAACTGCCCACATCCTACCATTATTCAAGACTGGGGATCTGAGTTATCTGAACAATTACCGGCCTATTTCTATACTATCCTTACTCTCTAAATTACTTGAAAAAATTGTCAACATCCGACTTAGAGAACATTTGGATTCACAAAAAGTTGCTATACCCGGCTCAGTCCGGCTTCAGAGCCAAACACAGTACAGTATCGGCTCTTGCCAAAGTAACTACATACTGGCAAATGGCCTTGGACTCTAAGAAGCATGTGTTTGCCCTCTTCCTTGATCTAAGTAAGGCCTTCGATACTGTGGATCATACCATCATGCATACTGCACTGAGTAACATCGGACTTGATAGTTCTGCCATTAAATGGTTCACCAGCTACCTAACCAATAGGTTACAACAAGTCAAAGCCATAGGAGATCTGTCCCCACAAAAATCCTTGTTATGAGGAATCCCACAAGGCTCCATCCTGGGCCCTATCCTCTTTACAATATACATCAATAATCTGGACTCGCAGCTGGGCACAGCAAATGTGCACCTATTCACAGATGATACTGTACTCTATACCACAAATTCATCCTTGGATCTGGCCCATGAGTACTTACAGAAATACTTTGTCACCATCTAATACAACCTTCTCACTCATAAGCTTCTCCTCAACCCCAAAAAGACTAAAGCAATGATTCTCTCACCAAAGTCTACTTCCGGATGTCCACATATCACACAGATCCGAACACTCTTAGATGAACCCCTTGAAGTAGTTGATACCTTTAAATACCTAGGGTTCTGGCTGGATAACAAGCTCAACTTTCCGTGCCACTTAAATGAAACCTTGAAGAAACTAAGACAGCAATTAGGTTTATTCTATCGCACTAAACACCTACTCACATCAGCAGCCAGAATGAGACTAGTACAAACTACATTCCTACCTATACTGGACTACGCTGACTTCCTTTACAGTCATTGCCCATCAACGATGCTAAACAAACTGGACACCCTTTACCACCGGGCTTTAAGATTTATCTTAAATCTACCCTGTAGCACACATCACTGCCGTCTATACCAGGTTTTGAGATGGACCTCACTCTCAACTAGAAGAAAAAGGAATGCTTTCCTCTGGTTTTTTAGAGCATTATCTGATAACATCCCTGCATACATCTCGAACATCTTCAAATGGGCTAAAGGTTCCTATGGCCTGAGACGCTTCTCCTTAATCTGCTTCCAGATTCCTAGAGTGAAAACTACCCTTGGCTCAGCAGCAATCAACTTCTCACTTCCGTCACTTTGGAACACTATGCAAGACTCATTAAACTTATCCTCACTTCCAAGCATTTTCACATTCAAAGCTCTATTAACAGATTATCTGAAGAGAATCATGCAATTGTTTCAGGCGCATGATGACCCCTAAGCCCGGGTGCCACTCAAATCCTACGCCTAAATTATCTCATCCACCCCACATCCTAACAACAGAAACCTAGGACCTACAAGCCTAGTTCCTTAATCCAAGATGGCCCTGCCTATTCTCTACCTTTCACCTATTCTGGCCTCCTTTTGGCTGCCTACTCTTTCACCCCAATTTGTACCCTATTCCTTAATACCTCCTTATTTTTATCATTTAGGTATGAGCTCTTACTTAGCGGAGACTATATGGGATTGTTGTCTCTTCTCATTTCAGTAAAGCTTATCATTATGTACCTTTGCATGTTAATTATGTTGACCAGTATGTATAGGCCCATATTGACCGGCACCTTCACAATGTTTTTTCTCTTTTTTTTTTTTGCACCATTGTCCACCGTAATTGTAATCTTATGAAAAGTACTGTATTGTATTAATGCCCAGGATCACCTTGAAAATGAGCTTGCTCAATGGTGTTTATGCCTGGTTAAATAAAGTGATTGATTGATTGATTGATTGATTGAGTCTCTGATGCCCTTAGCAACCACTGCATTACATTCTGCACAAGAAAAGTTTCTTCCCCCCAACTCTGCCCCAGATATATTTGGCTCCACCCTACTCACAACTTGGACTTCGGCTCCCTCCTGCAGGATCTATCCCATGCTGATTGGTCACCTATGTACTCAGCCCAAAATGTAGACACAGCTCTACAACTTTTTTCCGATACCATAACCTGGATATGGAACTTTCATGCCACCCAAAAAAAGGCTTGGGTAAAGCGTCTTCATCCTCCATGGATAACGCCAACTCTCCTCTCCCCTCCCTCTGTAGATCAAGAGACAAAATCTGGGCAAAATACAAGGCCTCTCTCCTACCTTATGATTTCCAGCTCTACAGGTCCCTAAGAAATGCCTGCACCCAGGTAATCAGAAAAGCCAAATCTACTTACGTCAAGTTCCAGCTTCAGGCTAGTTCAGGCTTTCCAACCAATTTCTGGCAAACCCACCGCAACCTTATTGCCCCCAACCCATGCCCCCAAATCCTAAAAATAGCAGGGTAACAGTCACAAACCCTATCACTATTACCGAGGCTTTCAACAGTTTCTTTACAACCTGTGCCCTCCCTTTCCATCCCTCCTCCTGTGCTCTGACATACCCACACCACAACTGAATCTGGTTTTAATTTCCCCCCAAGAGGTTTACAAGGCACTAATGTCTCTAAACCCTGCAAAACACAGTCCTGATGGTCTCCATCCAAAGCTCCTTCACATCTCAGCACCTCTCAAATGATTGCTCAAGAAGATGGAAGACCTGGGTATAGCTAATTGAGTTGTGAACTGGGTGGATAACTGGCTAGAGGGGAGGCAGCAGAGGGCGGTGGTCAGTGGGGTTAAATCAGAGGAGAGGGAGGTTATGAGCAGGGTTCCACAGGGATTGGTCCTGGCTCTGGTCCTCTTTAACATCTTCATTAGTGACATTGGAGAAGGAATCCAGGGCAGGTTGTGTCTCTTCGCAGATGGCACAAAACTATGTGGGAGGGTGGATAGTGACGAGGGAGTAAGGGAAATGCAGAGAGACCTACAAAAGCTAGAAGACAGTTCAGAAGTCTGGCATTTAAAATTCAATGCTAGAAAGTGCAAGGAATGCACCTAGGGAAAAAGAACCCTCAGACAAAATACTGGATGGGAGGAAAGAGACTTAGCACTACAGCTGAGGAACGGGATCTGGGAGTTATCATTAGTGACTCATTTAGGCAATTGAGTCAGTGTAACAAGGCCAAAGGCTAGCAGGATGCTGGGATGTATCGGTAGGGGTATTGATAGCAGAAGAAATGAGGTAATGCTTCTCCTCTACAGATCCCTGATGAGTCCTCACCTAGAGTACTGCACCCAGTTCTGGAGTCCTCACCTCAGAAAGGATAAGGATAGGTTGGAGTTGGTGCAGCGCAGAGTAACAAAAATGATTCAGGGCCAGCAGGGCATAACCTATGAGGAGAGCCTCAAGGCGTGAAATATGTACTCACTGGAGACCAGAATGGAGAGTGGAAATGTGATAGAGACCATCAAGTTTCTTAAAGAAATTAACAAAGTGAACTTCGGTGAACTATTTTGCCTGAATACCAATTCATGGTCACGTGGAAATGAATGGAAATTAGTGGGAGGTAAGTTCAGGAGAGATGTGAGGAAGCACTACTTTACGGAAAGGGTGGTGGAACCTTGGAACAGTCTGTCAGCTGAACTGGTGGGTGCAAAACAGTCAGAGGATGGTAATAGTGGTTACTGGGGGTGACAGGACCAAGGAGGAGAATAGAAAGAGGATGGGGAGGGATAGTTCCCTGGAGGAACAGTAGGTTCCAGGGGTTATAGGTAACTTGGGCAGACTGGATGGACCTTTGGTCTTTTTCTGCCATCACTGTCTATGTTTCTATGTTTCTATCTCTGCCACTGCAATAGCAGTTCCCCTTGCTCATCTCCTAAACCTCTCCCTCTCTACCAGCTTCATCCCCTCAGTTTGGAAACTAGCCAAAGTGCTCCCTCTACACAAAGGGGGTGACCTCACCTTACCCGGCAAACACAGACCTAATAACTCTCCTTTCTGCTCTTGCCAATCTCCAGGAATCCCTTATCTACTCTAGGCTCCTGGAACACCTAACTGCCACCAACACTTTCACTCTCCTTACCAGTCTGGCTTCAGGAAACAGCACTCCACAGCCTCCTCCCATCTCCGCATAACTGATGTGATCCAATCAGCCATGGATAAAGGCCTTGTTACTACAATCATCTTTGTGGACCTGGCTAAGGCCTTTGTCTCTCATAACCTTCTTGTCCAGAAACTTCACTGTCTTAGGCTGGCCCCTGCAGCCACTAACTCGTTCAGTTCATATCTCCAATCTGTACTTGTAGGAACCTCCCTCTCTCCACCTCCCAATCATTGCTGGTGTCCCTCAAGGCTTCATTCTGAGCATCATTCTATTCTCAGTTTTCATTAATGACCTCCCTTCTATCTGCTCTCCCTCCAATGTCCATATGTACATGGATGACATCGTGCTATTCTACTCCGGCACATCTGCTGTCAACATCACTCCCCCCCCCTTCGGAGGGATTTCTTTCTGTCTTTTTTTAAAAAATTTTATAGAGCTTTTTCTGTTTTTTTTTTTTGGTGTTCTCCCATCCCCCCCTCCCAGAGCCCTGGCACACAGCTGTACGTACATGCACACTGAAAGCCAGCTCAGCCCCTTCCACCCACCTGTACTGCTGCCCTGCCCACCTATGTTACCCCCACCGGACCTCCACCCAGTGGGGAATGAGACTACGGGAGGGTTGACAACTCACCCCCACCACCCCCAGGAGAGGAGAGCAGCCCAACAGCATGCTCAGTCTCACTCCTACCACCCCCCGTGCTGGCACCCCGATGATCTGAGGTTGTTCCTGAACCCCGGGTCACCAGTGTAGCGTGAGGTGTGGCATCCAGCGCCTCAATCCTCAGCACCACTGGGCCAGCTACTTCAGAGGGATTTCAACAAAGTGCAGACCTGGTTCTCCCAAAACCAACTAAAACAAAATTCCAGCAAGACAGTTTCAATTATCTTTGGATCTAGCCAAAAATGGGCCAAATCTTAAGACATCTTCACCACCCTCGATGGTTCATCCCTCCCGTCAGTAAATTAATTCAAATATCTAGGGGCCTGGCTGGATTGCAGCCTTGACTTCTTAACTCACATTGATTCCATTTGCTCTAAACTCTGTCTCAAACTAGGTGCCCTCTATCGGCACCAAGATTGCCTCCCTCTGGCTACCAGGTGCGACTTAGTCACCAAAACCATTCTCCCTATTATTGATTATGCGGATATTGTTTATAGCTCTACTCCTGATGCATCTCTAGCCAGACTGGATACCCTACTGAATTCTTTCTGCCTTTTTGCCACACCCCCCACACTCACCATTGTATCCTATACTCCTCTCTCTCCCTTTTGCCCCATCCAACAAGATGACAGATGCATAGCATCTCCTTCATCAGCAAATTCTGATTCGGGACTCTCCCCTCATATGTAAACTCCTATCTCTCTCCAGTTAGCCCTGCCAAATACTCCCTTTGCTCTAGAGATGCCTGTACATTTTCCCTCCCACTCCCTCACTCGTACTCGGGCCAGGCGGCTTTCTCTTACCACCTCCCCACCTCTGGAACCAACTCCCATGGAATTCCCACCATGTCTCTACCATCTCTGCCCTCAAGGCACAGCTCAGGGTCACCCTCACATCCCCATGCACTTGCTCTTCCTCTCATTCAGTCCTTCCCTCTCATCCCTCCAAATCCCCCCTCTCCCAAAAGCTTAGCACCCTAATCAACTTAAGGGACTCACCAGTTCCTTTGACCTGCCTCTCCTTCTTTTGTTTTTCCTTGGTACTTCATCTTTGCCTCCTCTATAACTGCAGAGTACGGTGCCTCTATTTCTTACCTTATTGTTATGATGTGTAATAATTTCAACCGTACTGATAATGTTATGGTTGTTTTACTTTGTACATAAATCAATAATTCTTTAGTAATCAGTACTTAGATGCAATAAATCAGATAGGACTTGAGCAATTGGTAACAGCAAAAACAAGGGAACAAAATACTCTGGATCTGATCTTTACAAATCTGGGGTCAGTAGTAAATAATGTACAGACTAGTTCCCCATTAGGCAATAGTGACCATCAGATAGTTTTTTTCCAAGTAAAAGAAAAAGGCAAAGAAATAAGGGAGGGTAAGTCTACAGTCCTAAGTCTTTAGTAATCAGTACTTAGATGCAATAAATCAGATAGGACTTGAGCAATTGGTAACAGCAAAAACAAGGGAACAAAATACTCTGGATCTGATCTTTACAAATCTGGGGTCAGTAGTAAATAATGTACAGACTAGTTCCCCATTAGGCAATAGTGACCATCAGATAGTTTTTTTCCAAGTAAAAGAAAAAGGCAAAGAAATAAGGGAGGGTAAGTCTACAGTCCTAAATTTTAACAAAGCGGATTTTACCATCATGAGGGAAGCTATGGCATCTTGGAAGTGGGAAAAGGAATTTGAAGGACTTTCTACAGATGATACGTGGGAGCTATTTGTAAAGAGGCTGAGATCAACAATAGAAATAGGTATACCCAAATATATAAAATATGAACATACAAGGAGTGCTCCAAAATGGTTATCACCAAAAATAAAGAAATTAATAAACAAAAAGTATAAACTGTATAAAAATGGTAAAAATCACAACAATATACAGGCTTTAAATAAATTATTGAAATATGGTTAAAATGGTCAAATGGGAAATTAAAAGGGCCAAATAGGAATATGAATACAAACTTGCAACACAAGTCAAAGGAAACTATAAGGCTTTCTATTCATATATAAATAAACAAAAAAATAATAACACCATTGAACCTTTTAAGAATGCACAAGGGGATATATTAAATAATAAAGAAGCTGCAGAAACTCAAAACAAATACTTTTGTTCAGTTTTTAACCCAACTACTTCAGATAAGGAAGAAAATAAATTTAGCTCCATACCGGGACATATACAGATTACAGTAAAAAGTGTACTTGATAAACTAAAAATGACAAATAGAAATAAATCACAAGGCCCTGATGAAATTCATCCAAGGGTATTGTATGAACTGGCAGAACAATTAGCTTCACCACTAACTTACATTTTTCAAACTTCTATAGATTTGGGACATGTTCCACAAGGATGGAAGGAGGCATTAGTGATACCTATATTCAAAAGGGGATCAAAATCTGATATACAGAATTACAGGCCAGTCAGCCTAACATCAGTTGTGGGAAAAATCATTGAGTCAATATTAAAAGATTATATAATGGATTTTCTAGATACTAGAAAAATGCAAGGTCCAGTACAACATGGATTTAGGAAAAATAGATCCTGCCAGACAAATTTGTTAGTGTTCTATGAGAAAGTGGGAAAGGCATTGGTTGAGGGAAATAGTGTAGATGTTGTCTTCCTGGATTTTTCCAAAACCTTCGATAAACTCCCTCATCAGGAATTAATAAACACACTTAAAGATTATAATTTTAACAATAATATAGTTAATTGGATTGATGCATGGCTGAAGAAGAGAAGGCAGAGAGTGATAATTAAGGGAGATACATCTGGCTGGGAGGCAGTGACTAGCGGAGTCCCCCAGGGATCAATTTTGGGCCCCTGTCTCTTTAACATCTATATAACTTCATTAACTGTACAAAATGAAAATATATGGGTAACGAAATTTGCAGATGACTGCAGAATTGGAACCATAGTAAATGATCAAAAGAATACAAATGATCTACAGGATGCATTAAATACTATACAAAAGTGGACAAAAGTAAATAAATTAGAATTAAATAGAAAAAAGTGTACTGTTATGCATTTAGGAAAGAGAAATAACAACTCATCTTATAAGATAGACACCACTGAACTAAGAAAAACAACAGAGGAAAGAGACTTAGGGATTATAATTACTTCAGATCTAAAATTTAGTTCCCATTGCGATAAAATAGTGAAGAAAAATAATCAGATACTGAATTGCATATTGAAGCATATTGCCAGTAGAGATAGGCAAGTGATTATGCCCCTCTATAGTGCCCTGGTGAGACCCAACCTGGAGTATTATGCTCAGGTATGGGCTCCATATAAAAAAGGGGATGTTCATAGCTTGGAGCATATTCAGAGAAGGGCTACTAGATCCATTAAAGGGTTAGGAGACATGCCATACTCTGAAAGGTTAAAGGAGCTAAACTTGTTTACTCTGTAGCATAGAAGAACAAGGGGAGATTATTTTAACATACTAACATACTATTTGCCAGCAGATTAGGCCTTACAGTCTATCGAGTCTGCTCGAACTTTAGATCCTTAGTTGGGTGCCGAGACCCTCCCATCCCTTGTGCTCCAGAAACCCGTATCATCCATCCCCACCCCCCCTTGGACAGGCCATCATCTGATACATCCACTTTCTGTGTCTGTCCCATCCTCTCTTGAAGCCCTCAACTGTGGATCTCTGAACTAGCTCACCAGGCAGTGCATTCCAAGGGTCCACCACCCTCTCAGTGAAAAACCTCCTCCTTTTCCCCCCTCACCCTTCCACCTTCCAACTTCAAACCATGCCCTCTGGTGATACCTCCTGCTTTAGTCCAAAGATCCCTCCATGTTTACCCTATTTATTCCTTGAGGTACTTAAGACCTCAATCATGTCCCCCCTGTCTCTCCTCTCCTCCAATGAAAACAGGCAGAGCTCCTTAAGTCTGTCCTCATACGTCAAATCCCCTAGCCCTCGTATCATCTTTGTTGCCCTCCTCTGTACCCTCTCCAGGAGGTGTATGTCCCTCTTCAAGTGTGGTCTCCAGTACTGTACACAGTACTCAAGGTGTGGTCTAACCAGTCCATTGTACAGCGGCAGAATCACTTCTTTGCTTCTAGAGGTGATCCCCCTTATGATGCATCCCAACATCCTGTTTGCCTTGCTAGCCGCTCCCCTGCACTGCTCAGAGTTATTCATACATGCATCCACCATGACCCCTAGGTCTTTTTCTCCTAGTGAGGCCTCCAGCGCCTCCCCTCCCAGGGTATACCTGTGTTTAGGGTTTCCCCGACCAAGATGCAACACCTTGCACTTGGTGATATTGAAATTTAATTTCCATGTGTGAGCCCAGCTTTCCATGGTGTCCAGGTCCCTTGCAGGGCCAACCTCCCTCTTCTCCCTCAACTACTGCTCCCATCTTGGAGTCATCCATGAGACTCATTTCACACCTATACCCTCCCTGATGTCCGATATGTATGCATTAAACAGGATCGGACCCAGGACCGAGCCCTGCGGTACCCCACTACCAACCTCTCTAGGGTTCGAGAGCTCCCCACAGACCACTACTCTCTGAGTGCATCCAGCTAGCCAGTTTTCAATCCATCTGACCATCAAAGGGCCTACTCCTAACCACATCAGTTTCTCCACCAGACCATTGTGGGGGACAGAGTCAAACGCCTTGCTGAAGTCCAAGAATAATACATCCACAGGCTTACCCCGTCCAGTTCTGATGTTACCCATTCATAGAACTCCACAAGGTTGGTTTGACATGATCTACCTGGCACAAACCCATGTTGCCAACTATCCAGACCACCAAACTCCTCCAAGTACACCCCCAATCGTTCCTTTAGTATACTCTCCATTAATCTTCCCACCACTGAGGTCAAACTGATGGGTCTATAGTTACCTGGTACTTCCCTCGACCCCCCTTTATGGATTTGGTACCACATGTGCCTCTCGCCAATCCCTAGGTACCCTCCCTGTCTCAAGTGACCTGCTGAAAAGCTCCGCCAGGGGTGCAGCCAGTATGTCCGCCAATTCCCATAGTACTCGCAGATGAATGCCATCCGCCCAGGAGATTTGTCTTCTTTAGGCCTTGAGGGCTAACCACACCCCTTTTGGCGGAGATAGCATCATCCGTCCCTCCACCTTTACTGGCCTTTTATCTTTACCCAGATGTGACACCCTGGGGTACCTCTCTCTCCCTCTTGCTCCATTTCTGTTGCCCCTGGTCCCACTTACTGACGTTTCTATCCCCTTCATGCCTTGCTTTGTAGATATCCCATCCCCCTCCCTAGTGAACACAGAGGCAAAGTACTCATTAAATACCTCTGCCTGGTCCCTCACCTCTTCCACCCCCCCTCCTTCTGATCTCAATCTGCTGAGATGGCCCTTAGTTTTCTCCACTCCCAATGTACTGAAGAACCCCTTTCCCTCCATGTATCCCCTGTGCCAGCCGCTGCTCTTTACTGGACTTTGCCCTCACCATACGGTGACTTTTCTAGATGCAAGCTGGTACATTTCTTATCCCTATCCCTCTTGTTGTTTTATATTTTGTAGGCCGCCTTCTTTTCTCTGACTGCTACCTGTACCTCACTGACCACCAGCATGGTTTATGTGACCTTGCTCCTCACGCTTCAACTTAGCGAGATCCTGACTGCCTCATGAAGTCCCCTGCTTATGACCTCCCATCTCCTTTCCACACTTGTCATTGAGGTAATCCCCATCAAGTGATCCTTGAGAATATTTCCCATGCCCATAAAGTCTGCCCCCCTGAAGTCCACTGCCAGTGTCCTAGATCTCACCCCCTCCTCCCATGCTTATTTGAAACCAGACAGTATTGTGGTCGCTCCCAGTCAGGGGGTCTTGTACAACCATGTCCCTTACCAGATCCCCATCTGCCAGAACCACATCCAGGACATGCCCCTCCCTTGTGGGCTCCATCACATGCTGTGTTAAGAACACATCCTGGAAGCCATCCAGCAGCCTCTGCTCCTCAACACCACTCCTTCCCCTTTTGGTCCACACTGGGCAATGATGTTGTCCAGCAAACCATCCTCTAGAACATCACTCATCCCGGGGGGCCTATATGCTACACCCAGCTTGACCTTATCTCCTGCTGAGGATCGTAAGGTGACCCATAAGGCCTCCACGTTTCCCTCTGCCTCTTCTACCCAAGCAATTTCTATGTCATCTCTAATGAACATAGCCACTCCACCCCCTCTGCCCTCCTTTCTATCCTTCCTGAGCATAGTGTACCCCCATACGTTTAGGGTCCCAGTCATGGTTTTGTTGGCCGCTTCCGTGACCGCTGCCACATCCATCCTCTCGAACAGCATGGCCTGGAACTCTGGCAACTTATTTCCCAAGCTCCTGGCATTTACTAACACCAACCCCCACCCTTATCCCTGATCCTCTTTGTCGAACCCCACCCAGATCTCTTTATACTCATCCTCCTCTGCTCCTCCTGAAACCTCCATCCCAATCTGTTTCCTCTCCCTTGGGCGTGAAGGCTACTCCCTCATCTGGAGGAGAGGGCTTCTGGTCAGCCCCTCCCTTATCCCTTCCCCCCTCACAAGTTTAAACCCCACCTTTCTTGTATGTAGTCAGCCATCCCCTGTTTAAGGACTTCCTTCCCTAATGGGGTAAGATGAAACCTGTCCTTGGCATATAGTCCCTTATCCTCCCAAACTCCATTCCAGTTCCCTAACACCCCCAACCCACTCTCTTCACCCAACTTCCTGAGCCAGTCATTAACCTCTGTGAGCTTCATTTTTTTCTCCACTGAGGCCTTTGGTACTGGCAATATCTCTGAAAAGGAAATGTTGCATCCATTATCCTGACAGACTCTGGCAAGTTCTTGGAACCTTGCTTGATTTCCAAATGCTATTTCCTCTAGATCATTAGTTCCCAAATGCACCAGGAAACGGTTCCTCCACAATCCCTAACCATTTCATACACCATGAACTTTGCTCTGTGCACTGTCAGCCCAGAGATACTCACTACCTTCACCTGGCTATGCATCCACCCCTGTCCCTCCCACTGGATACCCCTAATCATCGAGTCTCCCAATAACAGAACCTTAACACGCGTCATCCTTATGGTTACCTCCACTATGCCCTCTCAGCCCCTTCCCCTTTATTCATGATCTCAATTTCTGTGGAGTCTTCCTGCCTTATTAGAGACCCTTGTCACCCTCCTTTCTGCCTCCCTTGCTATTTTGCCCACTTAACTCAAACTCCCTCTGAATAGGTGTCCCCTTTAACCCTCTCTTATCCGAACCATTTATCCTGGCCCTGATGGTTTCTCCTCCCCCCCACACCACCATCCTCCCCTTATAATAGTACCCCTGCCTCCAGAGGCTCTCTGTGGGTCCCCTTTAGCTAGGGCCCCATCCTGGTACTGACCCCTGCTGAAGGGGCCTCCTCCCACCTCCTTGTCTCCCAGTTTCTCTCAGTCATGCTCTCCTCTCTCATGTCTGGAATATGTTGCATCTCCCCCATTTGTTTAACATGTATGTTTCCCCTTCTCCCTCTGGGACTATTTCTATCCTTTCCATAGCCAGTCTGTGATGCCCTATGGGTATCAGACTCCCTCCCCCCCTGCCTCTGTATAAGTTTTCTCATTTCCACCAACCCCTTCCTCCCCCTCTAGGTTGCTTAGTAGCTCAAATTTATTGTGACACTCTATGTCAGCTTCCATCAAGTAACCCGAGTTTCCCCTGACTGCACCTCTAAACTGCCCCTCTTCTTCCCCTCTTGCTCTGTTCACCTTAGGAGCTTCCTTCCCACAGTCTGCTGTTTTAGGCTTCCGCACAACAGCCCCTCCTGACTCTTCCCCCTCCACTCTCTTTGTATTCAGAATGTTCACCCCATACGCTTTCCCCTTAGCATCAACTTCCCTATCTAAGGGTCCTCTGTCCCTAATATCCCCCCTCCTGCTTGCTGTAACATAACGTCCTGTAATTTCAGAGCATTGCCCCAGCCTCCCCTCAGCCCCACCCTTCTGCAGCCCATATCCACACCCCTTATCCTTGGACACACCCCCAGCTCCCCCAGCTTACTCCTTAACCAATATACCTCACTCCTCATACAAGATAGCTGTCTACAGAGTGGGCAGCCTCCCTCTCTCCAGGCCCAATTTAGAATTATTGCCATCCCACAGCCTGTGCAGCCTACAACCCTTCCGAAGATGCCTGCCATGGTGGAATATGGCCACCCTGTTTATCCCCTCTGTTTATAATGGCACATCCCCTTTTCTCAGTCCCTTTCCCCTGGAATACAGTTTCTCTCTATACTGACTGTAGTTATTTACAAACCCAATTTCAACCCCACCAATAAAGTTCCAAAGTCTCACAAACACATACAGTCCAGTGTGTGTTCGGTCCCACTAACAGTGTGTGTAAGCAGACAACAAGTACCATTATGATGTCACAGGCCCTCAGCTCCTGTTGCTTCCAATTTCAGTCCTAAAACAGAAATACTCAGCCCTTCAATCCCAACCCCCTGTGGTTTTTCAGTATTTAAGAAAGCCTACAAAACAGGGTGGCTGGGAGGGCTCTTACCAAACACCAGGCAAACAACACATTTAAATTTCCCTCTAATTAACCCTGACAAACAACAGTCCCCAAACCTCCAAAGCTACAATATCACAGCCCAAGTAACAGTTCTAATTCAAGGTAATCATTTTTACCACATAGAGCTAATTTCACTTACAAACTATTCAAATATTTCAGTTAAAACAGAATATAACCCCAGACCTCTGTCCAACCAACCTGCTGCTTTGAGTCCCCAAGTGAACAATGAAGGCCAGGGTAATTCCTGTTTAAAGACAAGGTAATTGCAGATAATGTCCCCTCCCCCTAACACCAGTCAAACAACACATTTAAATTTCCCTCTAATTAACCCTGACAAACAACAGTCCCCAAACCTCCAAAGTTACAATATCACAGCCCAAGCAACAGTTCTAATTCAAGGTAATCATTTTTACCACATAGAGCTAATTTCACTTACAAACTATTCAAATATTTCAGTTAAAACAGAATATAACCCCAGACCTCTGTTCAACTAACCTGCTGCTTTGAGTTCCCAAGTGAACAATGGAGGCCAGGGTAATTCCTGTTTAAAGACAAGGTAATTGCAGCTAATGTCCCCTCCCCCTAACACCAGGCAAACAACACATTTAAATTTCCCTCTAATTAACCCTGACAAACAACAGTCCCCAGACCTCCAAAGTTACAATATCACAGCTCAAGTAACAGTTCTAATTCAAGGTAATCATTTTTACCACATAGAGCTAATTTCACTTACAAACTATTCAAATATTTCAGTTAAAACAGAATATAACCCCAGACCTCTGTCCAACCAACCTGCTGCTTTGAGTTCCCAAGTGAACAATCCAATTTTGTGTTATTTAAGTGCTTACAAGATGATGCTCTATTAGCCGACCTAGGGTTGACCCAAAAAAAATCAAAATATGAACCCAGGGGACATCAGTTTCAATTAACAATTCAAAAATGGCATACTCTTCCGAGAAAGCACTGGTTTTGCCAGAGAGTGGTTCCTGGCTGGAACTCTTTATTGGCAGAAGTGGTTGCCAGTACTAATATGGATATTTTTAAATCTAGATTAGACAAGTATCTTCTTGGTAAATAAAAGACATGATAGATTAATGTTCAATAAATAAAATAAAGGCAAGCTCTATGGACGCAAGTCTAACTAGCTTGAAATTACATATGAACCTATGTCAGTTTGAATATGGATGCACTTAACTGTGTTATACCTGTACCATGCTTGTTCCACACACCCCCATGCTTGTGTATCTTGTTTCCCCGGGTCACACCTGGAGATAAGCATTGGCTCAGTGAGCTTTTCCTGGTTATCAACTTTTAAATAAATGAATAAAAAACAAAATAAATCTGTTGGTCAGGGGTGGAGTTTTTTAATCTTGTTTCTGTTACCACCATAATGTCAGGATTAGTGTGAGAGACCCATGTTTTCAATGCGTATAATTTATTTTGGAGTCTACATACATTGACTAGCATGATTTTCAAACCAGAGACCAAGGCAAATTCAGGTGGAGAAGCTAAGGGAAGTATGGGTCCAGGGTTTAGTTCGATATTCCTTGAGCAAAAGAGAATTAATAGAATAAGTTATTTTAGCGTGTGACACAGGTAAATAAGACCTTTCTTCATGGGGGCAGTACTATCCTTGGGCTCTGGGGGGGGGGTTGTTTTAGTGTGGGATGGTAGTGGCAGGCTGAGGTAGAGGTGAAATGTCCGTAGAAGCACTGCACAGGGAGCTGTGAGGAATGAAGCAACAGTGGAAGACAAGTTGCCCCTTTTGGAGTAGGAATTAAATGGAAAGAATGGATTAGCCAGTATGTATGGGTATGAGGGCAATATCCTGACCTCATTGAAGTTACATAGGAAAGGACAAAATGTGAGCACGATGAGCATTTTGGGAGCATAATATTCAGTAAAGTCGGGGGGGTAACAAACAACACCTTAGTGTGTCACTCAAGCAAGAAGCTAACCAGGTGAACTAAGTTGTTCAGTGTTTAACTGTAGCATATTGTTTTTTTTTCTAGAGAGGGTTTAGGATGTCCAGTGTTGTGGCAGGGAACTTGCTTTGTGGGTTTATCAAACGTAATAATAGCCGCGGGCTTAGCAGCCACTCTCCCAGCTCCCATTCCCGCTAATTAGAAACCTTTAATTATTGCTGGTATGACTTAAACTTTTGGGATCTGAGTGGGGAGGGGTTTAATTACTGATGGAATATTTGCCCCAAGCAGTAATTGTGATTCTAGTAGGCTCTGAATTACTGAAGGCAAACATTTCATGTTGCATCATGTTTTAAACATCTGCAGGTAACCATTATATTGTTTTTTTTTTATTTTGTTTTGTTTATCATTAGAGTTCCCCAATTGTGACAGACACTTGGATATTGTATAGCCTTTTAATTAGCCTGAGTGGGTTTTGAGCTGGGAGGCGGTGCTGTGGGAGTGACCAGGACACTTAGGAGATGTGGTTCAGTGGTTGGCAGACTTGGGAGTTTGTTTCTTTGCGTTGTATTGGGGTTTAGCTGCATTGTACGCTTTAACTTAGAGTTGCCCACACAGAGGTTAACTTTAGGCATCAGGTCAAATAGTGACATCTCTACTGTGCTTAGGTTGAATGTATTGATGAATCCTCCTTTTGTGATGTAGTATTACATCTGACATCACACATCTCGACAAAGCATCAGTGCAACGTGAAACGATGATTGGGTGGGGGTGCTACATTTTGTTATTTTACTTAAATAAAGTTCTGTTGGCTCCTATATTGAAGAGAAGTGTTCTTTGTTTTGGACAAGCAACCAGAACATTTGTATACACACTTTCATAACTCACCCATGACTCTGCTACTTGCAAGTTATAGTTCTCCCAACCCCACACTTGAAGATAAATTGCATATTTTGAGTCAGATCATTGCATATGCCATATCTATCTATCTATCTATCTATCTATCTATCTATCTATCTATCTATCTATCTATCTATCTATCTATCTACCTATCTACTGTGTCTATCCATCTATCTCTTTATCTCTCTCTCTATCTCTCTTTATAAAATGGGTCAGGCATTTTCTATATCCTGATTGGCTAAGAGGTGCCTGTGGCCGTGTTCTTATCAGGGCATATTATGCCAACCGGCACCTCTTCAGCCAGTCAGGACTGACAACAAGACATATCACTGTGCAAAAGTACACTGTAATGGGTAAGCTGGAACCCCTTCCTGCATTCTGCACTGTACAGACTGACCTGCCCCCCCACTCCCACTCTTGCTCTGTAACCAAGTTAAATTTAGTAAAATAAAATATATGAAACACAAGTATGACCTCTGCAAGTTCTTTAAGTAAAAGCCACTCACGATCTTTGCTTCAGATGAGCTGAGCCACCAGGAGATCCACCGAGCAGCCGCACGTGCTGTCCAAAATAAAACCGTCTTTGAAATAAAAGCCGAAACAAACTGGCGCCTCTACCAGTTTTGTTGGCATTACTATCAGACCTGTGCCTCCATTAGCCTTACTGCCATGACCACATTAAACACAGTTTGGGACAAGCTAGATGGCAACCTGTCACAGGAAAAACGCACAATTTTGTGCTTTCAAAATGCACAGTGCTACAGTTTCCTGCAGAGTCTAGTAGAGGACAGGCTCGCTCCCAGATCACTCCTGCTTGTTGCCAGTGAAGGTGGCTCTGTGTACGACATTTCAGGGAGTAAGAAGTTTACCTCCCCCGAAAAAAAATCCAAACAGTATAATAACCATTTTCTGTAGGACTGTATATGTGTGTGTGTGTGTGTGTGTGTGTGTGTGTGTGTGTGTGTGTGTGGAAGGGGGGGAGATGACAGACACGCTCGCTCCTGCTCTGCAAATGTCACTAACAGTGAGAACACAGCTGCAGGAAGAAATTAAATAAATACATAAATATTAACAGTTTTTGTGTGTGTATGGGGGAGACAGATACCATTGCCCAGTAGTGCTTTTGCAATACAAGGACTACTTTTTGTTATTTTCTCTTTAAGTGGTTATATATGTTTTACTACATTTATTTGCAGTTTCATATGAATTTCTTTGATTAAATATTTTACTTGGGGCCAATTTTATAAGCGCAATAAGACACTCCGAGTTGTGGGTTATGGCCTGATAAGAGCACGCCCAGGTGCTAAAGGCACTCGGCGCAAGCACCTTGTGCCTCATGATGCACCTGGGGCATGCTCTTATCAGGCCATAACCCACACCTCGTCGAGTCTTATTGCTGGCATATGATACATGTGTGGTAGTGCATGTACTGTATATTAGAGCTGAACAGAGTGTTCATTGTTAAACCACAATCTTTGCACCCTGTTAATTTTGGTGGCATTCCATGAAATTGCACAACATCTGGTATATGTGGCCCAGGTGGCAAGCTCTCAAGATGTGGGAAAATTTTGTGATGAGTGCTTAACCAGATACCAAGAACCGGAAATCTCAAAAATACATAAAATCCCCATTTTGGGCTGTTTTTCTGCTCTCACCTACAACCAAGGTGGTATGGAATGTTGTTACAAATCTTTCAGGACTAAAGGGGTTTCTGCCAAGGGTGTGCCTTTCAAAGGTTTTGTGAAAAAATATTAATGTGTTTCTGAATTATAAGGTTTTGAAATTTGGCTTCTGGGTATGTTCAGTAGAGTTTTTAAAATAACCCTAATACAAAATAAGAATGTTAATTTTGCAAGCCCTTTTACTTAGGTGAGAAAATGCATTTTATTTTTGTGAGAAATTTTTTTTACTGAGCCTTAATAACTTTGGCATGCTTCAATGAAACTGCATGAAATTCTGCAGGCATGATCAAGGTGCCAAGTTTTTATGGTTTTGCAAGTTTTGTGATGACTGTCTACTGTTATGTGACATAGGAGTATAAAAAAAAAATCCTTTTCTGGCTGGTTTTTTTTTTTGCTTGCTTCAAGAATAAAAAAAAATGTTTTGGAATTTGTTCTGACATTTTCAAGGTAGAAGTGGTTTGGCCCAAGGAGGTGCTTTTCAAAGATTTTGAGAAAAAATTAATTGGTTCTCAAGTTATAAGGTTTTAAAAATTGGCAGCATAGTCTAGAGGTTAGAGTAACAAACTGTAAATGAGCTTGGTACTTCCAGCAGACTTGGGTTTGATTCCCACAACCTCCACTTGCATATTGTGTGACTCTGAGCAAGTCAATTAACTTCCCCAGTGCTCCCAGGTTGCCCTGAAAACAGGCACTTGTGCCTAGTGGGCCTTACCCGGTTACCAAAGAATGAATAAATAAATAACTACAAACAGTTTTAAATCGTGCTCTGAACTATACAGGGTAGAAGTGGCTCTGCCCATGGAGGTGCATTTCAAAGAGTCCATGAAAAAATATTAATCGGTTCTCGAGTTATAAGGTTTTAAAAATGTATCTTCCGAGCATGGGTTTAGTAGGTATAGTACTTTGATGTTAAACCTTAAGAACTTTGGTTCTGTTCAAGAAAACTGCATGAAATGTTTTATGTGCAGTCCATGTGCCAACTTCATAAGACGTGGGAAGTTTCAGGATGGCCTCACAGCTGGATTCTGAGATCTATAAATTTAGAAAGCCTGTAAAAATACTTTGCTTGTTTTCTTGCTCATCCATGGAACAAAAATGGTTTGGAATTTTGTTCCCACATTTTCAGGATAGAAGGGGCTCAGCCAAAGGGTGTGCCTTTTGAAGATTATGTGAATAAAATATCAACCAGTTCTTGAGTTTAAAATTTGACTTCTGAGCATGCTCAGTAGAGTTTTCTGGATAGCTGTCTGGTGCAAACTAAGAATTTATGTTCACAAGCTGATTTCTGTTTAATAAGATTTTTTTTTATGTTCACAATAAAAAACAAGTGTTTGTCAATGCCGAATGTCTGCTTGCTGGCATTGGTAGTGTAGGAGTTAGAGAGATGCATCAGAGGAATGGCAGTGAAGTATTAAATTGAAGCCAACCCCACCACCACTCTGCAGAGACTGACAGGCATTGGGGTGTGCCTTTGGGTTGTCAGGTATAACGGCCATGCCATATCACCCCACCCTACCCTGCAGACACTGACAAGTGTCACAGTGTGCCTTGGAGTCTTTGGGCCTTATGCTCTCCCATTCCATAAGAAATACAGTGAGATGGGTGCAGTATAGGAGAATGGGGTGAACTTTGAGGCCAAAGAGTCCAAGGCACACCTCGATGCCTGTCACTGGCTGCAGGGGTGGGTGGGGTGGAATGGCAGGAGTATTACAGGCGACAATCCCAAGTCACACCCCTGATGCCTGTGAGTCTCTCATAGGTGGGGGCGTTATGGTCAGAAACCCTAACGCCTGAGGCATTCATTGGTATTTTCACCCAAATTTTAAACATGGATTTTTGTGACCCCACCTCATGAACAGTGGCAATATTAGTTCGTTAGTGGAAAGCTGATTTTGCACAGTGACTACGCCATTTGGCACCACTGGTGCGAAAACACATTTCAAACAGGATGTGAAAAATGACAGCTGTACTGTTCATCGGGAGGTGTAAAAAATGGCAATGTTGAAAATCTGAAGTGAAAATATAAAAAAAACTGGTGAAGTTACAAGCGTGCGAAAAAACTGCGCAACGTACATCTGTTATGTAATTAGTTTGGGGATTTTTTACAGCAGATTGTCAACACAGGCAATCTGGGACCTCCACTCATGAAAAGTGTCACTGTGATTTTCTTAATCTGTCCTGAACACTGATTTCCCACAGCGACCACGCATTTCTGCGCCGGAAGTGTGAAAACACATGTTGGACAGGGTGTGAAAAATGACAGCTGTACTGTTCATAAGGAGGTGTGGAAAAATGCCAGTGCTGAAAATCTGGACTGAAAATATTACAAATTCGTGAACTTACAAGGATGGGTGGAAACTGCACAATGCATGCTTGAAACACAGTCATTTTATTAACTTTTGTCACCAGATTGTCAACATAGCCATTTTAAGACCTCTGTTCATGCACAGTGTCACTGTGATTTATTTAATCTGTCCCAAACATTGATTTTGCACATCAACTGCGCCATTGTGCGCTACATGCGCGATAACACATTTTGCGAGAGATGTGAAACATGACAGCTATACTGCTCATAAGGAGGTGTGGTAAAATGTCAATGTTGAAAATCTGGACTGAAAATAGTAAAAATACTTGAAGTTACAAGCATGTGTAGGAACTGTGCAGCACGACGTTCAGAAATAGTCATTTTTGAATAGCTAATTTTCAACATAGGGTTTTGTGGGGCCTACATCATGAACTGTGCCACTGTGGTGTCATTACTTGGTCCCAAAAGTGGTTCCGCACAGTGACCATGAAATCACCTTTTGAGACCCAATAACAAAATGACAGTGACTGGGTTTATGAGGTGGGGCCCCAAAAACCCCATGTTGAAAATTTGGTGAAAATATTCCCAAAAATGGCTGAGATATGCACCAAAGTTGAAAAAAAAATGTATGCCATTATACAGCTCACCGACATTTCTTCAGTTCACGGTCAGCTTTGAAGAGTACAGACATGTTCCCGGTCCACCAAAGATCATTGCGCTGGGCTCCGGAGGTAAGTATGGGGTGAGGTGGGGGTGTGGGGAGGTGGGTGCACAGAGGGAGGGTGTGGGTTGGGGAGGGCAAGCTAGTCAAAGAGGGACCGTTTTTTGTTGATAGTTTTTTTTTTAACAAGATGACGTGGGACTTTTGCCACGCTGGGGTGGGCTCCCAGCATTGCAGCTGGAAGTGTCTTGTGGGGCAGCAGACAGACATTTGCCATGCTGGAGTGGGCTCCTAGCATGGCAGCTGGAAGTGTCTTTGGGGGGCAGCAGATGGACGTTTGCCATGCTGGGGTGGTCTCCCAGCGTGGCACCTGGAAGTGTGTTTGGGGGGAAGTGGGCCAGCAGGGATTGGGCACCCCGTCAGCCATACCGTGTAGGGGGAGGAGCACATGAGCATGCTGGGGTGGGCTCCCAGCATGCGCGTATGTGTTCATGGGGGGGGGAACTGTCTATGACAGTTCAGATGCAGCGCCAATGTAGGCAATTTGCATACTGCTGACAGTGGCAGTGTTTTCCTTACAACTGTACACCACTGCATCTGAATGGCTGTCATAGACAGCTCAGACATTCATTGGCGCGGTGCAACCATGCCTGCAAAAGGGAGCAGGGCATTGGAAGTGGGGGAGGCACACCTACAAAAACTCGTATGGTGGCACTATGTGTCTTGCACATGCGTGCAAGCAAACAAAAATGATGGTCTTGAGTACTGCCTTCTTGTTTTTCTGTTGGGCAAAAAGCTTTTCTAGACACATAAAATGATGCCTTTTCAAAAAACAAACACCTAAGCCTAGGTGTTTGGGACCCATTTAGCATAATTCTGAGGATTATTTGACAAAAAATATCCCAGAAATAAATTTTCTGGGCACCACAAAAATCTTAGGTTGCAAGCTTAGCAAGGGTTGTGATCCTTGTGTCGCAAGCCACGAGCAACCAAGTTCATGATGTTGGATAAAAATGTAAAAAAAAAAAAAGCTTTGAAGAAACTTTGTGTGCAAGGTGCCTTTTGGCCCAACAGGTAGTGCATTGTGATCCCATGCCAGTGAGCTGAGTTGGACGGTGAGTTCAGTGAACCAGCTGGATGGGCTGAGGTTGGGAGGATGGTGCTGCTATCCAGCACCACCCCCAGCCTGGGTAGAGACAGTACAGTGTAGGCCACAACAAGCAACCTTATAGTGAAGCGAAGGCTTCTCTTTGCATAGGGCCCAGAGGCCCTTGCAGTTCTGCAACCATAGCTGCAAGGAAACACAGGACCCCAGGGGCCCTGCACTTCCACAGCCAAAAGGATTATTGGCCCTGTGCATTTGCAGCCAGCCAAGAGTCCCGCACTTCTGCAGCCCACCAGACAGCACCATGAATTATTTGCATCTGTAGCTAAATGGAACTATAGGGCCTAATGGGCTCTGTGCATCCGCAGCTTCCACAAAGGATTCCAATATCACAAAAAGAAGTGAAATTCATTGCGACAAAAGGGCATTAATGAATAGGGTTCTCAAAAAGCCAAGGGAAATGAAAATGTTAGGGTCTGGAGTTTCAAGAGTCTTGGAGAATCAGTGGCATGGTGTTCCTTGGGGTTGGCAACCCTAATGCCAACCCCCTAATCTGAGCAAAGTTACACATGATATCTTGCTTCATGAAAAAAGTTACAACCGATTCTGTTGCCCACATGCGGTGAGCCATACTTCTTTACCTCCAGACAGTATATGACTGTGATGCATGGGCTTGAACCTGTACCATGTGCTTGGGCAGGAGACTAGGGGCTGGAGGAAAGGGGTGGGCATTAGGGTTGACAACCACAAGGAACAAATCAGAGGCACATGGAGTGCATGGGAAGTCTTTGCTGGGCCCACAGGCAATGGATCAGCACAGCCAAATTATGGAAAGTCCTCATCAGGTCTGAGACGCATGCATCAGCACACCAACATTAGAGAAAGTCCCTGCTGGGCCTGCAGCAACAGTGCTGCAGAATGACAAATTCCCACCAGTTCTGAGGGGGAAGGGCTCTGAATGGCACAGCAGGTGGAAGAATGACTTCTCTTCAGTGAGAGGGTTTGACTCTGGTGTTTATGAAGGAGGCCTGATTGGGGTCTGCTGAATGCTACCGTCGGTGGCACTTGAGGAGGCACAGTTAGGACCATTTTAAGTGCTGCTGATGCTGACAATACAGTTGTGGGATGGGGCTGGTGGGAAGGAGTGCACACAGAGGTCAGAGTGAGACATCAGTCTAGAAGTTTCTGATAGCTGCAATGGGAGGCACAAAGTGTGCAGCAGTTTTGCCAACATTTTATTCCAACGTAAAAGGTAGGCCTGCATCAAATAGTTCCTCAGAGTTCCTCTCATTTTTATAAGAATTTACAGAGTAATTACAATAAATGGGTTGTGATGCTGCAGACCTCTGATAAAAATGGAAATCAGGCTGACAGTTAAATAAACCTTCTTTATTAAACCGTCTACAGCTGCTGACACACCAGTGCCCAGCCTCCTATGACACACCGAGACAAAGACAGCTTCCTATTGATATACTTTCATGAAAGAAAATCAAATAAAGAGCAGTCGCTAGAGATGAACAGCATATCACCTCTCTCTCTCTCTCTCTCTCTCTCTCTTCTCTCAACTCTCTCTCTCTCTCTCTCTCTCTCTCCACCTTCAACAAAGGCAAAGCTAGAACAGATTTTATAATGCTGCAATTTTCCCTTTTACCTGATTGTAGCTGTGCAATATTGTAACCATTACTGTACATAATGCAAACACTGGTCTCTTTTTGCATAAAATTCAAGTTCAACGATTTATTTTTATTTCACAATTTATGCCCATTTTATGCCCAATTTAAACCCACCATGCCTAGATCATTCTGCCCCTTCTTAAACTGACAAGGCCATCTCTGGCTGCTACTACCTCTTTGACGGGTCAGTCCCCTGTGACTCTCCAGGCTCTGACTAGTATATAACCAAACTCACCACACCTTGAAATGTTAATAAATAAATAAATAAAATAAATGATGGGGGTGACAAGATCAATGTGGGACTGTTGTTTTATAGTCATCTGTGTATTTCAATTAACTAATTAATTCTGATTTAACAGATATGCAGACAATTACCCCCAGTGGAAGTAAGTCCACATTTAATCAGTCACTTGCATGTGCCCTCCTGTAACAGGTAGGACATATTGTAGCTTCCATATCAAGAACCAGTGACCATGTAGAAGGATATATATAAAGTGACTTGTGATACCAATACCACACCAAATATTATGGGTAACTTCAAATAAGAATTCCACAAAGCTTATTACACAGCTCCATTTACTTCTCAAAGTGCGGTGAACATCTACAGTAGTTACAAATTTTGAATTCTCTCCAGAGCCACTTCTAAGTTAAAGTAGCATTAACTGTTTCAAATGCATCTTAAGCAATCACTGCTAAGTGATTCCTAAGACTGCACAATTTCTATTACAAAATAGTTTAAAAAAAGCCTTTTGAATTTTAACCTGTAAACCAAACATGGTGAGTTCCATCTGCAAAGCTGAGTCACAATATGTCAATAGACTGTACAATTTACATCAAACAATAGCATGTTGAAAATCATTCTCGGTAAATGTTTTAACATCCTAACAGTGGAAACACAGAGTTATAGTTATTTGGAGGCAGTATAGTGCAGTGGTTTAAGGCTCTGAGCTGCGAACCTGGAGACCTGGGTTTGAATCCCACAGCTCCCACTTGCATACTGTGTGACCCTGAACAAGTCACTTAACTTCCTTGTGTTCCCAGGTCACACCTGTAAACAAGCTTTCAGCTTGGTGTGTCTCTCCTGATTAAAAACAAACAAATAGTTTACATTTAATCACAACAGCTTGAATACATATCAAAAATGAAACAAAGTTATGGATTTATGTGATAACGGCGATTGCAGAATAGCGATCGCTGTTAGTCGATTATACATCGGTGAAAATAAATGTTGGCGATGTACTCACTGGCACGCAGCAAAATTGTCAGCCAGGGACTTACGATTTACTTGTTCGAAGGATTCTCAACCCAGGGGGCGATGTTGGGGAGTTGCAAATTGGAAAAAATAACATATTGGGCCAGGTGCAACAAAGGTACCTGTGCCCAGACCTGAACCTAACACCCTATGCAGCCCAGCCCTGAACCAACCCACCACACCACAGGAGCAGCTCAGCAGCTCGCCACGGCACCACCCTTCACAATGCCTCCTTCCCCTCCTGCCCCTCACTGAGCGTGTTCACTCCCCTCACATGCTTATGCATGTAGCGACATCCTGTTGCTATATGTGCAAACCCCCTATCCGGTCATCCTCCCTGCTGGGTCACCCCAAAGACTGATGCCACAACTGAGTCATCGTTTTTGTAGGCACCCAGTCATGGTCACCTATGTCACGGGATACCCAAAGTTATATACACTTAATATGTCATAAAAAGGGTATAAAAAATTCAGGTCACTGTTGTGGCCATTTGGGGTTAGCATACTTAATCTGAAAATCCACTGTGTTTCAAGTTGTTCCAGTCTCCACCCCGATGCATAAATTGGTCTCCATCAAAAAAAATAAAGCTACTTGAATCTTTCTTATGGACAGTTTTAAAATGCTGTTCTACTGTACTATCACACTGGTCATGAAATGTCACTCTCAAATGCTCAAAAATATGTGTCCTTGCTTCCCTTACAGTCATAGGTGCTCTTGCAATAAAAACAGTGCCTGATGTTTATAGATTTTCCTGAAGCAGGGTATATTAGCTTTTTAACCCTCACAGGTTACTTACGGGTATTGCAGACACCACAGCTAAAAAAAGCAGGTCAATTTTTGCCCTGCATCCACCTTAGCTACAAAGTGGTTGCATAAAATTCACATTTAACAATTTAGTTTCATTTCGTGATTCCTTTCAACATTACATCTAGTCAGACCACTCATGTCATGGCTTTTCTGCACATTAAGGCACTGGTCCAGCCTCCTTCCTTCCTGACCAGAACTCAGACCTCCTATAGTACTGTATAAGAATCCCCCTCCCTGGTGACATGGCCCAGCCCAGTCAGGGTAGAACCAGCCCAGTAGCAGACATCCTTTGGCCGGGGTCAAGTGAAGGAGGCAGTGGATCTAGACCCAATGACACTGGTGCAGGGGAATAGCTGGCTTTCAGGTGATCAGACTTTGTTCCATATCACTATAAGCATGGCACCCCCCATGCTGAGTGTCATGCTTATGGCATGTATGGAACAGAACCTGAGCACCTGAAAGCCAGTGGAATGCCCTTCTACATGGACAGGCTGGGTGTTTGTCTTCTTTGCTCTTGTTAGCACGGGATTTTATTTTTTTCACTTCCTAAACATATTTTCCTGAAGTTTACTGAAGTTTTTTTTCACTCAGGAGAGTCTAGTTAGTTCATTAGTCAGTTAGTTGCTTTCAAGACATTTTCATGTGTTGAGTATTGTCTTTTATTCATTTTAGCTGTTAGTAAAGTTAGCATGTTAGTGTTAAGGTGTAGGGTGAAAGAGTTAGGCTGGGGACAAAGTGAGTTAGTTCAGGAGGTAGTTTTATTGTTTTCTGAAGGTTTAGGATTTTACGTTTAGAGGACCTTTTATTTTTCAAACTTAGCGCTGTCTTGGTGGCACTTGTATTCAGAATCCCTGTTGGAAACAAGTACCTCCCCTGACCTTAAGAAATCGCTGCTTGGGAACCACTGGAGAGGGGAACAGTTGCCCATGAAAGGAATCCAGCTGGAAGACCACATAGCAGCCTTCCAGCATACCAACTGTGAAGTGGCTGTGTGGCTTATCGAGGAGCCACAGAAATGGTAACTGGTAAGGATGGAGTTGGGCTCTGCTGTGGACTGTGGGCTGGGTAGTCTTATGCTGAGCTGTGTTTGGGCCATTGGAGCTTGAATTGCAGGCCGCATGTGGAACATAGCAGTAAGCCAGGAGGAGTGTGACCTGGCATAATTTCAATCAGTGGATGTCACCAGGACTGACCTGCTGATGTGAACAGACCCTGAGGATTGTAGCCAATTTTAGCAATATTTCTGTGGCAGACTTCCTTCTGTAAACTTCATCAGCGGGTACTGCATCTCTTTCCATCATTCCTTCAGTGGTGGTGGGAGCAACACTCGTGGACCTTAATGGTGCATTATGTAAATTGGTAGCCTATATCATCTGTTAGAGAGGGTGTTAAGAGCATACCTTCTACTGTGCTTTACATTTCCTTGTTAGCAGCGGTAAAAGCACTGCCATAAACCGGTGATTTTCTGTGACTTTGGACATGAATCTTGGCTAACCTTTATCAGTAAAACTGACTTGTGAACTTGTCCTCTGTACCTAAAAATAGCAAGGATTCTCCTGTTTATTTTGTTTTAATTTAAATTTGAACTAGGGGTTACTGTCTTTTTGAGGTGGTGTGTGAGTTTAGATAGTGTGTGATTGTGGTTTGAGTGTGGGCAGGATGCTATTTTTGTAATTTATTGTGTGTATGTCAGATGCATGTTTACGGAGAGGTTTTTATTTTATATTTTTTTGGATTGATTTTATCACTTAAAGCTGTAGCAGGGATTTTAACTGAGTAGTTAGTTGCTGTATGATGTGTTGGAATTACAGACCCCTCTGCATTACCTATGCAGCATCCCTGCTGTGTGACCTTCACCCCTTTGCCAACCTCCCTCTTCTAGCTACAGAAATGAGACACTGCCGGGAGGTGAGTATCAGTAGGGAGCGAGTTGGTTGGTGGTGGGGCACTGTGGGTACAACAAAGGTTAGTGGTACTAGGGTGGTTAGGAGCAAGAGGTGCCCTGGGGCTAATTGGAACCAGGAGAGAGGCCTGATATGTTTAGTACCTCTCCTCAGGATTCCCACCAGACTGAGTGGGCAGGTAGCCGGTGGGCCTGCAGACTCCATCAGTCACCTTTGGGCTATGCTGTGCAATGCCAGATCGATGAGAAACAAGACCACGATTATGGCAGACTCGATTTCGTCTGTTGACCTGGCTTGCATTACAGAGACCTGGCTGGGTGACAATGCAGAACCAATTTTGGAGGCGTCTGTCCCTGCCAGGTATTGTGTAGTACACTGCCCGAGGAGGGAACACAGGGTGTATGTATGGCCATCTGTTTTAGATCCAGCTTGAACTTTGCTGTGCACCCAGTGGATTCTGCCTCATCTTTTGAATGTGTGGCAGCATGAGGGGGTCCAAGTGCGGGTTGCAGGATTTTCCTTATTTAACGTCCTCCAGGGTGGGGGGGCAGGTGATTTCTTGCAGGAGGCTCTGGACTTTGTCATTGACAGGTTGTTGGACTCACCTAGATGGTTAATTCTGGGGTAATTCAATGCCAGGGCCAATGACGAATAATCACATCATGGACACAGCCTCCTCCAGTTGATGGCATCACTGGGCCTGGTACCAGAAGTTGCTTTTGTGACCCATCACCATGGCCACACCTTGGACTTGATATTCTCATTGGGACTTGAGGTCACAAACCTCAGGACTGATTGGGTCACTTGGTCTGATCATTGCATGGTAGAGTTCTCATTTGGGGCTCCCCGATAGTCCTTCCCCTGTTGAGATGGTCAGCTATTGCCCTTTAAGTGGATTGTCCCCAGAGGGACTTTTGGTGGTAGTAGATTTGTCTGGCGTGAGTACTACATGTGCAGTTTGTGTGGGCCAGGTAGTGGCTGCCAATGGTAAGGCCATCTCTGAAGCAGTTCATGCCATCACACTAGTCCGTATATGACACAGATCTTCTTGCTTGAGACCTCCATGATTTTATGGGGCTCTCAAGGAGACGGAGATCAAGCATCAGAAGTTGGAGTATTGCTGGTGGAGGACCTGGTCCGAGGAGGACAAACTGACCTTGAGAACTCACTATCATGAGTATCAAGGGGCAATTGACCATAAGAAGGTAGAGTTCCTGTCCAGGGAGATTGCCACAGGGAGGAACAGACCAGCTCAGTTCAGCTGTTTTGAACTGTGGACAGACTACTTCGTCCTGTCTGTCTGCAGCCAAAAAAAGCATTTTCGATCACATTTTTTTATGAGTTTGCTCAGTTCTTCTCTGACAGGGTGTCCTCTATCTGGTCCGGGATCTACCTAGTGGGGCAAGATCAGCCCCGTGGTGGGGGGCCTGGTAGAAACATAGGCACTCCTATTCTAGTAGAAGTTCTGGCCAGTGGAGGTGGCTGAGGTTGTTGGGGTGATCTCGAAGCTGCGGTCCCCCTCTTGTGAACAGGACCCAGCCCTGACCCGTCTCCTATTGGGATGCACTAAGACCATTGGTCCAGTGTTCACCAATATGATCTAGTGCTCACTTCTGGAGGGGATCTTTCCTGATGCCTTGAAGGAGACATTGCTGAGGCCCCTTTAGAAGAAACCATCGCTCAACCCTGATGTCCTGGTGAATTATCAACCCATCTCCAACCTCCAGTTTTTAAGGAGTTGTTGAGACAGTAGTGACGCTGCAGCTTGAGGCTCACCTTGTAGCCTTTGACATCTATGAGCCATTCCAGTCCAGTTTCAGGGCTAGCCACAGCACTGAAACAGCATTGGTCAGGGTGCAAAATGACCTCCTTAGGGTGAGAGATAGAGGAGACCAGTCAATTCTCATTCTCCTTGATCTGTCCTCAGCATTTGACATTGTGGACCATATTGTGCTTTTGGATTGCCTTAGAAAGTATTGTGGACTTGCTGGTATGGTTATCAACTGGTTAGAGTCCTATCTCTCGGGCAGGAAGCAATGGGTAGTGATAGAATATTTCTCCTCCTCTCTGAAATTCCTGCCATGTGGAGTTCCTTAAGGTTCAATCTTGTTGCCGATGTTGTTCGTGGTGTACATGCTACCCCTGGGAGAGCTATTTAGATGGTACAGTCTGGGTTTTCATTGCTATGCAGATGATACTCAGCTGTATATATCCTTTACCCCTGGAGCAAATGACACCATGGAAGTGCTAAATAATTGCCTGGCCAAGATCCAGACCTGGATGTACTGTAACTGGCTGAGGCTGAATCCCGTCAAGATGGAGGTGCTGGTGATTGATCCTGGTCACGGGCATGATAGGAATGCCTCCAGGGTGGCAACAGGACTGGTCCTGGGAACCACCCCATTAATGGCATCCTCTAGGGTGAGAAATCTGGGCATCTTCCTTGATGACAGGCTATTACTTAGTGCTCAGGTGTCACCTGTTGTCAAAAGTGGTTTCTACCACTTAAGGAATGTCACCTGGATTAAACCCCTGGTTCTGCCCAAGGACCTTCCCTCACTAGTGCACACACCTTTGTTACATCCAAGCTACTGTAACGCTCTGTACTTTGGAGTCAGTGGAGGGAACCTCCACCCACTGCAGCTGGTGCAGAACGCAGCGGCCAGGTTACTGATGGGCCTGTTTAGGTCTTGTCATGTGACGCCGGTCCTGCGAGATCTGCATTGGCTGCCTGTCAGGTGGAGGTTCATCTTCAGGGTGGGCTTTCTCACCTACAAGGCCCTATATGGCTCAGACCCTGACTAGCTGACAGATCTCCTCACACCTGCCATTCCGGACCACTACCTCTGCTCCTCCACCGGGGGGCCTCCTTGTGGTTCCGAGGGCCAGGCTGAAAACCTCGAGTGACCATGCATTTGAGGTGGCCAGCCCGGTCCTCTGGAACTCGCTTCCCAGATCTTTTAGGGAGGCATTCAAGAGGAATCTGAAAACCTGTCTTTTTCAGAGAAGCATTCCAAGATTAATAGCAGCTGATTTTAAATTGCTTGTTTGTTACTATTGTTTATTTGTATGCTGTTGCTGTTTACCGTGCCTGATCTGATCTTCTTGTAAGGCACCCAGAGCTCCTGAGATTGGGTGCCATATAAATAAAGTTTACTTTACCTTACCTGTCCATGATTCAAGCACATTTGTCCTTCATCACTGCCAGCCAGCATGAACATGCTGCCTCCATAGCCTGCCAGAGCCCCAGCAGTTTGGGGCTGGGAGTTGTGTTGCACCACAAATCTGGGTCTCCTGCATTGGAGCATGTTGTGTTCTGCCAGTGTCAATGCGACAGGCTTGCATTTTACAATTTAAAATCTTCTAATACTCTTTTCATGTGCTTTGTTCAATAAATTGAATTTACAGTATATGGGAGCCTGGTGCACACTGACATTTTTTACTTTGTGTTATTGTTGTAATGCAACCCCTATGTGGTGCTACTCCAAGGGCTACTACCCCTGCCTGTATGGCTATGCACAGGTTGAGGGGCCTGGATTCACTAATAAGGTATCGTCACACTGAGTAATGGTATTGAGAATGTTTGTCTGTTCTGCTATAGCCCTCTGGGAAGCTATAACCACCCACCAACCTTCCTAGTGATCCAGTCCCTGATAGAAACATAGAAACATAGAAGCTGACAGCAGATAAGGACCGCATGGCCCATCCAGTCTGCCCATTTTTTCTACCTTATGAATGTGCCATAGGCCTGTACTCTATCAATGGCCTATCTATTCATACTCATATGTATTGCTCCCTTATGCCTATCCTATGCCTGTTTGAAGCCCTGCACTGTATTCATATCCACCACTTCCTGAGGTAGGCTGTTCCAGCACCAACCACCCTTTTTGTGAAAAGAACTTCCTCACATTACCTCTTAATTGGCCTCCCTCTAATCTCGTACTGTGACCTCTTGCCCTGCTAGTTTTCTTATACCGAAACATGTTAGACTCTTTCACCCTTGCCCCTAAGATGTTTGAATGTTTTGATCATATCACCTCTCTCCCTCCTTTGCTCTAGGGTATACAAATTGAGCTCTGTTAATCTGTCCTCATGTTTTCTGATGGAGTCCCTGCATCATTTTGGTTGCCCTTCTCTGGACTGCCTCCATTTTGTTAATGTCCTTATGCAGGTGCGGCCTCCAGTACTACATGCAGTACTCCAGACGGAGCCTGACCTGTGTCTTGTAAAGAGGGATTATTACCTCCCTCTTATGACTTGTGATACCCCTACTAATACACCCCAACATCCCTCTAGCCTTACCTACTGCTTTAGTGGTCTGCTTGGATGATTTCAGGTCATCTGTAATGATGATGCCCAAGTCTCTATCTTCCCTTGTGATTGCCAGCAACTCCCCTCCCACCATATAGGTGGCTTCAGGGTTTCTCTTCCCTATGTGCCTGATCTTGCACTTATTTGCGTTAAACCCTAGTTGCCACTCTTCCGACCATTTTGCCAGTGTATCCAGATCTCTTCTCATATTGCCCACCCCATCTGGATCATCTACTCTGTTGTAGATCGTGGTGTCATCTGAAAACAGGCAAATCTTACCCTCCAGTCGATCTGAAATGTCACTGATGAAGATACTGAAGAGGACTGACCCCAGGACTGATCCCTGTGTAACCCCACTTGTGACTTGCACCTCTTCTGACTGTATTCAATTTACCACCACTCTGTTTTCTGCCTGCCAACCAGTGTGTCACCCAGCTGACCAACTTCTGACCCACTCCGAGCCTACCCGGCTTATTAATCAACCTTCTATGTGGAACAGTATTGAAAACTTTGCTGAAGTCAAGGTAGGCGACATCAACTGCACCCCCTTGGTCCACCACTCTGGTTACGCAGTCAAAGAAATCTATGAGATTAGTTTGACAGGACTTTCCTGTTGTAAACCCATGCTGTCTTGCATCCTGTGCTCCTGTGGATTCCAGGTGTTGCACTATCCTTTCCTTAAGGAGTGCCTCCATACTCTTGCCCACTACTGAGGTAAGACTGACTGGTCTGTAGTTCCCTGCCTTCTCCCTGTTACCACTCTTGTGGAGTGGGATCACATGAGCCATTTTCCAGTCTTCTGGGACCTCTCCTGTGCTCAGAGACTCACTAAACAGATCTAGTAATGGCTCTGCTAGTACCACCTTTAGCTCCTTTAGTACCCTGGGATGTATGCCATCAGGTCCTATTGCCTTGTCCACCCTGAGCTTACCGAGCTCTTGTAGGACACTTTCTTTTATGAAGGGACTTGTGCACACCTCCCTCCCCATGTGTCTATGGTGCTGAGCTGTAGGCCCTGCCCTATATTCTCCTCAGTAAATACTGAGCAGAAGTATCTATTTAGGATAGATGTTTTCCCTTGGTCCTCCTCTATGCACTCCCCCTTATCCCCTTTGATCTTAGCAATACCCCCTCTGGACTTTCTCCTTTCACTAATGTATCTATAGAAAGTCTTGTCTCTTTCTTTTACTGTTCGTGCTAGTGTTTCCTCTATTTGGGCCTTTGCCTGCCTTCCCTGCTTCCCTTAAGGAAGTTTGGTATGCCTCCCTATCTTCGTCCCGCTGCATTCCCTTATATTTCCTGGAGGCCAGACTTTTGGCTCTGACCTTTTCTGCTACTATTTTTGAGAACCAAAGTGGTTTCTTCCTTCTTTTGCTCTTGCTCTTGCTCTTCTCTCTAACACAATGGGTTGTTGCGTCAAGTATTGCATCCTTAATGCTTGCCCACTTTGCTTGTATCCCCTCACCTGTATTTCTTCTTGTCAGGGCTAGCTTAACTCTGTTGGCCATCTTGTCAAAGTCAGTTCCTCTGAAGTCCCATATTTTTGCCTTGGAATGGGATGATTTAGTTCTAGTGGCCTAATTGAACAATACCATATGATGGTCACTAGCCCCCAGGTGACCTTCTACCTGGAAATCTGTGATCCGTTCCCCGTTAGCCAGTACTAGATCTAGGATAGCCCTGTCTCTTGTGGGTTGTTGTACCAGTTGTTTGAGGCCCTCCCCTTGCAGGGAATCCACTATGTGTCTAGTTCTGGTGGATGTTCCTGCTGGTATTGACCAATCTGTATCTGGCATGTTGAAGTCTTCATTATCAGAACCTCCCCTTTAGCTGTCATGTTTTGTACATCTTCTAACAGTAATGTGTCTGTGTCCTCCCCCTGGTCTGGAGTCCTGTAGACAACCCTAGTTTGTATGGCTGTCCCATTTCTTGTTTCCAGGGTGACCCACAGTTCTTCTGGCTCCTTATTTGTATTCTGAATTTCTGTAGCGTTGATATTTTCATTGACATAAAGTGTCACCCTCACCCTTTTATGAACCACAGTCTCTTCTGAACAGTACATAGCAAGGTATTGAAGTCTCCCAAGTGTGGTTACTGGTGAACCATGTCTCGCTAATGGTTACTATGTCCAGTTTAGCCTCTGTCATTGTTGCCTGCAGGTCTGTGATCTTGTTTCCCAGACTGCTGGCATTTGTGTACATGATTTTCCATTGGCCAGATTTCTGTGTGTTAGTTGTTGGGCGAGGTCCGGCATTTTCCCTGCACATCGTATGGGGAGCCGGACCTTTTTCCTTACTTGGTGATGTAAATGAACTGCAAACATGCTGAACTCCTGTTTGATCACTAGCTGAGGGGGGAAGGGTGTTCTTCCCATTCAATGTACCAAGTGCTGCACCTCTCTCCCCATTTGTTACATACCTCTCAATTTTTTGTCCCCCAAATGTGGAACATGGCCTCTCAAAATGTGGAACAAATGAGCAAAATGTGGAACACTTAATCAAATCTCTACCTAGAAAGCTCAGAACACTGTTAAAATGTTTGCATTTATCTTCACACACAAGCTGGGCCGGTCGCTTCAAAGAACAACTCTTCATTCCAAATCACAAGTAGTACTGTTAACTCTTCCTTCCTTCCTTCCTTCCTTCCTTCCTTCCTTCCTTCCTTCCTTCCTTTCTTCCTTTCTTTCGCCACAGTTCCAGGCTGGAATTGGACAAGTCTGACTTCTGCAATCAGGCAGTTCTAGGCAGAAGAAAGGTTGCAGGGAGGCAAGGTAGGCCTCTTCCCACTGATTCCCCTACGCTCTTTCTGGGAGCCGCTGCTCGAAAGCTGGAGCTGTTCACACTTCAACCTAACTGATCTACCTCCTCTGGACACACTGGGGATTTTTCTTATAAATCCATAATTTAGGTTGGCTGAGAGAGCTGTCAGTCACAGATAGGGCTCCCCCTCCAGGTTAATTTGGCACCAACCTAAAATCTACAATACTACAGATTTTCCTTCTCACAGAACACTGCGGTTCAGATCCATTTTAGGTCCCCAGGTTCTATTGGTCCAATTACGGGAAGTCCCTGACCTAACATGGTCAAATATAATGGTACATAAACAGTGAACAAGTATAGTTTGCATACAAGCTCCCTCTGCACTATTATCGACTGCAGAGTGGAGCATAGCAGAGCAGTGTCTGGCTGGTCATAAGCCCTAAATCACTTGGACCCAGCGCAGACCATTCACTTAACACAGACTAGCTAGTCTCTTAAAGGGACAGGCGCGGAGGCTTGATATGTCACTTTCACACAAATAAACAGAATCACACAATAACAGGACACCAGCCTGACAGAAGGCATTGAGGAGCCCAGGAAGACATTAAGTAAACCCCAAATTGGTGGGGGGTTACAGTAGCATTAGTAGCAATACTATAAATTTTTATTTATTTATTTTATTTTTTTATATTTTCTGTTTATCTCCTCCTATCTACCCTCAGTGCCCACTCCTTCAGGCTGCTTATCACCATCCCTTCCCCCTACTCTGGATCTGCCCCTAGAGTGCCTCACCTCCTACTTCCTCCTGCACAGCAGGGTCTGTCCGGAATCGGTGGTCTTGGATGGCCTGGAGCGGTCATCATCTAGGACTACCGAGGGGTATTTTTCAGTTTTTTCTGTGGTTTCTCCTGTCCCAACCCCTGGTACACCAGTGCAAGGATGCAAGCGTCCAAAGAGGAGATGTGCTGACGCATGTCCTTCTCAAGCACCTACAGACATTCCCCCTCCCCAACTCCATTAGATGGAGCCGCCAACGCCTCGAGAGCCCATGTTTCTACCAGCGCTCTCTCAGGGCATCGGGTGCATACTGCACCCCTGGTATCCCACCCCAGAGGGAGGAAAGCATCCATTGGGATGCTCAATCCTCCCTCCCCCTGCCAATCCCTGCCGACCTGAGCTCGTTCCCGAACCCGGGTCGTCAGCGTAGAGCGAGGTGTGGCTTCCAGTGCCTCAACCCTCAGCACCACTGGGCCAGACCAACTTTTATTTTTATACAGGATAAAATACCATTAGGACCAAAGCCCTGTTTACAAGGTCATCCTGTGTAGGGTGATGATTTACATGTAATATGCACTACAGGCAAACAATTACTAAGACTACATTTTTTTTTTTAAATTGAACTCATACAAATAATTCATGAGTAGTACATGTCAATTATGCAAAACTAAAGTTCTCTCATATACTGTGTTGACATCTGATCAAATGTTCATATTAGAGGAAGCCAAGTCCAAAACATTAGGAGCCACCAAAACATTTCTGAGACATAACATTTGTTTAAGGTCTTCTACTTAAAGGGCTGAATTGCTTTCTTGTGTGTGTTACACAACAGGCTGTTCAAAAATAGGCAGTATATACAAACACAGAGAGGAAGAGACAAACAAATCTGGCTGCACTTGTAAATCTGTGCCATGGGAATGCTTTTATTAAGAATCAAAAGGTAAAAACAAACTGGGAAACAAATGTGCTGGCAGGAGGGCGCACAAGCTGCCAGGTCTGTTTTGCAATACAGTACAATGCTTTTTCAGGGGGAGGTTTTTGTAAGTGGCATTCAGTTCTAGTTTTTGTTTCTTTGCAGTATACAAACATAGCTCGGTGCTTCAAACACCTGCTTGGTTTTCTTCAGCGAGCAAATTGGGAAGTGGATCTGGCAATATACATAATTGGAGCCAATAATTAGTTACTGTTTATTTTTTTGAACAAGGTAGTCCCTCTACGGTATTAATCAGTAACAATTTCAGAGTTCTTTAAATTAAAATTAACCCTTGGTGGCTGTTTCCATCCAATGATACAGGATGCAAGATCAAATCCTTGGTCTGTACTGGGTCTTTTTCCCATACCTTTTCAAATGTATGGCTCCATTACTACTATAAATGGTTACAGATCATTGCCAGCAACTAGGATATTTTGCTTATGTTTGCCTTTTAATGCCATTAAATCAATTAAAATCAATTAAAATCTTGCAAAACACTCAAAGTGCTATTTTAGTGCTAAAGACATTTTGAGAGAAAACATAAGATATCCAAAATATGATGTCATATCACTGGTTTCATTTAATTAAGTATTATCAACTTTTCTAATGCATAAACTTATATATGGTTTACACGTGCATCTAATCTATTTTTTACATTTTTTTTACATTATTTGCTTTTTGAACACTTCTGATTTCACATCTTTCACATTACTTTCCCTATTATAATAATAAATTCCCTTACACAATCAGTATTTGCTATCCAAAGGTTAAGGATCACCCCTCAGAGGAGGAAGCAGGAAAGTGGCAGGGGAAGTGCTGTTGGTGTGGAGAGCCATGTGCACCGATGCAAGTAGTCTCGGAAACAAAATTCCAGACCTGGAAGCCATCATGATGGAGGCTAACCTAGATTTAGTGGCCCTTGTGGAGTCATGGTGCAATGAGCACCATGACTGGGACACGGCCATACCAAGTTACTCACTGTTCAGGAAAAACAGGGCAGGGAGGAGGGGAGGAGGGGAGGGGAGGAGGGGCTGTATAATATGTGAGGGTGGGAATCAAGACCATCGAGGTGCAGGGGCCCAAGGAGGAAGAGATGGAGCTGGAGGTGCTCTAGATCATCCTGGAGACAGGCTCTGGGGGCCACTGTCCACACTGAGGTAGTATACAGACCTCCAGCGCAGGAGAGGAGTTGAATAAGGAACTTGGGAAAGCCATTGTCAGAATGGCAGGTAAGGGGGAGGTGCTGCTAGTTGGTGACTTCAATCTGCCAGATGTGGAGTGGAGCCTTCCAGCTGCAGCTTCAGCAAGAAGCAGGGCCATCTTTTACTCATTACAAGGGACTTTTCTTAGGTTAGTCTAGGAATCCACTAGGGATGGGGCTGTGCAGGACCTGGTGCTTTCATACAGGGGCAGCACTGGAGATATCACAGTTGGCATACCCTGAGTACCAGTGATCCCTGTACAGGAACAGAGGCTAGACACATGAAGATGAGGGTCTTGAACTTCAGAAGGATGGATTATAAAGAAATGGGAGACTGTCTCATAAACTGACTCGGGGGGTGAAGAAGAATACACAATGTATCTCAAAGTGCTTTACAAGCAGTGCTAGACTGGTGGTGAAGTGACTGAATGTATAGTGACAGCCATATCACACATTAACACCCACACACAGCCTGGACAATTGCATGAACCAGTTTTATGGGAAGGGGAATATTGGCCAAGACATCAGAAATGTCCCCTACTCTTTGCGAAGAATGCCTTGGGTTCTTTTACTTCCACCCGGATGCCCACCAGGATAGCACGAGGATGGGTAGAAGGGACCTTGGTTTAACATTTCATCTGAAGGACAGTACAGCACCCCCCCAATACTGCACTCGGGTGCCAGCATTTTTAGGTATGAGTCCAATCCCGGTGTGGGATGAGAACCCACGGCCTTCTGGTTCAGAGGTGGATGTGCTACCAACTGAGACACACTGACACCTGGCCAGGGAGAGTAGCGCCACAGTGGGGAAAAATAAGGGAGGGCATAAGTAAAGCAACCAGCCTCTGGGTGCAAAAGGAAAAAGAGACCCTTATGGTTCTCTAAGGAAGTGGAAAAGGTGGTGCAGAAAAAAAGGTTGGCATTCAGCAGGTATACGGAAATGCAGATGAAGGAGGAATGGGAGGTATACCAAGTAAATCAGAGGGAAGCAGGCAAGGCAGTGAGTGGAACAAAGGCACAGATAGAGGGAAGGATTACCTTAGGGGTCACTAAAGGGGATAAGACTTTCTTCAGGTACCTAAGTGAGAAGAGGAAAGGAAGGCGAGGGATAGAGAAGACCAAGAGAAAGCGGACATCCTGAACAGGCATATATGCTCAGTCTTCATGGGGGGGGGCACTAGGGAGGGGGAAGGGATGGACACAAGTCCATGTTCAGAGGAAAGAGTCCAGAAGGGACTTGCGGCTCTGAATGTGGACAAGGCTATGTGTCCACATGGGATACACCCAAAGGTACTAAAAGAACTCGATGGAGTTGCTAGCCCCTCCCCCCACTGACAGCACTGTCCAACAGCTCACTGGAAACAGATGTGGTTCTAGAGGACCAGAGAAGAGCTGACTTGGTCCTTCTACATGTAATCCCCCCCAAATGGGAATTACCTGGTCTAGCTTTGGCCCTCTTCCTCTGACGAAATCCCCATCAGTGTCTTTGGGAGAGATATGGACCCTGCTGCCCACAGTATCTTCGTGACTGCAGCTGCTGACGTTCCCAGTGTCTTTGCCCATGTATAGATGGGGGGGGAGGGCCAGTGCCAAATGGTGGTCCCGCACCTCTGGGCACTTTGGGGGATGTTTTGATGGATTGGTGGGGTACGAGAAGCTGGACTGCCAAGAAATGTAAACAAAGAAGGTGGCTTGCACTTTGCTGCACATGTGCGGCCACATAGGAGGATAAAATTAAGGGAGCCACGGCTCCGTTTAGTGTTTTGGCCATTGGTTATTATATAGTGATATCCCTAGCTCCAGGGCAGGCAGCTGAGTCAGGGATCACCATCAGAAACCCACTGGGTTTGGGGGGAATAGTGATGAGCCCTTATAAATGGCTAATAATCAAAAGAAAAAAGGGCGTCAGTGTAGGACTGTCAAATAAACAAATATGGCAGCCTTCATGGGACAGAAATATCAGGGGGCTGCTGGGAAAGGTCATACGGTAACAGATTTTGCCCGGAAGAAAAGCAGCCAATCAGTAGAAGGGTCTGCAGAAGCTATAAATATGATTGTTTGAGTGCTAAAAGGAGGGATTTAGCCTGAGATTTGGAAAGGAGAGCAATGCAGGAAAGACTGAGTGGGCTATCTAGCCCTAGGCCTGCACCTTTACCTCATCTGCCTGTCCTACCCTAGCATACAATAAAAGGCAGAGTGCCTTGGAAGCCTGCTGCAGCCAGAGAGGGAGAAAAGTTTAAGCTTAGCCTCTGAGAGGCAGAGACGCTGGAAGATTGATACAGAAGGAAAGGGAGAGAGAGAGAGAGAAAGAGACTGGGAGTGTGCAGCAGAGTAAGAAACCTGCAGTGTGGGATCAGAGACTGGGAGTAAGCAGCCAGTTGGAAAAGTGTTGCCACCTTGAGCACTTTCTGAGCCATTGTGTCTCCCCCCCCCCCGTGGCAAGTGCTGTTTGAGACTGCATTTTGCTGCAAGCCTGAGAGACTGAGTGTGCTGAGGCTAGAGATGGTGCCAGAGCCCAGCCCCTGTGGTGTATATAGCAGCAAAGTTAGAGTGCTGGGGTTAGAGACTGAGCCAAAGCCCAGCTGCTAACTGTGTTTGTCGAGAGTGTGCAACAGAGGGGTCTAAGGGACCATGCCTACCCTGTCCCTATATTGAAGATGAAGAGGACCAGCGGATGAAGACAGCGAGAGGCCTGCCTGATGAACACTGTCTATAAAGGCCTCAGAGGTGAAGACAGCAAGGCCAAGCAGGTAAAGATCAACATGCTTCAACTCTTCATGTTGCTTCTTATTGCTGCGGTGCACCACCAACCTGATGCCTCTTCGGTACAGTCAAAGCCAGTTAGCTGTAACCCTCCTTTGAACTGCTGAGCTGTAAGTACCCCTGAGCTGCGGCTCTGGGAAGTCTTTATTTAGCAAGCTTAAAATTGGGGGGGGGGTAGATTCTTGGCTGGACTCTGCCAGGAACCTGTGCCCAGGCCTGAAGTAAAGCAAAGTTGTGTTCAAAAGTGTTGTGCCCCAAGGAGGGATCCCTGCGTAGACGTCATAACTGCGGTGAGGTACCCACCCAAAGGACTGTAGAGACAGTGCGGCAATTGCCACTGTAAAATCAGGTGCAGTGAAGGTGGGAGCAGGGGATTGTGTGAGGTGAAATTGTTTCAATTAGTTGTCATGTTAATGTTGCTGTGCTATCTTCCTCCCTTTTTCCCCTTCCCCAAAATAAATACTGTTAATTGTTAATGTTATATTCTGGTACTGCGAATCATTGTAGGAAGGGGAGATTGTTATTGTGGGGAGTTCTTGGGGAAGCTATTGTAAATTTCCTGGGGGGTGGTAACCTGCACTCTGTCCACAGGTATTCCCTGCCATTACCCCAGGTGAAGAGACCACACCATTTCTTTCCTTCGCTTCAAAACCCAGGCTTGGCCCCTTAGAGGTGTGTTCAGGTGAGACCGAGGGCCCTGAAAACAGCCAGGGTGAGTCAAGGGGCTGTTATATACATAAGAGAGGCAACAGGGAGGAGGATAGCAACTGTAGGTCACTCATTCTTACTTTGGTGGTGGGAAAATGAATGAAAATCCTGCTAAAAGAACAACTGTTAGAGTATCTTGAATCCAATGGATTGCAAGACCACAGGCAGCATAGATTCATATGTGGGTGGGGGGAAGTCATGCCAAATGAATCTGGTAGATTTCTTAGACTGGGTGACCAAGGAACTGGATCAGTGGAGGGCAGTGGACGTGGCCTATCTGGACTTTAGCAAGGCCTGCAACACTGTGCTGTGCAGGAGGCTGATAAAGAAATGGAACAGCCTATGGGTAGAATCCTAAGTGGTGAATTGTATTAGAAACTGGTTAGTTGTTAGGAGACAGAGGGTAATGGTTAATGGGACAAAACAGAACAGGTGAACTCTGCAAAATGTGGCAGTACAGAGAAAGAGGCAGCCAGCATGCTATTCACTGCAAAAAGACAGAAACTCTGCACTCATGGAATTCTACCCAAAAATGACAAGCAAAGCTCAAGTAGCCAAATTACTTCTTACCAGCAATGCGAGAATCACTAGCTGAGCCCTAAAGCCCCAGCGCTTCAACCCAGAGTCTTCACCAGGGGGCGAGGTCTAGCTTAGTGAAGGAAACAGGTGCTTTTGTACAGGTGAATAACAAAAAAACAATCACGTGTAAACGATGTAAAAGTACATACAAAAGTAAAAATGTTACAAAAAGCAGTTCATTGCACAAATAGGCATACCTCCCTGATAGGACAGAAATATTAGCTATAAAGGTTCAATCAATTTCAGCTTCAGAAAGTTTATGTAAGTAATTGGGAAAGGTTCCATAAATATATATGGGACCTTTCCCAGTTTCTTAAATAAACTTTCTGAAACTGAAATTAATTGAACCATTACAGCTGCTATTTCATTCTAAAATGGGGGTATGCCTATTTGAGCAGTGAAGTGTTTTTTTCTAACATTTTTTACTTTTCTATGAACTTTTACACTGTTTACACATGACTGGTTGTTTGGCTGTTTTTTTTTTCAATTTCATCTGTATAAAAGCACATGTTTTCTGCACTAAGCTACACCCACCCCCTAAAAAGATAGGACTTAGGTGGTCATTTTCATATTGCTTGTAAGAAATAAATTATTTGGCTACCTCAGCTTTGTTTGTTATTTTTTTGCTGTGTAAACCCCCTACAAATGGGAGTTCCTGAAATATCTTCCTTGAGCTTGCCTAAATGCTCACTGCCAGGCTGGTGTTCTGCATTTTAGCAGTTTAAATGTATTGCCGGAGAGTGCCTGTATAACCTCTGTGTACTGTCTCTTTAAGAGCTGCCTGGATTGCAGTCATAATTAACTTGAGAGGGAGCTCTGTTAGAAGATGTACTTGTTTGCTGATCATTTGTTAGAATAATAATAATATTGCTGTTTGTTCTAACCTGCCTTCTTTGCAGCATGGACAGTTCTATTTGTTTCCATCATCTTGGTCCTGGACTGCAGAATGGGCCAACCAGTACATTTGGGACTCTAAAATGGAGCCTGCCTACAGGGGCTTGGTGGGGTCAAAACTTGTAGGAATTGTAGTTTTGGGCTTTTGGCACCTAAAATAACCTGCAGGGGGAGCCCTTGTTGTGACTGACAGACAGATCAGCCAACCAAACCTTTTGGATCTTGGGGAAAGTCCCACACTGCTTACAGTTTCAGTTAGTTCTGAGTTGAGAAGTGAAGAAGTAACAGCTCGAGATAGTTTGAGCAGCAATCCATAGTGGATTCACATGGTAGAACTGTGGAAAAGCCTGAGTTTGGCCTGCCCATGCCTGCCTGCTGTTCCTGAGAGGGAACTTTTGCTTTTTTCGCACTGAATTCGAATTTGGAGAGCAAATTAAGTCACTGAATTGTGACTAGGCTTTAACCTGAAGAAGACCGAAGATTTTCTGAATGCGATTAGCCTGTCAGGACTTCCAGCTACCTCTGAACTCCCGGGTTGTGCGGAGATTCTGTAATTGCGACCGGAGAGCTATTTGCCTGGTACAGTAGAATTTCCTTACATGTGAATGTGCTGTGTGCTTATAGTGGGTCATGATTTGGTTCCCCACTGTGTGTCTGAACTGCGTTTTGCTTGCTGGAGGCTGTATCCAGCTCCACAGACTGAATCCGTATCCATTTCTGTTTGCCTGGACCCTGCTACATTGGCCCAGCCAGAATACCTGCTACGCAGAGAAAGTCATCAACGAGAGACCGGCCTGGGGATCAGCCCCCTGCTCAACGGCTTGAACAGGAATGATGCCTCGGTGATTCGTGTGGGCCCTGCTTCTCTGGGCACTCCAACTCAACAGCCTGCAGTCTCGATTTCGGCCTGCCTGTGTCCAGTATTGGGTATCGTGAATAAACATCAAGGTAGCTCCCTGGAACAACAGCTAAATCTAAAAGTGTTGTCACCTGATTGTCTTGTTGGCTTTTCTTTCACGAACTGAGCCCTCCAGCTCCAGATTACAAATAGTGCATGTTGTGCATGTTGCTTTCTTCCATCACAGGGCCCAAACCAGCTGCAACGTCCCTGGCTAGCCCACCGTTTTCCTACCTGGGTACCCAGAGTGTGTGACTGTGTAGGGACTCTGAACTGCATGCATAACTGTCTGATTAATATAGCGTTTAAGCAAATCAACTTGATTATGCCCCTCCCTTGTTCAAGTCTCCTGAATAAATCAGATTTAATTTTGTTAGCATTTAACCTGACTGTGGTTCCAGTTTGTGCCAAGAGTATTGTACTGTTGCTATTTGCTGTGCTTAACCTTATTTTACAGGGGATCCCCAGGGTCAAGCTAGAGGAATCAGCCCTGGTAGCAAGTGCAAACAGTGTGGGTAATTGCCTGGTGAATAAGGGTTATTGTGAAAGTAATTATTGTATATTGTTCAGGCCACTAGAAGGGAAAGAGGGGGTTGCAGTGTCCCATAGGGCTATGCCCAGGTTAGCTTGACCACTAACAACCCTGACCTCCAGGTGGAGGCACCCATTTCATTACCCAGGCCCCTTAACCTGTTACTAGCCAAGGAGGCAGGGGTAGTAACTCTTGGGATAGCGCCACCTAGGGGTTACACCATTGGAGGCTTACCACTGGGATTTTGTGTCTTCTAGTGGCCGCATTATGAATTATTGTTAAACATAAATGGCTACCCCGACAGAAGTGTCTGTGCACCAGTTGGTGGGGTAGTGTATGGGGTAAGAGATTGACCCCCATAATACTGTGCTAATACTGGATATTCCTATGGGCATTAGTAAGGACACTGTTGAAGGGGCACTTTCTAAAGTTGAATTTTTGGAAAAAAGCTGTAGTGGTGGGTCGACAGGCTGATTTAACTGCCCAAACTCTCATGGCCTTGGTGGAGTATAGTGACCCCCTGGACAGTTCAAAGGTTCCCCAGACTATCACTCCAGATGGGTTTTCCAGCCGCCTGGAGGGTGATAACCAAAGATAGCAAGGATCCCTTAGAGGATGAGCCCCCACCGTTATCTGAGTCTTTTGAGAAGTTTGCCAAGTTGTTACTGGAGGAGGGCAAAACTGTGGAGAAGTTAAAAAAATTATTCCTGCTACCTGGGACTGTCACTTCCCTACTGTCCTCACATGCCCCAGCACCTGTTCTTTCACCAACTTCTGTACCTGCCTCTGAGCCAGCAAGTAGTCATGGCCCTTACCGCAAGCTCAAGGTATTCTCTGGCATCTGCCCTACTCCTAATGGGGAAGTCGACCTGGAGACCTGGATAGACTCTACTACTCTTGTGGTACAAGACTGGCAATGCTCAGAAGCCAAAAAAAGGGCTCACCTGGGGGAAAGCCTCCAGGGACCCGCCCTATGTACTTTTCGCTCCCTGAGGTCCTCTGACCCTGAAGCCAAAGCCCAAGAGTACGTAGTCGCCCTTGAAAATGTGTTTGGGGGCACCACTAGTGCTGAGGCCTTGAAATGGAAACTTAAACATATTAGATAACAGTCGGGGGAATTGTTATCTGCCTACATGGATCGATTAGAGGGAATCCTACAAACCATTTTTCAGAAAAGAGGCTGGGCCTGTAGTGAAGTGGACCTGGTAAGACTGGATCATATACTCTTCTCTGCCTGGCACTCCAGCTGGGTGTTGCTCAAATTGCAACTGCATCAAAGGAAATCTAGTCCCTTGCCCTTCCATGTGTTGATGAAGGAGGTACGGGAAGTTGAGGAGGATGGCTTTTCAGAGCCCTGCGCAGTCGTAGCTGCTGCAACCCCTGCTCCAGATGCGGGGTCAGTCGCTGATGGCCTGGAATCACCGCAATCACATGACAGAATCCGAGAACTAAATGTCAGCCCCGGGGGGGTCCAGCCCGAGATTGGCTGCTACGGATGCTCTGCCATGGGATGAACTGCTTAGGGAGTTCAGAGAAACTAAAAACAGTTTCTTCATGAAGGCCGCTCCTGTGAGTACAGGCCCCGATCTTTATCTGACTGCATCTGCTATGGGGGTTGGGGTGCACAACCAGGCATCTCCTGTTGACAGCAGCTCAAAAATGTATGTCTTGACTATGGGAGTGAGAGAATTGATGAGATGTCTCCAAATGCTTGCCACACCGCAGAGAGAGGTGGAATCGAGGTTTTCTGTTGGTAGTACCCCCGCCTCAGCTCCCAATGTGATGTCTCGGTCACACCAGACCCCAGAAAGCATATTTTGCCATAATTGTGGGAAGGATGGGCACATGAAGAGAGAATGCCGGTACCCAAAAGACCTAGATAAAGTTGTATACAGACTTTAAGGGGAGCTTCGGAAAGCAATACCATGGCCAAGGAGTGCCGGAAATTACTGCAGTGCAGGATTGAGAAATCCTAACTCAAATTTCTTTGTGGCTAAATCATCTGTCCAGGCCTCTGCTACTGCAACTTCAGACTGGTCCAGAATAGTGGGCCCTTCAATGGAGACTTCTGTGACTATCAATGGTATCCATGCTCGGGCTGTGCTCGATAGCGGGTCGAAAGTGACCATTGTATTCCAGGACTGGTATGACAAACACTTATCTGATGTGCCACTACAATCTCTGGAAGGTTTGCATGTGTGGGGCCTTAGCGACAAGTCTTATCCTTAACTAGGATATGTCCGGCTCTGGTTGTCTTTCCCTGTGACTGTAACTGGTGTAGATGAACAAGTAGAGACATTATTGTATGATGGGATTCCCTTGCTCATTGGAACCAACGCCTATATGTTTGGAAGACTAGTGCAGTTTCATGAAAAACAAGAGAAATGGACTGGGCGGGCACTGAGAAACCCAGCCTTGATAAAGAGAGCCTATGATCTGCAAAAACGGATTACCGAAGCCGACGGAGTTGAGCTGGTGGGGATAGTGTGGAAGAAAGATCCTGATTCTCTGGTACTCCCTCCCAATGCTCAGTACACCATTCAGAGAGAGGTTTGCATTAGAAAGGAAGTGAAAAATAAAATATTAATGTTGGATGCACCAGGTGATGGAAAGCTACCAGAGGGATTATTGGTTAAACCCAGCATTTTCCTGCCCGTGCCCATGCCTATGCATGACGAGTGATGGTCCAGATTTGGAATGTGTCAGATCGGGAGGTCCGGTTGAACAGAGGGCGCACCCTAGCTACAGTACATTGCACAGACACTGCTGTGTTACCCAGCAACAAATACTCTGGTGAAAAGGAAAGAGTGACCCCGTACTTAATCGACTTTGGTGATTCCCTGTTGCCAGCTGAATGGAAGGCTAGAATTAGTAGGAAACTCGCCCAAAGAGACCAAGTGTTTTTGTTAAAATAATGGGATGTGGGGTGTGTCCAGGGTGCAGAGCATCACATGTGCCTGCATGATCACCGGCCATTTCGAGAGCGATCCCGACACCTTGCCCCAGTGGACATAGATGATGTTAGGAGGCACCTACAGGAAATGCTCGCTGATGGCATTATACAAGAATAAAGGAGCCCATATGCCTCTCCCATTGTGGTTGTGCATAAGACGAATGGGTCTGTGAGAATGTGTGTTGATTATCGAACCCCTGAACCGGCAGACCATCCCAGATCAGTACACCATGCCCTGTATACAAGATGCTCTGGATTGCTTGAATGGGAGCAAATGGTTCTCGGTATTGGATCTTCGCAGCGGATATTACCAGATTCCGATAGCCCCAGAGGACCATGAGAAAACAGCCTTCATCTGTCCTTTAGGGTTCTATGAATTCCTGAGAATTTCACGGCGATTTTGGGTGCCCCGGCCACCTTTCAGCTACTGATGGAACATGCGATGGGAGCTATGAACTTGCTGGAATGTCTAGTGTACCTAGATGATGTCGTTGTGTTCAGACGCACATTAGAGGAGCATGAGACCCGACTGTTTAAAGTGCTGGACCAATTGGAAGACTTCGGCTTCAAGCTGTCCATTGACAACTGCCAGTTTTTTCAAACCTCAGTGAAGTATGTGGGGCACATAGTATCTACAGAAGGGATAGAGACAGATCCCAATAAGGTCGAATCACTGACAACTTGGCCCCAGCCCCATAACTTGAAAGAACTACAACGTTTCCTGGGGTTCTGTGGCTACTACCACAGGTTCATAAAACACTATTCCAAGGTGATTCACCCGCTCCTGAATCTCACCTAGGGTTACCCCCCCACCAACCGTAAATACAGGAAAGGGGCTGTCAAAGATCCCAAGAAAGTATACTTCCGAACAGGTGAACCTTTTGGGCCCTGCTGGACACCTGAATGTGAAGCAGCCTTCCACATCATATACCAGCTCACTCATGCCCCCATCCTCGCCTGTGCTGACCCTACCAAGCCATATGTACTGCATATGGATGTTAGTCTGCAGGGCCTCGGAGCTGTGCTGTATCAAGACCATGAGGATGGTTTGAGACCAGTGGCTTTTGCCAGCAGGAGCTTGACCCTGTCAGAACTAAACTATCCTGTGCACAAGCTGGAGTTCCTTGCCCTAAAATGGGCCATTGTTGACCAGTTTCATGAGTACCTCTATGTGGCAAAGATACTGGTGAAGACCGACAATAACCCGTTAACCCATGTACAGACTTCAGCTAAGTTGGATGCCAAGGGACACTGGTGGCACTCTGCTTCATCAACCTATGATTATGTTGTCGAATACAGGCCAGGACTGAACCATATTGATGCTGATGCCCTATCACGAAGGCCAGTCTCCAAGAGTGACTGGGTCAGTGTAGTGGGGCGCAGGTTTATGTGGGCAGTCACAGAAAAAATGTCTCACCAGTTCTTGCAATTTTCTTCAATTTTAATTGTTTTTTCTTTCAAGCATCACTCATATCAGGTAACATCAGAATGGCACAGTAATTTTCTCATTTTTCACTTCAATTTCGATCGCAAACATTAGAGCATCTGGCATCATCTCATTCTTTATAAGTCTTTAGGTGAGACAATATAAAAGCATAAACCTCACACAGGATATTCTGGCAGTTTTAAATCTTCCATTTGGAACATGAATCAAAACAGTTTTTCAAATAACTCCATAGAGCACTTTTCAGCAGCATCTAGAGCACACCTCTAGGCTCACCACAACAGGATTTAAGTCTCCACCTGTTTACACCTCTTTGATGAATCTCACCTCTAGCCATCTGTGCTGACAATCTTCACTACTGAGTCAAAGGTTCACCCTTTTATATCCAACTAGAGTCAGGTGACCTTCAAACTCCACCTTCACTTATATCTTTTAATTACTTTATCTTATATTCTAATCCTTTATTTTATTCCAAAGAGCTTATGTATTTTAAACTCATTTACTAACTTATTCCTCACTCAAAATGAGTTACTTCTGTTCTAAACATTTTAAACTCCTTTTCCCAAACAAAAGCACTACCCCTTCTAACAATATTTAAGAAGGCGTGCATGGCCATCGACTCCTAGAACAAACAAGGACGCTGCAGTTGAAAGCACAACAACTCTAAAGCTCACAAGCCCTGAAAAACCCACGTTTCAAAGCCAAAACAAAACAAAGGGAATTCATCTTCAATAGGTAAGCAGAAATAAATCTCCTTATTTTAAATGTCTAAAGCTTAAAGTTTTTAAAGCGCTAATAAACCTATATGTCCTCACAACAGTGCAATTACTAATTACTAACTCGATGACAGAATCCCTATTTCCCTAATAATGACCAAAAATACCACTTGTGGCCAGCCTTCACTTAATAGTGAGCTGAAACCGCAAAGTAATTAAATTTCAGGGCTCAAAATGCCAAAAGCATGAATCTCTCGCTCTAAGAAAATCTCAGAATACTCAAAATTAAGCAACCTCCACTCCGGAGGATATTCAAGAGCTGTCCCCATAATTTTAAAATAAAGCCATTCCATTTAAACAGTATTAGAAGGCTAAATGCCTTCACAGCCATGCGCATAGTCGCAATGTACTTCTGTTAAAGCAAGCCCAGAACCAAAGTACTAACAGCTGCTAAAACACCCACCTAGCCTAAAACAGCTTTTACAACCATTTAGTCCCCAAACATAATTTCCCACCTAAGTCTCTACCATAACTCTAAATGTAGTAGAAAAGCTACTGCATTTGCTCATGGAGGATCTCCTTTTCTCTTATCCACTCAGTATAATCAGGACAACGAAGTGCCCAGCAGCATCTGGACAGCTATCACGTTGTCCTTAGAAACATCAAACAACACTCCCAAATGAATAGAAAGTGTGAAAAGCTACTCAGGCTGTCAATATTTCTAAATAGTGTTTTCTTTCACATTTATTATTTTACCAGGCTCCCAGTCAAAACACACATGCCTGGCTCCACAAAATATTTAAGACAATCAGGACTACAATTTCAAAAATGAATCCATCCTCCAAACTCCAATATAAAACTAATACTGACAAATCCAGAAACCCGGAATATTAATTTGTGGACTGCCTGACGTCACCTAATCACTGTGACGTGCAGTTTTACCGATCGCTCAAACGCGATCCTAAACCTCCAAATCACCGAGTCCCAACAACAAAGACCCTTTTCCAGGATTAACTCCAAAGTACACTCTAAGGAATTAAACCCTAAAAATCCCAAAATTACTCTCTCCAGCCTCAAAGTTTTATTTAATCTCCTCTCTTAAAGGGGAAACTCCCATATGTGCTAGGAAAAGGAAAAACAATTTTCTAGCCCCATATTTCTAACCTTGGAATTTCAAACCTCACAGAGCCATTCTGTGACAGTCAGGTTATCTGAACCTGACATTCGAGCATGTGCCAAAAGTTTGACAGAGATGAACAGATGTCTGCGGACACAGTGGACTGTCTAGTAGATTGCTTGGGCCCTCCTGATACCTGCATACTGGCTGCCTATTGCCATTTCTCTGCTCTAGATATTAGTGCACTACCTCAACTTGACAATGACAGTATTCAGTGGGCTCAATCCCAAGATCCTATGATTCAACCCGCACTTGATGCCCTGCGTTCGGGGAAAGATGTGTCTAAGTTGCGTTCCCCTGACTTACGAACTGCCCTATTGTTTAAAGAAGGCCCCAGGTTGAAGTTAATCAATTGTTATACAGAGAGACGGTGGATCATAGTGGTCAAGTAGACAAGCAACAATTGGTCCTGCCCACGGCCTTTAAAGATTTGGTACTGAGGTCCCTCCACAATCACATGGGGCATCTCGGTATTGACAGAACTCTTGACCTGGTACAATCTTGATTTTACTGGCCCAAGATGGGGGCCGATGTTGAGCACCATGTAAAGACCTGTAGTCGTTGCCTCCAAAGAAAAGCCCTGCCTCAGAGGGCTGCCCCTCTTGTCAATATCACTACCAGCGCCCCCATGGAACTGATCTGCATAGATTTTTTGTGTTTAGAACCTGATCAACAGAATATTGGCAATGTGTTAGTGGTTAAGGATCATTTCACATGATATGCACAAGCTTTTCCAACTAAAGATCAAAACGCCTCTACCGTGGCCAAGGTGCTAGTGGAAAAATTCTTTGTCCACTATGGTGCCCCCCAGAGGATCCACTCTGACCAAGGTAGAGACTTTGAAAGTAGGCTAATCAAAGACATGCTCTCTCTGTGGGGGGTGCGAAAGGCAAGAACCATCCCTTATCACCCGCAGGGGGAACCTCAACCAGAAGGTTTTAACTGCACCCTTCTTGACATGCTGGGCACCCTCCACCCAAAAGATAAGCATAAGTGGAGCCAGCAGATTAGCACCTTGGTACACACATACAATTGCACCAAAAATGCACTACTGGGTTCTCCCCCTATCGCCTCATGTTTGGGAGTGAGGCCCACCCGCCAGTTGATGTCTGTTTTGGGGTGCCTCCAGGTGGGTTCCGAGCTGAAAACTACCTGCAGTATGTACAGAAACTGAAAGCTCAATTGAACCATGCATATCAACTGGCCCAGACAATGGCCGCTAAAAGAAATCTTGCCAACAAAGAGAGACACGACAAGAAAGTAACGGCTCAAGAGCTACGGCCCGGAGACCGTGTGTTGTTATGCAATTTGGGACTACATGGCAAGAAAAAAATTGCTGGTAGGTGGCACCATCTTCCTCATGTAGTAGTTGAAAAGTTGGATGATCTACCAGTATACAAGGTATGCCCAGAGAATAACTCCAAAGCTGTCAAGACCATGCACCGTAACCACTTGCTGCCTATCGGCCAAGTTATTATTGAAGCTGAGCCAGCAGACATTGCCTCCCCTGGGCTGGTGACTTGTGCTGCTGCAAAAAACAGACAGAGTCAACCTACCCTAGTAGTTACAGAGTTAAGGTTTCCCCCGCAGCAGGCCCAGAATGATAGTGACAGTCAGTCCATCTCTGACGATAGTGAGTGTGACAATGCCTATTACCCCTCCTATGAACTGAGTCAGCTGTTTCAAGGTAACCCTATGACTAATTGTGTGGATGAAGCTGGGCCTTCTGGACTGCCTAACCCCACAGTTTCGTCCTTGGAGCCAATGCTCCGTGAAAGTGAGGTGCAAAGCATTACATCTGAGGTTGTGGACTCTCTGTGTTTTGTGGAACTTTGCGAATTGCCCAAAGAAGGGGCTGATGGTCTGAGTCTCCCTGGTTACTCACCAGAACTTAAACAACAATATGAGAGTGCTGACAGCCCCTCTTCAGTGCCACAAAGCCTAATTGTGCTAGAACCTTCTCTAAATGAACCAAGTGTTGTGGAAACAGAGCCTACAGAGCAAGGAGCTGACAGTGCTCCCAGTTTGGACATTCCCATCCATACAGAGGTACCCCTTACAAGTGACGAAAGCTCCAAAGTTAGTGCTGAAAGTACAGAGACTGTGGCCACTCCCCCCAGAAAGACTGGCCGAGCTGTCAAGCCAGTACTACGCTTTAGTTATGATTCCCCTGGGAGGCCAATGGATTTGCCTCTCAATGTGGTTCACAAAGGGGTTTATGTCTCACCAAGCTCACTGCCCAAATTGAGCTTGACAGCAATTCCAGGTTACTTGTTCTTCCCTCTCACCATGGTGCCCCTGCCCAATCCAGCCCCAAGTTAGCTGATAGGGAAGGGCCCCCTCTTACATTGTTTAATGTACAGGAAGTTATAACATGAATCAGTATTGTGATGTCACAAGTATGTTAATCATAGTGGAATCAGTATTACCTGTATGAAACATACATAAATATTGTCCTTATGGATATAGTATCATGAAGTGTAGTGAATATGTATAGTAAAGTAATAAGTTTACGTTAACTGATGCATGATGGTACAGACTTGATGTGGACGCTAAATTTTCTCCAGGTAGGGAAGGGTGTAACCCCCCTACAAATGGGGGTTCCTGAAAAGTCTTCCTTGCGCTTGCCTAAATACTCACTGCCAGGCTGGTGTTCTGTGTTTTAGCAGTTTAAATGTATTGCCAGAGAGTGCCTGTATAGCGTCTGTGTACTGTCTCTTTTAAAGTTGCCTGGATTGCAGTCATAATTAATCTGAGAGGGAGCTCTGTTAGAAGATGTACTTGTTTGATGATCATTTGTTAGAGTAGTAATAATATTGCTGTTTGTTCTAACCTGCCTTCTTTGCAGCATGGACAGTTCTATTTGTTTCCATCATCTTGGTCCTGGACTGCAGAATGGGCCAGTCAGTACATTTGGGACTCTAAAATGGAGCCTGCCTAAAGGGGCTTGGTGGGGCCAAAACTTGTAGGAATTGTAGTTTTGGGCTTTGGCACCTAAAATAACCTGGCGGGGGTGCCCTTGTTGTGACTGACAGACAGATCAGCCAACCGAACCTTTTGGATTTTGGGAAAAGTCCCACACTGCTTGCAGTTTCAGTTAGAGCTGAGTTGGGAAGTGAAGAAGTAACAGGTCGAGATAGTTCGAGCAGCAATCCATAGTGGATTCGCGTGGGAGAACTGTGGAAAGGCCTGAATTTGGCCTGCTTGCCTGCCTGCTGTTCCTGAGAGGGAACTTGTGCTTTTTTCGGACTGAATCTGAATTTGGAGAGTGAATTAAGCCACTGAATTGTGACCAGGCTTTAACCTGAAGAAGACCGAAGATTTGCTGAATGCAATCAGCCTGTCAGGACTTCCAGCTACCTCTGAACTCCCGGATTGTGCAGTGACTCTGTAAATGCGACCAGAGAGCCATTTGCCTGGTACAGTGGAATTTCCTTACATGTGAATGTGCTGTGTGATTATAGTGGATCATGATTTGGTTCTGAACTGTGTGTCTGAACTGTGTTTGACTTGCTGGAGGCTATATCCAGCTTCACGGACTGAATCCGTATCCATTTCCATTTGACTGGGCCCTGCTACATTGGCCCAGCCAGAATACCTGCTACATAGAGAAAGTCATTGACAAGAGACTGGCCAGGAGATCAGCCCCCTGCTTAATGCCTTGAACATACAGGAACGATCCCTCGGTGATTCGTGTGAGCCCTGCTTCTCTGGGCACTCCAGCTCAACAGCCTGCAGCCTCGATTTCATCCTGCCTGTGTCCAGTATTGGGTATCATGAGTAAACATCGGGGTAGCTCCCTGGAACAACAGCTAAATCTAAAAGTGTTGTCATCTGATTGTCTTGTTACCTTTTCTTTCATGAACTGAGCCCTCTGGCTCCAGATTATAAATAGTGTATGTTGTGCATGTTGCTTTCTTCCATCACAGGGCCCCAACCAGCTGCAACATTCCTGGCTAGCCCACCGTTTTCCTACCTGGGTACCCAGAGTGTGTGACTGCGTAGGGACTCTGAACTGCATGCATAACTGTCTGGTTAATATAGCTTTTAAGCAAATCAACCTGATTACGCCCCTCCCTTGTTCAAGTCCCCTGAATAAATCAGATTTAACTTTGTTTGCATTTAACCTGACGTGGTTCCATTTTGTGCCAAGAGTATTGTACTGTTGCTATTTGCTGTGCTTAACCTTATTTTACAGGGGGTCCCCAGGGTCAAGCTAGAGGAACCAGCCCTGGTGGTAAGTGCAAACAGTGTGGGTAACTGCCTGGTGAATAAGGATCACTGTGAAAGTAATTATTGTATATTGTTCAGGCCACTAGAAGGGAAAGAAGAGGGGGGTTACAGTGTCCCGGAGGACTGTGCCCAGGTTTTCTTGACCACTAACAAACCTGACCTCCGGGTGGAGGCACCCATTTCATTACCCAGGCCCTTTAACCTGCCACTAGACAAGCAGGCAGGGGTAGTAGCCCTTGCGATAGTGCCACCTAGGGGTTACAGTTGAATTCCATGAGTGCAGATTTTCTGTGTTTTGCAGTGGTGGTGATTAACGGCACTCACTCTAATGACGGGAGAGTGACTGGCGGAGTACCACAGAGCTCAGTACTGAGACCAGTCGTCTTCAATGTCTTCAGAGGGGACATTTCAGAAAAACTGGAAGGGAAGGTATGTCTTTTTGCAGATTATACCAAAATCTGCTATGGGGGAGGGGGTGCAGGAGAGGGTAAAAAGAATGCACAGGGATCTTGGGAAATTGAAGGAGTGGCCATAGGCATGGCAGTTGGGGTTCAGTGACAAAGATGCAAAGCCATGTACCTAGTGCATAGGAACCCAAGAACTGAGTGTAGGATGCGGGAGGTATTGATAGTCACTTAGTCACTAAACAGGAGAGGGACCTTCAGTTGTCATATCTGAGGACCTCAAAGTGGCAGGACAGTATGACAAGGCAGTAGGTAGGGCTAGTGGGATGCATACATAAGGGTATCACCAGCAGGAAGAAGGAGGTGATGTTACCACTGTATCGCTCGGCGGTGAGACCCCACCTAGAGTATTGTGTCCAGTTTTTGAGACTGCACCTTAGAAAGGATATAGACAGGGTAGAGGCAGTCAAGAAGAGGGCAACTAAAATGGTGCAGGGGTTGCATGAGAAGCCCTTGAAAGAGAGGCTTAGGGATCTCGACATGTACACCCTGGAAGAGAGGAGAGAGAGTTGACATGATAGAGATCTACAAGTATCTCACGGGGTGAACAGGGTGCAGAAGGGGAGTCTCTTTCATAAGTGAGAAAGAGCACCAGGACCAAGGGGCATGTAATAAAGTTGGAAGGAGGGACGTTCAAGAGAGCTGTGAGGAACTATTTCTTCACTGAAAGGGTGGTAGATGCCTGGAACAGACTGCCAGAAGAAGTGGCGGAGGCTAAAACAGTATGGGGCTTCAAGCATGCATGAGATAGACATAGAGGTATATTATAAAAAAGGCAGAGAGGTTGGAGGGTTGCCTGAGACCAGATAAGGTCTGCGGAGACAGATTAGGCAGGGAACATCTGGGCAGACTGGGTGAACCAAACAGTCCTTTTCTGCCAACAAATTCTATGTTTCCATGTTTCTATTTTTCATTTTTCTACAAGACAGTTAATTTTTCTTAATTCTTCACTGTGCATCATTATACTTTCCTGTACACTGTACTTAAGAGCGAACATCAAGAGAGAAAAAAGTGGGATTTCAAACGAAAGACGTTAAATCTATCTTCTCATTCTGCCTCTTTTGGGTTCTACTGTTCATCAAGTACACCCAACGTGCCTCAACTTGTAACAGTCTTTTTATTCTGTTGCTCCCTTTTTTAACTGGTGGTACATGATCAATGCCCACTGCTTGTAAGCATGTAGGGTCCAAGCTGTTGTTTTCTGTAAAGTGATATCCCAAGGCTTTTTCTGTATTTCTGTTCAGGAGGTATAGCACAACTTATTGAATCTCTTTTTAAATTCTGGACTCTACAACCTACATAAATGAAAGAACCTGAGCTCTAGATTGTGTAGACAACAACGTGGGTGTTACACATTCCTGTCCCACGAGTGTGGAACAGCGAAGGCGTGGAACAGGTGAATAGCATCGTAGGCATCAGCAGAAGGAAGCAGAGAAGCAGAGGTCTCTGCTGGTCAACTAAAGCAAGGAACCTGTTCATTACTGTGTAACAGTCAGTGCTGGGAAGGGAGACATGACCTGTGAGAACAGGTGTGTGACACTATCCAGAGTAAGCGTAAAAAATGGTTGAGGTAAGCAAAAAGGCGGGAATGGGTGAAACACCCTATCTAGGGCAAGGTTAACAGAAGATTAAAGTAATCAAAAAGGTGGTAACTAATAGGTGAAACACCTCATCTAGGATAGGGTTAAAAAAAAGGACTAGAGTAAGCAAAACAAAAATAGGCAAGGTAAACAATATCTATGCTGGGAGTGGTGAAGTGCAGTGGATGTGGGGCAGCAGTTTTCAGGGAGACTTTCTGGAGACTGCAGTGCTGCCCTATCTGCATGCACCTGTCTGGGCTGAGGGTGGCAGTTGCTCATTTCTAGGCTGAGAAGGCTAGGATTTGGGAGGCCTCCTCCCCCACCCAGGGACCACCAAGGCTGCCACTGCTGCCTCAAAGGTTGCCAGCGCAGAGGAGCGGCTGGGCTACGGTGGGCCCATGAGGGTAAGGGTGGTGAGACAGAGGCATGTCACCCAGATACTTCCACTATGCATCTCACATGCTGCTCTGGCAGGGTGGGACTGTCCCGAAGCTCCTGCAATAGTGGCCAGGGAGGATGTGGGGGTCCCATGTATGGGAGGCCTCAAGGTGGGAAGTAGAGGACTCCAGAAGAGGAGGAAAGCCGCTCCTGGTGGGGGAATCCGTTGTTAGGGGGCTAGATTTGGGGAGCGGGAGGGAGGGGAGAGGGAGGTTAGGTGCCTACCCGGCACCACAGCTTAGAGGCATGAGAAGCAGATCCTGGAGATCGCTAGGGCAGCAGGATGGCAGGGATAGCTGGATGTCATTGTCCATCTAGGGACCAATGACCTGGCTAAGTATGAGGTTAGGAGAGTGCAGGAGGAGTTCAGGGAATTGGGGAAGGGTCTTGGGCAGGTAGCACACTCAGTGGCATTTTCTGAGGTATTGCCTGTCTATGACAGAGGGCAGGATAGGGTACTCTGTACCAAGAACTCCAACCAGTGGTTGAAGGATTGGTGCAGAGGAGGGTTTCAGCTACACTGCAGACTAGGTCCCACCTAGAGGGATAAAGGCCTATACTGGAGAGATGGCCTGCATCTGTCTAGGATGGGAACCACAGTCCTCAGATGGACAATTTAAATGCCACTTTGGCAAGCATTTAGACTAGCCAAGGGGTGTGGTGGAAGGAATCAGGGAGACATGAACTGTCCACCCCTACAAGCCGAAGTAGTCAACAGGGAAAACCCTAAGGGAGGGAAATTCCCAAGTGCTTCGAATAGCAGGACAAGCAGAATTGTAGAAATGAGGAGGGGTGGGAATGAAGGCAAAAGAGATAAGGAGAAGAGGAAAAAGGGAAAAAGAGGGACTGACAAGAAGGGTGATAGCAGAATTTGGAAAGCCATGTGCACAAGTGCTTGAAGTCTGGGAAATAAAATCCTGGACCTTGTGGCCATAATAGCAGAGGCTAACCTGGACATCGTCTCCATCACTGAGTCATGGTGCAGTGAGAACCATGACTAGGATATAACCATACCAGGCTATACTCTGTTCAGAAAGGACAAGGAGGGTAAGAAAGGGGGAGGAGTGACTCTTTATGCAAGGGATATCATAAAAGCTACAGAAATATAGAGGGCCCGATTCCAAAAGAGCCCTTAGACCAGTGCAAATTGCGGTGATCTAGGGCTGTTGTGCACTCCAGTTGCATCAGGGACCCAGTGTCCAATTCTGTAAAATTGAGGATGCCTACACCAAAAACCCAGGAGTTGCTGCACTCACAGGCTAGCGCCTAACAATAAGTGCACCTGTGGGACTTGCCACAGAGATCCAGCTGCCCCTCCCCCCCAGTGCAGCAAAGTAACTAATACCAGGGGGGCAGAAGGGGTACAGGGGATGTTGTAGGGGGTGTTGGGGTGAGTGGGTATGCAGGGGGGATGATTGGGCACCCCACCATACCAGCAACCCCACTGGGTGCCCGGTCACCCCCCCGGCATACCCACTAGCGCCTCAACACCCCCCTATTGCATCCCCTGTCCCTTCCGACCCCAGAACCCACATATAGAACCCCCCTATCATTTCCCCACCTTGTGGGGCAATGGTGCAGGGGGCTTAGACCAGCTCCTAGCTGGTCTAACTCTAGCCCCTTGATGCTCCCACGGCTGGGCTTCCTGACTCCCAAAAAAAGGGGATGTTGCAGCCACACCATGGTGCAAGCCCCCTGATGTAGGTCACAAGGGTGGCACAGTGCCCATTTGCTGCAGCAACTTCCCATTCCAATGCAGACCACATTTTGGAATTGGGATTGCTGCAATTTATGACGCAAGGTGCAAATTGTGTCATTGATGTTCGATGCATGCACCTTGCGCCAGACTAGCTGCTTTCAGAATCTGGCCCAGGGAATACAGGGAGGAGCAGAGGTACTGTGAGTTACCCTAGAGACAGAGAACTGAACCACTATTCACACTGGCATAAACTACAGACCTGGGGGGGCAGTGAAGGTACTGGTGGAAGCCATCCAAAAGATGGCTACCAGAAGGGAAGGGCCGCTGGTGGGGGATTTCAATCTGCCAGATGTGGATTGGAGCATCCCAGCTGCAGCTTCAGCTAAGAGTAGACATCCTTGACTCCCTGCAGGTGGTATTCCTCAGGCAACTAATAAGGGAACCTGCTCATGAGGGAGCAGTATTGGACCTGGTACTCACTATTGTGGACAGCTTTGAAGTCATCGAGGTGGGTGACAACCTGTGGTCCAGTAATTCACTGTACAGTGTGGTTCAGCATAACTACTGAGCCAGAATTGAACCACACTAAGGCAAGGGTCTTGGACTTCAGGGAGGGTTGACTTTATAAAGATGGGAGAATACCTCATTGATGCCCTGGACGGGGGGACATGAGTGGAGTGGAGGAACTGTGGGCAGCACTAAAAGTGGCAATAGGGAAGGCAATAAAGCTGTGCGTCAGCCAAGTAAGCTAAAGTAAGAAGAAAAAGAGACCACTATGTTTCTCAAAAGGGGTGGCTGGTAAAGGTAAGGGGAAAAAAGTTAGCATTCAGAAAGTATAAGGAGACATAGAGTGAGGAGGATAGGGAGGTGTATCACGAGATTCAGAGGGAGGCAGAGAAAGCAGTCAGGAGCACAAAGGCACAAGCAGAGGAGAAAATAACACAGGCAGTAAAGAAAGGGGATAAGACATTTTTCAGATATGTAAGCAAAAGGAGAAAAACCAGGGGAAGGATTGTATGGCTAAGGAGGGAAAGGGAGGAGTGTGTGGGGGAGACCAGAAAAAAATAGGCGTCTTAAACAAATATTTTTGTTCAGTGTTCACAGAGGAAGGGGAAGGTGAGGGACCACAGTTAAGTGACAAGAACATCAAAAAAAGTGAGGTGGACACTAATTCATTGACAGAGGAAAGAGAGTCCTGAATGAACTCACAAATCTGAAAGTGGACAAGGCAATGAGGCCAGATGAGATACATCCAAGCATATTGAAGGAGCCCAGAGAGGTGCTGGCTGCACCTCTGACTGTCCTGTTCAACCACTCACTAGAGACAGGAATAGTCCTAGAGGACTGGAGGAGAGCAGATGTAGTCCCACTTCATGAAAGTGGTAGCAGGGAGGAAGCTGGAACTTACAGGCCAGTCAGCCTGACCTCAGTGGTGAGGAAATTAATGGAATCACTGCTGAAGGACAGGACTGTGGAGTATTTTGATACCAGCAACTTACAGGATCAGATGCAGCAGGGATACACTGGGTGAGGTCATGTCAAACAAATTTGATAGATTTATTTTACTGGGTGACCAGGGAAGTAGATCAGGGTGGAGCGGTGGATGTGGCCTACATAGATTTCAGTAAGGCCTTTGACACCGTTCCACATAGGAGACTAATAAACAAGCTGGGCAGTGTGGGAGTGGGGCCAAATGTGGTAAGCTGAGTAAGGAATTGCTTGGGGGATAGGCATCAGAGGGTGGTGGTAAATGGAGTTCACTGCGAGGAAGGGAGGGTGACCAGAGGGTTGCCACAAGGATCAATACTGGGACCGGTCTTCTTTGATGTATTTATTAGTGACATTGCAGAGGGACTAGATGGGAAGGTGTGCCTTTTTGCAGATGACAATAAAATCTGCAATATGGAAGATATTCCGGGGGAGGTGGGAGGAATAGAGATCTAGAAAAGCTTGAGGAGTGGTCAAAAATGTGGCAACTAAGTTTCATTGCAAAGAAGTGCAAAATCATGCACTTAGGGCATAGAAATCCAGGGACAGCGTACAAGGTGGGGACAGTGGTACTGACAACCACCAAAGAAGAAAGAGGTATGGGGTAATCATATATGATGACTTAAAGGTGGCCAAACAGTGTGACAAGGCTGCGGGGAAAGCCAGTGTGATGCTAGGGTGCATAGGGAGGGGTATCACCAGCAGAGAGAGGGAGGGAGGGAGGTGGTGATACCACTGTATAAATCATTGGTGAGACATCACTTGGAGTACTGTATCCAGTTTTGGAGACCACATCTCTGAAAGGACATAGAGCAGAGGTGGTGCAGAGGAGGGCAAAAAAAATGGTCTGCACCAGAGACCATATGAGTAGAGACTAAAGGACCTCAGTATGTGCACCCTGGAGGAAAGAAGGGAAAGGGGGATATGATAGAGATTTTCAAATACCTCACAAGTTTAAATAAGGTACAAGAGGGAAGCATTTTTCAGAAAAAAGATGTTCAAGAACGAGGGGACATGCTATGAAGCTGGAGGGGGGTAGACTCAGGGAAACGTAAGGAAGTATTTCTTCACAGAGAGAGAGTAGTGGATGCCTAAAACAGCCTTCCAGCAGAGGTGGTGGGGCCAAAAGCTGTGGCAGGATTCAAGAACGCATGGGACAGGCATAAGGGAACCTTAATCATTAGGAAAGATAGGGCTAAGCCAGAGATGAAGTAGGTCTACGATATTACAGGAGGTTGGGAAAATAGGCAGACTGGGTGGGCCAAGCGGTCCTTATCTGCCATTAAATTCCATGTTTGTATGAAATGTGTAACTTTTATGATCTTACTTTCATTTCTAGGGTTCTTGAATATCTTGCTCTGTACACAATATTTGCATATATTGCAGTTCTTAAACAGTAACATCTTTTTGGAAGCTTTTTGAACCAAGGGGGATTTTTCAACTTGTATGGCTTGTAATAACTACTGGTGATCATAGCACCAATGTTCAAATCTCTAGAGTAAATAACTCTTGGGAGATTAGAGATCACATTAACAATACTGCTGTTACATTTCAGTACTGTCCAATATTTTTTGATGACACTTCCTATTTTATTGGCCATTCCATTAAACTCAGTGCAGAATGTAACTGGCTGTATGGTATAGAGGAGATTAGTTTTGGATGGTGTGCACTTTCAGTTTGTGGAATACTGCTGGCTGCAGTGGCTGTTTTTTTTTTATACTTTACTACAGTTTAATTGTGCTTTCCCTCTAGGGTCAGATAAAAAAGTTTAATTTTTGGATCCGTTTCAGATGTAAACATTCAATTTAGTTTATTGTTGTTCAAGCAGCTGGTGAGATTTTGAATCCCAGATCTTTCTCCTCTCCACATGCATAGGACATTGTCAATATATCATTTCCAAAGGACAATGTTCTCTGTATGTGGGTTGACATCATTCTCAATTTCTCTTCTTCCTGCTGCCAACTGCAGTTTGGCATACAAGGGTGCCATAGAGGTCCCACAACTGTCCCCTGTGTTTGCAGATATAATTCCTGTTTAAAGGAAGAATAGTTATGGGTTAGGACATACTCTAACTTTTACATTATGAAATCTTTGGGCACGTCCTTTTCCATTTTCTTGAGAAAATGCCTAACTGATGTTAACCCATCTGCACACCATATTGAGGTCACAAAGTCTGAACATCTATAAACACCAAAGCATACCTTTCATCTGACATCAGATTTTTCAGTTTCCCTATGATGGTTACCATATCTCGTAAGTAAGTGGGTGTTTTTACCACTATTTTTCTTTTAAAAATAGGTTCATAGGTTCATAGTATGATCTACAAGTTCAATGGGTGTTAGCCCTTAGTGAACTTGCCACCCAGATTATGGGTGGAACTCATATTTATAATTTCCCATGTATCCATCAAGTCTTTTCTTGAAGGTTGTTATTGTGTCACTTTCAATAATTTCCTGGGGTAAAGTATTCCTTCTATTTATGATTATTTGAGAGAACAATTTTGTCCTTTTTACTGACATATTTTTATCACCTTTTATTTGTTGAGTGTGAGATCTAGTATGTTTAATTTTAGTTTGATTAGTGATACCAATTGTCTCTTTTAAAAATTGATTATTCATGGCTTTGAAAGCCAGATATGTCACCTCGCAGCCTTTTATATTTCATAGAGAACAGACCCAGTTTATTTAATCTTTCATTGTAAATCAGATGCTTCATTCTTTTAACTTTTTTTGTAATTTTCCTCTGGATTGTTTCTATTATTTTCTCATGCCTTATTGTTTGAGGGGAGCAAAACTGATTACAGTATTCCATTTGTGGCCTTACACGACTTTTATATAAGGGAATGATCACTTTTTCATCTCTGCTCTTGATATTATGAAAGATACAACTTAATATTTTATTACACTGTTTGGCCTTATACTTGATATGAGTATTAAAAGATAAATCATTGGAAATGTAAACACCTAAGTCTCTTTCACAAGTTGTTGATTGTATTATGTGTTTGTCAAGTGTATACATGTAGTTTGGATTACTGTATCCAAAATGCATTATTTTGCATTTACTATTATTAAATTTCATTTGGTTTAATGCTGCCCATGAGCTTAGTTGATCAGTATTATCCTGGAACTGTTTACATGAAGTAATGTTGGTAATGACCTAACCTATTTTGCTGTCATCCGCGTATTTACACATTCAGGCTGAAGAGTTAAACTGCATGGAAGATGTAAGTATATTAAAGAAAACAGGGCCCAAAACTGAGCCCAGTGGCACGCCACTCATAACATTACTTGAATCAGATTCATGTCCACAAATCACACCTTTTTGTTTCCTACCATCCAACCATGAAATGATCCAGTTAATAATGTAGGGGTTAATTTCAATTCTGATGAGTTGTTCAACGAGTATTCTGTGGGATACTGTATCGAACGCCTTACTGTAATCCAAGAACAAAACATCCACAGACAGACTGTTATTGATTGTCGCACTTACGGGTTAAAAAACTGTAACAAATTTGTGAGGCAAGATCTATTTTTAATAAAGCCATGTTGCGATATATCTAGTAGAACTTTTAAGTTAATATTGTTAATTATTCTACTCTGTATCACTCCATTAGTTTCCCATTCACAGAAGTGAGACTAATAGGTCTATAGTTATTCGCTATTGATTTATCTCCACCCTTAAATATGGGAGTAACTCTAGTTTCTTTCTATTGTGGTAAAACTTCACCAGTATGTATAGAGATATTAAATAGTTTTACAAAAGGCCCTAGTAATACTGAGACTGTTTCTTTTAGGAATTTTGATGGAATATCATCAGGGCCTGCTGAACCAGTGGGTTTTATTGAACAGATGAGAGATGATACCTCATCTATAGTAAAATCCTCAATTGTTTAAGACTCTAACGGAGATGTTCTTATTAACTTCTCTTTAGGTTTAAATATATTGGTAAAATGTTTGTTAAGTTCAGATGCCATATTTTTCTCCTTTGAAATGGTTCCAGATGATGTTACAATTGGACCAATAGTTTTTTTGACTTCCTTTTAGGGAACCTATATAATTAAAAAACAGCTTTTTGTTGTCCATCTTATTAGTGGCTATTTTGAGCTCAAATGCCTTTTTTGCTTTCCTAATTTGAGATTTGATTTTACTTGTAATAGATTTATAGTTATTTTTTCTTGTTATATCATTATGATTTTTTATTAACTTTTTATACAGTTTATTTTTCCTATTGATTAGTTTTTTTATTCTGTTGTTCCACCATAAGGGTATCCTCTTATTGTTTAGGTATTTTTTCCTGATCGGAACCCATCTAGTTATACATGTTAGGATTTTGTAATTATTAATTTCCCATGTTTTTATAAGATCTAAGCCTTTGAGATCTTTCTCCCAGTCCCAGGATGCGAAGTAATCTCTAATTTCTTTATAATTTACTTTATAAAAATCTTCGACTACAGTAATGCCCTTGGCAATTTGGTTTTTAATGTCAATTTTAAATTAAACTATTTGATGGTCACTATTTTTCAGGGATGATTGGATTTCCAGTGTTGTAATACCTGTTTGTATATCAGTAAGCACTAGGTCAAGTATTTTACTATCTCTGGTGTTTTTTCTTACTAGTTGCTCTAAATTATTGGCAATTGTGAAGTCAGTTAATCTGTTTTTACAAGATCCAGGACCTTCCAATAAATCCCACTTAATAGATGGGAAGTTAAAATCTCCTATAAGTATATAGTCTCCTTAAACCTCTGTATTCTCAAGTTCTGTTAAAAATAGGTGGGCTGCATCAGCAGATAAATTAGGTGAATGATAACATAGTCCTACTGTTATTGTTTTATTATGAATTTTAATTTTAGCCCAGAACATTTTAAGATGTAGTATTTGGCACATTATCTAGTGTGGTAACTGTAAACGTAGCATCAATATAAAGAGCAATCCCTCCTCCTGTTTAGCCTGTTCTGCTTTTATATAATTTAATGTATCCAGGTATTTCGGTATTCCAATCATCATCCTGGAACCAAGTCTCAGTCACCCTGCATATCGCTATTTGGTTGGATGCTTAAAAATCATTGAGCTTGTCAATTTTGTTTCTTAGGCTTCTTGCATTTATTAATGCAAACTTAAGATTTCCCTTTGTAGTAGAATGTGAGGTTTATTGTTTGTTTGTTGTTTAACTGTCTGATTATTTCTTGCTTGGAATGGGGGTAAAGGTACCTTCCTTTCCCCCATTATCTAGTTTAAAGCTACATTGATTTCTTCAAGGAATTTGTTTCCTAGTATTTGACTACCTAATCTATTAAGATGGAGACCATCCCAACAATAGTACCCTTGATGTATATGGAACTCTTCCCAGTGTGTGAGACACCTAATGTTCTACGAGAAACACCATCTCTTAAGCCATGAGTTAATAGATTTTATTTTTCTCATGTGATATTCCATGGCTTTTGGTACTGGTAGAATTTCAAAAAGTATTACTGTACTTTTCATGTCAAATCAGTTTATTAGTTACTGCAACAAAATCCTGCTTTATCTTATGTAGCGATTGAGTTGAGGCATCATTTGTTCCTTCGTGTACAATTACTAATGGGCTTTCTCCTGAGTTTTATAGAACATTGTCTAATCTGGTCGTCAAATCCCCAATTTTTGCTCCCCTATAACATGAGACTGTCCTGTTATTTTTAGCAGGATAGCAAATTGGTCTATCCAGATGCTTTATCATAGAATCCCCTATTACTAGGATTTGTCTAGCATTATTGTTTGTAGTTTCCATTGGAGAACTAATTTGGATTAAGTCACCATTTGTTGTCAAACATGGAACGATTTGCTGCTGCTCAGCTATATTGCAGTCAATGTTTTTATCGTGTTCTGGTATCTGGACCTCACAATTGCTGTTGGAATTTATCTGATCAAGTTTATTTTGTTTGAGCAAGGGGCAAGTTGTATTGGATTCATTTTGGTTATTCACATCATTAGGTATAGAATTCAAGGAATCAAAAAATTACATATCGGAACTGTAAATTGTGTGGCTTTTCAACCTCTTTTTGGGGCTTTAGAGCCTTGTACCAAAAAACAATCATCATCTGAGTTGGATGTGGTATCCTCATCCCTGTGCCTTTTCCTCTGATGGCATGAGCCTTGTACAATCAGTTTTTGTTTTGATGGTGCAGTTAAGCTGGGATCAGAACTAGTACATTGCATTGCTATACTACTATAGGACCTGTCTGTATTAACCCCTACAGAGTCTGAATGAGCTGTTTGGCCAGCTTGATGTCTACTCGCATGTCAGCTTGGCGTTTTTCTAATTCTACTAATCTTTCATTAAACATACCTATGTCATGCTCCAAACTTTTATTGTATTCACATTTGTCACATGTGTATGCTTCTGTTGTCATACATTGCTCTACTATTTGGATGATTGCACAGGATGAGCATTTAACTCCTGTGCGTCCATCTGTTGTAGTCATAAATTCATACTTAATATGGTAACTGTAACAATGTCTAGGATGGATTAAAGTTATATAAAATGTTATTAAGTTAGATACACTATAAACCTACTGTCTATCTGCTGTTGTTACGCTATAGCCTTCGGGTCCAAACTAGCCCATACATGCCAAAATGTGCTAAGTTGTGCATGTCTTTGTGCATGGAAGCGTGTGCTCACCCTGCTTGCTCTGGAGTGCCTGAAATAGTCACCGCTGACCCGAAGTGTAACCAGAGTCACGGTCAGACTAAATTACCACCGATAATCAAATATAGTTCTTTCAGTGACCAGATATCATTAGAAGTGATATAAACTGCTCACAGCTGTTGCACTAACAAAACAGAGCTTACACTAGAAGGTGGGTTTTGAGGTTTGTAGTTCTGGCAGAACTCCTAGAACTACTGCTCACTCTTCCTGCTTCCTGTTTACGTGGAAGCAAGGCTCCAAATGTTCTTAAAAGAACACAGTGTCAAATTACAGCATTAATTCACAGACAAGGAATGTTTCATAAAAAGGAAGCCTTCCTGCATACATACAGCAAATAAAAAAGAAAGCTTCTACCTCACCCGCTCGCTCTGGAGTGTCTGAAACAGTCACCACTGACCCCAGAAGTGTAACTAGGGTCACGGTCAAACTAAATTACCCCCAATAATCAAAAATAGTTCTTTCAGTGTGTAGATGTCACTAGAAGTGATATAAACTGCTCACAGCTGTTGCACTAACAAAACAGAGCTTAAGCTAGAAGGTGGGTTTTGAGGTTTGTAGTTCTGGCAGAACACCTAGAACTACTGCTCACTCTTCCTGCTTCCTGTTTACGTGGAAGCAAGGCTCCAAATGTTCTTAAAAGAACACAGTGTCAAATTACAGCATTAATTCACAGACAAGGAATGTTTCATAAAAAGGAAGCCTTCATGCATGCATACAACAAATAAAAAAGAAAGCTAGTCTAATATTTTGCCCAGATTTTGGCTTAAAGAGCCAATACATGATACGATTGGACATCCTGGGGGTTTCTGTACATCTTTATATATTTTGGCAGTGTTTATTTTTTATTTCAGATTGGGATTAATGCCTTTGAGTCAGAGACTTGTTTACAAAGGTTCCAAGTCCCTCTGCCCCATCTTCTCCACAAGGGCATAATTACTGAACTAACTGGCTGTCCCACTCTCCCAATTTTAACTCCTTCCAGCCCCCCCCATAACTGGGAAATCGGAGTGTCCATTCTCCCTCCATCTCATACCCTTGGACTGTCTGCTATGAGCAGTCTCAAGGCTGATGTTCACAGGACAACACTTAGCTCTCTCAATTGCAAGCGCAGGACCTGGGTTACCTGGTACACGATTGCCCATCTCACTACTCTGCTCCTGCTACTAGCTGGGGATGTAGAACCTAACCCCGGACCTACCCCTTCCACATCACCAGCCCCCCTGGCTCTACCAAAGGGACTGAAAATACTGCACCTAAACTTTTGCAGTATCCTTAATAAAACCCCTGAGCTACAATTATCAGTCCAAACACTGTGCCTGACATCCTGATACTCTCTGAAACTTGGCTCAAACCCCACCACCCGGACTCCACTGTTGCTATCCCTGGATACTCCCTAACTAGGCAAGACTGCATGGGGAAAAAAGGGGGAAGGTATCGCCGTGTTCATTTCTGCCAAGCACCAGTTCACCCCTGTACACATCCCTTCACCCTCCCCTCAAATTGAGTCCCTAACTGTTAAAATCTCACTTCCATACTCCACCCTGATATTCATAGCTGGAGTCTACTGCGCCCCTAATACCCCGACACCTAGCATACTAGAACACCTGGCCAAATTAAAATCCTTCGCCGCAAGAGGAGAGCTATATGTCCTAGGGGACTTCAATCACAACTGGCTTGCAACAGATTGTGCCAAGCTGCGCTCCAAGGTAAACGCCCTGAACCTCGCACAACAAATTTCCCAACCCACTAGGCTGAACCTAAAAACCCTCAACCACTCCCTCCTGGACTTGGCCCTGACCACTCTCCCCCATAGGTCAATAGGAGCAGGCCTACTCCCTGACTCCCTAAGTGATCACCACATGGTCTAAGTGGTCCGTAAAGTGCATAAGCCCCCCAAACCTCCCTCCCAGACCCTGCTAGCCAGGTCTTTCAAGACACTATCTCTCACACCACTCCTAGTGGACCTGGCTGAGGTTGACTGGTCCTTCATCCCTCAGGCCCCCTCGATAGATGCTACACTAGACAGCTTCAAAAACATTTTCCTGAATGTCTGGGACCAACACGTGCCACTAAGAAAAACCAGAGTTAGGGGTTCCCACCTGCCCTAGATATCCGCCAATATCATCTGTCAAAGCCGCTCCAGGGACCTGGCCTGGAAAAAGTACAAAACTACTAGCTCCCACCATAACTCCTGCACCAAGTCGATTCGCCTAGCCAAACAGAAATACTTTGTGTCGGCACTTTGCACTAATCATAACCACCCAGCCCATTTCTGGAAATCCATCAAATCTCTCCTATCCCCGCCTGTTCAACCACCTACTCCGGCACTGTCAATCAGCGGCTTGGCCATCACTGACCCACATGAAGTAGCCACGGCATTCAACATCTTCTTCACCAACAGTGCAGCTTCCCTGGTAAATAGTCTCCCCCCTTCCCCACCCATGATAACTTCCTCTCCTAACCCACAGCCTCCCTCCTCCCACCCTTCCTTCTCCTTCCATCCTGTCTCCCCGGCTGAAGTCACCAAGCACTGTGCAACTAGAAACCCTAACAAGGGCAACTGCCCCTCTGGCTAGACTCAGACTACTACAGCTATCAGCCCCTGCAATAGCGCTCCATTAGCTGACCTGTTCAACCTCTCCTTCTCGGCGTCTACAATACCCACCACCTGGAGCTGGCTACTGTCATCCCTCTGCCTAAGGGGGGTGACCTCGCCTCTCCAAGGAATTACTGCCCCATCTCCCTCCTCCCAACTCTGGCTAAAATACAAGAACAATTTGCCCTTGCTCAGTTCTCCCAACACCTAACAGATTCCGCCGCCTTCACCCCATACCAATCAGGTTTCCAAAAATCACACTCCACCATAACCTCCCTACTAAGAGTAACAAATGATATCCTCTCAGATATGGACAAAGGTCATATCACTTTGGCCATATTTATCGATCTGGCCAAAGCCTTTGATACTGTCTCCCACACTCTCCTTATAGATAAACTAAAGGCTTCCGGCCTCTCCAACCATGCCACTAACTGGTTTCAGGCTTACCTGTGTGGCAGACATCAAGCAGTGAAAATTGGCCCCCACCTATCTGCCCTGCTCCGCATCACTACAAGTGTCCCTCAAGGATCAGTCTTGGGCCCTATCCTATTCTCGGTATTCCTAAATGATCTCCCGCTAGCCTGCTCCCACTCATCCATCCAAATGTACGCGGATGATACAGTATTATACAACACTGGCCCCTCCATGGCAACAGTACATGACCAACTTCAGCAGGATTTCAACGTGGGACAACACTGGCTCATTTCAAACCAGCTGCTCCTAAACGCAAAAAAGACTGTCTCGCTAACTTTTGGCTCGAAGACGCGTCTCTCCCGGCTCACCGGGCGCCCCCCTTTCCAAACCCTGGACCTTTCCCCCTTAAAATCCTGCACCTCATCCCGATATTTAGGTGTTTGGCTCGACCAATACCTAGATTTCTCTACTCATGTGGAATCCCTGCACAAAAAACTGCATCCTAAACTTGGGGCCCTCTACCGCAACAAAGGCTGCCTGTCCACCCAGGTTAGGCATGAACTTGTACAAAAAATGATACTCCCGATTTTTGACTACGGGGATGTGGTCTATGGCGCCGCCTCACCATCAACTCTGGCCAGCCTGGACACCCTTTTTCCTCCTTCTGCCGTTTCATGCTGGAATGTCAAAACTGACACACCGACCTATACAGCTCCTTGGCCTCCCTCACTCTCGGCCCACAGACTAATCCACTGCTCCAGAGTCGCTGCTAAATACTGGTCCCAGTCCCTCCCTCCCTACCTGACTTCATCCTTAACTTCTCTGCTCCCCTCGTCGTACTCACTCCGGCACTCAGATACTAGGCTATTCCAAATCCCTCTCATGCGCACCTCTATGGGTCAGGCAGCACTAAGCTACTGACTGCCAAAACTCTAGAATGACCTCCCAGCAGATATCCGCCACTACTCCAATCATAGACACCTCAACACCTGCCTCCTAGAACATTTCCTCATGGTCTGCTCTTGCTCCCGCCCTGCTCAATAGCAGGCCCAAACTCCTGATGGCCTACTATAGCATTTTATAACTATCCAGCTCTGGCAAGGGATGCTTGGTGCTCGCTCCTTCTCACCTACTCTAGTACTGTAAATCTGTAGCTGTGCTCATTTCATTACTGCAATGGCTATGTCTTTCTGATGGTCTTAGTTTTGGATATATTTTACTTGTCTGCCCTAGCTACCGACTGTATAGGCTCCCTAACAGTCCCTCCTCAATTGTACAGAATTTTTGTGTATTTACTGTTCCTTCCCATATGTCTCCCCCCCGTTTCCCCCCAGGTCGCATCTGGAAACGAGTGGTTCTCTGCTCAGTATGCCTGCCTGGTTAAACTCTTGAATAAATAAATAAATAAATAAATAAATAAATAAATAAATAAATAAGTACAAAAGACAGAACAGACAACACATAGGTTACATAAGGTTACACAGATTACATGGTAATATACATTGCAGATTACAATTTGTCAACATTAATACATATGTTGCAGTGGTCAGACAGTTAATCTTGGACACTCAGGACACAACATAACTGGTATAGGGATCAGTGCAAGAAGGAGAGTGTTGTATACAATACAGGGGTAGACTGAAACATATAACCTTACCAGGGTAAGTGTAAAGTACAGCAAGAGTAACAAGTAGAGGACTTGCTTGGTAGAGTGAAGCAGCCAGAGAAAGGCTTTGTCAGCTTAGGCATAAGAGAATGGGGTTTGGAGGGAGGGAGGAGGAAGTGTGAGCAAAACTGGGGAAGGAAGAGGAGGAGGAGACAGTGGATAAGTGGAGGGAAAATACAAGGTAGGCGGGAGTGTGGAGAGTTGCGAGGGAAGAAGCTGGAAGAAGGAGAGGGAGAGAAGTGGGGAGAGAGCAGTGGTGATGAGGGTAAAGTAGCAGGTTACACTGGTGAACAAAAGGGGGTTAGGATAGGAGCCAGGGAACACTGCTACGGTACATGCAGGAAAGAGTTTATGGTTTGAGAAGGCATTTACAGACATTCTTCTGTGCCAAATGGGCTCATAGGCCTGATTTGAATTGACTAATCTTACTACTTTCAAGCAGGTCCTTAGGGAGTTCATTAAGCCACCTGGGACCACGGAAGGAGAGGGATCTCTGGGCTTGGGATGTTCTCTTAAATGGGACCTCCAGCCCACCCTTGTCCAGATTTTGGGTCCTAATCATAGGTTGTGCAGTTATGAAAAGACTGGATGTTGATCTGGGGTAAGTCCTAACAGGGACTTCTTCACAAGTAGGCACGTCTGGTAAACAATCCGATTGTGTAGAGGGAGCCACCTTGTCTCTTGATAGAGGGTACATGTATGTGTCCAGTTATCCATCCCCAGAACCAGGCAACAGGCATTATTAAGTAGAGTTTTTACCCTTTTGAGGGCAGTGTTGGTGCCAGCCCCATAGATAACAAGGCTGTAGTCTAGGGTGGATAAGACTGAGCAGCTTGTGACCAGTTTCAGGGCTTCTGGGGTCCTAGATGGTGGCGATAGAGGAAACCCAGTTTTGCATTAGCAGTTTTAGCAACATGGTCAACGTGTTCAAAATGATAAGGTGTCATCAAGTTAAACCCTAAGATATTTAAAGGTGCTCACCTGCTCCAGTATGTGTCACCTTTGAGGCTTTGAATCTGCAGAGGCCTGAATTTCTTCTTGTTCTGTTGAACAGAGAAGAACATGCTCTTATTTTTTTTATAGTTGAGCAAAGGTTTGTTGTCAGAGAAGAAAAAAATTACTCACCTTAGTAATGTTGTTTCTTCTAATGGAGTCTTGCTATATTATGACATATGCAGTGAGTCCCAACCTTCGAACTGCTCCGGAGGTGAAAGAGTTAACTTTCCATGCCAGGCATGGAACGCTGAGCTCGAGCTCTGTTGAAACTCTGTCTGTTGTTCTTTAAACTCAAACCGTCAGATCTTTACGAGCTAAACTCACTGAGGTCCTGTGTGGAAGCTGTAAACCTACACTAGCCAACTGGCTACTAAACATAAGAACACATTTTTTTGTCCCAAAATAAAGACTCAAGTCAGGAGACCCAAAAAATGAAAAACACAACACCAAGTCACCCCAAGAAAGGAGGGGTGAAAAACAACAAGGTGGGCACCTACTAAGTGCCAACACTGCACTGCCCACCCACATCCCAAAAACAGAGGTTCTGAGAGGGGCAGGCAGGGAGGTCATAATATAGCAAGACCCCATTAGAAGAAACAACATTACTAAGGTGATAATTTTTCTCCAAACAACATGAAGTCTTGCTATATTATGACATATGCAGACTAAAAGCAGTACTTCCATGGAGGAGGACAGAACCTACTTAGGAAATAGGCTCTAAGCACAGCTGTGCCAAACCGAGCATCACTCCTAGCCTGGATGTCCAGGGAGTAATGCGTGGTGAAAGTGTGAACTGTTTTCCAGGTAGCTGCTTGACATATCTCTAGAATAGGGATGTCCTAGCCGCAGCCAGGAAGCAGCTATTACCTCTGGTAGAGTGAGTCCTCAGGCCTGAGGAGGAACCTTACCCAGTTTTCATAACAAAATTGGATACAAGAGACAATCCACCTGGCAGTGGATCTTTTAGTGGCAGGTTTCCCTTTACTAACCTCACCATAAGTGAGGAACAGTTGGAGGGAGTCAAACCTGTGACCCTTGGTACGCTCTATGTAGTAACTAAGGGCTCTCTTCGCATCTAAGCTGTGCAGCCTCCTCTCGCCAGAGGAGAAATGGTCAGTGAAGTACACTGGAAGAGATATAGATTAAGGTGGAAATCTGAAACCACCTTAGGCAAGAACTTCCTGTTAGTCCTGAGGACCACGTTATCTCTATGAAAGGAGATAAAATCAGGCTCCACTGACAAAGCTTGTAATTCACTTATGCGTCTGACAGAAGTGATGGCTACCAGAAACACAGTCTTCCAAGTCAAGTACTTAAGCTCTGCTGAAGACAAAGGCTCAAAGGGGGGTTGCATAAGCTGAGCAATGCAAACATTAAGATCCCAAGCAGGAGCAGGGTCCCTGAGTGGAGGGTTGGTGTGAAGCAATCCCTTGAAAAACTTGGAGAATACAGGATGAGCTGAAAGAGAAGAGGGTTTACCTGCTGAAATAAAAGCAGACACAGCTGCCAGATGCACTTTTTAGGGTAGCTGGTCTCAGCCCCAAGGTATTTAAGTAGACCATATAATCCAGGACTGTGGGTAAATCAGCAGATTCTGCGGAAATATGCATTCCAGAGCACCATATGGAAAATATCTTCCATTTGGAATTATAAGTAGCCCTGGGGGCAGGTTTCCTAGAAGCCTTCAGGATATCCATTACACCTTAGGAGAGGTGTAGATCAGCAAACTCTAACTCTTCAAGAGCCAGGCCTTGAGATTGAAAGATCTGAGGTTCGGGTACCAAACTCTCCCCTGAGCACAGGTTAACAGGTTGTGATTCCTGGGAAGACACAGGGGAAGATGGACTGCTAAGGACAGTAGGAGTGGATACCAGGGCTGTCTGGCCCAATCTGGAGCAATCAGGATCATCTTGCAGGGTTGAGATCTGATTTTGACTAGCTTTTAAACAGGAGAGGAAGCGGGAAGGCATAGAAAACTTCCTTCCCAATTGAGAACTAAGGCATCCAGAGGGACTGAGCCCAACACTGGAGGCCTGCAGCAAAAAGGGAAGTTGGTGATTGTCTGGGGCTGCAAAAGAACTATCTGCGGGGTGCCCATCTGGCAATATCACCTCCAAGACCAGGGGTCCAGTGACCATTCGTGATGGCCTGGGAAATCCTGCTGAGAGCATCTGCCAGGACATTGTCTTTGCCTGGGAGGTGAACTGCTGTAAGGGAGGTGTTCAGGGAGTAAGCCAGAGACCACAACTTCATTGTTTCGGTGCACAAGGCCATAGACCGAGTGCCCCCTTGCTTGTTGATGTACCACATTGTGGTGGTGTTGTCTGTTCTGACCTGTACAACTTTGTTCTGAACAGATTTGGAAAAAGCTTGAAGTGCTAGAAAAACTGCTCTGAGTTCCAACAGGTTGATGTGGAGCAGTGATTCCTGAAGGGACCACAATCCCTGGGTAGTGAGGTCCCCCAGGAGTGAGACTGAGTGACAGAAGGAACCCCTTGTCTCAGATTGCTCTGATTCTGCCACCACTGTAGGGCCTGGATCAGGGTTTGAGTCACTGGGATCAATTTGGTTAGAGGGTCTTTCCTTTGAGACCAAAAGGCTCTCAAATGGAACTGGATGTCTCTCATCTGAAATCTTGCTCCCTGCACTACTGCTGTAGAAGCAGCCATGTGCCCCAGGAGCTGTAGAAAATGCCTTGCAGGTCGAGAGACCTGCAGGGTGAATGAGGAGGCCAGAGAGACCAGGGTCCTTGCCCTGTCCAAAGGAAGGAAGACTCTGGCTTTCTCTGTGTTCAGCTCTGTGCCTATGAAGGTGAGGAGCTGGACAGGCTCTAGAACTGACTTTGAAAGATTCAGAAGGAAACCTAGAGAGGTGAGCAGTTGCTGAGTTATCTGTAGATGTAACTTGACTTGGTCTGGGGACCAGCCTACTATGAGCCAGTCGTCCAGGTAAGGGAAGATGGCAATTTTTGCCTTCTTAGGGAAGCAACTGCTATTGCCAGGCATTTTGTGAATACCCTTGGAGCAGAGGTGAGGCCAAGGGCATTGCTCTGAACTGATAATGGCCTGAGGGCAGCTCGAACCTGAGTACTTCGATGGGAGCTTCTGATGAGAATATGGAAGTAGGCATCCTTGAGGTCCAGGGATGCTAGCCAGTCCCTGGTCTTAGAGAGGGTAGAATAATTCCCAGAGTCACCATTTTGAATTTTGGTTTTAAAAGGTGCTTGTTTAAATATCTGAGATCCAGGATGGGCCGCCATTCTCCTGTCTTTTTTGGGGTAAGCAAGTACCTGGAGTACAACCCTTTGCCCTGGTGTAGGGGTGGAACCCTTTCCACAGCTCTGAAAGCCAGGAGGGAAGAGACCTCTGCCTCTAGGGCAAGTGCCTCTGGTGGATTTGCAGGTGGAAAGGATCTGCTTCTCATCTTTGGAAACTTTTTGAAGCTGAGAACCAGTCCCAGGCTTACCACTTCCAGGACCCACTTGTCTGATGTCAAAGACTCCCAGTCCTGGACAAAGTAAGCCAGCCTGCCCCTACAGGTAGCTGAGAATCGGCCCAGCAGCCCCCATCAGGGTGCCTGCTTGGCAGGGGCTTTGGGCTGAGGGGTGGAAGCAGGCCTGCTTGTACCCCGTCTGCCTCCCTCTAAAGAACCACCTCTGGGCATAAGCAGAAGAGGAGGCCTGGGCTTGGTAAAGGCCTTGAAAGGCCTGCCCCTGCCCCTGGGAAGCTGCCTTTGAGAGTGGCCTGCCTTTCCTTGGCCTGTGCACTCCCTATAGGTGGTCCCTATACTCATCCATTTTCTTCATGTAATTCTCTGTCTGCTCCCAAACAGAGAATTACCCTAATACAGAAAATCCATGGCCTTAGTCTGGGTATCCTGTGACAGGCTAGTACATCTGAGCCAAGCCATTCTGCGAAGTGCCACAGATGTAGCCATGATTCTTGATGACACATCATTTGAGTCCACTGCAGCATGGAATTGCACCTTGGATGCCTCAATACCATCAGCAGCCACCTGCTCCAGCTCCTTGGCAAGCTGGCCAGGAACCTGTTTTGCTAGAGCCATAACAGTATCCCATCTGGATTTCTGATATCTAGCAACATAAGCCATATAATTTGCCTGTCTGAGTCGTAAGGATGCTGCCATGCACTGTTTCTTTGCCATGGCATCAATCCTCCTGGAGTCCTTGTCCGGGGGGTGTGAAGCCAAGGGAATATTTGCCTTGTCACAGGCTGCAGCCTGCACTACCCCAACATGGCTGCATTGTTGTGTAAGGAACTCTGTATCAGAGCCTGACAATGTGTACCTCTTGTCCATTCTCTTATCCACAGGAGGTATAGTGTGAGGAGTTTTAAAAATTTTAAAAGTCTGTTTCCCAAAAGATTTATGCAAGGGAATAGACAGTCTCCTAGACTCTGGGATATCCATCATTTCCACATAGTCAGGCTCCTCTTGATCATCCACAGCTTCCTCCATAGGGAGCTGGAGGGTTTCAGCCACTTTTTTATAAAACATAAAATGAGAAGGGGACTCAGAAAGCCTAGGAGGAGACACTCCTGAAGGTCTGTCTGGGGAGATGTCTGGGTCAATGGGCACATCCAGACTTTCAAATCCACATTCACTCTCCTCATACTCCTCTTCCCCCTCCTCTGGTTCATAATATTCCTCTAAATCATACTCTTGAACCGGTGGAACCGGCCGAACTGGTACCTGATGGTGCCGGTTCGGTCGGAACCGGGGAAAGCGACTGGACAATTTTAATCGCTTTGGCTATTTCTTCAGTGGTTGGAGAGGAAAGTTTTGGCTCCACACCAGCTGATTTCCTAGTCCTTTTTGCTGGAACTGACTCCTCAGAGTCGGATCTCCTTTTGCCCGAGAAGTCTCGCCCTGGTCAGAGGGCACTCCCTCTGGTTCGGTTGGAACCGAACCAGGCTGGCTATCCGGTTCAGCGGACTTTTTGGCCTCCCTTTCCCTGAGCCTACCAACTCTCTTTTCCAGGGTAGCTGCAGGAAAATTTTTACAAATCTGGCAGTCTGCATTGAGGTGGTCAAACCCCAGACAATAAACACAGGTGGTGTGGGGGTCAACCTTGGCAAAGACTTCCCCACACACACTGCAGTGTTGAAACCCAGTGGGCCCGGTTTTTCTTTTAGGTTTCTCAGACATAGTGTCAGTCCTAACCAAACTTACCCATTTATGGCAATCCGCCAGGTAAGACCCTCTTATCGGTTCCCAACCGTGTCACGGGTCGTGGAAAAAAATGTAATAAAATCCGTTTTTTAGAACCGATAAGAACCGGTAACCACACTCTAAATGACAGATTAAGATATTTTAAACAACCTGATCGGTTCAAACCAAACCCGATAAACCGTTTACAAGTTCCACACAGAACAGAATTAATGTAAAACCTATCTAGTACTCACAAATACCACAGACAGAGTCTGAACTGACCGGTTGCGGTTTAAATTTGGTCGAAAACTGAGAAAAACAATACTGTAACCGACAAAATGAACCGAGCAGAAGGAGAAATCTCCGGAGCGACTGTTCAGTGAGGCGGAGTAAAGAATCTGATGGTTTGAGTTTGAAGAACAACAGACAGAGTTTCAACTGAGCTCGAGCGCAGCGTTCCATGCCTGGCAATGAAAGTTAACTCTTTCACCTCCGGAGCAGTTAGAAGGTTGGGACTCACTGCATATGTCATAATATAGCAAGACTTCATGTTGTTTGAACCATTTTTCGAGTCTGTGGAAATTGATTTGCAGTTCAGTGGAGATGGAGGCCTGTTTTTTTCCTTTGACAGAGATTACAGCATCACCCACACAGAGTACGATTTTCATTGGGCATTCTGTAGGTAATGGGTTAATAAAGAGATTGAAGAGGAGTGGCCCTAATATGGACCCTTGGGGGACACCCTGGCTCACTTCCCTTGGCTCTATGAGATTACCTTTGATTTTGATGTGTTGAGTCCTGCAAGAGAGGTATCTGTTAAACCATGCCACAATGTCACTGAACAGTCCTATAGAGAGGAGATTTTGGAGTAGGAGTTGATGGTTGATGGTGTTGAATGCCTTTGTAAGGTCTATAAAGATAGACCCACCACCAATCCATCCTCAAAGGCATTGTAGATTTGGGAGGTGTAGTCAACCAGGGTGGAGACAGTGGAGTGGTCTCACCTGAACCCATGCTGCTGGGGACTAAGTAGGTTGTACTTGGATAGATACTCTGTGAGCTGGTCCAATATCACTTGTTCAAGGGCTTTTGAAAGAGGGGGAGGATAGAGATCAGCCTGTAATTAGACAGGTTGGTTGTATCTCCATTCTTAAAGACAGGGGTTACCTGAGCCTCCTTCCACCTGTCTGGGAAGACTCCTGACCTTAGAGAGGCATTGAACACTTTAGTGACAGAATCAGCTGCCTCGCTTAGTACCAGAGCTAACAACTTCATATCAAGGAGGTCACTACCCATCCTAGTCTTCCCAAGTGCCCATTTAATATGTCTAATGGTTTCATGCTTATGTAGCAGCCTAAAGTAGAAAGGGGGAACTATTGTTGGTGAAGTCTTGTTAGATGGTGCATTTGAGATAGAGGGGGATAGATAGTCCCAGAGTAGTACTGAGCTGAGGTCAGTGAATGCCCTGTTGAAAGCATTTGCAATGTCACTGGACTCCTGTAGTGTCCCAGTTGAAGTAATGATTAATTCAGGATGGGTTCTAGTTGCTTTTCCTGTAAGAGACTTCACTGAATCCCAAAATTCTCTTCCATTTCCCCTGCTCTTCTTCAGGAGGTTGTTATGATAGGATGCCTTAGCCTATTGAATGAGCTTGGCACATTTGTTCCTTGCTGTTTTGTAGGCAATGTTGTGAGGATGTTTACCTGTAGCTTTGGCCTTATGTCACAGATTGTCCCTACGGCGCATGAGCTCAATGGGGCCAGAGAGCCAAGGGTTGGTAGCCTCTCTTATTTTTTTGGGTTTTGTAGGGGACAAATATATAACATACCTTGTTAAACACTGTGAGGAAGTAGTTTATTTTTTATTTATTTATTGGAATTTCGGAAACAACCTTTGAGTAAGAACTCTTTTGCAAAGGGTCCACATCCATTAAACAGTGCAAATACAGACATAATTGAATCCACAGTACACATATAGACATAGTTGAAATATCAGTACATAATTGAATTCACAGTACAAATACAGACATGGTTGAATTATCAGTACAGGAAGTAGCAAAAACATAGAAAACAGCTAAGAGTTTCTTATGAGTGTCATTAAGGGTTTAATAATAAGTGCTGTATGGCATAAGGAAGTATATGAGGGAGAGAAAAATGTAAGATAGAGAGAGAGTGGTTAGTGAATGGAGCATGGGGATAGAGCAGTCCAGGAGGAGCATTGCCACATTGCATTACAGCTGAGGAGCTGGGGATGGTGTAAGGTGGGAGAAGGTGGTTAGAGAGAGAGAGAGAGAGAGAGAGAGAGGAGGAGAAGGAGGGGAGAGAAGGGAGGAGAGAGACCAAGTGGGGAGGGAGGTATCATGAGAGTGGAGACTGATGGAGAAAGGGGGTGGGAGGAGGGTGAGGGGAAGGGACAAGAGAAGAGAGAGGGGTGATGAGGCACAAGACAAACGAGAGAATGCAACCACTAGCAGACTAAGAGCTACGGTGCATGAGGTGCCAGAGTCTGGGTAGCAAGGGTAGGGAGTGGGGAGGGGTGGTCATGTGAGTGAGTCTGTGAGTAGTTGCTGGTAGGCAGGGTTGATGCAGGCTCTAGAGACCCGCTCTAAACAGTTTAGCACTCACAGACATTCTTTTGCAGTAGAAACTGCTTAAGTTCAACTTTGAAGGTTCTAGGGTTAGCAGCATTTAGAGTGTTAGCTGGGATCTCATTAGTTAAGGGCTATGTTGCCATCCTGTGCCTTGTACAGTGGTGACCAGTCCACAAGGTTAAGATATTGCCTAAAGGTATTCAATTGACCAGGTCTCAGTGATCTGTGGAACACTTCTTGATAATTTATTTGACCAGGTGCACATGACTGAGGAGTGGTCGCTTAGGGTGTCAGGTAGGACTGATACCTTGGAGATGTGTTCTGGACAGATAATGAGGATGGCATATAGTGAGGGTGATGGCATATAGCGCGGTGATGATTAAGTGTTGGGCTAACAAGAAGTTACTTCTTGCAGCTGTTTTATCCCCCCTCAACTACACTTTCCACTAGGTCTTGCAATTCATTCTGAAATTGTGCTGTTGGGTCACCTCTTAATTTTTTGTAACTTCTCTCGTTCTTTAGCAAATCCAAATCCACTTCTTCGTGTTGAATTTTTTTTCATGACCACACCATTACCTCCTTTTCTGCCTTTTTAATTTTTATATTTCCATTAGTTGTTAGTTCTTCTGAAACAGTTCTTCCAAGAGGGTTATGTTGTGGCATTTATTAGTACCATTTTGTTTCAACAGCTAGCTGATGTCTTTTTAGATAAGTCTTTGAAAAAAAATGTGTGTGGCATTTTGAACACTAGGCATAAAATTTTGATTTCATCCTGAACAGCCTGTCTCTTTCTTCCTTTGGAAGCTCTGTATCCGCATCCGTTTTGGACTCCACTTCAAAGTCATTTTCCACTTCCATCAATAGATTTTCTATATCATGTAGATCTATCATGTCACCTTCTGCCTCTTCTAGCACTCTGGATATTTTTGCTTCATAGTGGTACCCAAAGTACTAACTACATGACTCAAATTGTCAGTCACAGTTGTTTTAGGAGCAAGTACTTCTGTTATTCGTATTTACTCCATTTACCCCATGATCTAAGAATTCTTGCTCAGATAAGTTTTCTGTTGTAGTAAAATTTCCCTCATTTACTTAACTTTCTAGAGCATTCAAATTATCATTCGTTACAAGAATACCTTGGCTGTAATTCTGAGGTTAAAAACTCACTACTTCCAATAGCTTGGTATGAAGTCGAACTATCCATTGTTTACCTGACACAAAATGATCACCCAGGTAGTAATGATTTAAAGCTTTTTAGCAGAATTTTTCTCAATAATGTAATGTCATCCATAACTATTTAAAAATGAATCCACTTTAGGATACGGTACAGATGAAAATCCTAGGCTTAAAACTGTTAACTGCATTTCTGTCAAGGAATGATCAGGTAGATTTATTACCTTTGTATTCATTTGTTCATCTTCCCTTTCTCCCTCAGATTGTATTTCAAGCTTGTATGCTTTCTTTGGTTTTTATTGTTCTTTTTTTCCTCCTTTTCTATCCTCATCTTCTTACTCTTCTGTTTCTTGTTCTATAGCCAAAGTTTTTTATGATGTAGTTTTAAAAGAATCTCCACAAGCACCTGCTCTTTCTTCCTCTTTTGATGATTTGATTATGACTACTGTATTCTTTTGTTCCTCTGTTTCTGCTCAGTGACCTATCTCTTCTTGCTGTGTTTCATTTTCTTTTGGATCCCTTTTAAGTTTATTTTGTCTTCTTTTGTTCCTTTTTGTGTGTATCTTTTATTGCTTTTAATTTTTTACCCAGTTTATCAAAGTCTGGGTGTGGTTTGAATTATTTTAATCAATTTTTCACTTCCTCAATTTCTTGCAGAAGTTTTGTTCATTTATTTTCAGTTCACACTAGACTGATGAACTGAAAGTCTTCAAGGAGGCAGATAGCGAGCATACATTTGGTGGAATGGGGTTCCAGGACCTTGCTGCACCATACCAGAATGTCAATTTACTGTAAGGGGTGTTTCACTTGGCCTTACTAAATTCCTTAACTTTAAATCCTACAGTCAATATTTATATTGCAGTTTTATTAATTTTTCTGTTAGGTGCAGATTTTTGTTTACTATTGATATATTGTATTAAATATTTTGGTCAACTATAAGGTGCAGGGTTTTGTTTACCACTGACATACTAAATATGGTGGCCAACTGTATTTTATTTAATCTTTTATCTAATGGATCCCAGTCCAAGTGTTAGTGCATGGTACCAATAATGAGCACTAAACCTACAGAGTAGGGCAGACCTAGCCAACCTATTATATAGGGCCCCTATTATTGAATATCTATGTGAATGACCTCATTTTACATAACCCTGATGTTAAAGTACACTTATATGCAGATGATACTGTGCTATACATGACAGGAGTGTCTCTAAAATAAATTGAAATGAAATTACAGTATCCATTTGATCAGATTCAGGACTTCTTTTCTAGAAATAAACTAGTTCTGAATTCTAAAACATCATAAACTATGCTGTTCTTGAAAACTTGCAATGTGAATTTGGCAAAATAACCATTGTCAGTGGCTACAAGGAACATTGTAGTCCTAGAACAGACCACATCATAAAAATACTAAGGTATTGGGGTGAATGAAAAATGGAAGTGGGACATTCAAAAGATAAAAGAGTGGTTAACCTTGGAAAAAAAAAACTTGGGTTCTTATAAAGGATTACAAAATATCTTCCAAGGGAATCTCAAAAGCTAATTGTGGATCCCATGATTGTACCAGTGTTCAATCATGGGAACTTACTCTACCTCGGGGCATCAGGAAGGGAGCTAGACATAATGTATAATATGCTTTCCCACTTCACCCTCAATGCCCCCCCAGTGGACACAGCATTGTTATCTGTACTTAGGACTGGGTTGGCTAAGATTGAGTCATAAAAGAAATATGTATCTGGTAAATTTCATGCACTTATGCTATAAAAGCAGGGTTCCAGGTTTCATGTTAAATAATTTAACTCAGAGAAAAGTTAAAGACGGACTAAGATCAGCACAAAGAGTTAAATTTGTAATACCCCCTTGGGAAACTATCACAAAGAGAGCTGCCTTTTTCTGTGCAGGCCCAAAAGCTTGGAATGCAATCCCCTGTAATTTAAGGCCAATAAAACTAATAAGTACACACAAGATAAAAGCCTGGATATCAGAGCAGGGTAAGAAAAATGCACAATGTTGCTTTGTAGTAGAAGTGGGTTAATGTTTTTTTGTTTATTAATGTCAGATAGTCCTTCTTAATTTTTTTATGTTTGCACTGGTATGTTTTATAACACTTGAACTGCAATATAGAAACATAGAAACATAGAATTTGACAGCAGATAAGGACCTCTTAGCCCACCTAGTCTGCCCATTTTCCTACCTAACAGATAAGCTGCAAATCCTAGTTAACTAACAGCTTACTTCCTCCTCCTAATATGTATATGATCTATAATTGTCCTATGAATATAACATGTTATATGTGCTTTGATGTGTTTGAAGCATGTTATAGATTAGCAAAATAATGTATATAAAATATGACTAATGTTCTGTTGCAATATTTTGTACCAAGGACCCCAATGAAAATGAGCTTTGCTCAATGGGCAGTCTGTATTCATACTGGCTCCTATTCACAAATGGGTGGGTAATATGAGCTAGGGGCACTTTACCCACTGACAGAGTTCCGCACCTGCGGACAGGTGAGTACCGGACGGTATTCACTACCGGCTGTCACCTGTCCATGGCCCTGCCCCCTGGCATGCAGATGCATGAAGGGCATTTCCATTGACCGAGCATGCATCCAATGGGATGCCTGGACCTGGTCCGCGAAAGGATCACTTGCACCTGTGGGGCACAGAAAACATTGGAAGGTGCGATGTGTGCTGCAAGCTCGGGGCAGGAGGATGCCCAATCAGCCACCCCCCAGCACTCCCTTATGATCCATGGGTTGCGGTGGCATGTGGGGGGTCTGCAATGCCCCCACATCAGTGCAGCTGCCGGCAGCAGCATCCTGGGGGGGCGCGTATCCCTTACAGCTAGGGTGCCCAGAACTCCGCACCTCTGTGAATGGCGCAGAATGTGGGCATGCTCCCAACATGTCCCCCTGCCCGTCTCTGGCACATTGCTGTCTGTTGGGCCAGGAGATCGGGTGCTAAGGGGCTATGTCCCCTGATTGATAATTGCAGCATGGGGGGGGGCACAATGGATGCAGAGTGGCTACATGCCACAGATATGCAGCGTGTAGCCACTCTGTACAATAATGCATAGGGCCCACTATGAATAAAATACATTCCTAATACTACATGTATAATTTTACCTTATGCAAAGTTCTTTTGTTGGTGTGTCTGTAAATCAGATTTCTGTAATCTAAAACTGGAAGAATTAGCTGATTGGCAATTTTTAATCTGGTTTGTTCAGGGACTGCAAATGCTGTGTGTCTCAAAGCATCATTGCAATTATTTATTATATTAGTTTAGCATAGGCCCCTTTTGTTTTTATTTTGTTGTAGGAGATGAGGCTGAAGGCCACCAGTAGGGCCTCCTTGCAGTTCATCACTAAATACAAAATCTCAAACCAATTTTGCATTATAATAAAGTCCAGCTGTAGTTTCTTTTAGATTACTGAAAAGGTTTTGCCTGATGTTATTAGAATTGTTTCATCTTTGTATAGATGAACTTTTGAATGTGTTATGTAATATGGTAAATTATTAACATAAACCAAAAATAATAAGGGACCCATGATTGAACCCCAGGGAACCCCTCTAGTTTGGCAAGATATCTTCAGCAGTTGGCCTTCCACTCTCTAGGTGCAGCCATTGAGGTACAGTACAATGTAAACCAACAACAAGCCTCGATGGACACACCTATATCACACAACTGGTTCAAGAGTATCAAATGATGACTAAACTGTAGGATTTAGAAAGGTCCATAATCAATGTGCCCACAGATTCCCCCCCCTTTCTATCAGAAAGGCAAAAAAAAAAATCCAACAAATGTGTGAGCAGAGTGTTTATGGAAAATCCATTTCTAAAACCTGCCTGGGTTAGGAAGTAAATAAGGAATATTTCTCAGGGTACTTATAGAGTTGATTATGCACCATTCTTTCAAGCCACTATTAAGAGATAGTTTGAGGGACTAATACACTTCTCAGGTAGCTGTGGCACTAGTCTATGCCCCATGCCTAACAACCACTCAAGGCATACATTATTCCCTTGTAACCACACACCCTGTCACATGTTGTGCTTTACACATTCATTTACATAAATATAGGTCATACAAAGCAACCATGCAATCACAGCTTGGGTAATGATGCAGACATAAAACAGCACGGCATGCAATAACAATTCATTAAGGAGAACAACATGCAACACGGACAAAGTCCAAAAGAACTGGGGAGATTCTGCAAGAAATTTTAGACTTCAGGGTGATAGGAAATTATTTTTGCGTAGTTGACTGCATCCCCATTTATTTTCTGTGCCAGTTATGTATTCTGATGTGCTTTGACTAGTTTTTGATAAATAAATTAATCCAGAGTTGGTGTGCCCTCATATGAACATATGAATGTACCAGAAGATAAATGCCTTATGATCTCTCTAGTCTGTTTGATTGTGTAGCTCTCTCTGTATTTACAAAGGGAACTGCCCCCTCACAGTTTCCCTTTGACCTACCTCAATGTCCCCCTCCCCCCTCGCTCCCCTTCTACCACAACTTTTCCCCTCATCCTGTCCCACCATCTCTTGAAGCTGTCCAGCATTTTTAGGAATATCACCTCTTTTGGCAGCTCATTCCACTTGGCTGCCACACTGTCAATGAAAAAGTGCCTCCTCATCTTCCTCCAGAATCTTCTACCTCCACCTGCCTTAAGCTGGGCACCCTAGTGGTCTTGTTCCCACTAAGGCTGAAGAGGCCCTTAGTATTCATTCTGTTAATACCCTTGAGATATTTGAAGGTCTCAATCATGTCTCCCCTCTTCCCTCTTTCCCCAAAAGAGTACATGTTGAGATCCTTGAGCCCTCCTCATAGGTGTTGCCCTGCTGTACCTGGATCCTCTTGGTTACTCTTCTCTGGACTGTCTCCAGCAAGTTGATAGCCTTCTTACAGCACAGGCACCAGAACTGCACACTGTACTCCAAGTGTGGTCTTACCAGTGACCTGTACAGCAGCAGAATGACCTCTATCTTCAAGGTGGTAATTCCCCTGGCTATGCAGCCCAGCATCTGATTTGCTTTGGCTGCCACTGTATTACAGTGTGCAGAGTGTTTCAGGTTACTTATGATTATTACTCCCAAGTTCTTTTCTTCCACTGACCTTGTTACCTGCACTCAGTCCACCTAATCAATATTTGATCCCTGGATTCTTCACCCAAAGTGCATAACTTTATACTTTTTAGCATGGAACACCTGCATGCAGATGCTAGGACACTTTTCTAGCCTAGCCAGATACTCTTTGGGTTCCTGTCTTCCCTCCTCCATGCCCACCCTCCAGCAAACCTAGATGTCATATGCAAATAGGCAGATCTTATCCTTGATCTCATTTGTGATGTCACTTATAAAGATATTAAACAACGCTGGATCAAGCACTGAGTCCTGTGGGACCCCCACACAGGTTTTGCTTCTCAGAGCTACATAGAGTTCCACTTTCCACAGCAGCCACTGCTCTTTCTTTTCATATTTCTAAGACAGTCCATGGCATTGGTTACAATCCATGTAATTCATCTGAATGGCCTATAATGGTGTTATTGATGTCATAGAATATTGAGGCAGTATGAAAGAGACAGCAGCAACTCTTGCAGAGAGAGGGATTTGGGGTACTTACAAAGGCAAATAAATTAGATTATTAATGTCACAAAAAAGTAAAAACATCAGAATACTGAACAGACTCTTAAAGGAAAATAGAAGGGCATCTGAAGGTGTAAAAAAGTGTTTCCTGTCTACTTTAAAGAATGAGACAACTTTATCCTGCTTCGAGAAAGAAAGAAAGAAAACTAACTTCTTGAAGGCTCCAATTCAGCAATTTTCTATGTTTTCTATATTTACTGTACACTGTATTTTTTAAAACTATTGTACTCCCTCCTCCCCTTCCCCCCAGAATGCATCTGGAATGAGCCATTGCAGCTCAGTATGCCTTTACTGGTGAAACTCTCCAAATAAACAAATAAATAAATTAGTAAGAATTGTTGTGAGAGTATCAGCTAAGCCTTTTTTAAAAATCCAGATGTGGCTTCTTCCAATCCTTTTGCCATGTTTAGTTTATTTTTTTTAAATCTCCTTAAATATTTCACCAGATCAATTTAAATCTAAAGAATGGGATTTCCAGTAACTCATGTACTGCTGTTGGTCCTCTCCAAGACTGCTCAGAGGGAATGTTTTGCTGATGAATTTAGTATAGTGACATTTTGACTCCATGATGATATTTTGAGCTATTCTGATCTCAGGAGTTGTCTTTACTGGGCTTGCTAAACCCCTTATTAAGGATCAGTATTTTTAGGATCTGAGGTACAGTACAATTAGAATTAGAAGCATAATAGTTTTACTTGGTCTGCCAAAGCAATTGTTTTACCTGATGCCATACTTTACCTTTTTTAAATTATTCCAATCTTCATGTTTAGTGTCTTATTGTCTTTTATCCATATTTGTTTTTTTACCCTTATCATTTTTTTTCAGTTTCTCCATTACTTAGGCCACATTATTTTGTTATTTTCTAACTACTTTTATTGGGATGTACCAATTGCATGCTTCCAGGAACATATTTGTAAATTCTTTTATGGCCAAATTTAAATCAGGTATGTATGCTACTGCATTTCAGATACATATTTTAGAAATATTTTCTTGTCATAATATTCAAAAGAGTACTAAGTGTTAAGGCATTTTATTTTATTTTTTTTATTAACAAAGCTTTATTATTTTCCAGCACCAAGTAGATACACAGGACAATTCACCATCATAAACATTAGGTGCAAATACAAATAAACAATATAATCCCTCCCTCCACCCCCTTCCCCAGGACTACATACCATTATTAACTACCTAACTGCAATATTAGAGGAGCCTCACATCACTTATGTTTCCAGGTTGTCAAAACAGCCTCCAAACTGCCCCACAATAAAGTAAAGGCTTTAACTCTATCTTGCATAGATGCCTTTAATATAGTATGCCTTTCTAGTTGTAATGCCAACATAACCTCACTATACCATTCCAGCACGGAAGGAGATTTCTCATCAGTCCAATGTCTCGTTATTACTATTTTAGCAGATGCAGACACAAGTGCCATATGTGCTCTTCTACACCTGGGGGTACCAGTTGGGAAGTAATTAGTCATACAAATTTCAGGGGTGAAGAGCTCACTCAAGCCAAGGATAGGGTCCAAAGTATTTCTTAATAGAAATCCAGAATGCCTTTATATAGGAACATAACCACATCATGTGGTATAGAGAACCCGAATCTTTCTTACATCTGTTGCACAATGATGTAGCTACCGTCCCATATCTGAAGAGTTTAACTGGTGTCAGATATAAATCATGCATAATATTATAACAAACTAACCTTAGCCTATCTTGCTTAACCAATTTATACATTGATGTCCATAGTGTCTTCCATAAAGTGTCATCATCTGGGATACCTAATTCTCTTATCCAGTAGGAGCAAGAGCCAGATGGCAATCTGTGATCCCACTCCTGAAAGATTTTATACAATGTTAAGGCATTTTAAAGAAACAGCTGTTCTAGTGGTACCAATTTTTAATTAACAAAAGAAAGTATTATGCTCACTCAGATATGAAACACTTCTTACCTCACACTTAGTCAATTCCATTTTTATGTTGCTTGCACGCATTTGCAAGAAACATAGTGCCATCATCTGAGTTTTCGGGGGTGTGGCAGCCCTCTTCCAATTCAGTCAGTGTGTTTGCAGGCACTGCCGCAGTTCTCCAATGCCTGCTCGAGCTGTCTATGACAGCAGACAAAATGCAGTGGAGTGCAGTTGAAAGGGGGAGCTACACTTCAGTGAGCAGCGGTAAGATATCGTCTGCTCATGCGCACTCCCCCTACACACACACACACACATACACACATGCAGGCATACTGCGTGCTCTCCCCCCGCACACATTCCATTTCAACAGATTATTTTCAGTAACATCAGACTACCTAAAAATGCCAGTTTTTCCATGCCTTAACATAAATTTGTTTTCCATTAACCTTAATATTAAGGGTATCCCACAGAACATTAGTGAGAAATATTTTAGTCTCCATTTTTGTTTTGTTTAAAGGTGACAGGAATCAGTGTTTCTAATGTTATAGTGCTGTTCTATGCATGAAATATTGAAATAAATATATTTGTTCTCAAATCCAGTGTGTTTTATTCATATTTGTGTCTTTTTGTGCATAATTTTGAATGCTAGTACTGTTACGATAACCAAGGTTCTTGTTATGCATGAGAGTGGCTGAACGGACGTGTACAGTAGTTGCATCTCCATTCATGCATTCTGTGGGGCTGCAGGCTACACCTGAAGTATGATTTCAGACCTTCATTTTAATTATTTGCTCTGATTCACATAGCCTCATAACTACCTGAGATCAGTGGGAACTTCTAAAAGGTATTTCACAGGGCAGGGGTCAGCTGCCAGCACACTGGCCACATGGGCAACTGCCAGGGTCCCTGAAAAAAAAAGCAGAATCAAGTTTGGTCAGCTTGTCTTTGCTGCCTAATCCTGACCCACTGTGAATCAGATCACTGCTAACAAAGTAAAAAAAAACAACTTTCAAACGTTGCCGAGCTGACTGATTGTGAGAGAAAGTCAAGAGATTGGAAAGCCGACTGTCCTGTCCGTGTGACTCCTGCTTCATCTGCTCCAGCCCTCAACTCCTCTCCCCTCCCATGGCATCACTAGCACATACAGTTGTTGCAAGTTAATCTACATGTTAGCCGCTAATAGTTGGATTAGAGGCTACAGTAAGGGTTGAAAAATCCAATGGTTTCATTGTCCGAAGTGGTGTGGCAGGACGCGATTTGGAAGGACAGACTAAAGAGGGAACCCTGCCTGTTCCACAGCTGAGAGTTCTCTTTTTTTTATTTCAAGCGGCCCGCCTGGACCTGACCACACCACACTGTCAATATCTACCCATACCCGCTACCTGTTCAGACCACAGGTTTTACTCACGTCCAGGCAACTGGCCACCATACCTTGTCACCCCAGCCTTGCTCACCCTAAAAACACGCAGATCACTTCTGCTGCCTGCTTCTTATGCTATGGATTCAATTCATTTGTCTCTCCTGAAAAACTTGGGGATTTAATTTTTCTTAACGCAACACTCAGGCAAGGCAAGTCGCGACTCTAGACACACACACACACACACAAAACACACACAACACACACAACACACACACATGCACACACACCCTTTGGTTTATTCACTGTTCATTGATTTGATAAAAACTAGTGAATGGGGGATAGGGGATAACCATGACTGAACTCCAATACTACTCTCAAGTCTCTCACTCCGATATCGCTTTTCCTCCCCAATCTACCTAGGTATGTCACCATTAAAGAAAAGGAAAGAGTCAAAAGAAGTTTTGGTGCTTTTCTGTGCCATATGATGGCAGCTGAAGCTGTGCACTGCTTCTCGCCATACTGTTGCTGGCTGCTATTTTGTAGGGCTCTCCATGAGCTGACACATTTAGGGCAATGAAAATGATTTGTAGACAGTGTTAGCCTATAACAAATTAAAAAATGGCATGCGAAAAAACTTTTAAGCAGCTGCAGAGGAAAACGGTCATGGTGCTCGCCTTCCCACGCACACACTCCATTTCAAAAGATTATTTTCACTAATATCAGACTACCTCAAAATGCCAGTTTTTCCATGCCTTAAAATAAATTTGTTTTCCATTAACCTTAATATTAAGGGTACCTCACAGAACATTAGTGAGAAATATTTTAGTCTCCATTTTTGTATTGTTTAAAGGTGACAGGAATCAGTGTTTCTAATGTTATTGTGCTGTTCTGTGCATGAAATATCGAAATAAATATATTTGTTCTCAAATCCAGTGTGTTTTATTCATATATGTGTCTTTCTGAGCATAATTTTGAATGCTAGTACTGTTACGATAGCCAAGGTTCTTGTTATGCATGAGAGTGGCTAAACGGATGCGTACAGTAGTTGCATCTCCATTCATGCATTTTTGCGGCTGCAGGCTACACCTGAAGTATGGTTTCAGACCTTCACTTTAATTATTTGCTCTGATTCACATAGCCTCATAACTACCTGAGATCAGTGGGAACTTCTAAAACGTGTTTCACAGGGCAGGGATCAGCTGCCAGCATACTGGCCACATAGGCAACTGCCCGGGTCCCTGAAAAAAAAAAGTAGTGTCAAGTTTGGTCAGCTTGTCTTTGCTGCCTACTCCTGACCCACTGTGAATCAGATCACTGGTAACAAAGAAAAAAAACAACTTTCAAACGTTGCCGAGCCAACTGATTGTGAGAGAAAGTCAAGAGATCGGCTAGCCGACAGTCCTGTCCATGTGACTCCTGCTTCATCTGCTCCAGCCCTCAACTCCTCTCCCCTCCCATGGCATCACTAGGACATACAGTTATTGCAAGTTAATCTACATGTTAGCTGCTAATAGTTGGATTAGAGGCTACAGTAAGTGTTGACAAATCCAATGGTATCATTGTCCGAAGTGGTGTGGCTGGATGCGATTTGGATGGAAAGACTAAAGAGGGAACCCTGCCTGTTCCGTAGCTGAGAGTTCTTTTTTTTTTGTTTCAAGCGGCACGCCTGGACCTGACCACACCACCCTGTCAATATCTACCAATACCCGCTACCTGCTCAGACCACAGGTTTTACTCATGTCCAGGTAACTGGCCACCATACCTTGGCACCCCCTGCCTTGTTCACCCTTAAAACACACATATAACTTCTGCTGCCTGCTTCTTATGCTATGGATTCAATACAGTTGTCTCTCCTGAAAAACTTGGGGATTTAATTTTTCTTAACGCGAAACTCAGGCAAGGCAAGTCGCGTCTCTAGACACACACACACACACACACACAAACACACAAAACACACACAACACACACAACACACACACACGCACACACACCCTTTGGTTTATTCACTGTTCATTAATTTGATAAAAACTAGTGAATGGGGGATAGGGGATAACCATGACTGAAGTCCACTACTACTCTCAAGTCTCTCACTCCGATATCGCCCCTCCCCCCCCCAATCTACCTAGGTATGTCACCATTAAAGAAAAGTAAAGAGTCAAAAGAAGTTTTGGTGCTTTTCTGTGCCATATGATGGCAGCTGAAGCTGTACACTGCTTCTCGCCATACTGTTGCTGGCTGCTATTTTGTAGGGCTCTCCATGAGCTGACACATTTAGGGCATTGAAAATGATTTGTAGACAGTGTTAGGGTATAACAAATTAAAAATGGCATCCCGAAAAAAACTTTTAAGCAGCTGCAGGAGGAAACGCATACCGCATGCTCGCCCCCCCACGCACACACTCCATTTCAACAGATTATTTTCACTAATATCAGACTACCTAAAATGCCAGTTTTACATGCCTTAAAATTAATTTGTTTTCCATTAACCTTAATATTAAGGGTACCTCAGAGAACATTAGTGAGAAATATTTTAGTCTCCATTTTTGTTTTGTTTAAAGGTGACAGGAATCACAGTTTCTTATGTTATTGTGCTGTTCTGTGCATGACATATCGAAATAAATATATCTGTTCTCAAATCCAGTGTGTCTTATTCATATTTGTGTCTTTTTGTGCATAATGTTGAATGCTAGTACTGTTACGATCACCAAGGTTCTTGTTATGCATGAGAGTGGCTGAACGGATGTGTACAGTAGTTGCATCTCCATTCATGCATTCTGTGCGGCTGCAGGCTACACCTGAAGTATGGTTTCAGATCTTCACTTTAATTATTTGCTCTGATTCACATAGCCTCATAACTACCTGAGATCAGTGGGAACTTCTAAAAGGTGTTTCACAGAGCAGGGTCAGCTGCCAGCACACTGGCCACATGGGCAACTGCCCGGGTCCCTGAAAAAAAAAGCAGTGTCAAGTTTGGTCAGCTTGTCTTTGCTGCCTACTCCTGACCCACTGTGAAGCAGATCACTGCTACCAAATTAAAAAAACAACTTTCAAACATTGCCGAGCCAAATGATTATGAGAGAAAGTCAAGAGATCCGAAAGCCGACTGTCCTGTCCATGTGACTCCTGCTTATCTGCTCCAGCCCTCAAATCCTCTCCTCTCCCATGGCATCACTAGCACATACAGTTGTTGCAAGTTAATCTACATGTTAGCAGCTAATAGTTGAATTAGAGGCTACAGTAAGGGTTGACAAATCCAATGGTATCAGTGTCCGAAGTGGTGTGGCTGGACGAGATTTGAAGGACAGACTAAAGAGGGAACCCTGCCTGTTCCACAGCTGAGAGTTCTCTTTTTTTTTGTTTCAAGCGGCCCGCCTGGACCTGATCACACCACCCTGTCTATATCTACCCATACCCGCTACCTGTTCAGACCACAGGTTTTACTGACATCCAGGCAACTGGCCACCATAACTTGGCACCCCTGCTTTGCTCACCCTTAAAACACCCAGATCACTTCTGCTGCCTGCTTCCCATGCTATGGATTCAATTCAGTTGTCTCTCCAGAAAAATTTGGGGATTTAATTTTTCTTATCGCAACACTCAGACAAGGCAAGTCGCGTCTATAGACACACACACAAATCACACACAACACACACACACGCACACACACCCTTTGGTTTATTCACTGTTCATTAATTTGATAAAAACTAGTGAATGGGTATAGGGGATAACCATGACTGAACTCCACTACTACTCTAAAGTCTCTCACTCCGATATCGCCCCTCTTCCCCAATCTACCTAGGTATGTCACCATTAAAGAAAAGGAAAGAGTCAAAAGAAGTTTTGGTACTTTTCTGTGCCCATTTGATGGCAGCTGAAGCTGTGCATTGCTTCACGCCATACTGTTGCTGGCTGCTGTTTTGTAGGGCTCTCCATGAGCTGACACATTTAGGGCAATGAAAATGATCTGTAGACAGTGTTAGCCTATAACAAATTAAAAATGGCATCACGAAAAAAACTTTTAAGCAGCTGCAGGAGAAAACTCATACCGCGTGCTCGCCCCCCCCCCCAAAGCACACACTCCATTTCAACAGATTACTTTCTCTAATATCAGCCTACCTAAAGAGGCCAGTTTTTCCATGCTTTAAAATAAATTTGTTTTCCATTAAACTTAATATTAAGGGTAGCGCCCAGAACATTAGTGAGAAATATTTTAGTCTCCATTTTTGTTTTGTTTAAAGGTGACAGGAATAAGTGTTTCTAATGTTATTGTGCTGTTCTGTGCATGAAATATCGAAATAAATAAATTTGTTCTCAAATCCAGTGTGTTTTATTCATATTTGTGTCTTTTTGTGCATAATTTTGAATGCTAGTACTGTTACGATCACCAAGGTTCTTGTTATGCATGAGAGTGGCTGAACGGATGTGTACAGTAGTTGCATCTCCATTCATGCATTCCATGCGACTGCAGGCAACACCTGAAGTATGGCTTCAGACCTTCACTTTAATTATTTGCTCTGATTCACATAGCCCCATAACTACCTGAGATCAGTGGGAACTTCTAAAAGGTGTTTCTCTGGGCAGGGGTCAGCTGCCAGCACACAGGACAAATGGGCAACTGCCCGGGTCCCTGAAAAAAAAAGCAGTGTCAAGTTTGGTCAGCTTGTCTTTGCTGCCTACTCCTGACCCACTGTGAATCAGATCACTGCTTACAAAGAAAAAAAACAACTTTCAAACGATGCCGAGCCGACTGATTGTGAGAGAAAGTCAAGAGATCGGAAAGCCGACTGTCCTGTCCATGTGACTCCTGCTTCATCTGCACCAGCCCTCAACTCCTCCCCCCTCCAATGGCATCACTAGCACATACAGTTGTTGCAAGTTAATCTACATGTTAGCCGCTAATAGTTGGATTAGAGGCTACAGTAAGGGTTGACAAATCCAACGGTTTCATTGTCCAGTGGTGTGGCTGGGCGCGATTTGGAATGACAGACTAAAGGGGGAACCCTGCCTGTTCCACAGCTGAAAGTTCTCTTTTTTTTGTTTCAAGCGGCCTGACTGGATATGACCACACCACCCTGTCAATATCTACCCATACCCGCTACCTGCTCAGACCACAGGTTTTACTCACGTCCAGGCAACTGGCCACCATACCTTGGCACCCCTGCCTTGCTCACCCTTAAAACACCCAGATCACTTCTGCGGCCTGCTTCTTATGCTATGGATTCAATTCTGTTGTCTGTCCTGAAAAACTTGGGGATTTAATTTTTCTTAACGCGACACTCAGGCAAGGCAAGTCGCGTCTCTAGACACACACACACACACACACACACACACACACACACAAAACACACACAACACACACACACACATGCACACACACCCTTTGGTTTATTCACTGTTCATTAATTTGTTAAAAACTAGTGAATGGGGGATAGGGGATAACCATGGCTGAACTCCACTACTACTCTCAAGTCTCTCACTCCGATATCGCCCCTCCCCCCCAATCTACCTAGGTATGTCACCATTAAAGAAAAGGAAAGAGTCTAAAGAAGTTTTGGTGCTTTTCTGTGCCATATGATGGCAGCTGAAGCTGTGCACTGCATCTCGCCATACTGTTGCTGGCTGCTATTTTGTAGGGCTCTCCATGAGCTGACACATTTAGGGCATTGAAAATTATTTGCAGACAGTGTTAGCCTATAAAAAATTAAAAACGGCATCCCGAAAAAAACTTTTAAGCAGCTGCAGGAGGAAACGCATACCGCATGCTCGTCCCCCACCCACGCACACACTCCATTTCAACAGATTATTTTCACTAATATCAGACTACCTAAAAATGCCAGTTTTTCCATGCCTTAAAATAAATTTGTTTTCCATTAACCTTAATATTAAGGGTTCCCCACAGAACATTAGTGAGAAATATTTTAGTTTCCATTTTTGTTTTGTTTAAAGGTAACAGGAATCAGTGTTTCTAATGTTATTGTGCTGTTCTGTGCATGAAATATCGAAATCAATATATTTGTTCTCAAATCCAGTGTGTTTTATTCATATTGGTGTCTTTTTGTGCATAATTTTGAATGCTAGTACTGTTACGATAGCCAAGGTTCTTGTTATGCATGAGAGTGGCTAAACGGATGCGCATAAGTAGTTGCATCTCCATTCATGCATTCTGTGGGGCTGCAGGCTATACCTGAAGTATGGTTTCAGACCTTCACTTTAATTATTTGCTCTGATTCACATAGCCTCATAACTACCTGAGATCAGTGGGAACTTCTAAAAGGTGTTTCACAGGGCAGGGGTCAGCTGCCAGCACACTGGCCACATGGGCAACTGCCCGGGTCCCTGATAAAAAAAGTAGTGTCAAGTTTGGTCAGCTTGTCTTTGCTGCCTAATCCTGACCCACTGTGAATCAGATCACTGGTAACAAAGAAAAAAAACAACTTTCAAACATTGCCGAGCCAACTCATTGTGAGAGAAAGTCAAGAGATCGGAAAGCCGACTGTCCTGTCCAAGTGACTCCTGATTCTTCTGCTCCAGCCCTCAACTTCTCTCCCCTCCCATGGCATCACTAGCACATACAGTTATTGCAATTTAATCTACATGTTAGCCGCTAATAGTTGGATTAGAGGCTACAGTAAGGGTTGACTAATCCAATTTTATCATTGTCCGAAGTGGTGTGGCTGGATGCGATTTGGAAGGACAGACTAAAGAGGGAACCCTGACTATTCCACAGCTGAGAGTACTCTTTTTTTTTGTTTAAAGCGGCCTGCCTGGACTTGACCACTCCACCCTGTCAATATCTACCAGTACAAGCTACCTGTTCAGACCACAGGTTTTACTCACGTCCAGGCAACTGGCCAGCATACCTTGGCACCCCTGCCGTGTTCACACTTAAAACACCCAGAAAACATCTGCTGCTTGCTTCTTATGTTATGGAATCAATTCAGTTGTCTCGCTTGAAAAACTTGAGGATTTAATTTTTCTTATCACAACACTCAGGCAAGGCAAGTTGTGTCTCTAGACACACACACACACACACACACAAAACACACACAATACACACACACGCACACAATACCCTTCGGTTTATTCACTTTTCATTGATTTGATAAAAACAAGTGAATGGGGGATAGGGGATAACCATGACTGAACTCCACTACTACTCTCAAGTCTCTCACTCCGATATCGCCCCTCCCCCCCCAATCTACCTAGGTATGTCATCATTAAAGAAAAGGAAAGAGTCAAAAGAAGTTTTGGTGCTTTTCTGTGCCATTTGATGGCAGCTGAAGTGTGCACTGCTTCTCGCCATACTGTTGCTGGCTGCTATTTTGTAGAGGCTCTCCATGAGCTGACACATTTAGGGCAATGAAAATGATTTGTAGACAGTGTTAGCCTATAACAAATTAAAAATGGCATCCCGAAAAAAACTTTTAAGCAGCTGCAGGAGAAAACTCATACTGCAACCTCGCCGCCCCACGCACACACTCCATTTCAACAGATTATTTTCAGTAATATCAGACTACCTAAAAATGCCAGTTTTTCCAAGCCTTAAAATAAATTTGTTTTCCATTAACCTTAATATTAAGGGTACCCCACAGAACGTTAGTGAGAAATATTTTAGTCTCCATTTTTGTTTTGGTTAAAGGGGACAGGAATAAGTGTTTCTAATGTAATTGTGCTGTTCTGTGCATGAAATATCAAAATAAATATATTTGTTCTCAAATCCAGTGTGTTTTATTCATAGTTGTGTCTTTTTGTGCATAATTTTGAATGCTAGTACTGTTACGATAGCCAAGGTTATTGTTATGCATGAGAGTGGCTGAACGGATGTGTACCGTGGTTGCATCTCCATTCATGCATTCTGTGGGACTGCAGTCTACACGTGAAGTATGGTTTCAGACCTTCACTTTAATTATTTGCTCTGATTCACATAGCCTCATATCTACCTGTGATGAGTGGAACTTCTAAAAGGTGTTTCACAGGGCAGGGGTCAGCTGCCAGCACACTGGCCACATGGGCAACTGCCCGGGTCACAGAAAAAAAAAAGCAGTGTCAAGTTTGGTCAGCTTGTCTTTGCTGCCTACTCCTGACCAACTGTGAATCAGATCACTGCTAACAAAGAAAAAAAACAACTTTCAAATGTTGCTGAGCCGACTCATTGTGAGAGAAAGTCAAGAGATCGGAAAGCCGACTGTCCTGTCCATGTGACTCCTGCTTCATCTGCTCCTGCCCTCAACTCCTCTCCCCTTCCATGGCATCACTAGCACATACAGTTGTTGCAAGTTAATCTACATGTTAGCTGCTAATAGTTGGATTAGAGGCTACAGTAAGGGTTGACAAATCCAATGGTATCATTGTCTGAAGTGGTGTCGCTGGAAGCGATTTGGAAGGTCAGAGTAAAGAGGGAACCCGGCCTGTTCCTCAGCTGAGAGTTCTCTTTTTTTTGTTTCAAGTGGCCCGCCTGGACCTGACCACACCACCCTGTCAATATCTACCCATACCCGCTACCTGTTCAGTCCACAGGTTTTACTCACTTCTAGGCAACTGGCCACCATACCTTGGTACCCCTGCCTTGCTCACCCTTAAAACACCCAGATCACTTCTGCTGCCTGCTTCTCATGCTATGGATTCAATTCAGTTGTCTCTCCTGAAAAACATGGGGATTTAATTTTTCTTATCGCAACACTCAGGCAAGGCAAGTCGCATCTCTAGACACAGACACACACACACACATAAAGCACACACAACACACACAACACACACTCACGGACAAACACCCTTTGGTTTATTCACTGTTCATTGATTTGATAAAAACTAGTGAATGGAGCATAGGGGATAATCATGACTGAACTGCAATACTACTCTCAAGTCTCTCACTCCGATATCGCCCCTCTCCCCCAATCTACCTAGGTACATCATTATTAAAGAAAAGGAAAGAGTCAAAATAAGTTTTGGTGCTTTTCTGTGCCATATGATGGCAGCTGAAACTGTGCACTGCTTCTCGCCATACTGTTGCTGGCTGCTATTTTGTAGGGCTCTCCATGAGCTGACACATTTAGGGAGATGAAAATGATTTGTGGACAGTGTTAGCCTATAACAAATTAAAAATGGCAACCCGGAAAAAACTTTTAAGCAGTTGCAGTAGGAAACGCATACCTCGTGCTAGCCCCCCTCATGCACACATTCCATTTCAACAGATTATTTTCACTAATATCAGACTACCTAAAAATGCCAGTTTTTCCATGCCTTAAAATAAATTTGTGTTCCATTAACCTAAATATTAAGGGTAACCCACAGAACATTATTGAGAAATATTTTAGTCTCCATTTTTGTTTTGTTTAAAGGTGACAGGAATCAGTGTTTCTAATGTTATTGTGCTGTACTGTGCATGAAATATCGAAATAAATGTATTTGTTCTCAAATCCAGTGTGTTTTATTCATATTTGTGTCTTTTTGTGCATAATTTTGAATGCTAGTACTGTTACGATAGCCAAGGTTCTTGTTATGCTTGAGAGTGGCTGAACGGATGCGTACAGTAGTTGCATCTCCATTCATGCATTCTGTGCGGCTGCAGTCTACACCTGAAGTATGGTTTCAGACCTTCACTTTAATTATTTGCTCTGATTCACATAGCCTCATAACTACCTGAGATCAGTGGGAACTTCTAAAAGGTGTTTCACAGGGCAGGGGTCAGCTGCCAGCACACTGGCCACATGGGCAACTGCCCGGGTACCAGAAAATAAAAAAGGAGTGTCAAGTTTGGTCAGTTTGTCTTTGCAGCCAACTCCTGACCAACTGTGAATCAGATCACTGCTAACAAAGAAAAAAAACAACTTTCGAACGTTGCCGAGCTGACTGATTTTGAGTGAATTTCAAGAGATCGGAAAGTCGACTGTCCTGTCCATGTGACTCCTGCTTCATCTGCTCCAGCCCTCAACTCCTCTCCCCTCCCATGGCATCACTAGCACATACAGTTCTTGCAAGTTAATCTACATGTTAGCCGCTAATAGTTGGATTAGAGGCTACAGTAAGGGTTGACAAATCCAATGGTATCATTGTCCGAAGTGGTGTGGCTGGACACTATTTGGAAGGAAAGACTAAAGAGGGAACCCTGCCTGTTCCACAGCTGAAAGTTCTCTTTTTTTTGTTTCAAGCGGCCCACCTGGACCTGACCACACCACCCTGTCAATATCTACCCATACCCACTACCTGTTCAGACTACAGGTTTTACTCACGTCCAGGAAACTGGACACCATACCATGGCACCCCAGCCTTGCTCACCCTTAAAACACTCAGATCACTTCTGCTGCCTGCTTCTTATGCTATGGATTCAATTCAGTTGTCTCTCCTGAAAAACTTGGGGATTTAATTTTTCTTAACGCAACACTCAGGCAAGGCAAGTCGCGACTCTAGACACACACACACACACACACAAAACACACACAACACACACACACGCACACACACCCTTTGGTATATTCACTGTTCATTGATTTGATAAAACTAGTGAATGGGGGATAGGGGATAACCATGACTGAACTCCAATACTACTCTCAAGTCTCTCACTCCGATATCGCCCCTCCCCCCCAATCTACCTAGGTATGTCACCATTAAAGAAAAGGAAAGAGTCAAAAGTTTGGTGCTTTCTGTGCCATATGATGGCAGCTGAAGCTGTGCACTGCTTCTCGCCATACTGTTGCTGGCTGCTATTTTGTAGGGCTCTCCATGAGCTGACACATTTAGGGCAATGAAAATGATTTGCAGACAGTGTTAGCCTATAACAAATTAAAAATGGCATCCCCAAAAAAACTTTTAAGCAGCTGCAGGAGGAAACGCATACCGCGTTCTCGCCCCCCCCACTGTCACACTCTATTTCAACAGATTATTTTCAGTAATATCAGACTACCTAAAAATGCCAGTTTTTCCCTGCCTTAAAATAAATTTGTTTTCCATTAACCTTAATATTAAGGGTACCCCACAGAACATTAGTGAGAAATATGTTAGTCTCCATTTTTGTTTTGTTTAAAGGTGACAGGAATCAGTGTTTCTAATGTTATTGTGCTGTTCTGTGCATGAAATATCAAAATAAACATATTTGTTCTCAAATCCAGTGTGTTTTATTCATATTTGTGTCTTTCTGAGCATAATTTTGAATGCTAGTACTGTTACGATAGCCAAGGTTCTTGTTATGCATGAGAGTGGCTGAACGGATGTGTACAGTAGTTGCATCTCCATTCATGCATTCCGTGCGGCTGCAGGCAACACCTGAAGCATGGTTTCAGACCTTCACTTTAATTATTTGCTCTGATTCACATAGCCCCATAACTACCTGAGATCAGTGGGAACTTCTAAAAGGTGTTTCTCTGGGCAGGGGTCAGCTGCCAGCACACAGGACACATGGGCAACTGCCCGGGTCCCTGAAAAAAAAAGCAGTGTCAAGTTTGGTCAGCTTGTCTTTGCCTACTCCTGACCCACTGTAGAATCAGATCACTGCTTACAAAGAAAAAAAACAACTTTCAAACGATACCGAGCCGAGTGATTGTGAGAGAAAGTCAAGAGATCGGAAAGCCGACTGTCCTGTCCATGTGACTCCTGCTTCATCTGCACCAGCCCTCAACTCCTCCCCCCTCCAATGGCATCACTAGCACATACAGTTGTTGCAAGTGAATCTACATGTTAGCCGCTAATAGTTGGATTAGAGGCTACAGTAAGGGTTGACAAATCCAACGGTTTCATTGTCCGAACTGGTGTGGCTGGACGCGATTTGGAATGACAGACTAAAGGGGGAACCCTGCCTGTTCCACAGCTGAAAGTTCTCTTTTTTTTGTTTCAAGCGGCCTGACTGGATATGACCACACCACCCTGTCAATATCTACCCATACCCGCTACCTGCTCAGACCACAGGTTTTACTCACATCCAGGCAACTGGCCACCATACCTTGGCACCCCTGCCTTGCTCACCCTTAAAACACCCAGATCACTTCTGAGGCCTGCTTCTTATGCTATGGATTCAATTCTGTTGTCTGTCCTGAAAAACTTGGAGATTTAATTTTTCTTAACGCGACACTCAGGCAAGGCAAGTCGCGTCTCTAGACACACACACACACACACACACAAAAAAACACACACAACACACACAACACACACACACACATGCACACACACCCTTTGGTTTATTCACTGTTCATTAATTTGATAAAAACTAGTGAATGGGGGATAGGGGATAACCATGACTGAACTCCACTACTAAGGTCAAGTCTCTCACTCCGATATCGCCCCTCCCCCCAATCTACCTAGGTATGTCACCATTAAAGAAAAGGAAAGAGTCAAAAGAAGTTTTGGTGCTTTTCTGTGCCATATGATGGCAGCTGAAGCTGTGCACTGCTTCTCGCCATACTCTTGCTGGCTGCTATTTTGTAGGGCTCTCCATGAGCTGACACATTTAGGGCATTGAAAATTATTTGCAGACAGTGTTAGCCTATAAAAATTAAAACGGCATCCTAAAAATCTTTTAAGCAGCTGCAGGAGGAAACGTGACAATGCATGCTCGTCCCCACCCACGACACACTCCATTTCAACAGATTATTTTTACTAATATCAGACTACCTAAAAATGCCAGTTTTTCCATGCCTTAAAATAAATTTGTTTTCCATTAACCTTAAAATTAAGGGTTCCCCACAGAACATTAGTGAGAAATATTTTAGTTTCCATTTTTCTTTTGTTTAAAGGTGACAGGAATCAGTGTTTCTAATGTTATTGTGCTGTTCTGTGCATGAAATATCGAAATCAATATATTTGTTCTCAAATCCAGTGTGTTTTATTCATATTGGTGTCTTTTTGTGCATAATTTTGAATGCTAGTACTGTTACGATAGCCAAGGTTCTTGTTATGCATGAGAGTGGCTAAACGGATGCGTACAGTAGTTGCATCTCCATTCATGCATTCTGTGGGGCTGCAGGCTATACCTGAAGTATGGTTTCAGACCTTCACTTTAATTATTTGCTCTGATTCACATAGCCTCATAACTACCTGAGATCAGTGGGAACTTCTAAAAGGTGTTTCACAGGGCAGGGGTCAGCTGCCAGCACACTGGCCACATGGGCAACTGCCCGGGTCCCTGATGAAAAAAGTAGTGTCAAGTTAGGTCAGCTTGTCTTTGCTGCCTAATCCTGACCCACTGTGAATCAGATCACTGGTAACAAAGAAAAAAAACAACTTTCAAACATTGCCGAGCCGACTCATTGTGAGAGAAAGTCAAGGATGGAAAGCTGACTGTCCTGTCCAAGTGACTCCCTGCTTCTTCTGCTCCAGCCCTCAACTTCTCTCCCTCCCATGGCATCACTAGCACATACAGTTATTGCAATTTAATCTACATGTTAGCCGCTAATAGTTGGATTAGAGGCTACAGTAAGGGCTTGACTAATCCAATTTTATCATTATCCTGGGCGGGTGGGGCTGGATGCGATTTGGAAGGACAGACTAAAGAGGGAACCCTGACTATTCCACAGCTGAGAGTACTCTTTTTTGTTTAAAGCGGCCTGCCTGGACTTGACCACTCCACCCTGTCAATATCTACCAGTACAAGCTACCTGTTCAGACCACAGGTTTTACTCACGTCCAGGCAACTGGCCTGGCATACCTTTACAATTCTACCGTGGTTCACACTTAAAACACCCAGAAAACATCTGCTGCTTGCTTCTTATGTTATGGAATCAATTCAGTTGTCTCTCTTGAAAAACTTGAGGATTTAATTTTTCTTATCACAACACTCAGGCAAGGCAAGTTGTGTCTCTAGACACACACACACACACACACACACACACAAAACACACACAATACACACACACGCACACAATACCCTTCGGTTTATTCACTTTTCATTGATTTGATAAAAACAAGTGAATGGGGGATAGGGGATAACCATGACTGAACTCCACTACTACTCTCAAGTCTCTCACTCCGATATCGCCCCTCCCCCCCAATCTACCTAGGTATGTCATCATTAAAGAAAAGGAAAGAGTCAAAAGAAGTTTTGGTGCTTTTCTGTGCCATTTGATGGCAGCTGAAGCTGTGCACTGCTTCTCGCCATACTGTTGCTGGCTGCTATTTTGTAGGGCTCTCCATGAGCTGACACATTTAGGGCAATGAAAATGATTTGTAGACAGTGTTAGCCTATAACAAATTAAAAATGGCATCCCGAAAAAAACCTTTAAGCAGCTGCAGGAGAAAACTCATACTGCATCCTCGCCGCCCCACCCACACACTCCATTTCAACAGATTATTTTCAGAAATATCAGACTACCTAAAAATGCCAGTTTTTCCAAGCCTTAAAATAAATTTGTTTTCCATTAACCTTAATATTAAGGGTACCCCACAGAACGTTAGTGAGAAATATTTTAGTCTCCATTTTTGTTTTGTTTAAAGGTGACAGGAATCAGTGTTTCTAATGTTATTGTGCTGTTCTGTGCATGAAATATCAAAATAAATATATTTGTTCTCAAATCCAGTGTGTTTTATTCATACTTGTGCCTTTTTGTGCATAATTTTGAATGCTAGTACTGTTACGAGACAGCCAAGGTTGTTATGGCGAGAGGCTGAACGGATGTACCAGTGGTTGCATCTCCATTCATGCATTCTGTGGGCTGCAGTCTACACGTGAAGTATGGTTTCAGACCTTCACTTTAATTATTTGCTCTGATTCACATAGCCTCACATCTACCTGTGATGAGTGGAACTTCTAAAATGTGTTTCACTGGGCAGGGGTCAGCTGCCAGCACACTGGCCACATGGGCAACTTCCCGGGTCACAGAAAAAAAAAAGCAGTGTCAAGTTTGGTCAGCTTGTCTTTGCTGCCTACTCCTGACCAACTGTGAATCAGATCACTGCTAACAAAAGAAAAAAAACAACTTTCAAACGCTGCTGAGCCGACTCATTGAGAGAAAGTCAAAGATCGGAAAGCCGATCTGTCCTGTCCATGTGACTCCTGCTTCATCTGCTCCTGCCCTCAACTCCTATCCCTTCCATGGCATCACTAGCACATACAGTTGTTGCAAGTTAATCTACATGTTAGCTGCTAATAGTTGGATTAGAGGCTACACAGTAGGGTTGACAAATCCAATGGTATCATTGTCTCTGAAGTGGTGTCGCTGGACGCGATTTGGAAGGTCAGAGTAAAGAGGGAACCCGGCCTGTTCCTCAGCTGAGAGTTCTCTTTTTTTTGTTTCAAGTGGCCCGCCTGGACCTGACCACACCACCCTGTCAATATCTACCCATACCCGCTACCTGTTCAGTCCACAGGTTTTACTCACTTCTAGGCAACTGGCCACCATACCTTGGTACCCCTGCCTTGCTCACCCTTAAAACACCCAGATCACTTCTGCTGCCTGCTTCTCATGCTATGGATTCAATTCAGTTGTCTCTCCTGAAAAACATGGAGATTTAATTTTTCTTATCGCAACACTCAGGCATGGCAAGTCGCGTCTCTAGACACACACACACACACACACAAAGCACACGCAACACACACAACACACACTCACGGACAAACACCCTTTGGTTTATTCACTGTTCATTGATTTGATAAAAACTAGTGAATGGAGCATAGGGGATAATCATGACTGAACTGCAATACTACTCTCAAGTCTCTCACTCCGATATCACCCCTCTCCCCCAATCTACCTAGGTACATCATTATTAAAGAAAAGGAAAGAGTCAAAATAAGTTTTGGTGCTTTTCTGTGCCATATGATGGCAGCTGAAACTGTGCACTGCTTCTCGCCATTCTGTTGCTGGCTGCTATTTTGTAGGGCTCTACATGAGCTGACACATTTAGGGCGATGAAAATGATTTGTGGACAGTGTTAGCCTATAACAAATTAAAAATGGCAACCCGAAAAAAACTTTTAAGCAGTTGCAGTAGGAAACGATACCTGTTGCCGCCCCCTGCGCACACACTCCATTTCAACAGATTATTTTCACTAATATCAGATCACCTGAAATGCCATTTTTCCATGCCTTAAAATAAATTTGTTTTCCATTAACCTAAATATAAAGGGTAACCCACAGAACATTAGTGAGAAATATTTTAGTCTCTATTTTTGTTTTGTTTAAAGGTGACAGGAATCAATGTTTCTAATGTTATTGTGCTGTTCTGTGCATGAAATATCGAAATAAATGTATTTGTTCTCAAATCCAGTGTGTTTTATTCATATTTGTGTCTTTTTGGGCATAATTTTGAATGCTAGTACTGTTACGATAGCCAAGGTTCTTGTTATGCTTAAGAGTGGCTGAACGGATGCGTACAGTAGTTGCATCTCCATTCATGCATTCTGTGCGGCTGCAGTCTACACCTGAAGTATGGTTTCAGACCTTCACTTTAATTATTTGCTCTGATTCACATAGCCTCATAACTACCTGAGATCATGGGAACTTCTAAAGGTGTTTCACAGGGCAGGGTCACTGCCAGCACACTGGCCACATGGGCAACTGCCCGGGTACCAGAAAATAAAAAAGCAGTGTCAAGTTTGGTCAGTTTGTCTTTGCAGCCAACTCCTGACCAACTGTGAATCAGATCACTGCTAACAAAGGAAAAAAACAACTTTCGAACGTTGCCGAGCCGACTGATTTTGAGTGAATTTCAAGAGATCGGAAATCCGACTGTCCTGTCCATGTAACTCCTGCTTCATCTGCTCCAGCCCTCAACTCCTCTCCCCTCCCATGGCATCACTAGCACATACAGTTGTTGCAAGTTAATCTACATGTTAGCCGCTAATAGTTGGATTAGAGGCTACAGTAAGGGTTGACAAATCCAATGGTATCATTGTCCGAAGTGGTGTGTCTGGACACTATTTGGAAGGAAAGACTAAGAGGGAACCCTGCCTGTTCCACAGCTGAAAGTGTCTTTTTTTTTGTTTCAAGCGCCCACCTGGACCTGACCACACCACCCTGTCAATATCTACCCATACCCACTACCTGTTCAGACCACAGGTTTTACTACGTCCAGGAAACTGGACACCATACCATTGCTACCAGCCTTGCTTCACCCTTAAAACACTCAGATCACTTCTGCTGCCTGCTTCTTGCTATGGATTCATTCAGTTGTCTCTCCTGAAAACTTGGGATTTAATTTTCTTAACGCAACACTCAGGCAAGGCAAGTCAGCGACTCTAGACACACACACACACACACAAAACACACACAACACACACACACGCACACACCCTTTGGTATATTCACTGTTCATTGATTTGATAAAACTGAGTGAATGGGGATAGGGATAACCATGACTGAACTCCAATACTACTCTCAAGTCTCTCACTCCGATATCGCCTCCCCAATCTACCTAGGTATGTCACCATTAAAGAAAGGAAAGAGTCAAAGAAGTTTGGTGCTTTTCTTGCCATATGATGGCTGCTGAAGCTGTGCACTGCTACTTCGCCATACTGTTGCTGGCTGCTATTTTGTAGGGCTCTCCATGAGCTGACACATTTAGGGCAATGAAATGATTTGCAGACAGTGTTAACCTATAACAAATTAAATGGCATCCCAAAAAAACTTTTACAGCTGCAGGAGGAAACATACAGCGTTCCTCGCCACCCTCACACTCCATTTCAACAGATTTTTTCAGTAATATCAGACTACCTAAAAATGCCAGTTTTCCATGCCTTAAAATAAATTTGTTTTCCATTAACCTTAATATTAAAATACCCACAGAACATTAGTGAGAAATATGTTAGTCTCCATTTTTGTTTTGTTTAAAGGTGACAGGAATCAGTGTTTCTAATGTTATTGTGCTGTTCTGTGCATGAAATATCAAAATAAACATATTTGATCTCAAATCCAGTGTGTTTTATTCATATTTGTGTCTTTCTGAGCATAATTTTGAATGCTAGTACTGTTACGATAGCCAAGGTTCTTGTTATGCATGAGAGTGGCTAAACGGATGCGTACAGTAGTTGCATCTCCGTTCATGCATTCTGTGCGGTTGCAGGCTACACCTGAAGTATGTTTTCAGACCTTCACTTTAATTATTTGCTATGATACACATAGCCTCATAACTACCTGAGATCAGTGGGAACTTCTAAAAGGTGTTTCACAGGGCAGGGGGTCAGCTGCCAGCACACTGGCCCACATGGGCAACTGCCGGGTACCAAAATAAAAAGCAGTGTCAAGTTTGGTCAGCTTGTCTTTGCAGCCAACTCCTGACCAACTGTGAATCAGATCACTGCTAACAAAGAAAAAAACAACTTTCGAACGTTGCTGAGCTGACTGATTTTGAGAGAATTTCAAGAGATCGGAAAGTCGACTGTCCTGTCCATGTGACTCCTGCTTCATCTGCTCCAGCCTCAACCTCTCTCCCATGGCATCACTAGCACATACAGTTCTCGAGTTAATCTACATATAGCTACGCTAATAGTTGGATTAGAGGCTACAGTAAGGGTTGACAAATCCAATGGTATCATTGTCCGAAGTGGTGTGGCTGGACACTATTTGGAAGGAAAGACTAAAGAGGGAACCCTGCCTGTTCCACAGCTGAAAGTTCTCTTTTTTTTGTTTCAAGCGGCCCACCTGGACCTGACCACACCACCCTGTCAATATCTACCCTTACCCACTACCTGTTCAGACTACAGGTTTTACTCACGTCCAGGAAACTGGACACCATACCTTGGCACCCCAGCCTTGCTCACCCTTAAAACACTCAGATCACTTCTGCTGCCTGCTTCTTATGCTATGATTCAATTCAGTTGTCTCTCCTGAAAACCTAGATTTAATTTTCTCAACGCAACACTCAGGCAAGGCAAGTCGCGACTCTAGACACACACACACACACACAAAAAACACACAACACACACACACACACACACCCTTGGTATATTCACTGTTCATTGATTTGATAAAACTAGTGAATGGGGATGAGGGAACATGACTGAACTCCAATACTACTCTCAAGTCTCTCAATCCGATATCGCCCCTCCCCCAATCTACCTAGGTATGTCACCATTAAAGAAAAGGAAAGAGTCAAAAGAAGTTTTGGTGCTTTTCTGTTCATATGATGGCAGCTGAAGGTGCACTGCTTCTCCATACTGTTGCTGGCTACTATTTTGTAGGCTCTATGAGCTGGACACATTTAGGGCAAATGAAATGATTTGCAGACAGTGTTAGCCTATAACAAATTAAAAAATAGCATCCCCAAAAAAACTTTTAAAGCAGCTGTAGGACGCATAACGATACCGGGTTTCCTGTCCCCCCCATCGTCAACAGATTATTTTCAATAATATCAGACTACCTAAAAATGCCAGTTTTTCCTCGCCTTAAAATAAATTTGTTTTCCATTAACCTTAATATTGAAACCCCACAGAACATTAGTGAGAAATATGTTATCCATTTTGTTTTGTTTAAAGGTGACGGAATCAGTGTTTCTAATGTTATGTGCTGTTCTGTGCATGAAATATCAAAATAAACATATTTGTTCTCAAATCCAGTGTGTTTATTCATATTTGTGTCTTTCTGAGCATAATTTTGAATGCTAGTACTATTCACGATAGCCAAGTATAATTGTTACACATGAGAGGAAGCTGAACGGATGCATAGTGGAAGTTGCATCTCCATCTACAGCATTCCAGTGGCTGCAGGCAACACCTGAAGCATGGTTTTGACCTTCACTTTAATTATTTGCTCTGATTCACATAGCCCCATAACTACCTGAGATCAGTGGGAACTTCTAAAAGGTGTTTCTCTGGGCAGGGGTCAGCTGCCAGCACACAGGACACATGGGCAACTGCCCGGGTCCCTGAAAAAAAAAGCAGTGTCAAGTTTGGTCAGCTTGTCTTTGCTGCCTACTCCTGACCCACTGTGAATCAGATCACTGCTTACAAAGAAAAAAAACAACTTTCAAACGATACCGAGGCGAGTGATTGTGAGAGAAAGTCAAAGAGAGATGGAAAACCGACTGTCCTGTCCATGTGACTCCTGCTTCATCTGCACCAGCCCTCAACTCCTCCCCCTCCAATGGCATCACTAGCACATACAGTTGTTGCAAGTGAATCTACATGTTAACCGCTAATAGTTGGATTAGAGGCTACGGAAGGGTTGACAAATCCAACGGTTTCATTGTCCGAATTGTGGCTGGACGCGATTTGGAATGACAGACTAAGGGGGAACCCTGCCTGTTCCACAGCTGAAAGTTCTCTTTTTGTTTCAAGCGGCCTGACTGGATATGACCACACCACCCTGCCAATATCTACCCATACCCGCTTACCTGCTCAGACCACAGGTTTTACTCCACATCCAGGCAACTGGCCACCATACCTTGGCACCCTGCCTTGCTCACCCTTAAAACACCAGATCACTTCTATGCCTGCTTCTTATGCTATGGATTCAATTCTGTTGTCTGTCCTGAAAAACTTGGAGATTTGAATTTTCTTAACGCGACACTCAGGACAAGTCAAACCTCTGAACACACACACACACACACACACAAACAAAAACAACACACACAACACACACACACACATGCACACACACCCTTTGGTTTATTCACTGTTCATTAATTTGATAAAACTAGTGAATGGGGATGAGGGATAACCATGACTGAACTCCACTACTAAGGTCAGAGTCTCTCTACCGATATCGCCTCCCCCAATCCCTACCTAGGTATGTCACCACATTAAAGAAAGAAAGAGTCAAAAGAGTTTTGGTGCTTTTCTGTGCCATATGATGGCAGCTGAGCTGTGCACTGCTTCTCACCATACTCTGCTGGCTGCTATTTTGTAGGGCTCTCCATGAGCTGACACATTTAGGGCATTGAGAAAATGTATTTTGCTAGACAGTTGATTAGCCTATAAAAATTAAAAGCGGCATCCAAAAAAAACTTTTAAGCAGCTGCAGGAGCATATACGCATGCCGTCCCCCACCCAACACCCTACCATTTCCAACAGATTATTTTTCACCTAATATCAGACTACCTAAAATGCTAGTTTTTCCATGCACTAAAATAAATTTGTTTTCCATTAACCTTAAAATTAAGGGTTCCACAGAACATTAGTGAGAGAAATATTGTTTCCATTTTTCTTTAGTTTAAAGGTGACAGGAATCAGTGTTTCTAATGTTATTTACTGTTCTCTGCATGAAATACTCCAATCAATATATTTGTTCTCAAATCAGTGTGTTTTATTCGCGTGGTGTCTTTTTGTGCATAATTTTGAATGCTAGTACTATTCACGATAGCCAAGGTTTGTTATGCTATGAGAGTGGCTAAACGGATGCGTCACAGTAGTTGCATCTCCATTCATGCATTCTGTGGGGCTGCAGGCTATACACTGAAGTATGGTTTCAGACCTTCACTTTAATTATTGCTCCCCGATCCACAGCCTCCATAACTACCTGAGATCAGTGGGAACTTCTAAAAGGTGTTTCACAGGGCAGGGTCAGCTGCCATTTTTTTTTGGCCACATGGGCAACTGCCGGGTCCTGATGAAAAAGTAGTGTCAAGTTAGGTCAGCTTGTCCTTGCTGCTAATCCTGACCCACTGTGAATCAGATCACTGGTAACAAAAGAAAAAACAACCTCAAACATTGCCGAGCCGACTCATTGTGAGAGAAAGTCAAGAGATCGAAAGCTGACTGTCCTGTCAAGTGACTCCTGCTTCTTCTCCAGCCCTCAACTTCTCTCCCCTCCCATCACTAGCACATACAGTTATTGCAATTTAATCTACATGTTAGCCGCTAATAGTTGGATTAGGGCTACAATGAAAGGTTGACTAATCCAATTTTTATCATTATCCCAAGTGGTGTAGTGGACGCGATTTGGAAGGACAGACTAAAGAGGGACCCTGACTATTCCACAGCTGAAGTACTCTTTTTTTTTGTTTAAGCGGCCTGCCTGGACTTGACCATCCACCCTGTCAATATCTACCAGTACAAAACTACCTGTTCAGACCACAGGCTTTACTCACGTCAGGCAACTGGCCAGTACCTTAGCACCCCTGACGCGTGTTCACTCAAAACACCCAGAAAACATCTGCTGCTTGCTTCTATGTTAGGAATCAATTCAGTTGTCTCTTGAAAACTTGAGGATTTAATTTTTCTTATCACACGCCTCACGCAAGACCAAAACCGTTGTCTCTAGACACACACACACACACACACACACACAAACACACACAATACACACACACGCACACAATACCCTTGGTTTATTCACTTTCATTGATTTGATAAAAACAAGTGAATGGGGATGAGGATAACCATGACTGAACTCATACTACTCTCAAGTCTCTCACTCCGTACTACCCCTCCCCAATCTACCTAGGGATGTCATCATTAAAGAAAAGAAAGAGTCAAAAAGAGTTTTGGTGCTTTTCTGTGCCATTTGATGGCAGCTGAAGCTATGCACTGCTTCTCGCCATACTGTGCTGGCTCTGCTATTTTGTAGGGCTCTCCATGAGCCCGACACATTTAGAAGCAATGAAATGATTTGTAGACAGTAGTTAGCCTATAACAAATTAAAAATGGCATCCGAAAAAACTTTTAAGCAGCTGCAGGAAAACTCATACTGCATCTCGCACACCCACCACACTCCATTTCAACAGATTATTTCAGAAATATCAGACTACCTAAAATGCCAGTTTTCCAAGCCTTAAAATAAATTTGTTTTCCAAATAACCTTAATATTAAGGGTACCCCACAGAACGTTAGTGAGAAATATTTTTAGTCTCCATTTTTGTTTTGTTTAAAGGTGACAGGAATCAGTGTTTCTAATGTTATTGTGCTGTTCTGTCATGAAAATATCAAAATAAATATATTTGGTCTCAAATCCAGTGTGTTTTATTCATACTTGTGTCTTTTTGCATAATTTTAAGATGCTAGTACTGTCACGATAGACAAAGTGATAGTATGCATGAGAGTGGCTGAACGGATGTGTACAGTGGTTGCATCTCCATTCATGCATTCTGTGGGGCTGCAGTCTACCAGTAGTATGGTTTCAGACCTTCCACTTTAATTATTTGCTCTGATTCATAGCCTCCACATCTACCTGTGATGAGTGGAACTTCTAAAATGTGTTTCACTGGGCAGGGATGCCAGTTTTTCCATGCCTTAAAATAAATTTGTTTTCCATTAACCTTAATATTAAGGGTACCCCACAGAACATTAGTGAGAAATATTTTAGTCTCCATTTTGTTTTGTTTAAAGGTGACAGGAATCAGTGTTTCTAATGTTATTGTGTTGTTCTGTGCATGAAATATCGAAATAATATATTTGTTCTCAAATCCAGTGTGTTTTATTCATATTTGTGTCTTTTTGTGCATAATTTTGAATGCTAGTACTGTTACGATAGCCAAGGTTCTTGTTATGCATGAGAGTGGTTGAACGGATGTGTACAGTAGTTGCATCTCCATTCATGCATTCTGAGGGGCTGCAGTCTACACCTGAAGTATGGTTTCAGACCTTCACTTCAATTATTTGCTCTGATTCACATAGCCTCATAACTACCTGAGATAAGTGGGAACTTCTAAAAGGTGTTTCACAGGGCTGGGGTCCACTGCCAGCACACTGTCCACATGGGCAACTGCCTGAGTCCCTGACAAAAAAAAGCAGTGTCAAGTTTGGTCAGCTTGTATTTGCTGCCTACTCCTGACCCACTGTGAATCAGATCACTGCTAACAAAGAAAAAAAACAACTTTCAAACGTTGCCTAGCCGACTGATAGTGAGAGAAAGTCAACAGATCGAAAAGCCGACTGTCCTGTCGATGTGACTCCTGCTTCATCTGCTCCAGAACTCAACCCCTCTCCCCTCCCATGGCATCACTAGCACATACAGTTGTTGCAAGTTAATCTACATGTTAGCCGCTAATAGTTGGATTAGAGGCTACAGTAAGGGTTGACAAATCCAATGGTATCATTGTTCGAAGTGGTGTGGCTGGACGCGATTTGGAAGGACTGACTAAAGAGGGAACCGTGCCTTTTTCACAGCTGAGAGTTCTCTTTGTTTTGTTTCAAGCAGCCAGCCTGGACCTGACCACACCTCCCTGTCAATATCTACCAATACCTGCTACCTGCTCAGACCACAGGTTTTACTCATGTCTAGGCAACTGACCACCATACCTTGGCACCCCTGCCTTACTCACCCTTAAATTACCCAGATCACTTCTGCTGCCCGCTTCTTATGCTATGGATTCATTTCAGTTGTCTCTCCTGAAAAACTTGAGGATTTAATTTTTCTTATCGCAACACTCAGGCAAGGCAAGTCCCGTCTCTAGACACACACACACACACACACAAAACACACACAACACACACACATGCACACACCCTTTGGTTTATTCACTGTTCATTGATTTGATAAAACTAGTGAATGGGGGATAGGGGATAACCATGACTGAACTCCACTACTACTCTCAAGTCTCTCACTCCGATATCGCCCTTCCCCCCCAATCTACCTAGGTATGTCACCATTAAAGAAAAGGAAAGAGTCAAAAGAAGTTTTGGTGCTTTTCTGTGCCATATGATGGCAGCTGAAGCTGTGCACTGCTTCTCGCCATACTGTTGCTGGCTGCTATTTTGTAGGGCTCTCCATGAGCTGACACATTTAGGGCAATGAAAATGATTTGTAGACAGTGTTAGCCTATAACAAATTAAAAATGGCATCCCGAAAAAAACTTTTAAGCAGCTGCAGGAGGAAACGCATACCGCGTGCTCCCCCCACCACGCAGACTGTCCATTTCAACAGATTATTTTCACTAATATCAGACTACCTAAAAATGCCAGTTTTTCCATGCCTTAAAATAAATTTGTTTTCCATTAACCAAATATTGAGGACCCCACAGAACATTAGTGAGAAATATTTTAGTCTCCATTTTTGTTTTGTTTAAAGGTGACAGGAATCAGTGTTTCTAATGTTATTGTGCTGTTCTGTGCATGAAATATCGAAATAAATATATTTGTTCTCAAATCCAGTGTGTTTTATTCATATTTGTGTCTTTTGTGCATAATTTTGAATGCTAGTACTGTTACGATAGCCAAGGTTCTTGTTATGCATGAGAGTGGCTGAACGGATGTGTACAGTAGTTGCATCTCCATTCATGCATTCTGTGGGGCTGCAGTCTACACCTGAAGTATGGTTTCAGACCTTCATTTTAATTATTTGCTCTGATTCACAAAGCCTCATGAGTATCTGAGATCAGTGGGAACTTCTAAAAGGTGTTTCACATGGCAGGGGTCAGCTGCCAGCACACTGGCCACACGGGCAACTGCCCGGGTCCCAAAAAAAAAAAAGCAGTGTCAAGTTTGGTCAGCTTGTCTTTGCTGCCTACTCCTGACCAACTGTGAATCAGATCACTGCTAACAAAGAAAAAACAACTTTCAAACGCTGCTTGTTTCGACTCATTGTGAGAGAAAGTCAAGAGATCGGAAAGCCGACTGTCCTGTCCATGTGACTCCTGCTTCATCTGCTCCAGCCCTCAACTCCTCTCCCCTCCCATGGCATCACTAGCACATACAGTTGTTGCAAGTTAATCTACATGTTAGCCGCTAATAGTTGGATTAGAGGCTACAGTAAGGGTTGACAAATCCAATGGTATCATTGTCCGAAGTGGTGTGGCTGGACGCGATTTGGAAGGACAGACTAAAGAGGGAACCCTGCCTGTTCCACAGCTGAGAGTTCTCTTTTTTTGGTTTCAAGCGGCCCGCCTGGACCTGACCACACCACCCTGTCAATATCTACCCATACCCACTACCTGCTCAGACCACAGGTTTTACTCACGTCTAGGCAACTGGCCACCATACCTTGGCACCCCTGCCTTGTTCACCCTTAAAACACCCAGATCACTTCTGCTGCCTGCTTCTTATGTTATGGATTCAATTCAGTTGTCTCTCCTGAAAAAATTGGGGATTTAATTTTTCTTATCACAACACTCAGGCTGGGCAAGTCGCGTCTCTAGACACACACACACACACACACACACACACACTCACACACACAACACACAACACACAACACACATACCCTTAGGTTAATTCACTGCTCATTGATTTGATAAAAACTAGTGAATAGGGGATAGGGGATAACCATGACTGAACTCCACTTCTACTCTCAAGTCTCTCACTCCGATGTCACCCCCACCTACCTAGGTATGTCACCATTAAAGAAAAGGAAAGAGTCAAAATAAGTTTTGGAGCTTTTCTGTGCCATTTAATGGCAGCTGGAGCTGTGCACTGCTTCTTGCCATACTGTTGCTAGCTGCTATTTTCTAGGGCTCTCCATGAGCTGACACATTTAGGGCAAAGAAAATGATTTGTGGACAGTGTTAGCCTATAAAAATTAAAAAATGGCATCCCGAAAAAAACTTTTAAGCAGCTGCAGGAGGAAACGCATACCGGGTGCTCACCACCCCCCCACGCACACACTCCATTTCAACCGATTATTTTCAGTAATATCAGACTAACTAAAAATGCCAGTTTTTCCAAGCCTTAAAATAAATTTGTTTTCCATTAACCTTAATATTAAGGGTACCCCACAGAACATTAGTGAGAAATATTTTAGTCTCCATTTTTGTTTTGTTTAAAGGTGACAGGAATCAGTGTTTCTAATGTTATTGTGCTGTTCTGTGCATGAAATATCGAAATAAATATATTTGTTCTCAAATCCAGTGTGTTTTATTCACACTTGTGTCTTTTTGTGCATAATTTTGAATGCTAGTACTGTTACGATATACAAGGTTCTTGTTATGCATGAGAGTGGCTGAACGGATGTGTACTGTGGTTGCATCTCCATTCATGCATTTTGAGGGGCTGCAGTCTACACCAGAAGTATGGTTTCAGACCTTCACTTTAATTATTTGCTCTGATTCACATAGCCTCATAACTACCTGAGATCAGTGGGAACTTCTAAAAGGTGTTTCACAGGGCAGGGGTCAGCTGCCAGCACACTGGCCACATGGGCAACTGCCCGGGTCCCTGAAAAAAAAAAGCAGTTTCAAGTTTGGTCAGCTTGTCTTTGCTGCCTACTCCTGACCCACTGTGAATCAGATCACTGCTAACAAAGAAAAAAAACAACTTTCAAACGTTGCTGAGCCGACCGATTGTGAGAGAAAGTCAGAGATCGAAAGTCGACTGTCCTGTCCCTGTGACTCCATGCATCATCTGCTCCAGCCCTCAACCTCTCCTCCTCCCATGGCATCACTAGCACATACAGTTGTTGCAAGTTAATCTACATGTTAGCCGCTAATAGTTGGATTAGAGGCTACAGTAAGGGTTGACAAATCCAATGGTATCATTGTCCGAAGTGGTGTGGCTGGACGCGATTTGTAAGGACAGTCTAAAGAGGGAACCCTGCCTGTTCCACAGCTGAGAGTTCTCTTTTTTTTGTTTCACGCGGCGCGCCTGGACCTGACCACACCACCCAGTCAATATCTACCAATACCCGCTACCTGTTTAGACTACAGGTTTTACTCACGTCTAGGCAACTGGCCACCATACCTTGGTTCCCCTTCCTTGCTCACCCTTAAAACACCCAGATCACTTCTGTTGCCTTCTTCTCATGCTAAGGATTCAATTCAGTTTTCTCTCCTGAAAAACTTGGGGATTTAATTTTTCTTATCGCAACACTCAGGCAAGGCAAGTCGCTGCCTCTAGACACACACACACACACAAACACACACAACACACACACACAACACACACACACACATCACGCACACACACCTTTGGTTTATTCACTGTTCATTGATTTGATAAAACTAGTGAATGGGGATAGGGATAACCATGACTGAACTCCAATACTACTCTCAAGTCTCTCACTCCGATATCGCCCCTCCCCCCCAATCTACCTAGGTATGTCACTATTAAAGAAAAGGAATGAGTCAAAAGAAGTTTTGGTGCTTTTCTGTGCCATATGATGGCAGCTGAAGCTCTTCACTGCTTCTCGCCATACTGTTGTTGGCTGCTATTTTGTAGGGCTCTCCATGAGCTGACACATTTAGGGCAATGAAAATGATTTGTAGACAGTGTTAGCCTATAACAAATTAAAATGGCATCCCTAAAAAACTTTTAAGCAGCTGCAGGAGGAAACGATACTGCCGTGTCTCCCTACCTACGCTACCCATTTCAACAGATTATTTTCACTAATATCAGACTACCTAAAATGCCAGTTTTCCATGCCTTAAAATAAATTTGTTTTCCATTAACCTAAATATTAAGGGTACCTCTACAGAACATTAGTGAGAAATATTTTAGTCTCCATTTTGTTTTGTTTTAAGGTGACAGGAATCAGTGTTTCTAATGTTATTGTGCTGTTCTGTCATGAAATATCGAAATAAATATTTTTGTTCTCAAATCCAGTCTGTTTTATTCATATTTGAGTCTTTTTGTGCATAATTTTGAATGCTAGTACTGTTACGATAGCCAAGGTTCTTGTTATGCATGAGAGTGGCTGAACGGATGTGTACAGTAGTTGCATCTCCATTCATGCATTCTGTGGGCTGCAGTCTACACCTGAAGTATGGTTTCAGACCTTCACTTTAATTATTTGCTCTGATTCACATAGCCTCATAACTACCTGAGATAAGTGGGAACTTCTAAAAGGTGTTTCACAGGGCAGGGGTCAGCTGCCAGCACACTGGCCACATGGGAAACTGCCCGAGTCCCTGAAAAAAAAAAGCAGTGTCAAGTTTGGTCAGCTTGTCTTTGCTGCCTACTCCTGACCCACTGTGAATCAGATCACTGCTAACAAAGAAAAAAAACAACTTTCAAACATTGCCGAGCCGACTGATTTTGAGTGAAAGTCAAGAGATCGGAAAGCCGACTGTCCTGTCCCTGTGACTCCTGTTTCATCTGCTCCAGCCCTAAACTCCTCTCCCCTCCCATGGCATCACTAGCACATACAGTTGTTGCAAGTTATTCTACATGTTAGCCTCTAATAGTTGGATTAGAGGCTACAGTAAGGGTTGACAAATCCAATGGTATCATTGTTCAAAGTGGTGTGGCTGGACGCAATTTGGAAGGACAGACTAAAGAGGGAACCCTGCCTTTTCCACCGCTGAGAGTTCTCTTTTTTTTGTTTCAAGCGGCCCGCCTGGACCTGACCACACCACCCTGTCAATATCTGCCCATACCCACTACCTGCTCAGACCACAGGTTTTACTGATGTCTAGACAACTGGCCACCATACCTTGGCACCCCTGCCTTGTTCACCCTTAAAACACCCAGATCACTTCTGCTGCCTGCTTCTTATGCTATTGATTCAATTCAGTTGTCTCTCCTGAAAAAATTGGGGGATTTAATTTTTCTCATCACAACACTCAGGCAGGGCAAGTCACGTCTCTAGACACACACACACACGCACACTCTCACACACACAACACACAACACACAACATACATACCCTTAGGTTAATTCACTGCTCATTGATTTGATAAAAACTAGTTAATAGGGGATAGGGGATAACCATGACTGAACTCCACTTCTACTCTCAAGTCTCTCACTCCGATGTCACCCCCACCTACCTAGGTATGTCACCATTAAAGAAAAGGAAAGAGTCAAAATAAGTTTTGGAGCTTTTCTGTGCCATTTAATGGCAGCTGGAGCTGTGCACTGCTTCTTGCCATACTGTTGCTAGCTGCTATTTTCTAGGGCTCTCCATGAGCTGACACATTTAGGGCAAAGAAAATGATTTGTGGACAGTGTTAGCCTATAAAAATTAAAAAATGGCATCCCGAAAAAAACTTTTAAGCAGCTGCAGGAGGAAACGCATACAGGGTGCTCGCCACCCCCCCACTCACACACTCCATTTCAACCGATTATTTTCAGTAATATCAGACTAACTAAAAATGCCAGTTTTTCCATGCCTTATAATAAATTTGTTTTCCATTAACCTTAATATTAAGGGTACCCCACAGAACATTAGTGAGAAATATTTTAGTCTCCATTTTTGTTTTGTTTAAAGGTGACAGGAATCAGTGTTTCTAATGTTATTGTGCTGTTCTGTGAATGAAATATCGAAATAAATATATTTGTTCTCAAATCCAGTGTGTTTTATTCATACTTGTGTCTTTTTGTGCATAATTTTGAATGCTAGTACTGTTGCGATATCCAAGGTTCTTGTTATGCATGAGAGTGGCTGAACGGATGTGTACTGTGGTTGCATCTCCATTCATGCATTTTGAGGGGCTGCAGTCTACACCAGAAGTGTGGTTTCAGACCTTCACTTTAATTATTTGCTCTGATTCACATAGCCTCATAAATACCTGAGATCAGTGGGAACTTCTAAAAGGTGTTTAACAGGGCAGGGGTCAGCTGCCAGAACACTGGCCACATGGGCAACTGCCCGGGTCCCAGAAAAAAAAAAGCAGTTTCAAGTTTGGTCAGCTTGTCTTTGCTGCCTACTCCTGACCAACTGTGAATCAGATCGCTGCTAACAAAGAAAAAAAACAACTTTCAAACGTTGCCGAGCTGACTGATTGTGAGAGAAAGTCAGGAGATCGGAAAGCCGACTGTCCTGTCCATGTGACTCCTGCTTCATCTGCTCCAGCCCTCAACTCCTCTCCCCTCCCATGGCATCACTAGCACATACAGTTGTTGCAAGTTAATCTACATGTTAGCCGCTAATAGTTGGATTAGAGGCTACAGTAAGGGTTGACAAATCCAATGGTATCATTGTCCGAAGTGGTGTGGCTGGACGCGATTTGTAAGGACAGACTAAAGAGGGAACCTTGCCTGTTCCACTGCTGAGAGTTCTCTTTTTTTTGTTTCAAGCGGCCCGCCTGGACCTGACCACACCACCCAGTCAATATCTACCAATACCCGCTACCTGTTTAGACTACAGGTTTTACTCACGTCTAGGCAACTGGCCACCATACCTTGGCTCCCCTGCCTTGCTCACACTTAAAACACCCAGATCACTTCTGCTGCCTTCTTCTCATGCTATGGATTCAATTCAGTTGTCTCTCCTGAAAAACTTGGGGATTTAATTTTTCTTATCGCAACACTCAGGCAAGGCAAGTCGCGTCTCTAGACACACACACAAAACACACACACACACACGAAACACACACAACACACACACATGCACACACACCCTTTGGTTTATTCACTGTTCATTGATTTGATAAAAACTAGTGAATGCGGCCCGGTGGCACTGAGGGTTGAGGCGCTGGCCGCCACACCTCACATCACGCCAGCAACCCGGGATTGGTAACGAACTCAGGTGGCCGGGGGTCAGTAGGGGGAGAGAGGATCGGGCATCCCAACCGATGCTCTCCTCTTTCAGGGGTGGGAACCAAGAACGCATCTGCGTTCTTCATCCCCCTTCTCAGTCGGTGGGAGCACCGACAACTGAGTTGGATGGAGGCGGCTCCGCTCGTCGGAGTCGGGGAGAGGGGGTGTCGTCGGTGCATGAGAGGACTGGCGTGCATCAGCATGCCTTATCTCTGGACGTACGTCCTAGCGCTGGACATTCCTGGGGTAGGGGATTAAGGGGGAGAAAAACGGAAGATGTCACCTCTCTGGCAGCCCTAGATGAAATCCGCTCCGGATCCATCCAAGACCACCAAGAAAAGGACAGACCCCACTGTGCTGGATGTAAAGGGAAGGAGGCACTCTAGAGGCAGATCCAATGGAGGTGGAGTGAGGTGGGAAGGAGTAGGATGGAAGGAGTGGGCTCCAGTGAGAGAAGGGAGGAAAAAAACAGAAAGTAAAAAAAAAAAACTAGTGAATGGGGGATAGGGGATAACCATGACTGAACTCCATTACTACTCTCAAGTCTCTCACTCCGATATTGCCCTTCCCCCCCCAATCTACCTAGGTATATCACCATTAAAGAAAAGGAAAGAGTCAAAAGAAGTTTTGGTGCTTTTCTGTGCCATATGATGGCAGCTGAAGCTGTGCACTGCTTCTCGCCATACTGTTACTGGCTGCTATTTTGTAGGGCTCTCCATGAGCTGACACATTTAGGGCAATGAAAATGATTTGTAGACAGTGTTAGCCTATAGCAAATTAAAAATGGCATCCCGAAAACAACTTTTAAGCAGCTGCAGGAGGAAACGCATACCGCGTGCTCCCCCCCCACGCACACACTCCATTTCAACAGATTATTTTCACTAATATCAGACTACCTAAAAAATGCCAGTTTTTCCATGCCTTAAAATAAATTTGTTTTCCATTAACCTAAATATTAAGGGTACCCCACAGAACATTAGTGAGAAATATTTTAGTCTCCATTTTTGTTTTGTTTAAAGGTGACAGGAATCAGTGTTTCTAATGTTTTTGTGCTGTTCTGTGCATGAAATATCGAAATAAATATATTTGTTCTCAAATCCAGTGTGTTTTATTCATATTTGTGTCTTTTTGAGCATAATTTTGAATGCTAGTACTGTTACGATAGCCAAGGTTCTTGTTATGCATAAGAGTGGCTAAACGGATGTGTACAGTAGTTGCATCTCCATTCATGCATTCTGTGCGGCTGCAGTCTACACCTGAAGTATGGTTTCAGACCTTCACTTTAATTATTTGCTCTGATTCACATAGCCTCATAACTACCTGAGATAAGTGGGAACTTCTAAAAGGTGTTTCACAGGGCAGGGGTCAGCTGCCAGCACACTGGCCACATGGGCAACTGCCCGGGTCCCAGAAAAAAAAAAAGCAGTGTAAAGTTTGGGCAGCTTGTCTTTGCTGCCTACTCCTGACCCACTGTGAATCAGATCACTGCTAACAAAGAAAAAAAACAACTTTCAAACGTTGCCGAGCCGACTCATTGTGAGAGAAAGTCAAGAGATCGGAAAGCCGACTGTCCTGTCCATGTGACTCCTGCATCATCTGCTCCAGCCCTCAACTCCTCTCCCCTAAAATGGCATCACTAGCACATACAGTTGTTGCAAGTTAATCTACATTTTAGCCGCTAATAGTTGGATTATAGGCTACAGTAAGGGTTGACAAATCCAATGGTATCATTGTCAGAAGTGGTGTGGCTGGACGCGATTTGGAAGGACAGACTAAAGAGGAAACCCTGCCTGTTCCACAGCTGAGAGTTCTCTTTTTTTTGTTTCAAGCGGCCCGCCTGGACCTGACCACACCTCCCTGACAATATCTACCCATACCCACTACCTGCTCAGAACACAGGTTTTACTCACGTCCAGGCTACTGGCCACCATACCTGGCACCCCTGCCTGTAACCCTTAAAACACGCAGATCACTTTGCAGCTTGCTTCATGCTATGGATTCAATTCAGTTGTCTCTCCTGAAAACCTTGGGATTTAATTTTTCTTATCGCAACACTCAGGCAAGGCAAGTCGCGTCTCTAAACACACACACACACAAAACACACACAACACACAACACACACTCACGCACACACACCCTTTGGTTTATTCACTGTTCATTGATTTGATAAAAACTAGTGAATGGGGGATAGAGGATAACCATGACTGAACTCCACTACTACTCTCAAGTCTGTCACTCCGATATGGCCCCTCCCTCCCTCCCAATCTACCTATGTATGTCACTATTAAAGAAAGGGAAAGAGTCAAAAGAAGTTTTGGTGCTTTTCTGTGCCATATGATGGCAGCTGAAGCTGTGCACTGCTTCTCGCCATACTGTTGTTGGCTGCTATTTTGTTGGGCTCTCCATGAGCTGACACATTTAGGGCAATGAAAATGATTTGTAGACAGTGTTAGCCTATAACAAATTAAAAATGGCATCCCGAAAAAAACTTTTAAGCAGCTGCAGGAGGAAACGCATACCGCGTACTCACCCCCACCCCCACGCACACACTCCATTTCAACAGATCATTTTCACTAATATCAGACTACCTAAAAATGCCAGTTTTTCCATGCCTTAAAATAAATTTGTTTTCCATTAACCTAAATATTAAGGGTACCCCACTGAACATTAGTGAGAAATATTTTAGTCTCCATTTTTGTTTTGTTTAAAGGTGACAGGAATCAGTGTTTCTAATGTTATTGTGCTGTTCTGTGCATGAAATATCGAAATAAGTATTTTTGTTCTCAAATCCAGTCTGTTTTATTCATATTTGAGTCTTTTTGTGCATAATTTTGAATGCTAGTACTGTTACGATAGCCAAGGTTCTTGTTATGCATGAGAGTGGCTGAACGGATGTGTACAGTAGTTGCATCTCCATTCATGCATTCTGTGTGGCTGCTGTCTACACCTGAAGTATGGTTTCAGACATTCACTTTATTTATTTGCTCTGATTAACATAGCCTCATAACTACCTGAGATAAGTGGGAACTTCTAAAAGGTGTTTCACAGGGCAGGGGTCAGCTGCCAGCACACTGGCCACATGGGCAACTGCCCGGTCCCTTAAAAAAAAATAGCAGTGTCAAGTTAGGTCAGCTTGTCTTTGTTGCCTACTCCTGACCCACTGTGAATCAGATCACTGCTAACAAAGAAAAAATACAACTTTCAAACGTTGCCGAGCCAACTGATTGTGAGAGAAAGTCAAGGGATCGGAAAGCCGACTGTCCAGTCCATGTGACTCCTGCTTCATTTGCTCCAGCCCTCAACTCCTCTCCCCTCCCATGGCATCACTAGCACATACAGTTGTTTCAAGTTAATCTACATGTTAGCCACTAATAGTTGGATTAGAGGCTACAGTAAGGGTTGACAAATCAAATGGTATCATAGTCCGAAGTGGTGTGGCAGAACGCGATTTGGAAGGACAGACTAAAGAGGGAACCCTGCCTGTTCCACAGCTGAGAGTTCTCTTTTTTTTGTTTCAAGCGGCCTACTTGAACCTGACCACACCACCCTGTCAATATCTACCCATACCCACTACCTGCTCAGACCACAGGTTTTACTCACCTCCAGGCCACTGGCCACCATACCTTGGCACCCCTGCCTTGCTCACCCTTAAAACACCCAGATCACTTCTGCGGCCTGCTTCTTATGCTATGGATTCAATTCAGTTGTCTCTCCTGAAAAACTTGGGGATTTAATTTTTCTTATCGCAACACTCAGGCAAGGCAAGTCGCGTCTCTAGACACACACACACACACACACACACACACACAAAACACACACAACACACATGCACACACACCATTGGGATTATTCACTATTCATTGATTTGGTAAAAAATAGTGAATGGGGGATGGGGGATAACCATGACTGAACTCCACTACTACTCTCAAGTCTCTCACTCCGATATTGCCCTTCCCCCCAATCTACCTAGGTATATCACCATTAAAGAAAAGGAAAGAGTCAAAAGAAGTTTTGGTGCTTTTCTGTGCCATATGATGGCAGCTGAAGCTGTGCACTGCTTCTCGCCATACTGTTACTGGCTGCAATTTTGTTGGGCTCTCCATGAGCTGACATATTTAGGGCAATGAAAATGATTTGTAGACAGTGTTAGCCTATAGCAAATTAAAAATGGCATCCCGAAAAAAACTTTAAAGAGAAAACTCATACTGCATGCTCGCCGCCCCAGGCACACACTCCATTTCAACAGATTATTTTCACTAATATCAGACTACCTAAAAACGCCAGTTTTTCCATGCTTTAAAATAAATTTATTTTCCATTAACCAAATATTAAGAGTACCCCAAAGAACACTAGTAAGAAATATTTTAGTCTTCATTTTTGTTTTGTTTAAAGGTGACAGGAATCAATGTTTCTAATGTTATTGTGCTGTTCTGTGCCTGAAATATCAAAATAAATATATTTGTTCTCAAAGTCAGTGTGTTTTATTCATATTTGTGTCTTTTTGTGCACAATTTTGAATGCTAGTACTGTTACGATAGCCAAGGTTCTTGTTATGCATGAAAGTGGCTGAACAGATGTGTACAGTGGTTGCATCTCCATTCATGCATTCTGTGCGGCTGCAGTCTACACCTAAAGTATGGTTTCAGACCTTCACTTTAATTATTTGCTCTGATTCACATAGCCTCATAACTACCTGAGATCAGTGGGAACTTTTAAAAGGTGTTTCACAGGGCATGGGTCAGCTGCCAGCACACTGGCCACATGGGCAACTGCCCGGGGTCCCAGAAAAAAAAAAAAGCAGTGTAAAGTTTGGTCAGCTTGTCTTTGCTGCCTACTCCTGACCAACTGTCAATCAGATCCCTGCTAACAAAGAAAAAAAACAACTTTCAAATGTTGCCGAGCCGACTCATTGTGAGAGAAAGTCAAGAGATCGGAAAGCCGACTGTCCTGTCATTGTGACTCCTGCTTCATCTGCTCCAGCCCTCAACTCCTCTTCCCTCCCATGGCATCACTAACACATACAGATGTTGCAAGTTAATCTACATTTTAGCTGCTAATAGTTGGATTAGAGGCTACAGTAAGGGTTGACAAATCCAATGGTATCATTGTCAGAAAGTGGTGTGGCTGGACGCCATTTGGAAGGACAGACTAAAGAGGGAACCCTGCCTGTTCCACAGCTGAGAGTTCTCTTTTTTTTGTTTCAAGCGGCCCGCCTGGACCTGACCACACCTCCCTGACAATATCTACCCATACCCACTACCTGCTCAGACCCCAGGTTTTACTCACGTCCAGGCAACTGGCCACCATACCTTGGCACCCCTGCCTTGCTCACCCTTAAAACACCCAGATCACTTCTGCTGCTGCTTCTCATGCTATGGATTCAATTCAGTTGTCTCTCCTGAAAAACTTGGGGATTTAATTTTTCTATCGCAACACTCAGGCAAGGCAAGTCGCGTCTCTAAACACACACACACACAAAACACACACAACACACAACACACACTCACGCATACACACCCTTTGGTTTATTCACTGTTCATTGATTTGATAAAAACTAGTGAATGGGGGATAGAGGATAACCATGACTGAACTCCACTACTACTCTCAAGTCTGTCACTCCGATATGGCCCCCCTCCTCCCAATCTACCTATGTATGTCACTATTAAAGAAAGGGAAAGAGTCAGAAGAAGTTTTGGTGCTTTTCTGTGCCATATGATGGCAGCTGAAGCTGTGCACTGCTTCTCGCCATACTGTTGCTGGCTGCTATTTTGTTGGGCTCTCCATGAGCTGACACATTTAGGGCAATGAAAATGATTTGTAGACAGTGTTAGCCTATAACAAATTAAAAATGGCATCCCGAAAAAAACTTTTAAGCAGCTGCAGGAGGAAACGCATACCGCGTACTCACCCCCACCCCCACGCACACACTCCATTTCAACAGATCATTTTCACTAATATCAGACTACCTAAAAATGCCAGTTTTTCCATGCCTTAAAATAAATTTGTTTTCCATTAACCTAAATATTAAGGGTACCCCACTGAACATTAGTGAGAAATATTTTAGTCTCCATTTTTGTTTTGTTTAAAGGTGACAGGAATCAGTGTTTCTAATGTTATTGTGCTGTTCTGTGCATGAAATATCGAAATAGATATATTTGTTCTCAAATCCAGTGTGTTTTATTCATATTTGTGTCTTTTGTGCATAATTTTGAATGCTAGTACTGTTACGATAGCCAAGGTTCTTGTTATGCATGAGAGTGGCTGAACGGATGTGTACAGTAGTTGCATCTCCATTCATGCATTCTGTGTGGCTGCTGTCTACACCTGAAGTATGGTTTCAGACATTCACTTTATTTATTTGCTCTGATTAACATAGCCTCATAACTACCTGAGATAAGTGGGAACTTCTAAAATGTGTTTCACATGGCAGGGGTCAGCTGCCAGCACACTGGCCACATGGGCAACTGCCCGGTTCCCTTAAAAAAAAATAGCAGTGTCAAGTTAGGTCAGCTTGTCTTTGATGCCTACTCCTGACCCACTGTGAATCAGATCACTGCTAACAAAGAAAAAATACAACTTTCAAACGTTGCCGAGCCAACTGATTGTGAGAGAAAGTCAAGGGATCGGAAAGCCGACTGTCCTGTCCATGTGACTCCTGCTTCATCTGCTCCAGCCCTCAACTCCTCTCCCCTCCCATGGCATCACTAGCACATACAGTTGTTGCAAGTTAATCTACATGTTAGCCACTAATAGTTGGATTAGAGGCTACAGTAAGGGTTGACAAATCAAATGGTATCATACTCCGAAGTGGTGTGGCTGAACGCGATTTGGAAGGACAGACTAAAGAGGGAACCCTGCCTGTTCCACAGCTGAGAGTTCTCTTTTTTTTGTTTCAAGCAGCCTGCTTGGACCTGACCACACCACCCTGTCAATATCTACCCATACCCACTACCTGCTCAGACCACAGGTTTTACTCACCCAGGCCACTGGCCACCATACCTTGGCACCCCTGCCTTGCTCACCCTTAAAACACCCAGATCACTTCTGCGGCCTGCTTCTTATGCTATGGATTCAATTCAGTTGTCTCTCCTGAAAAACTTGGGGATTTAATTTGTCTTATCGCAACACTCAGGCAAGGCAAGTCGCGTCTCTAGACACACACACACACACACACACAAAACACACACAACACACATGCACACACACCATTGAGATTATTCACTATTCATTGATTTGATAAAAACTAGTGAATGGGGGATGGGGGATAACCATGACTGAACTCCACTACTACTCTCAAGTCTCTCACTCCGATATTGCCCTTCCCCCCCAATCTACCTAGGTATGTCACCATTAAAGAAAAGGAAGGACTCAAAAGAAGTTTTGGTGCTTTTCTGTGCCATATGATGGCAGCTGAAGTTGTGCACTGCTTCTCGCCATACTGTTGTTGGCTGCTATTTTGTAGGGCTTTCCATGAGCTGACACATTTAGGACAATGAAAATGATTTGTAGACAGTGTTAGCCTAAAAAAAATTAAAAACGGCATCCCGAAAAAAACTTTTAAGCAGCTGCAGGAGGAAACGCATACCGCGTGCTCGCCCACCCCCACGCTCACACTCCATTTCAACAGATTATTTTCACTAATATCAGACTACCTAAAAATGCCAGTTTTTCCATGCCTTAAAATAAATTTGTTTTCCATTAACCTTAATATTAAGGGTACCCCACAGAACATTAGTTAGAAACATTTTAGTCTCCATTTTTGTTTTGTTTAAAGGTGACAGGAATCAGTGTTTCTAGTGTTATTGTGCTCTTCTGTACATGAAATATCGAAATAAATATATTTGTTCTCAAATCCAGTGTGTTTTATTCATATTTGTGTCTTTTTGTGCACAATTTTGAATGCTAGTACTGTGACGATAGCCAAGGTTCTTTTTATGCATGAGAGTGGCTGAACGGATGTGTACAGTAGTTGCATCTCCATTCATGCATTCTGTGGGGCTGCAGTCTACACCTGAAGTATGGTTTCAGACCTTCACTTTAATTATTTGCTCTGATTCACATAGCCTCATAACTATCTGAGATAATTGGGAACTTCTAAAAGGTGTTTCACAGGTCAGGGGTCAGCTGCCAGCACACTGTCCACATGGGCAACTGCCTGGGTCCCTGAAAAAAAAAGCAGTGTCAAGTTTGGTCAGCTTGTCTTTGCTGCCTACTCCTGACCCACTGTGAATCAGATCACTGCTAACAAAAAAAAATCAACTTTCAAACGTTGCCGAGCCGACTGATTGTGAGAGAAAGTCAACAGATCGGAAAGCCGAGTGTCCTGTCCATGTGACTCCTGCTTCATCTGCTCCAGCCCTCAACTCCTCTCCCCTCCCATGGCATCACTAGCACATGCAGTTTTTGCAAGTTAATCTACATGTTAGCCGCTATTAGTTGGATTAGAGGCTACAGTAAGGGTTGACAAATCCAATGGTATCATTGTCCGGAAGTGGTGTGGCTGGACGCGATTTGGAAGGACAGACTAAAGAGGGAACCCTGCCTGTTCCACAGCTGAGAGTTCTCTTTTTTTTGTTTCAAGTGGCCAGCTTGGACCTGACCACACCACCCTGTCAATATCTACCCATACCCGCTACCTGCTCAGACCACAGGTTTTACTCACCTCCAGGCCACTGGCCACCATACCTTGGCACCCCTGCCTTGCTCACCCTTAAAACACCCAGATCACTTCTGCTGCCTGCTTCTTATGCTATGGATTCAATTCTGTTGTCTCTCCTGAAAACCTTGAGGATTTAATTTTTCTTATCGCAACACTCAGGCAAGGCAAGTCGCATCTCTAGACACACACACACACACACACACACAAAACACACACAACACACATGCACACACACCCTTTGGATTATTCACTGTTCATTGATTTGATAAAAACTAGTGAATGGGGGATAGGGGATAACCATGACTGAACTCCACTACTACTCTCAAGTCTCTCACTCCAATATCGCCCTTCCCCCCCAATCTACCTAGGTATGTCACCATTAAAGAAAAGGAAGGACTCAAAAGAAGTTTTGGTGCTTTTCTGTGCCATATGATGGCAGCTGAAGTTGTGCACTGCTTCTCGCCATACTGTTGCTGGCTGCTATTTTGTAGGGCTTTCCTTGAGCTGACACATTTATGACAATGAAAATGATTTGTAGACAGTGTTAGCCTATAACAAATTAAAAATGGCATCCCGAAAAAACCTTTTAAGCAGCTGCAGGAGGAAACGCATACCGCGTGCTCGCCCACCCCCACGCTCACACTCCATTTCAACAGATTATTTTCACTAATATCAGACTACCTAAAAATGCCAGTTTTTCCATGCCTTAAAATAAATTTGTTTTCCATTAACCTAAATATTAAGGGTACCCCACAGAACATTAGTGAGAATTATTTTAGTCTCCATTTTTGTTTTGTTTAAAGGTGACAGGAATCAGTGTTTCTAGTGTTATTGTGCTGTTCTGTACGTGAAATATCGAAATAAATATATTTGTTCTCAAATCCAGTGTGTTTTATTCATATTTGTGTCTTTTTGTGCATAATTTTGAATGCTAGTACTGTTACGATAGCCAAGATCCTTGTTATGCATGAGAGTGGCTGAACGGATGTGTACAGTAGTTGCATCTCCATTCATGCATTCTGTGCGGCTGCAGTCTACACCTGAAGTATGGTTTCAGACCTTCACTTTAATTATTTGCTCTGATTCACATAGCCTCATAACTATACGAGATAAGTGGGAACTTCTAAAAGGTGTTTCACAGGGCTGGGGTCCGCTGCCAGCACACTGTCCACATGGGCAACCGCCTGGGTCCCTGAAAAAATAAAGTAGTGTCAAGTTTGGTCAGCTTGTCTTTGCTGCCTACTCCTGACCCACTGTGAATCAGATCACTGCTAACAAAGAAATAAAACAACTTTCAAACATTGCCGAACTGACTGATTGTGAGAGAAAGTCAAGAGATCGGAAAGCCGACTGTCCTGTCCATGTGACTCCTGCTTCATCTGCTCCAGCCCTCAACTCCTCTCCCCTCCTTGGCATCACTAGCACATACAGTTGTTGCAAGTTAGTCTACATGTTAGCTGCTAATAGTTGGATTAGAGGCTACAGTAAGGGTTGACAAATCCAATGGTATCATTGTCCGAAGTGGTGTGGCTGCATGTGATTTGGAAGGACAGTCTAAAGAGGGAACCCTGCCTGTTCCACAGCTGAGAGTTCTCTTTTTTTTGTTTCAAGCGGCCCGCCTAGACCTGACCACACCACCCTGTCAATATCTATCCATACCCGCTACCTGCTCAGACCACAGGTTTTACTCACGTCCAGGCAACTGGCCACCATACCTTGGCACCCCTGCCTTGCTCACCCTTAAAACATCCAGATCACTTCTGCTGCCTGCTTCTTATGCTATGGATTCAATTCAGTTGTCTCTCCTGAAAAACATGGAGATTTAATTTTTCTTATCGCAACACTCAGGCAAGGCAAGTCGCATCTCTAGACACACACACACAGACACACACACACACACACACACACACAGCACACACAACACACACACACACACACACACACACACCTTTGGTTTATTCACTGTTCATTGATTTGATAAAAACTAGTGAATGCGGCCCGGTGGCGCTGAGGGTTGAGGCGCTGGACACCACACCGCGCGTCACGCTGGCGACCCGGGTTCGGGAATGAACTCGGGTGACCGGGGGTCAGTAGGGGGAGAGAGGATTGGGCATCCCAACGGATGCTCTCCTCTCTCAGGTGTGGGAACCAAGAACACATCTGCGTTCTACATCCCCCTTCGCAGTCGGTGGGAGCATCGACAACTGAGTTGGATGGAGGCGGCTCCGCTCGTTGGAGTTGGGGGGGGTGTTGGAGGTGCATGAGAGGTCTGGCGTGAGTCAGCATGCCTTCTCTCTGGACGTACGTCCTAGCACTGGACATCCCAGGGTAGGGGATTAAGGGGGAGAAAAACGGAAAATGTCACCTCTCTGGCAGGGGATAGGGGATAACCATGACTGAACTCCACTACTACTCTCAAGTCTCTCACTCCAATATCGCCCCTCCCCCCCAATCTACCTAGGTATGTCACCATTAAAGAAAAGGAAAGAGTCAAAAGAAGTTTTGGTGCTTTTCTGTGCCATTTGATGGCAGCTGAAGCTGTGCACTGCTTCTCGCCATACTGTTGCTGGCTGCTATTTTGTAGGGCTCTCCATGAGCTGACACATTTAGGGCAATGAAAATGATTTGTAGACAGTGTTAGCCTATAACAAATTAAAAATGGCATCTCGAAAAACACTTTTAAGCAGCTGCAGGAGAAAACTCATACTGCATGCTCTCCGCCCCAGGCACACGCTCCATTTCAACAGATTATTTTCAGTAATATCAGACTACCTAAAAATGCCAGTTTTTCCATGCCTTAAAATAAATTCGTTTTCCATTTACCTTAATATTAAGGGTACCCCACAGGACATTAGTGAGAAATATTTTAGTCTCCATTTTTGTTTTGTTTAAAGGTGACAGGAATCAGTGTTTCTAATGTTATTGTGCTGTTCTATGCATGAAATATTGAAATAAATATATTTGTTCTCAAATCCAGTGTGTTTTATTCATATTTGTGTCTTTTTGTGCATAATTTTGAATGCTAGTACTGTTACGATAGCCAAGGTTCTTGTTATGCATGAGAGTGGCTGAACGGATGTGTACAGTGGTTGCATCTCCATTCATGCATTCTGTGCGGCTGCAGGCTACACCTGAAGTATGGTTTCAGACCTTTACTTTAATTATTTGCTCTGATTCACATAGCCTCATAACTACCTGAGATCAGTGGGAACTTCTTAAAGGTGTTTCACAGGGCAGGGGTCAGCTGCCAGCACACTGGCCACATGGGCAACTGCCCGGGTCCCTGAAAAAAAAAGCAGTATCAAGTTTGGTCAGCTTGTCTTTGCTGCCTACTCCTGACCCACTGTGAATCAGATCACTGCTAACAAAGAAAAAAAACAAACTTTCAAACGTTGCCGAGCCGACTGATTGTGAGAGAAAGTCAAGAGATCGGAAAGCTGACTGTCCTGTTCATGTGACTCCTGCTTCATCTGCTCCAGCCCTCAACTCCTCTCCCCTCCCGTGGCATCACTAACACATGCAGTTGTTGCAAGTTAATCTACATGTTAGGCGTTAATAGTTGGATTAGAGGCTACAGTAAGGGTTGACAAATCCAATGGTATCATTGTCCGAAGTGGTGTGGCTGGACGCGATTTGGAAGGACAGACTAAAGAGGGAACCCTGCCTGTTCCACAGCTGAGAGTTCTCTTTTTTTTCTTTCAAGCGGCCCGCCTGGACCTGACCACACCACCCTGTCAATATCTACCCATACCCACTACCTGCTCAGACCACAGGTTTTACTCACGTCCATGCAACTGGCCACCATACCTTGACATCCCTGACTTGCTCACCCTTAAAACACCCAGATCACTTCTGCTGCCTGCTTCTTATGCTATGGATTCAATTCAGTTGTCTCTCCTGAAAAACTTGGGGATTTAATTTTTCTTATCACAACACTCAGGCAAGGCAAGTCGCGTCTCTAGACACACACAGACACACACACACACACACCACACAACACACACACACGCACACACGCACACACACCCTTTGGTTTATTCACTGTTCATTGATTTGATAAAAACTAGTGAATGGGGGATAGGGGATAACCATGACTGAACTCCACTACTACTGTCAAGTCTCTCAGTCCGATGTCGCCCCCCCCCCCCCCCACCTACCTAGGTATGTCACCATTAAAGAAAAGGAAAGAGTCAAATGAAGTTTTGGTGCTTTTCTGTGCCATATGATGGCAGCTGAAGCTGTGCACTGCTTCTCGCCATACTGTTGCTGGCTGCTATTTTGTAGGGCTCTCCATGAGCTGACACATTTAGGGCAATGAAAATTAGTTGTAGACAATGCTAACCTATAACAAATTAAAAATGGCATCCCAAAAACAACTTTTAAGCAGCTGCAGGAGGAATTCCACATACCAAACCAGGCATCACCTCCTTTTTCAGTTACGTGGCTTGTCAAAAAATAAAAGATATCCTTTTGTTATTCCCCAGCCTGCCACTGGCAAAGCTCAGGTCTTGTTGGACCACATAGACCCTGTGTGGTCTGACGAGACCTGTTCTGAGCCTTAAGTTGCCAGCACCTGACTGTGGAAACATGTCGGTATTGTTTTGGATCCCTACTTTTTTTGTTATTACATAGCCACTTAACTGAAAAGGTGATGCCATTGCTCTTGATTGGTATGTGGTGTGGAATTCACAGAGAATGATCAGATGTGGTGGCCACTACAGAATAAATGAATAACACAGACAGACACAGTTAACTTTGTCGTCTGTGTATAGCGTATGGCTTTGTTCTTTTCTTTCACATCACAATTTGTACTACTATAAACTCTTAGAACAGTTTTTTTCTCAGCAGACCATGAGTGATCCTGAGGTGAGCCACAGCGCACAGTTAATAAAAAACTGTCCATGCCATGCAGGATGGCTATGTCAGTGTCAGTCTGACTCCAAAGGCAAAAGTTCAGTGCAAGTCACTATATGCACATTTTAAACTAATTTTGAATACCTATTAAGGTGAGTGCATTTAATGGCGATCATCTCTAATTTTTGACATAGCAACTGAGCATTAATAAACAAAGAGAGGGATATAGGTCTTCTCCCATTTTTGTGTCAGTAAGTGCAAAAGAGCAACTGTGGAGACATGATTGTAAGGTACAGCTAATTTCAAGTTTGAAAGTAGGCAAGTTACGGTAAATCAGGTATTCCAGCTAATAGGTAACTGTGGAAAATAACTATCTGATGTGTATTACTGATAGAGTTTTATTCAAATTTTCACTTGTTTTTTGTGTCACTTATAGGTTTTCTTTGAAATTTTTTTTTTATGTGGTGGGATAGATAGATTTTATCAAGCAAGCAAACTTTATAAAATAGCGATATTCACAAAAGACCATAGCACTAGCACAATAAAACCACAGCTAAAAACCCATAAATTAAATAAAATTAATAAATATCAGCATCACAAGATTATACAAATCTGGAAAAGCAAGATTAAACAAATATGCTTTCAGTGCAGTTTTAAAGCTCTCCACCGTCAGACACACTCTTATCTGATGAGGTAATAATGTCCACAGATACTATTTGTATTATTCACAGCATTCCAAGCTTTGCTGAACTAGTGTCTTATGTATAACATACATACGTTGACATTCTCTGGTTCCCTTTGTCCCTACTCCCTGTATTTTAGCCCGTTTGTTAGGCATCACACATCACATTGTATGCATAGCATAGTTAATGGAAGCTCATTCTTCTACTTTTTATTGCATATTAGAAGCTGAGGGTTTTTTCAGAGTTGGTGCTGCAGTACACGTTGACCCATGAGCTGCACCTTTAAATTCTAAAATATATGGAATAGTCGCTTAAGCACCTGAGGTCAGTGGGAAATAATAAAAGAAGATTCTAGAGGCACCAGTTGTTAAGAACCAGTCCTCATGGGGTACTAGCCTTGTGCCCTTTTTGATTTCATTAAATCAGACCAACATTACATGACTCGGCCTGAGTCTAGTCATGGTACAAGGGAGTTGACCAGAGCCACGGCTGAGAATTGGCCAGTACACCAAGGTAAAATCCGAGAATATTGTGGGGGTAATGGTGAGGTGCCCCTGCAGTACCTCAGGAAAATCTGTATTTGGTTGGACATTTAGCACGTCTAAATTACAACTGGCTTTTAAGTTGAACTAACAAAGATGTATTTAATTGTGACCACCAGTCATGGTGCCAATCTGTGTATAAGTAGAGTCTCATATTTTGAGTGATTGTAAAGAATGTTAACTGTTCATTTGAAGTCTGAATTTAGGCAAGGAAAGCATTGTTTTCTATTTCTGTTAGTAGATTTGTAATACAGTTATAATATACTTGTATTACTGATGGAGTTTAAATCCGCCAATTCGATGTTTGTTTCAGCACCTTTGAGTATTATTTCACATCTTTTGCACATATTTCAAGGTGGTGGTATTAATGTCCTCATGCAGACAAATAAGATGCTTAGTGTTGTCAGTCGCCATGACAATTTTATGAGAAAATACAGTATAAGGACCTCCTGACCTATTCCCCAACCCCCCCCACACATCCACCATCTACCTTTGTTTTTGTCACATAAGTCCTTCAGCTGGTGGTTCCCGAAGGACTCCACAGCGCCCCCCAACAGCAGCACACTCATCATGTCAACTGCATCAAATGTGTGACATTGCCAAATGCTTGTTTTAATAGCTTTGTTAATTCTTGTACTATTGATAATGCATGGGGGGAATTACTTGGTTAGCAGATACAAAAATAACATTTGTCAGTTCTCAGCATGTGAAAAAAAGACAACAAATAAATATTAAACATACCAAAGAGAAAAAACAAATATTATTTTACTGTGCTCAAAACCCTCCAGTACTTTTTAGACAGGATAGACCCAAAGCAGGAATAGGGATGGAGAATACAAGAGGTGCAGTTCAAGGGACTCAGTTATTGGCTAGCATACTTAACACTTACACGCCAACACAGTACACTGGTGGTAGGGCAGCGATAGGAAGGTTGTTCCTACTCTCGGCAGGGATTAGCACTGCAAAACCTGTGCGAGGGACCATAACCATTTTGCAATCAGATGTAATTTATTGAGGCAGGCAGGATAGGTACAGCCAATGTAGTATGATTTAATTTTTTTCCTCCAAGACTGCACAAGCACTTTTTCTTTCAAGATCGTGTACCGCAGCATTTTGTTTTTTACTTTGCCATAATGACTTGCTAATCACGGCTTGGAAACCACACATTTCTAACTACGGAAATATTTGACAAATTAACTTATGTGACTTTGACATTATCGAAAGCTGGACAGTACTGTAATGATTACCGCTCTCAAAAATAAAAGCCAAACTAATAATGAAGACAACTATGGCAACAATGGGATTTACTTCCTATTCGATGTCAGTTTCTGTCTGCTTCACCCTGATGTGGTACATAGTGGGCATGCAATGCTGATGTCATGGAATTTTAGCACACTTGCTCTCAAACCCAATGTTAAAACAGGAAAAAGAAATGACAACACCAGTAATACTCATTAGAAACTTAGTGCCATCATCCAAGTTTTTGGAGGTGTGGCAGCCCTCTTCCAATTCAGTCAGTGTGTTTGCAGGCAGGGCAGCAGTTCTCCAACGGCTGCTGGAGCTGTCTATGACAGCAGTCGAAAATGCAGTGGAGTACAGTTGAAAGGGGGAGCTACGCTTCAGTGAGCAGCGACAAGACATCACCTGCCCATGCTCACTCCCCTTACACACACACGCACGCATACTGCGTGCTCGTCCCCCCATGCACACACTGTCTAGCCGACGGAGTTGCCCAATCCCCTGTCAGCTGTGCTGCACTCCCCCCCAAACAGAGTTCCACATGCCACGCTGGGTACCCACCCCAGCATGGCTACACATCGTATAGCTGAGGGGGTGCCCAATCCCCCATCGGCTCCACTGTTCCCACCCCCAGAGAGTACAGGGTGCTATGCTGGGAGCCCACCGCAGCATGGCAACAGATGCTATCACCAATGGGGGTGCCCAATCCCTCGTCGGCTCCATACCCCCCAACCAGTCATCCTTGTGCCACGCTGGGAGCCCACCTCAGCGCTGCAGACGTCCCGCGTTGTCGTCCTTTTTAAAAAAAAAAATCCTGAAACACAAAAACGGTCCCTCGCTGTCTCTTCCCCACCCGCGCCCACCCACTGCACACCCTGCCTCCCCACACCCCCTCACCCCATACTTACCTCCGGACTCTGGCGCGATGATCTTCGGTGGACCGGGAACATGTCTGCACTCTTCAAAGCCGACCGCGAACTGAGTAAATGCCGGTAAGCTGTATAATGTAATAAATAGGGTTTTTCCAGCTTTGCTGCATATCTCAGGCATTTTTTGGAATTTTTGCAGTAAATTTTCAACATGGGTTTTGACCCCTTCTCATGAATGCTCTCACTGTCATGGCGTTAATCGGGCCCGAAGGGTGATTTCACAGTCACTGCGCAAAATCACCTTTCACCACTGATTAATGAAGCGACACTGCCAGTGTTCATAAGGTGGGCTCTCAAAAAGCCTATGTTGAAAATTTGGTGGAACAATTCCTAAAAATGACTGTTTTATGAGCATGCGTTGCGCAGTTCCTATGCACGCTCGTAAGTTCGCAAATTTTCAATATTTTCACTCCATATTTCCAACATTGTCATTTTACCACACCTCCTTATGAGCAGTACAGCTGTCATTTTTCACATCTCACCCAAAACGTGTTTCCGCCCACGTAGCACACAATGGCGCAGTCGGTGTGCGAAATCACTGTATGGGACACATTAAGAAAATCACACTGACACTGTTCATGAGCAGAGGTCTTAAAATGGCTATGTTGAAACTTTGGTGACAAACTTCCTAAACATTACTGTTTTACGGGCGTGCGTTGTGCAGTTCCTACGCACGCTCGTAACTTTGCAAATTTTCAATATTTGCACTCCACTGACAAATGCTTGTTGAGGATAGGAATAGCAAAGCTAGGATACTACTTGGGCCTGCAAATTTTTGATTTCTAATGGATTGTGTAATTACTTGTGTAATATTTAAATGCTGAACAAAACATTCCAGCGTGTTTCCCCTTGGGCAGCCCCAGGCAGCTTTTAAGTGGAAGAAAGGGAACTAGGGTCATGATATCTGACAGCCTGAAAACAAAATCACACTGTAATAGAGCTGTAGGTAAGACAAGCAGGATACTGGAAAACATAGGGAAGAGGATAAGCAGCAGATTCTGAGAAGTGATCCTCTCATTGAACAGGTCACTGGTGCAACCGTATCTGGAATACTGTGCAAAGTACAGCAGTCCACACCTGATTAGTTTGTAGTTGGCAAGCACATATTCAGTTTTTCTCTGTAAGCGCATCAGTACCAGTGTTTATCTTCACACCTGATTAAAGACTGTGACAGCATAAATGAGTTTCTTTCCATTAACAATCCAGAAGATACCTCCTAGAATAATACATGGGATTGTCTCAAATGTTGCACGAGGAGTCTATTGATAAGGGAAGCATCTACAATTCAGAAACAGAATAATCAGAAACAGCAAGATGCTTTAAAGAAAATAAAGGAGTTAGAAAGAACTCTAACAGCTACAGACAAAAATAAAGATAGTGGCAATATAATTGCAGACCATCTCAAAACAAACAAGGAGTTTTATCTTTTTTACGAACAGTTATATTTCAAGGAGGCAGGGGCACATGATTTCTCTCTGCAAGAATTTTGTGATGGCATTAGTATTCCTAAGGTACCAGATGGACAAAAAGAAGGACATGGGGTTGTCATAAAAACTGAGGCGATCATGACAGCCATTAAGCAACTAAAAAAAAAAAACAAAGCTCCAGGACCTGATGGATTCTCTGCTAATTTGTATAACAAATTTAGCACTAAATTAACACCTCTCTTAGTTGGAGTTTTTAACCATGCATTTGAAGATGGCAAACTTTCACAAGAAATGACCACGGGTCTAATAATCTTGATACAGAAGCAGGGAAAAGACCCTTTAGAATGTGGAAGTTATAGACCGATATCTTTAATTAATTGTGATGTTAAACTTCTTGCCAAAGTCTTGTCTAACAGATTGGAGACTGTTGCTCTTTTCTTGATTTCAAAACAACAAACAGTTTTTTTGAAGGGAAGATATGCGTCTGATACTACAAGGAAATTATTCCACATTTTACAGGCAGCCAACAGCCAGCAGATTCCATGTCGCCTCATTTCACTTGATGCTGAAAAAGTATTCGATAGAGTAGCGTGGGCTCATATATTTTGCTCTCTCAAGCTATATGGCTTTCCAGATTCCTTTATAAGATGGACTCGCATCTTATATCAAAATTCCTCCTCTGCGGTGGTAACTAATGGGGTTATCTCTGGATTCTTCGAGTTAGGAAGAGGTACAAGACAAGGGTGTCCTTTATCACCACTCTTATCTAATTTTACTATAGCTCCTTTCATAAGTAGGCTAATTCATGAAAAAGAAATTAAAGGTATTAAAATAGGACAGAGTGAACATCTAGTGGCTGCATATGCAGATGATATACTTCTCATGATATCTGACCCATCCACCTCATTACCTCAGGTATTTAATGTCATTCAAAGTTTTGGTAGAATATCTGGTTATAAACTTAACAAAGAGAAGACCAATTTCTTGCCACTTAACAGACACTGTATTAAGGCAGATATAGATAATGTAGGAATCTCATGTTCCAAAGATTTTATAGAATACTTAGGGATTCTTATTTACAAAAATACTAGCAAGACAATTTCCAAAAACACAGCGAGGATTAGACAAAAACATCAGATGATTTAATTAAATGGAACAAACTGCCTCTGGGGGGTTGGGGGAGAATAGAAACCATAAAAATGAACATCTTACCTAGAACACTTTATTCATGATGATCCCATGCAGTCTAACAAAAAGATGGATTCAGGGAATATCGTCTTAAGCGGACCACTTTATATGGAGTTATAAAAGACATAGATTGGCTTACACTAAATGATGCAGGCCCAAGAACAAAGGAGGCTTGAAGGTACTTGATTTTTATCTGTACTTTTTGGCTGCCAGAATAACACAACTAGCATTTTGGTTTAAAAAAAGGAACCATACAAACATATATTCCTGACTGGGTATATGTTGAACAAGAAGTCATGAATTCTCAAGGGACAGACATAAGAGCTCTTTTTTTTTCAAAGCCCTTGAGGCCTTACAATAATAAAATAATGGCTGATTCTCTTAGGCAAGTTAAGCAGACATCTGATGTTAAATCTTAACTTGGGACAAGCTAGGGTCCAACCAATCTGGGACAACCCCAACTGTTTACAGGATGGAAAAACTATAAATAGCAATACATGGAAACAAAAGGGCATTTATTCAGTGCAAGATATTTTAAGAAAGGATTCCTTCCTGCCGTTACTTACCCTAGTGGACAAACATGGCATATTATCCACTGAAAGTATATTTTATGACTCAGTACAGAATTCTGTTCTGCACAAATTAGATTTATCAACATCATTAAATGACAATTCTATATCCTTCCTTGGCTGCATGAAAACATGTCCATCTATTTCTATGTTTTATGCATTATTTGTAGATTTGATTAGGAGATCAGCAACAGAAATAATTAGGTGGTGGTCTCAAGAAAGTGGATATCCGACTGATGAATGGGACTGGGAAAATATGTGGTTATTGGCACATAAAACCTTTTCCACTGTGGATCTTAGATTGGTTCATTTTAAAACATTACATAACTTTTATTATACCGCTTCTCTAATATGTCATTATGTCACAAATGCAAGCTCCAGTCAGGTACTTTATTACATATGTTTTGACATTGTCCACTTATTTAACGTTTGTGGGTAGAAATTAAAAATTTTTTCCAAGAAGACTCCTTGATTTCAAACTACATTCAACTAAATACTTGTATTTTAGGCCAATTTGAAAAAAATACTCTTTGGTCTAATGAACAGAAACACATTCTCCTTTTAATAGGTGTGTCCATTAGACATAGTATTTTAAAATATTGGTTATTAGACACAGTCCTGACGATTCAGGGATGGAAAATCAACTTGTTAGAGATTCTTAGATTAGAGAAATTAGCATTGCATTTTAGAGATAATAATAATACCAAGTATTAAAAAAAATGGGATACTATTCACAAACATCTCTGCACTGGTAAACAGAGCTAGACTATAAATAATGTCAACTCATGTCTATATTTAGGGCTGAACCTTCTATGACAAATTCCTCACACTTGTAGTTAATATAAGTGGCATAGTGAAGATATTCAATGGTCCTCAGGTTTCTCTTCTTCTTTGCTTTCTTTTTTATTTTCCATATATATATATATATATATATATATATCTTTCTTCTTTCTCTTTTTCCTCTCTATTTAGCTCATATAATTTTAGAGTGTACATTACTTAGTTTAATAATTACTTGTAAATACAAATGTAAAGGTAAAATTATAGTTATACATGTATTATAGATATGACTTAATTATTTTATTTAAAGCTACTTATATGATATGTCATATTGTTTTTTTCTTGAAAATGTTGGAAATATGTAATGTATTTATATCTTAAAAACAATAAAAATCTTATTGACAAAAAAAAAGACTGTGACAAGGTGTAAGCAGTACAGCACTGTGCAACCAAGGTAGTCCACAGACTAAGGGGTAAGACATATGAGAAGAGGCTGCAGGACTTGAACATGTACACCCTGGAAAAAAGGAGGGAAAGGGGTGATATGATCAAAAAATACAAGTATCTGCATGGGATAAATAGAGTGGATGCCAAGATGCTTTTCCCTTAGAGCTCAAATATAGGGACAAAGGGGAACTCACTGAAAGTTGTAGGAGAGATTCAAAAGGGACATCAGCAAGCACCTTTTTACTAAAAGAATGGTGGACAAGTGGCACAAGCTGCCGGGGGAAGTGGAGCAGGCCAAATCAGTGAGCAACTTCCAAGAAAAATGGGAGAAACATATTGGATTAGTCAGAAAAGGGCTGGAAGAAGCAAAAAGAGGGATGGCCACTAAGACAGAGTATATAGGTAGGGTTGGCATACTGGATCTGCCTATGAGTCTTTTTTCTGCCATCAATATCTATGTATCAGTGAAGCCTGCACAGGAGTAAAATTGGTTCCATGTCATAATGGCGATCGTGGAATAGTGATCACCATTATGGCGAGTGTACATCGCCAAAAATGAATTTAGACGATGCACACTCACAGTGAGATGAAGAGGATGCCTGAGACCTATGAGTGTTTTTTTTATATGTGGGGGGCTGTGCCCCTGCACCCCGTTACTAATGGATTCTCAACTCCAGGGGGGTGGATGTTAGGGGGAGTGATAAACTTGGAAAAGTCCAAAGCTGCCCACCAGCAAAAAAAAAATGTGCCACATCTGAACCCTGCACCTCCCAAGTGACCCCTCACCCCACCACGCTAGTGGTCCAGCATGGCAGCTGCCCAGCACACCCCCTCCCACATACCTTCTCTCCCCTCTCCCCGCATGTGTGTATTTGCACATACATCTGTTCACCCTACCTCACCCACCCCGGTATCCGCTAGCTACCCTGCCAGGTAGCCCTGTACACAGATGCCATGACTGAGTTGCCCTTTCTGTAAGCGCTCAATCATGGTCGCCCTGTACACGATATACCAGTAAAATTTCCTTATCAAGTGTTTGGTGGCCCCATTGTCTGCTCAATGTCATTGCCCCTTTAATAATTATGAAAAGACATTACCACTTTAACATGAGAATGTAAAGGCGTTGTGGAACTAGGCTCACTGCCCTTGAGAAAGCAACAGTAAGGATAGGAGATGCATCTGGATTTTTTTGCTCTCTGAGGCTCTGTCATAATCCAGTTTTTATCACTGTGTGCAGAGCATTTTTGTGCTAAATAAATTATGCACTGTAGCATTTTGCTTCAGTGTGTTGCTGTCCTTTTTTTTGTGCAAGCCCCTAGCAGTTAAATGGGGGCAGACATGGTTTCCCACCTGCATTTCAACAAAACCTGAGACAATTTGTCAAAATCCTACTGCATAGATCTTTTGCACACCTCTGCTTGTGATTCCAGAGATTCTGGGGCCACATCAAGGGGCTCATGGGTTGTGGTACAAAGAATGCTGTGTCTGACATGACACTAAATGGCAATAACTGCTAATAACTCTGGGACAGCTGCTACTGCTTCTAACTGTCATTTTTCAGATTTAACCAAGTAGTCCTGTACCCCCAACCATGCATCCACAACAAAACACCCAACCTCCCCACCATTCTACTTAAGAGCTGTCATTCCTGGAGAGGTGTTACACATTTAAAACTGTCTCCCCATGCTGCAGTGTTGGCTACGATGGACTAGAACCCAGATTTCTTAAGGTCGCAGCCTAACTTGTCTGTTTAATTTATCCCTTAACTCAGCCACAGTTTGTGTTCTGCATATTTACATGCAAGGAATGCAAGGATTCCTTTTTATGTTGGCTTGCACGCACGCGCAAACAACATATTGGGGTAGTAGCACTTTCAGAGGTGTGTCAGTGTTGTGGTGAATGCAGGGCACACTTTAGTAGGTGCATCCCTCATTCCCCAATTAGCCAGCATGCTAGCACTGACACAAGTATTATGCAAAGTGCCACCAACTTGAGAAAAATGTGCCACTGCAATCACAGACAAGCTCATCATGCAGCGGCACAGATGGCACGCCTTCCTTAAGTGCCTTTCCTGGTGAAACATTTCAATAAACATGGCAGTGGAGCTGCCACCACACAATCCTGAAAGAAGGCTGAGATCGAGGGTGCAATCCCTGTGTTGGCATGTCTGCCACCTCCTCACATTGTGTGGCACACTGGAAGCCCACCCCAGTGTGCTGCCCCTCAGAGAAAGCTGAATGCGTCGGCATATTCCTGCCCCACACCACCCCCATTGTGTGGCCAACATCGCCCCCGCAAGTCATGGGGCACACTGGGAGCCCACCCCAGTGTGCTCAACATTTCTTTTATTTCACCTGTAAAGAAAGAAAACCATCCCATGGTGCAGTGGCATATTTTAATTTTTTTTGTACCTGAAAAAAAGAAAACAGTCCATTGTCTGCGGTGCCCCTCCCCCAACCTGCACCCACCCTCTGCAAACCCCACCTCCCCACACACACACTTACCCCATACTTACCTCTGGAGGTCTAGTGCTGCGATCTTTGGCACAGCGGGAACATGCCTGGACTATTCAAAGCCAAACTGTAAAATGAAGAAATGCCGGTAAGCTGTATAATGGCATAAATGGTGGTGGTGGGGGGGGGGTCAACTTAGGTGGACTTCTCAGCTATTTTTTATAATTTTGGCTCCAAATTTCCAACATGAGGTTCTTGGGACCCCACCTCATGAACACATGCACTGTCATCTCATTTTTAGGTCCCAAAAGGTCATTTCGCATTCACTGCATGGAATCACCTTTCAGGACTGAGTAACGAAATGACAGTGCCACTGTTCATGAGGTGGGGTCCCAAAAAGCCTATATTGCAAATTTGGTGAAAAAATTCCAAAGCGTAACTGTGTTATGAGCATGCATTGCGTAGTTTCCATGCACACTTGTAACTTCGACAATTTTTAATATTTTCACTCCAGATTTTTAACATTGCCATTTTTTTCACACTTCATTATGAACAGTACAGCTGTCATTTTTCACATCCTGCCCAAAATGTGTTTTCGCACATGTGGTGCACAATGGCACGGTCTCTGTGGGAAATCAATGTTCGGGACAGATTAACAAAATCACAGTGATGCTGTTCATGAGCAGAGGGCCCAAAGAGCCTATGCTAAAAATCTGGTTAAAAAAATCCCCAAAATAATTACATTATGGGGGTGCATTACGCAGTTTCTATGTACGCTTGTGACTTAACCAATTTTTCATATTTTCACTCCAGATTTTCAACATTGCCATTTTTTTACACCTCCTCATGAACAGTGCAGCTGTCATTTTTAACATCCTGCCTGAAATGTGTTTTTGCACCTGTGGCACTAAAAGGCGCAGTCACTGTGCAAAATCACTGTTCAGTTAATGAGCTGATAGTGCCACTGTTCATGAGGTGGGATCACAAAAAGCCCATGTTGAAACTATGGAGTGAAAATACCAACAAATGCCTGGGACATTAGGGTTTTTGACTGTAACACTCCACCCTGTAAAGACTGACAGGCGTCAGGGGTGTGACTTGGGATTGTCGGCTGTAATGCTCATGCCATTCCACCCCCATCCCCACCATGCAGCCAGTGATGGGAATTGAGGTGTACCTTGGACTCTTCAGCCCCAAAGTTCACCCTATTCTCCTATACTACATCCTTCTCAGCGTATTTCTGTATAGAATGGGTTAAGCATAAGGCCTGAAGACCCCAAGGCACAACGCAACAGTTGTCAGTGTCTACAGGGCAGGGTGAGGTGAAATAGTGTGAGCATTATGGCTGATGACCCAAAGGCACACCCCAATGTCTTTCAGTCTCTGCAGGGTTGCAGGGGGGTGGGTTGGTGTCAGTTCAATACTTCACTGCCATTCCTATTATGCATCTCTCTAACTCCTACACTACCAATGCCAATGCTAGCAAGACAACATTCGGCACTGACAAATGCTTGTTGTCTTTGCATAGACACAGGGTGGCACGTCTCCATATTTGTGCCATGAATTATTTGGGATGTGCCGGCTTTCTGCTCAGCTCTAGTACAGTATCTTATGCATCAATTTTCATTGTTGTAGTTTGGATTTTTTTTCCAGTGACATAGCATTTATCAGTTAAAATTATGCCATTACTAGCCAGAAAATATTGCAGCATATAGAAAAAAATGAAAACGATGTTATATTCATGCCTTTCTGTTTTTATGTTTTTGTATGCTTGCATTTGCTTAATGCACCTTATCACTTATAAATTATGGTAACTGATTGCCATGATGGTATACAAGGCTATCTCCAGAGGGGGTCGCTATACCTTGACAAAGCCCAGGATTGGTGTGAAACGTTGCGTCAGGTGTTGTTTGCAACCACTGGAGCTGCCGCTCCTGAAAGTGCTTACAGAGCTGTGGGTGTTTGTCTGAAAGAAGAAGACTTTTTTCATGGAGCAGAGTTTCTGATCCTCTTTTTTTAACCCCGGATGCAGTGAGTACCTGGATTCCTCTGTCTTTTTCTATGTACTGTATCTTCTGGAGGCACCTCACTGAGCTGAGCCTCCTTCCAGTTTGTTCTTCACCTAGAGAGAATGTTTCTTTTTATACAGGATATTTCATGTCGTTAGGAATAGAAATCCCTATTTACAAGACAGTACAGTCCTACAGTAATATCTATACTTTGTAAATAAATCAGTAGGCATTCTATGTCGGCAGCACTTTCAATTCATTTACTTAAAACACCTTTATACTGTATGCCTAGAATCATGTTTAATCCAAATTGTATGTACTGATTGATTGATTCATTTATTCATTGTTAACCAGGTTAGTGCATTAGGCAATAAAATGCCTGTCTTCAAGCACTACCTGGGAGGCTACAACTAATACAATCAACATGCAAACAGTAACAACATGTGTACAATACATTGAGCAGGTAAAAAAACTCTGCCAAATTCAAGTGAAATATCTTTGTTTGTATTACTATCCAACTAAGGTATTTTATAATAATATTTTATAAATAATATAAAATGAAACAAAACAGTAGCAGATTAATTAAAAAGAAACAATTTAATGAAATAATTTTTTACAATTACAGGATAATAAATTACTAGGAAGCTGTGATTAGTTCAACTGAGACTGGCTAGCAACCAGTGTTTGCTGTAATGATATTTATTTATTTGAATTTGAATTTTGGTAACTGGGTAAGACCACTGAGACAATTGCAGTCCCTTTTTCAGGGTCGACCAGGGATAACAACAACAATACAATATAATATAATGAAACAGAGAAGCAAAAAAATGAACATACAGAATGAAAAGGTGATAAAAATATTATACACAAGTAAGGCAAAAGCAGAATGAGGTATATAACATAACATACTAAAAAGCCAGCAGAGTAGGCCTCATGGTCTATCTAGTCTGCTTGGGAGTCAGTACCCTGAATAGGTATCTTTACCATCCTTCTGGCCCCTCCCATGATCCCCCTTTCCCCCACCAGAGTTCCCCACCAGACAAAGCAATCCTCAGCTTCACCCAGAATTCAAACATGCATGGGACAGACATAAGGCAATTATAGTGGGGGGTTGCAGGAAGTAGGCTGTTGGTTAACTAGAATCTGCAGCTTATCCAATAGGTAGGGAAATGGGCAGACTGGGTGGGCCAAGTGGTCCTTGTCTGCCATCAAACTCTATGTTTCTATGCTTCTGTACCTGTCCCAGCCTCTTTTAAACCCCTCCACCACTGATACCTCCACCAGCTCCTCAGGCAGTGCATTCCATGGTTCCACCACTCTCTCAGTGAAGTACCACATCCTCCTCTCCCCTCTGAGTCTCCCACCCTCTAGCCTCCAACTGTGCCCCCGTTGGCACTCCCACCTTCCTCTGAAAGACCCCATTTAAGCTTACCTAATTTACCCCTTTTAGATACTTGAAGACCTCAATCATATCCCCCATCTCTCCTCTCCTCCAGTGAGAACAGGCTGATCTCCTCAAGTCTCTCCTCATATGTCCTATCCCCCAGACCCCGGCTCATCCTGGTTGCCCTCCTCTGAACCCGCTCCAGGAGTGCAATGTCTTTCTTAAGGTGTGGACACCAAAACTGCATGCAGTATTCAAGGTGTGGTCTAACCAGGCAATTTGACAGTGGCAGAATCACCTCCCTGCTTTTTGAGGTAATCCCCTTGGCGATGCAGCCCAGCATTCTATTTGCCCTGGCCATAGCCCTCCTGCATTGCTAAAAATTATTTAATTTGGCATCCACCAGCACCCCAGGTCCCTTTCCCCACTCAAAGCCTGCAGTGTCCCCTCCTAGGATGTACACTTGGCCTGGGTTCTTACACCACAGGTGGAGCACCTTGTATTTCTTTGTGTTAAATTTCAGTTTCCAGGTGTGTTACCATCTTTCCAGAGCATCCAGATCCCCCTGCAGGGCACACTACCCTCTTTTCCATCCCCCACCACCCCCAGCTAAGAGTCATCCGCAAAGAGGCTCATTTCACTTCTGATACCTTACCTGATATCGGAGATGTAGGCGTTAAACAGGAGTGGTCCCGGAACGGATCCCTGGGGAACCCCACTTATGACCCCCCCTGGAAGATGAGACTACCGCCCCAACTACCACCCGCTGAGTACATCCAAATAGCCAGTTCCCAATCCACTTGACCATCATGGCCCCCACCTCCATCCTCCCTAGCTTATTCAGCAGACCTGTGTGGGGGACCGAATCAAATGCCTTGCTGAAGTCCAGAAAGAGGACATCCACTGGTTTACCCTGGTCGAGCGCCATCGTCACCCATTCGTAGAACTCCACAAGGTTAGTCTGACACGATCTGCCTGGTGGCATCATCCAGGTACCCCCATTCTGCCAAGAACACCCACAGCCTCTTCCTTAGGATGGCCTCCTTCAACTTTCCCACCAATGATGTCAGGCTGAAAGGCCTGTAGTTCCCCAGCTCCTCCCTTGAGCCTCCTTTGTGGATGGGCACAATGTGTGCCACCCTCCAGTCCAGGGGTACCCTCCCCATCTGTAGGGAAGCATTAAAAAGGGCTGCCAGAGGTGCAGCCAGAACATTGGCCAATTCCCACAGTACCCTGGGATGGATTCCATCAGGGCCCAGGCCTTTTCCTTTGAGGGCTTCCTACACCCTGCTGACAGGGATTTCAATATCTTTGACTCCTGGCCCCTCAGCTGATCCAGCGTGCCCCCTCCCATATGGTGCAGCCCTCTCAGTCCTCTGAGTAACAACAGGTTCCTCTGGACCCAAGGCCCCCATCCCTTCTTCCCCCTGTGTCCTCCTTCTCTTCAGCTGCCCTGCATCTTCTCTAGTGAAGACCAATGCAAAGTACTCATTGAGTGCATCTGCTTGTTCCCCTGCTTCCTCCGCCCACCCCCTCCCCAACCTACTGAACCACCCATTCACTCTCCTTCTCTCTCCATTATACCTAAAGAAGTCTTTCCCCCCTCCTGATACCCTATGCTAGCCTCTGCTCTGTCCTAGCCTTGGCCCCTCTCACCAGCCTGGTAACCCTCCCGGCCGTTAGAAGATACTCATCCCTATTCAAGACCCGCGCGAATGCTTGTACCTACTATATGCAGCCCTCTTTTCCCTTACCACCTTCTGGACCTCCCTGGTCCGCCAGCATGGCTTCCTAGACCTACCAGACTTAGGTCTCACCCTTGCACAGGACCTGGTAGCCTCCTGTAACCCTCTCTTGATGATTTCCCACCTGATCTCCACATCCATGCCTGGTCTTATCCCCTCCAAGTGACCCTTGAGGATTGTCTCCATGCTCTTAAAATCTGCCCTCTAAAATCAACTACCACCATCCTTGTGCGATCCTTCCCCTCCCCCATGTCCAATACAAACCAGACCGTGGCATGGTCACTCCCTGCCAGGGTGTCCCCCACTGCCAGTTCCTTTACCAGGTCACAGTCAGCCAGGACCACATCCAGGATATGGCCCTTTCTCATTGAGTCAGCTACCTGCTGATTTAGGAATGCATCCTGGAAAGCGTCCAGCAGCCTCTGCTCCTTAGCCAATGGGGACATCATAGTTCCCCAATTAGTTGCTGGCATGTTAAGGTCACCCAATATCACCACCCTGCCCTCTTCCTATCCACAGTGGTCCTTAATGTTAGCCAGTAGGCTATCCTTCAGATTGTCAGCCAGCATGGGGGGCCTGTAGACAACCCCCATTTCAACCTTCTTGCCCCCTGAAGTTTGCATGGTGACCCATAAGACCTCCACGTTACCCTCTGCTTCCTCCACTCTGCTTATTCCTATGCTGTCCCTAATGAACAGTGCTACTCACCCCCCCCGCCCACCGCCCTGTCCTTTCTGAGCACAGTATATCCACTCAGGTTTAGGTCCCAATCATGTCTGGGGGTTGCCCAAGTTTCAGTGACAGCAGCCACATCCACATCCCCATCCACCAGCATTGCCTGGAGCTCAGGCATCTTGTTTCCCAAGCTCCTGGCATTTATCAGGACCACCCTCAAGCCCTTACCCCTACCTCCCATCCGGTGCTCCCCCCGAGAGGTTATGTGCAACTGCCTACTTGTTGCCTCTGGGATGCAGTCTGTCGCTTCCATTTGGGGGAGACGATTGAGCCCATCCTTGATGGGCATGTTAGGATCAGCCGCACTGCCCATCCTTCCCCCCTTCACAGGTTTAAACCTCATCTAGCCTGAATAAATGTGGTCAGTTTCTGCTTTAGTACTTCCTTCCCCACCAGGTTGAGATAAAGCCTACCCCTTGAGTACAGCCCCTTGTCCTCCCAGGTTACTTCCCAGTCACCCATCACCCCATACCCCAAAGCTTAACCCCACCCCTTGAGCCACTCTTTGACCTCTCTAATTTTTTGTTTGTTTTCCACACTTGCCCTCGGCACCAGCAGGATTTTCGAGAAGGAGACAGAGCAGCCATTGACTTGACAGACCCTGGCAAGCTCAAAGAACCTTGGCTGAATTTCAAGCACACTATTTCCTTCTATATCATTAGTGCCCAGGTAGACTAAGATGTTGGGGAACCACCACAGTCCTGCACCACTGCATAAACCAGGTGCTTGGCCTTGTGCACAGTCAAGCCAGAAATACTCTTGACCCTAACAGAACAGGGTTTTCCCCTCACCCTGCCCATCCCACTGAATACTTCTAATCATGGAGTCCCCCAGCAGGAGCACCCTAACTCCTCCCATGGCAATAGGCTCAACCCCTTTGCAGGCCACTTCCCAAACCCCAACCCCGGCCCTGCCCTTCAACTGGGTGACTGCTGGACCCCCTATTTGAGAGTCAATTGCAGCCCTGTTCTTCTTGTCCCAATGCATTTCCCAAACTGACCCATCCACCCCTAGTGCTGCCTTGACCCCGTTCCTTACTCTAGCTGACTCATCAGCTCCAGGCACCCCCCACCCATCAGACCCATCTGCACTAGGCACCCCTCTCCCTTCCCTGTCACTCTGGCCCATCCCTGCAGCTCTTTGAGGTACAAGTGCCCCCCCTGAAGTCCCAAATTCCTCCATCCCACTCTCAGCGACAGCTATCCTACTTTTCCCTTCAATGCATACCTGCGGGTCCACCAGACCTACCCCCTCCCTCCTGTCAGAGTCCCCCACCTCCTTGTGAAGGTCCCTCTTGATCACAGCTCCCCTACCCTCACCAGTCATGAATCCATCTGAATCCTTGGGGCCCCCACTCCCCCCCTTCACTGTCTGCCACAAATCCACACCTGCCATTACTGTGAGAACTCTCTGCCCCCACTGCGTCCCTCTTCAAATTTACACCCCCATGCTTGCTGACCGCTGTACTGTCTGCTTCTCCTGCTCCATGCATATTCCTATGCAAAAAAACCTCCCCACTACCCCTGTTCCCCAGGCCATTTATTGTGCCCACCCCCACCTCTTTTCTGCCTCTGCTGGGCTGATCACCACTCTAGACCCCAGAGCAGGCTTATGAAAAGCTCCCCCCCCGCTTCTCTTGTTGTCCTGGCAATCCCTCGTGCCCAGCCCTCTCTTGACCCCCTTTTCCACCACTGCTCTATTCTCCACATCCTTCCCATCCTTCATCAGATGCAGAGGCTCAAATCTGTTGTTAAGGACCAAGCCAACTACCTTGTTCCCCCCCAAATTGCTCCTTTCTGGGCCACCTGACCGTCTGTACCTTACATGCTTCCAGCCTTCACAGCCCTTGTCGAATTCAGCCCCCCCACCTGGGTCCCCTGGTGCCCTCCGTGCTCCACCTCTAACACCTCCTATTTTGCTTCTACCTTTGGCCCTGTGTGCAGCAGCTGGGCCTATAAAACCTGCCACATATTTTCTTCCCCAGCCCCAACCCCATCCCCACTCCTCCTACCCGGACAGTCTCCCCTCTCCCCACCCCACCCACCTTGGTTCCACTTTATCCACCTTGCCTCCTCCCTTAATTGTGCCAACTGGTGACACACCAAACAGCCCCCCCATCCTCCAAGCCAAGGCTAGAACTATGACCAATCCGCACCCCGTACACCCCACCACTCTGCCAAAGATGCTGGCCCTAGTGATATGTGGCCCCTGCTTAACTCTCATTGTCATCCTATAAATAGTCAAGCAGGAATTTTAGTTTCTGCTATAGGCCCCCTCACACCTTTCCTGACAAAAAGCCCCACAAGATACAATTTTATAGAGCCTATAAGTATACACAGCAAAACAGTCCTTAAGGTAGAGTCCTTTAAACTTTTACACCAACAAGGTTGCCACATAAAGTCCTTAAAATAGAGTCCTTGAATTTTGACACCCCCCAGCTGTACAGTGTCAATCGAGGGCAGCCATTCCCCTGTGACCGTAGATGTTCCACCCCATGACACCGTCTGACAGGCACCATCTCCAATGGGTGGACACAAAACAGTCTATTTGATAATGGAGGTGGTGTGGGGAGGGTAAGTGGGAGAAAAATCCTGACAAGCAACCACAGCTCCTCCAGGAAGCAGTCCAGTATTCAGGGAGCATGGCTGGACACTGAGCTTTTAAGTCCAGCTGCCTAGTCAAAAAGCATGCCCTTGTGTCTTATTTGCTTCCAGTTTGGAGCCTCCTCCTCCTCCTCCATGCCATTGATTGCAGCTGAACGCCCCCACCTCAGCTGCTGCTGATGCAGCCAAGAAAACAGCTACTCCTGGCTCCCGGTTTGGAGCCTTCTTCTCCTCCTCCACGCTGCCGATGTGGCCAAGTGCCCCCTCCATTGCCACTGCCAATGTGACAAGCAACCACAGCTCCTCCAGGAAGCCGTCCAGTACTCGTGGAGCATAGCTGGGCATTGAGCTTTTAAGCCTAGCATCCGAGTCAAAAAGTGCACCCTTGTGTCTTATTGGCTCCCAGTTTGGAGCCTCCTCCTCCTCCATACCGCCAATTGCAGCTGAACGCCCCCACCTCAGCTGCCACCTATACAGTCAAGAAAACAGCTCCTCCTGGTTCCCGGTTTGGAGCCTCCTTCTCCTTCTATATGCCGTTGATGTGGCTGAGCGCCCCCTCTGTTGCTACTGCCAATGTGACAAGCAACCACAGCTCCTCCTGGAAGCAGTCCAGTACTCGGGGAGCATGGCTAGGCACTGAGCTTTAAAGTACAGCCGCAGAGTCAAAAAGCGCGCCCTTGTGTTTTTTTGGCTCCCGGTTTGGAGCCTCCTCCAAGCCGCCGATTGTGGCCGAATGCCCCCACCTCAGCTGCCACTGATGCAGCCAAGAAAAAAGCTCCTCCTGGCTCCCAGTTTGGAGCCTCCTTCTCCTCCTCCACACTGCTGATAGGCCGAGCACCTCCTCTGTTGCTGCTGCCAATGCGACAAGCAACCACAGCTCCTCCAGGAAGCCGTCCAGTACTCGGGGAGCGTGGCTGGGCACTGAGCTTTTAAGCCCAGTCACCGAGTCAAAAAACACGCCCTTGTGTCTTATTGGCTCCCGGTTTGTAGCCTTCTCCATGCCGTTGATTGCGGCCAAATGCCCCCACCTCAGCTGCCACCGATGCGGCCAAGAAAACAGCTCCTCCTGGCTCCTGGTTTGGGGCCTCCTTCTCCTCCTCCATGTCACCGATGTGGCCAAGTGCCCACTCCATTGCTTCCGCCAATGTGCCAAGCAACCACAGCTCCTCCAGGATGCAGTCCAGTATTCCACACAACATGATAGCAAGGTTATATCCAGGTTATAATGCATTTGATAAGTGAGGCTACAGTTATGGTATCTGTTTAAAAGAATTTGAATTTTTCAGATGGTAAAAAGATAGTGAGGGCAACTGACATAGTTTACTCAGTTTATTTAGACATAAGGAGGCCTATGCCCATTGGGAATGTCTTCCAGAACAACGTGATCATATTTATTTCCATCCAAGATATACATTAGTCTTGACTTAAATATTTCAAACTTTGGGGCATCTACCGCATGTTGGGACAAGTTGTCCCATGCCTTTACTGATCTTATGGTGAAAAAAGTATCTCTTTTTGTGGTTTGAATCTTTGGAACCTTTAGTTGTTTATTATGGCTCTGTAAATTTAGAGCTCTATTGTTATTTTCAATGTTAAAAATGTTAGTTGAAAATTAAAATTAAGAAAAATATACTGCTATATCTAACAGTAGTAGAAAGTCAACGGATTATGGATATATACCGTGAAGTGAGGAAGGTGTGCCAATTTATTTTTTCACTTATTAATATTTGGGAGACCTTTGAGCTCCAGTCCCTTTTTCAAAGGTGTCCAGGTTGCAGAACATAATGCACAATACAATATAATAAATAACAGTCAGTGGTGTACAGCAATAGACAGTATTACCTCTTGTGCCAATGAATGCACTATCAATGTACTGCACTTCCCGGGTCACCTCTGAAAAAGGGACAGTCTTGTCTCAGAGAGCCTACCTGGTTACCAAAATTCAATAAATAAATAAATAAAATAAATAAATATTGACCTAAAAAATAGATTCAGTGGGCCTACGCTACCAGAGTAGTGTTATGCTTGTGCAACTGTAATAACTGTTTGGCTGTTTGCACTCTATTCCATGGGAAATTACCACCCTGTAGGGGTACCAAAGGCAAGGAACCCTTGAAGAGGGTTCCACTTCTAGAGGTGCCATGGGAAAGATTCTCTTGGCTAAAGGTACCTTAGGAAGGAGCCCCCTGAGGAGAGAGGCGTGCCGCTGGAGGAGGCGGGGAGGATGGTGGGGCAAAGAAAAAGTGCTTCAGAAGGAAGCTGGGAGGAACTGCTTATATAGCTCAGGAAGGGGGCATGGCTGGCTGCTTACCTCATTAAACTATAGGCATAACCTTTCAATTCAATGGGCCTACACAACCAGAGTAGTGCTATGCTTGTGCAACTGTGATAACTGTTTGGCCATTTGCGCTCTGTATTCCATAGGAAATTACCGCCATGTAGGGATACTGAAGGCAAGGAACCCCTAGATGTGTCGCAGGAAAGATTCCCTTGGCTAAAGGTACCTTAGGAAGGAGCCCCAATAAGAACATTTAGTAGTAAATGTTGACTACGAGGTAGAGAAACAGATTGACAGCAACAAGACAGCTTGATGGAACACAAATGATATGCACAGGTTGTCAGGATTGCAATGATAAAATGGACTGCACTGATGACATCAGGGGGCTTCCTAAAGAAACAGGGGACAGTGAGTAGGGCCACCATCCATCTCCATCCAACAATGGAAACCTACCTAAGAAAACTAAGGAATATACTATAAACAACTAACTATATGTTATGACCCTTGTCATGGAGGAGAAGAAAAACAAACTTTTAACAGGAGGAAACCTCTTGGGATCCAAGGCCGAGATCACCTTCCCTCCAGGCCAGGGGTAGTTTATTTAGTGATTGCTTTGCTGCTGCAATTTAGAAACCCTATCAAAGGGGAGAAAAGATTCCAATTTGGTGGAAAGCTGTCATGCTCTCTCTAATGGGAGTGCCGTAAAGGGTTGCAAGAGGCCTCTGCAATGATGGGTACTCTGAGTCAGAGCAGACCCCCAAGGCAGGAGGAGGGGAGCAACAACTGCTGAGGCACTCAGCCAGCCTACTGACTAAAACAAACTGGGTGAACCAGGGGCGGTCATAGGGAGACTAACTTTTGATGGTGCCATGGTAATGCCATAGCCAAAGGAGCACTCTTGGGCTGTGAGGGCTCCATCCCTCATCAGTTGAAGTCTTAAATGCTGCATCAGGAGGTGCGCCATGTGATTGCATGATGAGCGAGGACATTCCCACTATGGGCCAGATGAGAAGGACCCGGCCCCAAGGTTCACATGCTTAAGATGTGGACTTTGTGAGTGCAGAATGAGACCGTTGGTTTATAGGGCAGGCACCGAGTCTGAAAAGGTAATGGACATGGTTGGCATGCCTCCAGTTTATGAATGAGAGCATGAATCAACTTTGATTTCTTGATAGGAGGAGGCCGGGTAAAGCCAGTGGATGTAGATTAGGTAGCAGGTCTTGAAAGCTTGTGAGTGAACTCTGCAACCACAAGATTGAAAGGTTGTGAGCAAACTCTGTAACCATGAGATTGAAAGGTTGTGAACAAACTCTGCAACCATGAGACTACCAAGACGGGGCCTGGGTGAAGTAGGAGGCTGCAATGTGAGCCAACATTTGGTGGTTTGATAGTAGTAGCAATCAGCAGGAAACAAGAAATCCAGTTCCTTTACAAGAGCCGAACTGATAGTGACATAGAAGGTAAGTGTTTATGAGAGGTTGTCATGTCAGTGACTGAATCAATGAGGTTTAGCATAACAGAATCAAAGAGGTTTAGCAGATAGGAGATATGTAGCAGGATTTGTAGCAGCATTTGCAACAGCAATAAAATGGGCAGCAGCATAGGTAAGCATGATGTATTGCATACGAGGTAAGTTGAATTACGTATATGCTTGGCAACCAGTTACATAAATGAGCAATCATAGTTTACATACAAGCATTTGATGCTATGGTTTCAGCATGACTAGTGAATTGATATGATTGGCATCAATACCTTAAATGCCATTGAGGCGGAGATAGTTTAATCCAGTGAGGAGCATGTAGCACAGTAATGGAATGCAATGAATATCTGAAGGCCATGTAGGCTGTGAGGTTAATAATTTATGATGGATAACTGAAAGCCATGTAGGTAAGAAAGCAGGGCAAAATCATATAGCTTACATAAAAGAATGTTTCTGCTAATTGGAGCCATGATGCCCTACTGTGACACTGCAGTCCCCCACCGTGGGAATAACAGGGAAGTCACAAGCTGAGCATCATGAGACCAAACAGCAACTGCAATGTTGGTAGGGTAGGAACCCCCAATAGAGGCTCCTTTACTGGCAAGGTCCTAGTGAAGGACAAGCCACAGGATAGTAAACTGCCAGAGTAATGTGAAAAAGGGAAGCAAATTAATGACAAAAAGATTCAAAATAGTTAAATTCAGAAACAAACTGCTAAAATGCCTGCAGCTGGAAGCCGAGACCAGGCAAATAATGTAGTAGCTGAAAGTGTCAGTATAGCAATACAGCAGTTGGGCCTGGCTAAGCAAACACCGAATAAACTGAGCAGAGCACACTGAACTCCAGTACTGAATGAATTGAGCTAGCACTGAGTAGTGGTGGGTGAAAGTTGTGAATTCCGCTTTTGCAGAACTTCCACAAAATTTCGAGAATTTTGTGGAATTTTTCAAACTTCCACCATTGGCAAAATTGGGATATTCTGTGGGTTTCACCCGGTTCCACAGACTTTTTTGCTGAATTGCAGAATAATACATCTAAACTGTGGAATTTATTCCATCCACAGTTTAGATGTCTTATTTCATATAGTAACCCTGGTATCTCATGCCCCCTACCCACCGATTGCGGGTCCAAATTAAAAAAGAAAAGAAATCCTTGGTGGCTAGTGGTCACACCCCCACCTGCCAATCACGGGTCCCATTATGTTAAAAAAAAACACTCCCTGGTGGCTAGTGGCCCCACCCACACCCACCGATTGCAGGTCCCTTAATAATAAAAAAAAAAGCTCCCTGGTGGCTAGTGGTCCCAGCTTCATCCACTGGTCACAAGTCCCATTATGTTAAAAAAAAAACCTGCTCCCTGGTGGCTAGTGGTCCCACCCCCACCCTCCAATCACTGGTCCCACTATGTTAAAGAAAGAAAAATGCTCCCTGGTGGCTAGTGGTCCCACCCCCACCTGCCAGTTGCAGGTCCCATTATGATAAAAAAAGCCCCGGTCCTTGGTGGCTAGTGGTCCCACTCCCACCCACCAATCATGGCCCCCAAAAAAGTTATAATTCTCTGGTGTCTAGCAAACCACCCTCTCTATCAACAATCCCTCCCCTTAATAAAAAAAAGTGCAGTCCATTGCCTTCATCCAGATTATTCCCTAGTGTCTAGTAGACCCCACTCCTTATCCCCGATCCCCAGTAAAAAAAAAATTAATCCCCATTTCCTGATGTCTAGCGGACCCCCCACCCTGACAGTTAGTCCACCACCACCCCACTCCCTATCCCGACCCTGAGCCGGCCACCGGCGCAGCTCTTCTCTCTCTCTCTCCTTCATGGCTGGTGGCCCACTGAGCAGTCAATATATGAGCACATGCTTGTACGGTAGCCTGCTCAGAGTCAGGATGGGGGAGCAAGATGGTGGTGGACTAACTGTTGGGGTGGAGGGGTAGGGGGTCCACTAGACACCAGGGAATAATTTGAATGAAGTGAATGGGCTGCATTTTGTTTATTAAGAGGAGGGATCATGGATAGGCAGCGGGGTCCGCTAGACATCAGGGAATTATAACTTTTTTGGGAGCCACAATCATCAGGTGGGGGTGGGACCAATAGCCACCAGGGAGCATTTTTTTTTAACATAATGGGACTCACAATTAGTGGGTGGGGGTGGGACCACTAGCCACAATGAAGCTTTTTTATTTTTTTTAACATAATGAGACCTGCGATCAGTGGGGTGGTGGTGGGACCACTATCCACCAGGGAGCAGAGTTGATTTTTTAACATGGGACCCACAGTCGGTTGGGGGGGGGTGGATTAATGGTAATGTATTAAACTGAGGGGAAAAAAAATCCTCCGAACTGATCACTGACAGTGATCAGTTCTGTGGATTTTCTGCCGCAGTTTAATACATTATCCAGCAGTTTGTACATTTATTCTCCCGTTTTAAGGTGGAATTTCTGTGGAAGTTGCCAAAATGATTTCAGAACTTTCGTGGAAATTCCACTGACAGAATTGTTTTTTCTGCACACCTCTAGCACTGAGTAGAGTAAGAGCAGAGTTGCTGAACACATATAGCACACAGGGAGTGGAAGGGTGAAGTAGGTGTTCAGGCAGTGAGAGGCTGTGAGTGAAACCTGGACCAGGTACAAATAATTAAGGTGCAAAGCAAGGAGACAACAGACAGGAAAATAGCAGTGGGAGCTGAAACACACTATAATAATGCAGTTGACTAATGGCTTGCAAAATCTGGTGAGTAAATGTAGCCTAAGAGCACAAGCACAGGGCAGCTTAAGGTAAGGAAATAACAATATGTAACCTGAAGCACAAATAAACAATGTAAAAACAGGGGGCTAGAAAACTAGAAAGGCCAGAAGAAACAAGCAAAGCAAACACAAGTGCATGAGCAGGAAGGAAACAAGAACACAAGGATGCACCTAGCAGCTGGAGGCAAAGCAATGCAAACTAAAAGCAGGAGAACACACAAAAAAATATCCAGCACAAACCAAGGAGAGCCCAAAGCACAGCAACACGGGGGCAAAAGCAGGCCCCAAGAGAGAGAAGACAGTCTGGCAAAGCCTTCGTCGGGCAAAGAAAAAAGTGCTTCAGAAGGAGGCTGGGAGGAACTAATATAGCTCAGGAAGGGGGCATGGCTGGCTGTTCACCCCATTGAACTACAGGCATAGCCTTTCAATAGAACAGTCTGAATGGAGCATTAATAAAAGGGCTCCTGTTAATTCTACCTGCACAACATTTTTGTCCTTGAAGTAAGACCTCACATGTTTTTTAAAGGAAAAAAAGGAAGGCATTTCACAGTAGTCAATAGATAGGGAATTCCATACATTTTAAGCACAGTACATGAAAGACCGCTGCCGTAGAACAGTTTTCCTCAAAGAGGTTTGGAGCCTACCTCCACAGATAGTACAAGTAGTGTATTGATGGGATACAAAGGTAAAAATATTTTAAGTGATGATTGGCATAAGACTTAGAATCTCCGTTTTACACAACAGCGCCAACTGGAAGGACATTCGGTAGCAGTATGGTAACTAATTTAAAGTAAAGAACAAAAATGTTAGGCCTCATGGAATCACTGGTAAAAATCCCACCAAGGCTTGGATAGGGTTTAAAAAGTTTAATTTACAACACAAGGTTAATAGTTGGTAGCACCACTCATCCAACAAATGTATGCCAACATTTCAGATCAAAACAAGCACTTTATCAAGACGTGGTTAATGGCATAGAAACACTCCTTAAATAGTACACCCTTAAGGGGATAGTAACGTATTTTCTATGACTCAATACACAAAGCTTTAGCTACTTAGAATTATATATCCAATAACCACCTATTAGGTAACAGATTCCAGTATTACATTAGAGGTCATCAGTCACTTCTCTGTTAAACCCCAAATTTTGAACTTTAATAACTTCACACCTGTTTTACCAATTCACATTAACATTTGCATGCACTTTTGGGGACCTAAGATCTCTTGATGCGGTAAGTTTTGATCCAGTCAAATGTGTGGATTAAGAGATACACAGCGCCAAAAATGTGAAAATTACCACTTTTTGTCAAATTCTTTGTCACGCTGCTGTGCAAAAATGGCTTGGGGTTTTGATCTGAAATTTTCAGGGTATATAGGTAGGTATACTTCAGGTACAGTGACATTTTGACAGCGTGGTCCCCTTGTAGAATGTGTGGGATAAATGACAGACACCAGACAGTAATTTTAGTGCAAAAAAAAAAACCCACAATAATTGTGTTTATCATTTTATTTGCAAAAACAAAACAAAAAAAAATATTATTACAGAAAGAAAATTGTGGGTGTTAGTCCATCACACCATTTCAACACATCAGGAAATACTTCTTCTTGAGACTCCTGTCTTTCTTCTGTATATTCAATATCCAATACTTAATTCCCAACAATACAGTGTGTAAGCTCTCACACTAGCTCCTTCTCCCTCAGTGTTCAGAAGATACTGACCCACACACCCTTCTTAGCCCCCTGGTGGTAGGTTTTATTGGAATTCCAAGGGGGACATCACAATCAGGGGATCTCCCACTTAACATAAAATAGACCTTTATGTGGTCCTATCTAAGGCTATCTAGGATACTCTTTATACAAACAAACAAGACAGGCATTCATGCTATATTCCTTCTGTGAATATATCCTAAAATATCAGCTTTAGATTATCTAAACCTTAAATAGGGGGTTTCTACCTCATTTGGAGCATAGCTCCTCCAACCTGCAGTGACCTCATCTCTCTTGATTCCTACAAGAGTAGTCATTACCTGGGCTGACCACCCTATAGTAGGAGTTTGCCCAAATGATCAGGATTTCAGGTAAAGAAGAATAATAATTTTTAAATTTGGTAATATACAGGAATACCCAGTCTGGATAGGGGAATGGCAAATGAAGGGTGCGCTCCCTATCTGCCTTTCCCTGCCAGACCAGGAGACCTGCCATTAAAGCATATTTTATTTAAGCAAAACAAGAAGATTTTCTTTACTACCGCAACAAGCAGCTCTCTTTTTATTTACATCGCTCGACCTCAGGCATGTAGCACAGTGTTTCTGTGTGTCTTAAAGGGGCACCAACTACAATAGCACCTAGCACTTCACTTTCTTCACAGAAGCACCATCATTCCAGCGCTGAAGCGCTACATAAACAACCTGGGGCACTTTATGAATGCAAGCATTTCTTTTCATTAAACCAGAAGGCTCCTTTATAAATAAAAGGAGACACTATTAATGTACAATAATGGGTAAAGTAGGATTTAAAGGGACAGAAAAGTTAAAAAGATATGCCAGGTTGGCCACCCTGACATGAAAAATAGCAAAGAAAGGAGGAAGAAAAGATGATAGGAAAGCATGAAAAGAATATACTAAGGGGTTACACATTTTATTTCAGGACTAATCATTCATAACGGGCACCCTGTTACACTCCTCCCCATTTAAGAAGGCAACACAGTATGATGTTGGCTGAACCCTTCACCCTTAGAAGGGTTGGAACTTCTGCCCACCTTCACCAGAAGTTACCACTCCCACAGAAGTAACATATCCAAAATTTGCTAGGGCCAAATGTGCTGTATCATTTCTTTTATTAAGGCAGTTTCTGACTATGTGTCCCTTCCCAAGACATCCATGGCAAATGATGTCTGCATATGGGACCCTGCCCCCTCTATCTCATCTACCATAAGTTGATTGCCTTTGATTATTGGAAAAAAAAGTTATTACGGAAGCTGTAGATGGTTCTGGGTTACCTTGTTGTCCCCTCGGTCTGGTGGGATTAGCTGCCAAGCAGACCTCTGCCAGTTTAATGGTTTCCTCCACAGTCTCTGGCTTGTGCTCCTTAACCCATAACTGTACATCCAGTGGTAAAACCTGAATGAACTGTTCAATGATTATTAGCTCCATAATCTGATCGATAGTCTTAGTCGTCAATTGTAGCCATTTACCACAATAATCTCTGAGATGAGCATATGTTTCCCTGGGGGTGTCATAGTGGGCCATTTTCTGAGAACGAAAATGCTGGTGATAGGTCTCACTACTGATATTATAACGTCTCAATATCTCTTCTTTTACTCTATCATAATCATTAGCATCAATCCCACTCAGTTGGCTATATACTACCTGGGCTCTCCCGGATAAGTAGGGTACCAGTCTTATTACCCACTGATCACGAGGCCATACACAGGTTTGGGCTATCCTCTCAAAGGTAGTAAGGTATGCCTCAATGTCATCGCTCTCTGATAATTTAGTTAGCTTTATGTCTCTGGGCTCAGTTTTATCTGCCTGATCTTGATTCATGTCCTGTATGGCTTTCAGGGTATCATTCTATTTTACATCCTACCATCTTCTTTCTTCTGCCTGGATGCGTCCATCCTCATCCCTCTGTCATCTGTCCTCTTCTTGTCTTTCCATCTCAATCTGCCTCAGATAGAGCTACTTCAGCAACTCACTTGGATCATCCAGTGCTGGGGTCATTTGTCTCTCTTTTGGCTTCTGTGCATCTTCTCCCTTTTCGATATCCTCGTCTTCTGGTTTCTTCATTTTGAGTCTGGCTCCTGTACCTAATCCGGGTAACAATTTAATCCCAGTTGTTTCAGTTACCGATTGAGTCAGGTGATGTGCACCGAGGTCTGTCTGGTCCCCTTCTATCATCTGTCTGGGTATATCGGAACAATACCCACCTGGTAGCGCCTCCTGGGCAGCCTCGACGTACCAGGTCTATCCCACTCTGACACCAGTGTAGAAGGTGTGGGATAAATGACAGACGCCAGACAGTAATTTTAGTGCAAAAAAACACAATAATTTTGTTTATCATTTTATTTGCAAAAACTTTGCAAAAACAAAACAAACAAACAAAAATATTTACAGAAAGAAAAGCGTGGGTGTTAGTCCATCACACCATTTCAACACATCAGGAAATACTTCTTCTTGAGACTCCTGTCTTTCTTCTGTATATTCAATATCCAATACTTGATTCCCAACAATACAGTGTGTAAGCTCTCACACTAGCTCCTTCTCCCTCGGTGGTCAGAAGATACTGACCCACACACACTTCTTAGTCCCCTGGTGGCAGGTTTTATAGGAATTCCCAGGGGGACATCACAATCAGGGGATCTCCCACTTAACATAAAATAGACCTTTATGTGGTTCTATCTAAGGCTATCTAGGATACTCTTTATACAAACAAACAAGACATGCATTCATGTTATATTCCTTCTGTGAATATATGCTAAAATATCAGGTTTAGATCATCTAAACTTTAATTAAAGGGTTTCTACCTCATTTGGAGCATAGCTCCTCCAACCTGCAGTGACCTCATCTCTCTTGATTCCTACAAGAGCAGTCATTACCTGGGCTGACCGCCGTATAGTAGGAGTTTCCCAAAATGATCAGGATTTCAGGTAAAGAAGAACAATAATTTTTAAACTTGGTAATATACAGGAATACCCAGTCTGGATATGGGAATGGCAAATGAGGGGCACGCTCCCTATCTGCCTTTCCCTGCCAGACCAGGAGACCTGCCATTAAAGCATATTTTATTTAAGCAAAACTAGAAGCTTTTCTTTACTACTGCAGCAAGTGGTTCTCTTTTAATTTACATCACCTGACCTTGGGCTTGTAGCACAGCATTTCTGTGCATCTTAAAGGGGCACCAATTACAATAGCGCGTAGTGCTACACTTTCTTCACAAAAGCACCAGCATTCCAGTGCTGAAGCACTACATAAACAACCTGGGGCACTTTATGAATACAAGCATTCCTTTACATTAAACCAGAAGGCTCCTTTATAAATAAAAGGAGATACTATTAATGTACAACAATGGGGAAAGTAGGATTTAAAGTGACAGTAAAGTTAAAAAAGACATGCCAGGTTGGCCACCCTGACACGAAAAATAGCAAGGGAAGACAGAAGAAAAGATGATAGGAAAGCATGAAATGAATACATTAAGGGGTTACACATTTTATTTCAGGACTAATCATTCATAACGGGCACCCTGTTACACCCCTACAGCGACTATAGCACCACCACGCTGTAGGGAACCTGCTGGAACCTGGCACTGTCTGTCAGGGGTTCTGCACCCCCCAAAATCAGCTCCAACTCAGAGCTGAGAATCCTAAGTGGGGGTGTGTGATAAACACGGCCCCCCACATTGGGGGTTTGGGGGTGAAGCCCCCCTAAGAAAACATTCATTTTTGTATGAAACCGGCAGTCGACTGCAAAATGCAGTTGACCTGTCAGTTTCACTGTCTGGTTATTCGACAAAATGTTTGTCGATGACCAGTCATGGATCCTACAGCTATTGGGTCACAGATGTGCCTTTTGAAGGTTTGGTGAAAAAATCTTAATCCATTCAAAAGTGATTAAATTTCAAAGTTTCCCTATATTTCCTATGGGAAAAGTTAGATGTGCTGTGTAAAACAGGATTCTAGTTTCACAAAACAGGTTTCGTGATCGCAATTTGCGGAAAAATAAATTTTATATAGTTGTTTCTTTGTCACCTCATAGCAAAGAAATGGTTTGGAATTTGGACTGAAATTTTCAGGGTAGAAAGGGCTTGCTCCACAGATGTGCCTTTTGCTGGGTTGATGAAAATATATTACTTTGGCTTGGAGTTCTGCAGATTAGAATTTTGGTTGAGTTCCCATAGGATAACATTGCACTGGGAGGTTTACAGGGTCATTTCTTTGTCCCTATGGTGTTAAGAAACTGTTTGCAATTGTGCTCTGATATTTTCAAGGTACAGAGGGCTTGCCTCACAGATGTGCCTTTTGCTGGTTTGGTGAAAATATATTACTTTGCTCTGAAGTTCTGCAGCTTTACATTTTGCCTCATTTCCCATAGTATAATATTGTAATGTGAGGTGTACGCAAGTGTTTCTTTGTCACTTTATGTATGGGAGCACAGGGCCCTCTGGCTTCTACACAGAAATATGGATACTATGAAGGCATAATGCAATGATAGTAGTGCAGGGCCCTGCACTCCTAAAGAGAAATACGGATACTACTACAGACTGATGGATGGATAGTGGGCCCTGTGCACCCACACACAAATATGCAGAGGAGTATGGAGTATGGAGTGATGGGAGCGCAGGGTCCTGCGCTCCCATAGGGGAAAAAAAGAGTACAATTACAATCTCTTAAAAAAAAATGGCGGGTTAGGGGTTAAAGGAAATATATACATTCAGGAAAGCATAGGCTGGGAACTTGCCCCCTCCACTTTGTGCAGCTTAACACATAGAGTAACATAATGTGTATGTTGACTGACACTCAACTCCCAGTAGTTTAGGAATTAGGGTTAGGGTTACTGTTATGGTTAAGAGAAATGTATACATTCAGGAAAGGGTAGGAGGGGGACTTTGACCCCTCCAGTCAATGGGGCTAGCCCCAAAGAGTAACATAAATTTAGGCTTACACTTAACTCTCAGCAGTTTAGGAATTATGAGTAAAAGTCATGTTTTAGGTTTGTAGGGCATAACTCTGTCAGTTTTCAAGAGAATTGTCTGAAGCATGGTGGGCTGGTAGTCCAAGAGGAAATACACATTTGTGAGAACATTGGTGAAGATCAGCCTTGCATCCTGCATTTGGTGCCATGTTTAAATTTGGTGGAAATATCGGGGTGCTGTGGGTACCCTGTGATGACTGTCCTCGGTATGATGCATTAATGCTGTAGTACTCAGTGAGATCTTTCATTTCACATATATTGTTACAGTTAACTCCAAATATTGAGCCAGCTATGGCCTGAGAAAATTCTAATGTTATTCTACAGGAATTTCTGTGTTCACATGGGTTCGCGTTAGGGTTAGGTTTTATATCTGTTGGTTGTTAATGGGGGGCACCTATCTGATATTGTTCATTCTGCCTAGGTACACCTTCTGTTGTGTGTATCCCCCCCCCAATTTAATATAACTTGTTCTGGAGTTAGGTTAGGGTTAGATTATGTATCTGTTGGAGGTAATTGTGGGCACATATGTGATATTGTTCAGAGTACTGAGATACAACTTCTGTCATGTGTGCCCCCCATTAAATATTACTTGTTCCAGAGTTAGGTTAGGGTTAGGTTATATGTCTGTTGGAGTTAATGGGGAGCATATATCTGAAATTATTCAGGGTTCTGAGGTATATTTTCTCTTGTGTGTGCCCCCTATTAAATATTACTTGTTCCAGAGTTAGGGTCAGAGATAGCTGCTTGGGTTTGTGTTACAAAGATGTTTTTGACTTAGGGTACAAATACTACTAAGGACTGATGCAAGGATGAAGGGCCCTGCGCTCCCAAAAAGAAATATATATATACTACTAGGGACTTATGCATAGATAGCAGCGCAGGGCCCAGAGGACCCTGCATTCCCACACACAAATATGCAGAGGAGTATGGAGTGATGGGAGTGCAGGCCCAAAGGGCCCTGTACTCTCACAGAGAATTAAGGATACAATTGCAGTATAATTTCTTTAAAAAATTATAGAGGGTTGGGAGCACAGGCCCCAGAGGGCCCTGCGCTCCCACAAGCAAATAAGCCTTTGATTATATTTTATAAAAAAAAGTAAGGAAATTCTCTGCAAAAAAACTTCATTGATGCACCATTAGGGTTCCTTATGATTATACTTTCTCAAAACATAGGGAAATTTGCTGCAAAATACTTTGTTAATGGACCATTAGGGTCTCAGTATCAAAAGTAGGGAAATGACATCTTAGGGCTCCCAACCCTAAGACCCCACCCCCCACCCTTGGTTTCCAACACTAGCACCCCACCCTGCATGCAGGAACAGGTGTGTGGGTGTGCCTTGGTGATGCAAACCCTAATGCTCACCCATTCTTTTATTGTGTACCCATCTTAGCTTACTTACTCTTGAAATGGGGTAAGCATTAGGGTTCAATCCTTAGCTCACCCTCACACCTGTTCCTGCATGCAGGGTAGGGGTGGGGTGTTAGGGTTGAAAACCAAGGGTAGGGTTGGGGTCTTAGGGTTGGGAACCCTAAGATGTAATTTCCCTACTTTTGACACTAGAACCCCAATGGTCCATTAACAAAGTTTTTTGCAGAGAATACATAATAAAATGATACAGTATATCATAGCTGCACACCAGAATAAATAGCTATCTATAATACTCATAAAAACCTTCCAAAATTAGGTGAAATAACTTCACTAATAAATGTCACCTATGGTCATAACTAAATATATCCCCAAATTATATAAATATATATATATATATATATATATATATATATATATATATATATATATATATATAAAATAGGGTGCGGTTGCTCTCCTATGGTTAATGTTAAACCTCAAATTTTGCACTTTAATAACTTTGCAACTGATCAATGGATTCACTCAAACTTTGGTATGCACTGCCCCATGGGGTAGATCTCTTGATGTGGCAAGTTTTGTTCTGGTTGCATGTGCAGATTTTGAGATCTGGACAGTGCAAAAAGTCATAAAGTCATCTTTTTTGCAGTGTTTTCCTCATCACCCTGTGTTAGAATGTTAGTGTGATTTTTTTTATGGTAGAACCAGCTTGGGTAACAGAACAGGCATGCCAAGTTTTGTGAAAAAATATTCATCTGTTGCAAAGTTATAACAATGTTTCATTTCCCATTGTTTTCAATGGAAAGAGAACTTTACAGGATAGAAGGAAATAAATCAACGAAGGATTTTGCTCTCACGAAAAAGGATTTAGTCTCATGAGAGCATTTTATTTTTTACAGAATAAAATCCTTTTTTGTGAGAAAAAATTCCTTTTTCGTGAATCTCCATCTTTTCTGTTTTTTCATAAAAAAAAATTGAAAGCACCCAAAATGAAGGCATCTGGAGACACCAACACATGTATCTTGTTCATTGGGACTCCGTTAGGTGGAATGTGAAATTATTTAGTGGAAGAAGAACCTTGCAATATCTTTTTTTAACATTTTAATTCTTTTTTCCTGGCTCGCTTAGGTTCTTTTTCGTGAGCCAATCCTTTTTCGTGAGCTGATTCTTCTTTCGTGAGCTCACGAAAAAGGATTTTACAAGCTACTTTGATGCATAACTCAGCTGTTTTTTTGAAATTTTTACCCCAAATATTTATCATGGCCTTTTGGGGACCCCACCTCTTGAACAATATGACTGTCGTTTGTCAAATTCTGCCTGAAAGGTGATTTCGCAGTCATTTGGTGAATTCACCTTTCATGAAGCATTTGCATAATGATAGTCATATTGTTCATGAGGTGGGGTCCCCAAAAGGCCACGTTGGACACTTGGGGTCAACACATCAAAAAATGGCTTAGTTATAACCATTCATTGCAATTTAGTTACGCACGCTCATAACTTTGTAAATTTAAAATATTTTGACCCCAAATTTGAAACATAGACTTGTTATTACCCCACCAAATGTATGTCATAACCATCATTTTTTAAATTCTGGCTGAAATGTGTTTTTGCGCCCATGGCATAGAAATGGCATTGCAGTTGCGTAGAATTACATTATGGTGGCAATTTGAATATTTTCTGCACTGGGTACATCAGGTGTGGTAATAACATGGCTATGCTGACAATTTCATCACTCTTGGGCCATACATGGATGCAGGCCCTGCACTTTCACAGCTAAGTACATATATACATCTATGGAGGAATGGGCACACAGGACCCAAAGGGCCCTGTGCTCCCACGAGCAAATTACATTATGATTATACTATCTTAAAAAGCAAGGAAATAAATTGCAAAAAACATTGTTAATGCATCAGTTAGGGTTGCCACAACAAAAGTAGGTAAATGTGGCATTAGGGTTTCACTGTAACACCCCACCATACCCTGAGCAGACCAAGAGGCATAGGGGTGGCAGTGGGATCATCAACCGTAACGCCCACCCCATTCCATTATAAAATAAGCTGGTTGGGTATAGTATAGGAGAATGGGGTGAACGATAGGGTTGACAAACCCAATGCCACTCCCGATGCCTCTTGGTCTGTGCAGGGTAGAGGTGGGGTGTTAGGGTGAAACTTTAATGCCACATTTCCCTACTTTTGTTGCAGCAACCCTAACTGGTGCATTAATGAAGTTTTTTACAATATTATAGTGGCACATTAGTGCCACTACAGTTAGGGTTCAATGGTCAGGTCTATGTTAAACCCAATATTTTGCACTTTAATAACTTTGCAACCATTGGACCGATTTGCATGAAATTTACTATGAGCCTTTTGATACCATGGATTGCTATATGTGGCAAGTTTTGTTCTGGTCAGATGTAGAGGTGCTGAGCTGCAGAATATCAAAAAATGTGAAAATTGCCACTTTTTTGCCCATTTCTTTGTCACGCTGTTTCTCCAAAACTGCTTGGCAGTTTGATCCAAACTTTTAAGGGTATATGGAGTCTGGGTCGCAGATGTGCCTTTTAAAGGTTTGGTGAAAATATATTAATCCATTCAAAAAGTTATTAAAAATTCAATTCTCCCATTATTTCCTATGGCACAAATTAGCTGTCCTGTGTGAAAGAACTATTCTCTTTCAAGAAAGAGCCATTCTCTTTCAAATGGTTTCTGCTCATTTCTGCTTCCTACATCAGGTTTTCAGTTAGCAATGTGGAAAAACCTACATAATTCAAAAACTGCTGCCCCTTGACAAACACCAACAGTTGTGTTTACCTAATCGGGGCCTGAGTAACATGATTCTGGCATTAGTTTTTTCAAATACTATCCAGAAATATTTTTTTTCCATTCAGCCATTGATAGTGTTGCAAATTTGCAGCACTACTGCCTTGAATTGCTACACTACCTGTGCAAAAATGCTGCAAATTGCTGCAATACTCTTGCTGTTGCATGAAAGTCTGGTGGGGTTGTGGCACCACTTCCTAAACCCCCCATACATTTTAGAGCAAACAGACCCCAGAATCCTATTCCTCAGCCCCCATTTAGGTAAATATTGTTGGTGTTCACCGAAAGAAAACCTTATTTACCCCTTTTACTAACTCTAAGGGGAAGCGGGGGCAAGGAATATTAATTTAAAATATATTAGTATTTGTGGTTACAGGCAGACTGGATGATCACGGTGAACCTTATCTGCTGACTATTGCTATGTCTTGATGTGCCAACATCGGGGTGCCCAGTCCCCATGTTGGCAGTATAAAACCCCCCACCAGTGTGGGACACCAGAGAGTGCACTCCCAGTGTCCCCCTCTACGTTCTACACCCCCTGTGATATGGGACACTGGGGAACCCACTCCCAATGTCCTGAAAAAGGATTTTCACTTATTTGCTGATAATGGGCAGCCCAATTCCCCTGTTGGCATTGTAAGCCCCCCCCCCGTCTGTGTAGGACACTAGGGAGCCCATTCCCAGTGCCCCCAGATATTTTATACCATCACCCTCACCCTCAGCAGTGTGGGGCACTGGGAAGCCTACACCCAGTGCCCCTAAAGATTTTAATAGTACAACCCGCAAAAAAGAAAACAGTCCCCTATATTTTTTTATTTACTTTTTTAAACCCTGTAAAAAGGAAAATGGTCCCTCATCATCTCCCCCATTCCCCTCCCACATCCCAGCCCTCCTATTGAGCACCCACCACCCCACACCCCACTTGCCCTATACTTACCAGTGGAGGTCATCACGTGTCATCTTCTGTGGACCAGGACACGTCTGCTCTCTTCAAAGCCGAACCACAAACTTAAGAATCAAGGTAAGTGCTGTATATTGTCTTTCAATGGAGTTTTGAACTTATGGTGATATAGATAGACAGATGTTGACAGCAGATAAGGACTGCAAGGCCCATCCAGTCTGCCCATTTTTTCTACCTTATGAATGTGCCATAGACCTTTACTCAGTCAATGGTCTATCTATTCATACTCATCTGTATTGCTCCCTTATGCCTATCCCATGTCTGTTTGAAGCCCTGCACTGTATTCATATCCACCACTTCCTGAGGTAGGCCAGTCCATGCATCCACCACCCTTTCTGTGAAAAAGAACTTCCTCACATTACCCCTTCATTAGCCTCCCTCTAATCTCATGTTTGTCCTCTTGTCCTGCTATTTTTCTTATATTGAAACATGTTAGACTCTTTCATCTTGTTAATGCCCTTAAGATGTTTGAATGTTTCAATCATATCACCTCTCTTCCTCCTTTGCTCTAGGGTATACATATTGAGCACCATTAATATCTCAGCCAATTTTTAGGAATTTTTTTCACCAGATTTTCAACATGGGCTTTTTTGGACCCCACCTCATGAACACTGTCACTGTTGTTTCGTTACTCAGGCCCGGAAGGTGATTTCACAGTCACTGTATGAAATCACCTTTTGGGACTGATTAATGAAATGACAGTACCATTGTTCATAAGGTGGGGTCCCAAAAAGCCCATGTTGAAAATTTGGTGAGAACATTCCTAAACATGCCAGAGTTACATGTGCCCATTGAATTTTTTTCCTACGCACGCACATAACTTTGGTACTTTTCAATATTTTGCTGCCAAACATAGCCATTTTTTCACACCACCTCATGAACAGTACAGCTGTCATTTTTCTCGTCCTGCCCAAAATGTGTTTTTGCACCTGTGGAATGGTATTTCAGCACAGATTTTAAATTTTTCACTTACAGGGTTCAGGAGGTGGGATCATAAGAAGACTATGTTTAAACTTTGAGATAAAAATATGAAAATGTACCAAACGTATGACCACATGTTGAAATTCCACTACACACGCTCATAACTTTGGAAATTTCAAATATTTTCACCCCCGATTTTCTACATAGCCTTCTTATTACCCCACCTCATGCATGTCACAGGTGTTATTTTTCAAATCCTGCTCACAATGTGTTTTTGCAACAGTGGTGCAGAATGGTGTTGTAGTTGTGCATCATTATGTTTTGCCTTGACTTTCACAATTTCTCTGTACTGGGGTACATGAGGTGGGGTAATGAGATGGCTGTGCTAACAATTTGGTCACTGTTGTTCTACATATGGATGTGCAGGATCCTTCCACACCTGCATACATATGCACATCTACAGCGGGATTGGAGAGCAAGGTACAAAGGACCCTGTGTTCCCACAGTTAAATATGGATACTATTATACTATCTCAAAAAGTAAGGAAATTCATTGTAAAAATCTTTGTTAATACATCAGTTAGGGTTCATATTAAAGCAACAAAAATATGGAAATGTAGTGTTAGGGTTCCCAACCCTAACACCCCACCTCACCCCCCACCCAACCCTACCATCTCACCCCACCCCAAGCCTACACACAACAACAAGCATCCGAATGTGCCTTGGGGTCATTGGCCCTAATGCTTATCCCATTCTCCTATACTGTACCATCTCAGCTTCTTTACATGTGAAATGGGGTGAGTGTTAGGGCCAATGATCCCAAGGCACACCCCAACACCTGTTGCTGTGTGTAGGGTGGGGTGATGGGAATGGTAGAGTTGGGTTGGGTGGAGGGATGATAGGAGGTGTTAGGGTTGGGAACCCAAACACTACATTTCCATACTTTTGTCACTTTAATGTGAACCCTAACTGATACATTAATGAAGTTTTTTGCAATGTATATACATATATGTGTATGTATGTATATATGTGTGTGTGTATATATACGTGTGTGTGTGTGTGTGTGTGTATATATATATATATATATATATATACACGTGTGTATACACACACACACACAAAAGCAAATTGGCAGAAGCACTATCTCACCACATAATAAATACTTTTTTTTTCTGATTACCATATTCCATTGTTAAAAATACACATTGCCATAAATTCATTTCAAGAATGGAACAAGATTAAACATATCATTCATTCCATGGTTACACTATGTCTCCAGTTTGTACTGCCAGGCACTTTCACATTTAAGCAGTCTATTTTCCATGCTCCCCGCCTTGCCCAAGGATTATTTCTCTACACTTTGAATTTAAAACGAAGACTGGAGCCTTCTTTTATGATGTACGTGGTGAAAGCATTGGTAGTGTCTTTCTTTTCAACGCTTTGTAAATGTTCTGGTATTCTTGTTTTAAACTGCTGTTTGGTTTTACTAATATAGAACGCAATGCAATTGCATGATGTTTTATAAATTAGTCCTGCAGTGTTACAATTGATGAGTTGTTTTGTTTTAGATACTTCTCCAGTCACAGGATTAGAAAAAGATGGGCCAACATGTATCAATAGAGAGCAGATGCAGTTACCGCATCTAAAAGTATCTTGGCAGGAAAAGCGGCTGGATGCCTCTGTTACCCATAGCATGCAGACCGCTGGTCACTTGGTCTGTTATATTTCTGCCCTGGGGTAGACAATGTGTGGAATCTTCTCAGTGACATCTGTAGTTTCATTTCTGTCTTTAAAATCTGCCAGTTCCTAAATAAAACAGATTTCACCAAATATCTCTGTGGGGTAAAGGTCATGACAAAATTAAGTTAGTTTGTGGCAACATCTTGTCTCATTTTAGATATTTACAATTATTCTCTAGACATATTATTCACATTTTCAGCTGCCCCCTTTTATAGTTTTTACTACAGCCTCTTGATACAAAGCAGTTGTTTAAAAGATTTTATCCCTGAAGCATCACTAGTATTTCTCTTAAGGGGCATGAACTGCCCCTTCTGGATGTTTTTCTACAATGCGCCTCAGGTAAAACTCCAGACAAGGCTTGAATAGGTTTAAAAAAAGTTTAATTTACAACATGAAGTTAAACGTTAGTAGCAGCACTCACCCAAAAAATGTGTGCTGATATTTTGCACTAAAATGTGCACTTTATAAAGGTGTAGTCAGTGACACAGAAACACCCTTGAAATAGTACTCTCTTAAGGGGATAGTAACATATTTTTTATGGCTGATTGCGTGAGTTCCCTCTACCACTACTGTGGCTATACTAAAGGTGTTATTGAATACATTTTTTAATTTTGGCAAAAAAAAAAAAAAAATGTTGAGTTATAACATGTTTGTTTTTATGAGTCAGTTCCATTTTTTTAATTCTTTGGTAACCGGGTAAGGGCCACAAGGCACAAATGCCTGTTTTCAGGGGTGACCCAGGAGCATTAGGGAGGTGAAGTGACTTGTGCAGAGTCACAAAGTATGCAAGTGGAGGTTGTGAGAATCAAACCCAGGTTTGCTAGATATGCCAAGCTCATTCATAGCTCATTAGTCCAACCTCTAGGCTATACTGCCAGCCATAGCAAAATGGAACTGAGATGGGGGCCTTCTTCACACCAAATTATGCAAACTTATATTTGGCACAGTGGGAGAAGCATTTTATTTTGTCATCCACAGCAAACCCCTTTCAGTATGTTATGAAAAACAGTCAGTAAACTTTCTTGATTCAACTATAGAAAAAAAGGGAAATGGTTGTGTTAAGACTACATAATACAGGAAGATTAAAAATAGAAATTTCTTGTTAAGTTTCTAAAGCTGTCACCTGAGGCACATTGTGGAAAACATCCACAAGGGGCAGTTCATGTGCCTTAAAGGAGAACTGTCCCGGACCTGTAAGTAATGTTTCCTAACAGAAGTGATTTTCATATATTTGATCACAGTCTGTTATTGTTTAGTCTTTTCTAGCCTTTTAGTAAATTTAGTGGGTGCTTTGATTTACATGCTCCTTACACAGTCTGAAACACCACTGTCTCCTCTATTCAGACCTAGGATGGCTTCCTCCTAATGAATTAAGGCTTCATGCATATGGCTCTATCATTGATAACATTGTCCGCCTACAAATACCTGCATCCCTTGCAGAACTTTTCCAAAATCTGACACCTTGCTATGGGCTGAGGTCTGCCGACCAGGCCTCCGTCTTCATCCCCAGACACAAACCCACAAAAGGCACTAGTGCTTTCATCTGCCATGCCCCCAAATACTGGAACTCCCTTCCACTAGCTTTGTGCCAATTACCATCTCATGCATCTTTTAAACAAGAGCTGCAAAATTATCTTGATTCTTCCCACAAGTGCTCCTGCTTCAAACCTCCATATCTCTTTTCATTCCCAGCCTCCTCTTCCATGGCATTTATTGATCTGATCTTCTATATGCTATGCACTTCTCCTTCCTATCTGTCCCACCTCCCACCTTACTTTCACTCTCATCCCTTTTTTCTTGGCTCTTACTTCTATCACTTACTAGTATCCCTCCCCTAGTACTATATTCATTCCCTTATTAGCACTAAAATATTCAATCTGTTCATGTTTTTCTTCCTTAAAGCACATTGTAGTGTAGTTTTTGGTTTGTACTGCTCCTCTATTATTTTTATTTATTTTTTTTCCTCTACATTGGTATTACATTTGCTAATTGCTCTGTATACTATTGTCAACTATTTTTGTACTTGTACTGAAGTGTTTCCCTGTATTGTTGTACTGTACCCTCCCGGGTTGTGCTTGAAAATAGTTATTGCTATGGCTAGTGCACCTACCCAGTAAACAAAAACTAAATACAATAAATATAAAGTGCAATTTTAGAACTGTATAATGTCATTTATGTCCCCCTTGGACCACAGAATTCTATAGTAGAACACCAAAGCATTGTGAAACAATGTAAGTTTCTTTAACAAGGACATAAGGTACATCATTCAGTTTTAAAATGGTACTGTCCACCAGATTGTGAAACAGAATCCCCTACTCAATTTATAAAATGGCTAGTAAAGATGGAACGAAAACAGAATGTTAACCGGTATTGGAAACACAGCTTCTTCAGAAAACACAGGCTTACAGATTCAAGGCAGTTCTCCTTTAAGAGAAATAATAGTGATGTTGCAGATTATTCAGTAGGGGCAAAATCTTTAAATGAATGTTTTGTATCAAGAGGCTATAAAAAAATGTATGGGGGGTAGCATCGGGTCCCCCTCCATTCAGGATTGAGCAGAGTGTCTCCCTTCTTGCTTTAGTCTGTTGTGCAACAGCACCTGACCTGTTCTGTTCTGTAATTTCCCCTGTAGGATGGCCACCTACAGTCTTCTTCCTTCTTCCCTTTACATTTCCTTTTCTCTCTCTCGCTCTCTCCCTCTCATTATTTTGTGGGTATCCCTGCTACCATCCTCTTAAAAAAATTTTGGGTTTCCACTGTATTTGTGGGACATGAAGCTATTAGTTAAGTTTTGTAGCTAGTTTTTGGTTAATAACACCTTTGCACAATGCTAGCTCCCATTAGCGATCCTGTGCGAACCTGCACACGATCGCAGCATCACACAATCACAGCCTTGCATGCTCGCAGCATTGCACAGCTGCCGTGCAAAAGTTATTAATTGAGTGAGGTTTTCCTTTACGACAGTGTAGTCCATTTTTGACCAAATTCTTATGTCCAGTCCTTTTTCTTCTAGTTTGCCTCTTGTTGATATTAAGGAAGAGCTGAAAAAAATAATTTCCCAGTCTTAAAAATGACAGGAAAAAGCCAGGGGAATTAGTAATTGCAGCCCCTAACAACACTGCCGTTCTCTTGTGTTTATTCTGCTTGCCTTCACCTGTGAGTGTTTGCCTATGTGGACCGACAGGTTTAGGAGCCCAGGAAAAACTGCAGTTTGTCCTGCAAGTTTGTTTTGTTGTCCCTTAATAATGCTGCCAGGCTCTTGTCTGCCTGGGCGTAGCAATGGGGAAGCACTGTCCCAATAAATAAAAACCACTTTAAAATTAGCTAAACCAAGAAAGCTTCTGTAATTGCTTCTAGACAGTGTGTTTTGTTTTTTAAAAACTATTTAGAGTCCTGCTTTGTCATTTGTGAGGTGACTGCCCTGTGAGTGCTTTAGTTGGCACCAAAAAACACTCCCAGAATTTGCAGAGGCACCTTACAGACAGCATAGAGGCATGAATAATGGAGATTTAAAAGTTCTCAAGAGAGGTATGAGCATAAAAGGCTCCCCTACAGTTTGGTAGCACATTTTATTTTTTTCAAGTTGCTACAGTTCAAGTTTAAAAACACTATGCAAGCAGTCAAAAGTGCTGAATATACATGCTAATAAATTAATGTTTAGCATTTTCCTTAGCACTGCCTTTCTTCTGGTTCTCTAGCCTGTTTCCAAATATTTTCTAGGTGTTTTAGTGAGTGTCTCATTCCTGGTGCACAAGGAACTGAGACAAATGCTTAAACACTAACCTGCTCGGTTGTCCTGGTTGCCTCTATAGGCCCAGTGCCCCTCTTCTCTGCTGGTTAAATACAAAGGGTGCTGTCACTCTAGAGAGGAGGGCAGGATTACAGAACAGAAACAGATATGTTTTTGGAATTATAGATCTTTTTGACTACCTAGGGATCCCAAAGCAAGTGTATGTTGATTTTATATATAATAAAAATTTTTATATCTGTTTTTAATTTAGTTTAGCAATATTTTGTTAGAAAGCGGGTGAAGTTTTAGATATCATGTGATTTCTTCTGATAAGAAGGTGCTTCTCCTCAGCCTAGATAGTTCAGTTCAGCCTTGGAGTGGACTGAGGAAGCACATAGAGTAGACTAAAGCTTGGTCTTGACTGTGTTTATTCTTTTCATTTTTTTACTTTTATTTTCCAAGTTATGCTATTTACTTCTGTCTAATTTAATAAATCTGCACTTCTGAGTGAATTTTTTGCACCATACTCCTGTGTCTGTGCTTTACTCTTAGACCCCCCCCCCCACGATCACACTTGGTGGCAGTGGTGGGATATTGGTGGTCCAAGTAACCAGGGGGACACCAATTTTAGTATCAGTCCTGATACGAGTAAGCACAAGGAGTGGTGTCATGGCTGAGAAGAACACGAAGTTGAAGGAGGAGAGACCTGAGGACTTCAGAGACATGCAGACCTGGCATATGGTGAGCCAGACTGGTGAGCAGCTTCTGCCTGGCTTGGGACAAGGTGGCTTCCCTAAGTAGAAGGCAGAACCAGTGGCGATGGTGAGCCTCTCGGATCAGAGTGAGGAAGATCCTATGGAGGACCCTGCTGCAGATGAACCTCCAACTGACATTGTGGCCTTGTTGTGATGGTTGGCTCTCCACCAACATGAGATGGAGAGGCAGAGGGAAATCGAGATGCAGCGTCAGGACCAGAGATGGGCTGAGACATACTGGAGATGGGCTGCGACCTTAAGGGACATCCAGAACATCAGTTCAGGTAATAGAGACCAGGATACCAGCCCAAAATATATTAAATTTACAAAAATGACCCCCACGGATGAGATAGAGGCATATATCACAACCTTTGAAAGAGTGGCAAGAGCTTGTGAGTGGCCCCAGACATAATGAGGTGTGAGACTTGCCCCTTCCTTGACAGGAAAGGCCAAATTAGCCTATAGAAATATGGATCCATGACATGCAGGGAATTATGAGTTGGTTAAAAAGGAAATTCTGAGGCGTTGTGACATTAATGCAGAAACATACAAGTAGCGGTTCCACACTCTGCGCTACCAGTCTTCATACATGCTCAGAGAGACTTTCATCAGATTAAGGGAATTGTGTGCAAAATGGCTACAACCTGAGGAAAGAAATTCATCTGAAATTGTAGAGACTTTCATGGTAGAGCAGTTTCTGCAAATACTTCCCAATGAGGTCCAACTGTGGGTAACAGAACATAACCTCGAATCAGCGGAAGTAGCCATTACATTAACCAAAGATTATATGTCAGCTAGACCAACTCAGAGGAAAACTACTAACATACTAACATACTAAAATGCCAGCAGAATAGGCCTAACGGTCTTTCGTGTCTGCTCGTTTGGTCAGCCCCCACCCTGGGTGCTGACCTTGCTGTCCCCTCGCCTTCTCTGGCTTCTCCCTTCCCAGTTCCGGATATTCTTGCTGCATTGGATTTTGCCTCCAGAACCCTTCCCCTGTACCTGTCCCACCCCCTCTTGAACCCCTCCACTGTCTCTGCCTCCACCAGCCCCCTAGGTAGTGCATTCCATGGCTCCACCACCCTCTCAGTGAAGTAGCACCTCCTCCTTTCTCCCCTGAATCTTCCCCCCTCCAGCTTCCACCCATGCCCTCTAGTGGCCCCTTCCTCCTTCCTTCGAAGCACCCTGACTGTTCCTCCCCTATTTACCCTCTTCATGTACCTGAAGACCTCTATCATGTCCCCCCGGTCCCTTCTCTCTTCCAATGTGTACATATTTAGCTCTTCGAGCCTCTTCATAGGTCCTGTCCCCCAAGCCCCAAATCATTTTGGTTGCCCTCCTCTGGACCCTCTCCAGGAGGTTAATGTCCCTCTTTAAGTGTGGCCTCCAAAACTGCACGCAGTACTCAGGTGCGGCCTCACCAAGCAGTTATACAGCGGGAGTATCACTTCCCTCCTTCTGGAGGTGATCCCCCTAGCGATGCATCCCAGCATCCTGTTGGCCTTGGCTGCTGCCCTCCTACAAGTCTCAGAGTTGTTCATCTTGACATCCACCACCACCCCCAGGTCCCTCTCAGCCATTGAGACTTGTAGTATCCCCAGGGTGTACACTTGGCCTGGGTTTCTGGCTCCAGGTGGAGTACCTTGCATTTCCTGCATTGAACCTCAGCTTCCCACTCTAGACCATCTTTACAGAGCCTCCAGGTCCCCTGCAGGGCCACCCTCCCCTCCTCCCCATCCACCACCGCCCCAGTTTTGAGTCATCTGCAAAGAGACTCATCTCCTCTGATTCCTGTCCCTTATGTCAGATACGTGGCGTTGAACAGAAGGGGCCCAGGACTGATGCCTGTGGGACCCCACAAATGACCCTCCTTGGGGATGAGACTATCCCACCAACTACGACCCTCTGGGTCCAGTCCTGGAGCCAATTGCCTATCCATCTGATCATCTGGTTTCCCACCCCCATTTCTCCTAGCTTATCCAACAGGTCCACATGAGGAACAGAGTCAAATGCCTTACTGAAGTCTAGAAAGAGGACATCCACTGGTCTACCCAGGTCTAAGGCACTTTTCACCCAGTCATAGAACTCCACCAGGTTTGTCTGACATGATTTCCCCGGGATGAATCCATGTTGTCTATCGTCCAGGCACCCTGACTTATCCAGGTCCCTCCCAGCCTCTCCTTGACAATGCCCTCCATCACCTTGCCCACCACCGATGTCAGGCTGACAGGCCTGTAGTTCTCTGCCACCCCTTGATCCCCCCTGTGGATAGGCACTCACATGCGCCACCTCCCAGTCTTGGGGCACCCACCCTGTCCTCAGAGAGATGGTGAAAAGCTCTGCCAGGGGTTTTGCCAGGACATCTGCAAGTTCCTTCAGCACTCTAGGACGTACTTTATCCGGCCTCGGCGCTTTCTCCGTCTTAAGGGAGCTGAGGGCTTCCCTCACTCTCTCTGCTGTGATTTCCACTTCTGGTACCTCTTCTCCCTGCTTAGCCCTCCTGTAGAAAGGTCTACACCTACCTCTTCCCCTCCCGACACAGGGCCAGGATCTAGTCGGACTGATGTAAGAACTGGGAGAGGAGGGAGGTGTGTATTCTACCGAAGTGATTTGCCATAACTGTAATGAGAAAGGGCATATTGCTAGATTTTGTCCCAAACGGAAAGCTCCAGCATATTTGGCTTTACTCACAAATTGGTATTCAGTGACTGAGGTGACAATTACTGTAGAACTAGAAATAAGCCCGTAAAGTTTATATCTCGCTTTGCAGGGAAGTCACCTAATCGCGTCAATAAATTATCTCGCGGTGCTACTTTTAATCCCGATTGTTGTTGCATTCTTCAGTTGTGTATTTTGGGGGCATGGTTTTGATCAAGTGGCTGAATTCACCAACAGTATCTCTTACAGCTGGCATCTCTAACCTAATGACAGAGGCTGTCACCAAAGAGCTAGTTGTTGCCTCGCGTCCTGGAAAAAAACGTAGGTCCCATTATGCTGTTTATCCACCTGAAGTCTGATGTAATCTGGATTGGATTTTTTTTTGTTTTGTTTTCTTTTTCATTTTTGCACATTTCTGAATAAAGATTTGCTTCACCTTACAACTGTTGATTTGTAGTGTGTCCCCATAGGTGTATTTCCCTTTCAAACATTGTTTAGTTTTTTGCTGGTATCCAGGAAGTGAAACAGACCAATCACACGGTTTCTTTGACAAATACAGTCACTGTGTTTAGTCGGTACCCCTGCAGTACCCTTCATGGGAGGAGTGATCAGTTAATGGTAAATTTTAGTAATGGAATTAATGGGGCAGTATAGAGTATATTATAATTTTAATACAATACAGTAATAAACTGTATGAGGAGGTTTGAGGGAATGATAGAACTTTTTACGGGGGCTGGCATGGTGTTGGCATGGTAGCGTGGATGTGACGTTCCTCATCAAATCAACAAACATCAACCTAATGTCTAAGTGAGCATTTGCTTTTTTATAAAATACGAATATACAGTGAAACTTCATTACTTTATGCCAGCAAGATTTGGGGGCCTGGTTCAGACATGCCACGTCGAGCCTAGACACTGCTTATGAGGCTTTCATCCAGTAACCTTCGCTGTAAAAATAATTTCACTGAACAACTCTGTCCAGTGAATATAGTGAAATTATTATTACAGTGAAACTTTCTAGTTCTACAGTAATAAAAACTCCATAGTAGGACTTCTGGACACTGGCAGCAAATACACTTTAGTATGTTCAGAATTGCTGGAAACCAACTATGTCCCTAAAACATCTGTGGACATTGTGTGTATCCACGGTGACATCCATCGGCACCCTACTGCAGAAGTTGACATCACAATTAAAGAAACAAGTCAGGTGTTTGCAGTTATTGTCCCTAACCTGCCAATTTCTGTAGTTCTGGAATATGACTTTCCAGGGTTTGAAGCCCTCCTCAGTAGCAGACCACAACTTACAGCTGTAACAACAAGGGCCTAAACATGACTAGAAGTTATTAGGGGATGTTTTTCCTTTTCCTAATGACTTCATGAGTACCCCTGGATGGGACAGGAAGTCAAAATAAATGCAAAGAACTTTAAAGGTCTTGTGGAAGGTTAAAGGACTTAAAGACTTACCTGTACCCTTGAATGTAGAAAAAAATGTTATTGTTATTGTACAAGGTACTGATTCCTCATTAACCCCCTTTTTCCAGCAGGTGGGTAAGATACCCAAAGAAGGTGCCCCTGAAATGGTACAAAAGAATGAAATCATGTATAGGAGTTGTGTGCATCCTAAAACTGGAGAAGCAGTGGATGTTAATGGTCACTACAAAAAATAGGGAACAACTGTTGCATTTGGCACATGATTTGCCTTGCACAGGTCACACTGGCAGAGATCACACTCTGGCTCATATGTTACAACATTTCTACTGGCCAGCTATTCACGACCAGGTGACTGCATACTGTAAATCATATCCAGAATGCCAAAAAGTTGTTCAGATAGGAAAGTGTGATCTAGTTCCCTTGGAACCCTTTCCTCTTGTAACAACACCTTTTGAATGTATGGCAATAGACATTGTGGGTCCACTGGAGAAGAGTTCCAAAGGGAACCGCTTCATATTGGTGATCTGCTATTACACATCCCGGTACCCTGAAGCCATACCCCTACGATCTGTTACCACTGAATGAATTGCCCAAGAATTGGTAAAGGTTTTCAGTAGGCTGGGTATCCCGAAGGAGATACTCACAGACTGGGGTAGTAGTTTCAATGCAGCATTATTGAAGGAGTTGTACCGACCGCTGGGAATAATTGCAGTCCAAACATCACCCTATCACCCCCAGACAGATGGGTTGGTAGAGAGACTCAAAAAGACTCTGAAAAGAATGCTCCAGAAATTTGTAGCAGATGAAGGGAAGAAATGGGATCAGTGCCTTCCATTACTACTCTGCATATTGAGAGGTGCCCCAAGCATCCACTGGGTATTCCCCATTTTAATTGTTATATGGGCGTAACCCACAGGGACCCCTCAATGTGGTCAAAGAATATTGGGAAGATGGGCAAGATGTGGGTTCCACTGATATTTCTGATTATCTGTTACAGCTGAGGAAAAGACTAGTTAATACACAGAGTTAGCACATGCTAATGCTAGTCATGCCCAACAGAAACAGAAGTACTATTATGACAAAAAGGTGTCTGAGAAAGAGTTTCAAGAAGGGGTTAAGGTGTTACTTCTACACCCTCTATGGAGAACAAGCTCCTAATGAAATGGCAAGGCCCATATAAAATTCTTAGAAGGGTAGGTAGCATCACCTTTGAGGTGGAAACTCCTGATAAACAACCTGGAATAAAGATATGCCATGCCAACCTTTTAAAGAAATGGTACAAAAACTCTGGGCCCCCTGTTAGCCTGTTGATTATGCCAGAAAAAGAGGAGTCCGAGATAGACATGGCATCCCTCTATCCACCCTCCCACCCACTGAGGATCTCTCTACCCCTCTATCCACTCTCTCACCCCCCACCCTGTTCACCACCATCACCCTCCCCCCACCCCATCCTGCCCAGCTCCATCTACATCTGGTCTCCCACAACACACCGTTGCCAAAGCTTTACCTTGCTATCCCCACCATACGTGCTCTGCCCATCCCATGCTCTCTTCCTGTTAGCTCAGCTTACTACCGCCACAGCTCACACAAACGATGTATGTCCTCTCTCCTTAGGTTTGTCTCCCTGTTCCTAGTCCTATCCAGCAACATTCATCCAAACCCTGGCCCGTCTCCACCCTGCCAAACTCAAACCCTCCCTACATTGGGGCTACACATAGCCTGTATGAACATCTGTGCCTCTTAAAAGAAAAAACACTGCCCTCCAGTGCTGGATGGCACAACATCAGCCTGACATTCTGGCAATTGTGGAAACCTGGCTGTCTAAATCTACCCCGGACTCCGCGGTCGCTCTCCCTGGCTACTCCCTTTTTAGGGACGATAAGAGTTGGTAAACATGGGGGCAGCTGCACTGTCTATATGCGTGACTGCTTAATGGTCCACGCTCTAACCAATTCCCAAGCTTGACCAAGGTACCCAAGCCATCTTACTTACAATGACCCCAGACCCCTCCAGGGCCCTTCTGACTATCTCAGTAGCCTACATTCCCCCACGGAAACAAACCCAAGCGATTCAATCCCTAACTGACTACATGACCAGCCTCCTGCATAAGGGTGAGGAGATACTAGTGGGTGACCTCAACACCAACTGGCTTGCCAGTTCATCTGTCCTTGCCAAGGATGCTTTTGCAGCCCTGGACCTAACACAGCTGGTAACCCAGCCTACCCGTCTGAACCCATCCAATGACTCTTACACATTACTGGACATCATTCTTGCCAACCACCTGCACAAAATTGTGGACATCATTGTCCATCCAAACTCCCTGAGTGATCACTCACCAGTAACTTTCATGTGGTCCTGCTGTCTACCAAAACCTGTGCCCAGCACGGTCTCCTGCTGACTTATCTGACCAGGTAACCTCGCTAGGCTTAAGCAGTACCTCGCCCAGTGGGACTAGTCACCAATCAACCAGGCCCCTAGTACTGATGAAGCACTCAACTACTTTACCCACTCCTTCAATAAGGCCTGCGATATCTTTACCCCGCTGGTCAAAACCCAGACTAAGCAACATAGTGCACCATGGATCACAACATCACTGATCAAACAGCTCCACCACAGAGACAATCTCTGGCATAGAGCCAATTCCTTAGGCAAGCCTAGGAACAGGCAGTCCTACAATGCTGAGCACAACAGATGTACGTGGGCCATTTGTAGCACTAAAGCAGAGTACTACAGATTCACACTAGCCTCCTCCTGGGGGTCTACTCAGAACTACTGGGACAACATAAAGGAGCTAAATGGGAAGTCTCACTCCCTGCCCCTGTCTCTACTCAACTTTAATGGAACCACTATCACTGACCCTGCTAATATTGCAGACTGTCTAAACACCACCTTCTCAGATCTCAGCGCAGTTCTCCCTAGTAACTTCTTTGACCCTCTCTCCACCCCCAGCCATAGCCCCTCCCTCACCCACCTTTCTACCTGAGGACCATCTCATCACAAAACTCTTGGCACTATGTAACAAAAGTCCTCAGTGTTACCAGCCTTTCCTCTGACCCCCTGGATACTAGGATTCTATAGCAGGTCCTTGATGTACTACTTAACCCCTGACTGATTTACTCAACCGCTCCCTCTGCTTGGGCCAGTTCTCTTTAGCTTGGAAAAAGGCTGTGATCACCCCCATCTTCAAAAGTGGTGACACCTCCTCTCCTGGAAACTATCGGCCGATCTCTATTCTTTCTCCTCTCTCTAAAGCCCTGGAAAAAATAGTGGCAGACCAATTATCTTAATATCTTGCCTCCCACATTCTCTATGCAGAGAGCAGCATGGCTTCTGTCCAGGTCATAGTACGACCACTGCTCTCATGGAGTTCTCAAACTTCCTTCACAAAACCCTTGACAAAGGCCACCTTGCAGGGGCTGTCTACATCAACCTCTCCAAGGCCTTTGATATGGTCTGTCACCCACTCCTACTGGACACTCTCCTTAAACTAGGCTTTTCCCAAGGCCCGCTGGACTGGTTCTCTAGCTATCTCTCATCAAGATCCCAGTGTGTCAAAATAAATAGCACCCTCTCCAGCACCCACCCCATCCACTCCGAGGTCCCACAGGGCTCCATCCTGGGACCTCTTCTTTTTGGTCTCTATGTAAATGCCCTACCCAACTCCTGCTCCAGCAAGGTCCTGCTATATTTATTTATTTATTTAAGAGACTTACCAGGATGGCATGCTGAGTGGAGTACCACTCGATTCCAGATGCGCCCTGGGGGTAGGGGGTTACAATGGTACAGTAGTACAGACGAAACAAATAATACATAGTGTGAAATTTTTACACACAAAGGTACAGTATTATAGAAGAAACAACATACATAGTGTGCATTGTTACAGACAGTGGGTAAGGCATTCATACAATTCAAATATAGTACATTAGGTGCAGACTGAGAAAAAATGAACCCAGACTGGTGCTAGAAGCTAATAGCTTGATAGGAGTTGTGAAGGGGATTCAGCGAGGGGGAAAGCAGGAGCAGTTGGTAGAGAAATGTGTTTTGAGAAGGGCATTCCATTGAGGAGTACTTGTGGTGTGTCTGATGTCAGTTGCCAGGGAGTTCCATAATTTGGGCAACCTGAAGCTGAAAGCTGCCTGGCCAGATTGGGTGGATCTGTGTGGAATGTGCAGGAGTCTGGAGTCTATGTTTCTGAGAGCGTAGGCAGGTGAGGAGAGGGAGGTTAGGGATGATGATAGGTAGGAAGGGAGTGTATGTGACCAGAACTTTGCAGCGGTTCTAGCACTGTGGAGCAATCGTCGATTTTGGAGTGAGGGGAGGTCCAGGGACCGGTATAGGTCACAGTGATGGGTATTGGGAGAACAGTCCAAAGTGAACCGACAGCAGGAGTTGTATAGGGGGTCGAGCCTGGCTAAGGAAGTTTGGGGGGCGGCACCGTAGACAACATCGCCATAATCCATAGTTGGGAGGATCATTTTTTGGACAATAGCTAGTCTGGTTGGTAGAGGGATGCAATTCTTGTTTCGGTAGAGAGCACCCAGCATGGGATTCAATTTTTTGAGCAGAGCATCTATATATGCTGAGAAGCCAAGGTACTGATCTAGGCAGAAGCTGAGATAACGATATGTGGTGCAGATGATATGATGCGGTTCTCCTCTCCTCCCAGTCTGACCCCTCCTCTCTTCAGGCCTCCCTCCAGCACTCTTTCAGTCAAATTGGAAACTGGTTCAATGACCGCAGGCTGGTCATTAACATTAAAAAAACAAAAGCCATGTTGTTTGCCCATCATCAAAATAAGGCAAAAAACTCGCCCCTCCATATACTATCCAGCTCACTCCACCCACTAGAACAAGTTAGCAGCTACAAATACCTGGGCATTACCTTTGTCTCTGCCCTCTCCTTTCACTTGCATATCCTGCTCACCTCAGTAATTAACATGCACCTAGGTCTTCTCTACCGTCATGAGGACTGCTTCCCACCAGATGCCCTCAGATTGGCTGTCTCCTCCCCTGTCCTGTCTCTTGTAGACTATGGCCTCCCTGTCTACGCTGCTGCTGATGCATCTGCCCTCAGGAGAATCCAACTACCCCTGAATAAGGCCTCTAGACTCCTCACTGGTGCAGACAAATGGACTCATGTATGCACTCTATATTCACTGGCCAACATACTCAGTCTAGAAGAGCGGTTACAATATCAGACCTGCCTCCTGGTTAAAAAAACACTTCTAGGTCTCTCCCCCCAGGGGTCTCTGCCTCCCTCCACCCTGCTTCCCCCTCTGCCTCTACTCGTGGCTGCACTAAGGCCACTCTCAGAGTCCTGAGGGTGCGGACATCACTCATCCAGAGATCCTTTTGTTACAGGGTGCCACACTGGTTCAACGCCCTCCCTGCCTTGATCTTCTCACTCACTAAAATAGGTCCTTTTAAGGCAGCTCTCAAGAGCCTCATTTTCTCCACCAGCAGCTGTGAATGCACTCCACAAGTGGGATCCTAGCCCATAGGTGCCCCGCTCCCTCCCTGGCCCCTTTCCTAGACTCTTGACAACAATCACCTTATCTCAGGCTGCGATTCTGAATTTACTATATTTGTCCTTGGAGCCTAGCTTTCTCACTGTATAGACCTCTGTACTGCTATTGTAAACTGTAACTCTTATCTGGGCACTGGATTGCTTGGGATTCTATGTTGTTTGTTCTGACACCTGCAAATATATGAATACTGTTTGCTATTCGCTGTTTGGTATGTAACAAAAACCTTCTGTAACGTTCTGTCTATCATATTGCATTTGTCTTGCTGTCTATGTGTTTAATCCACTGGAACTGACGTGGAGCCTTTGGAAATGAGTCCTTGACTCAAAGGGTTGTAATTCCGATATGTATAATAAATAAATAAAATAAAATATAGCCACCTAGAAGTTAGAGATCAAAAGGGAGAAGAAAAAGAAGAAGTAGCCATTAACCTGGTCATTGAGGAGCAGCAGAAGGAAGAACTACTTAATGCTATTAGGCAGTATGCTGCAGTGTTTACTAAAGTGCCTGGGAAAGATAAAGGGGTGGAACATCAGATCCATGCTTCTTCTCCCCCTAGTAGACAAAAGCCTTACCAACTCCCTGAGAGAGTTAGGTCAGAAGTACAACAGGAGATCCAGAAACTACAGGAATTGGGTACAATCACACCTTCCAAGAGTCCCTGGGCATCTCCTATTGTATTAGTGCCGAAGAAGGAAGGAGGCATCTGGCTATATCTGGATTTTAGGAAGTTAAACCAGGTGTCACGGTTCGACGGGTACCCCATGCCAAGGATCGATGATCTGATCAACCATATCTGGGATGCCACATACATAATAATGTTGGCTCTAACTAAGGGCTACTGGCAGATTCTTCTAGGGCAAACCTCCCAAGAGAAGACTGCATTCAGTACCCCTGTAGGATTATTTCAATTTGTGACCATGCCCTTTGGTTTGCACGGGGCACCCGCCACCTTCCAAAGATTCATGGATCATCTTTTAACCCCTCATGTAGCCGATACTGCTGCCTATCTTGATGATGTTATCACCTTTAGTACAGATTGGCATATGCATTTGAAACATCTGGCAGCTGTGCTTAAAACCATCAGTGAAGCAGGGCTTATTATGAATCCCAGTAAGTGTGCTTTGGCCATGCATGAGACTAGATACCTAGGATTTATTCTAGGTAATGACCAAGTGAAGCCCGAGATCACCAAGGTTGAAGCAGTGGCCAAATGCCCAGTACATCAAATTAAAAAAACAGGTATGATCGTTCCTAGGACTTGCCAGTTACTATAGGTGCTTTATACCCAATTTTGCCACTATTGCTGCCCCTCTCACCAATTTGGCAATGAAAAGGTGTGGCAACACGGTCAAATGGACACCAGAATGTGAGGAAGCATTCCAGGCCATTAAAATTGCTTTATGTTCCTCCCCAGTCTTAAGGAGTCCTGACTTTGACAAACATTTGAGGTCCATACGGACACCTCCAATACTGGGACTGGAGCTGTACTAAGTCAGAATATAGATGGAGAGGAACATCCAATATTTTACATTTCCAGAAAACTTCATGACCATGAACAAAAATATGGCATTATAGAGAAGGAGTGCTTAGCCATTAAGTGGGCTATAGAGGCATTACGTTTTTACCTTTGGGGCACTGATTTCATCTTGGTCAATGATCATAATCCGCTGTGTTGGATGAATCAGATGAAGGACAAAAATGCTAGAGTGCTCCATTGGTATTTAGCCCTACAGCCTTACAAGTTTGTGGTAAAGCACCGACCTGGCTTGCAACATAAAAATGCGGACTTTATGTCCCACTATGCAGCCGGCATAGAAAAGGACCAGACTTGTATGTAAATATGTGAACATGTAAATAGTAGTTAAGTAAACAATAGATGAAATGATTGAGTATAGTGTATGGCTATGGGTAGGTAAGTAAGAAAACAGTATGACCCTTTGTTTTCTTGTAAATAACATTTTTCTAAACCCCAGGGCAAGTGTTTAGTCAGTAGTTAGTGCTACTCATGGATGAGTACCCTCGAGTTGGAATGGTGTCATCACACTGTTTGTATAAGGGTGCCCTTGGGTGGAACATCTAGAGAGAGTGGGTGGAAGTCCCAACAACCCCCCCTCGGTTGATTCAGGGGAGGTACCCTAATTTAGGATGTAGTTCTGAATGTAGGAAACTAGTTATGGTTATCCCTAGTTTCCTTTTGGGCATGATGGTGTGTGGTAGCATCGGGTCCCCCCTCCATTTGGAAATGAGCAGAGTGTCTCCCTTCTTGCTTTAGTCTGTTGCGCAACAGCACCTAACCTGTTCTGTTCTGTCCTGTAATTTCCCCCTGTAGGATGGCCACCTACAGTCTTCTTCCTTCTTCCCTTTACATTTCCTTTTCTCGCACGCTCTCTCCCTCCCTCTCATTATTTTGTGAGTATCCCTGCTACCATCCTCCTAAAAGAAATGTCAGGTCGCCACTGTATTTGTGGGACATGAACCTATTAATTAAATTTTGTAGCTAGTTTTTGGTTAATAACGCCTTTGCATGATGCTAGCTTCCATTAGCGATCCTGTGGGAACCTGCATACAATCGTTGCATCACACAATAGCAGCCTCGCATGCTCGCAGCATCGGACAGCTGCTGTGCAAAAGTTATTTATTTATTTTTTTTATTAACAAAGCTTTATTATTTTCCAGCACCAAGTAGATACACAGGACAATTCACCATCATAAACATTAGGTGCAAATACAAATAAACAATATAATCCCTCCCTCCACCCCCCCCAGAACTACATACCATTATTAACTACCTAACTGCAATATTAGAGGAGACTCACATCACAAAAGTTATTAATTGAGTGAGGCTTTCCTTTAGGACAGTAGAGTCCATTTTTGACCAAATTCTTATGCCCAGTCCCTTTTCTTCTAGTTTGCCTCTTGTTAATATTGAGGAAGAGCTGAAAGAAAGACTTCCCAGTCTTAAAAATGGCAGGAAAAAACCAGGGGAATTAGTAATTGCAGCCCCTAGCAACACTGCCGTTCTCTTGTGTTTATTCTGCTTGCCTTCACCTGTGGGTGTTTGCCTATGTGGACCGACAGGTTTAGGAGCCCAGGAAAAATTGCAGTTTGTCCTGCAAGTTTGTTTTGTTGTCCCTTAATAATGCTGCTAGGCTCTTGTCTGCCTGGGCGTAGCCGTGGGGAAGCACTGTCCCAATAAGTAAAAACCACTTTAAAATTAGCTAAACCAAGAAAGCTTCTGTAATTCCTTCTAGACAGTGTGTTTTGTTTTTTAAAAACTGTTTAGAGTCCTGCTTTGTCATTTGTGGGATGACTGTCCTGTGAGTGTTTTAGATGGCACCAAAAAACACTCCCAGAATTTGCAGAGACACCACACAAACAGCATAGAGGCATGAATAATGGAATTTTAAAAGTTCTCAAGAGAGATATGAACATAAAAGGCTCCCCTACAGTTTGGTAGCACATTTTATTTTTTTTAAGTTGCTACAGTTCAAGTTTAAAAACACTATGCAAGCAGTCAAAAGTGCTGAATATACATGCTAATAAATTCATGTCTAGCATTTTCCTTAGCACTATTTTTCTTCTGGTTCTCTAGCCTGTTTTCAAGTATTTTTCTAGGTGTTTTAGTGAGTGTCTCATTCCTGGTGCAAAAGGAACTGAGACAAATGCTTAAACACTAACCTGCTCTGTTGTCCTGGTTGCTTCTATAGGGCCAGCGCCCCTGTTGTCTGCTGGTTAAATACAAAGAGGGCTGTCACTCTAAGGAGGTGAGCGGGATTACAGAACAGAAACAGATACATTTTTGGAATTATAGATCTTTTTGAGTACCTAGGGATCCCAAAGCAAGTGTATGTTGATTTTGTATGTAATAAAAATGTTTTATTTCTGTTTTTAATTTAGTTTAGCAATATTTTGTTAGAAAGTGGGCGGAGTTCCAGATATCATGTGATTTCTTCTGATAAAAAGGTGCTTCTCCTCAGCCTAGATAGTTCAGTTCAGCCTTGGAGTGGGCTGAGAAAGCACAGAGGGTAGACCAAAGCTTGGTCTTGACTGTGTTTATTCTTTTGATTTTTTTTACTTTTATTTTCCAATTTCTGCTATTTACTCCTAATTTAATAAATTAGCACTTCTGAGTGAATTTTTTGCACCATACTCCCGTCTCTGTGCTTTACTCTGAGAACCCATGATCATGGAGGGCAGTTGAAAAGACAAATAATATGCCTACAGAACAATTGTAAATACCTGAAATGACTTGAGACAAGATGCTGCTACAACCCAATTTAACTTTGTCATGACCTTTACCCCCCCCCCCCCAAGTTATTTGGTGAAATCTGTTTTAGGCAAGAACTGGCACATTTCAAAACAGGAAAGAAACTCCAGAATGTTACTGAGAAGTTTCCACTTGATGTCTACCACCAGAGCAGAAATATAGCAGATCAAGTGACCAGCAGTCTGCAGGCTGTTGAAAACAGAGACATCCAGACCCCCTCCTGCAAGGTGCTTTTAGATACAATAACTGCATCTGCTCTCCATCAATACAGATTTGTTCATCTTTTAATAATCCTGTGACTGGAGAAATACATCAAACAAAACAATTCATCAATTCTAACACTACAAGATTGATTTATAAAACAACATGCAATCGCCTGATGTTCTATATTGGTAAGACTAAACACCAGTTTAAAACAGAAATAGTGTAACATTTACAGAGCACTGAAAAGAATTAAATTACCAGTGCTTTTGCCATGTACATCATCAATGAAGGCTCGTGATTGTTTTAAATTCCACGGTGTTGAAAAAGATAACCCTTGGACAATAGACTGCTTTTATTGCTTTAACTGCGAATGTGCCTGGCAATACAAACTCCAGGCACATTGTAATCCTGGACTTACTTGGCCATATTTTCACAGCCCCCAAGAATGCTATAAGCCCCTAGTGTACCAGTCATATGGCAAGTGGCCTGTGGCATTCTTCCAGTCACGACTGGATTACCCTCACAAGACTAATTGCCGCAAGTTAGACCAGCTTTTCCATCTAGCTTAGAAGGCTCAGGGATCGGTTTTTGGGGCTTGCACAAAATATTTGGCACAAGCTGCTGTAAAGTGAGGGAACTATTGCAACTGCACCCAAGAATAGAAAACCAGGTGCAGTTGTGGCAAATGTGTTTGGAGCAGCTGTGGCAAAAGATGGGTTCAGCCCTGCATCACCCTTTGAAAATTTGGCCCAACATGTTTAGTCTTATATTGTTTTTGAGATAAACATATGGCAATATGCATTTTTAACGATGAAATATGGTAATCAAAAAATATTTATTATGTGGTGAGTGTGAGTGTGTGTGTGTGCAACAGAGAGAGAGCAAGAGAGAGAGAGCAAGGCAGGGAGATAGATAGATAGATAGATAGATAGATAGATAGATAGATAGATAGATAGATAGATAGATAGATAGACAGATAATTTGAGGGGATATATTTAGTCATGACCTTAGGTGAGATTTATTACTGAGGTTCTTATTTTATATATTTTAGGGAGGTTTTTATAATTAATATAGACAGATGTTTATTCTGCTGTGCAATTAATTATATATTGTATGGTTTTATTATGTATACTGGAATCTATTACCTACTATGTGGTCATTGGATATATAATTCTAAGTACAGTACCTAATGTTTCATGTATTGATCCACACAAATATGTTACTATCCCCTTAAGAGTGTACTATTTAAAGGGATTTTTCTGTGCTACTGATCACACCTTGATAAAGCACATGTTTTGGCATGAAGCGTCAGCATACATCTGTTGGGTGAGTGCTGCTACCAACTTTTAACATCATGTTGTAAATTAAACTTTTTTAAAACCTATCCAAGCCTTGGTTGGATTTTTACCAGTGATTTTATGTAGCCCGACTTTTTTGTTCATTACACTCACAGTTAGGTTGTGGCTCCAGCTGTTGTTCCTGTAGCTGCCTCCTTCACACATGCAAGCACTGTGTTTAAGATCAAGTGCAGATTTGCAAGGTCGAGTAACAGCCAGGTAGATTTTCTTGAGGTAACAATAAAATAAACTACCATACCATAGTCAGTAATTAGTACTGTATTATACATTTGACATTGGTTTGACTAAATTTGTGAAATTATTCTTGTTCCAGTAAAATAGACCAAGAAGGTTACTTTTTTCAACCACAGCATCAATATAGAAACATAGAAACATAGAAGTTGACGGCAGATAAGGACCGCAAAGCCCATCCAGTCTGCCCATTTCTTTTTCTACCTTATAAATGTGCCATCGGCCTTTGCTCTGTCAGTGACCTATCTATTCATAGTCATTTGTATTGCTCCCTTATGCCTATCCCATGCCTGTTTGAAGCCCTGCACTGTATTCATAGCCACCACTTCTTGTGGTAAGCCATTCCATGCATCTACCACCCTTTCTGTGAAAAGAATTTCCTCACATTCCCCTTAATCGGCCTCCTCTAATCTCATGCTGTGTCCTCTTGTCCTGCTATTTTCTTATATTTAAACATGTTAGACTCTTTCACCTTGTTTATGCCCTTAAGGTGTTTAAATGTCTCGATCATATCACCTCTCTCCTCCTTTGCTCAAGGGTATACATATTGAGCTCCGTTAATCTGTCCTCATATGTCTTCTGATGCAGTCCCTGCACCATTTTGGTTGCCCTTCTCTGGACTGCCTCAATTTGGTTAATGTCCTTGTGAGAGGTGTGGCCTCAATACTGCACGCAGTACTCCAGATGGGCCTAACCAATGTCTTGTACAGAGGGATTATACCTCCCTCTTACGACTTGTGATACCCCTACTAATACACCCTAACACCCCTAGCCTTACCTACTGCTTTAGAGGTCTGCTTGGATGATTTTAGGTCATCAGTGATGATGATGCCCAAGTCTCTTTCTTCCTTTGTGACTGCTAGCATCCTCCCAGCCTATAAGTGGCTTCAGGGTTTCTCTTCCCTATGTGCATGATTTTGCACTTCTTTGCATTAAATCCAGTTGCCACTCTTCTGACCATTCTGCTAGTTTATCCAGATCTCTTCTCATTCTGCCCACCCCATCTGGATCATCTACTCTGTTGCAGATCTTGGTGTCATCTGCAAACAGACAAGCCTTACCCTCTAGTCCTCTCTAGGTCACTAATGAAGATGTTGAATAGGACTGGCCCCAGGACTGATCCCTGAGGGTACCCCACTTGTGACTTGCATCTCTTCTGACTGTATACCATTTACTACCACTCTCTGTTTTCTGCCAGTCAACCAGTTTGCCACCCAGTTGACCAACTTCTGACCCACCCGAGCCTACCTAGCTTATTTATCAATCTTCTATGTGGAACAGTGTCAAAGCTTTGCTGGAAGTCAAGGTAGGCGACATCAACTGCTCCCCTTGGTCCACCACTCTGGTTACCCAGTCAAAGAAATCTATGAGATTAGTTTGACAGGACCTTTCTTTGTAAACCCATGCTGTCTTGGATCCTGTGCCCCTATGGATTCCAGGTGTTGCACTATCCTTTCCTTAAGGAGTGCCTCCATAATCTTGCCCACTACTGAGGTAAGACTGACCGGTCTGTAGTTCCCGCCTCCTCCCTGCTACCACTCTTGTGGAGTGGGATCACATGAGCCCTTCTCCAGTCTTCTGGGACCTCTCCTGTGCTCAGAGACTCACTAAACAATTCTGCTAATGGCTCTGCTAGTTCCTCCTTTAGCTCCTTAAGTACCCTGGGATGTATGCCATCAGGTCCCATTGCCTTATCCACCCTGAGCTTAGCAAGCTCTGTAGGACCCTTTCTTTGTGAAGGGAGTAGTGCTCACCTCCCTCCCCCCTGTGTCCATGATGCTGAGCTGTGGGCCCTGCCCTACCTTCTCTTCAGTAAATACTGAGCAAAAGTATCTATTTAGGATAGATGCCTTTACAGGGTCCTCCTCCTCACATGCTCCCTTTTCTCCATTAAGCTTAGCAATACCCCCTCTGGACTTTCTCCTTTCACTAATGTATCTTTAGAAAGTCTTGTCACCTTCTTTTACTGTTCGAGCTAGTGTTTCCTCAGTTTGGGACTTTGCCTGCCTTACTGCCTTACCTGCTTCCCTTAGGGCAGTTTGGTATGCCTCCCTATCTTCATCCGCTGTGTTCCCTTATATTTTCTGAAGGCCAGCCTTTTGGCTCTGACCTTTTCTGCTACTGTATTTGAGAACCAAAGTGGTTTCCGTCTTCTTTGCACTTCGTTTTCTGTCTAACACAATGGGATGTTGCTTCAAGTATTGTATCCTTAATGCTTGCCCACTTTGCCTGTACCTCCTCACCTGTGTTTCTTTTTGCCAGGGCTAGCTTAACTCTGTTGGCCATCTTATCAAAGTCAGCTCCTCTGAAGTCCCATATTTTTGCCTTGGAATGGGATGATTTAGATGTAGTAGCCAAATTGAACCATACCATGTGATGGTCACTGGCCCCCAGGTGACCTTCTACCTGGAGATCTGTGATCCCCTTCTTTGTTATGAGTGAAGAATGATAGCAGTTAATTAAGAATAACCCCCACAGCCGGCCCAGTGGTGCTGAGGGTTGAGGTGCGGGACGCCACACCTCGCACCACGCCGGCGACCTGGGTTCGGGAACGGACTCGGGCCACCAGGGGCTGGCAGGGGGAAGGAAGGATTGAGCATCCTGTGACAGCTCTCCTTCCTTCAGGGTGGGTGAGGGTTGTATGCGGCACTGCAATGACACCCAGCGGAGGCTGGGTGTATAACAGTGCACGCATCGGACAAGGGGGGAGAAGCCAGTGGACGTCTGCACGTAGTGCGCTGATGTCACTGCACGGCCGACTCTCCAGGGGTACACAATATATATATACAAAAAATAGGGACTCCGCCTCTATGAAGCCCTCCCGGGGTTCCTTCATGTCGCCGATCCCCCAACCAGTTACCATCACCGCGGGCTGGAATATGGGGAGCCAGCTTCGCGGCCCCATCCTCTGGGGGGCAAGCCAGGGGTGACCAGAGGATTCAATTGGCGAGAGGGACCTTAGGGACCGTGACCAGGGTGGATACTTGGCGGAGTGTCCCAAAAAAAAAAAAAAATAAATAACCCCCACATATTTAACACCTTCACCTGTTCAATAGGGTCCAGTGGAGATGCATTGACTAGAACCATCCTATAATATGTGCCTGCTTCTGAATAGTAATGTTTTAGTTTTCTTCATGTTGATTACCAATTGATTAGCAGAGAACTAGCTGCAAACTTTATTAGTCATGCTGTATATACTGCTTAAGGACAATCAGATCCAGATTACTATAGAAAATAGCTATATCATCAGCATACAGCAAAGCTTTTGATTAGTCACAGAGACTAGAAATGTTGTTGACTGGCAAACTAAATAACAGAGCTCCCAGGATAGAGCCCTGGGGAACCCTAGGGTTAAGAGACATCTTTTTGGAAAGACAGTCACTACACCTTAATGTGTTCTATTGCCCAGGTAATCTGAGAACCATACCACAGTCTCGTCCAACAGACCCGGCTCCAAAAGTTTTTTTATCATCTGATCATGGTCAACCAAATTGAAGTACTTAGAGAGGTCCAGAAAGGCAGCACCACTGTATTCCCTTCTGTCCAGGGCTGAATGGAGATGCTCAGTCAGTTCAGTCAGCGTGGTATCAGTACTACAATATTTTTGAAAGCCATGTTCTTCTATGGTCAGGATATCATGCCTGGAAATATAATCCGACAATTGATCATTAATGATTTTCTCCAGAGTCTTGGACAAAGAGAACAGTAGGGACAGGGGTCTGTAGCTAGAGAGGACATCATTGTCTCCCAACTTGTGCACTGGCATGACGGTGACCTGCTTTCAAATATCAGGTGAAAATACATCCTGCAATGAAAAGTTAAACAACTTTTCAATTGGGACTGCAAGTTCATTGGTGGATAACCTGAACAGCTTCATGTCAATTTGGTCAGGACCCACTCTAGTCTTGGTAGGGTATTTCATCAAATATTTTTTAACTGTGCATGTTGATAAATGCTTAAAGTAAATTTAGGTTTACTAGTACAGGCCACACAGTGGGAATGACATTTGGAAGAGTCAGCACTCACTGAAAAATCTTTTCTCACATTGGCAAAAAAAAAAAAAGACTAAAATGGTTAGCAATAGCCATACAATCATTTAAACTAAATGTTTTATACCTTTAGAACAGTAGGGAACTGACAATTTCTGCTTTAGCATACAATGTAAGTTGTTCCCACTTCTATGAAGGTCATTACCAGCATTTAGTTGCTTAGCCTTACAGTAGCCATTTTTTGCCTTCCTGGTTAGTTTTTTACAGCTGCAGTGGGTGGAGTCTGCAGACGATTTGCATGTACAAAAGGACTGATGTCATGTTTTCTTTCTGTGGAACTGATTGAAGGTGTAAATAGTCTCCTCTGCCTTACCCTCCTCCAAGAAATGTTTTCCACCCTCAAATAAATACGCTTTCATGTTAGTCAATGGTTGCAGGGCACTATTTTCTTTCTTAAATGGGAGGTACAAGAACTGGAACTTGAGTAGTGGGAGGCAGCATTAGTTTTCTTTTCTGGGAATAGGATCCACTCCCACCTCCACCCATGAAGCTCCTAAAGATCCACCCCCACCTTTTTTTTTGGTTCATGTGGGAGGGGCATGAGGTGGATCTATCATGTTGGAACAACTGACTATCAGAGCTGCCTGTGGAAGTAATTGAGGAGTGCCTGACACTGCATCTAGGCATATCCCTCTCCCCCCACACACACACATAGATATCATGATTTTTTTTTTAACTCTAAGCATGTCAATACTTGGCTCTAACAGTATGGGCAAGTTGGGCATAAAAATAAAATAGAAAAAAAAAGGATCAAGCAGGTGCATTTTCCTTTGTCAGATACATGCAGACAGAAGGTCACAAATCCTGTATGACAAGTAACTATATGGAGGTTTTCCATGTAAAACAGAAATTTTGTTATTGTCATGTCTGTAGCATCATTTGTAGCCAGTAAACTATTATTTACGTAGGTACTGTAAACAACAGGTTTTAATTCAGAAATCCAGTCTTGATAAATTAGTTTTTTTAGCAGTTCTGTAAGATTTACGTCTCTCTGATGTAAGAGTGCATAGACAGAAATGAAAGGGTTTGCCTAATTGATTTTTGTTTGCATGAGAAGTGGGCATGACAGTGGCATGCAAGAGTGAAGTCTAACAATTGTTTCTTGGTCATTCTGGGACCTGAAGTTTAACAGTAATGTGTGAAGAGAATAAAGTCTTGTGTTTTGTGCATTTGAATAGGTTTAGTGCTTTGAAGTTAAAATATATCATGGGCACCCAAAAAGGAAACTATTAAAATACATGCTATTCTGATAATTATTTATTTATGTGTAAGATTTTAAGTGTAGTTCTGCATAGGTCACAGACACATACACTATAAAAAGTACATTTAAGGGTGGATGTATTAGTTAAAACTTCTAGTAGCAAAATAAAGCAAGACAAATAATATATTGTGGTTTTTTTTTGTTCAGTTTTTTAACCAGGAGTGGCACACTAAGCTGAAAGCTTGTTTACAGGGGCAACCTGGGAGCACATGGAAGTTAAGTGACTTGTTCAGAGTCATCCAGTATGCAAGTGGGAGCTATGGGATTCAAACCCAGATCTCCGTATTTGCAGCTCAGAGCCTTAAACCACTGTGCTATACTGCCTCCCTAGTTATGGCAGTCATCTGTTTTATGGTTCATGATGTTGGTGTAGTAAGCAGCAGTACATTGCATAGCAGGTGTAAAATGTCAATAAGTAAGTCATGCAATAGATGTACTGAGCAGTTACTGAAGCAAGAAATGTATTTTGGATAGTAAAATATTCCTGTTAGAAAACTGATAAATGTGTGACATTTTCATCTCAATTTCAAGGAGGTCCTTATGGGGTGTCACTGTACAATATAAAGTAGTTATAGTTTTCAAGTTGTCTGAGTAATTGCTTTGTACCATCACTGTTACTAAATTTAAATTATTCTATGAAGGAAATTACATTTATGTAACTGTCTGTAAATGAATTAAAAACATTTACTTGTCCTTATAATATAATGCATTAAATGCTGTTGCTAGGTTAAGAAGTCACATAACAGCAATAGAGATGAAAACAATGGGTTGCATAGGAATTTAAAAAAAATATACATTAGCAGGAGCAGTGTCATGACTTCACCAATATTTTTATAGTTTCACTCCAGATTTTCAACATTACCATTTTTTCACACCTCCTCATAAACAGTACAGCTGTCATTTTTTACATCCTATTCAAAATGTGTTTTTGCACATGTGATGCCAAATGGCACAGTTGCTGTGCAAAATCACATTTTGGCTAATGAACTGATAGTGCCATTGTCCATGCGGTGGGGTCACAAAAAGCCCATGCTGAAAACTTGAAGTAAAAATACCAAGAAATGCCCAGAGCATTAGGGTTTCTGACCATAACACCCTGCCCTGTAGGGACTGACAGGCATCAGGGGTGTGACTTGTGATTGTTGACAGTAATGCTCACATCATTCCACCCCCATCCCCACCCTGCAGCCAGTGACAGGTATCGAGGTGTGCCTTTGACTCTTCAGCCCCAAAGTTCACTCCCATTCTCTTATACTGCACCCATTTCATCGTATTTCCTTATGGAATGGGGCGAGTGTAAAGTTTGAACACCCCAAGGCACACCTTGACACTTGTCTGTGTCTGCAGGGTAGGTTGAGGTGAAATGGCATGAGCATTATGGGCAATGACCCAAAGGCACACCCCAATGCCTGTCCATGTCTGCGGGGTGAGGGTGGGGTTGGTGTCACTTCAGTACTTCACTGCCATTCCTATTCTGTCTGTCTGTTTGTCTGTGTCTTTCTCTCTCTCTCTCTCTCTCTCTCTCTCTCTCTCTCTCTCTCTCTCTCTATCTATAAGTCTATGTAATTATCAATCTTTCTATTAATTGCATGTATCGCTATTTTTACCTATTTCTAAAACAAACCTGCATATCACATTTGCCTGCACTCTGAGCACATACTTATGAAACTGCATATTTGTACTCCACTTCTGCATAGACCTCATACTTTCCTAATATTCCCATTATCACAAGCATAAATACCTTGCCCTTATCAAAAGTGACCCCCTCTGGAAGTTATTAGCACATTTTCTCTGCTAACAGTCCATCATTACACCTGACTTCCTGACATCAACACATTGCTTAAATATAACTTACATTACCTCATGGACAAAAACCCTGTTACTCTAAAAAAAAAAAAATCTGTGTAAATAGTCCCAAGGCTGAACATATGCCAGCCATTAATTTTTCATGTACTGCCACCTTCTGTACCATCATGGGGATTTGCATATGTTTCCCATGATGCTTTACATTATTGGGGTATGTGCAATTGTGTTTTCTTTAGAATTTGGCTGTCCAGCCAATATTATCTGGGATAACACGTACCTCAGTGGCATTTGCTCTGGGGTTCTTTTGTAAACCTATATTGCTTCCTATTCCTTCCATTAAAATGTACACCTCCATGTATTTTCTTAATAATGTGTATGCCTTCCTTAGAACAGAAACTAAAACAAATCTTACTACTTATAAATCATTGTGTTGTTTCTCCATACCTCCTTAACAATTCCATACAACTTCACTATCTTCATTTTGCAGCGATGGTGGATCTGACCAGAATTTGTTTTTACAGCAGTTACTTTGTTCCGTGTATTTTATAAGATGAAGTTGTGAGTTTCTGTAGAGTTCCCAGTACTTACCCCTTCATTTAAATTCACCAAGTAACTCAGGGGTCAGCCAGCTATTCTGGTCACCTTTTATTCTTTTCTTTGGGAGGGGCAAATAGGTTGCAAGCTTCAGAAAAGATGTTGCCTATGACTATTTTATAACATCTTTTCACTAGTCTAATTCTAGTAGGGGTATGGATGATTGGGCTAAAGGAAAGTCCAGTTAATTTACATTCAAAGAAAAGTTTTACAGGAGAGCCAGTTTATATTAAAATCACAGAGACTAAGGGCAGGATTCATGAACATGGCAGAAGGACCCGCAGCTGTGGGAAAACCTCGGCGCTAGTGAGAATCCACTTGCAAAGCCGCTGGTCGCCCGCAGCTGCGGGTATTCACTAAGGTGGAGCCAGAGTATGACCGGCTCCACGAAATATGGCAGCTTGCAGGTGCTGTTGCCCTGGGCAGCACCGCAGCTGCAGGAGGCTGCTACAGGCATCGGAACCCACCGTAGCACCCTCTGCAACTGCTGCGGCTGTGGATCAGCCGCTACACAGCTGCGGGCGAATCCAGTCTACAACAGCAGTTGCGGAGTGGAACTTTTAAGAAATTGTGTCTTGAATCCTGCCCTAACTGTCTTGTGGTTCCAATTTAAATGGGTAACATTATTCAGAAAAGTTTGAAAGCCAGGATCCACCAGGCTGTGGGAATACAGACTGCAGCCACAGTTAGGTTTTTACAGCCCTGTCCCACTTCAATATTAATAGGCAGGAATTCACAAATAATTCTATTTTTAACAGGAAGCTAAGTAGTCATAAAATGATCTTTTACATGTAAAAGACAGCCTCACCCTGTGCTTCATAAACACATTGTAAGAGGGGCAGAATATTTTGAAGCCATTAGTCTTGCTGGCTAACCAGGATTCAATGACTGCAACAACATCGAGGGGTCAGATTTTCTAAGAGCCTGATATGGCCCAAAGACTAAGGGTTGAATTTTCAAATGGGTCAGGGACTAAGTCCTGACCCTGCAGCACTGGGCACAGGACAAAATCTCCACACCTGTGGAGATTTGTATCTTCAGACTGAGCAGCTGTGGGGGATGTTAAGCCGGGTCCCACTAGTTGTAACTTTTCACTACATCTGTGCCACAAAAATGGCCACAAGCTGCTGTAACTCATGGAGCCAGTCACAAACCGGCTCCACTTTTGAGAATACCATAGCTGTGGGGAAAAACAGCAGCTCCGCAAGGGGAGACCCACTTGTGCCATTTTTTCCCTACAGCTGAGGGAATTCTGAGGGCTTTGAAAATCTAGCCCTAAGTCCCTGCTGCAACTCCCTGGTGCAGGGCAAAACTCCTTCAGCTGCAAAAATGCTATTTTCAGCACTTTATGTGGACCAGAGGCATTTTCCTTTTTTCTGCAGTTGCACAACAAAAGTTACACCTGGAATACCAGGCATAGCATTTTTCTACAGCTGTGCAAAACAATACACAGAAGTTGTCATAAATTGTGGAAAAGTTTGCAAAAGGGCAACCTTTTTGAAAACTGAACGCAAGCAAAAACAACTGCGGTGGTGCAAGAAAACCCTCCCTTGTTCAACTTTTTTTCCGCACGGCCGCAATTTTTCCACTGTTGAAAATCTGGCCCCAGGTTTCCTGATCAATATAAGAGCTGCAAATTCATCCAGTTTCAAGAGCAGGCTCCCCAGGTTAATGTGCAGGCAGTCAATGAATCCGTTACTAGCATCCTGAGATCCAGAGGCATTAATGTGAGAGGGGCCAGGGTTTAGTTTGATAGTACAGGGCACCCTGTAAGATTTTTTTGGGGTGGGTCCGGGACTTTCTCTAAAACAAAATGGGTATCTACAGCTAAAAAGTTGGAGTCCTTGTTAAATTTTTTGGTGTCCCCACTGAAATGTATGTGAGCCATGTTCCCGCATTTGCACGCTTCATGATGTAAGAATCTGTAGAGCGCAGGGGCGTGCTCCATTGGTTTCTAAGGAGTAGTTTTTTTTAACTACAATTTTTAATATTTTAGAGGGCCAATGCAAACAAATTAAGGCCCACACTCAACTAACACGGGTCTTGTTAGTTGAGCTATGGCCTTAATTTGTTTGAATTCGCCATCTAAAACATTAAACATCCTAGTTAAATAAATGGCCCCATAGAAACCAATGGAGCATGTCCCCATGCTCTCCAGATTCTTACATCACAAAATGTGGAAGTGCGATGATGTGGCTCAGTGGATGAACTCCCAGGGCCTCACAAATGAGTGCCTTGGGGACTTTCTGAAAAAAAATCTGAGCATCCCGAAGCACAAAATGTGCATAAAGGACATGGGCACCCACGTTGCAGAGAACCCTGTAGTACTCAGTAAAGGAAGAACATAGATTGTGCAGTGTTTCAGCAGGGCATATGTGAACTGCAGTGTGACCTTATAGTGTTAGTACCTTTTATACTTAAAGCTAAGTTCTATGTAATTCAAACACAGTTTGACAATAACCCAAAGTGAACCACATACGGTGCCCCAGACAACCCATGGTACCACTTAGACTGTCCAGCAGATATAGGCACTTCTGGAACAGTGGAAACCTCAGACATGCTACCACCATTACAGGTCCCAGTCTGGTTTAGCATTTAAGCAGAAACTAGCTATTACAAGGAATAAAACAGTATAGCCTAGCAACAACAGAGCTTTTAGTAGAAACATAGTGAGTAATAACCAGAATACCTGACTCTAGCCCGTCAGCTCTGTCTGTCTCTGGCAGACTCAGTTCCTTCACTCCTACTGTCCCACTCATGCTGCACCTATGCATGGTGATCCAGGTGGGAAGAGTGGTACAGTACTTCAATTCTGGCCTGACTCTGCCTTCCAGAACCCAATTGGTGCCCAACAGCAGCTGTGGAACCTCCTGATTGTAGGGGACTTCCTGGATCCTGATTGGAAGAGGGGCAGCTTCAGAGAGAGACATAGTTGGCTAGTTCCTGGAGCCAACCCCCGATGTGATGCTGATGTTCAGAGGGAAAAGTCTCTGGCCATGGGAGGAAAGGCTGCATGAGCAGCATTCATTTATGGATGGCTGGTGCCTGCTGCAGGTGGCAGCATCCTTTCCAAGCCACTGGGATGTGGCTCTGTAGATCGTGGGATGAGGAGTCAGCATGGGAGCAGAAGTTGGGTGGCCCATTTACACAGGCCCTACTCCACCATCTAAGCACCTGATTGGTGCCCAACAGCAGCTGGGGAGCCTCTTGATTGGAGGGGCTTCCTAAATTCTGATTGGATGGTGGCTAGGTTCAAAGAGGCACCTAACTGGCAAGCTCAGAGACAACCCCCCCATGTGAAGCAGATGCAAAGGAAGGAAACTCTCTAGCCGTGAGAGGCAAGGTTATAGGAGTGGCATTCGTTCATGGATGGCTGGCAGCTGATGTGGTCAGAGGAGTCCTTACCAAGCTGCCTGCATGTGGCTCCATGGATCTTGGGATGAGGAGGTAGTGATAATGATTTCTTCCAATGTACCATATATACTCATGTATAAGCTGAATTTTTTTTACCTTTTTTCCTGTCCGATTTATAGTACATCGGCTTATACGTGGGTCAATCAATAAGTTACTAAATAAATCAATTACCCTGTTAGCTCACGACGGTACTTCACTTACCACTATAAATTGAACATGGAGCAATCATTCGGTATTACTGCTAAAATGAGTCAGAAACACAAACGGAGCTCCTACTACGCTGTTTTCAAGCTGCAGGTAATTGAATACGCTGACTCGGTCAAAAACTCAGCCACAGCTTGGCAGTACAGCATCAATGAAAGGCAGATGCAGGAGTGGTGTAAGCAAAAGGAGATGTTGAGTGAGCTGCCCAAATCAAAGAGAGTGTGCCGGCGGTGAGTACCCAGCATTTCATGCACATAAAACAGACAAAAACAACTGGGTCCTCGAGTGCAGACAAAGTATATATATTATCACCCGTATGTCAATCAGGATTCAGGCTTTAAAAATGGCCAAAGAAGAGAAATACTGCTTCACAGGTGTGGACACTTTCTTAGTATCAGCTGGGTGGTGTTCACACTTCATGAAGCGCCACAGGCTGACCCTGCATAAGAGAACAAAAATCTCACAAAAACTGACACCTGATCTGGATAATTGAAAGTTTCCAACAGTTCACTATCAAAATGAGGAAACAACACATGTATGAGCTGCAACACATTGGGAACACGGATGAGACCCCCATGACATTTGATCTGCCCAGTAACCACACGGTAAACCCCCTAGGAAGCAGGACAGTGCTTATAAGGACTACTGGCTATGAGAAAACACATTTCACTGTTGTACCTTCCTGTCTTGCTGATGGTACAAAGCTATGACCCACGGTGATATTTAAAAGAAAAACGCTCCCTAAGAAAGTGACTTTCCCTTCAGAAGTGTTGGTCCATGCACACCCCAAAGGCTGGATGGATGAGGAGCTGGTCCGTGTATGGCTACAAAAAGTATGGGACAGACAACTAGGGGCTCTGCTTTGCAAGTACTCAGTGTTGATGTGGGACATGTTCAGAGCACATTTAACAGATAATGTTATGAAATCTGCAAGGAAATTAAAAACTGACCTCTGTGTTATTCTTGGTGTTCTCACGTCAATACTGCAGCCCCTGGATGTGTGCCTTAACAAACCATTCAAAGATAGAGTAAGAAAAAAGTGGACTGAGTGGATGTTCTCTGGCGACCAAAGGTGGAAATGTAAAACATCCCAACATTGATCTTGTATGTGAGTGGATCGTGGAAGCCTGGCAGTCGATATCAGAAGACATGGTAAAAAAGGCATTTCTGAAATGTAGTATAAGCAACAGCATGGATGGCTCAGAAGATGATGCTCTATTTGAGGATGCCACCAATCAGGACATTGAAGATGAAGATGACCATTATGCTGACATCCTAACCGATGAGTTTCTAGCCGAAAATCAGCACTTGCTTGGTATTTCAGATAACAAGAAAGATGATGGCTGAGGATTTAGATACGGTATTTTAAATGGACAGTATTGCAGTACGTTTGTTTGCAATCAATGAATTCTTGATTGTATATTTGTAATGTTTGGCTACCGTTTAAATATGTGCAAATACAGTGTTTTTACTACTCGGCTTATACACTAGTCAGTGGTGCTTTTCCAAAAATGCAGCGCAGGTTTTGAGGGTCGTCTTATATGCGGAGTGGCTAATACATGAGTATGTATGGTATTTTTTTTTAATTTTTTTTTTTAATAAATGTTTTAATCCTCCTCAGCTGGGACTGGGCAGGCTATCAGCTCTGTCCCCAGGTGCCGATGTCTGACCATCTACCTCCTTCTCCCGCCTCCTTCTGATGTTCTGGCAGGGCAGGTTGTGGCTCCTCTTGCAGGGCTTCATTGAAGCCTGTCTCCCCCCCCCCCATTCTCTATTTATTTTGGCCCCCCCCAGGACTACGGCAGACATGGTCACACATGCATGCCAGAACCACCAGCCCTGTTCCACCCACATGGGATAACACCAGTCTTCTGAGCATGGGCGCTACCACCGGACCTCCACCCAGTGGCAGCCAAGAGCTAGGACAGTCTGCTTTCCTGATCTGGGAGAAGAGAGCTTCCAGGCGGCCACTCTTGCCTTCCTTGTACCCCCTGTCTGACTCCCAGTGACTCAAGCCGGTTCTTGAACTTGGGTTGCTAGCGTTGGAGAGGTAAGCCACGTAGCAGCGCTTCAGCCCTCTATGCCACTGGGCCAGCTCTTACAATATACTTTATACAGACAAAAGGTTTTCACATCCTGCATATGCCCAGGCCACAGTTCATTATCTTCAGGAATTTAAAACATTTTGGAACTCTGGACCACAGCAGTTCACCATTTCCTCTAGATTTAATTTTTCTTTTTCATTCTTTGACTCGTGTCAGCCAGAGGAGGCAACCAGCTCAGACAAAAACTTTGAAGAACAAAGCAAACATACAAACTGCCAGCCTATTGTAATCATTGATATTGCTTAATATTTAACTGCCTAGTAGTACTAAAATACAGGTGCTTTAGCTAGTGGGTGTTTATAATTTAACATGTACCTGCAGGGACTGCAACTAGATGGCCTAAGTCAATCGGTAACTTGTATCTTGGCGTTTGGGCATTTTTGCTCACATACTCACCAGTATAAAATAAAAATGATTGATTGATTGATATCTACGAACATAAGAAATTTGCCAGCAGATAAAGGCCTAGAGGTCTATCAAGTCTGCTTGAATGTGCAGCTTGCACCCCTTATTCTGCAGCTGCCCCTCCCTTTCACCCTTCCCCTTCATTAACCCTCCTCCTTGTCCTGTCCCATTCCCTTTTGAAGCAGTCCACTGTTCTACTGCCTACCACTTCTGCAGGTAACGCATTCCACCCAGCCACCACCCTCTCTGTAAAAAAGTGTCTCCTCATCTCCCTCCTGAACCTTCCTCCCTCCAGTCTCATATCATGGCCTCTGGTGGCCCTCCCCTCCCTTACTTTGAACAGCCCCTCTGTACCCGTCTTGTTTATTCCTTTCATGTATTTAAAAGTTTCAATCATGTCACCCCGTCCTTCCTCTCCTCCAGTGAGTACATTTTCAACTCCTTCAACCTCCTCTCGTATGATAAGTCCCCCAGCCCCTTGATCAGCTTTATGCCTCATGCTGCACCCCCTCCAGTAACTTAATGTCCCTCTTCAGAATACGCGCCAGTACTGCACGTAGTACTCCAGGTGTGGTCTAACCATGACCTATACAGTGGAAGAATCACCTCCTCCCTCCTCGAGGATATACCCCTTGCACTACAACCCAGCATTTTGTTGGCCTTTGCAGCTGCCTTCCTACATTGTGCCGAGTTGTTCATTGACCCTGTAATGAGCACACCCAGATCCTTCTCCTCCTCTGTCTGGGCTATCTGCACTCCCCCAGCTGGTAACTCATCCTTGGGTTCTTCATCCCAAAATGCAGCACCTTGCACTTTTTGGCATTAAACCCCAGCTGCCAGGTGTCTGACCAGGTTTCAAGCTTTGCCAGATCATCCTGCAACCCCTGCCATCCCCCTAGGTCATCCACCACGGCACCTACCTTGGTATCATCAGCAAACAGACTGATCTTGCTCTTGATGTCCCATGATATGTCTGCAATGAATATCCCAAACAACACTGGTCCCAACACCAAGCCCTGTGGAACACCGCTTGTCACTGCCCTTGGGTGTGAGAGCTCCCCACCCACCACCACCCTCTGTTGCCTTCCTTGAAGCCATTTTCCTACCCATCTCACCAGCTTTGCACCCGCTCCTGTGCCTACTAACTTCCTTCCCAGCCTTCCATGTGGCACCGAGTCGAATGCCTTACTGAAGTCCAGATACAGGACATCCACTGCATGGCCCCTGTCCAGTTGTCTAGTTACCCAGTCATAGAACTCCACCAGGTTGGTTTGGCAGGATCTGCCAAGTATGAAGCCATGCTGTCTGCTGTCCTGTAGTCCTTTAGCCTCTAGGAGGGCCACCAGCCTCTCCTTCAGGATAGTCTCCATTAGCTTACCCACGATGGATGTGAGTCTCACTGGTCTGCAGTTTCCCGGTTGATCCTTGGGGCCACTCTTGTGGAGGGGCACCACATGAGCCATCCTCCAGTCCTGAGGTACACACCCCAAATGTAGTGAGGCATTAAATAGGTCTACCAAAGGTCCTGCAAGGACCTCTGCCAGCTCTTTCAGTACCCTGGGGTGGATGCCATCTGGGCCTGGCACCTTGTCCACCCTCAGTGCCTTCAAACCCTCTCGAACTCTGCCCTCCATGATTTCCCATCTGTCACCACTTCCCCTGCTTCTGCCATTTCTCCCACCTTGGGTATCACCCCCTCTTCTCTTTAGTAAATACTGAGCAGAAGTACTCATTTAGTGCTTCTGCCTTATCGTTACCTGCTTCCACCCAACCCCTCCTTCCTAATCCTCTACAGCTCCTTTTCTCCCTGATGTACTTAACGTAAGTCTTTCTCCCTCTTCTTAATGCCTTGTGCCAGCCTGAATTCGTAGATGCTTTGGCTCCTTACTGACCTTGTCACCTCCTTCAATTCTGTCAAGTACTCCTCCCTGTCCTCCCCCTTCCCTGTTTTCTTGTACTTCCTAAAGGCAGCTCTTTTCCTCCTTACCTTTTCCATGACCTTCTTGCTCAACCAGCTTGGTTTCTTAGCCCTAGTCTTCTTGCTCTGGGCTTTGCAGCAGGTTTTGGTTGCCTCCACTATCCCCAGCTTTATGAGCTCCCACCTCTGATTAGTGTCCATACTAGATTGAATTCTGGCCAGGTACCCTTTTACCACTTCCCCCATCCTCCCAAAGTTGGCCCTCCTGAAGTTCAGCACTCTGGTGCCAGATTCCACTCCTTCCTTGCCCACATCCAATGTGAGCCATACTGAGTGGTGGTCACTCCCTGACAGCGGTTCCTCCACTGTAAGTTCTCTCACAAAGTCCCCATTTGCCAGCACAAGGTCAAGGGTATTCCCTAACCTGGTTGGTTCACTGACCATTTGCAGCAGAAAGCTGTCCTGAAGGCATCCAGCAGTACCTGCTCCTTCTGTTCCTGGTTGTTGGGTGCTCTAGTCCACCCTGGCATGTTGAAGTCCCCTACAATCACCACACTACCCTTCTCGCAGGTCCTCCTGATCTGTCCCGCTAGTTCCCTGTCTAACTCCTCCGCCTGAGATGGTGGCCTGTACACCACTCCCATTCTAAGAATCTATTCTTGGAATCCTGGATTTGCATCCAAAGTGACTCGTACTACCCTCCTCCCCTTCCTCCCTTACACACTTCAGTCCTTCCTTCACATATAGTGCCACCCCCCCCTTCCCAATCACCCTGTCCCTATGAAATAACCTGTACCCTGGTACAGACAGGTCCCAGTCATTGTATTGGGTGGCCTATGTTTCTGTGATGGCTGCAATGTCCATCTCTCCCTCTGCCATGAGAACCTGTAACTCTGCAGTTTTCCTCCCAAGGCTCCTAGCATTAAGGGTAACCACCTTCCACCCTTTTCCCCTCCCATCCTGCCCTCCTTTCCTAGCATCACCAATAGTACTTGCCATTTGTCCTTTGTCACTGTTATGGGGGGTAAGTTCATATGGTTTCCCAACCTGTGGTCTCTGCATATCTCTTCCCCAACTGCCACCCCCCACTCCTAGTTTAAATTCCCAACTTCCTCTATGTACTCCTCCATCCTCTGTTTCAACACTTTCTTTCCCTCCTCACTCAAGTGTAGTCTGTCCTTGGCATAGAGACTACTGTCCTCCCAGGTCCCTCCCCACCCCCAACAGCCCATACCCTTTAGCACAACACCAGGTTCTTAGCCATCCGTTAAATTCCTCTATTCTCAGCTTTCTTGTTGTGCTTGCCTTTGGCACGAGTATCTCTGAAAAGTTACTGATCTTCCTGCCCTCACATAATTGTTAGTAGTTACTCAAACCTCCTGGACTATATCTACTGTCTTGTCAGCCAGGTCATTTGTCCCAAGATGTATAATTAAATGAGGCTTGTCCCTACCCCTTCTAGCAGATTTCAGAACAGATTGTCCCACCCTTTCCGCTGTCATTCCTGGCATGGCCTCCACCCAAATCCGACTATGTCTCCCCTTGCCCCACCTGACTCCTCTTAGTATTGAGTCCCCCAGCACTAATATTCCACCCTCTTACTCCCTGTTTGCTTCCATTCATCTCCTCTCTCATTCCAGCTCCTCTTCTTCCTCCTGCACATTATTTCCCCCTTTTACCCTGTTGCAATTCTCCCAGCAGAACTTCCCCCGCTCCAGTTTGGTCCAGGCATTTATCAATTACTCCTCTAATTTCATCATTTCCCTCCTCCACCTTCTTCCTCTCTAGCAGTGCAAAACTATTTTCTGAAGACCCTTCACAAATGCCAGCTCCCTCTCTCTTCATAGTAACCTGTTCTCTCCTTTCCACTCCATGACTTTTGCCACTTCTTCGCCTCCCCTCACAAGTCCCTATCTCCTCCTTCCATTTGTCTTTTGTCTTCTGACCTGGTTTCCCCGGCAATCGTTCTTCCTGGCCTGGGCCCCTTTGTCTCTGCTTCCCTTCTTGTGACCCTCTCCTCACCACTGTTGGCTTAAATCGCCCTCCCTCATCTCCCCTTCTTCCTCCTCCCTCCAGTATTGGGCTAAACCCACCCCCAATCTGCCTTGCATGTCTTAGTTCCTCCTGCAGACCCTCAATCTCCTTTCTAAGTTTTTCTATGTGGTTGCACACTAAACATTCTCCCACACTCCAGGCAATTTTTAGAAAGATTGGTGCACCACAGTTGTTGCAGCCTACCACTCCACCCATTGCTGTTGTTGCTCACCAGCGACCCCCCCACCCTTCCAGATGCAGGATACCAAACACTCCCCCAAGTCTCCCCTCCCCCCCATCAGTGCAAAACATTTTCTTTATTTCCCTTACCTCCTTTATTGCACACGTTTAGATATATTGAGCAACTGCTTTTTATATTCCTATCCTTCCTATCCACACTGAAAAAGAGACTTTAAGTAGCCATTGCACAACCTTCTTCAAACTCCTACTCCTCCTTTCCCCAATGCAATATCAATGCAAAGAAGTAATAATGAAAGCTCCTAGATTTACATTTACTTTTCTTCCACTGAGATAGCAGTCACCTCTTCACTTGCAGCTGTTCCTTTCCTGGATGTCTGCTATGACAGGTGCATATTTGAGGAAGTGATATCTAGAATACTAGGTAACGGGATTGTCTTTGAGTTTTAACTTTCTAACCCTAACCCTGACCTCTAATTATTACTGCTCATACTCTACTCTGAGCAGAGTAGTAGTGCCTGGACCCAGTTTCCCTCATTTTTTCCACTTCTACCTCTTCCAGGTCATTAGGGGAGCTTGGCCCTTATGATGAAGCTGCTTGGCTTGAGCTTGGCAATAGGTGTGGGGCTTCCTCTAATGCTTGCCTGTGTTGACCGATTAGTGGTCCCAGCTGCTCGCTGCACCCCATGATGTTACGCAGCTGCGCCCTCTTTTACTTACTCATACCTCCTTCTGGGGGAAAAACAACCCTTCCTTGCAGTCACATGTACTGTACCTGAGCTTCATCAATCCTGCTCATATATCGTACTACTTCTCCTTTACTCCTGGTCTTGCTTCTCGGAGGTACTCCCACCTTAAATGGTACAAGAAAATCTGTCTCTATCTATTACAGATTTGTTTGGCCAGAGCTGTTGAGTCAAACCCCGGTCCTCCATTTGTAGCTTCACCTCAAAACACCCCCACATGGTTTTCTTCAAAGGGTCTCAAAATCACGTATATGAATATTTGCTGCCTCACTGCTAACTTTGCCAAATTGGAAGCCTGGGTTGCCCACTATTTCCCAAACATATTTGGCCTCACAGAGACCTGGCTCAGATCTATAATACCAGATTCCCTGTGTGCACTAAAAGGTTACAAGTTCTTGAGGGTTGATCGCTCCATATCTAAATGTGGGGGTGGCATTGTGCTCTACTTTAAAGAGCACTTCTCAATCAGCCTCTCTCTATAACCAACCTCCGAACAGTTGTGAGTTACTTCACGTCGTGCTCCTTCTGGGAAATGCCAAGAAACTGAGCATCGTCTGTGGCTACAACCCTCAAAGAATGGATTGAAAGGATTGACTGAGGTTATTCAATACCTTACATTGCTGAAGGAGAAGTCAGAATTACTCCTCATCAGGGATTTTAACCTTGATTGGCTCAGGTGCAATACTGGTTCATTGGAGGAAGTACTAGGCAAGCTCCATCTCTCTCAAATGATAACAAGTCCAACCAGAATTGTGTCCAATAATAACCATCAGTCCCTTACAGACTGGATCCTCACAAACAGGAAGGATAGGATAGCAAATGCTGAGATGCTTCCTGATGCTGTCAGTGATCAAGCGCTTGTCTTTTGTATATGGAGTGCTTGCTTTCATAAACCTCCTCCCAGGGTGCATGTGCAAGCTGGGGAAGTGAATGGAAGCTTAATTCCTAGCTCTGTTCCACCTGCCGGTTAATTCATCTAGGAAAAACTAAGTCCATCATACCCTCAAACATGGTTCTGATCTTGTTCATTAGGGAAACCACAGAGCTAATGAGAAAGAACCTGAAATTTTGGGACTCACAGAAGATCAAGGAGCCTAAATATCCATCAGCAAAGTTTCTTGCAGCTTCACACAGCTCCACATGGCTGAAAGTAATAGCCTCAATCTCACCAAATGCCCAAAATGGGACAGCCAGCTCGTCGGAACTAAAAGAAATTAAACTTTTAATGCAGCAGGTCCTCGTAGAGGTAAAAACTTACAAAACCTTGGTGGCAACACTGGAAGATAAAGTTCAGGCATGGAACCACTGCACCTTGGATGCTGAAACCTATCTCTCGTATATAGGCAAGAAGGACTCCAGACATGAGGCCAGAATACAAGAACTGGAGCGCATGGTGCAGTTATTATGGACCCTGGCTGAGGACTCAGAAATAGGAGCTGGAGAAACAGTCTCCAGTTTGTGAGATTTCTGGAAGGGGCAGAAAAGCAGAAAGGCAGGATGCAGTTAAATTCCTACAAGCAGAACTCCCGCGGCTATTGCAATATGAGTGGCGCCTGACCCTCAAGATTGAGCGGGCACACCATACCCTGGCACTGCTGCCGAAGGGAGGTGGTAGACCAAGGCCCATCCTGGCAAAACTGTTATGCTTCCCAGAGAAAGAATGAATTTTGAACCTGGCAAGGAACAGGAAACAACTGGTATGGCAGGGTCACTGAATTTACATTTTTAATGACTACTCAAATGAACTGGCTCAAAAACATAAAGCTTTCACTGAGGTGAGGAAAATACTGCAGAACCACCTGGTGTACCCTGTCAAACTGAAAATCATTAGGAATGGAATTTACAACACATTTGAGTCCTCAAAAGAAATTATGGACTACATTGAGCGGCAGTGGCCGTCCTGTAACCACCCCCGAACCCCCCAACACAAGCAGCAACCACTAGCTCCCCCAAGGTAAAATCCCCAAAATGCATGGAGCTGATCATACTGGGACCAGCCAAACCGATTCGCTGTGCTGGCGGACAGTCACCCAGGGGATGGCATGGAATGGTCCACCACAATGTACAAAAGGAAGTAGCAGAAGCAACAGAAGAAAAGCCTGCAGGAGAACAAGGCCAGATCCCCTGGCAGACCATCCAGACAGTGCAGCACGGCATCCTCCATGACTGGCTCAGAGTTGCTGGGTGACCCAGCCCCAAAGAAGCAGGGTCAGGACCCGAACATGGACCCTGAAGAAACCCAACAAACAGCACCTGTGTTCGCCAGTCAGCAACTACGGGAAGAAGATGGCCTGCTCCAAAAATAAATCATTGACTTCTGGGCAGACGCTGTGAGCCAAGTCTTTCCTGAGGGCTCGGAGCCTGACCCATCTTTGCTAGAAGCCACCATGACCTTGAGCACTCCACCGAACTGAAGCCCATCGAGAGTGGAGATGAGAAGCACCTGAATGTTTCCATGAGCCGACAGGCTCATAGTGCAGACTTTTGGTCTGTAAGCAGGCCATTTGACAAACTGATGCCCAGGGAAAGCTGTAACAATCACCTTTGAATTGCAAGCAGCAGCTACCATGAGTACTGAATTAACCTCTAACTACCCCCATACCTTTTCCGGTACCTCTTCTAGTCGCCCTACACTCTTCCTGCCCTCCTTCCTTTGCCCTCACCTCCGGCTGCCTCTGCTTTAGCAGCTGATCCACAGCACCTCACTATTCCCCTTCCTTCTGTAATCAAAGATTCCCCCCCCACTAACCCCTTGTTAGCCTTCCTCATGGACCCCCAGAGAAACTACCCCATCATTCCATCCATCTAGCCCCAGCCAAACTTTCCCCTGGCATACTAGCTGGTTAATTCGTAGTATTGTATTGTAAATACTTTGCCACTGGGGAAGAGCACTGGCTGTAGCAAAGAGTTTTAATTTTTAATGAAGAAATCCTGCAGCATCTGATGGGGGGTGGGAGAGAGGGAAAGTTATATTACTGTGGATGCTGATTTCTTATTTTGTACAAATGCCTGAATGATTGTGGAACTCCCGGTCACTATGAGTTCTTGGTATGAAGGCCACTGACATCCAGGTTACTAGAACCACCAATGCCCAGGACCTGTCATGCAAGACCTCACAGAAAATGTTAGTGCAGGCTTAAACTGTGGTTGTTTGGAGCAGGACCCTCCATGGACTAACCTGGCCAAACTCCAGGGCTTGGGAAGTAGACAGGAGTGTGTTTTGACATGTCAATGCCCACTGCCCTTTTCCCAGCTGACGGAATGACTCCAAGGGAGGTGACACCATAATTCACCTGGTCCCCCAATACACAGCACTATCACAGGCTACACAGCCAAAGCAGAAGCCGCATAGTTTAATTTGTCCTGCTGTAATGCAGGAGGAGGTGGGGAGATGGCTGCTCAGCAGTTGGTCCTGGGCACACTCTGTGCATAGCCCATTACAATGTATGTCTCTGCCCAGGACACTGCAGAAGGCTTTAGTGCCAGGCCTGCACTATAGTCAAGAGGTGCAGGAATGCCAGAAGCAGACACGAATGTGCGAGAGGAGGTTTCACCTCCTCCCCCTCCCCTGGCTGCCGAGAATACTGCGGGGGTGATCCTCTTCAACAACCACACTATCAGCTGAGACTTAACAGAGAAGAGCTGTCAGTAAAGGGGTAATGGTTTTGAGTGCTTTCAACTTGGGAAGGTCAGCTTAAACATACCAGGAGATTCACCCGAAGAAATGTCCTGGGGGCAAGGTGTTGCAGCTCACTCTCTCCTATCCTTACTGTAAAAGAGGAGCCAGCCATAATATTTGCCACCCACTGCTACATAATACCCCTGAGCTTCTCAATTGGGTGCCCTACTCCACATCCAGAGCCCCTTGTGGGGCAGTCCGTGCGGACTAGATCTTTCTGCTCCTTTCTCTCCCCCCCTTTTTTCTGGAATTCACCCAAGGAGAACACCTCTAGGACTAAAGGCTCAAAGGACACAAAGCTGGCAACAGCTACTTGGGAAGGGAGATAGACTCTTTAATACCCCCCTCCTAGTAAAGGATGCCACCCCTCCCTCTCCCCCTGGGTTGGGGCTGAGTCAGAGAGGGCCACAGACTTGGGCCCAGGTGGATCTCCCCTACCCCAACCTGGCCCCCCCGCTCCCCATGCCAGAACCCACCCCCCAACTCAGAACACCAACCACACGACCACCCTTAAAAGGTTTATTGGAAGGCATAGCCCTACCCATCTGGATTTCCAGACAGATACAAGGCAATGGTGGGTTCACCTCACCATTTGGAAGGGATCACAAACCTTGCCATGCCCATGGCTACTGAGGATAGTATCAGGGTAGCTTACCCTGCACCGGACTCCTCAGTCGCCAAAAAATGTCAAAATTCAAAACAAGTTGATTTACATGTGTTATGGAATGTTTTACATTTTATGCACTGTTTTAGTTAACTGTTTGTTATACCCCTGAGTTTAAAGGGGCTTGCCAAGACACTCTAGCAGAGGGAATGTTACTCCTCCAGTTAGGAAAGCACCAAATAGTAAGGCAGACAGCCAGGACAGCAGACTATGGAATAGCACACCCGCCAAGGGGCAGAATAGGATACTCAGTTAAAAGACAGGTACCCCAGGTCACAATACAGGGGAGGACATACTCTCCGAGATACAAGGAGAACCCCAGCTGGTACAGATGGGCCCACATGGCTACACTAACTCAGATTAGTAAAAACTCAAGGGAGCATACCTACCCCTGGAATAGGGGCACCAGAAAGCATGCAGAATCACCAATAAGTAGATATGGGACTCCACACTTATTTCTGAAACTAAATAAAAATCCTCCTGTTCACCACACAACCCAAAATGGCTAGCTCAGGGGTTAAATGGGTGTCATGGAACGTGAAGGGGATTAAAACCCCAGTAAACCTGCTACCTGTCTGGTCGCTCCCAGCAGGTCAGGTGGAGGAGTGGCACAGGAGTGACAAGTGGAACACCCTGCCAGAGGAAGTGGTGGGGGCTGAAACAATCACGGGATTTAAGAATGCATGGGATAGACATAAAGGAATTCTAGAGGGCAGGGGTAAGGGGAAACAGACTTCTAGGAAAACAAACTGAATTTACAAGCTCAAATGGGCAGACTAGGTGGGCCATAGGCCCTTATCTGCTGACACTGTCTATGTATCTATGTATCTATGTATGTAGGAGAGCAATCTCAGATCCACTCCCCCTAAATGAGGGGGTGCCTCAGGGTTCCATCCTTGGACCCCTCCTCTTCTCGCTATTCGTTAACGACTTTAATTCCCACTGTGGTGGCAGCTCGGCCATCCAATACACAGATGATGCTGTAATCTACAGGTCCCCGAGCAATCTATCTGATCTGGGACCCCTTCTACAAGCTGACTTTTCCAAATTAGAGTCCTGGCTTACAGAAAATAAGCTGGTCTTAAACACCACTAAAACCAAGGCAAGGCTACTTGGACATAGAAATCTTGGCCCAGACAGAAGTGCCTTACTCCCTCTGACCTCTACATCAGGCAGCCACTTTGAGGTAGTGAATTCCCTCAAATACTTGGGATTAACCCTGGATCAGGGGTTCACTCTGAAGACTCATATAGACCAGGTAACCAAAATGGTGCACTGCAAACTGGGTCTCCTATACAGCCTGAATGACCAGCTCATCCCCAATTCAAGAATCACCATTGCAAACAGTCTCCTCCTTCCTACACTTACCTTTGCTGCCACTGTACTTCAGGGACTGGCTAAACAGGAGGTGAGCAGGCTGCAGGTTCTCTACAACAAAGTAGCTTGGTTTGCATCTCAGTCTCACAAAAGATAGCACCACTGCGAAGCCCTTGCTTCCCTACAATGGCCCTCCCTTGGCGGTTACCTTCAGTACCCTCTGCTTTGCCATGCCTACAAACTCCTACACTGCAAATCCCCAGATAGCCTGTCCAGTATCCTGGTTCCCAAGTGCTCAGTGCATACCCTATGAACCTCTGGACGTAACCTCCTAGACAAACCTAAGGTTCGAACCACTGCTGGCAGCAAGTCCTTTGCCATTTCTGCCCCTGTCCTATGGAATATGCTTCCCCCCCTCCTTCAGGAAGCCCCCTCCCTTGGAACTTTCTGCAAGGGACTCTGAGCTCAGCTACTAAATGTTAGCATCTGCTCCTGTCAATGAATGGGCATACCCAGTCTAAAATGCTATGACCTATCTAGTCTGAGCTACTTACTGCTATATTTAAGTATTACTTTTTTACCTCTACTGTTACCATTGACTCTTAGGTAATTCATCTTCTCATGAATGTAGCACTGCTACCTTTGACTTTTTTGTAATTGTCATCACCTGTAACTAACATTGGCACAATGTCAGCACTGTTTATTCATGTACTTGAACTCTCCCTATTGTTATGATGCACTGTGTCCTTGATCCATTATTGTACTTGTATCCTTCTCATAGGCATAGATTGCAGGGGGGCAGAGGGGCAAGCTGCCCCCCCTTGAGAAATTAGACCTGGACTTTTTAAGGAGCCGAGCCACCTTTCTCCGGTTATCATTTTTTTTTTTTTAATATTGAATGGGCTCAGGGCTATGCCGGACTGCCTGCACCTCTCCAGGGAGGAGGGGGTGGTGGCATGGCGTGTCTCTTAAACAAAACTATCCCTTTTCGATTGGCTGCAAGCCTGCAAACATATGTAGCCTGCATGTTACAGCCAATCAGAGAGTGCTACAAGCTCAAGCTATCGCTGAGCAGTACTCCATTAGTGGCACCATTTAGTTGTCTGTGTGCCTTCCATGAAGGAGCAGCAGCAGCATCCATATAGCGTAGGGCTGAGGAGAGATAGCTATTCGAGGATGTTGAGCAGCAGTTGTTGGTTGTCTGTCAGGTGTCACCAGTGTCTCAGTCAGTCTAGTGTTCCCACCCTCCTCCTGTCCTGAACAGCCCAGTTTAAATATACCTCACCCGAGTCCTCTGACTACCTACTCTCTGTTTCTCAGTGCAGCCAGCTGTGCTCTGGGCTCTCCTGCTGCCACCTGAGCCTCCCATCCCCAAGAGCCTAGGAGGCCTGCGGCCACAAGGCCTCTACCACTAGACAGACCAGGCAGAGGAGTGAGTAGTACAATTACAGTGAGTCTGAGGCACGGCCAGGCTTGCCTGCAAACCCAGCTCCTGTGTCCAGCAGGCCAGAAAAAGATGTACTGTGTTGTCGGCGAGTCCCACACCACTCCCGTTGCCCACCAGTTCCACGGTCCACCGAGAGGGATTATTCAGGTCAGTGAACAGCCAGACCCAGAACAGTGAAGAAGCCGGTGGTCATGCAGGCTATAGCAGACCCATAATGCGATGTGTTCATCTTGTGTCAGAAAAAATGAGTTACTGGCTCATCGGGGGATTAATCGGGAGAGGAACGGGACTGCTACCTGACCTGCCTTCTTAGCCTTGCTGTGCCCTGCTGCATGCTGCCCTGTCTGTGCCCTTACTGATTTGGTGAGTAACTGTGCTGCAAGCTGGATGTTGGAAATTAATACCATTCACATCCCAGAAATGTGTCTTTTGGGGAGTGGGGTTGTCTTGGCCATAGCCATGTGTCTGGGGGGGTGGGTGGAAGGTTTGCTGTCAGCTTGTGTTTCTTCGGTGGGAGGAGATTTGCTGGCTGTTGAGGCTGTCCATGTTGGTGGCATGGGTGAGGGGGCCTATTTGTTTGGTATGGTGTGGACACTGATCATGTTGGTGGGGTGGGGACACTCAGTTACTGTGCTACTGGTGTGATGGGGTTTGTTGGGGAAACTCACTGGACGGTCTGTGTTTGGTGGGGCTGGGGGGATGGTCTGTTTTGTGGGGTTGGGGTGGGGGGAGACAGTCTGTGTGTTTTGGGGCTGACTCACTGAGAGGATGGTCAGTGTTTGGTGCTGGGGGAGGGTCTGCGTTTTGTGGGGCTGGGGGAGGATCAGTGTTTGGGGCTGGGGTGGTTAGTGTTTGGGACTGGGAGGGCGGTCAGTATTTGGTGGAGCTGGGGGGACAGTCTGTTTTCTATTCTGAGGTCTGGTGGGGTAGAGACACAGGCCATGGTGATGTGGGGACATTGGTTGTGATGGTGGGGTGGTGACACTAGCCACTGTTTGGTGGACTTGGCTGGCCATTTGTCTGGAGGGACTGTCCATGATGGTGAAAAACGGGGACTGTCCATGTTTGCCTGCCGGGTGTCTTGTGGGAAGGGGGGACTATCTGCTGGTTGGGTGTCTGGGGGTCTTTCCATGTTGGCTTATGGGGGTGAATGTCGGTGATTTCTGATCAGGTGTCTAGGGACGGACTATCAATGTTGTTGGGGAGGGGAGCTCTCCGCGTTTGCTAGCCAGGTGTTTAGAGGATTGTTCATGGTGGTGGAGGAAATTCTGTGTTTGCTGCTGTGTCGGGGGTGGGGACTGTCCTTGGTGGGATATGGGGACAGCCCATGTTTGCTGGCTGCCTGGGTGTCTGCTGGGACTGTCCTTGTCGGTTGAGGGGCATTCTATGCTCGCTGGCCCGGTGTCTGGTGGGGAGGGGGGACTGTTTGGGTGTCTGGGGGGGACTGTCCTTGTAGGTGGGGTGAAGGGGGGGACTGTCCATGTTTGCTGACTAGGTTTCTGGTGGACTGTCCATGTTGGTTAGGAGGAGGGACATTCTGTGCTTGCTGACTGGGTGTTAGCATATAAACATAAGTAAATGTTAAAACGTAATTTCCACCTCATCCTTTACCTGTCAAGGGATGTATCTCACTGACCTGTGCCCATAGCTAGCATATGAATATTAGTAAATGTTGAAACATTATTTCCCCCTCATCCTTTACCTGGCTATAAAAGTAATCTTTCACTTTTTTGATTTCTCTGACAGTCCACTGTGGAGGGGTGAAACAGATTCCTTGGTCTTGCTATCTCTGTCTTCATTGCCTGGCAAGCACAACCAAAAGGGTAGCTTTTTGTGTTCTCCCCCATACAGTGTTACAAGACTAGCAAAAAAAAACTTGCACTAAAACATGCACCCTAAAGAAATGATTATACTACTACCTGGCTATTGTTAGAGCGACTACTGACTGGCCATGCTTATTTTGGGGGGGTTGGAACACTGGTCGTGTGTGTGGGTGGGGTTTCGGACACTGCTGGTTGTGTGTGTGTGTGTGTGGTTGGGGACACTGCTGATCATGTGTGTGTGGGGTTGGGGACACTGCTGGTCGTGTGTGTGTGGGGGGTTGGGGACACTGGTGGTCATGTGTGTGTGTGTGGTGATGTGGACACTGGTCATTTGTGTGTGTGGGGTTGGGGATACGGGCATTGTGTGGGAGTGTTGGGGGCACTGTTGTGTGGGTGGGTGGAGGCACTGGCATTGTGTTGGTGGGGCGGGGTTGTAATTGTATACCAGGCAAACTGTTCTGACCAGCAGCTCAACATCTCTCTTTCCCGACAAAGAAAGAAACATAAACAAAATGCAGTATAAAATGTGGTTTTATTTATTTTTGTGTGCCTGTGATGGGGAGGCAGAGACCTGGATGCCTGGAATGGATACCAGATAAATGGAGCTGGAAATGGTGTTGGTTGTGTGGGGTGGGGAGAGTGGCTGTGCTGGTGGGGTGGACACAGAGTGTAGAGAGTGGCTGTGCAAGTCCATCAGGGTGCAGAGAGTAGCTGAGCTGGCCAGTCTGGATGGAGATAGTGGCCTTGCAGGTCTGGGGTGGGGAGAGTGGGCTGTATCTTTTTGCATGGACATTTAATTCACTGTTGCTTGCTGTGCCTTCTGCTGCCCTGCCAGCTTTGTGCTGCTGTGCTGACCAGGGCAGACTGGTACACATGCTGAAAAAAATGGTTCTGGCCTCTGGTGATAGAGGAGGGAGGGGTGGATGGGCATACTGGCACAGAAATATTTTTTTCAACATGTATACCAGTCGGCTGGGTCCATGCCATGCTTACCTCCCTCGTACAAGGGGCTTCTGAGCACTAAAGATAAGTTTCTGTGTAAAAATTAGGAACTGTTGTAAAGTATGAAATCCTACAGTATAAAAATTGTGCATGTATATGTGGTTTCACCTTACTGTGTGGTTCGACAAGATGTTCTATCCTCCTCATTTAGCACCCTGACCTGTGACCTAGCCATTCCCCAAAGGCATTTCATTTTCATTTCATTTCATTTTTATTAAATGGGTTAGACCATTGAGTAAAACTCATTTAAAATGGTGACCCTTGGTCATACAAGGTTATGGTTACAACAAATATATAAACACAAAAAAGAAAACAAAACATACATACATACTAAAGAAAAACAATAAAACTTATTTAACCACAACAATTTTTCTTTTGCCCAGAAAGTGATTCCAGATACCAGGTTTTAACAGCTTCACATGAAGGTATTTTATGCTTACACAACCGAAATCTTACAGGAATCATATTCCAAAATCTAGGAACTAACTGACTAAAGAAAAAATCAGAAAGTTTAGTTTTTAGTCTAGGTATAATCAACTCCCTATATCCTGCATTTCTTAATGAAGGTTTAATTTCCCTAACTTCTAACCTTTCAGCCAGATATTCTGGAATTACCATAGTAATACTTTTAAAGACCAAAATATATTTATGCAACTGTCTCCTCTCTGTCAGCGAAGTCCATCCCAATCTCCGATACATTAAACAATGATGGGTGTCTTTAGGACACTGTAAGATCAATCTCGCTAGGCGATTATACAGTACATCAAGTTTGCACAATCTACCCAACTGAGAATTATCATACAGTATATCATCATAATCAAAGAGAGGAAATATCTGGGACTCAACAATTTTCTTTATCATAGTTTCACCTAAACAATTTTTATTTTGATACAATAATCCCACCCTTACACCCACTACTTTAACCAACTCATCTATATGTATATTACCAGTAGCCAAGGGATCCATCCAGAAACCCAAGTACTTATAAGTCATCACTTGGTCTAATTTTGTCCCCTCAGGATCTATCACTGTCAATTTTGTACAAGATCTAAGTTTCATATTAGATCCGAATAGCATACATTTTGTCTTACTTACATTAATTTTAAGTTTCCGTTGTGACAGATCTTCATATAATTTATCAAAACTTAACTGTAAATTTAATTGGATCTCTTCCACTGAGGAAGTAGAAGTATATATTATTGTATCATCTGCATATAATTGATAAGCCATATTATTTACATGACATCCCAACTCTCTAAGATAAATCAAAAAGAGCAAGGGACCAAGCACTGATCCCTGAGGGACCCCCTGTACCACTGGCAGAGGTGATGACACAATCTTATTAACAACCGTTGTCTGCATCCTACCCTCTAAATAAGAGGAAAATCACTTAAGAGCACCACCTGAGAGTCCAATATCCTTCAAACCTAGTAAAAGTATTTGATGATCCACCGTGTTGAAGGCCTTGGAGAGGTCAACAAAGATAGCGCCCGTCACAAGGCCCTTTTCCATAGCTTTGTTGACATCATCCAAGACCCTCGACACGGCCAGAATTGTATTGTGTGATTTACAGAAGCCTGACTGATATTTGTCAAACAAATCATTCTGATTCATAAGGCAAAGGGAAGGTCCGTTGTTTTGTGGTCTTTTGGTGGTTTGTTGGGCATTGTAAAATGCATTGTTTTGTTTACTGTGTTGTACTGCCTGGACCTGCTTTACCCTGTCTTTATCCTGAATGTTAACATGGTATAAAAAAAGTTCATTTTTTGGTGGTGTGTGTGTCTGTCTGTGTCTGTGTGTAGAAGAATAGAGACACACGCTCGGACAAAAAAAAACTGTATTAAACCACATCAAACTGAAGCAACCATGTTTCATTTGTGCCCTTCAAAACTGTCAGATGAGATGATTTTGAAGTAGTCTGTGGGGGGGGGGGAGCATCCACGGCAACCTGGGCTACCACAACCGGCCCACCACACACTGTCATCGGTGATGCTAATAAAAACCACCAACCAAGTACTTACCTTTCAGGGTAGGTCCTGTGAGGCTGTGCACAGGTATCTGGAGTCATTGTTCCAGCAAACTTTCTGTAGCGTCTGTTCTCTTAGGTTATGTGATGTGACCACTTTTGTGCCAGGGCAGTCCATGTTTGCTTGGATAGGGTTGTGTAACCCTGGGCATGGACAGAGATGCATATTCCTTAGGAGCCCATGGGGAGGGAAGTGGTAGGGGTTGTGGTGTGACCACACCATGCCCATGATCATCTTGAACAATTAGGGGATTTATATTGTTCTGTTGCACTGTCCAAGGTACATCAGCATGCTTGTTAAGAGCACCACCTGAGGGATATCAGCAAGTCCCATGCTTATGTATGCAATGCTTGCTTGCTTGAGGAGAGCATTATCCTCTTCGCTTACCTTACCTAACCAGATTCAGGCATATGACATTGAATAATATGGGATGGGATGGGAGACTAATGAATTAACTTGGTTATAACAAAGAAAAGTGTTAACACTGGGTGCAAGTAAGCAATAATGCCCGACAGGGCGTGAGTCATGCTGGGATAACGTCACGCCTCAGGTGCTGGGTCACGAGTGCATCCAATACATAAGGCATGACGCTATCCTACCATGACATACACCCTGGAGGGCATTATTGCTATTATACAATGGCGTGTTGTTACACAGAATTAAAAAAAATAATTTTAAAGATGTTTTATTTGGTGTGGAAAAATATTTTTAAGAGAAGATACAAAAAACCACACTAATGCTAACAATCATCAAGAGGTTCACGGAGAGGCTGAGACTAGACCTGTGATGAATCGGATGTACTGGGATAACATCATGGGTCTAGCCCAAGACTGACCAATCAGAGGCCAGCATTCATTCTTGGCATTGTATAATCACATTTTTTTATGTAATCTATGTAAATAAGGGCTCATGCTGTGAGGATGCACATGCTGGGATGTTTCCCATACCATCCATGTTTATAGGTATACTGAGGTGGCACAGCCATTTGCTGCACTTCCTTTAAACATGCTTTTTGCACTCCTCAAGGGTGGGAGGGCTAGCTCAAGCAGACATTTCAAGAAGTTCAGGATCCACTATAAGGGCTGGACTTGGAAGGGTTATGTAAGCAGCAAAGGAGGGTGAGAGACTAGTGAGCTATCCACCTGGAGGTTCAGGTGGTGGCAAAATTAGGTCAAGACTGATTTGAATTGAAGCTGAGGGGAGGTACTGTCCTCTTGAGAAGGAAGTTAAGTTCCTTACATATTTTCAACTTTACAAGTAAGTCCTCACTCCCAAGGTAGAAGAACGAAGAACTGAATACAAAACAGATCTCGGTCAGTTTTTCGACTCTGGTCTCAGGAGGAGTTGGGCCGAGAGCAGGCTGCAGTAAAACTGGTGGGTTGGGGAAGTGCTCTGACTTAGCCTGGGCTGGTCCCTCCCAGGCGTTATTCAGCTGTAGTCTTAAATGTTTTTTGGACATTATTTGATGCTGGTTGATTTGTTGCATTACGCAAGCCACCCGCCCTCTTCACTGTCGTGATATGCGAAAATCAGGACTTTTTTGTTACTTTGCCCCCCCTGTAAAAATAACAAACTACGCCCCTGATCCTTCTGTAACTAATTCTGGGTCACCCCTGAAAAAGGGACCTTCGGGGCTCAGTGGGCATACCCAGTTACCAAAACTGAATTAATAAATAAACAAAAAGAAGGAAGCTCCTGGATCACCTTGAGAAGGAAGGTACAGGTATCGCTTTTCTACAGGAAACCCACTGGAATAAAGGGGAAACCCAAAAGTTCAAACAGGGGAGGGTAGTGTAGGTCTTTGGGTCCACCTTCAGCTCAAAAAGCAGAGGGGTAGCAAGTCTGGTACATAAGCAAATCCCTTTCAAGCCACATCTGACCAAGAGGGACCCTGAGGGGAGATTCATAATAGTACAAAGGGAACTATGGGGTGTTGACATTACCCTGTGTAATGTATACGGGCCTAATGACCCAGAAGCCTCGTTCTACATGAACCCTCACCCAGTCCCTACAAGAAATACAAAGGGGCCAACTGGTAGTGGGGGGGTGACATGAACACCGCCATGGACAACCTATTGGACAGAAGCCAGGTGCCCAAAGGCCCACTGTCCCAGGTCACAGAAGCCCTCAAAACGCTAGCACAAGAACTTAACCTGGTAGACATTTGGTGGCTGGTTAACCCCACTGGGAGGGACTTCTCCTACTATATGCCCCCACACAAAACACACTCTAGAATAGGCCAGTGACTTACACCTGGGATGTGCGCCCCCCCCCCCACATATTAGAGGCAGACATCGGCTCTATTTTAATTTCGGACCATGCACCCGTCTCTTTCTCTCCGTTACCACCTATGGGACCCCAAGGGAGTAGGGGCAAATGGAGACAAAACACATCCCTGCTGCAAGACCCCCAGTTTTGTGCCAAACTAAGAGGGGAAATTCAGGACTTCCTGATTAACAACAAACCAGGGGACACCTCAGCAGCCACTTGATGGGACGCCCTTAAGGCCTTTATTAGGGGTAGGTGCATCAGCCACGCCTCATATGTATGCAAACAAAGGGAAAAAACTTTGGGAGAATTTAAAAAAGATTTGGCTGCATTAGAGAAACAATAATACACCACCCTCAACCCTCCGGAGAGGTTAAGAGCATCAGTCATAGGCCTGAGATATAAAATTAACACCTACCTACATCAGTTGGCAGAATATGCCCTGTTCCACCTGAAACAAACATTTTGGGAAGCTGGTGAAAAGCCTGGCCACCTCCTAGCATATCAACTCAAGAAATGACAGAAGCGCTCCAGAATATTGGCAGTTAAAAAGAAGGATGGGGCTTTATCCAGGGGGGAGGAAGAGATAAACATAGAATTCTTATACTTTTATAGCTCCCTATACTCTTCAGAAACACAACCAGCCGAAGGAGCCATCCAGGACTTTCTACAAAGCCTCACGCTCCCAAAACTCAGCCAGGAAAAGCTGGAGTGGCTAGACAGGTCTCTGAGAAGGGAGGAACTGGAGCAGGCCCTAACCTCCACTGCCCCAGGGAAGGCACCGGGGGGAGGGACAGCCTGCCTGCCAAATTGCTGGGAGCCTTCCAAGATGTCCTTTTGCCCCAATTGATGGAGACACTGGAGGAAGTGGCTGCCACAGGCATCCTTCCACCATCCATGAGAGTGGCACAGATCTCACTTATTCCCAAGCCAGAGAAGGACCCAACCAGTAGTGGAGCTACCTCCCGATCTCCCTGATAAACGCCGACTGTAAGCTGTGGGCAAAAGCTATGGCCATCAGACTAAAAGACATGATCACAGTGTTGGTGGACTGAGACCAAGTAGGGCTTGTCCCGAGCTGGAGAGAAACGGACAATACCAGAAGTCTGGTGAAACTCCTATGAAAAACAAAGAAGGCCCCCCCCCCCAGTCACCCTTATGTCCCTGGACACAGAGAAGACGTTTGATAGGGTGGAGTGGGGGTTGCTCCAGAAAAGACTGGAAACATTTAATATAGGTCCGGGTTTCAGGGCATGGGTCCAAGTACTATGTTCCAGTGTCTCTTCGGAGGTTATCACAAATGGGCGTGCATCCACACCCTTTTCATTGCACAGGGGCACCAGAAAAGGATGCCCGCTCTCCCCACTCCTCTCTATACTAGCTTTAGAACCACCACTGCTCCAGTCTATTAGGAACTCTAATACCATAAAAGGAGTGGAATAGGAGGGAGAACATAAGGCACTAGCATATGCAGATGACATCCTGCTCACCCTCAGGAACCTAGGAACACCTATCCAAGCCCTACTCAAACTGATAGATACATACAGTAGTTTATCGGGATACAAGTTAAACATAGCCAAATCCCAATTCATGGCTTCCAATTCCTCAATCAGGAAGGAACCTTGGGGTCTATCATGTGCCTCACAGGATATAACCTACTTGGGGGTTAAATACCATTGAAACCTCCAACAGTTAACAAAGTACAATGTACTACACCTGCTGGCGGAACTTGATAAAGGCATTAAGAGGTGGGAACTGTTACACTTCTCTCACTGGGGTAGGGCACAGGCTTTTAAAATGATGGCTGCCCCCAAATTTCAATACTTAATAGATCGCCTCCCATCTGTGTAGACTCAAAGATAATTAAGCAACTCCACACCAAGATAGCCTCCTTCTTCTTCTGGGGCAAAGGACCAAAATGCATAAGCTGGGCGAAACTCAGGCACCCCTTAATTAAAGGAGGCCTGAAACTCCCTAATTTTCAGTTCCGAATCATGGCCCACTCCATCCTCCATATGGCAAGGACAGCCCTGGGCATGGAGAAGTCCCCCCCCCCCCACCATGGTGGGCAGAGTGCGACTCCTCAGTACTGGGCCAACCTCTGTTGTTGGCAGTACAATCACTAGAGATTCCCAGAGGTCAACAGGTGCCATCTACCACTGCGAGAACAGTGACAGTGTGGAAGGCCTACACAAACTAAGCCAATGGGTCCCTGGCTGAGCAACTTACTACCCGTTTGTGGCACAACCCAAACCTAACCATTGGGAACAAGCCAATGGTAGACAGGGTCTGGGCCAGCAAGGGCCTAAACTACCTTGGAGACCTCCAGCACAGAGAACTACCTGCCATGATGAGCTTCCAACAATTGCAGGTTAGATATGGCCTTCCCAAGCACCACTTCTGGAGATATCTACAAGTTAGGCACACCATAACCAATACCCTAGGCCCTCACATCTGGGGAAAGGAGTGCAATAGCCTGGACATACTCCTATGGCCAGACAAGGGACCCCCCAGTAGTAATATCATATACAGTCACATGCTTCCTGAGCCTACTCGGGGCAGTAAAGTACCAGAAGCTGTTTCAAGTAGTCAGGGCCAAGTCTGTGTAGGGCTTTATGCATCAGTAATCCGACTTTATTTATTTATTTATTTACAAGATTTACCAGGAAGGCATACTGAGCTAAGAGCTCGATTCCAGATGCGACCTGGGGGCCAAGACCCAAATACATACATGGAATATATACATATGCAGTACATTTTGGGAAGCCAAGGCTTTCCTATAAACATTTGGTTGAAAGAATACAGACGGAGTGGATACATACAGTGTAAAGAATGAGTGGGTCATATACATTACATATACATTTATAGTACAACAAGCATAGTATTTAGTTGTTAGTTCATCTGGAGGAGAAATGGGCTCTAAGTAGAAGGTGCGATGGCAAGGGTTCTGTGCATGTCTTATGGAGACCGGCAGGGCATTCCAAATCTGTGGGATTCGGTAATTAAAGGTGGCCTGGCCTTTGGTTGTGCACATAAACGGGACGTGTAGTAGTCTGGGGTCCGTGTTCCTGAGGGAGTAGGCAGATGGGGACTGTTGGGAGAGGGTAGATGCCAGATAAGGGGGGAGGGAGAGGGACCAGAATTTGGCAGCGAACTTAACGCAGTTTATTTGTCTACGATCATGGAGGGATGGCAGGGTTAAAGAGCTGTATAGGTTGCAATGGTGAGTGGATTGCGGGCAGTCTAGATTGAAACGGCAGAAGGAGTGGTAACCATACCTGGTTACCAAAAGAATAAAATAAAAATAAAAATTAATTCCAGGATTAAATTTAGTCACTGCGTTGGGTGGCAAATATAACTGCTGAACAAATTTGAATTGGGCCTCCTTGAACTTATTACATATAAGGAGCCCCATATGTGACTCACAGACTGCTGCCCAGACCTCATATTTTATGGTACACACCAGATCCCTCTCCCCGAGTTGCTGAACTTTAAATGACTGATCTAGGTGCTTCTCCCCAGAAAGGGCATTTATTTTGGCCATCAGGGCCCATGGATTTCTTCTGGCCCTCATGATTTCCCTCTCCACACCTCCTAATTCTGACTTCATAGGTTACAGATATTCCAATTTCCTGATGAATGCTCCCACTTGCAAGTTCCTGAAACTGTGACTCACAGGGCTCTCCAACCACTCCACCTCTGTAAAGCTTTTTATTCCCTCTGGACCCATCAAATCTCCAAGATATTGGACACCCATCTCTCCAGAGTTTAAACCCTTCATCATTTATACCTGGAAGAAATTCAGCATTCACACAGACAGGTGCCAGTAAAGTGCTGTCTTGTCCTCCCCCCACTTTCTTAGTGGAATCATGCCATGCCTCGAGTATTTGTACCAGGGGGTTGACCCTTTCCCATGCTTTGCATCTGCCCAAGCCTCCCTTCTGAAGGAATATGATTACTGCAATTCCATCCTCCCCTTTCCACAACTAGCCCCCTGTCAAAACATTACCCCTTCCCTTACCAATCTAAGTTGGGCTACCCAGTCATATAACATCAGCTCTGGAAACTTTAAGCCTCCCCTGGCAGTGGATCTGGCTAATTTCAGCCAGGCCAAAGAAACTCATGGGTGCTCCCAATGCAACAGATATTCAGAGTAGCCTGCCTCAAAACTGTGATGCTCTTTTTTCACTAATCTTGTGGGCTGCATTTGTAGTGGGTATGACACTCTTGGGAGAACATTCATTTTGAGCAGGTTCAGTCTCCCCATCCATGATATAGGCAGGCCCTTCCACCTTGATAGAGCCACCTGTATTGTCTGATGAATTGGAATATAAATTTAATTTATACAATGAGAAAAGAGTGAGTCCCACTTTAATATTGTACAGTGGGGAACCTGGCATCTGGGATGGATTACCTACCAGGTGGGTAATAGCTAAGGTTACTCTCCTGAATGGGTGCCCATCCAGACTATGATTCCCATCCTCAATTAGCATGACCTCACACTTGTCCGAATTTACTTTATGGCCCGAAAAGTGTGAGAAATGTTCTATTATGTTATCACTGCTTGCAGTGAGGTTTCTGGTTCTAAGAGGGAAAAGTAGGACATAGTGAAATCTTATAGGAGGAGCCCTATACCCTTTGCACCCCTTTCATTGCCTCCCTCCTTCTTATGCACTCTGCTAGGGGCTCTGTCACTAGGGTGAATAATAGAGGGAAGGGGGGCACCGCTGCTATGTATGCCTACTCAGGCCAAACTCTTTGGGCAGCCCTCTTCATCACTGGGTGTTCACCTGGGGCCTGATAAAGGAGTCCCACTTGCTTCAGGAAGATGTCCCCAATTCAAATTTCTAGAACCTGAAATAGAAAGTCCATTCAATGCTGTTGAATACTTTCTTGGCATCCAGGGGACACAATTTAAAGATGGGGGGCAGTTCAGGGGCAATGTGAGGAAGTATTATTTCACAGAGAGGGTAGTGGATGCATGGAACAGCCTTCCTGAGGAGGTTGTGGGTCTAAAACTGTGGGAGAATTCAAGAATGCATGGGACAGACATAAGGCAATTCTTTTGGGGGGGGGGTAGGAAGAAATAGGCTGTTGGTTAACTAGGCTCTTCGGCCTATCCGGTAGGTAGGGAAATGGGCAGACTAGATGGGCCAAGCGGTCCTTATCTTCCGTCAAAGTCTATGTTTCTATGTTTCTACGTACAAATGCCATCCTGGATGCTGAGTTCCCTACTGCACCACATTAAGCAGCCTGTGTACATTATTAAAAGAGTACCTGCCCCTAACAAAACCCATCTGGACTGCCCCCACCAGTTCAGATAAGATAACCCCTCTAGTCTTTTAGCTAACACCTTAGCAAGGATCTCTGTGCCATGACTGAGATGAAATATGGGCCTATATGCCTTGCACAAGTTGGGATTCTTCCCCAGCTTAAGAATCACCATGATGGTAACCTGATAGCTCAGTGGTGGCCATGCCTCCATCTTGAGTAATTCATCCAGCATCTCTTTCAGAGATCAAATTACCTTATCCCTCAGTATCCTTTAGTACTCGACTGCCAAGCCAGCAGTTCCAGCAGTCTTTCCCTTTTTATAGGGAGGCTATTGCAGCTGCAGTCTCCCCCACACCCTGGATAAAGATGCTTCTGGTATAACCACTTGTTCCTCCTTTGGGGTAGCCAGGGCCATCCAAGAGTGGACCCACCTCTTAAGCATTCTCCTTACTCTCTCCTATATATAGTTTAGTATAATAATTCATAAACTGCTCCTGCATTTTACCTTTTAAGTTACGGAGGCCCCCCTGATCTTTTATCCCCACTTTTACATTGGTGGTAGTTCTACCCTTAGCCAAGAAGGCCAACAGTAGGCTGGATTTGTTACTCCACTCAAATACTCTGTTTAACAAGGATAAGAGAGGTGTTAGCCCCACTTGTCAGGAGCATGTTGACCACTTCTCTAGCCTCTCTTAGCTTCCTAGTTACCTGGTTCAAAGGATCTGTGTATGCTTTCACTCTAAGCACGTCACTTAACATTCCCAATACTCCCGGGTCGTTCCTGTAAATGGGCCTTGTGCCGAGTGGGCCTTACCCAGTTACCAAAGAATTAAAAAAAAAAAAAAAAAAAGTATCACAGGGTCACTATCACCCAGGCATGGTCAGACACTGTTATGGCAGTCATTTTGGTTCTTGCCACCCATGAGTACCACCCTCTGGGTAGAAATATATAATGAAGTCTTGACCAGAACTTATGTGGATTTGAATAAAAACAATACTCCTGTAGCCTCTCTCCAAGTATCCACCAAGTCTAATTTGTATAGCCCCTTCCACCACCTGAGGATTGCCCATTCCTGCCTGCAGCTCGGGTTGGACATATCCACAGCTAGCTCTAGGGTACAGTTACAGTCTCAGCCCCCACAACCTAACTGTTCCCTTTGCAGGAGACTAAGCTTCTGGTTGAAAAACACTCAGTCATGCTGTGTTGGGGCATAGACATTCTCAAAAGTGATAGCCTTGCCATGCAATGTTCCTTGGAAACTACGTATCACTCCCGCGAGGGGTCCACCGCCATTCTTTATTCCACAAACTGACAGCACATATGCATAAGGATTACTGCCCCCTTTTATGCTTGTTGTAGGTTGCTGAACAGCACCTCCCAACCTATTCATCCACCAGAGTCTTGTGCTCTTGGTCTGTGAGGTAGATCTCCTGCAACAGAGCTACCATTACATTGTTTGTTTCGACACTGAGAGCACCTTCTTGCAATTTAAGGGATAGAAAGTCCCTGGACAGTCGAAGATCACACTGCTAATGCAGTCATAGTTGTTGATAATTATTGTTAACCTAACTGGGGGAGGGAGGGGGGCAAGCTCCTACCTAACCCAGACCCGGCAAGGTGGTTTTATAGCATCTACCCTACAAGATGCAAACTCACCATCTCGATCACCTGTTTCATTTAAGACACATATACCAGCACTTAGAATTGAACCATCAACCATAAATAAATAACACAATACAAACCACTGTGGTGCCATCCTGGCCAGGAAACAGGGGCACAGCTAGAATTTTTTTTAAGGGGGGAGTGGCATTTTCCCAACAACTTTAAAATGCTATCTTTTAAATCTTAAAACATTTACTTTTTGCTGGCCTAAGGGGGTATCGGGTACTACTTTGCTACACAGCTGGACCCACTAGTGCCAGGAGGCACCTGTCTTCTACTTGTGCCATAGTTTCATGCACTTTCCAGCACCCTCTCCCCCATAGTGCACCAACCCCAGCACTCTGAATCTGAGTGTAGTTTAAGTTATCTTGCAAGGCACCCGCTCCAGCTCCCAAGCCCCCCCCCCATCATTAGAGGAAAATACAGCCTCTACTCCTGTTATCATCCCACCAACACATTCTTAGTTTCATGGTGCAAGCTTCAATTTGTAAATGAAAGTTTAACTCAGCCCTACCATCCCCTCACTGGTGTTCAACTATGTGCCTCACAAGGTGTCACAGGATCATGAGCATTGCAAGCACTGCATCCCCTGAGCAGCCTGCATGGAGACATCACCCCACATGTAAATGTAACCCCTAGGTGGCACTATCCCAAAGGATACTACCCCTGCCCGCGTGACTAATTGCAGGTTGAGGGGCCTGAGCTCTTTGAACGGGTGCCTTCGCCCGGAGGGTAGGTTTAAGGGTAACATAACTGCTCTGGGTACAGCCCTCTGGGACACTGATACCCCCCTCTAACCCGTCTAGTGGCTTACACTGCTCAGTAGATAAGCAATTACAGTTAACTTCAAAATACAGTATTAAATCCACTCTTGCCACACTTACCATCAGGGCTGGATCAGCTGCACTGGCCCTGGAGACCCCCTGTAAAACAAGACCTGGAACAGAACAATGCAAAAGTAAGACAGTATCCCCTCCACAAAGGTACACAATAGCCAGGCTATATGCAGAAAGAATAGAATCTAATTTATTCAGGGGATGTGAACAAGGCTGGGGCAGCAATCTAGTGTTTGATTTCAGATCTGATTTAGTCAGGTTAACAGGCATGCGCTAAGAGTCCCTCTAACACAGTCACACACACTCTGGTTACCCAGTTGTTATGCAGACTAGCCTGAAGCGTTGCCCGAGGTAGACCAGCATTGCAGCTGTTGTTGGAGCCCTTAGAAAAGAAAAAAACACATGCACTTTAACCCACAATTTATAACCCAGAGCCGGATGGCTCAGTCTAAACAACAATTAAATCAGATGACACACCAATGATTTTGAGCTTTTGTTGCAGGGAGCTACCCTGATGTTTACTCACGCTACCCAGACCAGAATGCAGGATTGACGACATGAAGACCTCAGGATGGAAAGCTGGTTTGCCAGGGAAAGCAGGGCACACACAACGCTCTGTGATGGTCAATCATGTTCGATGGTGTTGAGCAGGGAGCCAAATCCCCAAGCGGGTCTTTCACTGGATGAGTAGCAATCTAGGCTGAGATGGCAAGGCCCAGACCAGGTGAATGGTTCGGATGACAGTCCAGTTACTTGCTGGATGCAGCGTCCAGCTCACGTGACACATTCAGGGGTGTGGGGAACCAAATTGCGACCCACACTACACATTCAGCACACTTATAGTAAGAATAGCCAAATACCACAGTTCGGATGACAGGCTGCAATTAGGCAGTGTCTCTGCGCAGACCATATGCTCTGCTGCTTTCTTCAATTCCTGACAGGCTGGTCGCTCCAATAGCAAGTCTTTGGTCCACACCAGGCAAAATTCACTTTCACAATTCAGGATTCTGTTCATAGTAACAGCAATTTCAGAAAGAGTCCGATATCAGATTGCAGACTTCACACTGGAAGATGGTATAGCAGGCAGGCCAGACACAGCCTTCCTGACGAATACATGCGCTACCACGCAGGAGTGGCTGCTCGAATCTCTTGAGCTGTTTACTCGCTCCACTCCAACTATACACTCACCAACTGCTGCAGGCAGCTCTGGGATTTCCCAGTGATCTAAACGGTTGTGTTGGTTGATCCATCTGTCTGACACAGAAAGGGCTCCCCCTCCAGGTCCATTTAGGTGCCAAACAGTAAAAACTACAATTCCTACAGAAATTCACTCCCACAAAACCTCTGGGGACAGTCTCCATTTTAAGGTCCCCCGAGGTACCGATTGGTCCAAACTGGCAATCCAGAACCAAAATGGTGGCTCTTAGAAGAAAGTCCATGCTGCAAAGAAAGGCAGGTTAGGCAAATTACTATATCATTATTATTAAAGTAGATAATCGCAAACAATCACAGATCCTATTAGGGCTTCCTCTGTGCACTCAGCGATGGCAGAATGAAGCAGCTGTATCGCAGCCCAGTGGGACTCGAGCCTGAAACCACTTGGCCCCTACCCAGATTAATTATCACCTACGAAACAGACACCTCTTAAAAAGACAGGGACAGAAGCTAACAGGGCACTCTCATGCAAGCACATTCAATTCAAACACAGAACACCAAGCTGGCAGTGGGCATTTAGGCAAGCCCAGGAAGACATTTTAGGAATCTTATTTGTAGAGGGGTTTCTAAACCTTATGTTATACTTCAACATAAAAGAGTTTTTAGCAGTCTAAAGTGTCCCATATTGCTTCCCTTTTCATGGAGCCAAGCTAAAAGGTGTTTGCATCTTTACTGGATTCAGTCACAGGCTGGCGGTTGTGAGGGTATGTTCCCATGGGACCCAGTAATAATGTTAACATACGAACATATGAATGTGCCAGCACAAACAGACCACCAGGTCTATCTAAGTCTGCTCGCATATGCAGCCAACACCCCTAGTTTGCAGCTGCCCCACCCCCCTCCCTTGCCATCCCACTGCCATCCCCCACCTCCCCCACCCTCACTCTCCCTGCCCTCTCCCATGTCGATTTGAAGCTGTTCACAGATTTACATAATACCACCTGTTCTGGTGTGGCATTCCGTTTTGCTACCACCCTCTCTGTGAAATAGTGTCTCCTCATTTCCTTCCTAAATCTTCCCCCTCTATTCTTAGTCTGTGCCCCCTGGTGACCCTCCCCCTCCCTAACTTAAAGACCCCATCTGCCCCATCCTTATTGATTCCCCTCAGATACTTGAATGTCTCTATCATGTCCCTCTGTCCCTTCTCTCCTCCAGGGTGAACATATTCAGGTCTCCCAGCTTGCTGTCATAGTCTCTCCACTCCATTCCACATATTATCTTTGGTGCCCTCCTCTGCACCCCCTCCAGTAGCCTGATATCACATTTTAGTTATGGCTTCCAAAACTGCACACAGTACTCTAAGTGCGGCCTTACCAGCGACCTGTAGAGGGGCAAGATCACCTCTCTTCGCCTGGACGAAAACCCCCTCGCTGTGCACCCTAGCACTTTGTTTGCTTTTGCATCTGCTTTCCTGCACTGGGCAGTGTTGTTCACGGTCGCTGTTATCATTACCCTTAAGTCCTTCTCCTCCTCTGTGATCCCCAACTTAACCCCCCAGCCAGTATTCTCTCCTTGGGTTCTTCACCCCAAAGTACATGACTTTACAATTCTTTGCATTGAACCCCAGCTGCCACCTCTCTGACTACTTGTCTAGCTTGTGTAGGACCCCCTGCAGCTGCTTCCATCCCTCCTCTCCATCCACCACTTCTCCGATTTTAGTGTCATCAGCGAACATACTAGTCACCGGCCTTGTAGTTGAGATTTCCCCTCTCACCACCACCACCACCCGTTGCAGTCTGCCACTCAGCCAGCTCGTAATCCAGTTCATCATTTTTGCTCCTACCCCTACACCAGTTAGCTTCCCCCCAAGCCACCCATGAGGCACTGAATCGAAGGCCTTGCTGAAGTCCAAGTAAAGAACATCCACCGCATGACCCTTATCCAGCTCACCTGTCACCCAGTCATAATGTTGTATGAGGTTGGTTTGACAAGACTTCCCTGAAACAAACTCATGCTGCCTCACATCCTGGAGGCCATTGTCCTCCGGGTACAACACCAGTCTTTCCTTTAGTATCATTTCCATGAGTTTGCACACTATGGAGGTGAGACTTACCGGACGATAATCATCTGGTTCATCCCTTGGCCCACTCTTGTGTAATGGTACTACATGTGCCATCCTCCAGTCCAGTGGCACACATCCCAACTCCAATGAGGTGCTGTACAGATCTGCCAGTGGCTCCGCCAACACCTCGGCCATCTCCCTCAGTACCCTGGGGTGGATACCATCTGGCCCTGATGCCTTGTCTACCTTCAGTGCCCTGAGTCCCTCTAGGACTCTATTTGCCTCAATTCTTCCATCTGTTGTCTCCTCTCCCCCTGTCCCCAGCCTCCCAGCCTATGCTGGTAGCAGCCCCCCCCTTTCTTCCGTGAACACTGAACAAAAGTATTCATTCAGTGCTTCTGCCTGCTCCTCCCCCTTTTCCGTCCAGTCCCCATCCCTTTTTATCCTCACTATTGTCTCCTTGCACTTCCTTTTCTCCCTGATGTATCTGAAAAAGTCTTTCTTCCCCGCAGGCACATGCCTGGCTGTTACATATCAGTCAGTCAGTACACCAGTTGTAGTCAGTGTAATTCAAAGGACCTCCAACATCTTCAGCTGAGCCTGCTGCCTCCGTCTTCCTGCCTGTCATGCTGCTCTTTATTCAAACTGTGCCAGGGGTCTTTTTAGGCATGAATGCCTCACTGTAGCAGGAACTCCAGGCTCCAGATACAGATGGACGTGACCCACAGCAACATTCATGTACAAAATCCAGTACTCTGTTGTGGCCTACCTTTTACCTTCTCAAGACTGCGAAGAATTAGCCATCAGTTCACGGGTGGCACAGAATTCCTTAGCTTTATCCAGCTCTCAGAAGCTGAAGATCTGTCCCTGCAGCCTGATTCTTAGCACCACTGGGTATTGAAAGCAAAAGGCCACTCCAGCACCCCACAACATATTCATAAGTGGGCTGAAGGTCTTCCCTTATTCTGAAAAAGTCCTGATGTAAAAAGATATCTCACCCCCATACTTTAGCTTTCATTCTTATTCTATATGCAACCCAAATCCTCTGCTTGTCCAGGTAGTACTGTAGCTTTAATATCACCTGCCTGGGTGGAGTGTTGCTTGGTGGCTGTGGGGTGAGGGCTCAGTGTGCCTGATCAAGTCGAATTCTTACTTTTGTGACATGAAGGTTCAGCTGGGTAGGGAGCCCTGATTTTAAGAACTGCACCATATTCCTTCCCCCAGCACCTTTATGGAGGCCTTTTATTTTCCGGTTCTTCCAGAGTTGAAAGCTTCCTTGTATGTCCAGATTTTCTCTGAGGTCTGCTACCTGTTTATCTAGCTGGGTGATTTTATTAGTCATTTATTTATAAACAGTGGAGCCCTGATGTTATCCAGTGCTGACACCCAGCCCTCCACTTCATGAAGTCTGCTCTGGACTTCATGCTTGTTAGCAAGCACCTCTAGCTGACATGCGAGTGTATCCAATTTCAGGGAGAGGGCTTCAAATAAATGTTCGGTGGCCATGCAGCTGATTACTACCGTCATCTCGTCTGAGCCCTCTGGGATTGTACTGCCACACTGGTCTTCTGCTGATCCTCCCTGTCACTGATCTTTTCTCCCCCCAGTGAGGGTTTTCCAGCAGCCACTGCTAGATACCCGTCTATGGTACCCTCCCCTCCAAGATTTTTGTGTTTGCTGCCTGTTTTGAGACTTTAATTTTAATAAAAATAATAAATGACTGAACAAGGGTGAAGAGAGCAGGGAAATGTATTTAGCTCCATCATACACTTTTGTTTAATTATGGCCTTAAAATAAATACACATGCACTGTCCTTTTTTATTAATTACAAAATAATGTTTTCTGTATGAAATATAAGCAGCAGACAAAAACACAGTTTGAGTTGCAGTGTATTAATATTGTAGCTGAACCTGCCGCACAAGCTTTTGTCCAGAGAATTACATTCTTGCACTTGTCTTATAGTCAGTGAGGAGACTAGAATATTCTTACCCATGTTAAAACTGAGCTACAAACCACCAAGTCCTTTTAGCAAGAGTATATACAGCAATATCCTTACAAGAGTTTGGACAAAGTTGCAGACAACCCCTTGGGGTTCACACAATGAAAGGAGTCAGACCCTGTAAACTGTTACTCTTCAGCATCAGACTGCGTTGCCAAATCAATTGGTAAAGCCTGTCTGAATCCCATATCTTCCACCTGTGGCAGTGACTCTTACCCTGCGTTCCCAGCCAATTATGGCTGTGCTCCCTGCTGAACTGACAACACAGATCAGCCCAGCTGCAAGCTGTTCCCTTCTCCGTGTCCAGTGAGCACACGCAGTGAGGAGTTGCCATGTGGAGTTTCATAAGGGCTGTTGGCACAATTGGCTTGTCACATCTCTGACTGGGAAGTGTGTGTGTGTGTGTGTGTGTGTGTGTGTGTACACGCGCATGCACACCAGTGCTTGAGACTCCATTCTTCAGGACAGTTAACAACCTTTCAACAACACTGTCTCATCACCTTCTGCTCTCCAGTCATTCCTGCTGCTTTGCTGAAAACTCTGAAAATGATGGGTCGGATTCATTTTCAGATGTGAGTTGCAGCTCCCATGCCACATTGGAGCACAAACACCTGAAAATCTTTTGTTTAGTTATGGCTATAAAATAAAAGCATATATTTTTTAAATTAATGTCATATTTAACTCACTGTGAATTATTCCTCTAATAGTTCTTTAACAAACAAAAAAACATGTTCAGCACTTCATGGAAACTTAACTCCAAGGGAGACAGTGTAGTCTTGTGGTTAGAGAATTAACTGATGAAGATTATTTTGCTGGGGCTTTGCCGCCAGTGTCCCACAGGAGAGGTTGCTCACAGTTTAATAATAAAACACTTTTCTATGAGCTTCAAACTGTCTTCTTTCTGCTTATTGGACTGATTTTTAACTCAAGTGCTGGTACTCTGTTCCATGGTTAAAGAATATAGCTGTGATCCTGGAGACCGAGGTTTGAATCCCACAACTGCAATCCCCGAGTGACCCTGAGCAAGTCACCTAACTTCCCTGTGCCTCATGACTCTGTAACAGTCTTGCTGTGTGCTCTTTGAATTGCCCTGAACATCTAATGGTGGCAACCTTCTGTCCTGGAATGTAAGTGCTCTGGGATGCAAAGGGTATGAAAGGTGCCTTTCCTTAATGCATATTTACCAGCAATAGGTGTGAGCCATGTCCCCTGCATCACCCTGTGTGGGACATGAACTCAAAATATTCTGGAGACATGAGTGATACACCTTAGGGCACACTGAAATACAAAACCACTTTTATGGCATTAAGCGGTAATCACTGTGCTGCTACATACTGTGGCAAGGTTGTTATGTTACAGTGCAAGCACTTCCTCATCATTTACTAAAGGACTTTTTAGAACAACTGTTTCACTCAGTTCCCCCAAAATATATCACACTTCCTGTGCTGAACAACGTCTCCTGTATGTGTGCAATTGCCTTTCTCATACTAACATATATTTTTGCTGCAATGCCTTCACAATTTTAGTCTTGCTGAGTCATTATAAATGAATGGCTCTGGCTCACTGAATCTTTCAGTTATGTTTTTATGTACTTTCTTTTTACCTCCCCACTCCCAGGATGCTTTCATCCACTGTTTCCCTGCTCCCAGCACCATCACCCACCTTCTCCCAGACATACCACTTGTGTCCTTTTTCCCCTTAGTTTACCATTCCCCTGGGGCAGGGAAGAGGCAGTGGGCCATGCCCTGTCAGAGGTCCATGCTTTGTCCAGAGGTGTGAGGCCTGCAGAGTGGGAATGGTGTCATGCTGCTGAATCTGGGGGGGGTCTGTTTTTTTTGTCCCCAGACACAAACTGGCTATTAGTAGAATGATGTACATGCATTCACTTGCATCATATGTCCAGCTGTACTGGCATCTCTCCTTCCAGTACCAAACATCACCTGACCCACCACACGTGGTCATCCAGGTGGCAGTCCAGTGGTGGCTGCTGCAACCCTCCCTCCCACGGAGACAGTGTTTTCAAGGATGCTCAGTCCTCGTCCCCCAGCAAGCCCCTGATGACTCAAGTTCATTCCCCAACTCGGGTCACCAGCATCATGAGCTATAGCGCTAACACTGCGGCAATGGGAGGAAAGTTTTTACAAAGTTTGTATTTGGATTATCTCAGGATTTGTTCTTTCAATAATTTTTCTGTTCTGTTATGCTTTGTTTTGTTTTTTTCCTTATGACAGAATGCGTTTTGGGCTGCCCCATGGATCATGGAGAGTGCTTCGCACTAACATATGGATAACCAGGGTTCGGGGACAGAATCTGGGTGCCAGCAAAAAGGGAGCAGCCAGGTTAGGGAGAACAAATGCTGGCAGTGAACTTTTTGACCACTTAGTTTTGGGGCTATGCATACAGTCAGCCAGCCAGCGGTGGTTCCCAGTGGCTAACCTCTGTTGTCAGGGTATGCTGTGTGTGAAAAATGGCACAGTGCCACAGGAAGGAGAGAGGCTAGTGGAGAAACATCAGAAAGGTAACCTTCAATGCTGCCTCTAGTTATTCATTTAACATTTTTTGACCAAAAATGAACACTGTGCCACAACTGACTCATTTCCAGGGGCATCCTGGGGGTAAGAGACCAGTAGGGTAAGAATGTAACAATGATATAGACAGCATACATCAGTGAATTCAGTACAGCTATAAGTAAGCAATAAGATATGACAGGGTGTGCATGGAACAGATTTTACCGCACAGCCAGGGGCGTAATAAGGCACGAGGCCTTGGCCGAGTGCCTTTAGCCCCTGGCGTGTGGTAAAGTCTGTTCCATGCACACACCTGGAGTGTCTTATTGCACTTATAAAATGGTCTTCTTCCTTTTTAAAATTTTCATACTTAGAAAAAATTCATTTTTTCTATTAAAAACAGATTTGTTTATGTGGCTTTATGATCAGATAGTCATTCTGCCTGTCACAGTATGATGTCATTGGTTCATAGCCCTAGGGATATTTGGGGGGGGTTCAGGTACCTGATTTGCTACCGGGAAGCAGCAGCCTCAGCCACCGTTGCTGAATTCCCTGTGTTCGGATAGAGGAAACGCATTTGAATTTTCATTGCAGTTTGCTCTCCCCCCTACCGGAGCTCCCTGAGACACAGTGCTAGACGCTGATTATTTTGGTTTGATGGCTGAGGAGAAAACAGTGCTGCAGTGAAACCGGTCCCCATAGCCTCGGTGAGTGTCTGCTCCGTCTTCCCAACCCCCCCCTCAGCTACTTGTTTCTGTAGTGTGATCCACAGAGCTGCCGACAGCCACCTGAAGAGGGAAGTCTGTTTGTCTGTGACTTGAGGAACAGGGCCCTCAGGTGCAGGTGTGGAGTGAGTGGCACAATGGGAGACAGGATGAGCATGAGCCGCTAGTTGCCACCACCGTAGTAGGGTCCGAGAAGCACTCCTGATTCAGCAACTGCCATCCATACAGAGGATAAAAAAAAAGATGTTTTGGTTGCGTTGTACTCAAGACAAGATTTGCTCCAATCTAAGGTAATCTAAGTGGATATATTTCTTTAAGTAACTATGTTTTTTGGTTTCTAGGCGTTGTTGCCAACTACATGCTGTCCCGAAGTCTTAGTGAGAAAAAAAACAATGGTGGCATTTTTAAATGCCAACATTCTAACTTCATGATATTTGCCTTTTTACTGCCGTACTTTTTTTTACCCATGCATTAAACATATTTCATGCATGGTGAGCTAGATCTCTGATTGGCTGGTTTAGCCTACCCATTTTATAAACAATGATACAGACCACACAAATCACTGAATGCAGTACAGCTACAAACAATAATACAGACAGCACAAATCAAGGAATGCAGTACAGTTATAAACAATGATACAGACAGCACAAATCAGTGAATGCAGTACAATTATAAACAATGATACAGACAGCACAAATCAGTGAATGCAGTACAATTATAAACAATGATACAGACAGCACAAATCAATGAATGTAGCACAATTATAAACAATGATACAGACAGCACAAATCAGTGAATGTAGCACAATTATAAACTATACAGACAGCGCAAATCAGTGAATGCAGTACAATTATAAACGATACAGGCAACACCCATCAGTGAATTCAACACAACTATAAACAATGATACAGACAGCACGAATCAGTGAATACAGTACAACTATAAGCAATGATAGACAGCACACATCAGTGAATGCAGCACAACTATAAACAATGATACAGACAGCGCAAATCAGTGAATGCAGTACAACTATAAACAATTATACAGACAGCAAAAATCAGTGAATGCAGTACAACTATAAACAATTATACAGGCAGCGCACATCAGTGAATGCAGTACAACTATAAGCAATGATACAGACAGCTCAAATCAGTGAATGCAGTACAATTATAAGCAATGATACAGCACAAATTAATGAATGCAGTATAATTATAAACAATGATACAGACCGCATAAATCATTGAATGCAGTACTACTACAAACAATGATACAGACAGCACAAATCAGTGAATGCAGTACAACTACAAACAATGATACAGACAGCACAAATCATTGAATGCAGTATAATTATAAACAATGATACAGACCGCATAAATCACTGAATGCAGTACAACTACAAACAATGATATAGACAGCACAAATCAGTGAATGCAGTATAATTATAAACAATGATACAGACAGCGCAAATCAGTGAATGCAGTACAATTTTAAACAATGATACAGACAGCACAAATCACTGAATGCTGCTGGCCAGATGGCACTGAGGGTTGAGATGTTGGACACCACACCTAGCACCACGTCAGTAACCTGGGTTCGGTAGCAAGCTTGGGTTGCCGGGGGTCGGCCGGGGAGAAAAGGATTGAACATCTGATGACAGCTCTCCTTTCCTGGGGGGAGGGTGGGGTGTGACTGGCTGGTGCTAGTGATACCCAGCGGAAGCTGAATGTACTGCAGCCTGGGATCACATCAAGTTGGGGAGAGGTGTCGGCAGACATTCTGCAGGTGGGTGCGGGAGCACGCCTGCCTGCGCTGAACATCATTGCATGTCTGCACCTCATGGAGGGGGGCAATGCACATGAAAAAGGAACAACCCTGCACTGCCAAGTAGGTAATGGAACCTGGCCTCCATGCCCACTGCTGGATCCCGCCCACCATGGTCTCCTGTTTCTCTCCACCCCAAGTCCTGCCTACAGTCAAATCTAGACTTCAAGGAGCACCAAAGAAGAAGTAGTGGCCCCACCTTGGGGGGGGGGGTACAAGCCAGGGGTTTCTAGCTGCAAGGTAGGTGAGAGGGTGGAGTACCGTCGGGGAGACTTGGGTTTGGGTGGATCTCAGGCAGGCAGGAATAAGCCAGGTTGCATGAAAGGGTCTCGATGGAGCAGCAACCGGAGGGAAAAATAAGTTGAGAAAAAAAATCAGTGAATGCAGTACAACTATAAACAATGATACAGGCAGCATAAGTCAGTGAATGCAGTACAGTTATAAACAATGATACAGACAACACAAATCAGTGAATGCAGAACAACTATAAACAATGACACAAACAGGACAAATCAGTGAATGCCGTACAGTTATAAACAAGGATACAGACAGCACACATCAGTGAATGCAGAACAACTATAAGCAATGATACAGACAGCACAAATCAGTGAATGCAGTACAGTTATAAACAAGGATACAGACAGCACAAATCAGTGAATGCAGTACGGTTATAAACAATGATACAGACAGTGCAAATCAGTGAATGCAGTACAGTTACACACAATGATACAGACAGCACACTTCAGTGAATGCAGTACAACTATAAACAATGATATAGACAGCACAAATCAGTGAATGCAGTACAACTATAAACGATACAGACAGCACAAATCAGTGAATGCAGTACAGTTATAAACAATGATACAGATAGCACAAATCAATGAATGCAGTACATCTATAAACAATGATGCAGACAGCACAAATCAGTGAATGCAGTACAACTATAAACAATGATACAGACAGCACAAATCAGTGAATGCAGTACAGCTATAAATAACAATACAGACAGTGCAAAATCAGTGAATGCAGTAAAGCTATAAACAATGATACAGAGAGCATAAATCAATGAGTGCAGCACAATTATAAACATAGGTCCCAATATTTAGAAGGTTAATGCAGCGTTAACAGGTATACTGCCATAAAAACCGGACGTAGCACACTCTGACTGGGTTGGGGTCATAGCATAGTGGATAGTGCGTTCACTCTGAATACACCATTACACCCATGAAAATGAGGGTGCCCTCGTGTACTGGGTGCAGTGTTACTTATCAGAGGGTTCTGGAAGTACTAACAGGCTTCTGAGACAGGGTCATTAAATGATTATGGAACCCTGTTCTTATCAACGTGCACAGTGGTGCCCCCCGGCAGCACTGGTGCTGGCAACACCCACCCCCTCCAACCCAGTCCCCAAGTAGAGGTATGCATAACTGCACTGTATATCCCTGGTAATCTAGTGGGCTTACCTCACCCCATCCTTAACAGAAATATGAAATCCCTGCTGGATCCCTGACTGATATACGAAATCCTGATCTATGTACCTGGTGGTATGGTGCCACCACCCAATCACCAACTAAAATATGACAGCTTGTCCTTTTATTAACTGGTAAGTCAGTGGTACACCCTTCTGCCTGATCCCTAATTGAAATATGAAGTCCTGTCTTGTTATTACCTGGTAGTCTAGTGGTTCCTTCTCCACAACTTCCCAATCCCCAACTGAAATATGAAATCCTGTCCTGTTGTTACTTGGTAGTCTAGTGTCCCTTCCTCCTTCTCGAACCCCGTGTAACATGTGCATACATGCACATACCATCACTGCTGTTTTTTAGTGATACCCCCACCACAGCCCAACCTCTATGTAAGCAATAATACCCGACAGGGTGGGCAGTATTGGGAAATACTGGACTGCCCAGAGGCGTAATAAGGCCCGACGCCGCAGGCAGAGGGCCTTGTAGCCCCTGGAAGGTCCTGTATTTCTCAATACCACCTGCCCTGGAGGGTATTATTGCACTTAGAAAATGGGCATTGTAAAAAAAAATAAAAATAAATTGATGAAAAAATTGTTAATAAAAAATTAAATGTTTCTTAATTAAATAGTTCCTCCACCTTCATCAGAATGAAGGCTTTTTGTCCTACAGCATACCCCATAGTTTGAAAGCTGGCTGTATGCAGTTAATGCTCCACAGCAGATGACTTCTTTTTTCTCAGCTGGAACCCTTACTGTTTAGGTATTGAGCTGCATGTAATGCCAACCAACAGTATTGTCTGTCTGCAGGCTGTTCTACCAGTTTTCTTTCTCTCTGCCCCTGCCCCCATGGACTAGCAGTATTTCTTATTCTTGCCACATTTGTGGTTGCTCAGGAGAGGATGATGACCAACTGCAAGACATCAGGAGGTGGAGGAGAATTTATTTTATTTTGAAAAGTTTTACCAGAAGAATGGAGCACACACGCGATGTTACCAGCTGCGGGAGGAATGGAGCAGAGGAGGTAGAATGATGTGGCAATCAGCACCATCTTTACTGGTATCTCTATATTCTTTTCTTTTTCTATACAACAGTTTAAGTAGGAGCGGGCATTAATGACAGGCAGAGGTGGGGCAGGGAGCCTGGACACGCTGGAAAAGGTTATTGTAGCAGCGCTGAGAGACGATTTAAAAATAGAAAAATTCTGCAGATTGTAGAACAGTCAAATTGGAGCCTGCAGCTATTGTGAGGGGCATTCCTAAAGTAATGGTACTAAATTTGAAAAAACTTTTATGTGTCGGGGGAACTGTCTGAGGAGGAGTTCTTGTAGGCGGGTAGCCACTCTGAGGAGCGGCTGAGTATGGATGAAATGTCCTACATTTTGTGGGAGGAAGATCATTCAAGTGGGAGAAATAATCCATTGTTATTTCTGTACCCGACTACAGATTTAAACCTGGAGGTTCTTTTTTTTCAAACAAACAGCAGTTCAACTGTGGAAGTCTGCATTGTAATCAGGGTCGGGCAGGATGCAGTGTCTGTGGAGTCCTTAAGGTCAGCAGCAGCTGAAGCGGAAAAGGTGTTGTTGAAAACAACCATGTGAGGGTGAATGTGCTGTTTTGTAGGTAGTTGCCATTCATTTATCAGCCGAGGAGCAGTGGTGGTTACGCAAGCTGGGAGGAATAGAACTATTACTAGCACAGAAGTGCTTTACCATTGAATCTGTGTTGCATTTTGAGTTGAGTTATAGAGCCAGCAGACAGAGAGTGGGTAGCCGGCTGGAGGAATGGGCACAACAGTAAGGTCGGCTCATAGAGAGCATGATTAACCTACAACTAACAACAAAAAGGTTACTTTAAATGTGCACAGGGGAGGCTGATGTCCTGTTTCTGACAGTTGGCACTGAGCAAGCGAGTGTTGCGGGATGTCCCGCTAAGAGAGAGAATAAAATGGTGGCTCCAAATAATTGAACATTCTAAGGGCACGGGAATTTAAAAAGGTAACCAGGCAGCCAGAGACTGGTGCTTATTATTTCCCGGTCTCTGTTGCCTGATACTGGACCGGGTAGTTGCTAGCATTAGCCAATCAGAAAGCAGAATGCTCCCTACCCATTTTCTGATGAAAATCATAGCCCACCACCCCACCCACCCACTCAACGATTACCACCCTTACCCCTATCCACCTCCAATTCATGGAGCCATACAAGAAATTGCTGCCAGCAGCACTGCGGAGACAGCGACTGGTGTGGACATTCTACTCACCATCTCAGCCTTCCACTATCTGAATGACAGGGAGTGAGTATGCATGTATGCAGCAATTTTTTGGGGGGAGCAAAGCCTGCAGATTGGGACTTTGTTCTGGGATCTGCATTACCCATTAATTTCATCAGTCTGTACCACACTGTATCTCCATTAGGCCTGCAACCTATCACCATGCTGCTTGTTCTGTCACCATCCTGTGTGTCCTTTCACCAGCCTGCATATCATTTCACCATCATGTGTGTCCTTTCACAATCCTGTGTCTTTTCACCATCTTGCCTGTCCTTTCATATCAGCCTGCTTGCCCTTTCGCCATCTTGTGTGTCCTTTACCATTCTGCATGTCCTTTCACCAGCCTGGGTGCCCTTTCATCATCCTGTATGCCCTTTCATCATCCTGTATGCCCTTTCCTCATTCTCTGTGTCCTGTTACCATCCTGTGTGCCCTTTCACTACCCTGCATACCCTTTCACCATCCTGTGTGCATATAGATAGCCTGTGGTAGTCCAGAAGGACTTTGGGTATCTGGTACACAAGAGGGAGGGAGTTGTTTTGGACTGTTGGATTTACTGTGTTCAGATGTGCTGGAATTCAAACCTGTGAGCTGCCTATGATTATTCTGCATTACCTGCCTTACCCACTTCCCCTTACCGATCCCTGTTCCTGTTCTTGTTCCCCTTCATAAATCCCTTCCTTGTTTTATTGCATTGACTGCCTCACTTGTTTTTATTACACCGTATCTTTCTGTCATACAGTATAACTGCACTTTATGTTGTGGGGTATTTCATTTTATGGGAGCTGGTCCCCTGTTATTGTTCATGGGATAGCACCTTGCTAACTCAGGCATCAAAAAGATCCTGACAGGTGGAGGCACCATGCCATGCCAAATTCTTTTATCACCATGAACTGAGACAACATCCATCTTAAGGCCTACAGACTTAGCCTCACCTTAGTTAAACCAGGCTGTGTAACTCACCTCGCAGATGGGTATTGTTTCAGCTCATTTAGTGAAATGAAGTAGAGCTGTATAGCTCCTCCTTATATACTCATGAATAAACACTCTTATATTGGTTTGTCATGCTAGTAAGCCTTTGCCTTAGCCAGTAAGAGCAAAATATCTCTCAGCTTCTCAGTGAAGCGGCCTTTGGGGTCCACCTTTCCCAACCCTCCAATAGTCCAGCCTGGGTCACCTAAAGTTGTGCAACACTGTGTACTCGGACCTAAACATGACACAGTGCTTCCCCCGGGGTAGCAATATGGGCTTTGGGTACCTTGATGCTGACACACAAGGCTATTGCCTTCCCCCAGGAAATAGTACATAATCTGTCAATGCAATCTCTCCCCAAAGCAATTGACACTGTAACTGCAGTTAAAATCCCCTAACCAAGAGATGCAGTTCAGGTCATTTATTTCAAAGGGGAAAGTACGGTGAGAACAAGAGGACATGTGGGCAAACTGACAGCACAAGGGTAACAGTAAAGTTCTTACACTCTATACTGTAAGAATAGCCCCACAAAAATCTGCCCCCTACCACCACCACCACCGGAAGTCCTTCAAATCCCCATGTGGGTGCACCTAACTTAAATCCCGCCAAAGGCCATGTGTGAGAGCCTTTTTACAGCTGCATGGGCAGAGCTCTACAGACATTTTATTAGGAGAAGAGAAAAAGGTCTTTGGAAACATGTGACCGGTTCCAGGTACTGTGGCCTTCCACAGTGCTGTGGTCAGTGCTATAGCGGTTTTTCTCCATCACCCTCCCCTCTGTGGTTGCACTAGTCCCTTGTCTCGGTGGGCTCACTATTTGTTGGACACTTGTCAGTTCTGCAAGAGCCTGTCGTGCCCAAGATGGCTGCCATGAGCTCATTGCGCATGCGCATTGTTGTTACGATGGCCATCTTGGGCATAGCAGGCTGTTTTTTGCACATGCTCATGCACAATCATAAATCCACCAGTTGCAGCACCGATATCCTAGTGGTTACTCATGGTTTTGAAGCTTCACAAATACCTGTAGTGTCTGATGGTTGAGCAGACGAAACAGATAGACGTTCTCCCAGCAGGAGAAAAGGCTTCCCCAGGGTTATCTGAACTTCCTTCACCGGTGTTGGTTGTCTCAAGGTCAGTCAGTCACTATATGTGCAGGGGGTTCAGGGACTCTGAAACAAGCAGTGGGCTTGGTCCGTTGAATGATCCTTGATGGAGCTTGTCCTCCACTCCTTGCCTTCAAGTTGTCAGTTCTATATAAAACTGTCTTTTTATTCACAACAGAGTCTGTTGCTGAGTACCCGGTTACTCTTTTGCCTGCCAGGCCTGCACTTCCTGGCAGGCAGTGGCTCACTGACTCATCTTTACTCACTGTCACACTGGCAAAACCAGCCCAGAATCCTGGCAGCAGCCTGATTATTGGGGTTGCTGTCGGGGGTTCATGTCAGGTTGGGATTGTTGTTGCTGGGATTGTTGGTGGGGGTTCTTGTCAGGCTGAGATCCTAAGAGCTGGGGCTTTTGGATTTTCTGTTGAGGGTTCATGTTATATTGGGATTGTTGTTTTTGGGATTGCTGGGGCTGGTGGTGGGGGTTGCATCAAGCTGGGATTATTGGGGCTGGCATTGCTGGGGTTGCTGTTGTGGGTTCTCATCTAGTTGGGGTTTGGATTGTTGAGGTTGCTGTTGGGGTTCATGTCAGCCAGGTATTACTTAAGCTACCACAAAAGGCAGTCCAAAAGGAACTTGCCATGAACAAACAAAGCCCTGCCAGTGCAGCTCCACAAATGAGATGGCCTACCTCACACTACAAAACATTCCAAACAGAAGAAGTGGTGCACACACTAAGGATTCAGGAAGCAGAAACAGTTGCAAAAATACTTGCAAAAATACTGATAGCAGTGCTTCACAAGTAACAGCAATTGTAGAGAGTTCACAACCTCGCAGGTATGGCTCCTTCTCCTAGCACCCCGACTCTCGCAAGTCTTCAGTGGGAGTTCATATCAGATTAGGATCACTAGAACTAGGATTGCTGAAGTTGTTGTTGGGGGTTCATGTCAGGCTGAGATTGCTGGAGCTAAGATTGTTGGATTTGCTGGTGGGAGTTTTTGTCTGGCAGAAATTACTTGGGCTGGGATTGGTGTTGGAAGTGCTTGTCAGGTTGGAATTGTTGCTGGGATTGTTGGGGCTGCTGTTGCGGGTTCAAGTTGGGATTGTTGTTGCTGAGACTGCTGATGGGTGTTCTGGTCAGGCTGAGATCACTGGGGCTAGGATTACTGAGGTTGCTGTTGGTGGTTCAATTCAGGCAGGGATTGTTGTTGCTGGTATTTCTGGGGTTGATAGTAGGAGTTCTTGTCAAGCTGGGATCACTGGGGCTAGGATTGTTGACATTGCTCTTGGTAATTCTTATCAGGTAGGGATTTCTGGAGCTATAATTGTTGAGGTTGCTGTTGAGGATCTTCATCAGGCAGGATTGCTGTGGCTGGACTGCAGGGGTTGTTGGTGGGAGTTCTTGCCAGGCAAGGATTGCAGGAGTTGGGATTTAAGGGGCTGGTTGGGGTTCATATCAGGCTAGCATAGCTGGGCTGGCATTGCCAGGTTTGCTGGTGGAAAGGCTTCATGTCAGGTGGGGATCGCAAGGTTGGCATTGATGGGGGGGGGTCCCATGAGTTTGGGATTTCTGAGGCTGGGATTGTTGGAGTTGCCAACCGGGGTTTGTGTCAGGCTGGGGTTGCTGTGTCTGGGATTTCTGGGTTACTGGCAAGGCTTCTTGTTAAGCTAGGATTGCTGGGGTGTCTGGCTGGCATTTTTGTTGGACTAGGATTGCTGGGTTTGGGAATGCTGCAGTTACTGGCAAGTGTTTGAGCCACCCAGTTTGAATGAGAAATCCCATTATCAAACCACAGTAGCTCAAGCAAGTGGCACCAATCACTTCTCACTTGCCTCAAACATCACTGCCTTCTTTATAAGGATCTGAATTGGCTCTCACCCTCTGCCAGTAGACAGTACTACCTTGGATCACTAATGGACTCGATCATCCAGGAAAAAAAAACATCCCAGCTGGCGGCGTTGTTGGTTCCTCAACCTTCCTCCCATGGCCTGTGATCAGCTGACAAATCCTTGCTCTATATTCCGAGATGTCGGATGACTAAAGGCACAGGGGCCTTCCAATTCTCTGCTCCCAGGCTATGGAATGCTCTTCCACTCAACCTCCAGCTGTCTCAGTCTCACTTTGGATTTAAAAGTGAATATCATCGTTATCTATCCTTAGCCGATGCTTGTACATGATTTGACCCAACCTGAAGCTCCTGAGACTTACCAGCAATGTCACTCCTGCTCTAATCCAGCTCCAAGACTGTCTCCTCTTCCCCTCCCCATATTTTTCTTTCTCTTTGTAAATAACTTCTTGACTACTAGCTCTCTTCCTTCTTGAACCTTGTTGCTGACCATCCATTGTTGTTTTGCCAATTACCACCCCTGACCTTCCTTTTGTCACTCTTTCTTGTTATGTTTGAACATTCCTCACATTTCTCTCTATATAACCTTACTATCTTATTAACCCTTTCACTCCACAGGTCGGGTCCATGGTTTCTGCACTTATTATATATCTTACTGCCATTATCTGTATAACGCTTGCCATTATTTTTTGTTGTTTCTACCCATTGTATTTTTGTAGCACTGCTGTACTGTTCCTCTATTTGTATTATTGTACCCATGTTGCTGTTGTTCAACTGTTCTCCTTTTGTTGTACTCTCCCGGGTCTTGCCTGAAAATAGTAATTTTATGGCTAGTGCACCTACCCGGTTAACAAAAACTAAATAAAAAATAAATAAAATGTTATGTTCCTGTTCATACAGAGCGGACTGTGCCTAAGGTAAATGCATTCTGAGCAAGGACACTGGCATACAGTTTTTTATCTGGGTGGGGTGGGTAGTGGAGTAGGTTCTGATAAAATGCACAGCATTAAGGGAAATAAATTGCCTAAAACCACTGGAATCATGGAAACCCTTTTGGCCCATCATTATTGGGATTGCAGATAACACCAGTAAAAAAATATATCAGAATACTACATGTAAAAAACAGATTTGGACTCTTTCATGAACCACAGATCAAGGTCCTTGGTTCTGAGGTTTGGTTGCAAGGGTCCAGGGACTCCATGATCCAACATTAGAGTAGGAACCTGACATTAATGCCTCTATACCCTCTTGCAAACAGGCTCTCCCCTCTTATGCCAATTTCGGCAGATGGCATGGAGCTAGGAATGTCCAGCCATAAGAAAACCTCCCTCATTCCTGGGCCACTACGGGGACAATCAGCTATTTCACAACCAATGGAAGGAACCCACCCCAGAGAAGAGTGTGGCAGGAAGATTGCGTCTCAACCTTTAGCCACTAGTTGCACTAATTGAAGTAAAGCAGATTTCCTTAAAGGAAGGTGAATGCCTTAACATCTAGGCCTCCAGAGTGGCTCTTAAGTTCTGGCTGTTTCAACCCACAGTCACACTGCAGTAGAGAAATGACAGGTGTGGTGAGCCTGAATGCTGACCCTTTTTCTCTACACCTTCAGTAATGGAAACAACGGACTCTAGCCTATGACCTAGTCCCTCCCTGCCAGCGACACTTCTGTGAAACTGTCCCTACCATTTGAACTCTCGGTGCCTGAATGAGGTCACTGAAAAACAGGTTAAAGGGTCGCTGCTTCAGATTAAGCAGCTTGTTTTATCTTGGGATGAGGGGTGCTGAATGTTGCATTCACATTGTGTTTCCTCTACACTATAGTTCCTGAGAGTCAAGAACTCCCCCTACCTACCCACATTGCTCAGAGATCTGGGACCCTCATCCATCAAAAAAGCCTGAAAACACTTAACCCCCCTCTGAAGTTCTTATCTTCCCTGTGACTCTCTCTCTTGTTAATCTTTAAAGGATCTGGGACAAGGGGAAGGGGGCTGCTTTCAGCCCATCTGTTCGCTAATGAGGCAGAAGTTATTACACAGGGCACTGACCATGGAACTAAGGATTAGTAGGTCATTATTACTCGGCAGTAAAGATAATTCAGCTGGGGGCAAATCAGGGACTGTGCAATCTGCATGAAGAAAGGACCAAGAGCTCTGAGTTGGAATCCATGGGCTACTGTAGTACTATCCCATTTCTGACTGCAGTTCTTGAGGTGACCAGTTCCCACACAGCAGTTCCCACACAGCATGTCATCTGCTCTATTGGGCTACTAAACCACACAGTCAGTGTTGGCTATACATCTCAACCCCGACCACATGTCTAGGGTTGCAACCTTTGAAGGCGAAATCTTGTTATTTATATATAGAATAATGCATGGGCAGCTATGTGTTATGAGTTGTTTGTTTTAACAGCTCTGAGGTCTGTGCTGCCACATACACCATGAGAGTGAAACTTGACCTGTTTTATTTGCACCACACACCTAAGCTGTGTAAAAAAAAACAGAAGTAAATCATGCTGCTCATATTTTTTTTATAATTACTTGTTTCATAACTCAGCTAGTTAATGCTGCCATTTCCCAGACTGCAGTTCTGCATGAAAAGAAAAAGAAGAAGAAAAGTACACTCTAGACCTGGTGCTGTGAACCTGGATAGTGCTCCAGGACTGGCTCATGGGCATTCTGTGTTAGAACCCTAACCCAGTTTGAATCTGAGGCAGTTGAAACTGAGTACATACCTCTCAATTGTCCCTGATTTTCAGGGACATCCCTGATTTTGCATTAGATATTTCTTCTGTCCCACATTTTTTTTTTATTTATTTAAATCTCGGATTACAAATACCTTTGAGCTTGAGGCAACTCATTTACAAAGGTTCCATGTCAAAGGAAAGGGTTACAATAAGGTAGGGAGGTACAGACAACATTCATGGTATCAACGGATAAACAGACAACATTCATGGTATCATCAGAGCACAGCAAGTCAACTGGTAAATAAGTGGGAACAGTGCTACACGCTCAAGATTACAAGCAAGCATAGAAACCATAAGGTACATTTGAAGCAACATTGCTAATCAGAGGTGGGGGGAGTGGAAGAGTAAGGAAGGGGTAGGGTAGATGAGAGGGCAGAGTCCAGATAGAGAAGGAAAAGAAAATATGGCAGCCAGAGGCCTTGTCATAAGGTGAGAGGAAGGGGAGGCTAAGGTGGGAGAAGGGGTAAAAGAGGGGAAAAGGAGGGCGGATGAAGGGAAAGAAGATAAAGGAGAGTGGGGCCAGAGGGCCTGGATGGGTCCAGGAAGAGGGGGTCAGTGGGACAAGAGCAAGGAGGGGGTGAGGTAAGGGAGGAGGTGACTGGGGGAAAGGGGAAATTTTGCATTTTTGCCATTGTTGACTAGAGATTTGAGTTATAAAATCATACTTGGCAATAGTTTTGCAGCCTAGTTCCTTATCAGAAAATGCTTTTATCACTAAACCAAATATTGTAACAGCTTCTTGAACTGATATTACCCTTTTTTTAAAATGTGTCCCTGATTTTGGTCATGTGGCACTGATTTGTCCCTGATTTTTGAGGCAGGGGGTTGAGAGGTATGACCAAGTGGGAAAAGTGAGAGGGGGCAGCATGACAGGGAGGTGTGGCTGTTAAGCTGGTGCAAGGTAAGGGGAGAGTTACCTTAAGGCATGTTTACATGCCGGCAGTGCTCTGATCTTTGTGCCACTCTATTCCTGATGCGAGTTATGTATCACGCTCAGTTCTGTCTTTATGCACTGGATAGTGGCTGTGGGGCCAGGTTGGGAGCAGTGGAGGAGGCTGGGAGTGGCTGCTTTTTATCAGAGTGATCATTGCAGTGCATTTACACTGCCACATAATATGCTTGTTCCGATAAAACACACCCACTCCTGCACAGGTGCAGAAAATGGATCCGAAGCACTCCTGGCACAGTCCGGTGAGTTTCCACACTGCCAACTTTGCAGCACATGAACCTGTGCACATGGGTTGATGCACTGCAAAGGTGGCAGTGTAAACATGCCTATAGCCTCCAGGGTTTCTGATGTGTCCTGGACAGCTGACAATAGCTCAGCTCCTCTCCAGGTACCTCCGTCAGAAGCTGCAATTGGGTGGGGTGGTGGCCACTGGGAAGAGGAGGGTTCAAGGCCTCACCATCAGGCAGCAACAGTAGCAGTGGTGGAGACTGCAGTCAGCAGCAACAATGGTCTGAGTCTGTGGCAGTGGTGTTTGGGAGTGGCAGCATATTCATAGAACAGCTGGCATTATACATAGATATTAAGAAATACAGATGCTCAGTCTGTAATGGAACCTAAATCTAAGTGGGAAGTTAATGATGCATGGTCAAAACTTTGGTCTACAGCATATAAATGCTGTAAAGATGCCCAGGACAGACTGATTCAGTTTAAGTTTTAAACTATTATTATTCTAGCCCAGCAAAATGAGAATCTATGGGTCTCTCTGATGAAGGAGCCTGTTGGAGATGCACCTTTAAGCATGTGTCCCAGTCCCTTGGTCACGTGCTATGGGAATGCTGAAACATTAAAAAAATGGGTTCAGATATGTTCCATTTGTTCAGATATTACCTGCTCAAAGACACCTCTGAACCCAGAATGCTGGATTCTGTGTAACACCAACGTACAATAATCATATATTAATTTATTATTTATGTTTTAAACATATTTCACCAGGTAAGCAAACAGAGCCCAGGAGGCTTGTTCACAGTTGTGACCTGGGGAATGGGGGAAGGGGTGGGAGGGTTATAGGAGTAATACATTTACCCACAAGGGCCTTGAGTATCATAAGTACAGAGACAAAAGCTACATAGATACTAGAGTACAATTTTCCACATGGGACTTTGTAAAAAAACAGCAGCTGTTCATAGTGTGGCAGATAGCATAGCTGCATACAATGTACAAAGTTTGGCAGGCACATTTGAAGTCAACACAATAGAGACTCGCTTATCTAGAGTCCTCTAAATGAAGTTTACAAAATGTATGGGACAAATAGGCCTAGGTAGCAGAGGGCAGGGTGCTCCCCACAGTCCTGCTAAGCAGTGCCAGACCTCGGACAGTTTTTACTGGAGGTGGGGTTACTGGGGCAGATGGGGCATGAGATCTGGGAGGCATGATGAGCTTTAATTTGTCTCTTGCATGAGGGAAAGGTAGTGACTTTTGTAACTGTGGCAGGCAAGTTATTCCACACAGAGGGAAGCCTGTAGGGCCCTGTACTCACTAGGGACCAGTTTTAAAATGTTTTTAAAAATGTTTTATAAACAGGTCCCTAGCACGATTGTCACCAGAGTGTTCACACTGCATTCCAACAACCGTGCTTGCCCAAGAAGGTTCCCAGGCATGATTCTGGCACCAATTCAAAACATTATGTGTGATGCAGTGCATGATGGGATACCCATGATCGGGCGCCGAAATGGATCACTGCTACAAGTACATCGACAGATTCAGTCATTCTTTGGCAGATCAGCAATAACTGTAAAGTAGTTTTTTTATTTCTGTAGTTAAAAAATGAATTTTCATTTAGGACAGGTTACCTTATCCAGTGTTACAGGATGGATCCTGTAAACACTGCTGTTAACATGGATTAAGGGAACCATGTTTATCTAAAACCATGCTAAAGACTACCTCCCTAGCATGGTTTTAGCATAGTTTTAGAATACGTTTTCAGACATGTTACAATGTGTACGCAAACCATGTTCCAAGAACTTAAAATGGTTTAAGGCTGTTAAACTCAGTTTTAAGTTCCCTAGTGTGTACAGGGCCTAGGTGACTGAGACTTGCCCTAGGGTTCTCCTGTAGCATGGTATCTGAAAATGGTAGCTGTCCTCAGACCTGAGGGAGAATGAGTGATTTGTGGCCGCAGTGAAGAGAGCCAGGAGGTAGCTGGGGAGTTTTCCTGCCCAGAACCTAGCTCTCACTAGAGCAGTATGCAGAGATTGCCTCTTCTTGGGGGGGGGGGCACTCGGGTTCCTTATACATTATACAGTGTTGCATTTTGGGGAGATAAGCCATACTGCATTGAATAGTGTTAATAGTTTGGATACGACAATAGTTTTGGCACCTGCACAAACTGTGTCCACATAGTCCAGCTAGGCAATGTGGAACACTCAACCACTAGTTTCTTGACACTTGGCTGAAGGCAGCTTTTCACACATTTTGTGTAACACTTGGCTGTTACTTAGGATTTGTGCCTAGAGTAATCCAGATGTTGATCCAGGTGCATGCCAAAATATTTGTAAGAGGACACAGAGTTGCGGCGTTCCCCTTGTGTACCTCATAGGTTGAGTAAGTTAGGAGCTGTGCTTAACCCATGACTAGATCATTATATATCTCTCATATCAGCAGAAGACATGTATCTTACATTCTGCCTTCTGTTTAATAAGAACTATTGTATAATATGAGACTGGAAGAGCAAGGAACACATAAACACTGACCTGTGCTGATATGAATATCTTATCTTAGAATGAAAAAAGTTATACTATGCAAGATAATATGGAATTGTATAAAGTGATCTGGCCAGCATTTCTAGGTAAATTAGAGTCAAGAATTGATCATATATAATTAATAGCTACAGCAATAGTGTCCTGCTTAAACAATCTGTATTATGCTGGCAGTACAGCCTAGGTTAGAGTAATGAAGCAGACCTGAGTTTGATTCCCACAGTCTCCACTTGCATACTGTGTGACTCTGAGCAAGTCACTTAACCACCCCAGTGCTCCCAGGTCACCCCTGAAAACAGGCACTTGTGCCTAGTGGGTCTTACCCGGTTACCAAAAACTAAAATAACTACAAATTAAATTTGAACTAAGTAAACTGTACTTATTAGTATGTACTGTGTGTTATATCATTGTAACTTGAAAAGACTTTAATAACAGGAATATTAATATAATTTAAAAAAGTGAGTGGCAGCACTGACAGCCAGTGCTAACCACCAGAAAAAGACTATTTATGTTTTTGTTTGTTTGTAGGGCTGCAATGGGCAGAGCTCTACAGACCTCCTGGGATCAGAAAAGGAGATTTTTCCAATTGTACAAATTGTGTAGTTGCCTCACAGTCACCTCCGCATCCATGAAGCACTCCACTCTCTCCATTTGCAGTCGCATGGCATTATTTTGCAGGGGTCATGGCAGAACATGACGTAGTCCGCCATGTCAAAGATGGCCACCAAACAGTATTGCTCACGCGTTACTACTTGCACATGCACAGTAGAGGTCGTGTCCATCCTGGACATGGTGAACTATGCCATGTTCTGCCATGACCTCCTTTTTGTTTTTTGTTATATATATTTTTCTTCCCCCCACTGACCCTCCCTCTCAGAACCCCCCCAAACATTATAGTGACACTGGGGTTGCGCAGTCCACCAGTGCTGTGATCGTATTCCACTGTGACCTCCTTTTTTTAATATATATATATATATATATATATATATATATATATTTCCTCCTCCCACCTGACCCTCACTCTCAGCATCCACCCCCCAGAAACATAACAGTGACACTGGGCGTGCACAGTCCCCCAGTGCTGCAATCAGGAATCCTCGGTCATTGTTTTTTTTTCTTTACCCTGTAAAAAGAAAACTGTCCACCAATGTCTTTTGTGGCCATTAATGTCCCCCCACCTGACACTCACGCTCAGCACCCACCACCCCTCACCATCCCTCACCCCCCCAAGCCCTTATTTACCTATCAGGGTCCAACAACATAATTCTTTCTGGACTGCAAACACATCTTCACTCTTCAAAGCCAGACCGTGATCTGAAGAAACAGATGTGCAGTTCAATGTATTTCAATGGTGTTTTAAATTTAGTGGCATTACTTGGCCATTTTTTGCATATTTCTGGCCCACATTTTCAACCTGCCTTTTTTGGGACCCTGCCGCATGAACAATTGCACTGACAGTTGGCAAATCTGTCTCAAAAGTTGACCTTGCCTTTGTTGCATGAAATCACCTTTTCAGGCAAGAAAGTTGAACATTTTCTCTGCCCTTGTTCATGAGGTGGGGTCATAAGAAGGCTATATGGAAAATTTGGTGTAATAACATTAAAAAGCAACAAAGTTATGAGCCTACATTGAATTTTGCGAAGGCAGGCTCGTCACTTTGGTCATTTTCAATTTTTTACCTCAGATTTACAACATAGGTATATCTGTACAGCACCTCATGAATATGACAGCTGTCATTTTTCAAATACTGGCCAAAATGTTTTTTTTTTTTTACATTCTGAAAGGCGATTTTGTGGTCTTTCGCGGTCCTTGCACGAAACCACATTTTGGACAGGAGTTGAAAATGTTCTTTGCCCTTGTTCATGAGGCGGGGTCATAAGAAGGCTATGTTATAAATTTGGTGTAAAAATATTTAAAAAACAAAACAAAATTATGGGCCTACTGTAGTTTGAATTTTGCAAATGCAGGCTTGTAAGTTTCGTAATATTCAATATGTATACCCCACATTTTCAACATAGCCCTTTCTTTACAGCACCTCATAAATGTGACAGCTGTCATTTTTCAGCTCTTAACCCAAATTTGTTTTTGCATCCCAAAAGTTGATTTCGCTGTCCCTGCGGGAAATCACCTTTAGGCCAAAAGTTTATTTATTTATGTATGTATGTATGTACATCGGAATTACAACTGTTTGAGTCATGAACTCATTTCCAAAGGCTCCACTTCAGGTTACCGAGATACAACAAGTAAACAAACAGAGCTGTACATAGTCTCAATAGATAATACACAGAGTAGACAGAGTGGACTTATAGAGATGTGGCCTATTCAGAAAGTTAGCTAAGTGGGGGGGGGAGATAACATAGTTACAACGGTACAACAACAATGGCAATTTAGAGAGATTCAGCTTATGCATATTGTTAGCTAAGCAGGTCCCTGCAGGATGGGGAACTGGTCATTGTCATGGTTACAGAGATAAAACATAGCAGCCACTTAGTAAGTTGCGGCCTTTACACATTGTTAACTAAGCAGGTCCCTGTGCCATTGGGACTAGTCATAGACCAGAGGACACAGTACAGCCTGGAGATTTAGACTTTGTCAAGCAATAAGATCTAAGAGCACACTGTGGGATGGCACTGGCTGACAGGTGGGAGACAGAACAGCTAAGGGCAGGTGCAGGAGTGAGAAGTGAGGGGGTGGCTCCTGAGTGCTGCTTTAAAGGGACCCAGCTTGGTGAGGCTGGTGATAGTTGGAGAGAGGGCACTGTAGAAGGTGGAGGCTCTGACTGGTCATAACAAGGCTACATTGAACGTTTGGTGAAAAAATATTAAAAAGCAACAAATTCATGAGCCTACATTACATTTTGCGAATGTAGGCTCGTAACTTTGGTAATTTTCAATATTTTTACCCCAAATTCCTTGGCTGCAGCCCTATTGGCTCTGGCCAGAATTTGTTTTAAGTATTGCACCAGTTGGCTCCTAAGAGTGGCTCCATGCTGCAGGAAGAGACAAAGCAAACACAAGAGACAACAGGCAGATTCAGTGGTGCTGGTTCTTATCAGGAGCAACACCAGCTGCTAGGACAAGCAACGGCCCTATTGGTCATTTTCCTCAATGGGGAGGAACAAAAGACAAGATGCCCACCCAGTTGGGGAAGTTAAAAAAAAAGTACATAGCCCAGAGAAAAGAGACCTCCTAGTGCAGCAGAAATGGCAGTGATCAGCCCACAGAAGGGCTTCATGAATATTAATTTATTTAGACTCAATTACAAGCAGATGCAAAGTGGGGAGGAATGTGTCTGCAGGCAGTCAGGCAGCACAGCACATTTAAAGGGACATTGCCCATTTGCAAGCCTGCTATTCACTGACTGCCTAATATTAGGAAATACACACTTCAAAGGCTGTTTATGTGAATTAAGTGCTTTGACAAGAAACTGACAATTTAGGAGCCTTTTATTCAAGTCACTGCCTATTGTCAGTAATTTGTTGAGAGATGGCATTAAATAGAAGCTGTCAGCTTAATATGCACGTGCTGAATTTGACGGAGACTGCATATTTATTTATTTGTTAACCAGGTAAAAACCTGAGAGCATAATGCGCATTTTCATGGGTGACTTGGATATGTACTGTGCAAACCATAAACAACACAAAACACTTAAAAACATTCCTCAAACACATGAAAAAAAAATTAAAGGGTGAGTTCTCAATATACGTTTAAAAACCGAACACTAGCCAACATTCCTCATGTCATTGAGTTATGAGTTCCAAAGCTTAGCAGCAGGAAAACAGAAATATTTTTGGTCAAAAACAGTTTTCCTAAGTGGAATATGTAACTGAAAACAAACTCTGGCATGAGTAGCATAATCAGAACTAAAACATTGAAATGCAGAACCAAGAGCAGTTAAATTCCCTGAATGAAAATTTCTAGAACAGATCAAGAGTGCAAGTGCTGAATGTAGCCAAGACATCTGTTTAAAGTGCAAGTACTAAATTTATTTGGGACCATGTTTTATCAAAGCTACAGATTTAAAGTAACAGCACTGGATTTAAATGAAGTCACATACTTAAAGTGACTGTGCATATCAATGAGCATTCCAAAATATCAAGTTCTTGAGCAGCATTCAAGAACAACTGGTCAGCATTCTCAAATTCTTGTGCAGCATAGGCACACAGATAAATAGTAAGGCCTTCGACTCTGTATCCCACAGAAGGTTGCTAAAGAAGCTAAGGTGGGTGGGAATTGAGGAGAAAATAGTATCATGGGTGGGAAACTGGTTGGAAGACAGAACCCAGGAGGTTCTGGTAAATGGAGCCGTATCTAGCGACAGGGAAATGGTCAGTCTTGGGGCTTCTACTCTTCAACATATTCATTAGTGACATCACGGAGGAGCTGGGGGGAGGGTGTACCTATTTGCAGATGACATAAAGATCTGTAATAGGGTTGACACAGAGGAGAGGGTAAATTTAATGTGGGATGGCCTTCACAAATTTGGAGAATGGTCTTCCACATGGTAACTGAAATTTAACACCAAGAAATGTAAGGTCATGCACCTCAGAAAGGGCAACACTAGGGCTGAATACTACTTGGGCAGGGAAAAACTTGCCACCTCAAGCCAAGAGCGTGATTCAGGGGTCATCATTTCAGAAGACTTGAAGATTAGTAGCTAGTGTGAAAAGGCAGCACTAAAAGCAAACCGTATGCTGGGATGCATAGGCTGGGGCATCACGAGCTGAAGGAGGGAGGTGGTCCTTCCTCTGTACAGGTCATTAGTGGGGCCCTACATTGAGTACAGGGTCCAATTCTGGAGACTGTACCTGTGGAAGGATATTGACAGGGTGGAGACAGTCCAGAGGAGGGCAACTAAAATGATACATGGACTCCAGGAAAAGAGCTATGAAGACAGACTGGGGGAGCTCAACATGTACTCTCTGAAGCAGCAGAGGGCTGGGGGGATATGATAGAGACCTGTAAGTACCTCAAGGGGTTAAACAGTGTCCAAACAAATGAGTTATTCCAGCTAAATACATCCATAAGGACACAAGGTCATGGCCTGAGGGTGGTGGTGGTGGGGGGGTTAAGATCAACAAGCACAGATTCTTCTTCACAGAGACAGTGGTGACACCATGGAATAGGTTACATGAGGAGCTGGTGGAAACCAAAACAATTAGGGAATTCAAAAACGCATGGGATAGATACAAAGGAATTGTGACAACAAAGACAGGGAGAACTCGGGGGGCAAAATATGGGCAGTCTAGATGGATCACCATTCCCCATCTGCCAATACATTCTATGTATCTATGTAAAGTGAATAAGGTAGCTGGGAAGCCACCCTGGGTAATTTATCCCAGGATAATTGATATCTTATTGGGTTAGGTGCTTCCTTTGCAAGTCCTGTGGAGGTCCTTTATTGAGGAATATTGTTCTTCATTTGGACACTCAAATGTGGCAACCCTTGTTCCAGTGGCCTATGATAGGTCCTTCACTGACAACCCTTGTTGTTCATTCCAATGCCCAGAGGTGGCAACCCTTGTTTTAGTGGTCTATTTATAGATCCTTTGCCAACAGTCCTTGTTCTTCAGCTCAACATTGTCGTAACCTGTCCAAACTCAGAACACCGTCTGCGAGAAGTTGTCAAGTTTCTCATCCCAAAACACCTATATCTCACCTACACTTTGGTAGCTGCCATCACTCAGAAGTGATTCTCTTATCTGGGGACTTTCTTGTCCAAATCCCACCAGAGCTACTGCCCACACAGTACAGTGCTCCTTTGGCTATGACAAATGACTTTCCCTTGTTGTCACTCCTGAGAAAACCCTTCACTTCTTAGAATATGGTAACTGTAGCCATCTTCTCCATCTTCAGAGATGGATTGTGGATTTGTAAATACCAACAGTTTCCCACAACAGATTCAGTCACAGAGGCATGAAATGCTATATATAAAAATAGCTAGTACTTCACAATATTTGCACAATCAATGGGATATCACAGTTACACAAAGACTATGAGACTTACAGGGTTACTACAGAAATTGAAAAGAAATAGTTTGCAGGCAGCAGAAAAAAACAAATAGAAAGAACTTCGTATAGCTTTTTAAATCTAACAGAGTATAAAGACTCTTACCACACCAGATCTGTTACAGAATTCTACTCTTAGATGGTGAAAATATGATGGCCTAACACTGACTGACTTGCTAGGGTCTAACCAGACCTCAGAAGCCTTCTGCTGCCAGTCACCCATGCCGCATCATCAAATATGTCACTCTGACAACATGGATTCCACACTTTCTTTGTCTTCTGGGGTACCACCTCTCTAGAAAGCTGGCCTAAACCAGAACTCTAGGTTTTGTAGAATCACAGTCCTCTCTCGTTGTTCTGAGCCATGTCTTCCCCTGCAGGGGGTGGCTGCATGGCCAGGACATTTTCCTGACATGAAAGACCTTGGTCTCTGTGAAGCTCCCTGATTAACTGACATGGGGATCCTGTCAATACAAGACAAAGGGATTGTAATTACTTCTCAAGGGCAGCAGCTTCTGCCTCTGGCAACAATTTTAATCTCATTTCCCCAAAACATTTCTGTCCATTCAGCAGACAGAGTTAACTTTAAAACAAGCATTTGTCAATGCCAAATGTTGCTTGCTTGTATGTGCTGTTTAGGTATTTGGAAGTGACAGTTTCATGCCTTCCTCCCAAGACATCCACTGTGTCTTTCCGTTCAGTATTCACAGAAGAGTGGGAGGGGCAAGGGCCACAGCAGTACAGCAGTTGCCAAGGGGGTGAAGAGGTGGACAAAAGAGTCCTGCAGGAGCTCACTAAATTGAAGGTAGACAAAGCGATGGGACCAGATGGCATACGCCCAAGGATATTAACAGAACTGCGAAGGGAGATAGCAGTACCTCTGGCAGCCATGTTCACTGAGTCATTCAACATGAGTGAATTGGAGGAGGGCACATGTGGTTCCTCTACACAAGTCCGGCAGCAAGGAGGAGGCAGGGAACAATAGGCCATTCAGCCTCACCTCAGTAGTGGGGAAGATCATGGAGACATTGCTTAAAGAAAGGATAGTGAGGCATCTAGATGCCATCGGAACCCAGGACCATAGATAACATGGATTCACAGTGGGGACATCATGTCGGATAAATCTGGTTGATTTATTTGACTGGGTGACAAAGGAAGTGAATCAGGGTCGGGCAGTGGACAACGCTTACCGTGATTTCAGCAAAGCCTTTGACACCATCCCATATAGGAGGCTGATAAACTAGCTGGGTAGGCTGGGCATGGGGGAAAGGGTGGTAAACTGGGTTAGAAACTGGCTAACAGACAGGAGGCAGAGAGTGGTGGTAAATGGTATGCAGTCTAGGGAGAGGGGACGACCAGTGGGGTGCTGCAGGGACCGGTCCTGGGGCCAGTTCTGTTCAATGTCTTCATTAGTAATATTGCAGAACATCTGAAGGGAATTTTTTCACCAAATTTTCAACATAGCCATTTTAAGGCCTCTGCTCATGAACAGTGTCACTGTGATTTTCTTAATTGTCCCTGTACATTGATTTCGCACCGACTGCGCCATTCTGCGCTACATGGGCGGAAACACATTTTAGGTGAGATGTGAAAAATGACAGCTATACTGCTCATAAGAAGGTGTGGTAAAATGGCAATGTTGAAAATCTGGAGTGAAAATATTGAAATTTCGCGAACTTATGAGCCTGCGTAGAAGCTGCTCAATGCATGCTCGTAAAACAGTCATTTTTTGGAATTTTGGCACCAAATTTTCAACATGGGGTTTTGGGACTCCTTCTCATGAATGATGTCACTATCATGGTGGTATTCGGGCCCGAAGGGTGATTTTGCAGTCACTGTGCTGAAATCACCCTTGAACCTAATGTGACATGTTTATCATTCATGAAAGAATCTATGATGTTAGTCTCAAAATCCCAAAAATGCCTGAGATATCAACAAAGTTGAAACCCCTATCTAGCCCATTATACAGCTTACCTGCATTTCCTCAGTTCGCGGTCGGCTTTGAAAAGTGCAGGCGTGTTCCAGTCCACGAAGATCGTCGCGGAGTCCAAGGTAGGTATGGGGTGAGGGGTGTGGGGAGGCTGGGTGCGCAGTGGGTGGAGTGCGGGTTGTGGGGAGTTGGGAGATGCGCCCTTGAGGACTGTTTTTGTTTTACAGGTTTAAAAAAAAACGTCGTGGACGCTTGACATGCTGTGGTGGGCTCCCAGCGTGGCACAAGGATGTTGGGGCGTTCAGCCGACGGGATTGGGCACCCCGTCGGCCATGGCATTTGTTGCCACGTTGGGGTGGGCTGCCAGCGTGGCACAAGAACGAGGCGTTCAGCCGATGGGGATTAGGCACCCGTCGACCAGGCTGCCGCACGCTGGGGTGGCTCCCAGTGTGGCACCTACTGGGGGGGCGCAGCTCAGCCGGCGGGGATTGGGCACCCGTCGGCTATACAATCGCGTCGCGGGTGCGCTGCGCCTGCGATGTATCTGTGGGGGGGCTGCGGCGTGAGCAGCCGATATCTGCTCGGTGCTCACTGAAGCGTAGCTCCCCTTTCAACTGTATGCCACTGCATTTTGGGCGTGTCATAGACAGCTCCAAATGCATTGGCTTACAGGGGCCGCGCCTGCCAGCACACTGACTGAATTGGAGGAGGAGGTGACACACCTCCGAAATCTCCGATGATGGCACTATGTTTCTTGCACATACGTGCAAGCAACATAAAAAGAAAGAAAAAACAATACAAAATTACTGTTACACGCTCAGAGGTGGCAACCCTTGTTATGGTGGCCTACGGCTGATCCTTCACTGCCTATCTGTGTCCTTTAGTCCAATGCCCAAAGGTTCCAATCCTTCTTTAGTTCAACACCTAGAGGTGGAAACCCTTGTCTTGGTAGCCTAGATAGCTCACAGCTGATGAACTTCCTGCAACCATGCTTTTTCTGTTTGGAATATTTTTTTTTAATGCCCTGAGTGCTTCTCTCTTCCCAGTTGCCTAACTTCTTCAAATCTCTGAGATGGTCCATTCAGACTGCTTTCAATTCACCTGCTGCCATATTGTTCCCATCAAGATTCATGCCAAATGCTACAGAGCACTAAGAACCAAAGTGCAAGTTGACTGTTGTGGGCTAGGGGTTGAATGAAAATCATTCTTGTAGAGCGCTAAGATCTTTTTAAAGCATTAAATGCTTCCCTTTTCCCTTCTGGACTATGGGATCATAGTCTACATAGGTGCCAACTCCATCTTGCTAGACAAAATCAACACACTGTTCAATACACTGTGCAGATTCATACTGCCCCCTTCATTCACCGCTCCATTATGTACAATGAGATAGGATGGATCTCTCCCCTGAGAGACAAATGATGCACATTGTCATCATGGGAGCCATGTAGTGGTCAGACAAACTGCCCTGATACCTATCTGACCACTTCTGCCCCGTAATGAACCTAACCTATTTGCTTAGCTCTGAGGCAGGCTGCCGCCTTCCTGTTCCACGATACAGAAGCAACTTAGGCCAAGCCTCCATTAGCTACAGGGTCCCTAACACCTGGAACAATCTACGCCCCATAGTCACCACCCCCTCCTTCAAATCTAGCAAGTCCCTGATCAAGTCCTGGTCACGTCCCAGTACAAATGTCCAATGACCTGCCCTCAATGCTGTGCACTCCCCTCAGCCTAAGCCCCCCCATGACTTACTTTCAGGCATCCTTCAGGAGCCTGGAAGGACAGCTGCATAGCAAATTACTGCTGTGTTAGCACAGGAAGGCTAGCAAGCTGACTATTCATCTAGCATCATTTTGTCGTATTAATTCAGAACTACATGTACCTCCCAATTCCCACACCCTCTTTGTGGGACTGCAGTGGCTTTCTACATGTTGCTTACTATTTCTTGATTCATCTGCATCTACTAGACTCACATTTTTACTTGTGATGTGTAATTCATGTACCCTGTAATTATACCTTACTCTCCTTGCCCCTTCCCCCAGGTCACAACTAGAAACAAGCCCTGGGCTGTGTATGCTACCTGGTAAAATATGTCTTAAATAAATAAAAGTATAGAGTGCTTAGATCCTTTTAGAGTATTAAACACAGTGTGCTAATAGTCTTTTAGAGCATTAAATAGAGAGCTCAAAAATCATTTTCAGCCAGCAGGTGGGCCAGGTCCTTATCTGCTGACAGCATCTATGAATCTATGAAAATTTCCATTAAAAATATTAACCACATGAAGTACAGCGTGCCATTTTATAGCACTGGCATACAAGGGCATTATGATGTTTGTTTTTTTTTTTGTAATACTACAGCACCAGGTTGTACCAGCTGGCACCCCACAGATCTAGGAAGTCAAAATGTTAACCACCAGCAGATGGACACTGTTTAGATAAAAAACAAATGTGTTCCAGGCATTTATGATGCCTACTTGTAAGCATTTACTCAGCAGGGGTACTGGTTACAAGAAAATGCCTGGAACATTTCTCTTTGTGGACAAAATGCATAATGTATTTTGTTTGTGAGAACCAGTTAATCTATATAAATGAGAAAACATATGTTTAATGAAACCTAGCCATGCTTAGGTATTTAAATAGTGCCCTGAGTCACACAGAGAGCCGTCAAGCTGTTGCTGTACAGGCTGGCTGTGTAGGAAACTAAAGTGGAGAATGTCGACATTGTCAGAAACTCTGAATGGCAGAGGATATGGTGATAATGTTCAGAAACACTGTTCCATTTGTTGTTTTCCACTTATTATTGTTGTGTAAATAAAATAGCCTTTTATTTACCGTAATATACTGACTGCTGGGGCCTTTTCCTAACTAATTTTAAGCAATTTGAGAAACACATTCCTTCCTGATACAGAGATGTGATTTTGGTTAAGTTTGATGAGACAACCCCACAGTCAAGCTTGGGTTCGAGCAGTCTCCCTTGGCTTGATGCAGGAGGACTAGTTACTGGGGCACAGATGATGAATAAGAAGTATCAACATTTGTATAGTGCTTTGCATTCACACTGTATCCCAAAGTGCTTTACAAGCAAAGCTAGACAGGTAGTGAAATGACTGACCATGCAGTGGCAGCCATTTTGCACATCAACACCCACACACAGCCTTGAACAATTGCAAGAACCAGTTTTATGGAAAGGGGAATGCTGGCCAGAAAAAAAAGGCCATTCAGTACAAAGAGAATCCCTCTTAACAATGAAACTGAAGAAAGAAATTGATCCAGCACAATTGATTTTTGTCACAGACTTCCACAAGCAAGCAAAAGAATAATCACACAGAGATGGCCAACACTTACTGAAGTTAAGGAGCATAAGGGTTTTTTTCTGAGGTGCCAAGGGTAAGCTTTAGTAGGAGTAAAAATGTATCTAAATGTTTGGTGTAGAGTCACTATGTGGATAAGAACCATAAGAGCGTGATTAATAAACATGTTTTTTATGTATGCCATGCATGACAAGTTTATCAATTTCAACAAGATGGGAGAAGTTTTATTAATCGTATCACAGGCAAACTGCATGACTTAATTGACTACATGCATGTAAAATTGCATATGTTGTCTATGTGGGGTGGTGCAGCTGTGGGAAGGCATATGTGGGCCAAACTGTCCTCCTGGTTAAAAAATAAATACAAGAGCATGTCAGGGCTATACATAAAGGCAACAGGGAAAATGCCCTGAGAGACCATTTCCGTGACTTCCACAGGTGCACCACTACCAACTTCAAGTTTGGAGTGATGCAACAAGTCCATTACCTCTAAGAGGAAAGGACAGATTAAAAACATTGTTACATAGGAGAATATGAGTCCAATAGCCATAGGCTTTAATGACTCGGCCTGTATCACACCTTAACACAGTTCCTAGTATTCCTCATAAATCTATCTAAAGCTAACTGAAAGGAGTTCAAGGAGACATTCCACTACAACTGCAGGCAATGCATTCCATATATTAACCACCCTTTGATTAAACCATTTTCCTTATTTGTTTGTCCTATATTATTCACCCTTCAATTGGTACCTATGAAATCTATTGGCTCTGTCTCCAACCTTGCATTCCAGACCCACACATTCACAGATATTCTCATGATGCAAGGCTTTAAGCACTAGGCACAGATCTCCCCGTAACCTTCTGTACTCCATTGAGCACATTTCCAAGTCTCTTAATCTAGTATCATACGATTTGAGAGACATAACCTTTATATATCATGTTGCTTTTCTTTGAACATTTTCAAGGATTGCCATACTGCTCTTTGTATAAGGGGACCAAAATTGTACACAGTATTCAAGTCTTGGCCTAACCAATACCCTATACAATGGAATGAAAACCTGTCTGTCCCTACTCCAGATGTTTCTATAAATATATCCCAGCATTCTCATGCTATTTCATGCTGCTTCCCTCTATTTATCTTCGGGTGTCAATTTCTTATTTATTATTACTCTGAGATCTTTTTCATAATATGTTTCCTGAAATGTTTTGCCTTCCAGAACATATTTTACAAAAGTGTAGCACGTTACATTTATTCATTTATTTATTTTATTTATTGAAATGTTTCACCAGAAAGGCACACCAAACAAAAGTTGCTCATCTCCTGGTTGTGTGATGGGGGGGGTGGCACAGTGAGGATAATAAAAACAGAGAGTCTGCAGAATAATAAGAGTAATGAACAGTTACAACTGAATTGGACTATTTAGGCAGTATAAATGACAACTGGAAAACAGTACAGACATGACAGCTTGTAAAATTATTACAGCCACTGGGCAGACACAGATCATGAAACCATAATACAGGCATATTGATATGTGACAAGACAAACTTGGTGCATAGATGTTTCAAGTGCAAGGCTCATAGGCAGCAAACAAGTGCTACTGTTGGAGTAGGGAGGGAGAAGACAACTACCATTGATAAAGTAGGGAAGAAGGTAGCTAAGGAATAATGGAGAGGATGTGAGGAGTAAAATGGGGGAGGGGAGGGGAGTCATCCAAAACCTAGTCCCCTTCAGGATGTGAAGAACCCTCAAGGGGGGCAGGGAGGGGGACAGGAAATGATGGTCTAGAGCAAAGTTAAAGTGGAAGACTAGGTTTGTTGGCCAAGGCACCTAGCTTCACCTGAGCTCTTTCCTTCTAGGTTGCTTGAAAGGACAGAGCAAAGAACCTTACCAGAGCAAGGGAAAGGATTAAGACTTCTTTTGGCTATGCAGATTTACTGTATGTTGTTATTTTTATTTTGTACTCACAGGGATTGTTACTGTGTGTTGCTAACATTTTATTGCTTTATTTTTCTCTGATTCAAATTGTTGTTGCTGGGTATGCATTATTTCAAGGTGTGCCTACAGGGTGTGCTAACAGATTACTACTGTAATCTTCTGATTCAAATTGTTTTTTTGCAAGGTATATCTTCTGTTACTGCTTTATTTTTCTCTTTAGTAAACTGTTTCTTACAGGGTATATCTCCTGTGAAATTATTACAGGTGGTACTTTACAGGTTTGACAGTTTTATCAATCATTAGGATAAGCTTTCAGGGTTACTGCATTTGTTGCTGACTGATTGTTTCTGCTCTTACCTCCTTGTTTCTTTTGTCCGTGGTTCTTCTTTTTCGGCAGGGGATGGGCCCAGCCACCCACCCCATCCCCAATCACCCCACACTACACTCCTTTTATAGGGTATCACAGTCATGACATTTCCTGTGGCAAAGAAGGAAGGGGCAGATCAGTGGGGTATCCACACGGTGACCTCATTTACAGGGGCACTAGTAATTTAACTTGTTATAACAAGTTATGCAAAAAACAAACAAAACACAAAATCAAACTTTTGCTTTCATTTTCTTCCTTCTAATTACTCTGACCAGGTAATAAACCCAGCAACGTATCTGGAATGGATTTCATTAACTGCAGGTACTGTGGAACACTTTTCAGAAGGGCAGTTTTACAGTATCAAGAACACTGTCCTACATGCTGGGCCAATGGAAATCTGAGGGCTCAGCTCCAGGCAGCATGGGCAGAGATTGCATGCCTCAAATTTCATATTCAAGAGAAAATATATTAAAAGAACCACCCACCATTTCTCCAACATCCAACAGAAACACCTCGACCGCAGGTGGTTAGAAGGGACAAATCAGGTGCCCCATCACTCGGTGCTCTCCAACATATTGCCTCCACAAACCATATAAACACTACAAACAGGTATCTGCCTCTATCTCTGAAATCAAACAAAGGGGCAGAGGACACTGCAGTGCAGAACACTGCAGCACAGGAGCTAGCACAACAAAACTCACCCAAAACAGGAACCAAAACAAAAAAAAGCAAAGAGGAAATCCAAAAACCTTCTGATCAAAGGAGACTCCATGATTTGGGGAGTTGATAACTATCTCCAGCCAGGGGTAATGGTCAGATGTCTCCCAGGTACATCAGCGTGGAGACACTCTGACGGCATTGCTAAAATTGTTCAGGATGCAGGAGAAAACATTGATGTCCTTGTACACGTAGGGACTAATGATCTTGCCAGCCAGTCAATTGTAGAGACCAAGGAACACCTGACCAGGCTGGGTGATAAACTATCATCCATTTCATCTGGCATCTCCTTCTCTGAGATCCTGCCAGTCTGGGATAGGGGGGCAGATGGACGGAAGGTCAGAGAAGGGGAGACAGGGGAGCTAAACATGTGGCTCAAGGGCTGGTGCCAGGAAAACGGACACAAATTTGTAGGGAACTGGCAACAGTTTTGGGAGCGAAAGTTCTTTAAATCTGATGGACTGCATCTGACTAAGGAGGGAGTCAGTGTATTGGGGCATAAGTTTGACGTCTTTGCAGAATATTTAAACTAGTAAATGGGGAGAGGGGTGCAGCACCCCATACGTCGAATGGGATGAACACCCCTTCCCCCTCAGCTAGTGGTCAAAGAGTAGTTCAGCATGTTTGTAATTCATTTGCATCACCAGGTAAGGAAAAAGGTCCAGCTCCCCATATGACACACAGATGAAACGCCAGACCTCACCCAACAACTAACACGCCAAAATCTAGTCAATGGAAAATCATGTACACAAATGCTCACAGTCTGGGAAACAAGATCCCAGACCTGCAGGCAATAATGACAGAGGCTAAACTGGACATAGTAGCAATTAACGAGATGTGGTTTACCAGTAACCATAATTGGGAGACTTCAGTACCTGGCTATGTACTGTTCAGAAGAGACCAAAGTGCAAAAAGGGGGGGAGGAGTGGCCCAGTATGTCAATGAACATATCAAAGCTACAGAAATTCAGAATACACAAAAGGAGCCAGAAGAACTGTGGGTCACCCTGAAAACAGGAAATGGGACAGCCATAAGAACTGGGGTTGTCTACAGGCCCCCAGACCAGGAGGAGGACATAGACACATTACTGTTAGAAGATATACAAAACATAACAGCTAAAGGGGAGGTTCCGATAATGGGAGACTTCAACATACCAGATACAGATTGTTCAATACCAGCAGGAACATCTGCCTGAACTAGACACATGGTGGATTCCCTGCAAGAGGAAGGCCTCAAACAACTGGTACAACAAACCACAAGAGACAGGGCTATCCTAGATCTAGTACTGACTAACAGGGACATGATCACAGATCTCCACATAGAAGGTCACCTGGGTGCCAGTGACCATCACATGTTATGGTTCAATTTGGCCACTACAACTAAATCATCCCATTCCAAGGCAAAAATGTGGGACTTCAGAAGAGCTGACTTTGATAAGATGGCCAACAGAGTTAAGCTAGTCCTGGGAAGAAGAAACACAGGTGAGGGGGTACAGGCAAAGTGTGCAAGCATTAAGGATGCAATACTTGAACCAACATCACATTGTGTTAGAGAGAAAAGGAAGTGCAAAAGAAGAAGGAAACCACTTTGGTTCTCAAAAACAGTAGCCGAAAAGGTCAAAGCCAAAAGGCTGGCCTTCAGGAAATGTAAGGGAACACAGCGGGATGAAGATAGGGAGGCATACCAAACTTCACTAAGGGAAGCAGGGAAGGCAGTAAGGCAGGCAAAGGCCCAAACAGAGGACAAACTAACACAGACAGTAAAAGAAGGTAACAAGACTTTCTATAGATACATTAGTGAAAGGAGAAAGTCCAGAGGGGGTATTGCTAAGATCAAAGGAGATAAGGGGGCATGTGAGGAGGAGGGCCATGTAAAAGCATCTATTCTAGATAGAAACTTCTGCTCAGTATTTACTGAAGAGAAGGTAGGGCAGGGCCCACAGCTCAGCACCATGGACACAGGGGGGAGAGAGGTGAGCACTAGTCCCTTCACAAAAGAAAGGGTCCTACAAGAGCTCGATAAGCTCAGTGTGGACAAGGCAATGGGACCTGATGGCATACATCCCAGGGTACTAAGGGAGCTAAGGATGGAACTAGCAGAGCCATTATCAGAACTGTTTAGTGAGTCTCTGAGCACAGGAGAGGTCCCAGAAGACTGAAGAAGGGCTCATGCGATCCTGCTCCACAAGACTGGTAGCAGGGAGGAGGCATGGAACTACAGACCAGTCAGTCTTACCTCAGTAGTGGGCAGGATTATGGAGGCACTCCTTAAAGAGAGGATAGTGCAACACCTTTAATCAATAGGAACACAGGATCCAAGACAGCATGGATTTACAAAAGGAAGGTCCTGTCAAACAAATCTCATAGATTTCTTTGACTGGGTAACCAGAGTGGTGGACCAAGGGGGTGCAGTTGATGTTGCCTACCTTGACTTCAGCAAAGATTTCAATAGTGTTCCACATAGAAGATTGATAAATAAGTTGGGTAGGCTCAGGGTTGGTCAGAAGTTGGTCAACTGGGTGGCAAACTGGTTGACGGGTAGAAAACAGAGAGTGGTGGTAAACAGTTTACAGTCAGAAGAGATGCACATCACAAGTGGGGTACCACAGGGATCAATCCTGGGACCAGTCCTCTTCAATATCTTCATCAGTGACATTGCAGATAGACTGGACGGTAAGGTTTGTCTGTTTGCAGATGACAGCAAGATCTGCAACAGAGTAGATGATCCAGATGGGGTGGGCAGAATGAGAAGAGATCTGGATAAACTGGAAAAATGGTCGGAAGAGTGGCAACTGGGGTCTAATGCAAAGAAGTGCAAGATCATGCACATAGGGAAGAGAAACCCTGAAGCCACCTATATGCTGGGAGGGGAATTGCTGGCAGTCACAAGGGAAGAAAGAGGCTTGGGCATCATCATCACCGATGACCTGAAATCATCCAAGCATACCACTAAAGCAGTAGGTAAGGCTAGGGGGATGTTAGGGTGTATTAGTAGGGGTATCACAAGTCGGAAGAGGGAGGTAATAATCCCTCTTTACAACACACTGGTTAGGCCCCGTCTGGAGTACTGCATGCAGTACTGGAGGCCACACCTTCACAATGACATTAACCAAATTGAGGCAGTCCAGAAAAGGGCAACCAAAATGGTGCAGGGACTCCATCAAAAAATATATGAGGACAGATTAATGGAGCTCAATATGTATACCCTAGAGCAAAGGAGGGAGAGAGGTGATATGATCGAAACATTCAAACACCTTAAGGGCATTAACAAGATGAAAAAGTCGAACATGTTTCAATAAAAAAGAAAATAGCAGGACAAGAGGACACAGCATGAGATTAGAGGAGGCTGATTAGGGTAATGTGAGGAAGTTCTTTTCACAGAAAGGGTGGTGGATGCATGGGCAGCCTACCTCAGGAAGTGGTGGATATGAATACAGTGCAGGGCTTCAAACAAGCATGGATAGGCATAAGGGAGCAATACAGATGAATATGAATAGATAGGCCATTGACAGAGCAAAGGCCAATGGCACATTTATAAGGTAGAAAAAGTAATGGGCAGACTGGATGGGCCTTGCTGTCCTTATCTGCCATCAACTTCTATGTTTCTATGTAAACAAGCAGTTTTTTAATACTACAAACTCTAAAATCATAGTGAGGTAAAGTAAAGGCTACTGTTTACATTCATGCTAAAACTGCATTTATGTAAATAACATAAATGCAGTTTCATAGCTTTTGAAAAATGTAAACATTAGCTTTTCACTTACAAAAAACAGCCTTGCATTCTCCCTAAGATGTCTGCCAACTGTGTTAAGTGATGAGTCGATGACATCATCGGAGACAGAGCCAGAGACCAATATAGATTCCTATAGGCTAACTAGTTCTTCTTTCCCTCTTTGTTTTGAATTGTTTTACCAAAATGATCAACACCATATGTTAATTTGTGGATTATTTTGATTAGTACACATGTTAGGCTATGATTTTGTTCATTTCATTTACTTTAACTTGCTGAAAATGTTTTGCAATCTAGCTGACTTTCTCTTTGGCAAACTGCAGAACAGTACACTTCAAATACCTGATGATCTAGTGGTTATGTGATGCCCTGATTTTTTTGTTTTGTTAACCAGGAGAGACACATTGTGCTGAAACCTTTTTTACAGATGTGGCCTGGCAGCACAAGGAAGTTAAGTGACATACTCAGGGTCACACAGCGAAGTACCGGTCTGGTCCAATTCCAAAGCTCATGTATTCTTGTTAATCCACAAAAAACACTTCTCTTGTATTCTTTTCCCAAGTGAGCACCCTGCACCTAGGCTGGCTTCTGTTGAACACCCCACCATTCATACAGTGTCCTTAGTACTGCCTGGGGCTGCATATGAGCTTTCGGTCTCATGAAGAGAAGTATCACACCTCAGACTGCAATTGTATACCTCAGAGAGTTATGCATACCTTCACCAACATGGATCATCAGCTGGCACTGTTAAAAAATACCTCCCAAATCACACTTAAATCCACTTTTTCAATGTCTGACTTCTGCTCCCACAGTAAACATTGAGTGGATCACCACCCTTCTGCACAGTGAAGGCAGAATGTACAGTTCACCTGTTGTGTTTTTGACCCGCCTCATTAACCAACAGTTGGGTTTTTGTGTAGGGCCAAACAATAAGCCTCAGAACTCACCACAAGAACTGCTGTTCATGCCCTCATAAGGGCTGTACTTACTATGGATAACAATATTATTAGCAGGAGAGGCATACTAATGCCTTGAGCGAATCCACCAGACTTCCAGTGTCAGTCTACACCTTTACTTGTGATCTGCAGAACCCTGCTGGACAGTTCCCTGCAAATCTTCTCCAGTACTTTTTAGTGCCCTACTCCACAATGCGAACTGGTTGGCTACCACCCTTCTAAATCTTGAATGATCTACACACAGCTCCCTCAATACTGTTCTAACAAATGTCAACACCCGCTCCCCCACCTGAGGTAATCACTTTAAATGCAGCCCTGCCACTGAGTATTTGTCATTGCTGGCTGCTCTCATTCACAGACAGCTAGTGATCATAGTGCTGGCAGCCCTACATTTCAGATCTCACTATGATCTGCTGAACATCCCCCTCCCTGTCTTCCCCTAACCTAAATATAGCTGTATCCTGCTGGAATGGCCTCTTCAGTTCTTCTCTGGCATTCAATCTTCTCTTCTGCTCCCCACACCAAAAACTGGTGAGCTCACTACCCTTCTGCAGCATGAATGTGGTTAGTACAGTCGCCCGTGTCATTTTTACATATTAATGATAAACATGATCTTCTGGTAAGCCAGGCTGATAGCAGAAGGGCACAAGGGGAAACATAGGCATTCCGCCCATATAAGATCTAATCCACATATGATTAGGCACTATTAAATGACATGCATAATGATGTGCACATCCATCATTTAATAGTGCCTAATCAAAAGTAGCCTGGATCTTTTAAGGATAAGAAAGCCTATAATTTCCCTTGTTCCCTGCTGCTATCAGCCTGACTTACTGGAAAGATTTTTTTTTTTTGATATGTCAAAAAACCTGGGGACTGTACTACCTGCATTCATGATGTGCAAGGGTGATGAGCGCACCAGTTTTTGGTGTGGGGAGAAGTAGTGAGAATGAATACCAGAGGGGGACTGAGAAGGCCACTCCTGCAAGGTACTGCTATATTCAGGGAAGGGGGAAGACAGAAGGGAAGAAATATGAGCAGATCACTGTGAGAAATAAGATGTGGGGCTGCCAGCATCATGATCACTACCTGACCCTATTGTCCTGGCCAGCATTCCCCTTCCCATAAAACCAGTTCATGCAATTGTCCAAGGCTGTGTGTGGGTATTAATGTGTGAATTGGCTGTCACTACACATTCAGTCACTTCACTACCAGTCTAGCATTGCTTGTAAAGCACTTTGGGATACAATGTGTATGAAAGCATTATATAAATATTGATTCCTATTATTATTACTTCCCATGGATAAAGAAGAGAAGACAAGACAAGCATATTTTTGATTTCCAAGAAAGTATGAACTCTGGCATTGGACTGCAGAAGAACTTTGCTACAAACAAGTGGTGGATCTATGGGGTGGTGAAGGGTGTGGCTGTAACCCCCCTCCCCCATCGTAAAGTACTTGCTTGCTGCTGCTGCTGCATTTCACTTTGTTGAAGAAGTCTGATTTATTGAATGTACAAATGTTTACATTCAAAAATATGGATTACATTTGTAGTTTCAGTCAAAAACATACTAGAAATGCATAATAGCAGAAAATATAAAGGTTTTATAAAAATGTTAAAAGTGCATATCAAGTATGCACACACTCCCAGAACCCAGCACCGCCACCTCATTGTAGCATCCTGGATCCACCATAACCACTAGACCACCAGGTTATTTAAGATTTGTACTGCACTGTGGTTTGCCAAAGAGAAAGTCGTTTGGATTAAAACACAATTTCAGCATGTTAAAGTAAACAAAGTGAACAGAACCATAGCCTCACATGCGTATTGATCTAAATAACGCACATGGTTTTGTCAATTTTGGTGAAGCAGTTCTATACAAAGGGAAAAAAAGAACTAGTTAGCACTATAGAGAGCCATAGAGCTCTCTGACTTTGGCTCCGATGACGTAATCACTTAACACATTTGGTGGCCATTTTAAGAAGCAGTTAAAGCATTTTTTTTTAAATTGGAAGGATGATTTAAATTTTTCAAATGCTTTGGAACCACATTTAGGTAACTTATGTAAATGTAGTTTTAGCATTAATGAATTCAGCAAACTTTCATTTAGTCCTGTTTGAGGTCAGATTTTTGAATAGTTTGTTGCCAAAATGTTGTTTAGGTATCCTTTAAAGGAAGAGATAGGATACAGAGAGCAGCCAGCCAGCCTAAATCCCTTCAGCATACCTCTCAACTGTCACACTTTATGAGGTATGTCACTCATTTTACCTCTCAGAAACCCTTTGTCCATCATGGGGAAGGTGATATTCCCCATTCCCCACTGAGACTTTAAAGCAGAAATTCTTAATCATCTATTATGCTCTGTTATCAAAAAACATTATGAACATTAGTGCACTGATAACTATAGTGTTCTGAGCTTGCAGTGCAATGTTAGATGCTATGTCACACATTTTGCTCATTTGTCACACATCGTGTCACACATTTTGGTGAAGAAAGGTTGAGAGGTATGCCCTTCAGGATGCTGAGAACCCTGCAAGGGGGTCAGGGTGCTGGTGAGTAGGAGCAAGTAAGGAGGTGATTAGGGAGGATTAAAGCAGGTGCAGCTGGAAGAGAGGTAATTGTGTTGTGTAACACAGTCTATAACATGTGAGGCAACAGTGTTGGAGCCTCTACTATTCAATATATTTGTAGAGGACATTGTGGAGGTTCTTGAAGGGGGGTGTGAGTCTGTTTGCAGATGATATTAAAATCTGCAATAGGGTAGATACTCAGGAAGGGGTAGAAAAATGCAAAGAGATTTGGGAAGGCTTGAGGCATGGACAAAGAGGTGGCAACTTTTATTCAACACAGAAAAGTGCAAGGTCATGCATCTTGGCTACAAGAACTGGAGGACAGGGTTTTGCATGGGGGCAGAGAACTGGAGGTCACGGAACAAGAAAGGGATCTGGGCATCACTGTATCCAGAGACATGAAGGTGGAAAGGCAGTGCGGGAGAGCAGTGGCTAGGGGTGGTGGAATGCTGGGATGCATCGGAAGGGGGATCACCAGTAGAAATAGGGCAGTCATTATACCCTTGTACACCCATCTGATTAGACCGCATTTGGAATACGGAGTTCAGTTCTGGAGGCCATACCTCAAAAAAGATGCGGAGAGGCTGGAGCGAGTTCAGAGGACAGCGACAAAGATGGTAAAAGGTTTGAGCCACCTCTCCTATGAAGAAAGGTTGAGGGATCTGGACATGTACTCCCTGGAACAGAGGAAGGAGTGGGGGGACATGATCGAGACCTTCAAGTACCTTAAGGGTATAAACGGAGTGCTGGGGAAAAGCATCTTCCAGATGAAGGAAAATCAGAGGACAAGGGGGCATGGCCTGCAGGTGGAGGTGGGGTGCAGTTTAAGGGTAACATTAGGAAGTATTATTTCACAGAAAGGGTAGTGGATAAGTGGAACAGACTCCTGGAGGCAGTTGTAGGAGATGAAACAGTAGAGGGATTCAAAAGGGCATCAGACAAACACAGGGGGGGTGTTGAGGGTGGGGACGCAGGTCCAGGCAGAAAGCAGGAAAAATGGGAAGACTCGGTGGGCCTTGTCGGTCCTTTTCTGCCATCACACATCTATGAACATATGAAATCTATGAATTGTGAAGTGCAGTGGAGTGGGAGCTGGTGGAAGAAGAATGATGTTTTTATGAGGGTAGAGCATTCTAGAATTTAGGGAAGTGGTGGGAGAATCCAGACTGGACGATGATAGTAGAACGGCGAGGGACTATCAGCGTATGCATGTTGCAAGATCTAAGGGAGTGGGGGGGGGGATAGAAAGGTAGGATGAAAGGTAAGAAGGCAGAACACCGAGCCAGAATTTGGAGGTTGGTTTGGTGCAGTGGGAGAGGCGTCGGTTAGACAGTGGGGGAAAAGCTAAGGCATGTTAGAGGTCACAGTGATGAGTCCTAGAAGGGGCATCAAGGGTGAAGTGACAGAAGTAGTTAAGGAGATTGTCCAATTTAGTCAGAGAAGATTTGGGAGCCACACCATAGACTATGTCACAGTAGTCAAATATGGGCAGTATCATCTTCTGAATAAGTTCACGCCTCCCAGTCAGTGGGATGCAACTACAGTTCCTGTACAGGGCACCAAGCTTGGGGTGCAGTTTCTTCAGGATGGTGTCAACATGAACAGAGAAGCTGAGGTATTTGTCCAACCAAACCCCAAGATATACAAATGAGGATGTGTCCTGAAGGTTTATCCCATCAAGGGTGTGGAAGGAGAACAGGGCAGTAAGCCTAGAGAGTCTCTGCCTGGTGCCAAAGGTCATAGACACTGTCTTCTTGGCATTAAGGAAGAGCTGGTGTGAGGCAAACCAGAGCTGAATATGGTTGAAGTCATACTGTAAACTGGTTTCCACAGCAGAAGGGTTAGTGCTGGAGATGTATAAGACAGTATCATCAGCATACGTATGGATGGAGGAGGTGGAGCAGGCTGTAGGAAGGTCATTGATGAAGATGGAGAAAAGCAGGGGACCAAGCACAGAGCCCTGAGGGACTCCAGTGTTGGTAGGGAGTGGAAGGGAGGTTGAATCAGAGATTTTTACTGATTGAGTTCTCCCAGTGAGGTATGATTTATACCAGTTTGTGGCAGACGATGCCAGACCTGCTGCAGACAGGGAATCAAGAATCAGTGAGTGAGAGACTGTGCTGAATGCTTAGGCTAGGTTGACAAAAATAGTTGAAGTTATGAGACCACCATCTATCCCAGTAAGGATGGAGTTGGTGAGCATGAGGAGCGAAGTGGTGGTGGAGTGGGTCTTCTGAAAACCAGATTGGAATGGGGTGAATAAGGAGGAATCAGAAAGAAAGGAGGAAAGTTGGGAGAGAATCAGGTGTTCTTGAAGTTTAGCAAGGGTGGGAAGGAGAGAGATAGGGCAATAATTGCCCAGGGCAGAGGAGTCACCACTCTTGGGGAGAGGAGGGACAAAAGCATGTTTCCAGGAGTTAGGGACCTGGGCAGATGAACAGGAAAGATTTAGAATTAAGGAGATAGGGAAGGCGATAGCAGGAGCAGAGAGGAAGAGAAGTTTAGAGTCAAGGTAATCCAGGGAAGAACCTTTTGAAGGGTTAAGGGAAAGGAGGGCATTTAGAGCTTTGTTTGTAGAGATGGATGAGAAGGAGAAGGGAGTCAGACAGAGAGAGTGGAGGTAGACTGGGAAGGGGGTAAATGGGGGGAAGGGAGCTTAGAAGAGACTTGGTGCAAGATGTATAGTAGGCATTAAATTCTTTGGCTACTAAGCAGGGGTCTGATACCAGGGAATTGTCAATATTGAGAACAGAAGGGGGGGTGAGAAGGAGGGGAGAAGAGGGCATGGACCACATACTAGAATTTAGAGAGGGTGTTGATATTAGTGAGAAAGAAGGATTTGAAATACTCAGACTTTGCCAATCTGGCTGCTTTGGTGCTTGAGTTGCGGAGCATGCTAGCACTACTGAAGGAGAGACTGGTGGAACATCTGGTTGTCAATGGACTACAGGACCCAAGGCAGCATGGTTTAACTAGGGGGAGGTCATGTCAGACCAACCTCGTTGAATTTTTTGACTGGGTGACTAGGGAGGTGGATCAGGGGAGGGCAGTGGACATGGCCTATCTGGACTTCAGCAAGGCCTTTGACACTGTGCCACAAGAAGACTATTACACAAACTGGGAATATGGGTGTGGGCAGGACAGTAGTGTGATGGGTAGGTAACTGGCTGGGTGGCAGGACACAGAGGGTGGTGGTAAATGGCTGTCACTCCACAGAGGAAGAGTGACCAGTGGGGTCGACAGGGATCAGTGCTGGGACGGTCCTATTCATCATCTTCATCAGTGACATTGCGCAGGACCTAGAAGGCAGAATTTCACTGTTCGCTGATGACACAAAGCTCTGTAACAGAGTAGACACACCAGAGGGTGTAGACAGAATGAGAAGGGACCTGCAGAAACTTGAAGAATGGTTTAGCAGTTGAAATTCAATGCAAGGAAGTGCAAGATAATGCATATGGGGCACAAAAACCCTGGCACAATATATCAGTTGGGGGGTGAGGATATAGCATGCACCAAGCAGGAAAGGGATCTTGGGGTTATCATCTCTGATGACCTCAAGGTAGGGAAACAGTGTGACAAGGCAGCAGGTAAAGCAAATAGGATGCTGGGATGTATGAGCAGGGCATCACCAGCAGGAAAAGGAGGTCATAATTCGCTTATACAAGACACTAGTGAGGCCCCACCTGGAGTACAGTGTACAGTTCTGGAGACCATACCTACGTAAGGAGATAGATAGGGTAGAGAAGGTTCAGAGGAGGGCAACAAAGAAAACAGAAACATAGAAACATAGAATTTGACGGCAGATAAGGACCGCTTGGCCCACCCAGTCTGTCCATTTCCCTACGTAATGGATAAGCTGCAGATCCTAGTTAACCAGCAGCCTACTTCTTTCTACCCCAACCCCCTAGAATTGCCTTATGGCTGTCCCATGCATGCATGCTTGAATTCAGTCACTGTTTTGACTCACAACCTCCTCCGGAAGGCTGTTCCATGCATCCACAACCTACCTGTGAAAAAATGCTACATTACTCTGTGAGCCCCCTCTATCTTCAAATTAGTGCCCCCTTGTTCTTGCACACCTCTTTTTTGAAAGATGCTACCCTCTTGGACTTTGTTGATTCCCTTGAGGTACTTGAAAGTTTCTATCATGTCCTCCCTCTCCCTCCTTTCTTCGAGGCTATACATATTAAGCTCCTTTAGTCTCTCTTCATATGTCTTCTGGTGCAGACCCTGCACCATTTTAGTTGCCCTCCTCTGGACAGCTTCCATCTTGCGCATGGATGGTGCATGGATTGCATCACAAGTCCTATGAAGACAGGTTGAAGGAACTGAACATGTATTCCCTGGAGGAGAGGAGGGAGAGAGGGGATATGATAGAGACATACAAGTATCTTACAGGGAGGAACAGGGTGCAGGAATACACTATTTTTAAGCGAAAAAGATGTTCCAGGACTAGAGGGCATGGGATGAAGTTGGAGGGAGGACGATTCGGAGGAAACATGAGGAAGAATTTCTTCACAGAACGGGTGGTGGACAAGTGGAACACCCTGCCAGAGGAAGTGGTGGGGGCTGAAACAATCACTGGATTTAAGAATGCATGGGATAGACATAAAGGAATTCTGGAGGTCAGGGGTAAGGGGCAACAGACTTCTAGGAAAACATAAACTGAACTGACAAGCTCAAATGGGCAGACTGGGTGGGCCATAGGCCCTTATCTGCCGACACTGTCTATGTATCTATGTATGTGGTGTAATCACTGAGGAGCTTGGATGTTTGTGTTTTTTCCAGGCAAGGTCGTGCTCCCTTAGGTAGGCAGGTAATTCTGGGGTAAGCCAGGGTAGGTGAAGCCCATGAACTCTAGTCCTCTTAAATGGGGGTGAATAAGTTCCAGGTGTAAATGAATTTATCCTTGAAGTAGGCGAAGGCATGGTCAGTGGAGGAGGCAGAGGTCAGAGGAGTCCAGTCAGTGCAGACAAGTTAGTCCAGGAAGGGGCGCGAGATCAAGGGATTTAAAGGAACATAACTGAATGATTTTATGAGGGGATTTGGGATGATGGACCTTACGAATGAGGAGGATGGGACTGTGGTCACTTAGGGCATCTGGGAGGATACCTGACTTGATGACATGGTGCAGATGAGTGGTTAGTGCCCAGTCAAATAAAGTGCCATTTTGTGTTTTATCAGACGTGTGGGCTCAAGGATGAGTTGACTAAGGTTGAGTGCAGCCATATCATTCCGTGCCTTACTCAACTTAGGTGACAGCCAATTTAGGTACAGGTCAATCTAAATTAAACTTAAGTTAATTTTCTCTCGCCCATTTTTGCAAATTCAATGTTTCATCCTGAAAGTTAATGACAGATGTTATACTATCTACAACCGCTCCCAGTTTTGCATCATCTGCGAACTTGCCAATCCATGCACTGTGTTTTGGCTGCATAGTACTTACATAGATTTTAAATAATGTAGGCCCTAGCACAGAGCCCTGTGGCCCACCACTTGTCACCTTCGCCCATTCAGATTGATGACCCATAATTGACACCCTTTGCTGCCTATTGTCCAGTCATGAGTTCATCCAGTTGATAACATTTGTTAGAATACAAAATAGATGTTGCCGGCCCATCAGTGCAGCAGTAGAGTTACTGCTCACCGCACCGATGACCCAGGTTCATGAATGAGGCTGGGTCATCAGAGGGTTGGCTGGGGGGAGGTAGGATCATGCATCTCACAGGCCGCTGTCCTTCTTCTCTGAGTGGGAGGGTGTTGGATCTGCTGCACTACCGCCATCTGGATGACCATGGTTGGTGGAGGTACAGGGGTTCAGCAACTGACAGGGAGGGACCCATGGACTGAGCACATATATTAGCTGTGCTAGCTCTGCAAGCACACCAGTCCCGTTGTGCACTCCTAGACGGTGGGCAGACCAAAGAAAATGGAAAAATTAGGTGCAGGACAGGGTGGATGAAACCTGTTCCTGCCCACCGTATCCACTGCTGGAGCTGAGCCACCTTTGCCAGGGATATTGCCAGTCTTCACCTCCACCTTGGGTGGCCAGATGGACAGTGGGGAAGAGAAACCATGTAGCTGAAGATATACCCTGCCCTGGGGGGGTTAAGCCAGGGGGCAGCACAGCGGTGTGTTGCGGGTGGGCTGGTGTTCCCGACTGGATTGACGGCAGATTCTTGGCTGGACAGTATATGGGTAAGCTTGTTGGGGTGGAAGGAAGTCCCTGCCTGGCCCAGAGTGGAGGAAAAACAATGTTAAAAACATATGAAACAGAAAGGATTTTCAATAGTAATTATCAGAGCTATAATAATATTGTGTTGGCATGAAGGGATTTGCCCCCCCCCCCGAGATACATTCTCTGCAGAGATGGCTAAGTTATAGTAATCAATCTGAAGAATTATAATAACAAATGTGGAGTATGCGCTCAGAGCTGTTAAGAAGGATTTTTTCAACCAGGTTGCAGTGAGGGGAGTAAAATCAAATAAATATGAAGCAACAACATCTTAAAGTTCTGACAGAACGGTTTTAAACTTATGACTTTAAAAGCATGGTTACTGCTCAGCACTTTGAACTGAGAACTGAATCATTTGCACATTTTAAAATTGTTTAAAATCCAAACACTGCCCCTTGATGAAGCTGTAAAGCACTACATAGGTGTATTTGGAGAGTGAAGGCTTACATAGAAACATAGAAACATAGACTATGACGGCAGATAAGGACCGCTTGGCCCATCTAGTCTGCCCATTTCCCTACCTACAGAATAGGCCGCAGATCCTAGTTAACCAACAGCCTATTTCTTCCTACCCCCCACAAGAATTGCTTATGTCTGTCCCATGCATTCTTGAATTCTCCCACAGTTTTAGACCTCACAACCTCCTCAGGAAGGCTGTTCCATGCATCCACTACCCTCTCTGTGAAATAATACTTCCTCACATTGCCCTGAACCACCCCACCTCTATCTTTAAATTGTGTCCCCTTGTTCTTGTATGTCTCTTTTTCTGAAAGATGCTACCCTCTTGGGCTTTGTTGATTCCACTGAGGTACTTAAAAGTTTCTATCATGTCCCCCCTCTCCCTTCTTTCCTCAAGGGTATACATATTAAGCTCCTTTAGTCTCTCCTCATACAGCTTCTCTTGCAGACCCTGCACCATTTTAGTTGCCCTACTCTGAACTGCCTCTATTCTGTCTATGTCCTTGTGGAGATGGGGTCTCCAGAACTGGACACAGTACTCCAGATGGGGTCTCACCAACTGTCTGTACAGAGGGATAACAACTTCCTGTTTTCTGCTGCTGATGCCTCTCCCTATGCATCCCAGTATACCCCAGCCCTCCCTACTGCCTTCTCACATTGCTTGCTAACCTTAAGGTCATCTGATATGATTATCCCTAGGTCCCTTTCCTTTTTTGTTGTTGTTACTACCTCCCCCCCATTGTGTATTTTTCCCCTGGGTTCTTGTTTCCCAGGTGCATTATTTTGCACTTCTTTGCATTGAATCCTAGCTGCCATACTTCTGACCATTCCTCCTTACCCTGAATAAATCTTAAAAACTCCAGCAGCAATGTGTGTGCCATTTTTCCGTTTGTTGTTTTGTGGTTTAAGCACTATGTAGCAGCACCCTCACTGATGGTCAGGAGTCTGTGGTTCATCACAGCAGTAAGACACCAGGGGCCTAATATTCAAAAAAGGACAAACAGCAGCGCAAAGTTTTGCTCTGTGATTGCCAACTGCCCATGACTCTGAGGAAGCTATGTTCAGTCAAATAGTGCACCAGCACTCTCTGACTGAAGATAGGGGCATGTCAGTGCAGTGCTAAGCCAAGTAGCGCTGCCCTGACATGGATCCCACCAGTGCAGGGAACAGCGCCACCAGACCCGATAGTGTCAGTAGCTCCCAACATGATATTCAAACGGCCCCATGCAAAGAAGCCCATTCGGCATGTGAGGCACTAAGGAACATTTACATGCCCATTATGGGCACACTTGCATAGGAAGAGGTGGCAGGTTTGTGCCCATATGACTGGCTCCCCCCCCACATGATTACCCACTCCCAGAAAAGGCATGTATTCCCTATTATCTAGTGGCACCCTCCCCACCCTCCGATCGCTAGCCTGCTGCACTGTCAACCTTTCTCTGGTGTCTAGTGGTCCCGCCTACCCTCCCGTTGCTTGCTGTAAGTGAATGTATCCAAAGTGCCTAGTGGTCCTCCCCTTATCACCATCTTCAGTGTAAATGAATGCATCCCTGATGCCTAGTGGTCTTCCTCACCCTCCGATTGCTGTCCTCAGTGTAAGTGAATGTATCCCTGGTGGCTAGTGGTCCCCCCACCCTATAATTGCCATCCCCGGTGTACTTGAATGATTCCCTTGTACCTACTGGTCCCCCACCTCCAAATGCCCTCCCTGGTGTAAGTGAATGTATCCCTGGTGCCTAGGGGTCCCCCTGCCCTCCAATCGTCAGCCCCAGTGTACCTGAATGTATCCCTGGTGCCTAGTGGTCCCCCACCCTCCAATTGCCATCTCTGTTGTACTTAAATGTATATAGCCACACAGAGGTTTGCACTGGGCAGGTGGTGCTTCCTGACATCCAGAATTAATAGTATACAAAACAGTCGAGCACTGACCACCACACGTTAGAAACAGTCCCAAGTTCCAGTTGATGTAGTCAAAAAGTCATTTATTGACAAGACATATTAGTAGACTTAAGCTGTACCTGCCTGATGCATTTCAGAACAATAGTTCCTTTATCAAAGAACGAGGTACCAACATAAAAATGTATTTATTGTTGATCGAAGAAGGAGGACTAGACAGTTCTGCTTATTTTCAGCCTTGTCCCAGTGGAGAGGGATACAGATGGATGCCAACTGACACTGAACCAGATTAAGTTGTTGGTGGTATTTTTAATGAATGGGAGAAAATTTGGCCAGGACACCGGGGAAATTCCCCTACTCATCAGAGGGGGACTCTTTGGCTGTCTGCAGGAAGATGGCCACTTCTGCTCAACCTTCGGAGGAGATGGAAGTGGAGGGAACGGGGGTGTGGGCCTCCTCCCCTGCTCCTATGGTGCTAGAGGCTACCGTTCTGAATTCTGAGTTTCCAGATACGGCAATACCTGAGGAGTTTTTTGATACCCTTGTAGAGCCTGTTTCTACTGCTGATTTGTCTACAACTGTTAATGTTTTGGAGGAAGGTACTGTACTTGCTCTTGTGGCAAAAGAACGTTTGTTGGCTTCTATTGTGTCCGAGGAGGAGCGCTGTACGCGTCGGAAGTCTCAGGTACTTTCCGAAATTGCTGCACTGCGCTCGGCTCCTCTTGGTTCCTCCCCTACTGCTTCCTGTATTTCTGAGTCACTTTCTGATGACGTGCCTGTTGACTCCTTGGTTTGTCAATCTGTGCATCTAAACTCTCCTGGGGAGGCTGGCAGTTCTAACCGTCTTACCCACAGGTGCCAAAAGCCATTTCCCATTGCTCTGGCTCCTGGAACCAGTTCGACAGTTTCATCAGTTCCCTCTAAATGCTTGGGGATGCATGCTAATGTATTAAAACGGGGTACGATTTCTACAGGAGCATGCTTTCTTTCCCGTGACATGGACATGGGGTGAGTGGTACAAGTCTTGTCTCCCTGACTGTTTCTGGCCTACCTCCGGTTGAGCTCAGTTCCCCTTCACCCTCTCCTTCCCAACCTCATCAGGAATGGTCCCCTGACAGAGCGATTGAAGAAGCCGGGTGGTTGAAACACTCAAATGGCGGTTTGATCCCCGATCCTAATGACGAAGTTGTAAAGCGTTATAACTCTCCCCCTCCTGGTCCTTCTGCTTTGTGTACTTTATCTAACAATTCCACTGTACTTTCTGAGCCTGCTATACCTATGCATGATTGTAACAAAGCTGGGGCTACTACACCTGCTTTTCCTTTGCCTGGCTTGCCTTTGGGGCCTGTTATTGTTGACCCTATCCCTTCACAGTCTGCTGGGGTTCCCCACAATTTAAACTGTCCGATTTATTTGCCAATAAAGGTGAACCTGCCCCCAGAAGAAATGCGGTTCGTTTGATTTATAAGGGTGGATTAGAAGACCAGCCGGATAGATTTTATATAGCTAAAACTTTACTTAAAGGCTCTTTGAAATTTGTCTCTTCTGACATTTATGCTCTCATTCATATTGGTCACTCTAATTATGATGTGAGCTTTAAAACTGTTTCTGGTTTAGAGCAATTTTGGGCCTCGTATCACACTGTTAAGAACTCTCCTCTTTGGATCCCTTTTTTGGCTGTTCCCTTAACAAAACCCGCTGTTACAATGGTCCAGATGTTGGCTCTCCTGTCACAAATCTTTAAATGATAAACACAGTTCCCTCATCCAAACCAAGATCCTTCATTTGTGGTACAGAACTCCTGTTGTATTACAAAAAATGGGTTTATTGAACAATAACAATTGCTGGCGCTGCAATTCCTCCATTGGGGATTTATTGCATATCTTATGGCACTGTCCCCTCATACAAAAGATTTGGCACTGTACTCACAGATTTGCAATGAAAGTGGTAGGTCAGCCTTTTACACTGGACCCTAAACATTGCATTCTTGGTATTTTTAATCACCATTCTTATAAAATTTCATATTTGCAGAGCAGATGGTTAAATATACTCTTCCTTCAAGTTAAACGCACAATCCTCATGCATTGGAGATCCAACATAATCTCTACCCTTCCCGGTATCATTAACCAACTACTGCAATATGCCTCTCTGGACCGTATGACATATATCTTGTCTGACCGACTCATGTTATATAACAATTGTTGGCAGGACTTTTTTAATTTTTTGGAATCAACTAAATCTTCCAACACCAAGGTATGGACTTAATATATATGGATTTTCCCCTTTTACTGATACATCATTGTAGTCTCGCCTTTTTCCCTTTTTATAGTTTCCCTCTCTCTCTTCTTAACTTTCTTATATATCTTTTCTTTCCTATACTCTGTTCTCAATCATTCTTTATTACTCCACAATCCTTTTACGAATGTACTTTTTCCTTTTGCAGCATCATATATAATTATGTAACATTTTAATATAAACCGTATCTAATCATACTATCCGCTTTAAGTTCATTACAAATGTCAAGTATATGCTAATTACATGACCTGTATTGTTTACTATATTTTAAACCAAAAGCTCCTTGTATTATTGTAGCAATGTTCTTATTATATGCTGCCTCAATTTCTTTAAAAAAAAATCCTCACATTGTACTGTACTGTAAAAGGTTTGTCTGTATATCTTATGAAAAATTAATAAAAAAGTTTAACTGTAAAAAAACAAAACCTGCTGTTAAATTAATTACCATCATGTTTCGTAATGAAGGGGTACATATAGAAGATATTCTTTTTTGGTTACGTAAAAGGTGTGATGTTTTGGATAGGCCTGTTCCAATCCTTGATAGTGAGAGGATTTGGAATGGTGGTTGGAAACTGCGTGTTAAACTTTTTTCTACCAACTGTGGGCCTCAGCATCTCCCCAATAGTTTTTTTCTGGGGAAAGACAGAGGCAGTTTATTTTACTTTGTTCAGCCTAAATCATGTTTCAAGTGTGGCTCCCGGACGCATCTTAATACGGTTTGTGATACCCCTAGATGTTCACATTGTTTTGAATTTGGTCACCTGGCTGCTTCCTGCCTGAATTTGTTTAAATGTAATTTGTGCGAACAAACTGGGCATGGTTATGCCAAATGTCCATGGGCATCCCACAATAGAGAAGATTGCCCTTCTCAGGAAGGCCTGATTGTGGTAGCTCAGCATAGAGATGCTTTAAATGTGGCTGCTGTCGCTAGTGCAGTTGACACCATTGTTTCTCCTAATGTTTCTCCTAATGCTAAGTCTCATTCCTTAGATGTTACTCCTGCTTGCCATGTTGATAATGTTTCCCTAACAGTACAAGCCCATGTTGTTCCACCTTCTATTATTGTTGCTTCCTCTGCTCCCTCTATGCCCTCTACCTCTGCCATCCCTTTACAGGAAATAACAGGGGAATCTGGGATGCCCCCCCCCCCGAATCTGCCTTTTAAAACTGTTTCTGCAAAAAAACACAATAGATCTGGAAAGGCTATTCATTCTTGTCCTTCCTCTTTGGTCTTACCCAGCAGTGGAACTACTGATTCCTGGAAAGACGGTAATCACTTTGCTGTATTAGTTACTGGGGACGAGTCTGAAGGTGAAGACTCCAGGACATCTACTGTTGCCGATAATTTTTCGGAAGGGGATGAAGGGGATGTGAGACCAGTGGAGGTTTCTCTTAGATGGTCCCAATGTAGAAGGGTTGCTAAAGCTCCTTAAATGTTTGGTTTTTATTTTTGTTTGTTTCTTTCCCTTTTTTCCTTCACTTTCATGGCTTCCTTGACTATTTCATTCCTTAATGTTAATAGTATTAAGAGTCATAAGAAGATGGTTTCCACCTTGTCTTGTTTGCAACATTTCCACAGTGATATTGTCTGTCTACAGGATACTAGATTAAAAACTACTGTTGAAATTCAACGTGCTCATAACCTATGGTCAAAGGGAGCCTCCTTTTAGTCTAATGGGGAATCCCTGTGATGGTGTTGGGGTATTATTTACTAATCCGGCTTTGAAGGTTTCTAAATTGGTTGATATTTGCCCAGGCAGGGCTTTATTACTGGATATTAATTTTCGGGGTGAAAGGTTTCGACTGATTACTATTTATGCCCTGCAGACCAAGGCTCAGTGTGTTGCTCTTTTTTTGGACATTCAGCCTTATCTCCATACTTCACGTTTGATTTTTTGGGCTGGCGATTTTAATTGTGCTCTGTGTGCCTCTGATAGGGGGTTGAAAAACTCAAAATTGTTTTGTGATTCTATTAAACTTCTACGAATTCCTGATATAGCTCAGCTTAAAGATGCTTATCGTTGTATATATTCCTCTGGTGGTAATACTTTTCTTAAGTCATCTCAGTCTACTAGAATTGATTTCATTTTTCTTTCTGCTATATTGCAAGTCACCTCGGTTGTTTTACGTGTTTGGGAATTTTCTGATCATAAGTCTCTTACAGTTTGCCTGACCTGGGTAGGAACACCTAGATGTAAGAAAAATCTATGGCGCCTGAACAATTCCCTTTTGGAAGATAAGACTGTTTTGAAGCATGGAAAAGGGAATTTATTGCCCGGCTTTCTGTTATTGACATGTATGATGATGTAGCCTCTTGGTGGGAAGATTCCAAGAAAGATTTTAAGTCCTTTTTTCAGGCTTGCTCTCGTGCCAAGGTTACCTCACAATATTTTGAATATTTACATTTCAGGACTCAATTATAGAGGTTGTATTCATTGGCAGAGACTGAGAAGATTGATTATGGAGCACAAATTAGAGCTGTTAAAACATGGATGTTTGCCCATCAGTATGATAGAGCTAAGTCCTTAGATCATGAACATAGATTTGGTTTAAAATTACACAAGGGTGCTTTGGATCCCTTTCAGGATTGTAAAGATCGTGTGAGCCATCGTCTAGTTACACAGTTAATCTCTATGACTAATGATTTAATTACTTCACCAGCTGACTTGATTGATGTTGTTGGTCTTTATTTGGGGTCTTTATATCAAAAAGATGTTACTGTTCAGTATGACTCGTTTGATTTTATGTCTTTAAATTTACCACAGTTGTCTACTATTGACTGTCAGACGTTATTACAGGATATTTCTGAAACTGAAATCCATCAGGCTATTTTTTCTTTTCGTTCTGATTCTGCTCCTGGCACAGATGGTCTGGGGACAGCTTTTTACCAGATGTTTCAGGTAGATCTTGTCCCAGTTTTGGCCCAGGTATATAATCAGATGTTGTTTGCTTCCTCTTTAGCATCCTCTATGAATCTGGCTTTAGTTATTTTACTACATAAAAGGGCCCTAAGGAAGATTTACGTAATTGGAGGACATTGAGTTTACTGATTACTGATTTAAAAATTTTGAGTAAAATTTTATTACTTAGGTTATCACAGGTGGTTGATGCCCTGATTTGTCCTCACCAAGCGTGTTCTATACCAGGTAGAACACAGTCTGATAATTTATTGATCTTGCGGGAACTCTTTACCGCTGCTCAGTCTGGTCATTTGAATGGGTATGTTTTAAGCCTAGATCAAGAAAAGGCCTTTGACCAGGTCTCACATGATTTCTTGTTCTCTGTTTTACACGCTTATGGTTTACCAGATGGCTTTATTTCTTGGATTCGTATTATGTATGGTTCTGCTTTACTTCTTCCTAATGTTAATGGCTGGCTTGGTAGACCGATTAGGGTACAGCAAGGAGTGCATCAGGGTTGTCCTCTGAGCCCTATTTTGTATGTCTTTTTTATTGATGTTTTCCTTCGCTTAATTTGTACTCATACGGGTCTTACAGGGTTAAGTATTGCTGTTGGTGTTCCTCCAGTCAAAATTTTAGCTTATGCTGATGATCTGGTTCTTTGTCTCTCTGATGTTAAGGAAGGACCAATTGTCAGTGATGTTTTGTCGCTCTTTTCCAGTTGTTCTGGTTCACAGATCAATTATGGTAAAAGTAGGGGTTTTCCTTTAGGAGATTCTCCTATTCCTGTTTCTGGTAAACTTTCTGGCATCCTGATTTCTAGAGACCCCGTGACTATTTTGGGGATTGAATTTGGTGCTGGTGATATGGCTTTTGCAAATTGGTCCCTCAAACTTGATAAGGCTCAGTTACTTGTTTCCAGATGGAAGGGGAAACAAATTGCTAAACGTAAGAGGGTTCTGCTTATTAAATCTTTGGTGGTTCCTATTTTTTTGAATATTAGTTATGTGTTCCCACCTCCAGTGAATTTGTTTACTTCCTTATTCAATGTTTTTTTCCAAGCCTTTTGGGGGAGTAGATTGAACCCCATCAAACGTGGATATACATATCGAAGTATAAGACAAGGGAGAGTAGCTATGATTAATCCGGTGTTTTTTTTTTGTTAGTATCTTTATTTCGTATAATTTAAGTCCATTACTTCGACCTGGTTGGAAGGTTTGGTATCCCTATGTCAGAACTTGGTTTTCCAAGGGATTGCCTCTTTGGAAATTAGGGGAACCTTCCCCATTTGTGAAGATCCCCTTTTTTCCCAAATATGGTTTGGAACTCTTTAGACAACTATTAAAACAGAATGTTTTCATCCCTCAATTGGAAACCATGACTAGAAAACAATTGTATGCTTATATTGTTTCCACGGACTTTCCTGATGCCTTGATCTTTCCTGATTGTCCTTCTGATTCTGTGGAAAAAGTTCTTTTGATCCTTTCTAATAGGAGGTTGCCTGATTTCATTTGGGATAGTGTTTGGTTGAGTTCGTATGGTAGATTACCGGTAGGTAATTCCCATAAGCATAAACAAATTAGTGACAGGTGCTGTAATCGTGCTTCTTGTGTTTCCCAGTTGGAAACTCAGGAACATCTTTTTTTGCAGTGTCCATATGTTCAAGCTTTTTGGTCCTTTTTAGCTAACAAATGGCGTGAGCCTTTATTTTTATCTCTTTCCTATTGTACACTGATGTATGGAGTACATAAGGGTGAATGCTGACACATTAATGTTAATTTTTTCTGTTCTTCGCTTTTATATCTGGCAATCTAGATGTTTTTGGATTTCACAGCAGCGCAACGTACTGTTCGATGAACTCCTTTCTAATGTGACTCTCACTTTACATAACATTCATGCTGCTGATTTTCGCTTACAAGGTCAGGTTAAAGGTACACTTTTATGGGTTAATTGTGCTACTTATATATTTTGACTTTTCTTTTTTATCTTGTTTTTTGACACTCTGTTATATATAAGTTTTTGTTTGTCTTGTACCTCTGTTTATTGTTTTGTTTTGGAGTCCTCTTTTTCAATAAAAATTCCCCTACTCTCCACTGGGGGAATAGCTGGTTGTCTGCCAAGATGGCCACTTCAGGTGTGTTGGAGGTGAGGACGGACATCTCCGAGACAGGGGAGCAAGCCTGCTCCCCTATCTTGCTTCCTTTAGAGGCTGAAAGTATGGTTTTTGAAGGGATTGGAGTACATGAGCAGCATGCTATGGCCAGAAATGATCTTTTGGATGACCGTGACTTAGTTACTTCGGGTCATGTTGTTCTTTTGGATACCGGTCTTTCGGTAAGACATGAGCTCACCAGGCTAGAGGAGGAAGAACGCTTACTTTCAGACTTATGTGAGAAAATTGTGTCCCTGCAGGCTTCCACTGTTTCTGTCCCAGTTCCGGATCAGTTTGCTGCTCGGCATCAGCCATTGGGAGAGACGGCTCCTTCACAAGGCCCTGCAGCAGCTGTGGATGTTGCTGCTGTTTTACAATTGTCCGCTGCTTTCTCTAGTGAGGTTGTGACTGGCAGTAAGAGCACGGACTGGGGTGCATGCCTAGAGTCAGACTGTGAGAATTTTTCTGCTGAAATTACACCGCAGGCTTCAGCTTCAGTTTTGGACCCTGGGTTGTGAGCTGATCGTACGGTGCCACCTTTGTGAGCTATAGACTGTAGCACTTTGCAGACCACACAACAGATGCAGCAAGCAGACCCCACTCTACGATCCTCTGCCATGGCTGTTCAGGACTCTGCAGCATTACCAGGTACTGTTTCCAGTTCTTCAATTAATGTTCAGATTCCCAGGGCTGTCTTGGGGAAATCGAGGGAAGTACTTCAGGCTCCTGTTGTTAAGGGGTCTTTTCCTCCATCTTTATCTACTACTGGAATCTCCTCCCCTGCTCAGAACCTCATTGCTCCTAATTTTGATGCTAACATGTCTGTGTCTGGCATTTTTATAGCAGACACACTACGAGGCGCTGGGTGGTCAAAATCTGAAGATGCGCACACTTGGTCCTCTCCAGTTCATGGCACCTCTGAGTATACTGATACTTCTATTTCTGGGATAGTCCCCTTGGAGATTCCGACTGGGCTTCAGCTTACTCCACACCCGGTTCTACAGATTGCTTCGGTCTCAGTGCCTGTTAGACCTGAATCTGATTCTTCTGATGTTCTGATGCTGGATTAGGATGTTCCTGCCCCTTTGGTACCCCCTCCTCCAGCCCCCCCTTACCGGTCGGTGTTCGCCTGATATGCAGCATGTTTCTGGTCATCCATCTCTAGACAAGGCACACATGCCGACCATTGATAACATTCCCCTCCCTACTAAATAAATTTCTTTACCTGCTGACCTGGGGGCAGGATTCACTGAGAATCCAGGTCCCTGTCCAAGGTCTTATGCAGGACTTTTTCATGCCCCCCCCCCCAGTTACCTAAATGTAGAAATGCTGTTTGCATCCATTATAAGGGGGTCTTGAATTTTTTCCTGATTTGGTATATGTTGGTAAATCCCTAATTAAGGGTAGTTTACACTTCCTGCCTGCTGAGATTTATGCACTTATCCACACATCTGGGGATGCAAATTTTGACCTTAGCTTTAAAACGGCTGCTGGCTTTGAACAGGTTTGGGAGAGATATCGGGCAGTTAAATATACCCCACTGTGGTCCCCCTTCATGGCCGTCCTCTTGTCAAAACCAGCTATTAAATCTATCACAGTTCTTTTTAAGAATGAAAGGGTGGTGGTGACTGATATTATTCAGTGGCTCAAGCTCAGATGTGCGGTCCTGGGCTTACCTGAGGCAATTATTGACTCAGAACAATTTTGGACAGGGGGTTGGAGGATTCAGGTTAGACTGCCTCAATTGAATGGTGCCATTCAGCATTTGTCTAGCTGTTTTTACCTGGGGTGGGATCGTGGTTTCATTTTTTACCCGTGGCAACCTTAATCTTACTTTAGATGTGGTGCCCATACTCATTTCAGTAATGCATGTGACAAGTTAAAATGCTCTCTTTGTCTTGGCATTGAACATACTAGCTTAGGTTGCCTCTGCCCGGCTTATTGTAACCTATGTGAAGCCACCTCCCATACTTTTCGGCCTTGCCCCTAGGTCTTTCATAATGACCCCTCTCAAATGCAGGATGCTTAGAATGAGACTGTATTCTGAGCACAGCAACAAGCAGCTGCACGACCCTCTTCTTCGGTGAGCTCCAAGGCTCCCAGGCCTGATACTGCCTATGTACCCACTGGGGAAGTACCCAAGGCATGGGATTCATCCCCAGTTCTGGTTTCCCCTCCAGCCCCACCTCCAGAACAGGATGTGGCTGGCGGCTTTGTATCTGCCCCTCCTGTAACCCCTCTACCTCAAACAGCAGTTGTTGTGGACCCTGTACAAGGTCCCAGTTGCTCCTCTATTCTACCGGTCGGTGGTCTTGAGATGCCTCCTCCAGAAGATGTTGCCTGGTCTTTGAAATCCACCAAACGAGTTACTAGGAGCAGTTCTGCTAAGGCTTCTTCTGACATTCAGCCTTCTACTGCTGTCTTACCATCAGGGGATACGGTACTTATGAACAACAGATTTGCTCCTTTGTCCAAGAGAAAGCAAGCGGAAGGTTCTGAAGATGACTCGGATGCTTCCTCAATGGCTTCCTCCTCACAGCCAGAACTTATGACCGATACTGAACTAGTCCCCAGTGATTCTAAACTATCTGGGGAAAAAAAGTGTAAATGCAGGTCCCCTGGGAAAGGGAAAAAGTTGTGACCCCCCCTTTTTTTTTACTTATCAACATGTTTCTGGACCTTACTTGTAGGACCTTGAATGTCAACAGCCTTAGGAATCCTCAGAGAAGACATACCACTTTCTCTATTCCCCAAAGTCTGAATTTACATATTCTTTTTTTGCAGGATACCAGGTTGTATACTTTACATGACATTCGATTGGCCTAACAAGAGTGGACCAATGGTCTCTCTTACTGGTCTCTGGGGAGAAAACATGTGCAGGGGTGGGGATTTTGTTTAATAAGTTAGACCTTGTTGTGACTCGTCTGATAGACCTGATTCAGGGGAGGGTATTGATTCTGGATTAGGTTATTTCTGGTCTTGAATGGCGACTTATTAATGTCTATAATCCTCAGGTTAAAACACAAAGGATAGCGATTATGACAGCTGTCCAACCTTATTTACATACCACGCAGTCTGTTTTGTTTGACGGGGACTTTAACTGTATTATGTCCCTGTCGGATAAAACTGGTTTGACGCAGAAGTTGTATTGTGATTCTCACTTCCTTGGTAAAATATGTACTACTGCCAAGCTATTGGATGGTGCCTTTTTTGGCCCTCAACCCCCTGTTCATACATTTCATAAAGGACGTTTGTCCTCTTGAATTGACCTCCTTTTTATTTTGGAATGGTTGCCCTGTAATAAAGTAGTGGTTTTTCCTGTGGAAACTTCTGATCATTGTTTACTGCAGATACATGTCAGAATGCCTAGAAATAAACCATGCACACATACTCATTGGAAAATGAATGTTACACTTTTAGATGATACTCAAGACTGGAGTGTTCTTCGTTCAGTTCTTGATGCACAGATTTCTGTTTTGGAGCTTTATGACGACCCTCTTTTATGGTGGGTGGACACTAAATCTGAAATGAAACGCCATTGCCGACTACATTCTAAACTTAAACATACGACTACTTATATCCAATACTTGAATAAAAGATGACAATTACAACACTTACTTTCTTTAAAAGCCACTTATGATTTAGATTATTCCTCACAAATAGCACAAATTAAAAAGGATATGTGCACATATCAGTATAAGAGAACTACGTCATTGTTTATGGAAAAAAAATGCTATATGAGGGGTAAGGCACAGTCGGTGAATCCTTATGATGGTTGCACACAGAAGGTGGATACTAAATACATGCCATGCATTCATGATAAGGATGGGGTCTTTTTGCAGATTAATCAGGATATTTTACAATTCATTGTTGGTCATACCTCTTCTATGTTCAGTCAGGCTGTACCTACCTCAGGGAACTTAGACCATTTCTTGGATACTGTTACTATTCCTCAGTTATCCGATACTGATATCAGTCCCTTGATCGAACCAGTTACGCAATCTGAAGTAGAATTTCTGATCCGTCAGTTAAAGACTGGTGTTACTCCGGGCCCCGATGGTGTCCCTAACGAATTTTGTAAAAAGAGTTTGGATATATTATGTAAGCCTTTAACTTTGGTTTTCAATACGATCTTACAGGGCCACCATTCCATTCTCCCTGCACTGGCAACTAGCCTATTGTTTTATTTACATAAGAAATACACAAAAGATGACATTAATAATTGGAGGCTCATAAGTTTACTGAATACTGATTGGAAATTACTTAGTAAAATTATCTGTCTCCATTTATCAAAGGTTGCGGGTAGTCTAATTCATCCTACCCAAACTTGTAGTATCCCACAGAGATCCATGTTGGATGATTTGAAATTCATGAGGGAAGTTTTTGATAGTACTATGTCTGGGGGCTATATTATTAGTTTGGATCAGACAAAAGCATTCGATATGGTATCCCATTCCTATTTATTTCTGGTATTGAGACGTTATGGTTTGCTGCAGCTTTTTGTTCAATGGGTACAGAGATTATATGATACTGCTTTCTTGTCACCCCTGGTTAATGGATGTCTGGGTCCGCATATTCGGATTAAAAGAGGGGTTAGGCAGGGCTGTCCCTTTAGTCGTCTTTTGTATGTTTTTTCTATTGATCCTGATTTGAGATTGTTGAATGCATATACTCATATTAGACATATGAAGAGTCCAGCTAGCTTGTCTTTTCCGTGTACGATGGCTTACGCGGATGATATCTGTTTGCTGGTGGCAGATCACAGCTCTGGTGCTCAGGCTGTGTGGGTTATTCACTCTTTTTCGGATCTTTCTGGATCTCAGATTAATACTCAGAAAAGCAGTGGGGTGGCTTTAGCCCTAAGACCTGAGCACCAAATTGCTGAGATTGAAGGGATTCAGATTCATGGTGTTACTGTACATTTATTGGGGGTGTCCTTTGGGGGTACAGATGCAACAGAACGGAACTGGGCACTGTATCTAAGTGTTTTAAATATACCTGTATATGTACCATATATTGAACCACCTTGACCTTATCAGGTTCAGCTTGCAAATGAGCTGTGCTCAATGATGTTCCCCTGAATAAATAAAGATTTGATTGAAAAGCTAGGAGAAGCTGACAAAAAAGTACAAAAATGGAAATCATATCCAATGACAAGATTCAAATGGATTTATATGTTAAAAACCTATATTATTCCTATTTTCTTGACTTTAAGTTATGTTTTTCCACTCCCTCCTAAGCTGGAGGCTAGGCTGTATAATGTCTGTTTTCAGTTATTATGGGGGAGTCTGTTGAACCCTGTTTGGAGAGTTGTGACATATTGGACAGTAAAATTAGGGGGTCTCAATATGGTTAACCCAGTGTTATGTTTTTTTCTCGATCTTTGTTTATTCTAATATTGTGCCCCTCCTTGTGGGAAATCGGTTTGATTGGGCTATTAGCCTCAAGGCCCGCTGTTCCTATTTTTTTCATAAATGGGAAGCACCTCGATGGGGACCATTTTGCTTGATTCCGGATGGTATCTCTACCTATTTAATTAATTGTTTCAAAAAACTTAAACTATGGGATATGTCTATTCAACACTGTCAAGGACTGACTAGGAAAGCCTTCTATCAGTTTCTCTTAGAAAATATTTTTTTAACTGGGCCTTGTTTTTCTTGCCCTGACACTATTGAAACAAAATGGTTACTCTATCAGCTTACAGAAGCTAGAATTCCACGAAAAATATGGGATACTATCTGGATGTGTTGCCATGGGAAATTAAATGTGAGAGGCAATCATGCTCATAAAAGAGTAAAGGATAGATTATGTATTAGAGAATTATGTCATGCACAGGTTGAAACTATGCAGCATTTATTTTTTGATTGCTCCTATATTGTTGTGTTCTGGGATTAATTGGCCAGACTGTGGGATATACCTTTATTCCGTCAGGTAATGTACACCAAATTGGTTTATAGTAAATTTGGGCCGGAATAGGATATTTTTTCCCAGGTCACTTTGCGGGTGGTTTTCGCTATTATAAAATGGAGCATTTGGCAGAATAGGTGTCACTTTGTGATGCGACAAAAATATGTCCCACTCTGTGGTCTTATTACGGCTATAACAAAACAAGTGGCATTGGTTTATCTACATGAAAAGTCCACAATGCCTCCCCAATGATTGAGAATTGGTGGAGAGCTCTTCCAATACTTTTATTTGAAGGGGTGATGTGATGTGTATATAGGTATATCCTTTACAGTATTTTGTTAGTTTTTCTTTGTTATTGATGATTTGTTCCTTTTGTTCCCCTGCTCTCTGGTGATTTGTTATTCGTGGTTTTTGGATTAGGTATCCTTCCTTTGTTAATTTTTATATGGATTGTCTATTTATGGTTTTTCTTGTGTGTTTTCCTTTGTTGTATTTTTTCTAATAAAATATTCCCCTACTCATCTGTAGGGGAAGTTGCTATTTGGCTATGAGATGGCCAGTCTGGCCAAGGAGCTGATGGAGAATGATGCTGAGAAGGCTAGGCATGTGGTCTTTAGCCCGGACTCCATTCTTAATGAGACTGAAGTTTTTTTTGATGCAACAGACCCAATGGATATGGCTATTCCATTCACAGATCAATCACTGAGTGAGATGATACAAGGAAAAGACCAGAGGTTTGAACAGTCTCATGAATCCCTTAGTGATAAATCAGTTCTGGAAATACAACATTTGATTAATGAAGAGGAACTATTTTACCAGGAGAGACGGCTAAAGTTGCAGCAAGCATTGGCAAAATCCAAGGATGACGCTATGTTACCACACCCATCTGCAGGCCCTTTGACAGATGTTACCAGACACACAGCGCTGATGCTATGATACCAGTTCCCACCTACCCAACTCAGGTAATCCCTTTCTTAATTACTTACCAAACTGCATCAGGGAATCAAGACAATACTTCTGTGTTTACATTTTCCAGCGGGAGGCAAAGTACCAAAGCTGCCACGGGTAAGGAACGTTAGTTCATTAATTTACCTGGTGTGTCCTTTGCGGTTAAACAGTGGGAGGTGGGAACAGCTCCACCAGAGATGTTAAATTCTGCATTTAGTGCTTCTTCCTCTTCATTGGGCTATATTGAGCATGAAAGGGTGATACAGGAAAATTACTCTGCAGGGCCACAAAACGCCTCTGTAAACAAATCCGCTATGGGTACCCTGAACATGCATGCCAACATACCACAACCCCAGGGTCTGGATATGGAACATGGAAAACAAGTGGGAAGAAAGTCAGGAATGGCACACACAGGGAACTCTTCCCCTGGCCTAAGACTTACCCACAATGTCAATAAGCCAGCTGATAACAAAAATAAATTACCATCTACCCCACAAGAAGCGGATTGTGCTTCCACAGCCCTTGATCATGAACTGGTAGAGAAAAACATTATCATGCAAAAAATTTCAGCGGCAGAAGAAAATGGGCAAAAGTGGAAAACAGATGAGTGAAAGAAGAAACGGGACTGTGTGGTATTACACCACAGAAATATTTCAGCATCCAGGTCTATGAGCAATCAGCAGGATCAGAAACCATTTGAAGTTTCTCTGCCTGTGTCCACAGTTACAGCTATCAAACAAGCATTTGGGCTAGATCTAAAAACTGCAGAAGAGAAATCCTGGACAGACTCTGCCATTAAGGGAGCTGGTTGGACACTAGATGATATGGCAAGTGGTTACCTGACCCAAACTGGGATGCTACTTCCTTTTCTCAATGCTCCACGAATCTTGAATGGAGACCCACACTGGATGGAAATAGGTCAGACTTGGTCCTGAGTCACAGCAATATTATCTTTACACAGACTCACGCCACAGATAGCACTTAGGGTCCCGGAGTGCCAATACATTCTGTAGAGCAACCCATGGAAACAGAATTGCCTGATAATGATATGGGGATACCATGTATACAAACTCAGCATCCACAGCAGTCAGTTAACCAGGTTCAGAATGTACCAGCATCTTCTTAAACAACTATACCAATTCCTGTGGAAATAGAGGATACAGAATCTCATCAACAACCCCCACCAAAAGGTGACCTTCAGTCAAAACAACCTCAAAGACCGTTGCTTTCAGAACTATCAAACTAAATACAGCAGAACCACTACCCAGGAGACATGCTGTATGGCTCAAGTACAAAAGCGGATTGGGCTCTCACCCAGACCGTCATTATGTGGGGAAAATGCTAATTAAAGACTCTTTGTGGATGTATTCGCCTTTATTCATATCTCTGGGGAGGACATATTTGACATCAGTTTCCGCTCAGCTACTCTTCTGGAATCCTTTTGAACGTGGTACAACCAGATAAAAACTTTCCCCTTATGGATCCCCTTTACAGCTATCCCATTAACAAAACCATTAACAAAATCTGTTACCATCATGTTTCATAATGAAAATGTCCCAGTCGGAGATATTTACCATTGGCTTCATCAAAAATGTCAAGTGTTAAGTACACCAGAAGCCATATTAGATGATGAACAATTTTGGATGGGAGGGTGGAAATTTCAAGTGAAATTACACCAAACAGATGAAGGTATTATTCACACCCCCAACTGTTTTTTCTTGGGTCAAGATTGAGGGGTTTGTTATTACCCTATCCAACCCAGGGCCTGCCACCACTGTGGATCATGAACACACCTATCTAGCGTCTTCGACAAACTTCATTGTAGCCTTTGCAATGAGGCAGGGCACATTAACTCCCACTGTACGAACTATTCCCACTGCAACCTTTGTGAAGAAACGGGCCATCTATACAAGGACTGCCCACAGACTGCAGCCAATAAGTCACAGACCCTCAATTCAGAGGATTTGATCAACAAAGCTCAAGCAGGTGGAAATTCCAATCCTGCCCCCTCCCTCACAGTCCTCTTCTCATAGCAAGGACTTCTCATCTTACAAAGAGACTGCATCTTGTGGCATACAGGCTAAGACACAGCCTCGAGGACAGAGGAAGATTTCTAAACAGATGGAAGGAACTGAGATCACACCTTTATTGCAACCAGTCTGCTACACTGACCCCCAGAACAGAAATGTATAACAGACAAGATACAGACATTACCCTCTTCAAAAGATCCCACTCCACTATCACAAAGGAGATCCTCCAGAAGATTGACTAAGGAGGACCCAATTCAATTGGTGGAATCCGAGAACCCTTATGAAGTGCTGGCAACCTCTGCATGGGGGACTCAGAGCAGGAGGAGGATCCAAAAGATATGATGGAGGTGAGTAATACCCATCCCCAACCCATGGAGAAACTTTACACTGGGAAAAAGAAGAAAAAAAAGAAGAAAAAGTTAATCTCTGAACTTTACTGATGAACACTGGTAAAACTGTAGTGGCATCTCTTAATTGTCACAATCTCATTAATGTCAATAAACACCAGGCCATATTTCAGTTGATTTTGGATTTAGAACTACAGGTAGATATTGTTTTCCTTCAAGAAACTTGGATGGCATCAGTGTCATAACGCCTGACCTTTAAGTTGGAATGGCCATGGGGTCCATCCTATAGGTCATTCAGGATGCATAGGGTGGATGGAGCGGGTTTTCTCTTCACAGGTTGCTTCTTAGTTCGATTTTTAGACCTTATCCCATGGAGGGTTCTCATTTTGGATGGTTATTGGGACAGAAAATCTTGCAGATTGATTAACATATATGGCCCCAATCAAAGGCGGATAGAACAAATCTTTTCTCCCAAGTTCAGCCCTGTCTTTCCACAGTAAACATTGTTATCTTAGGAGGTGACTTTAATTGCAGTTTGACCTTTCTGAAAGGACCTCACCCTTCAACCAAGGTGCATTGTGACTCCCTAGCTTTTAAGAGATGTGTTTCAATGGCTGAACTTCTAAATTGTGACAACCACATTTTGACTCCCAAATACTTCACTTACAAAAGGGCGCAATATACCACAGTTATTGACTACCTTTTTGTTTCTACACACTTAATAGTAAATTCCACTAATTTATGCCCGATTGAGTTTTTGGACTAACAAATGATTATCTCTTCTTTGGGCTCAGAATTAAATAATTCCATCATCAAAACAAGGTGGAAATTGAACACTCATACCCTCACAGATCCTAGCAGACGGCTAGCAGTCAAAAGACTGCTAGCTACTCGAGCTTCAGTCATTGACTGGTATGAAGACTTGGGAAAATGGTGGCTACAGACTAAACAAGACATTTCTCTTTATTTACAACAACACAGAAAAAACAAATCTAGAGTCCAAAATTTCAAATATCTAACATTACGAAAAAAAATTTCAACATCTGTTATCTTTGGCCCCTACGGTAGGTAACAACCTTATCTTGCAGATTAACAAAATAAAATGACATGCATGGAATTATAATATGACAGGGCTAGTTCCATCAGGTCAGATTTGTCCTATAGGACCCAGAAATCCTCTGTATCGGACCCTTGCGATGCCTTTAAAGCATGGCGACAAGCAACCACTATCTGTAGCTTGAGGAGTAAAGATGGTACTTTGGTTACCTCAGTCCAAAAACTTTTTGAGGTAGTCATGGATACAGACAACATGGGTGACACCCTTTTCCAGGATAGAAAATCTTACCTCTAGCCTGGCACAGCATCCACTCTCTTCCCAGGAGTCTGGTTCCCATACACAAGACACAACTCATCAGGAAATAACAGAGGTCATTCAAACTCGAAAATTAGGGGTGGCCCCAGGCCTAGACAGATTACCCTTTGAATTTTATAAAACCTTCACCCCTGAGCTAGCACATTGTTTAAAATGAGTATTTAATTTTTTCTTCTCTCAGAAATCAGTCCCTGCACATTTTTCAGAAAGCTTAACCATTTTTATGTTTGCTTGCACGCATGTGCAAGAAACATAGCGCCACCATCCGAGTTTTCTGAGGTGTGTCACCCCTCTTCCAATTCAGTCAGTGTGTTCATGCGTGCCCCAGTCCTACAATGCATGCTGGAGCTGTCTATGACAGCTCCAAAATGCAATGTAGTACAGTTGAAAGGGGGCCTGCGGCTTCCAGTGGCAGCGATAAGATATTGACTGCTCATCGTGCTCCCCTGCACACACACACACACACAGCAGGCATCACTGCGCGGCAGCCCCCCCCCCACTAACACACACTGTACAGCCAGGGTGCCCAATCCCTGCCTGGCTGTGCTGTGCCCCCCAAAAGCCTTCCACATGCCACGCTGGGTGCCCACCCTAATGTGGCAACTCATCGTATAGCCGACAGGGGTGCCCAATCCCCCATCAGTTCCACTGTCTTCCCACCCCCAGAGTACAGGGTGCCACTCTGGGAGCCCACCCCAGCATGGCAACTGATGCTATGGCCAACGGGGGTTCCCAATCCTCAGTCGGCTCCTTGCCCCCCCAACCAGCCATCCTTGTGCCACGCTGGGAGCCCTCCCCAGCGTGGCAAATGTCCCTCGTCATCATTTTAAACACAAAAAACCTGGAAATAAAAAACTGTCCCTCGGCGCTTCTCCCTGCCACCCTCCCACAACCCACACCCACCCACTGCGCACCCTGCCTCCCCACTCACACTCCCTCACCCCATACTTACCTCTGGACCTCGGCGCAATGATCTTCGGTGGACCGGGAACACGTCTGCACTCTTCAAAGCCGACTGTGAACTAAGGAAATGCCGGTAAGCTGTATAATGGGATCGATAGGGTTTTTTCAACTTTATTGCATATCTCAGGCATTTTTTGGAATTTTTGCACCAAATTTTCAACATGGGGTTTTTGGGACCCCTTCTCATGAATGCTGTCACTATCATGGCGTTACTCGGGCCCAAAGGGTGATTTTGCAGCCACTGCATGAAATCACCTTTCTGGAATGATTAACAAAACAACACTGCCAGTGTTCATAAGGTGGGCTCTCAAGAAGCCTATTTTGAAAATTTGGTGGAAAAATTCCAAAATGACTGTTTTACAAGCGTGCGTTGTGCAGTTCCTACGCAGGCTTGTAAGTTTGTGAATTTTCAATATTTTCACTCCAGATTTTCAACATTGCAATTTTACCACACCTTCTTATGAATAGTACAGCTGTCATTTTTCACATCTCACCCAAAATGTGTTTCCGCTCATGTAGCGCACAATGGTACAGTCGGTGTGCGAAATCAATGTACAGGACAAATTAAGAAAATCACAGTGACACTGTTCATGAGCAGAGGTCTTAAAATGGTTATGTTGAAAATTTGGTGAAAAAATTCCTGAAAATGACTGTTTTACGAGCGTGCGTTGCGCAGTTCCTACGCACACTTGTAAGTCAGCAAATTTTCAATATTTTCACTCCAGATTTTCAACATTGCCATTTTACCACACCTCCTTATGAGCAGTACAGCTGTCATTTTTCACATCTTGCCCAAAATGTGTTTCCGTCCACGTAGCACACAATGGCACAGTCGGTGTGCAAAATCAATGTATGGGACACATTAAGAAAATCACAGTGACACTGTTCATGAGCAGAGGTCTTAAAATGGCTATGTTGAAAATTTGGTGAAAAAATCCTTAAAAATGACTGTTTTACGAGCGTGCATTGTGCAGTTCCTACACACGCTTGTTAGTTGGCGAATTTCAGTATTTTTAATCCAGATTTTTGACATTGCCATTTTATTACACTTCCTTATGAGCAGTACAGCTGTCATTAGGCATATCTTTCCCAAAACATGTTTCCGCCCATGTAGCGCACAATGGCATAGTCGGTGTGCGAAATCAATGTATGGGACATATTAAGAAAATCACAGTGACACTGTTCATGAGCAGAGGTCTTAAAATGGCTATGTTGAAAATTTGGTGACAAAAGTCCATAAAATGACTGTGTTATGAGTGAGCATTGCGCAGTTTCCACGCACCCTCGTAAGTTCATGGCTTTGTAATATTTTCAGTCTAGATTTTCACCAGTGGCATTTCCATACTTCCTTATGAACAGTACAGCTGTCATTTTTCACAACATGGCCGAAATGTGTTTTCACACTTTCAGCAGAGATCGTGGTCAGTGTGGGCAATCATTGTTCGGAACAGATAAAGGAAATCACAGTGACATTGTTCATGATCGGAGGTCCCAAAATGCCTGTGTTGACAATCTACTGTAAAAAATCCCCAAACTAATTACATTACGGGTGTGTGTTGCACAGTTTCTATGCACGCTCATGACTTCACCAGTTTTTTTAATATTTTTACTGCAGATTTGCAACATTGACATTTTATACACCTCCCCATGAACAGTACAGCTGTCACTTTTTACATTCTGTTCAGAATGTTTTTGCAACTGCGGTGCTAAATGCCATAGTCGCTGTGCATAAGCATCTTTTGGCTAACAAACTGATATTGCCACTGTTCATGAGGTGGGGTCACAAAAAAAACATGTTGAAAATTTGGAGGGAAAATACCAACGAATGCCTGAGGTATTAGGGTTTCCAACCATAACGCCCAACCCTGTAGAGAATGACAGGCATCAGGGATGTGACTTGGGATTCTTGCCTGTAATGCTCCTACCATTCCACACCCTGCAGCCAGTGAGAGGCATCGAGGTATGCCTTGAACTCTTCAGCCCCAAAGTTCACCCCATTCTCCTGTACCACACACATCTCACCATACTTCCTGATGGAATGGGGTTCACATAAGGGCCAAAGACCCCAAGGTACATCGTGACACTTGTCAGCGTCTGCAGGGTGGGGTGTGGTGAAATGGCATGGCCATTATGCCTGATGACCCAAAGGCACACCCCAATGCCTGTCACTCTCTGCAGGGTGGTGGTGGGGTTGGCTTCAGTTCAGTACTTCACTGCCATTCCTATTACGCAGCTCTGTAACTTCTACACTACTACTGCCAATGCCAGCAAGCAAACATTCGGCATTGACAAATGCTTGTTTTATTCAAATCTGGCGATAGGGCTCTGCTCCAAAATTGGAGACCTATTAGCTTGTTAAACGGAGATTTTAAAATACTCTCACAAATGTTACACCTTAGATTGAGAAAACTTGCAGAAAACAATACATCCCCTTTAATACTGTTGCTTACCCAAAAGATCTACCTATTAACCCCTAATAATATTGAGAGAAATATGGGAATTTTATCAGAAACAACAACTTACAGGATGGATTATATCCCTTAACCAAAAGAAGGCATTTGATAAAGTGGATCATAACTTTCTTTTTAGCACACTAGAAGCCTATGGTATCCCCCCCCCCATTAACAAAATAAAAATGCTGTATCACAATGCCAAATGGAGTCCGTATATCAAAGGAGTCATAGGCCCAGAATGTATTATATGGGAAGGGGCATGTCAGGGATGTTCCCTGAGCCCCTTGCTCTGCATATTTTCTCTTAATCCACTCATACAGAATATTATGAACAACCCTGCGGTACAAGGTTTGAAGGGAGACTCTCCGAGTCACAAAGTCAGAATCTTGGCCTATGCAGATGACACTTGCCTACTACTAAAGGACACTGTTAGTATTTTGGAAGCCAGCAAAGAAATACAATACTTTTCAGTAGCATCAGGAACACATTTGAACTTACCAACATATAAGTCTGTATTGTTAGGTTCAAAAGGTGACCTTCCCCTTGTGGTGGGAAACTTCCCCATTACAGCAGACCCAGTCAAAATCCTGGGGATCACATTTGGATTTCAAGACATGGCCCATATAAACTAGATAAATGTAAACCCCCTAAAATAGGATTACATGGTTGCAAGGTTAAGGTTAGTACCTGGAAGAGATGGAAATTGTTCAAATTAAAAATAATTTTTATTATAAAGAAATTCCTAATTCCAAGTTTAACTTATATTGGAACAATCTTTCCTTTACCATTATCATTGAAGACATGACTGTACAGTATCTTCTTTAACATGTTGTGGGGTAATTGTCTCAATCCTGTTAAATGAGGATATACTTACCTACCATGGGGAAAAGGAGGACTGGGAATGATAGACCCTATTGCTTTTTTCCACTCATTGTTTTGGGTTTATTTAATAAAAACACCATTCACCATGACGAACACCCTAGTCAATAAATGTTTTTTTGAATAATTGGAAAAATGTTGTTTCTAAATGGGTGGACCCCCCCCCCCAAAATTCCCTGCATTATTGTTAATACCTGAGTCAATGAAATCCGCGGTTCAGAAGTCGTATAAACGGAACGTTTCTAAACCCCTGTTTTTGGCGTCTTCTAGAACACAACTGTACTAACACATTCTTGATAAGGGTGGCCCTTCTAATCAAGAATTTAAAAATTGTCAGCTGCAAAAACAAGATAAAGTACTAAAACTATTAAATAAAAAATGAATTCCTGAAGATATGTGGGAATTAATTTGGCTAAGTATCTATAGGAGACTGCATCAGGGGAAATAATAAACATAAGCCAGTGGAAGAGCGATCATGTCCCTGTGTGGGGTGTGAAGCCCCAGAGGAATCAATGGAACATTTTGCATTACACTGTGTTTATTGTCATAACCTTTGGCTTTTTTTAGCCATGGTGTGGAATTTAACGTGGCTACAGAACCTTACTTACGAGGCATTTATCTTCGGTAATTATAACAATAGATTACTAAAATACAATACTGGTACTTTATCTGTGTTCTTTGCAGTTCTAAAATATTATTTATGGAATGCCAGAGTACAATGTGTGCTTCGGCAACAACAAATGCACTTTATGATCTTTAGGGTATGTGAAAAGGCATTAAAGAATTTTTGGGACAAGGAGGAGGAAAAATATGGCCCACAAGTAACCAAACCATGGTGGAAAGTTATTTCCTTTTTTGTAAAATTTAAATGAATTCCTTGACTTTGAAATTAAAAGACAGGAAATGATCACCAAATGAAACTCTGTAGTTCTATAGATGTTAGTAATGAATATATGGTTGAACAGTTATAGCATTGTTTTTCTTCATTTCACAAGATTTGGAAATATTCCTTCGGTTTTCTTGTTTGTATGTATATATTGCTTTTTGTGCTTTGATTGTATCATTATTTGTTTTTCTGTATATGGTATTGTACCTTTAACAAAAACACCCCTACTCTTTTCAAGAAGTGCCATGGGATCTTTAACATCCACCTGACTACAACAAGAACAGACAGATGGAACCTCAATTTAACATCTCATTCGAAAGACGGCACCTCAGAAGTGCAGCACCCCCTCATGCCACACTACAGTGTCAGGATTGAGATTTAACCCAAGTGCCTGGTATGGGGATAGAACCCACAGCCTTCTGATCTTCCAGTGTCAGAGGCGAGTGTGCAACCTGCTGAGCCACTGATACTAACAGACATTATATAGCCATTTGAAGATGATGTCACAATGACAAAATCTAAAATATTTTGAAATCATTGGTTAGTTCACAAATTACATAAAACACTTATTTAAAGGAATGTGTTACTCTAATTCATGAACCATGTAGATCTTGCTAATGTATGATGTAAATTTTATGAACAGGAGGACAAGCTCTAGAGATGATTGGGGGAGAAAAAGGAGAAAACTGGGAGGGTGAAACACACATAACAGAAGTCTGCAGTCACACTTATCTAGACAAGTGTAGCAATATATAGTTAACAAGCATTTGTCAATGCCGAATGTTTGCTTGCTGGCATTGGCATTGGTAGTGTAGGAGTTACAGAGCTGCATAATAGGAATGGCAGTGAAGTACTGAACTGAAGCCAACCCCATCACCACCCTGCAGATAGTGACAGGCATTGGGGTGTGCCTTTGGGTCATCAGGCATAACGGCCATGCCATTTCACCACACCCTACCCTGCAGAAACTGACAAGTGTCATGGGGTGCCTTGGGATCTTTGGCCCTTATGTTCACCCCATTCCATCAGGAAATACAGTGCAATGGGTTTGGTACAGGAGAATGGGGTGAACTTTGGGGCCGCAAAGTCCAAGGCACACCTTGATGCCTCTCAGTGGCTGCAGGGTGTGGGTGGGGGTGGAATGGTATGAGCACTGCAGGCGACAATCCCAAGTCACACCCCTGATGCCTGTCATTCTCTACAGGGTGGGGCGTTATGGTCGGAAACCCTAACGCCTCAGGCATTCGTTGGTATTTTCACTCCAAATTTTCAACATGTTTTTTTTGTGACCCCACCTCATGAACAGTGGCAATATCAGTTTGTTAGCGGAAAACTGCTTTTGCACAGCGACTATAGCATTTGTCACCACAGGTGCAAAAACACATTCAGAACAGGATGTGAACAGGATGTGAACAATGACAGCTGTACTGTTCATGGGGAGGTGTAAAAAATGGCAATGTTGAAAATCTGCAATGAAAACATTTAAAAAAATGAGTGTGCGTAGAAACTGTGCAACGTGCACCCGTAATGTAATTAGTTTGGGATTTTTACAGCAGATTGTCAACACAGGCCTTTTGGGACCTCTGGTCATGAACAGTGTCACTGTGATTTTCTTTATCTGTCCCGAACAACAATTTACCACAGCGACCACGCATTTCTGTGCTGAAAGTGTGAAAACACATTTAGGCCATGTTACGAAAAATGACAGCTGTACTGTTCATAAGGAAGTGTGGAAAAATGCCACTGGTGAAAATCTAGACTGAAAATATTACAAATTCATGAACTTACAAGGGTGCGTGGAAACTGTGCAATGCTCACTCGTAACACAGTCATTTTAGGAATTTTTCACCATATTTTCAACATAGCCATTTTAAGACCTTTGCTCATGAACAGTGTCACTGCAATTTTCTTAATCTGTCCCAAACATTGATTGCACACACCGACTGCGCCATTGTATGCCATGCAAGGAAACACATTTGGGTGACATGTGAAAAATGACAGCTGTACTGCTCATAAGGAGGTGTGGTAAAATGCTTATTATTGAAAATCTGAGTACAAATATTAAAATTTGAACTTCTGGCGTGCGGGAACTGCATAGCGTATGCTAAGTAAAACAGTCATTTTAGAATTTTTCACCAAATTTTCAACATAACCATTTAAGACCTCTGCTCATGAACAGTGTCACTGTGATTTTCTTAGTGTGTCCCAAACATTGATTTTGCACACTGACTGCGCCATTGTGCGCTACATGCGTGGAAGTACATTTTGGGCAAGATGTGAAAAATGACAGCTGTACTACTCATAAGGAGGTGTAGTAAAATGGCAATGCTGAAAATCTGGAGTACAAATATTAAAAATCCACAACCTTATGAGCGTGAGTAGGAACTGCGCAACACACGCTCGTAAAACAGTCATTTTAAGGAATTTTTTCACCAAATTTGCAACATAGACTTTAGAGCCCACCTTATGGACACTGGCACTGTCATTTCCTTAATCGGTCCTGAAAGGTGATTTCACGCAGTGACCGTGAAATCACCCTTCATGCCCGATTAACGCCATGACAGTTCAAGAATTCATGAGGAGGGGTCCCAAAAACCCCATGTTAAAAATCTGGTGCTAAAATTCAAAAAAATGCCTGAGATATGCATCAAAGTTGAAAAAATCCTATTTATTACATTATACAGCTTACTGGCATTTCCTCAGTTAGCGGTCAGCTTTGAAACAAAGAAACAGAATTTGACGGCAGATAAAGACTGCTTGGCCCACCCAGACTGCCCATTTCCCTACCTAATGGATAAGCTGCAGATCCTAGTTAACCAGCAGCCTAATTCTTCCTCCCCCAGAATTGCCTTATGACTGTCCCATGCATGCTTGAATTCCATCACTGTTTTTGACTCCACAACCTCCTCCAGAAGGCCGTTCCATGCATCCACAACCCTCTCTGTGAAAAAATACTTCCTTAAATTACCTCTGAGCCACCCCCATCTTCAAATTGTGCCCCCTTGTTCTTGCACACCTCTTTTTTTGAAAGATGCTACCCTCTTGGACTTTGTTGATTCCCTTGAGGTACTTGAAAGTTTCTATCATGTCCCCTCTCCCTCCTTTCCTCGAGGCTATACATATTAAGCTCCTTAAGTCTCTCTTCATATGTCTTCTGGTGCAGACCCTGCACCATTTAATGCCCTCCTCTGGACAGCTTCCATCCTGTCTATGTCTTTGTGGAATTCGGTCTCCAGAACTGCGCTGTACTCAGATGGGGTTTCACCAGCTGTCTGTACAGAGGGATAATAACTTCCTGTGCAGACGTGTTCCCAGTCAACCGAAGATCATTGTGCCAGACTCCAGAGGTAAGTATGGGGTGAGGGGAGGTGTGGGGAGGCAGGGTGCACAGTGGGTGGGAGCGGTTGGGGGCAGGGAGACTATGAGGGACCATTTTCTTGTTTACAGGTTTTTTTCGAAGATGACGCGGGACATTTGCCACACTGGGGTGGGCTCCCAGTGTGGCAGCTAGAAAGCTGTTTTTGGGGGGGCTGGAGCTGACGGGGGATTGGGCACCCCTGTCGGCAATAACAATTTTTGCCACGCTGGGGTGGGCTCCCAGCATAGCAACTGGAAAGCTTGTTTTGGGGGAACCATGAAGCCAATGGGGGACTGGGCACCTGTCGTGTCATACAGTGCGTGTGGGGGGAGGCGCATGAGCCACATAATTTGCATGCATCTTGCGTGTGTGTGTGTGGGAGGCAAGCTGCTCACTCAAGCGGTGCTCTCTTTCAACTGTACTGCACTGCATTTTGGATCGTCACACTATGTTTCTTGCACATGCGTGCAAGCAAACATAAAAATGTAAATACGAAGCTATAAATACAATTAAAAAAAATGATATAATGCTCACATTTCATACTAACAAAGCTTACAGAAATAGAATAGAATGCAGTATAAATCAATTTGTGACCACTAGATTTTATCTTTTTCTTATAAATGGTCTGATAACCAGGTTACTGTTCAGTCCTGGCGATTTTGTATCTCCAAGATGTTAGATGTATAATCCAGAATCTTTCTCTTTTTAGAACTAAATCATTATAGTTACCCCCTCTGGGTTTGCAGCATGCCCTGTCAATTACCTGAAATGTAAATGTAAACCCCCTAAAATGGGCTTACCCATTTGGAGCTGCTGCCCGTCTTCCTCTCCGGCGGGTCAGTGGCTCTGGTGGCATTTGGACTGGTTGGTCCATGGTGGATCCTTGGCAGCCCTGGCTGTACTTCAGTGGTGTCCTGGCTCTTGGCAAGCAGTTTGGAGGCAGATTTGTTGTTTCTGTGCCTCCAGGCACATCTTGAGGTAGTTTTCAGTCCCAGGGGTTGCTGTGGCAATGGGACTGCAGATTTGGAGATAGTTATAGTGGCCGTGCCTTGGGAAGCATGTTTGGCCGCCATCCAGAACACACGTGGTGGAGTGGCTGCTCCAGGTCCTGGGTCCAATTGTTTCTAGGGTTGGCCAAGCTTGGGACCACGTTCAAAAAAATAAATAATTAAAATAAATAATGTAAATAGTTTTTGTTGGTCCGCACCTCTGAGCATGCGTGGCTGCCATGGAGGGGGAAATCCAAGGGAGCGGTTGCTCTAGTCATAGGGAGGTAGTTTTGGTGCCAACTGGCACTGATTAGGGGGCATGTGCAAATAGTTATTTCGGGACTACAGGTCCTATAGGTCTTAGAGCCGCTGGCTGGATTTGGTACCTTTGGGCTAGTCCAGGACTGGACCTGTGGGTTTGGTGGGTGGTTGCTGGTGCCTTTAGGGAGAGAATAAAAGGAGCTGCTTTGGTGCCTTTGGGAGGATTACTGAGGAGAGAGAAAGAGGTGTGAATGGGAAAATTGTCTGCTTGGCCAGTTGGGCCACAGTTTTTTTTTTTGTTGATATTGGCTGGTAGTACTCAGGTAGAGAACGTGGCTTAGGCCATGTAGTACTGGAGACCCAGTTCTGGCCACTGTCTGGTATTTCCCCCCTGAGGATGAGCTGCCATGGGCAATAGCAGTCAGAAGAAAAGAGGAAAAGTGCTTTCAGGTTGCAGGCAAGGAAAAAAGGAACTGCGTAGAAAAAGGGGACAAAAATAAGGAAGAGACTGGCACCTGTGAGGTGAAGGGATCCAGGGGTCCAAGCAAAGACCCTGGTCCCGTAGACTATTTTGGCAGTGGCACAAATTATGGAGAGACTATGAATAGGGGTGCCAGTGGGTCCATGGGGACCAGGGACCATCCCCTGATTCCACATGACCCTGCTCAAGACTGTTCAGTTTTGGGGTATGAGGAAGAACTGATGTTGTTTGTTGTCTAATTAATGGCCTGGTTTGGCTACAGGTTAATCTGTCTGTGATTGGATGGTGGCTGCTAGCCTGCAGAGCAGCTGCCTGGGATGTAGCTTCGATGTGACCTTCACAGTCTGGGAGCACTATCCAAGCTTATAATGTGACGTCTTGGTCCAGAACAATTTGTTTGTGTGTTTTTCTGCTCCATGGAGTGGCTGGTCCTGCTTTATTAACTTCATTTGGGAACCCTCATTCCTGCCGTTCTGGTGTTTTTGCTGCTAAGAAAGAAGTTTGCCTCCACAGCCTAACTTCTAGTGTGTGTTCCAGGGTGTGCAGAAGGAAGGTCAGAGGACCACCAGAGAAGACATTGAGAGGCCTGTCTGCTGAAGACTGTCTACAAAGGTCACCAAGGTGAAGATAGTAAGACCAGGCAGGTGAAGACCAGCATCTTCATCTCTCCCATCATCCAGCTCTGCACATGGAAGAAAGGGGCACCCTGGTTTCATCAGGTCTGGTAAGCAAGGACAACCTGTTATGTGGACTCTTTCTGCTGTACAGTGTCCCCCTCCCTTGGACATTCAACATCATACCCCTAGACATGGGGGGGGCTTACATAAAGTTATGTTCCACGTTGTTCCTTGCTTCTATTATATGTGCTGCTGTCACATAACTAGCATCTCTTCTCTCTATGGCTCTTATATGTTCCCCCATGTGAACTTTAAAACATATTTTTTTATCATATTTTATTCAATACTCAATACAATGGACAATAGTTCTATAAAACCGTCAGCTCCAAACAAAAATTTCACATAGGTGACAATAGGCCTAGCATACAACAAAATTATCAAAGACCATGCAGCAAGTACATAGGATCTCAAACAACACAGAGAAACTCAACATTATCATACATTTATCCTTGATACTAAAACTAATTATACAATTGTAATTATTTACTTATTATTTATTGTTTAAATCCCCCCAAGTTGAGAAACACTCCGGGTAAATAAAAAAAAAAAAAAGTAATATAAGGCATCATGGGATAAAAGTAGGGTCATTTTTTAATTGAAAATGAATCCAAGGGTGCCAGAATTCAAAAAAGAGATTTTCCTTATCCATAAACTTATAATATAACTTTTCCACACCATAAATAAATTTGATCACTTCATACCAACTTTCCAACCGCGGCACTTGAGGTTGTAACCAAACTTTTGTCAAACTTTTTTCGCACACAGAATCAATAACAGAAGTAGTCGCATTTGTTGCCTTGGGAAATTTAAATTATGAGGGGGAATCAAAATCAAGACTTTAAAACATCTTGTAGTTTTGCCCATGTAAAAAGCTCTGCAGGAGCACTCTGCAAGATAAATTACTCGTACGGTATCACAGGTAGTCATCTGTCTCATCTCAAATTTTTTGTTGGTGTTAGGACTGCAGAATTTCCTCCCTGTTTTCATGTATTTACAGAAGGTGCATCTTTTACATTTAAAACAACCTTTAGTGTTCTCATTTAGCCACATAGCATTCCTGGCTTCCGTGTGGTGACTGTGTACTAAAACATCCCTTAAAGAATAGAAGTGGTCTGCAACTGCGCAGCACAAATGCACTGAATATTGCACTGCACTGGTATTCCTGTCCCCACCCTTCCCTTTGCCAACTGCATACATAATTATTTTTTGTGTGTGCTAACTCTGTTAGTGAACACAAACGTCCCCTTTGAATATTGCACAAGGTCGCAAACCCTGGGCCAACAGGGCACAACCTCTTTGCCCACTGGGCAAAGTTTTGAATATCTGGCCCCAGCGATGTGAGGGGACATGTATTACAACTATTATATTGGCAATGTGGAGGAAGACCACTGCACACCACAGAAGTGATGGGGCATATACTGCAGCTATCAGATTGGCAATCAAGGGGACCACAAGATGCCAGGGATCTGATGCAGCATATATTATAGCTATCAGATCTAGGGTGGATAGGGGATCACTAGATGCCAGGGATGTGATGGAGCATATATTACAGCTGTCAGATCTAGGGTGGATAGGGGATCACTAGATGCCAGGGATCTGATGGGGCATATATTAGAGCTATCAGATCTAGGGTGGATAGGGGATCACTAGATGCCAGGGGTGTGATGGGGCATATATTATAGCTATCAGATCTAGGGTGGATAGGGGATCACTACATGCCAGGGATGTGATGGAGCATATATTACAGCTGTCAGATCTAGGGTGGATAGGGGATCACTACATGCCAGGGATGTGATGGAACATATATTACAGCTGTCAGATCTAGGGTGGATAGGGGATCACTAGATGCCAGGGATCTGATGGAGCATATACTACAGCTATCAGATCTAGGGTGGATAGAGGATCACTAGATGACAGGGATCTGATGGAGCATATATTACAGCTGTCAGATCTAGGGTGGATAGGGGAGCACTAGATGCCAGGGATCTGATGGAGCATATATTACAGCTGTCAGATCTAGAGTGGATAGGGGATCACTAGATGCCAGGGATCTGATGGAGCATATATTACAGCTGTCAGATCTAGGGTGGATAGGGGATCACTAGATGCCAGGGATGTGATGGAACATATATTACAGCTGTCAGATCTAGGGTGGATAGGGGATCACTAGATGCCAGGGATCTGATGGAGCATATATTACAGCTGTCAGATCTAGGGTGGATAGGGGAGCACTAGATGCCAGGGATCTGATGGAGCATATATTACAGCTGTCAGATCTAGGGTGGATAGGGGATCACTAGATGCCAGGGATCTGATGGAGCATATATTACAGCTATCAGATCTAGGGTGGATAGGGGATCACTAGATGCCAGGGATCTGATGGAGCATATATTACAGCTATCAGATCTAGAGTGGATAGGGGATCACAAGATGCCAGGGATCTGATGGAGCATATATTACAGCTATCAGATCTAGAGTGGATAGGGGAGCACTAGATGCCAGGGATGTGATGGGGCATATATTATAGCTATTGGATCAGTGACTGGAGGCAGTGTGGCAGACCACTAAACAGCGTGGATGTGATAGTAAGTAAGTAAGTGTTTATTTCCTTAGTGTCCAATCCCGAAGGCTCTGAGTGCTGTACGAAAGGTAGAGGTGCAATAAACAACATAATACAACAATTATTAATAAATTATAAATTGTTAGGTCACAACAGAACTCTATAAATAAAATCTCAATAAAATAACAGTTCAGCTGTACTAATCGAAGGCTATAACTGGGTCCCAAATACTTCTCTGAACAGATGTGCCTTCTGACCCCACTTAAACACCTCCACCAATGGAGCCTCCCTCAAGGATCTTGGGAGTGAGTTATAAAGGGCCGGGCTAGCCACCTCAAACACATAATCTCCTGAGGTTTTCAGCTGAGCTCTTGGAACTGCTAGGAGGCCCTCAGTGGAGGAGCAGAGTGAGCGCACAGGGCAGATAGGAGTCAGGAGGTCACCCAGATAGCTAGGGTCTGAACCGTATACGGCCTTATTGGTGAGTAAGGCTATTTATTTGACATATAGATAGGCTATATATTTGACAAGCCTCAGAATGGTAAACAAGTGTGGGGGTGGGGGCTGGCACAGCTCCACTCAATGCCTTCATGCAGTTGTGCACAGTGGCATTGTGCGGCATGCTAATATGCCCATATGGGCATGCAAATTACACCTTAGTGTCTTGCATGCCCTATGGGCTTATTTGTATACCATTCATTTCATTTTTCACTTCATTTATTTGATTTACCAAGAAAGTGGACTGGATCCATGGCTGAAAATGTCTCACAGGAGCAATGGCACTACTCCATTTGGATTGCATGCTATCTCCATTCCTTCCTGTGGGCCATATTTCAGTAGGAGGCTGTGTGAGTGTTTTGCACCATCAGTGTGCACTGTGCTGACACTGCCCCATATTCAGACAGTAAGCATGCTGCACTGGAGCTCTCTGTCTCCATATTGCCTCAAAGCTGGATGTGCACTCTCTCATGTGCAGTGCTAATGGGTATATGGCACACACTGCTGGCTCTAAATATGGGCACCTTATGTGTAGAGTGCCAAGATCCTTTTAAAGCATTAAGCACAGAGTGCCTTGATCCTTTTAACGCATTAAGCATAGAGTGCCTAGATCCTTTTAAAGCATTAAAGAGCTAATGGAACCAAAACAGACAGACAGGAAAATTATGCAAATTTTAAGTAGTAGTCAGCAATAACTTTTTATTTCTGAAGTATTTCTCTTTTTGCCTTTGCTCATTAGAAAGTTTTCTATGTGATAATATTATGCTGGACGTGTGAACTAGTGGCACTACTGACTACTGTTTTTAATAAATCATGGGAGGATGAGGTGGTACCTGAGGACTGGGGGAGGGCAGATGTGATTCCCCTTCACAAAAGTGGGAGCAAGGCAGAGGCAGGAAACTACAGACCTGTTAGTTTGACCTCAGTGGTAGGGAAAATGGTGGAATCACTTCTGAAAGAAAAAATTGTTGAGTACCTAGAGAACAGTGGAGCACAGGACCCAAAGCAGCATAGATTCACAGTGGGTAGGTCATGTCAGATGAATCTAATAGATTTCTTTGACTGGATGACCAAAGTAGTAGACCAGGGAGGGGCTGTGGACATGGCCTACCTAGACTTTAGCAAGGCATTTGACACAGTACCACACAAAAGATTAATAAACAAGTTAGCAAGCCTGGGATTGGGTCCCAAGATGGTAACCTGGGTAAAAAATGGCAGGACAATAGGACGCAGAGGGTAATAGTAAACTGAGTCCATGCCGAAGAAAAGGAGGTTACTAGCAGGGTACCACAGGGTTCAGTACTGGGACCAGTCCTCTTTAATGTCTTTATAGGTGACATTGCGGAAGGACTGTAAGGAAAAGTATGCCTCTTTGCAGATGACACAAAGATCTGCAACAGGGTTGATACACAAGGGAGGGTGGAAAGGATGAGAAGGGACTTAGCAAGGTTGGAGGAATGGTCAAATGTATGACAGCCTAGATTCAATGCAAAGAAGTGCAAAGTAATGCACCTGGGAAACAAAAAACCAGGGAGAGAGTACACAATTGGGTGGGGGGTATTAAGGACAACAAAAATGGAAAGGGACCTGGGGGTAATCATATCAGATGCTCTAAGGGTAGGCAAGCAATGTGAGAAGGCAGTAAGGAGGGCTGGGGGGATACTGTGATGCGCAGGGAGAGGCATCACCTGTAGAAAACAAGAAGTTGTTATCCCTCTGTACAGACAGTTGGTAAGACCCCATCTGGAGTACTGCATGTAGTTCTGGAGACCTCCATCTCTGTAAGGACATAAACAAGATGGAGGCAGTCCAGAGGAGGGCAGCTAAAATGGTGCAGGGTCTGCAACAGAAGTCATACAAAAAGAGACTAAAAGAGCTTAATATGTATACCTTCGAGGAAAGGAGGGAGAGGGGGGACATGATAAAAACTTTCAAGTACCTTAAGGGAGTCAACAAAGTCCAAGAGGGTAGCATCTTTCAGAAAAAAAGGTGTGCAAGTACGAGGGGGCACACTTTGAAGACAGAGGGGGACAACTCAGGGGCAATGTGAGGAAGTATTTATTCATGGAGAGGGTGGTGGATGCATGGAACAGCCTTCCTGAGGAGGTCGTGGGGTCAAAAAGTGGGAGAATTTGAGAATGCATGGGACAGACATAAGACAATTCTAGTGGGAGGCAGGAGGAAGTACGCTGTTGGTAAAACTAGGATCTGCAGCGTATCTGATAGGTAGGAAAATAGTCAGACTGGGTGGGCCAAGCGGTCCTTATCTGCTGTCCGAGTCTATGTTTCTTTGTGGAGTAGCTCTCAGCCTGGAAGCTGACATATCTATCTCTAGTTCCCCCACTACATCATCAGCATTGTGAGCTCACTGACAGAGACATCACAGGTGACTGACCTGGCAGCTGCTGAGAGGCTGTTCCTAAGCAGCAATGATGTCACAGTCAGTGAGGTCACAATGCTGACGATGTAGTGGAGGAGGAACAGAGACAGATATGTCAGCTGCCAGGCAGAGTGCAGTTCCACACAGCACACCTACTAACATCAGGTAAACAATCTTCTAATTAACCAAAGGGAAAAGAAAACATATCTCAGATATTAAAGGTAACGGCTGACTGCTTTTAAAAACTGTTTGTTTTAGGCAGTACTCTAGCTCTTTAAGTACTGAGTGCTGTGATCCTTTTAAAACATTATGTTTAGAGCGCCACGATCCTTTTAAAGCATTGAGCTTAGAGGGCCAAGATCCTTTTACATCATTATCCATACAGTATTAAGATTTGTAGAGTCTTAAGGAGCTAGTAGTGCCAACAACAACAGACAGAAAATGGTGTTCAATTTCAAAAGTAGCTAGTAGTTTATTTTTACTAAAGAAGAATTTGCTAACTATTGAAATGATGTACTAATTCAAAAAAGAAGAGAAAGGATTTCAAATACATACTTTCCAGCACATAAGATGTTAATCATCCTTCACAATAAATATGTTTTTCATAAACTTCATTGAGACAAGGTAAATAGTAGATAAAAAGAGAGTTTGCTATAAATAATACTGTCTGATATCTCTGAGATTAATTCTACTTAATAAGATGAGAACGTATGTAAGCCTCCCTTAAAGGAGGGACTTATGCTTCCACCTTGGGCATCCCTTTTCCCCCTCCTACCCCCCCTCCGATCTAGGGAATTTATTAGTGCTCTGGGGGTTAATACCTGTTGGATGCCTTAAGGTGGCAGCAGAGAACAAATTTAGGGAGGCATTTAAGGCTGGGGACAGGATATTTGGGGCCTTTTCCAGCCAGGGCATTAGGCCTGGGGCTGGGGGTGGGGCGGCTGGAAAAGCAGGTTAGGCAGTCAAGAAAGGGAGCTTGGCAGTCCATGTGGGCCAGTGGGGAGACCCCCAAGTGCAGATAAGGATGGCTTTTACAGTGATGTGGCATCGAGGGGCTGTGAATGGAGTTCCGTGGGGGAGGATGGTCAGCCAGGTCCTGCATCGTCAGGGTAAGGGAGGTGCAGATGGCAGTAGGAGGCCAGGATAGGTAGGAGCCCTTAGAGAACCCACAAAGTATTTGCTCAGGTTGCCAGGGCTGTGGGAGATGTGGCAGGGTCCTCACGGGGGAAGGCTGGTGGCAGTGGCTCTTTTCTGTGCCCGGTATGGCAGGGTGGCCGGGGGGCAGAAGGAGCCAGGGTAACCTTCACCCATTTGAGGGGGTCTGCTTGGATGGGCAGGATCCGGGGCACCAGCATTAAAGGGCCAAGCAGGTCACAGGTCATAGGACAGGCCTTGGAGGGTGGCCTCTGATTGGAGCTTACCACAAGCCCAGGATGAGTTTGGTAGGGATGTGGGCCTGGGCATGGATCCCCCTGAAGGGTCAGCTGGGAGCGGAGAAAGGAGTTTGGCACTATCTGCAGAGATGGGATGCTCTGAGGAGCCTGGGTGGTAGCAGGGCCCAGGGGCTGTCCTGTGGCAGGGCAGCCAGTAGCAGGGGGTTTGGATACTGGAGCAGGACTGGGTTTGAGGGCCGCTGCAACAGTGGAGGGCAGTATAGAGGAAAGGCTGAACTGTAAGGAGGCAGTGGGTGCCAGGAGTTTGGGAGCACTCACAGGTTTAGATTCCCTGTTTAAGTTGAGAATGAATGAGTTACAGGGCCTGGGTTGAAGGAAATAATCCTGGTACCACTTGAGATTTGGGCCAAGGTCTAGTTGCCAGGTGGGAGAAGCAGCACGCTTTCCCACATCGGACATAGGGCAGAGACCAGTGCCAGAGTGTACAGAGAATGTGTGACACAGAATAAGAAAAAAAGATTGGCTTACCAGTGCCAGGGAGCCAGGAGCCTGTGGGTTTCTAAGTAGAGAGGTGTCTTGGGTAAATCATCCAAGTAGGTAGAATTGGAGAAGCCTTACTTGCACAGCCTGTAAACCATTATTGCTGCTCTGAATGTCCAGCCTGGATGGCAAGTCCAAAAGTTCAGAGAGCCCCATGGAGCTGCTTTATTTATTTCAATGAAAGATGTGACCCCTGCATTCCTGGAATCATTTGGGGTGCAGAAGCTCAATAAAGAGGCTAGTTTGGGAAGAAATTGGTAGTGGATGTTGCCTTATTTAAGTTGGGAGGGGGACAAAATGAAATAGAAACTCTCCTTTCCTTGTGTCTAATTTATTTCATAAGTTTATAATTCCAGAGGAGTTTCCAGCTTGCTGCATTTGGGATCGAGGGGCTCTGGTGCTTGAAGAGTCAGGAGGTTGCAGCATGGAGATCCTGGTTTGGTGTCAGCATTCAGGGAGACTCCAGATTGTCAATGGTGAGATTGAGAGTGCACTAGTGAATGAAGTCGGTGAAAGGCTGGACCACCATTTTCCTTCCTTGTTTAAGGGTGCACTGGCTCAGGTTGACACTTGATGTAGCCCTTCTCTAGCGCCCTCTGGAACAACTGAGATGAAGATTTATGCCCCTAGACAAGGGGGCCAAGGGGGGGTTACATGTAAAACAGGCAGTTATCAGAACCCATGGGCTATGACATTTAACACCAAGTCCCCAATGCCATTGAAGACAGAATACATTTTGGGCAGAATCCAAGTTTAGATTTCAAATTTGATGTAAAAAATGGAAACAAATCATTAAATTATAGAAATGGTTTTAGGTCCAAAACTTTATTAAGTCCAGATGGGACCAAACTTCCAAGATGGCAAATCCACCTGGATTCACACCTTATTCCCTACCCCACCCCCATCAATCTGAGGACATACTGCAAGGCTAGGAACTTTAGGCAAGAAGAATTGCTGTCATTTGGTGCCTAGTGGTTCTCCCAACATGTATCTTGTTGCAGAAACACCAGACAGCATAAATGAAATAATCCAAGAAGCAGCTTGCAAACTGAGGAATTTCCACAGGTTGTTTTAAAATTACCAATGTGATGACCTGTAAATATCTGTCAGTGAACTAGCTAGTCTAGAGAGCGTCAACTGAAATGTTATAAGCTATATTATGACCAATCCACTCAGTGGACAGTGCTTTGCTACTATATGTTTCCTCTTAACGTCAAATTATGTATTTCTCTCCCACATGTTTGTTTACTGTGACAAAATTGTACTCTCATTGCTATGTTTCCTTGACTGTTTTTCCTCATGTTGTATTCTCCCTGGTTGTTCCTGAAAATAGGCATAATACTTGTCTAGTGTGCTTACCCAGTAAACAAAAGCTAAATAAATAAATAAATAAACATTGACCCACTTGCCCTGCACTGAACTGCATATTTACATGCAACTTGCAGTGCCATTCCTAGTACATGGAAAGAAGTCAGAGGGCCTCTTCTGAAGCCAACACTCAATTCTTGGTTGGGTACAGTGGCTCTGTGTCAGAATGTCCCCAAGGTTAGTCCCCTTAGAGAAGGTGACACTAGATCTTTGCCTCACAGTCCTTGCCAAATCAGAGTCTGTTAACAAAATGGACCAATATTTCAGTATGATCCCTTTACTCTGTTTTGCAAATCCACTATACTGAGTAACAAAAGTTACTGGTTGCTTGTTCCCATTGTCCTGTTTGCTTTTAGGAATGAGGAAGGATTCATCTGGACTACTTTTTGCCCTCTTGTAGGTGCTTATGCTCCTTTACCACCCCCACTCTCTTCTGGAACTTAAAGAGGTAAAATATGTACTTTATGTAAATTACTGCTACAGTTTAGTGACTGGAACCTAAGTGGAGCTCCACTCCCTGAGGAAGGATCAGTGAGATCCAAATGTGCATGGGGTGATAGTATCTAGGTTTTTGGGTCTGCACATGGTATGCACTTTATGGTTTAAATAAACGGAATTGTCATGGCAGTTCCTGAATGCTGGTCCTTTTTCTGTTCTACTTGTGCTTTGGGACCAATCAGCATCAAGCATGCTGTTCAAGTTGGTGCTTCTTGTTTGTTCCAGCAGGGAGCCCTATGAGGAAGGACTGGCTGACCTGCATATGTACTCCTAGAGGCCAGGAGGGAAAGGAGGGATATGACTGAAAATTTCAAATATTTGAAGGGAATAAACTGGATTGCCAGTAACTGTTTGGGCAATGTGAAGGACCTGTGACAAGAGGACATAATTCTAAGCTGGTGGATAGGGCAGTGGGGGGCAATTCATAAGAGATGTGTAAAAAGAATTCAGCATTTATTTATTCAGGTAAACATTGGTAACTGGGAAAAACACACTGAGCCAAGGCTCATTTCCAGGTGTGACCCGGGGTACAAACAAGGAGAAAATACAACAATAGTCAATGCATTTGTATAGAGAGAGTGATGGACAGGTGGAACCATATACTGAGGGACAGTCAACATAGAAACATAGAAAAAACTGCCAGGAGAAAGACTCATGGTCCATCCAATCTTCCCTTTTTGCTACCTAATCCAGTAATCCTAATCAAAACACTACTGATCATAGGAGACTCCATGATTCGGGGAGTTGGTACCTACCTCCAGCCAGGGGTAATGGTCAGATGTCTCCCAGGTACATCAGCATGGAGAGACACTGAGAACATTACTAAAATCATGCATGAAGCCATCACCTGCAGTTGCCCGTGAAATCTTACAGGCAGAATTCTCCTTGCTACAATATCAACTACTTGAGAAAAAGCTTCTTTTAAATGCAAAAAAAAACAAAAGCAATGCTTTTCTCCAATCAAAGCTCCACCAGCACCTCCCCACTAAGCAGTCTCCCCCAGCTATGCACTATCCTTGGAGAAAATCTGGAGTATGTAGAAAAATTCAAATACTTAGGTGTGTGGATTGATAACAGACTCGACTTCACACATCATATTGAAGAACTGCTGAAAAAACTTCGCCAAAGGCTTGGCCTATTCTATAGAATAAAACACTTCCTAGCAAGAGAATCAAAGATGAGGTTAGTCCAGGCCACTTTTCTTTCAGTTGTTGACTATGCAGACTTCCTTTATAGTCACTGCCCCATCTCCTACCTAAGCAAGCTGGATACCCTGTACCATAGAGCAATAAGATTCATAACAGATCTTCCAGCTAACACTCATCATTGCTCTCTCTATGCTGCAGTTGGATGGGTTTCTCTACATCTCAGAAGGAACAGAAATGCAGCATTATGGATCTACAGAGCATTGTCTAAAAAACTTCCAAACTATATTCTAGACTGCTTCACCCAGGCCATAGCTAGCTCCTATGCCCTAAGAAGCAACAACCCCATCATGCTGAAAATACCTAAAGTCAACACCTGGCTAGGGAGGGCGGCAATCAGCTATTCTCTAGCTATGGCTTAGAATACTCTACAGAAATCCCTAAAGCTGTCCAATCTTATACCTATAGCATCCTTTAAACAGCTTTGCACAGGTTTTTTCGCAGAGAAATGCAACTGCTACCACAAGAGCTAGACTTGCCATTTCACAATCCCCCCTTCCAGACAGCCACCATATATGGCATATTTTTGTTCCACAGTTCTCCCTCCCGGGCAGCCACCCTTTTTATAGTACCCCAGTTCCATTTAATTCTACCTAACTACCTACTACCTACCTAATCCTTCTCCCACTAATCACTGGCCCGTACATCATTCCTATATGCTCCCCATTCATCCTAGTATTACATTATGCTGTGTGTATGCCTTGACTCCTATATTGGGATATGTATATACCTTATCTTTTGTATAATTTTCCTGTAACCTACCTTGTCATGTACGTCTGAATCAATTTCTTACCCTTGATCATTGTATTTATAAGTGTTTTTTTCTGTATCTGTTATGCATATATAGTGCATTGATGTATGTGTTGTGTACCAACTATTGAACCTTGACCTTATCGGGTCCATCTTGTAAATGAGCCTTGCTCAATGATGCTTGCCTGAATAAATAAAGATTTGATTGATTGATTGATTGATTGATTGATTGAAGCAGGAGAAAACATTGATGTCCTGGTGCACATTGGGACTAACGATCTCACCAGCTGGTCAGTTGTGGAGACCAAGGAACACCTGACCAGACTGGGTGACAAACTGTCATCCATTTTGTCCGGCATCTCCTTCTCTGAGATCCTGCCAGTCTGTGAGAGGGGGGCAGATGGACAGAAGGTCAGACAAGGAGAGATAAGGGAGCTAAACATGTGGCTCAAGGGCTGGTGCCAGGAAAAAGGACACAAATTTGTAGGTTACTGGCAACATTTTTGGGAGCGAAAGTTCTTTAAATTCGATGGACTGCATCTGACTAAGGAGGGAGTTAGTGCATTGGGGCAGAAGTTTGACGTCTTTGCAGAATATTTAAACTAGCAAATGGGGAGAGTGGTGCATCACCTGATATGTTGAATGGGAAGAACACCCCTCCCCTTAGCTAGTGATCAAACAGGAGTTCAGCATGTTTGTAGTTCATTTGCATCACCAGGTAAGGAAAAAGGTCCAGCTCCCCATACGATACACAGGGGAAACGCCAGACCTCGCCCAACAACTAACACACCAAAATCTGGACAATAAAAAATCATGTACACAGATGCTTACAGTCTGGGAAACAAGATCCCAGACCTGCAGGCAACAATGACAGAGGCTAAACTGGACATAGTAGCCATTAGCAAGACATGGTTCACCAGTAACCACACTTGGGAGACTTCAGTACCCAGCTATGTACTCTTCAGAAGAGACCGAGGTGCAAGGGGGGTGGATTGGCCCTTTATCTCAATGAAAATATCAAAGCTACAGAAATTCAGAATACACATAAGGAGCCAGAAGAACTGTGGGTCACCCTGGAAACAGGAAATGGGACAGCCATACGAACTGGGGTTGTCTACAGGCCTCCAGACCAGAGGGAGGACATAGACACATTACTGTTAGAAGATATACAAAAACATGACAGCTAAAGGGGAGGTTCTGATAATGGGAGACTTCAACATGCCAAATACAGATTGGTCAATACCAGCAGGAACATCTGCCAGAACTAGACACATAGTGGATTCCCTGCACAGGAGGGCCTCAAACAACTGGTAGAACAACCCACAAGAGAGAGGGCTATCCTAGATCTAGTACTGACTAACAGGGAAAGAATTATATATCTCCAGGTAGAAGGTCAACTGGGGGCCAGTGACCATCACATGGTATGGTTCAATTTGGCCACTAGAACTAAATCATCTCATTCCAAGGCAAAAATATGGGACTTCAGAGGAGCTGACTTTGATAAGATGGCCAACAGAGTTAAGCTAGCCTGGCAAGAAGAAATACAGGCGAGGGGGTACAGGCAAAGTGGGCAAGCATTAATGATGCAGTACTTGAAGCAACATCCCACTATGTTAGAGAGAAAAGCAAGAGCAAAAGAAGAAGGAAATCACTTTGGTTCTCAAAAACAGTAGCAGAAAAGGTCAGAGCCAAAATGCTGGCCTTCAGGAAATATAAGGGAATGCAACGAGACAAAGATAGGTAGGCATGCCAAACTTCCCTAAGGGAAGCAGGGCAGGCAAAGGCCCAAACTGAGGAAAAACTAGCTCGAACAGTAAAAGAAGGTGACAAGACTTTCTATAGATACATTAGTGAAAGGAGAAAGTCTGGAGGGGGGTATTGCTAAGATCAAAGGGGATAAGGGGGAGTGTGAGGAGGAGGACCAAGGAAAAGCATCTATCCTAAATAGATACTTCTGCTCAGTATTTACTGAGGAGAAGATAGGGCAGGGCCCACAGCTCAACACCATGGACACAGGGGGAAGGGAGGTGTGCACTAGTCCCTTCACAAAAGAAAGGGTCCTACAAGAGCTCGCTAAGCTCAGGGTGGACAAGGCAATGGGACCTGATGGCATACATCCCAGGGTACTAAAGGAGCTAAGGGTGGAACTAGCAGAGCCATTATCAGAACTGTTTAGTGAGTCTCTGAGCATAGGAGAGGTCCCAGAAGACTGGAGAAGGGCTTATGTGATCCCGCTCCACAAGAGTGGTAGCAGGGAGGAGGCAGGGAACTACAGACCAGTCAGTCTTACCTCAGTAGTGGGCAAGATTATGGATGCACTCCTTAAGGAAAGGATAGTGCAATACCTGGAATCCATAGGAGCACAGGATCCAAGACAGCATGGGTTTACAACAGGAAAGTCCTGTCAAACTAATCTCATAAATTTCTTTGACTGGGTAACCAGAGTGGTAGACCAAGGGGGAGCAGTTGATGTCGCCTACCTTGACTTGAGCAAAGCTTTTGATACTGTTCCACATAGAAGATTGATTAGTAAGCAGGGTAGGCTCGGGGTGGGTCAGAAGTTGGTCAACTGGGTGGCAAACTGGTTGTCGGGCAGAAAACAGAGAGTGGTGGTAAATGGTATACAGTCAGAAGAGATGCAAATCACAAGTGGGGTACCTCAGGGATCAGTCCTAGGGCAAGTCTTCTTCAATATCTTCATCAGTGACATTGCAGATGGACTGGAGGGTAAGGTTTGTCTGTTTGCAGATGACACCAAGATCTGCAACAGAGTAGATGATCCAGATGGGGTGGGCAGAATGAGAAGAGATCTGGATAAACTAGCAAAATGGTTGGAAGAGTGGCAACTAGGGGTTTAACACAAAGAAGTGCAAGATCATGCACATAGGGAAGAGAAACCCTGAAGCCACCTATAGATTGGGAGGGGAGTTGCTGGCAATCACAAGTGAAGAAAGAGACTTGGGCATAATCATCACAGATGACTTGAAATCATCCAAGCAGACCACTAAAGCAGTAGGTAAGGCTAGGGGGATGTTGGGGTGTATTAGTAGGGGTATCGCAAGTCATAAAAGGGAGGTAATAATAATCCCTCTTTACAAGACACTGGTTAGGCCCCATCTGGAGTATTGCGTGCAGTACTGGAGACAGCACCTTCACAAGGACATTAACAAAATGGAGGCAGTCCAGAGAAGGGCAACCAAAATGGTGCAGGGACTGCATCAGAAAATATATGAGGTCAGGTCAATGGAGCTCAATATGTATACCTTAGAGCAAAGGAGGGAGAGAGGTGATATGATTGAAGCATTCAAACACCTTAAGGGCATTAATAAGGTGAAAGAGTCTAACTTGTTTCAATATAATAAAAATAGCAGGATAAGAGGACACAGCATGAGATTAGAGGGAGGCTGATTAAGGGGTAACATGAGGAAGTTCTTTTTCACAGAAAGGGTGGTGGGTGCTGGAACGGCCTACCTCAGAAAGTGGTGGATGTGAATACAGTGCAGGGCGTGAAACAGGCATGGGATAGGCATAAGGGACCAATACAGATGAGTATGAATAGATAGGCCATTGACAGAGTAAAGGCCTATGGCTTATTCATAAGGTAGAAAAAGAAAGCATGCTGGATGAGCCTTGTGGTCCTTATCTGCCATCAATTTCTGTGTTTCTGTATATAGGAGGCAGTATAGTGCAGTGGTTTAGAGCTCTGAGCTGCAGACTTGGAGACCTGGGTTTGAATCCCACAGCCCCCACTTGCATACTGTGTGACCCTGAGCAAGTCACATAACTTCCTTGTACTCCCAGGTCACACCTGGAAACAAGCTTCGGCTTAGTGTACTTTTTTCTGATTAAACAGTTTCCCCTTTCCTTAACCTATCATTATAGAGGGCTAACTTTCTTTTGATGCCTTTTTCTCCTTAACTCCATTTAATCCACATAACTGTGTACTACTCCCTCCCCCCCTACCCTTCTGTAACCTCCTTTGGCATAACTAGCCCCCAGTATCTGTCTGACACATCCTTGAACGTAACAGTCTCCACATCTGCCATCTCAGCAGGTAATAAATTCTGTGGATCTACCACCCTCTCTGTGAACAGCTTCCTTACATCCCTCATAGTTCTCACACCTACAAGTCTCCAGCCATTTCATCACTGCTCTTTCATGCTTGTTAAACAGGTCCTCAATGCCCATCTTGTTTATCCCTTGCACAATGAACTTGAACGTTTCTTTCTTGTCACCTTTCTTGCCTCCATCATGTACATATTTAGACCAGCCAGCCTTTCCTTATATGATTTGGTCTGCTGGCTGTGTATCATCTTGATTAAGCTATGCAACCAAATCTTTAATGTCTCTGTCTTTCCTAAGCTGGGTGGTCCAAAACAGGGCACAGTATTCTGGGTGGGGCCTTACCAGGGATCTATACAGGGGTGATATCACCTCCTTTCTCCTACTATCAAAACATCTCCCTATGCACCCTAGCATGTTTGTTGCTTTGCTACAGTATATGACGTATTGCAATGATCTGAGGATTGGAGGGTGTCACTATGATGACCCCAGGTCTGTTTCCTCTGGCATTGTTACTAATTGAACTGCATCCATCCAGTATGCTGCATGTGGATTCTTCCTAGTTGCAGGACTTTACACTCCTTGGCATTGAATGGTATTTACTCACCTGGTAAAGGTGATTATACCTGCAACCTTTACAGTGCTCATAAATCCTCACAAATGGGTAACCCATCGCCATCTCATTGGCTGATGCATGATCGTAAATCTTTGGTCTACTAGAGGCCAATCCCCCCAGCTCTAGCCAGAGAGACCAGTATGAAACTTCCCTTGCAGAACATGTAACCAAAAAACGAGAAGAATCCCCCAAACATAAAAAAGTATGACAGGTAATATAAAAGACAACCAAAACATAAGTGATCCAGACCAACAAGAGATTGATAAAGTGAAAGGCTATGAACTTTACTTAGTGGAAAAACATTAGACATAATGAGTAGCCACTAACACTTAGCAATACCATGTACACACTATAAGAAATCAAGTGCCCATACATGATATACTCAGTGAAAATAACATAAGGCATAGTAAATATGCTAAAATGACAAATAACATATAGAATATGGGAGAGACTAAATATACCATCCCTGTCTAGCCACTTACAGAATACTGCCCTGGCAGAACCGGTAGTGGATGAACCACAATAACACAGGAAAACAGTCAGCATCATTCCTGAAAAAGAAACCTTTTGGCCAAGATACAGTGATTCTGGTTACTCCAGCACATCAGGTTTGACCATTGTGGGAGGGAACATGAGCACTGTAAAAGTTGCAAGTATAATCACCTTTACCAGGTGAGTAAGTAAGTAATAATACCCGACAGGGTGGGCATTATTGGGATATAACAGACCACCCAGGGGTGTAATGAGGCCTGACGCCGCAGGCGAAGGGCCTTATAACCCCTGGAAGGTCCATTATATTCCATAATGCCCACCCTGGAGGGTATTATTACACTTAGATAATGGGGTTACATTAGTTTTTTTTTTTAATAATGTTTTTATTTAAAAAAAAAGTGTCAAATATTATTACAAATGAACAGAAATGTGGGTTTCTAAAATAGTCCCTTGCCACAAGAGGGTGCTGCTGCTGTTTCTTATAGGTAGGAAGTGACGGCGAATGTGCTTGCTAGGCTGAGTAAAATGCTACTGGCAAATGAGAAAAGGAGCGCAGGTAGGAGAAAATACGTGCGTCACTAAAGTAATTTTTATTTACTAAGAAAACAGAAACTGAGTTTGGTGTTTCTGCTGTTTGTTTTATGGGAGAGTGTTGTCACAATGAACGTGACTTCGGAATGGACTGCGTGGTGAAAGGATGTAGTCTATGAGTGAAAGCTGAGTCTGCAGACTGCCCGAAATGGTGTTCGTGGTTTAGAAGCAGAGCAGATTTGTGAGGCAGGAAAGTGTTTTAGTAAAAAAAATGTTATTTACTGTTTTGTGCTGTGGTTTGTGTTGAAGTCGAACGAGATGAGTGAAATGAATGTGAAGTGGGCTATGTCAGCGAGCCGCTCGCTTAGCGAGGAAAAAAAATGGCGGTGGCGAGTTCTAGAATTCGAACTTGTTTTACAGCCGGCCGTTGTTAAGAAATAACGGCCCGGGTGGCAGGCTGCTTCAGCCAATCAGGAATAGAGTTTTACTTTAACCATTATCTAAATACTATTATCCCCTGCCACCTTTCCAGTGCTCATAAATCCTCACAAATGGGACTTTGTAGCAGTACTCAGAAAAAAAACAATGAGAGGGTGAACAATGATGAACCACACCCTTAGGACAAAGCTGCTGCAGCCCAAAGCACCGCTCTGCCAAAAGTTGCCGTGTCTGCCGAGGTAACATCCAGTCTGTAATGGCACATAAAAAGGTGTGTACCGAGGACCAAGTAGCTGCCACACAGATTTCCTGTATGGAGGCCCCTCCCCTCTCTGCCCAGGAAGCCGATAAGGCCCTAGTGGAATGCTCCTTGATACCCTGTGGTGGTTCCTGACCTGCCCCTTGATAAGCCACAAGTATGGCCTCCCAGATACAGCTGGCAATGGCCTCTTTGGAAGCTGCTTGTCCCCTTTTACTTCCAGAAAAGAAAACAAACAATCTGTCTGACCTACGAAAACCTTTAGATATCGACAGATAAGCCTTTAGCACAGAGGCCATGTCCAAAGGATGAGAAGCCCCCTTTGCATCCCCCTTGCACTGCACTCATAGTTGGTAGATGGATTGCCTGTTCCAAATAATAACAAACAAAGGATACCGCTATGGTGGAACAACAAAATAAGAACTATAAACAAAAAATGGAAAACATACAACAAATACAGTAAAACCAAAAAAGCAATATTTTGGAATAGATTTAGAGCATTGGCACAAAAGTTAATAAGAAAAGTTAAACAGAATTTAGAATTACAGTTGGTTAAAAAATCAAAAAATAACAGGAAATGTTTCTAAAACTACATTGGGTCAATAAAGGGTAAACAGAACATTGCTGGTCTAGTACAATCCAATAATCAAATAACAAATGATGAAACTGGGATGGCCACTGAACTAAATACCTATTTTGGAACTGTATGTAAACAAAAAGAGGATTTAAATCTTGATAACTTCTACAGACACACCAGTAATGTTCACAATACACAACACCATGGATGAAATTGGATCAATTAAATCCAACTCCTCACCAGGGCCAGATGACAATACACCACAGTTTCTGAAGGAACTGTCTAAGGATACTGTAGAATAGGAAATATCCGCGGTTCTTTTATTTTCGCTATGTTCGCTGAAAAGGTCAATCACGCGAAGAAAAAAGAACCGTGAAAATAATCAGCCTTCCAGCGTTGTTGTGAACGCTTACGTGGTACGTAGTCACTCGCACAATCATCCGCTGCAACCCTAACCAAAGTCTACAGCTGCTAAACAAAAAACTTATCTTAAACACGTGCTCCAGCTTTTTTACTTACAGCCATTCTGCTGTCTCACCATTCCCATGCTAGCGCTTTTCTTTTTACCATTCCCGTGGATCTCGGTTACCATGAAAACCAGGTTGGGGTTGCTATGAAACCATCTACCTATAGACACAACACAGAAAGGGGGCATACTGTACCAAAGTTTATTTAAAAGAGACAAAAAACAGAAACAGAAAAAAAATAAGAAGCTGTATCCAGGTGCTTCTTCATCACATCTCCAGACAAGGTACTGGTACCTGAAAGAAAAAGGGGTGGTTATAATCTTTGCCTAAAGTTTTTAGTTATGCTTTATGACAAACGAAGCCTAGAAAGGAGCCTACCTGATCAATCCATAGTAAGCTGCAGATGTTCATTTAGGCATTCAGTGTGGGCTTTGGCAATATCTGCCAGTACAAACCCACGCTTGCAGTCCTCTGTTCGAAGGGAAATGTTGTTATAGGCTGTCAGTAGCCACTGAGCATGCAGTGACTTAATGTTGCTCATCCTTAGATCTACATTCACTGCAGTGGAGGCGACTCCTTTTTCCAACTGCTCCGATATAAGACCCGAGTACCATGCAGTAAATTGAGCCTTCATTTCATCCTTAAACAGTTTGTTCATGGTTAAATCTAATGGCTGCAATAGGTCTGTGCAGCTTGGGGGGACAAATACAGGAATGATGTATGCCTGATCAAACTTAGCAAGAACATCGGTAGTGCTGTGTGTTCTGAACAGATCAAGAATAAGGAGTGTTCTATGTTCTTCTGGCAGATCCTGTTTCATTTTTACAGACTCGATGTATGGTTTCAAAACAGAGTCTACATACTCGATCATGGTTTCTTGATTCGCCCAGTGATTGCTGCTCTGGGTGATATTCCAGCTTGCAGAGAAACTGTATGTAGGGTGACAAGCCTGTGTTTTCCCTTGGTAGATTACCTGGGGGGGAAGCATGTTGCCAGCCAAGGTACACCCCACATTCAGAGACACCTGCCTCTTGTCCCCCATTCCAGTAACCTCTACCTGCTTGGACCCCATTTCTGCCATGGTCCACTGTGAGCAGGGCACAAGATTGACCCCTGTCTTGTCAATGTTTATCACAAGCTCCTTGGGGATAAGCTCATTGGCACAGGCAGTTTGAATTCTAGAAAGAAATGCTGACTTTAGTTCAGGGAAGTCAGTAGGTGTTTTCCGACCAGCCTTGGTCCCCTTCCTTCAGCAGTACCCCATACGGTTTAGGAAGGTCCAAGCCCACTGCTTACTGAACACCATAGATCCTCCTGCCTCTACCAGTTGCTGAGGGTTGTTGGTCTTTACTATGCCTCTAGCAACAGCACCGACGACTCTAGTATTGACAACGGCTCCCTCTGACCTCAGACTACGGATGATTTTCTTAAGTTCAGTCTCTACATCTGAGAGCAGTAGTGGAGGTCTACCACGAGGCTTTGTGAGAAGCTGTGGCACCAGGTTGGTTGGGTCAGGGACTGATTTCAAGCTACATAAGTAGTCAGATTTAAATTTTCTGACAGTACTCTCGTTTATATCGATACTGTACTTGGACTTAAAATACCGAACAGATTTCATTACACCATTTTCCACGGCGTACTTCCCTGCATCAAATCTTTGCTCCGCTGTGTAAACATTGTATGTTGAGCGTCTCTTTTTGGCAGGGGGAGACTGCAACTCAGTGACAACACTCTCAGCAATAGGGGAAGATACAGATGCAGATGCAGCAAGATCGTCTGCCTTTATATCCTTTAGATCCTCAATACTAGTGAACGGTCTTTTCTGTGCCTTTCCTCGGTCCAATCACTTCAGCAGAGACATCATGAATCACAAATGAGAGCTGAGCAGCATACAGGCAAAAAATGTCACCACACCTAACTTAAGTACCTGTGATTGACACTGATTACCGGCACATTTGACAGTTCTTGAACTGAAGTAACCTCAATTAGTAGTGAGTACAGTAGTTGACACTGATTACCGGCACATTTGACAGTTCTTGAACTGAAGTAACCTCAATTAGTAGTGAGTAAAGTAGTTGCAGAATACGGTATTATAGGTGCTTTTTTAGATTGAGACTGATGCGAAGATTAAAATACCGCATACTTACAACGGCCGTGATAGCGCTAAATTTAGTTTTCGCGTCTTTTGTCTATTCTACAGTATATATAAAGACCTTTGACTGCCTTATTTAACCTATCAGTGAAAGACAGTAGTTTGTTTACATCTTGGAGACTAACTAATGTTACTCCAGTATTTAAGGGTGGTAATAAACTTATGGCTAGCAATTATAGGCCATTAGCCTCACCTCCATTATTTGCAAACTTCTAGAAAGACTCTTGCAGCGTAAGATAATTGATCATATTAAAACTACTTGCAATATAGATATCTCACAACATGGTTTCACCCCGGGGAGGTCTTGTTTGACAAATTTGCTGAATTTTTATGAGCTGGTAAGTGAAGCACTTGAAAAAGGGATGCCAGTGGATGTTATCTTTCTGGACTACACAAAGGCCTTCAACACAGTGTCTCACAAAACTCTCATAGATCAACTTATAAAAATAAAATTGAACACCAATATTATAAAATGGATTGCTTCCTGGCTACAAAATAGAAAACAAAGGATTGTTATTCGGGGGCACAAATCTAATTGGGTATCACTCACAAGTGGAGTTTCACAAGGCTCTGTTCTGGGCCCACTACTGTTCAATATATTAATTTCAAGTATGCAGGCAACAGGAGGTATTTGTATTGGCAAGTATGCAGACCATTGCAAACTTAGATGCATCATTAACAATTCAAAAGCTGTAGCCAAACTGCAACAAAATTTAAATAATATTTGTAATTGGGCCAAAGATAATAAAATGAATTTCAGTTAGACTAAGTGCAAAGTTATGCATATGGACAGAAATAATAATAATGCAAACTACATGATGAACAATACTAAACTTATTGAAACTACTGAAGAAAGGGATCTGGGTGTTATTATAACCAACAATATGAACTTTGACACCCATATAACATATAAATAAAACTGAAAAAATCATATTCTATTAAGGGTTGTATTACTAGGTACATTAAGAGTAAAAAACCTGAGGTAATCATCCCCCTATACTCAACTTTAGTAAGATCTCATCTGGAGTACTCTGATCCCTTTTGTTCACCTACTTCTGTAGGTCTGGCAATGTATGAGAAGGTACAATGCAGAGCAACCATAAGAATTGACTGTATTTCAGGTAGAAGTTATTCTGAAAGGCTGAAAAGCACTCAACCTTTACTCCTAGGAATATAGATTGATTAGAGGTGATTTAATATATATTTTTAATATCTTTCATAGTGAGATTATGCTTGACAATATTTGTCTTAAAAGACGACACACAATGAGTATTACAAGATCTTATAGTCTCCAATTAAAAACAACCATATGTAAAACAACTAAGAGACACAGTTTTTTTACTCAAAGGGCCCCTCCAATATGGAACTCATTACCGTGTAGTGTTGTTGGGAGTAATACTACAGAACAATGTAAGAAAAGTTTAGATCAATACATGGGTGATAAAAATATATTTATTCCTTCTCTAGATTATAGAGGTAGCGAGTTCACTATGGGCTTCAGCCTACTGAACTTGCATACAACTATGAACCTATGAACATGAAAATGTGAAACCACCTTCAGAGCAAAGGCGGGCATGGTCATCAGGGATACCCTATCATTATGAAAGGTCAGGAATGGTTCCTGGCAAGAGAGGGCTTGCAGCTTGCCCACACCTCTGCCAGACCACATAGCCATAAGGAACACTGTTCTCAAGGTAACCCAGTAAGGAGACTTAGCTTCAAAAGAAGGCTTATGTAGGCCATCCAGTACCACATTAAGCTGCCAAGGAGCACGGAGCAAGCAAGTCCAAGGAGACGCAATCTGCACTGTCCTGAGCAAGCAAACTACGTCTGGATGTGACCCAGTGTCCCCCAACCTGGGAAGACATCCCCTCACTGCTGCTATAGCTGACACCTGGACCCTCAGAGAAGAGTAGGCTAAACCCTTATGAGCCACATCATTGAGAAAATCAAGAATTTGAGGGAGTTCTGCAACTGAAGGAGACAGGACCTTTGCAGTACACCACTTGCAAAACACATACCAATATCTCTGGTAAGTCTTGTCTGTAGAAACCTTCCTGGACTGCAAGAGATGGTCCACCACTCTCTGAGGGTATCCCTCCTTCAACAGTCTCGACCTTTCAATATCCAGGCCATCAGTAGACGTGCATGGGGGTTGTGTTGAAGCATCGGTCCCTGAATCAGCTAGTCCGGTATGATCGGCAGGTGCCATGGGGAATCTATCAACATTGCCCTGAGTAGTGAGTACCATGATCTACTTGGCCAGTCGGGTGCCACCAGTAGAATGGTCATCCTCACAGCTATGATCGTGAGAAGAACTTTTGTGATTATGGGAATAGGAGGAAAAACATATGCTCATTGAAAGGTCCATGGGCAGCCATTATGTCTACCTCTTCAGTGTGACTGTTGGGAAGGCGGAAGCAGAAACTGGACAGTTGACCATTGTGCCGAGGGGCCATCAGGTCCACCTAGAAAGGGCCCCATCTGTGAACCAGAGTCTGAAACACCTGAGGGTGGAGTTGCCATTCCACCTGGTTGAGGGTCACTCAGCTTAGCCAATCGGCCTAAGAATTCAGTTTCCTGGCTAGGTATGTGGCTGTTATCATCAGCAAGTGACTCTCTGCCATACGCAAGAGGCATAACACTTCCCAGAACATTGCACTGCTGTGCGTCCTACCTTGCTTGTTTATGTAAGCCATAGTGACCTGATTTTCTGTTCGGATCAGCACCGGTTGACCCATCAGCCTTGACATGAAAAACAGCAGGGCTCTGTGTACCGCTTGTATTTCCAGCACACTGATGGGAAGGAGGGACTCCCATGCAGACCATTTGCCCTGGGTAACATGCCACTCCATCATAGCTTCCCAACCCATGAGACTGGTATCCATCGTAATTGTCACCGTGGGGTTCAATGACAATGGCATGCCCTTGTATAGGTTGCTCCGTTCCAACCACCAAGTAAAGCTCCACAGGATCTGCTGACTGGGTTCGATCCTGTACTCGAAATCCTGGGATAACTGATCCCATACATCCCAGACGTACCTCCGAAGTGGCTGGATGTGCAGCTGAATCCATGGCACCATTGCTATAATGGAGGCAATCATATCCAGCAGTTGAAGGTACGAGCGAACCAGCCTGCGGGGCTATGACTGAATGCCCACGCTGGTATTAATCTTGGCTCCCAGATGGATGATTTCCTGTGCTGGGGTCACATGACTCTTGTTCCAGTTCACAATACAGCCATGTTGTTGCATACACTGGAGCACATCCTCAGTGTTGTTCTATTTATTTATTTATTGAAATGTTTCACCAGGAACGGCACACTGAGCAGAAGCCATTCTCCCGGTGCGACCTGGGGGGAGGGGGTACAGTGGAAGGATAACACGCAGGTTATCAATTAATTATACATTTAAGATGATTTACAGGATATGAGATAGCATTTTCTACAGGTTACAGATGCGATAACACTTTGGTTGCACATAGGTACAATGTACATAGTATACATGTCACAAGCACATATCAAATGGAATATGTGTCACTGAGACAGTTTAAAACAACAAGTAAACAGTGCAACTTAGGATGGGACAATGAGAGCATGAGACAAGTAAGTGCCATAGTTGGTCAAAATAAGCCAGCTTCCATAGCGTAAACTAGGTGCCGCTGGTCAGGCAGACGTGTGTGGGGGGATATGGGCCAGCTCTTGAGTTACCAAGCACAGGAGCAGTTTACCATAAGGAAACTTGCCAGCATGGAGGATAGGGAGTAGGAGGAGAAGAAGAGACAAATTTGTGGGGGGAGATCATTCCAGAGTTTAGGGAAGAGGTGAGAGAAGGCTGCATGGCCAACACTGGTCCTGCACCTAGGAAATAGTAGTTGATGAGAGTCACTGGACCTAAGGGCATGTGTGGGGGTGGAAGCTGGCAGTAGCACGGCAGAATGGTAAGATGGGAGAGTGCCAAGCCAGGATTTTGAGACAAACTTGGTACAGTGTAGTAGTCAGTGATTGATGAGGGATAGGAAAGCAAGGGAGCAGTAGAGATCACAGTGATGGGTGCAGGGGGGCATCGAGAGCAAAATGGCAGAACACATTGAAGAGAAGGTCCAGTTTGGCCAAGGTAAACTTGTGAGCTGCACTGTAGACTATATCGCAGTAGTCAAACGGTGGCAGGATCATCTTCTGCACAATCTCATGCTTCACGGTAAGGGGGAAGCTACAGCGGATTTTATAGAGGGCATCAAGCTTAGGGTGCAGTTTTTTCATGATTGCGTCAATGTGATCGGAGAAGGATAGGTGGCGGTCAAGTCATTCCCCTAAGTACCGGAAGGTAGTGGCATCATCCAGTGTTGTCCCATCCAGGGTGTGGAAGGAGGGGAGGGAGGGGAGCCTGGACAGCCATTGCCTTGAACCAAAGGTCATGGTGACAGTTTTTTTAGCATTGAGGGAGAGCTGGCAAGAGCTGAACCAGAGCTGAACTTTGTTAAAATCAGCCTGGAGGTTGGCAACTACCTCTTCTAGGGAAGAGCCACAGGCGAATAGGACAGTGATGTCTGCATACATATTTATAGATGTGGTGGAGCAGATTAGTGGCAGGTCATTTAGAAAGATGGAGAACAGAATGGGGCCGAGAACCGACCCTTGGGTGACTCTGGTTGTCATAGGGAGAGGGGAGGAAATAGTGTCCGCAGTTCTTACTGATTGTGTACTGCCAGTGAGGTATGCCTCAAACCAGCTGGTGGCAGAATCAGTGAGTCCAGCTTCCGAGAGGCTAGATAACAGTAAGGGGTGGGAGACTGTGTTGAATGCTTTAGCAAGGTCTACAAAGATGGCCAAGGTGGTCAGCCCCCTATCCATCCTGGTGAGGATGGAGCCAGTGAGCCTTAACAGGAAAGAAGCAGTGGAGTGTCCCTTTCTGAAGCCAGACTGAAATGGCATGAAGAATTTGGAGTCTGAGAGAAAGGAGGTAAGTTGGGCGAGCACAAGGTGTTCTTGTAGTTTTTCAAGAGCTGAGAGGAGAGAGATAGGACAGTAATTTGAGGCAGAGGTGGGGTCTCCCCCTTTGAGGGGAATGACGATGGCGTGTTTCCATGTCGGGGGGACAGCTGCAGTGGCGAAAGAGAGGTTTAGAAGGTTGGCAAGTGGGGTAGCTATGGCGGGGTGGAAAGGTATAGGAGTTTGGTGTCCAGTCCATCAGGAGATTTACCTTTCGAGGGGTTGAGAGACAACAGGGCATCAAGGGCTTCCATTAGCAAGATATCTTTGAAAGCGAAGGTGTGTGGCCTGTGTAGTATGTTAGTACAAGTGGTGGGCCTGTGTGGTGCAGGGGTAGGCAGGGAGGAGAGGAGAGTGGAGGCACATTGGGTGAAGTAGGCATAGAACTCAGTGGCAACAGCATGTGGATCTGAGAGGAGGGTGTCATTTACATTTAGTAGTGGAGTGGGATTTGCAGCTGGTGGAGAGAAGAGGGAGGAATGACCTTCCAGAATTTGGATGGACTGTTTAAGTTAGTCTGGAGGGTGGAGCTGAAGTAATCCACTTTAGCTAGGTGAGTTGCTCTGGTACACTTGTTGTGAAGCATGCGGTATGTGGAGAGATCTTGTGGGAGGTGTGAGGATTTATGTGCTCTCCATGCTTTGTCTCGGGCATCTTGACAAGCTATAAATTCTTGGGTGATCCATGGCAGGTGGTTTCCATGTACCCTTGTGCGACGCAGTGGGGCATGAGTGTCCCAGATGTTGAGGAACATGCTTTGGAAATGCAGGAGGGCTTCATCTATGGAACAGATTACGGTGGAGGAGACCCAGTTTGCTATGGCTAAGTCATCAAGAACGGGGGCAAGGTTAAGGGATTTGTAGGAGCATTGGATTAGAAATTTGGGGGGTGATTTGGGGCGGTGAATTTTCTGGACTAGGTATATGATATGGTGGTCAATCAGAGAGTCAGGGAGTAGGCCCACAGTCATGACATGATGAGGGTGGGTGGTAAGAGTCCAGTCTAGAAGTGAATGGTTACCAGATTTGAAGTTAAGGTGGGTAGGCTCGGTGATGGTTTGTGATAGGTTTAGTGCAGATATTTTGGTACAGGCTTTATTAAGGGATGGAGTTAGCCAATTGTGGTTGAGATCACCCATAATGTATAGTTCTTCTTTAGGGGTTAGGGAGGAGATTACCGTGAGGGGGTCAATGACAGATGTTGTTGGTGTGCCTGGCCGGCAGTATGTAATGTAAATGTAAATCAGGAGTGAGAAGGGAAGAGTCAGCTGTACCAGTAGTAGTTCATAGGTTTTAGGTTCAGCTTTGGCTAGGACTACTGAGAAGTGCAAGTTAGTGTTTAGATAGATGGCCACTGGGCTTGAGCCAGTGACCTGGCCCTTATGAGCCAATTTTCCAGGTAAGGAATGACATGTATCCCTTGCTGTCGAAGGGACACTGCAATCACTATCAGCATTTTTGTGAAAACTCTTGGGGCAAAAGCCAGGCCAAAGAGTAAGCAAGTATATTGGAAGTGACCCCCCCCCCTGTTGATTTGGAACCTTAGGTAGCGGTGGTGACCGGGGCAGATGGGAATGTGTAAAGATGTGTAAATAAGCATCCTTTAAGTCTATTGAGGTTAAGTAGTCCCCAAACTGGATCGCCATCAGGGTGGACTGAAGCGTTTCCATTTTGAATTTCCTGTAGACTACAAATTTGTTCAGGAACTTGAGGTCTAGAATTGGGCATAGCCGCCCGCCCCGTCTTTTTGGGACCATAAAGAATATTGAATACACCCCTGTGTTCCTCTCCTGGGGCAGTACTGCAATGGCGCTGCTCCTGAGGAGTCTGTGGCATTTCTGCTGGATCCCTGCCAGCCTTTGGGGCTCCTTGGGTGTCAGTGGATATCATCGGTCTGTGTGGAATTTTCTTTTGTGACAACTCTGTGGTGTAACTGTAAGACACCAGGTCCCATACCCACTTGTATTTTGTGATTTGGGCCCATTGATCATCGAACAGCTGCAGACATCCTCCCACAGGCGGGCTGTCCGCCGGGGCCCATCTAATCTTATTGGCACTTTCCTGCAGAGCCTCCACCAGTCTTGCTGCTGTGGAAGCCTCCGCATTGGCCGAGACTACCCCTGAACCTTGATTTGGCCTTGAATCGAGCCTTGAAGGTGCCACCCTTTTTTGGATTGTTCTGAACTGACTTTGCTTAGCAATTGTTGCCACTGAACTTGGGGCTAAATGGCTGACCTGATGGAAGGGTATAGGTTCTTATTGTCTGCTATTTGCTTCATTCTGGCCTTATCTCTTAGGAATGGGATCAATGTATTGCCGAATAGATGGTCCCACTTACATGGGAGCTTTATTAACGTCACCTTGGATTCGGTGTCCGCTTGCCAGAACTTGAGCCAGAGAGCCCGCCTGGCACGGTTGGTCAGGACCATGGCCATGGTGCCGAAATTCATGATGTCGGATGCCACATCTGTGATGTAACAGGTGGCCTGCACTGTGCAGTCTGCTTGTCCTGCCAGCGATGACTCCTCTGGGAGTTCATCTGTAATGGCCTCCACCCAGCACAATATGGCTCTGCTGGTATACCAAACTGCTGACAGGGCCATTCCCATAACCTCATGGATTTTCTTCACTGACTCCTCTGCTTTGTTATCCATTGGATCCTTGAGAGCTGCAGTGTTCTCCACTTGTATAACAGTTTGCCTAGTGAAGGCCAACACTGGTGTATCCACCTTTGGTGTCATATACCATGCGGTCTGGTGCACCTTGGGGAAGCGGGTATAATCCTCGGACGGAATTATTCTCTGGGATTCTTGAAGTCTCCTGTACTTCCATTTCTTTTTCCATCATGGCATCAAGGGCTGTGCATGTGGGGAATGCAAGCCCTGTTACCCTTGACTGTGATGACAGGAGGGGGCTGTCAAGGAGTGAGGTGTTTCTGACTCATCTGGGACCTGTTATTCTTCTTGGATCAGTTTCAGCAGTTTGCTATGTCCTCCTGTGGGCAGAGTCTGCCTGTCGTCCGTTCGGGTTCCTGATCAGCCTCTTCATCCGCCGAGATGTCCTCTGTCCCCTCCACCTGCCTGTGCCTTTTCTTTGGTGGCTGTGGGATCTGAGCTGACCCCTGATGCTTTGAGGCTGTGTCCTGCAGTTGCCCCTGTGTCTGCTATTGCATCTATTCTAGCCATTGAAAGAGGAGGTCTGATTGGGTGGCATTCAAAGTCAGTGGCGCTGTAGGGGGAACCACCTCTGTCCTGGCAGAGACCACATCCAAATTGGGACTATGCGGGGCACAGTTCTCTGACACTGTGCAGACTGCACACAAAGCTTCCTCCACATGAGTCTCCGGTAGAGTGGAGCCACATTCCAGGCAGGTGGGCATGGTAGTCATCAGATGTGAGTCGTTGGATCTAAAAGAGGGAGAGATAAAGAACTGAGTCAAGAACATGGCTCAGTTGCCTCCTTGTTTGTAAAAAACAACAGCGACAATGATAAGGTCACGTGACGCGCATGGAGTAGTAGCTGCAGCTTGCAGGGTCTCCCTCTCCGTACGAGTGAATTTGTATTTAATCAGAGGGTTTAACGTTCAGTTTGGAATTGCTCCGGTAGTTAAACAACTGGAGGTGGCATCAGAAGGTTTAATCGTGCTGTTCGCCGTTTCAACATGCAAGTATCAGATCAAGAACTTGAGGCCAAGCGGCCTCGCCGGAGCTCGTCGCCAGCCAATGCGCCTGAGGAATTACTCCTACCAAGATTTACGAGGATCTAACAACAATCAAAGATGCCTTATTTAAGTTAATTGATGATGTAGCCAATTCAAGCCGGCGCTAACTCAGCTAGCCCGTCGGTAGCCAGGACGCTGAAACTAGGATCTCATCAATAGAGCAAGCCTTGAGAAAACTGGGCCTACAATCAGAGAGTGTAAGCGGGGCCTGGGAAAGCTGGAAGATCGCCTCGATGATTTAGAGGGAAGGAGTAGGCGCAATAATTTGGTTCTACTAGGCCTCCCCGAGGGAGAAGAGGGGCCCAATACAATCTCTTTCTTGCAGAAGCTTCTGAAAAAATCAGCTGGTCCCTCTCCTAACGGTCCCGATTACATCATCGAAAGGGGCCACTGTGCATTGAGAGCCAAACCTTCGCCCTCTGAACCACCGAGACCCATCATCTTCAAATTATTAAACTATTTGGATCGTGAACATATTTTAAGAGAGATTAGGAAGCTGGCTGCCTTTCAATGGGAGGGCAAGAAGCTGCGTCTGGTCCCAGATTTAACATGGAAAATGCGGCAGGCTCGGGCTAATTTTCGACCTATTACTTCTAAGCTATGGGCGGCGGGGATCCGCCATTGCATGCTATACCCGGCGAAACTAGAGGTCTCATCTAAGGATGGAGTCAAGCGTTATGATTCGGCTGAAGAAGCTTTAACCTCTCTAGAGACTTTGTTTCCAGAACTTTTTGCCAAAAAATGATCATTCTGATACCTGTTTTCTCTGATGTCAAATTAGGCTGCCAAATGGGGTAACGATTTGGGAGTTTTGATATATTATTTGAACCTTCTGTTGTGGGTTACTAAGATTAGAGAGGCCAAGTTTAAAAATAAATGTTTTTCCCTTTTCCTATGGGCATTGGACTTAAAGGAGGACTTTTAACTGATGGTTTCTATTTTATTTTGGCCTCTGTGTTCATTCGGCCTAGCCTCACGAGTGTTGGGAGGTGTAGTACATGATTTTGACCGCAAGAGGGAGCTATTAGCTTACTAATATTAAGCTATAATTATGCATTACCAATATGTTATTTTCTTGAAGCCCCAAACAGCATTAGCTTACTAAGTTTGTGAATGTGATATAGTTGAATGTTATAAGGGGCGAAAATGCTGAAGAAGTCACTTAAGGGGGGTTATAGTTTTTGTGTTGTTCAAAGTTAGTGTGTAGCTACAGTTTGTTGTTCTACAAATTATATATATTTATATACACAATTCTGGTTCTACTCTAACAAGAAGTGCTTCGGTATAGTGGCTGCTTTCTAGCCCGTTTCCTATTAGAAAATAAATATTTCCCTCCTTTTCTTTTCCTATGTTTTCAGTTAAGTTACCTCCTTTTAGCCACATACATGTCATTTTTTACTTTATATAAAGCCCTCCCCTTTCCTCTTATTAGTATCAGTGGACACAGGATCGTATTAATAACTACAAAGACTATGTCTTATTTGATAAGGAGGGGGGGACCCCGCCTCTATAGCGCACCATGAACCAATGGTTGTGGAGTGGGCTACGGGCCTGGGGAGCTAGTTTTAGGGTATCTTTTGGAGGGTGTGTGAGTTTTCCTTTTTTAGATGAGGGGTTTTCTAGGATTTATTTTATTAATTTTGGAAGGGTTTTAGTTAGTAGGGGGACAGCTATCCTTGCTTCCCTTAGGAGAATAGTACTTATTTATGGCTAATGGACTGAATATTCTCTCGTGGAATATTAAAGGGGGGAAGGACAATTGTAAAAAATTTGTTATATTAAATCACTTGGCTCATTATAATCCTGCAGTAGTGTTTTTACAAGAAACTCATGTTCTCCTGGATCGTTTATCCACTTCAAGAAAAGTGGGTTGGTCAGGTTTTAGAGCCGGCTTCTCCTCGAGTAGCGGGGTAGCCATATTGATTCGTAAGGGTTCCGTTTATCCATTCGGAAATAATTTCTGACCAGTGGCAGGTATATATTTGTTTTGGTAGACTTAATGGGTCGTATTTAGTGATAGGATCAGTGTATGGACCTAATCAAGAGTCACCATCCTTTTTTGTCCAGTTGGCACTGATATTGGCCTCCTTCAAAGAAATCCCAATATTATTGGGGGGAGACTGGAATTTGGTTCAGTCCAATAAGCTGGATCGCTCCTGGAATAGAGGGATGCAGCATTCTTCAGCCCAAAGTGCCTTAGTGGAGTTTACCTCTTCCTTAGGTCTAGTAGATCCATGGAGGATATTTAACCCATCTTCTAGAGATTATACCTTTTTTTCTCCGGTCCACAGATCATATTCAAGAATTGATTATTTTCTGATAAGCCAACATTGCTTAACCGGTATTTTGGAGACAGAGGTTTTACCCAGAGTTATCGCTGATCACTCCCCGATAAAAATGTGTTGGTCACCGTTATTTAATCCCTCGAGATCATATTCTTGGTCATTAAATAACAATTTATTAAAAGATCCCTGTACTTTGACTCGCTTTAAGGAATTCGTGATTATTTCCATTGAAGCTAATTGGGGTTCCATCGGGCTGTGGATCAAACTTGGACGGCGCTCAAAGCAGTATGGAGGGGGGAGTTAATACGATTAGCGTCTAAGCGTAAGGCCAAAGAAACAGCACACCTGGATAGTTGTCTGGGGAAAATTAGGGTGCTGGAGGCCATCCGTGAGAACTTAAGGTCAGAGAGCCAGGAACAAGAGCTAATGGCTCTGAGAACGTGATACGCTAACATTCTGCGGGAGAGAGTGATGTCCTCAGCCTCTAGAACTAAGGCTCTATACTTAGGTCAAGGTAGTAAGGCTGGGAAATTGCTGGCTTGGCAATTAAAGCAGAAAGCCTCTGCTAAGTGGGTTGCAGCTCTGAGGCACCCGGTTTCCAATAACCTGATTACGGCCCCGGAAGGCATATTAGGGGTCTTTGTTGATTTTTACAAAAACCTTTATTCAAGTCAGTTGTTTTCTTTGCAAAGCAGGAGTAATATGGATGAGTTCCTAGCAAATATCTCTCTCCCTCAGTTATCAGATGTCTCTGGTCAGATTGTAACTGCCCCTATCTCTGACAAAGAAATAGGGTAAGCTATTGACTCGCTTAAATTGGACAAAGCACCAGGTCCAGACGAATTTACACCCCTTTTTTTTAAATCGCTTAAACAATGCATCGTACCATTGTTGAGTCAACTCTATTCCTTCTGGGCTAATCAAGGGATCAATGATAAAACCTTATTTGAAGCCAGGATTATTCTCTTACCCAAACCGGGTAAATCTCCAGAATTAGTGAGTAACTTCAGGCCAATATCCTTGTTGAACCTTGACGTTAAAATTTTCGCCAAGATTTTGGCTTGTAGACTTAAAAGGGTATGGCTTGATTTGTTAAGCTCGGAACAAGCTGGCTTGGAGGGCCGTTCTTCGGCTGACCACTTCAGGAAGCTGTTTTATTTAATTTCTGCATCTGTGAGTCCAGGTATGGAAGCATCCCTGGTCTCACTAGACGCAGAAAAGGCTTTTGATCGTGAATGGTCATTTATGTTCGCTACCCTAGCCAAATTTGGTATTCCGGAAAGATATATACGCCTGGTTCGAATTCTGTACACCTGTCCATCTGCCAGAATTCAGTGCAACAATTTAATCTCGGAAGCCTTTCCTTTAAGGAGAGGAACCCGCCAAGGTTGTCCCTTATCTCCCTATTTATTTAATCTGTATATTGAACCCTTAATAAGAGCTATTAAGTCAGACCAACTAGTTCAAGGGATTAATATTGGTGATTTAGAATTTAAACTGTCGGCTTTTGCAGACGATCTATTATTGCATGTCCAAAATACAGTTACTTCACTTCCTCAAGTATTAAAACTCATTGCCAACTTTAGTGAATTCTCTGGATATAAACTAAACTTATCTAAAACTATGGTGTACCACTTTCTACATACCTTTCAAGGGGTTGGTGTCTTTCTTTGGGGTTGCAGTGGCAATCAGAGTCTCTATTGTATCTGGGCATCCGTGTTTCTAGGAGCTTAGAGGATTTGGTCAGTTTAAACTTTAACCGTTACTCCAATCTATAAAGATGACCTGGATAGGTGGTGAAACTCCTTTAACCTTTTAGGGAGAGTCAATACAGTTAAAATGGTGATCCTACCTAAACTTTTTGCCCTCTTTGAACTTAAATATTTACCTCCCAAATCTTTTTTAAACCTTTTATAAGTTATGTTCTGACTTTTGTGGGGGAGGCCCTCCACGAGAGGCCTATAGTAAATTATGTCGTCCACATAAGAGAAGTGGCCTCCAGTTACCTGATTTCTACTGTATTATTTAGCGATCCACACAGCTAGAGCTGCTCTATGGGCTTGTGACCTGGGGTATCCTTGCCTGGTCTTACTTTTGACCGAGCCTTTTCAAGAAGCTTAATCTAGATTTGGAGTCCTTTTATATATTTCATGGGCTAAGGTCTCCAAAATAGCCAGAGATACCCCACTAGGGTGGACGTAGGGCCATGCACCAACTCTGTGCGAGTTAAAATTACCTCAATTCTGGACTTATCTCAACCCTACTGAGAAATCCCAACTTTTTAATTGGCGAACAACCCATCGTAAGATTTTTCCAACCTCCTCTCCCAAGATTTGAATTACGAATCTTTTCTCAGGTAATTCGATGTTGATTATACGTCACTGCTTTTAAAATTTGGGTCAGGCCTCAATTTTCACTCTGAATGTTTCAAATCCAAAGCAGTGTTAAGGCCTCTCTAAATATGAGCCAGTGCTCTGACAGGGCAGGAATTTTCTTTAATGAGCTGCGAGGCTTAGTTTATCTGGCAAGAGGATTTCTAAAATCTATAAATATATTCTAGAAAGGAGTGACGCTACCTCCTCCCTACTTACTTATACTGGGTAGTTTATTTGGCTCTGGACTGGTCGGATATGGTATGGAGAAAATCTGGTCAGATACCTATCTGTATGTCAAACAAGACAGGTTAAGAGATATCCAATTCAAGTTATTACATAATTTGTATCTGTCCCCAACAAGATTGCACCAGTATGTGGCCTGGGTTCTCCGTTTGCAGGAATGTAATGACCCATTGGAACTTCTAATTCACAAAATTTGGTTTTGTCCTAAAATTAATAGTTTTTGGAGTTCAGTCAAACTCTGGATTGGTCCGTATACTGACCTCTCGGCCTTCTTTAATTTGGAAACCTGTATATTTGGGATGTATGCTTCGTCCCAAGTAAAGTCAGAAATATCAATTGGCCTTGATTGCCTCAGTCACTAAGTTGTTAATTCTGCGCCATTGGCGAGATGACTGGACCCCTTCATACAGGGAATGGTGGGAAGAATTTCTGAATGCACTTTATGTGGAAAGATTAGTCTTTATGCTGGGTAAGGCATCGACTAAGTTTCTTGGATGCTGGGGTGGACTTATTCAAAGCCTCAAAGATAAGTTCGGGTTCTAAGGGAGGGTACCTGTTATGCCCCTTCTTTTCCTTTTCTTTTTTCTCTGTCCCTCTCTGTTTCTGGGCTCCTTATTTCTTTTCTTTACTTTCTTTCTTGGAGGTATTGCTTTTTTGTTGGTTCTTTAACTGTCCCCTTCTTTTTACATCCCTTGTCTTTCTCGCTTTCCGCTTTCCATTTCCATCTTTTATTATTGTCTGTTGGCCCCTGGGTTTTGTTACCACCATTCGAGTACCTGGGGTAATCTGTCTCTTATCCTTTGCCTTTTCTTGAGCCTTTCATCTTTCTCACCCTTTAAATATAGATCGCAATTATATGTATCAATTCATATTGTTTTAGTCTCCGTTATGGAATAGTAGTTCAGTGCTAGGATAGCTGTGGGGGGAGTAGGGAAGGGGGAGGGAAAGGGAAGAATTTTTGTTTAGTTCATGGGTTTTGGTTTTGTTTGTAAGATTATATATTGTCTGTAACCTAACTCTATGTGATGTACGTGTTGTATATGATACCTGTTTTCAATAAAAGATAGTTAATTGCAAAAAAAAAAAAACCAACAGCGACAATATCTGCTTAGGGGCTGGGGGAACAAGGGACCTACGGTGAACTGCCCCTTTAAGACCCTATGATCACATCATATATATCTGCCTGGCTTCAGCCAGGTGCCATTTTGGTAGTTCTCGCATCGCCCCTGTGGTGCCTTCTAAAATGGTGGCCTCCATATTAACCACTGTAAATTGGTAGCTGGTCCTGTGAGACTTAATCATCCCATGACCTCATCTTATGGGAGTTTCCCCTCCTGTGGAATTCAGACTCTGTTGGTGAGGTTAAAACCCCATCGGATGTCTAGGAGGCCCATGTACAGTCTCCCCCTGCACCACTGTCACTCCCTGCCTCCCAGGGAAGCAACCTAATAGTATGTCTGGTCGCTCCCGGTCACTCTTGCCTCCCACCTATGTCTCGCATGGGCCGCCATGTTTTTCAGCAGCCACATGAATTTGGGTGGTAATCTCATGAGGTCTGCCATCTTGCCAGTGGTTGGGAGACAAGAAGACAGCATGGAGGTCAGAGGAATGTGCGGGGGAGGTGGAGGAGCTGTCGAATGGTGCAAACTGTCCTTGAATTAACGTGCTGTGCCGGGAGACATGTGGGCCCTGGACTAACCCCAGAGAACCTGAGGAACACACTGGAGTCTTGGAGGGCTGCATGCCTGATGAGGCTGGGGCAGCAGAAGACCCACAGGTGAGCCAAGTGCCAGGAATAAAATGCAGGCGAGAGTGGTGGGAGGGGGGGCTTGGACCTCACTCTTGCTGCTCCAAGGGGAAACAGTGCCTGTTGGGGAAGAGAACCCCTTCTGCAGGGGGCACCAGTCCTGTAACAGTGCAGCTTTTTTCAGTAAGGAAGTTGGGGGGTCCCGAGCTGCTGCTGCTTGCTGAACTTCCCGTCATTGCTGCATGCACCTTTGGAGTGGGTGCTACTTGAGGGACCACTCCCTTGTGCAGCAAGGTTGGGTACACTACAAGAGGGTCCCCAGCTGGAGCAGGGGTGGCAGCCAGATGCTTCCTGGGGATCTGACTCCACCTGCGTCCTGCTCCTGCAGTGGTGAGCAGCTTGAAACATTTATTCTCATTCATATCATAGTTAATGCAGGCATGTTATTAGTAGGAAAGACCCTAAGCTCCTGTGCATGTTCTTCCTGTTGATGAGACTACCTAGAAAGTGGAAGGAGTAAGAGAAAAGAGGGAATAAGTTTACCTAAGGTGGAACGATTTAGATCTTGACTGACCTCCAGGAGATGCACAAAGTAAACTGGTCTCTCTGGCTGGAGCTGGGGGGATTGACCTCTAGCAGACCAAAGATTTACGATCATGCATTGGCCAATGAGATGGTGAAGGATTACCCATTTGTGAGGATTTATGAGCACTGGATAGGTTGCAGGGGATAACTTCAGTTGCTATACCCTGAACCACCTCTCCAGTCTCTCCAAACAACATTGTTCAACACTGAGATGGCTACAGGTTTCAAGAGAGGGTGGGAGAGACACAAGGGTGTGGCAAGAATAACAGAAGGGTAGAAGGGCTCAGTGGGAGTCAGTCGACTGACAAAGCAGAGCTACAAGTTGGGTGCACTGTGTAGGATCAACCAGTGTTAGACTGGTGGGGACTAAAGTAGTAGACTCAATGGACGAAGAGTCTTTTTCTGCCAGAAAAATTCTGTTTCAGGTTAGATAATTTTGCCACCTTATAGTGCAAGGTGTGATGTGCAGAATATCCTGCACCTGGAAGCTTACATGTCTAATTTTATTCCCCTTTATCCTCAGCAGCATTGTAACATCACAAGTGACCAGTCTGGCAGAATAGGAGTGGCTCCTCTTTATCAGTCATGATATCATAATCAGTGAGGTCACAGTACTGGTGAGGTATGAGAGGTAATATAACTAGGGGCCCAATTCCAAGACGGGCTATGCCAGCGTAAGGTGGGATAAGCCAATCCCCATGGTGTATCCCGTGACTTAAGCCATTGCTATTCCAGGAGGGCACCTACACCATTGCATCTGCGGGCTGCAACAATCGCAAGATACAACCACACATATGCCGCAGCCCGCAATGCCTGGTGCAACTGCGTGTTGCGACAGCAACTTAGCCCAATTCCAGAAGGCCTGCTGTCGCAACCTACAATTGTGATAACAGGACACACAGTGGCATAGCTGACTTCCGACAGCTCAGAGCTTTCATAACTGGCATCCAGTGGCTGGTGCCATCAGATGTAGCCTTGCAGCACTGTGGCAATGGCGCCATGCTGTCCCCCAGGCCCCCACTAGCACCCCCACCCCCAAACCCTCAACCATGAGAGACCCCGGGGTTCCATGTCTGTAGCACCCTCCCGGATGCCTGTGCCATCTGTCCTTGCCCCCCATGCCCCCTGATGTGTTCTGTGGTGGTCCGGGGCAGGGGGGGGATCTGGGGGGGCGCCTGATGCTCACTGTGAGATGCAACCTGCAGCACTGATATGCCATGCGTGGGCTACCGCCACATGCATGGCGTATCTCGTGAGTCACGATTGCCGGGACCCTGCCACTTCTGGAATGCGGCGTAGGGTCCATGGCGTAGGGACAACTGGCGTAACTCACAACTGTGTGCAAGTTACGATGGCCATCTTGAAATCGGGCCCCAGATGTGTCAGACTCCAGACAGAATTTTGTTCCACACATCATAGCTAGTCCTGCTATGCAGATTATCTTCTAAATAGCAAAAGGGAAAAGAAAACCAGCATTTCAGATACAACAAGCATTTGTCAATGCCGAATGTTTGCTTGCTGGCATTGGCAGTGGTAGTGTAGAAGTTACAGAGCTGCGTAATAGGAATGGCAGTGAAGTATTGAACTGAAGCCAACCCCACCACCACCCTGCAGAGAGTGACAGGCATTGGGGTGTGCCTTTGGGTCATCAGGGATAATGGCCACGCCATTTCACCACACCCCACCCTGCAGACACTGACAAGTGTCACGGTGTTCCTTGGGGTCTTTGGCCCTTATGCACACCCCATTCCGTTAGGAAATACGGTTAGATGGGTGCGATATAGGAGAATGGGGTGAACTTTGGGGCTGAAGAGTCCAAGGCATACCTCAATGTCTCTCACTGGCTGCAGGGTGTGGAATGGTATGAGCATTACAGGCAAGAATCCCAAGTCACACCCCTGATGCCTGTCATTCTCTACAGAGTTGGGCGTTATGGTTTTAAACCCTAATACCTCAGGCATTTCGTTGGTATTTTCACTCCAAATTTTCAACATGGTTTTTTTGTGACCCCACCTCACGAGCAGTGGCAATATCAGTTTGTTAGCCGAAAGCTGCTTATGCACAGCGACTACGGCATTTAGCACCACAGGTGCAAAAACATTCCGAACAGGATGTAAAAAATGACAGCTGTACTGTTCATGGGGAGGTGTAAAAAATGGCAATGTTGCAAATCAGCAGTAAAAATATTAAAAAAACTGGTGAAGTCACAAGTGTACATAGAAACTGTGCAACGCACACCCGTAATATAATTAGGTTGGGGATTTTTTACAGCAGATTGTCAACTCAGGCATTTTGGTGCCTCCGATCATGAACAGTGTCACTGTGATTTTCTTTATCTGTCCCAAACAATGATTTCCCACAGCGACCACGCATCTCTGCACTGAAAGTGTGAAAACGCACTTCAGAGATGTTGTGAAAAATGACAGCTGTACTGTTCATAAGGAAGTGTGGAAAAATGCCACTGGTGAAAATCTGGACTGAAAATATTACAAATTCGTGAACTTACGAGGGTGCGTGGAAACTGCGCAATGCTCACTCGTAACACAGTCATTTTGTGGACTTTTGTCACCAAATTTTCAACATAGCCATTTTAAGACCTCTGCTCATGAACAATGTAACCGTGATTTTCGTAATCTGTCCCAAACATTGCTTTCGCACACTAACAGCACCATTGTGCGCTACATGTGCGAAAACACATTTTGGGTGACATATGAAAAATGGCAGCTGTACTGTTCAGAAGGAAGTGTAATAAAATGGCAGTGTTGAAAATCTGCAGTGAAAATATTAAATTTACGAACTTACGAGCGTGCGTAGGAACTGCGCAACGCACGCACGTAAAACAGTCATTTTAAGCAATTTTTTCACCAAATTTTCAACATAGCCATTTTAAGACCTCTGCTCATGAACAGTGTCACTGTGATTTTCTTAATTTGTCCTGTATATTGATTTCGCACACCGACTGCGCCACTTGAGCGCTACATGGGCGGAAACACATTTTGGGTGAGATTTGAATAATGGCAGTTGTACTACTCATAAGAAGGTGTGGTAAAATGGCAATGTTGAAAATCTGGAGTGAAAATATTGAAAATTTGTGAACTTACGAGCGTGTGTAGGAACTGCGCAACGCGTGCTTGTAAAACAGTCATTTTTAGGAATTTTTTCACCAAATTTTCAGCATAGCTGTTTTAAGACCTCTGCTCATGAACAGTGTCACTGTGATTTTCTTAATTTGTTCCATACATTGATTTCGCACACCGACTACGCCATTGTGCTCTACATGGGCGGAAACACATTTTAGGTGAGATGTGAAAATGACAGCTCTACTACTCATAAGAAGGTGTGGTAAAATGGCAATGTTGAAAATCTGGAGTGAAAATATTGAAAATTCGTGAACTTACGAGCGTGCGTAGGAACTGCGCAACGCGTGCTCGTAAAACAGTCATTTTTTGGATTTTTTCCACCAAATTTTCAAAATAGGCTTCTTGAGAGCCCACCTTATGAACACTGGCAGTGTCATTTGGTTAATCGGTCCCGAAAGGTGATTTCATGCAGTGACTGTGAAATCACCCTTCAGGCCCGAATAACACCATGACAGTGACAGCATTCATGAGAAGGGGTCCCAAAAACCCCAAGTTGAAAATTTGGTGCAAAAATTCCAAAAAATGCCTGAGATATGCATAAAGTTGAAAAAACCCTATCTATCCCATTATACAGCTTACCGGCATTTCCTCAGTTCGCGGTCGGCTTTGAAGAGTGCAGACGTGTTCCCGGTCCACCGAAGATCGTCACGCCGGACTCTGGAGGTAAGTATGGGGTGAGGGGGGTGTGGGGAGGCAGGGTGCGCAGTGGGTGGCCGGGGTTGTGGGGGCAGGAGACCTGTGGGACCGTTTTTCTTTACACTTTTTATTACGATGACGTTGGACGCTTGCTATGCTGGGGTGGGCTCCAGCATGGCACAAGGATGGCTGGGGCGTGGAGCCGATGGGGATTGGGCAACCTGCCAGCCATAGTATCTATTGCCACACTGGGGTGGGCTCCCAGCGTGGCACTCTGTACTCTGGGGGTGAGGACAGTGGAGCCGATGAGAGTTGGGCACTCCCGTCGGCTATACCATCAGTTACCGCACTGGGGTGGGCACCCAGCATGGCATGTGGAAGGCTTTGGGAGAGTACAGCCGACGGGGATTGGGCACCCCTGCCGGCTATACAGTGTAAAAGGCAGGGGGCAGCACGCAGTATGCGCAAGTGTGTTTGTGTGTGTAGTGTAGGGGAGCTGCGATGAGCAGGCGATATCTGATCGCTGCTCACCGGAAGCATAGCCCCCTTCAACTATACGCCACTGCATTTTGGAGCTGTCATAGACAGCTCCAGCATGCATTGGAGGACTGGGGCCGCGCCTGCCAACACACTGACTGAATTGGAAGAGGGGGTGACACACCTCCAAAAACTTGGATGATGGCACTATGTTTCTTGCACATGCGTGCAAGCAAACATAAAAAGTTACAGCTGACTACTTTTAAAAGTTAATATTAATTTTGGGTGGTGTACTGCACTTTAAGATAGAATGTTAAGCTCCCTGAATAGGCTTAGTGAGATCAAAGTAGCTCCTTATTGTTTACCTATCTGAAACCCACTACTTTTTGTAAATGTATTAAACTACTGTATGCTGTGTGACTACCAGTTGTCCTCAAGTAGATCTTTGCTTTTGATACAGTAACTGATTATGTTCCTTCCTGTCCTTCCACATTCATCTGGCACCTACAGTACACTGCAGAACCTACCAGCCATCTCAGGGTTTGGTTCATCACATACATTAGCTCACCAAAACCCTAAGATTTTTTTTTTTTATTATTTTTTTCTTTTATTCTTTGGTAACCAGGTAAGGCCCACTAGGTACAAGTGCCTGTTTTCAGGGGCAATCCAGGAGCGCTGGGGTGGTTAAGTGACTTGCTCAAAGTCACACAATTTGCAAGTGGAGGTTGGGGGAATCAAACCCAGGTCTACTGGATTTATCAAGCTCATTCACAGCTCGTTACTCTAACCTCTAGACTACACTGCCAACCAGAGATGAAGTATTTTCTCTCACTGTGTGTTTTGACCCATAATTTATTGTATCATAGTGGCACAGTAGCACCACTATAGTTAGGACTGAACAGGTATTTCTGTGTTAAATAATAATTTCTGCCCTTTACAATTTGGCCAGTCGCTGCTGACTGCTGGGGAGCAACTTTACTCAGAGGAAGATGAGCTTAATGGGGCAGTGATTCATTCATCAGCTTGGGTGGGCAGAGACACTGTAATAAACAAGGGGTGGACCAATGTACTTTTCCAGGTTTCAACCCTTCCTCCTCACCCAGCAACTTGCCTATGAGCTCCTGCAATGCTATCCTTTGTGTGGGGGGCCGTCCAAAGCTGTATTGTCACCCACAACATCAACGTCATGCTCCTGACCACATTAGCCCGAGTGGGAGAGTTGGGACAAAGACTCAGCCCGAGTCTCCCATATAGCAGTGCAGTGCACCACCAGCTGGTACCACTAGGCTGGGTGGGGTTTCCAGGTTCAAAGAACCATCAGATTAAACTAGTCAATTTGTTGCTCCCCCACCAAATAATATCATAGTGAATAAATGGCATTTGATACACAGATGTATGCTACTACATTCTGATGCAAACACTCAAAGCACAATATGCCCAGCACACACAGGACTACATGCAGAGATACAGAGAACACCATATAACATACACATGCATGCACACAGCACTTCATAAAGATGGACACCCATGAGTACTATATACATGGAAGAATGCACACACACTCTAGCCCCACATACAGAAGCACACATTTTAGAACATATTTACACATGCACTACAAAGACAGAAACTCACATATAGCACTATATACAAAAATGCAGAACTGCACAGATCCACATACACACTGCTAGATAGACAGATGCATACACACAGATTCACATGAGCTCTACATACAGATGTGCGTGTGCGCGCATGCACACACACACACACACACACACAGTACAACAATCACACACACACAGCTACACACAGGAACACAACATTCACACAGCACTACATATGCACATAGTACTACAGATACAGTAGATATGCACACTGTACTAAAAACACAGCACTTCTTGAACACACACACACAGCATTACGTGGAGTACACTTATGTATGGGGCTAATGCCAGCTGCTGTCCCTTTAAGTGCTCTCAGAACAATGTAGCTAATTTTATGCTAATTACTGCCTTAGCAGGGTCTAGAAACACCTTTAGTTTCTGCCAGTCTTGTCAGTGTGGGGCTAGACCTCAGGAGAAGAACATCCTGTTGTACAGAATAAATATCTTTATTCACTTATTTTCTACATCCGTCAGTTTGTTTGTGCAGTCCAGCAAGGTGTCAACCACAGCAGCAACAGATGGGCCTGGCAGAACATAAGGAAGGTAAGGGTCTTTAGTGGCTGACCAACACCAAAACGTCACAATTACATACAAGATATACACAGACAGGGGTATAACCAGACAACAAAAAATAACTGGTAGTAAATAAGATGGGCATTGAGGACCCGTTTAACAAGATTAAAAGGTGCAGTTGCAGGAGCAGAAGAAAGTAACAAAGAAGGGCCCTGAGTAAGAAGGATGAGGCTGAGTGGATAGAGAGGGGGGGAAAGGAGAGGACCAGAGCTTTGGAAAATGATACAAGAAGGCAGCTTGGACTTCCGGTTCCGCCATGGACAGCTAGGCAGCATCACCACTAGGTTCCCTCCCTCACTAGGATAAAAAAAAAACTCATTGAGAGCCATCAGACCAAAATAAAAAAAAATGTCTAAAGAGGCACGAAAGAAGGAAAGAGGAGGCATTCAGAGGGGTAAATCAACACCAAAACCCCAGGATGCAGATCGCTCTATTTATGAGCATGGGCCTCAGAGCCATAGCCATTCGCCCAGCAGTGCCCGAGGCTTTGATTATGACATGGAGGGGAAGCACGACAGGTTCTCTTGGTCACGCTATGAAACGATCCTACGGGAAATCCACAGCTCTGGAATGGAAACAAAAAAAGATCTGCAAGGTCTCTCGCAGCAGATCTCAAAAATAGATAACAGACTTGAGGAAGCTGAGCTGAAAATCTCTACTATGGAGGATGCTACGACTTACCTCAACCAGGCTGTCGGGGCTCTGATGCAGCAGTCGATCGCCCTACAAGCCTAAACTATCAACCTAGAGATCAGATCATGTTGCAATAACCTATGGCTCTATGGGTTAGCTGAGGGTGCTGAGACAGACCCAATGATGGCTTTTCTTGAAAACCTATTCCAAGATGTCTTGGAGCTTTACCCAAAATACGAGTTAAAAATCAAATGTGCCCATGGTTCACTGGTGCAGAAACCCCGGGACCTGAAGGCATGGTCACGTTTGATAGTATTCATGGTCTCCAACTATCAAACTAAAGAGGATCTTCTATGCAGAGCATGGTTGAAAAAAGATATCACGTACCTGACCTCCAAACTTTCAGTGGATCATGAAATCCAGCAGGCCTGCCAGCAATACACCCCGATCCTTCGCATGCTAAAGGATAAAGGAGTCCGGTTCCAGACACCTTTCCCGGCCAAACTGTGGGTATTCTGGCCTGAAGGCACGCAGCTCTACTTGACCCCACATAAAGCGGTAGAAGCACCGAAACAGAGAGGGATTCATCTGCCAGTTGAAGAAATGGAACGCTTCTCCAAATGACAGGCCAATCCACCAGACTGGTTCCAGGTAACAACGCACCGATGAGGAACGTCTCAGTTGAGGATCCTTTGAGAAGACTGAGAGAAGCTTAAGAGCATGGTGCGGAGCAACACAGGATGACTGACTAGAGCGGGACTCACAACAGAAGGCTAATTGAGGTTTCAATTGAAGATGTCGGCAATCTTCTTGGACTTGGTTTTTCTTCTCTGCTCCTCTTTGAGTGCTTTCGTTGAGGGACACCCGAGTGGCTATTCCATCCCCAGAGACTGGGGGCCCAGATAACTCGAGGCCTTGCCTGAAACAGACCATCCCATATCAAAGATTGGATAAGTACCATTTAGCACTAGCATGAACATAAACATAACTTGAAGTATAATCTCTAAAAATTAAATGTGAAGTATGATGATGGTAGAATGAGGGAAAAATTAAGCGTTGCATGAACAACGGGCTATGTGTTTTTGTGGAAGGGGGGATTGCTTGTTCTTCTCTTCTACATTAACATAGAAGAAGTTAAAGGAAGTTGTTCAATGAGAGAAATGGATTGGGTGAAGGATGCTTTGAGACTTCGTTTTATCGTGTCAAGGCCCATGGCTCACATACTCTATGCTGTATTAACCTCCCCAGTGATTGGAAAAATGATTCTGGCCAAAATAAGGGGGATGAGTGTATAATACCAATAAGGGAAGGGAAGGGGAAAAGACTCTTACATCTCTGAAAGCCCTATGCTGGTGAAAAATCTGTCTCCCTTGGCTTTTTGTTAGTCTGTAGTATGAGTACTGGTTATGGGGATTAGAGACAGACACAAAAACCAAATTAAACTAGTGCCTCTCAGGTTCATTACCTAAAGATGAGGTGATATATGACCTATGAATCTCCCCAGATACTCTTAGTAATCTCCTACTGGATCCTAGATATTTAAACAAAGGGGATAGAAGTGCAAGACCTATGCGAGGGGGGAGGGAAGGGATTACCCTATTTCTAAAAGATTATTGGATCTACTCGGCAGTCCATAAGTAACAACAGATACAAGGCTCCTCTTAGTGAGGGTCTTTTTGAGAAGAGTCCCTGCAGATATGGGGCCACTACTGCTCGTAGCTGCCCTCCCCACCACCATATGTGGGCAGACATAGGGACCCACTGTGCTGGGATCCCCAACCTTGGAAGTAACAAAAGTTTATAAAGTTTAACGTATTTAGTTCCTTGAATTTCTATCTGTATTCTTAGATTAATTTGTTAGTTACACTAGTTCTCAATGTTGTTTACCAAGTTTAAACTGTTAATGCACAGACTGCTAATGAATAAGAATGTATGCAACTATCTTCAAGTATACTACCTTTTAACTGTATTAGAGAGTAGGGAAACACCAGATGATGAGGAACAAAGGAGAGTTATGATATCTCCAAATGGATAAACCAACTGTAATATGCTCATTTAATGTAAATGGGCTCATGAATCCCATCAGCAAGGTATTAGCCTCACTAAAGAGAGAGCAGCCCTGGATTTTATTATGCTGCAGGAAACACATCTCTCCCCTCAAGAACACATTAAATTGGGGAAACTGGGTTTTAATTACACAGTAAGTGCATCCTTTCAGAGGGGTAGATGTCCTGGGGTCTCCATTCTGATGCCCACTAAGACTATATTTGATCCTATGGATAAACTGGAGGACAAGGAGGGGAGATATGTGTTTCTTAAAGGACGTTTCCAGGGAAGGGTGTTGACCCTGGCATCGATATATATACCCCCTGGTTCAAACTATATGACTTATAGAGCAATTTTACTTAAACTACAGGAATGGGCAGAGGGCCAGGTTATTATCGGGAGGGGGGATTTTAACACATTGTTGAACCCACACCTAGATAGTACATCTCAGAGTGACCTACAGGATAAAGTGACCTCTAAGAAGCTGGTTAAATTGCTGGAAGTGATAGGCTATGTAGACGTCTGGAGACAAACACACAATAAACAAACAAACTTTACTTTTTTCTCTCCACCCCATAAGACCTATCCGAGGCTTGACTATTTTTTCCTCCCAAGGGAATCTATGGGATTGGTTAGAGACAGTTGGATTGGGGACACATTATTGTAGCATCATGCCCCTATTTTTCTTCATATGACCCTAAGAGTCTTTCAAAAAAGGATGTTTTGGAGGCTAAATACATCCCTCCTACAGGACCCTGAAATTAAACAAGTGGTTGATACAATTAAGCAGGCTATAACAGAGAACACCTCCCCTGAGATATCAACAGCATTATTATGGGTTACCTCTAAAGCTATACTTAGGGGAAAAGTAGGTGCTATTGCTGCATATAAGAAAAAACAAAGGGAAAAAAGGACAGAATCACTACAGAGAGAGATAGCTAAACTAGAATCCCAATTGAAGGACAGATATTATAGACAGAGCTTTAAAAGATTAAATACCCTAAAGAAGGAGCTGCATGAGATCTTAAACGATTATGTAGAACAAAAGCTATGCTTTCTTAGGCAGCGATATTATGAGGGGTGGTCCAAGAGTCTCACGTTTATTAGTGGCTAGGCTGCGAATAGAGAGAGCCAGGGCACACATTCCTATGTTAACACATCCACAGACTCTCAAGTCACTACAGAAGACTCCTGAAATAGTAGAAGCCTTTAAGGCATATTATGCAGAATTATACTCTGCATCCCTTCCCCCAGATCGTATGCTTCAGGAACAATATCTCCAGGGTATCTCCCTACCTAAGATCCCTACTACAGTAGGACAACAACTAACAAAGCCAATCTCTGTAGAAGAACTGAAAAGTGAAATAGCCCATCTGAAAATTAAGAAGTGCCCGGGAATGGATGGATATCCTGCGGAAATATACAAACAATTACAGGGCCAACTCTCCCCCATTCTAATTAAAGTTTTCAATGAGACACTGATGTCTGAGGGACGTCCACCTGAGACATGGTCCCAAGCCATTATTTCAGTCATACTTAAAACAGGAAAAGACCCTAAACTCTGCCCCTCCTATCACCCCATCTCCATCCTTAACACTGACTATAAATTATTTATGGCTATATTGTCCCACCGGCTCCAACAAATCCCACCTATATTGGTCCACTACAACCAGGCAGGATTCATTCCCGGGTGACAGGCCCAGGATAACCTGTGGCAAACCACCCACATCATTGACCACATAAATGGCGCTCACCAATTGGTAGTCCTTCTCAGCTTAGATGCTGAGAAGGCTTTTGATAAGGTCTCATGGACTTTTCTCCGAACAGTGCTGACTAGATATGGGTTTCCGGATCAGTTCACTAACTTGATTATGAAAATATATGAAACACCTAAAGGCTTCATATGAGTGAATGGTCATCATTTCTCAGTTTTTATCCTGGAACGTGGCACCAGACAGGGGTGCCCACTTTCCCATTTATTATTCACCCTATACTTAGAACTGTTAGCCCAGGGAATTAGGGACAACCCAGCCATAAAGGGGGTTCACCTGGGGGGGGGGGAACACAACAGAAACTGGCCTTCTCTGCAGACAACATTTTATTATATCTGTCCAGGCCGGAGGAATCTACACCGATGTTATTTCAACATCTCAAGGCATTCTCTGCTCTCTCTGGATATACATTAAACACCACTAAAACAGAGGTATTAAAATTATATTTCCACCCGTCCCCCATACTGAGGAACCAATACTCTATGAGGTGGGATCTACATTCAGTGCAATATTTGGGGGTCAGACTGGCCATGAAGACATCACAATTAATACAACTGAACTACCCCCCTTTAATAAAACAGGCAACTGCAGACATACAGGGATGGTCGCTGCTCCCCCTAGCACATCACTCCAGAATACAGGCAATCAAAATTAATGTGTTGCCCCATTTTTTATTTCTTTTTCAATGTGTACCATCTCAGATATCACTCAGGCAAATTGGAAATTGGCAAAAAATGATTTTAAATTACATCTGACTTAATAAGAGATCAAGAACCAGAAAACAAACTCTCTATTTACCTAAGAAGATGGGAGGACTAGCTGTCCCCCTACTTTTGGGATACTGGATAGACACCCAAACTAGGATAATACTCTTGCTGCAACACCCAACTTATACAGCAAGATGGAAAGAGATAGATCTTAACACCACCTTGAACCTCCCCATACAAGCACAGAGCACCACTCTAAACCCTAAAGATGGCTGGACGGATACCCCATTTATAGGTACTGAAATGGCCCTACAGGGTTATAGAATGGCCCTCTCTAGGGGTGCAACTAGGATATATATGTGGAAATATATGTGGTGGATCATAAATGCAGAAAGGAACCCAACAGCTACCAACCCCTGATATAAAAGACAGGAGCGCTTGAAGTGCAGAGCTCCATGGCAACTACTCAGAGGAGACATGGTCATTCCCTTTGAGAAAGCCCAGGCCAGGTTTGGTTGGGTTCCAGGAGACTTAATATACTATTATCAGATCAGAGACTTTATTGGGGTTCAACTAAATAACTCGGTCCAGAGGTCTAAAGGTCTACCAGCCCCAGAAACGTTTGAAATAATCTGGAACTCAGATAGAGGAGAGAAGGCAATCTTGCTCCTGTACCAAAACTACATTAGAGACCTGCAATATTTGACAGATTATTTAAGTGTGAAATGAAAGCAGGATATTTCCATTAGAATAAATACAAATAACTGGAACAGAATCTGGCAAAATACCTGGCAAACCACTTCCAGGATGGAGTGAATATGCCTGGAAAATGAGAACCAGATATTTTCAAGTACCAGTCCAGGTAGCAAAATGGCAGGACACTGTTCCAGCCATTGTTGGAGGAATTGTGAGGAAACAGCTGCCACACATGCACATGTGTTTTGGAGCTGCCCTAGCCAGAGGGATTCTGGCAAGAGATAAAATGAAGAGTTCAGATCCTGTTTACACTCTTGGAGTCTCTGCGTCCAGTACATTTACTTTTAGGGATACATCCTTCGGAGCTTAGGGGTAAAGAGACAGAATACCTCTGGAACATCATAGTAGTGGCAGCTGGCAAAGCAATCACTAAGAGATGGCTTACCCCCACTTTCCCGACCCTAGAAGACTGGAAAGGGCTGAAAGAGAACATTAAGCAATATGAGAGAATCACTTTTTTGGTCAGACAGGCCTTCCCCCAATATCAGAACAGATGGACAAGGTGGGACCTCACTCTGGGAGAGGACTAGAGAAAGGTATGTCTAAACGACATTACTACTAGTTCTTGCTGTCTGAGGTTTTGATGTACTATACCCGCACCCCAGAATGCAATGTATATGAATAAAATTATAATAGAAAAAAGGGATGGAAGACAATTTTTTTTAGAGAGCATAGAACTTTATTAATACACAAAGAGAGAAGAAGAGATAGTGACATGACCTTCTGCCATGTTCCAACCCTACACTGGTTAAAGCAGGTAGACTTAAGAATGACCGCAATTGATTGCAGAGATTTCCTTGAGCAGACTCTGTAATTAAAAGGAAGGTAGAATTATAGACATCAGAGATTGGAAAAAGACTCTGTAACAAAATAAGACATTCTGTGCTAACATTCATTGATTTGATGAAGTATTAACCTATTGACTACATTGATTTTAATGCAACCCAAAAAGAGACATATTCATTATGTTTGCTTGCACGCATGTGCAAGAAACATAGTGCCATCATCAGAGTTTTCAGAGGTGTGGCACGCTGTCTTCCAATTCAATCAGTGTGTTTGCAGGCGCGGCCACAGTTCACCAATGAATGCTGCAGCTGTCTATGACAGCAACTGAAAATGCAGTGGCATACAGTTGAAAGGGAGAGCTATGCTTCAGTAAGCAGCATGCCCTTCCCCCCCCACGCACTCACTAAATTGACATCCTGTTCAAAGAAGAAATCAGTGAGCAGATCACACCCCAGGAGATGCAGAAGAAAGGCAGTCCTACAAAGTTGCCGAACTGGGCTTGCAGCATTCTTCTCTTCCCCGTTAACACCCACCCAGCTGGGGTCTAACAGTAAACAGTACTAGGGGAACGAAAGAAAGCCAAGCCAAGTCAGTTGCTGGATTTCGATTGCGCTGAAGAACTGAGACGAGCTCATCACTTGTCGATCTGTTTGTCCCTGCCTCCTGTATCTAGAATGCAATTGTCTGCCCTCAGCTGCTGCTCTGCCCCCCCCCAAAATAATATGTACTGGGGCAACTAAATGGCCCCCTCAAATCTTTTGAATATCTAACCGATGCTCATCTCCTGCATCCCCTCATATTTTTTACCCTGATTCCACCCCGATTCCCATTCATATCCCGGTTGCAGCTAATATATTCTTAATTAAAATTATAAGAAGGGCCCCCACACTTTGTAAACATGAAACGATGAAGGGTGCCCAAATAAATTCTGCAGAACAGTTTGATATGGGGCGGAATGAAGCTATCTGTTTGATATGGGTGGAATGACTGTCTGTCTGTCTGTCTATCTATACTGTAGATCTATCAATCTACCGATTTCTCTCTCTCTCCCTCTCTCTCTCCTCAGAGGAGGCTTGGAATGCACATCCCGATGTTTTTCTCTCACAGAGTACAATAAAAAATCAATTAAATAAATCATGCACGGTTGCCTAAGAAATGCAATGTATTGAACGTTTATAATTTTAAAATTCTACTCAGTTTTACTTAACCACATCAGTGTTGCTGAATTTTACTTAACTACCTCAGGACCAAAACGTAACTTGAAACTTTTTATATAAAGCTGTGAGAAAGTGAACTGTGATATATCTTGTGTCTGTATAATGGCCTGAAAATGTATTTAAATGTATTCAGTAAATAGGGTGTCCAATGTCAATAGACGACAATTCATCAACTAAATGGTGTTTTAAACTCCGTTTGTCCAAGACTTAAAAAGCGCATTGATGGGAGTGTGTGTGTGTGTGTGTGTGTGGGGGGGGGGTCTTCTGCGTTTTATTATATGATCATATAACATTTCACAGCAGGTGTTTTAACAGACATAAAAGAACAGTATGACTTTAATCTTTTTTAACAGAAAACATTGCGCTTATAGGCTTACAGCAATACATACTGTTTTAGTATGCCTGACTTAAACAAAACCTTCAAAAACAAAGAAACAAAAACAACAACAACAAAATGTGTGCAGGCCAAGAGGTTTGAAGAAATACACTTACATACAGCAGTAAAACATATGTGTCACTGCAATACAGGCACAACATGGTTGCCATGGGGAAGAATGTGATACACCAAAGGTCTGTCATATGATTATAAATGAATCACAAACAGAAATGAGCTGAAAGGCATCTCTGTGCTACCGAAAAAGTTAACCCAATGACACCTTTGTGGCATATATGTTCTGTATATTGCAATCCAGATGTGCTTTCAATATTCTGTACCTTGTCTCAGTATACTGAGGCATATCTGTCTGTCTGTGTCTGTCTATCTACAAACACACACACACACACACACACACACTGTATCTAGGCTGACTACACTAACAGCAAGATATCAAAAAATATGTTGTCATAATTGATATCTTCAAGGTTAGTGTTTCACAATAGAATACTGCACCAGTCAGAAAGCAGCTTTCATAATGCTAAACACTAAAATCAGTAGTTGAAATCAAAGACACATAGTTCAATACTAAAACAAACAGCAAATTTAAAAGGCATAGCTAGTAAACTGATGTTAAATTGAATACTTAATGATCTGGTTGAAAAATAACACATTGTATCCTCACTTTAGAGGGAGCAGGACTTTCAGTTCTCACTGGTGACTCTTTCGCTTGCGATTTATGGTCCTGCCCCCACACTTGAGGATATTACATATTTTGAGCTAGTCTGTGTGTGTGTGTGTATATATATATATATATCTATATATATAGATATATATGTATATATACTGTTGCACATTTTGAGCTAGGATGTTTGTATGTACATATGCATGTATGTATATACACACGCGCTCATGGGCAGAAAAGGGATGATTTGTCTGAGTGAAGTGTTAACTTTCTGCCTATCCAGAATAATATAGTAAGAATGGTTCCAAGTCATCTCAGCGCAAACAATTTAAGTGCGGTCATTGTAAGAGCGATCAAATAGCCAAATGTGAAATCAGCGCTACTTGACAAAATCACATGCTAGCAGGTTCCAAAAAAAATCCTACATCTGTTTTTTTTCTGCCCCGTCTGTTCCCCCAGTATGTACGTTCAACAGCTGGCAGCCAGTGTGTACTGCAGACTTGGACGCAGCATTACACAACATTTACCTAAGGTAAACACTGTGCTGTGGATGATCAGTGTCTCGATTCCAGATTAACCTCACAGTAGGCAAACACTTCCTTAAAGTTAATTAAAAGTTCCTTATTTCACATATTTTAGTAAAAGTATGTTGGCATGGTAACCTACTCAAATGAAATCCATATGTAATTTCACTGCCCACAGGTTACTTGCGGTCCTCAGTGTGGTGACTTTGCTCACCTTTTATGGTGTACAACAACAGCTATGGGTTTTAAACTACTGATTCTGTGACTTTAACTGAAAGGGGAAGCTGGATTACTGAAATCGTGACAGTAGACCGGAGCCAGGACAGCATCATGCCAACAAAAAGATAATTAAAAAAAAATTGTCAGTATCACTACTCATTTTTTTTATTTCATTTCAGATTTAGCATTAATTCCATTTCAGCTTCAGCGCTAGAGAGCAGTTTTAACACTCTGTAACAGCAGTTGTAAGCAGGTAATGCTTGATGTTGAATGATGTGCAAAACAGAACAGAAGAAGAAGAAATAGTGTGCTGGGTTGGGCTTGTGCTGTAACGTGGTTTAAGCGCTATTTGCATTACACGGTATTGTATGCACTGAATTGCTTGCACTGTTTTTCCTGCACTGACTTGATTGTGATACCAGTGAGAATTACTCTATTTGCTGCAAAATATTAAACTAAATACAGTTGCAGTAAAAATAAAACTCATGTTCAGTTATTCTGTTTCTATTTAGAGTTTATCCCTTTGATTTAGATGTTTTACAGTTGGTATTTTACATTAACTGTTTTTATTGGAATCCCATATGTCTGTATTTGGCTTCTGTTGTGACTTCGTTCATTGTTTGGCCACTCCCTAAAATGGTGGGTTACATGCACTGGCTCTTTGTCCAGCACGTCTATTGTCCAGTCTCTGGACACAGTGTGACCCCTGCTGCCTCGACCACTTATCCCTCTTTGCACCTGGAATCTAATTTTTCTGAACCATCAATGTGACCAATACTATTGCATTTGCTAAATTTGGTTTGCTGGTTTTGGTTTATCTATGGATTTAAATTGGCTTTTGCTGCAAATGATGCTGTGTTAGGGCTAAGGGATAGATATATATATAGCCTGTTGTTTAGGGAGGCTATAACAGTTTTGTTAGTTTTTTTTTATTTCTAAGTTTATCTACGCCTTAGTAAGCTTAATATTTCATTCGATTTGTTTTGTTCTGTTGTCAGAAAACTACGAAACGCGAGAACTCATGATCATAGTATTTATCCCAGACGGATATCACATGAACAGCTTTTGAAAAGAACAAATAGCCTATAAGATGCTCTGCTATATAGATGCACTTAATGCAATTTTGTTTTCAATTCTAACTACTGTTTGTTGGCAAACAACTGTCTGGTAACACATAAAACTTCCTCTTTAAAATGACCAAAACAGAATAAGTAAAAAAAAAATTTAAAGCAACAGTCAACCGTGAAGAAGAACATATGTTCTCACAAATTTCGCTCCCTAGGTATTTGCCATTTTGTTTTCAAGTCTGCCCAGTCCTTCTCTCTACAGATCTAGCACACACTACACATTCCGAACACACCAATGCGTACTGCACAGATAATTAGGAAATACTCAAAAAAATGTGTATTATGCTAAAATCAAATGTTAGGCAGAGCGAGTTCACCTAACTTTGAAAGTACCAAAGCCCCAGCCATCCACTGAGACTCTGTCAACCTCGACAACAACAAATAAAATCGGCAATCCACAGAAGTCGTTTTTTTTTTTTTTTTTACCAATTATTTTACCAGGTGAGACACACTAAGCTGAAAGTTTGTTTGCAGGTGCAACCTGGGAGCACAAGAAATAAGTGACTTGCTCAGGGTCACATAGTATGCACCTAGGGGCTGTGGATTCAAACCCAGGTCTCCAGATTTGCAGCTCAGAGCCTTAACCCACTGTGCCATACATGAAAGCCTCCAGAAATCTAATAATTCTTACAAAAAAAAAAAATCAGACACTTGACACTGTGCCACATAGAAGACTATTACACAAACTGGGGAATATGGGTGTGGGCAGGACACTAGTGTGGTGGGTAGGTAACTGACTGGGCGGCAGGACACAGAGGATGGTAGTAAATGGCTGTCACTCCACTGAGGGAAGAGTGACCAGTGGGGTACCACAGGGATCAGTGCTGGGACCGGTCCTATTCAATATCTTCATCAGTGACATTGTGCAAGACCTACAAGGCAGAACTGCACTGTTCGCTGATGACACACAGCTCTGTAACAGGGTAGACACACCAGAGGGTGTAGACAGAATGAGAAGGGACCTGCAGAAATTTGAAGAATGGTCAGGGGTTTGGCAGTTGAAATTCAATGCAAAGAAGTGCAAGATAATGCATATGGGGCACAAAAACCCTGGCACAATATATTAGTTGTGGGGTGAGGATATAGCATGCACCAAGCAGGAAAGGGATCTTGGGGTTATCATCTCTGATGACCTCAAGGTAGGGAAACAGTGTGACAAGGCAGCAGGTAAAGCAAATAGGATGCTGGGATGCATAGGCAGGGGCAACACCACCAGGAAAAGGGAGGTCATAATTCCACTATACAAGACAGTAGTGAGCCCCCACCTGGAGTACAGTGCACAGTTCTGGAGACCTTACCTACTTAAGGACATAGGGTAGAGAAAGTTCAGAGGAGGGCAACAAAGGTGGTACATGGATTGCATCACAAGTCCTATGAGGACAGGTTGAAGGAACTGAACATGTACTCCCTGGAGGAGAGGAGGGAGAGAGGAGATAAGATAGAGACATACAAGTATCTTACAGGGAGGAACAGGGTACAGGAATACACTATTTTTAAGTGAAAAAGATGTTCCAGGAGTAGAGGGCATAGGATGAAGTTGGAGGGAGGACAATTCAGAGGAAACGTGAGGAAGAATTTCTTCACAGAATGGGTGGTGGACAAGTGGAACACCCTGCCAGAGGAAATGATGGGGGCTGAAACAATCACGGGATTTAAGAATGCATGGGATAGACATAAAGGAATTCTGGAGGTCAGGAGTAGGGGCAACAGACTTCTAGGAAAACATAAACTGAACCTACAAGCTCAAATGGGCAGACTGGGTGGACCATAGGCCCTTATCTGCCGACACTGTCTATGTATCTATGTAATGTGTGAATCAAACAAAACCAGCCGGCCCCTGCTCATCTGCTGCCTAGAACTTACCTCTCCAAATGTCAATCTCAGCCAAATAAATGAGAAGAAAAAAATTGTTGAAACTGATCTTGAAAACTAGAAACAAAGTACTGTATGCAATTCTTCAGAAAGGACTGTTGACCCCCACATGACAAGCTTGTCCTTTCAAACTAATAGCCCGGTTGATTTGTCTTAAACACAGAATTTCACTCTCTATTTAAGACTGCTAAACAAAAAAGTTGAAGAAAAAATAAACAGCATCATATTGCTTTGGTAACAATAAACCCCAGACCCACCAGCGTGTTTGTATCACGTATGTCTCCAGTATGGTAACAATATTAGTGTTATGCTTAACATAATTTTAAAAATCTAAATCTCATTTAGAGGTCTCAAACACAAAAAAGGAATGTTGGTACCTGTGACTGTTGATCTTTGATAGAATCTTTTCCGAGTCACACATACTGTGATCTTGGGTTGCAAGAAATAGGACCCCTGGGGAACGGAGAACTTTGGTAGTATTGTATGTTAATATGGATTACGAGATTACTCTTGTGGGTTTCAGAGTGGTATCAAGTGCAGTCTTTGAGTATAAGAGCTGCAAACAAAGTTGAATGGTTCTGGATCTATGATGGTCGCGCAACAGCCAGGACGTCGACAGCCAACACAGCAACACGTGGGCATCGACCACCATCCCATCGCAAGAAGCACAATGCACTGGGCTGAACAGTGACAGCCCGCTCAGTGAATGCCACCCAGTGCAAGCTGTGAATGGGCAACTAAAGTCCACCCCAAGAGCATGCCAGAATGGCAGATGGCATGCGGGCACCCACCACCCCTTGGAATGAATTTGTAATAAAATATAAATATTACTGATGTACATTGGGGGCTGAACATGAGTATTTTTGGTTTAGTAGCGTATTCGTTTTACACTGTGGAAATGCTATTGAGCTATGCTTATTAACGGTGATGCACCAGAGAGGACAAACAATACAGACATAAACTGAATACAGGTTGGAGGGACATATCTAGATGTATGTGACTTCTGCAGAAACCAATAAAATAATTTAGAGTCAGCAAAGATGGAGTTTATAATTACAAGGCACATTAGAAAACTGATGTATTTTCTGCACTTACATTGCCCCCACCTCTCAGCAACCACCCCAAGCCCTTACGTACCAATTTGGGGGTTCAACACAGCTGCATGCAAATGGAAGCCAGGCTGCTGAAGTTGGTTTACTAGGGGGAGGGAGAGAGAGGTTGCGACGGAACAGTTCCTCTCTGTGTAAACCAGAGCTGATAATTAAGAACAGAGAACTATGCAGCGGGGAGTGAGGAGTGTTCTCATTACAGAAGAGGGGGAGCCCCAGGCATGGCAAAAAGTCTTCTCCAGTTCCTATCACCTTACTCTCTCTCTCGCTCGCACTCTCTCAACCTGTTGTCGCTCAGAATAGGGGGTACTCAAACTAGGGGGGATGAGGAAAGATGTTTCATTTTTTTGTACAGTTTATTTATTAGGTAAAATGCTACCTACAACCTAATCTCCATACATTTCAGTTGGTTTGCATCTGTACCCCCGCCCCACTAGGCTGAAAATACAAAGTACTGTGTAGCCCTCCTTTCTGTTGGAAAAAAAAAACCTAACTAAATATAATTACAGCAATAATCCACAATAGTCCAGCTGAGATGCACATCTAGTTTCTTGTGGTCCAGTTGCTACCCATTTCTGCAGCAAGCTGGACGGGAACACCGGCAAGTTAAATTACTTGCACATTGTCACACTGAGAGTTTAAATGACTTGTCGAGGTTTGAATCACTAGACCACACTGCCTCCAAAGTTCATTTATTTGTAACTTTTGACCGGGAAGGGTACACTCGACTGTGACAGCTCATAGCTAGGTGCATCATGTGGGGTGAATTACATGGAGTTGTTTTACTGTCAGGGAATGTGGGATAAGACATGGAGAAAAACATTTACCCTTACCATGGGATCTTTAACCTCAACCTGAACAGCCAACAGAGCTGAGCAGAGGAAACCTCAGTTTGACATTTCATTTGAACCACAGTCCCTCAACAGGGCAGTAGCTCCCTGGTGCTGCACTACAGTGTCAGTACAGGCCAAGACCCCGGTGTATTTGTATTTATTTGTTTATTCATTCACTTTACCAAGAAAAGCTCAGATGAGTGATGCTCATTTGCAAGGGGGTCCTGGTTGGACAATCAAACTAAAGCAAAAAATACAAAGTAGTATTTACAGTTCATACTGGCATATATTATTTGTAATACAGTGGTATCTTTGTTTCACTCCTTAAACTTGTATTCAATAATGTTTGTAACTTATAACGAAAATATGTATTTTATCCAATTTTATGGGGTTATTATAATGTACTTTTATTTCATCAGGAGGTGCTTGCCAACAAGACTTACAACAAGTCTTAATGAACCTTCCTACTCTATGGATTTTTAAAAAATAAATAAAAGATCATGGCAAATATGCAAGTCATAATGTAGAGAACAAAATGCTTCCAATCATCTGGCCCCTAAGGGGAGTGTGTAACCAACTGAACCGCTGACATTTTAATGTACTATAAGTACCGGGCATTCATTTTTATGTTTGCTTGCCACTGTTCATAAGGTGGGGGTCACGAAAAACCCATGTTGAAAATTTTAAGTGAACATGCCAACGAATGCCTGAGGTGTTAGGGTTTCCAGCCATGACGCTCCACCCTGTAGAGATTGACATGCATCAGGGGTGTGACTTGGGATTCTTGCCTGTAACGCTCATGCCATTCCACACCCTGCAGCCAGTGACAGGCATCGAGGTATGCCTTGGACTCTTTGACCCCAAAGTTCACCCCATTCTCCTATATCGCACCCATCTAACCATATTTCCTAATGCAATGGGGTGCGCATAAGGGCAAAAGACCCCAAGGCACACCCTGACACTTGTCAGTGTTTGCAGGGTAGGGTGTGGTGAAATGGCGTGGCCGATATGCCTGACGACCCAAAGGTACACCCCAATGCCTGTCAGTCTCTGCAGGGTGGTGGTGCGGTTGGCTTTAGTTCAATACTTCACTGCCATTCCTATTATGCAGCTCTCTTACTCCTACACTACCAATGCCAACACTAGCAAGCAAACATTTGGCATTGACAAATGCTTGTTTTAATGTACTTTAGATCTTTTTAAGTTTCTCTTTGCGTGTTTGTTTAACTGTCTCTTAGTACTCTTTTAGAGTATACAATAACAGAATACTAGAAGAAATTAGAAGTTGCAGTTCACTGTTGAGACTGTATGTAAAAGAAGTTATATGCTATTATTGATGAATAATTTCATGGTAAATTGCTGTATATGAATCAAATAAAAGTTGAAGTATAAAAAAAAAAGAAAGCAGCTTGGTCCATGGAGGCTTTCCTGGAGAGGCGAGGGACAGAATAGGAAGCAATGTTCTAGAGGTGGTAGAAGGAGGGAAGAGAAGGGTAGGAAGGCAGAAAGGGAGGAAGAGCGCCAAACCAAAAATTGGAGGAGAAGGAGGCACAGTGTGTGTGAGGCATCTGGCATCAAGAGAAAGAAATGAGAAGGAGGAGTATAGAGAGCAGTGATGTGAACAAGGAGGACAGTTCAAGGCAAAATGGCAGAATGAGTGTATAAGGAGGTCCAGTCTGGCAAATGAGGACTTGAGAGCTGCGCTGTGGACAATGTCGCCATAGTCAAAGATTTGGAGTATCATCTTTGTGACAAGCTGCCAGTGGGCAGGAAGTGGGATACTGGCTTTGTTTCTACAGAGCGCACCAAGCTTGGGGTGAAACTTGAGGTGGATGGCATCAGTGTACTCCAAGAAGTCTAGGTGATGCTCCAGCCAGACTCCAAGGTACTTAAAGGAGGAGGAGACATTCTCAACCGGGGGAATGGTGGATCAGGAGGAATTAATTGGAGTAGGTGGGGGGGGGGGAGGATAGAAAGGTAAGGGTGTTCAGAGGAGGTGCAAAAAAAAAAGGAAACTGGAACAGTTCTGGTGATAGGGGACTCAATTGTGAAAGGTGTTAGATACAGCAGGGGAGTCAGGGACCACATAAAAGGAGTTGTATGTCTCCCAGGTATGACAGCTGAGAGACTCATGCCTATGGTGCAGGGAGGAGGGGAGAAAGCTGATATGATCCTCCACCTGGGCACAAATGACCTGACAGGGTGAGAGGTAGGGGAGGTGTTGAATAGGTTGGGGAGCATAGGAGGAAAGTTAGGGGGATGTCAAAGTCAGTAGCATTTTCAGAGGTGCTACCAGTACCCAGGGCCAGCTTGGCTAGAAAACTGAATCTCCGAGTTCAGTTCCAATGGTGTCTCCCACGGTTCCCTTTGTTTATTTTATCGAGTGAATTTCTTGTAAATAGGGGAGTAACCCACAGCTGGACATATCAAAGTACTGAAGTGGTTGTGGTCTTCAACCCTTTTGAAATAAATCTTTAATTATGTTTCGTTTTTCAAATCTCTTTTCTTCACTTATATTTGTAATAGGGCTCTTTATATTTATTTTTTTTAAACATTTTGGAACAGTCCCATTCCTTCATCAGTTAGATAAGAGCTGCTTTATTCTTTTTAAAGTTTTCTTGCAGTCGGCATAGAAATACAATAAAATACATATTACTGTAATGCCCTCAATACATTGTAAGGGAAAAACTGTTTTTAAAATTAGCATATACGTATGCAGGGGGAACAAATCTGCTTTAAGCTCATATTAACTTCACTGCATAATAGGGGTAAATTCACCAAATATCTTACTGGAGGTTCTCCCTGAAATCAGAATTTGCACATAATGAGTTTCTAGCCCTTATACATTTTATATTTATTTTTAAATTCAGATTATAGACAGGTACTTTATTACCTGGCTTTTACGTATGAATTCTTTTTGTATCATAGTTCTAAAAGTCAGGTAATAGAGCATCTGCCAATAATCTGAAATTAAAAATAAATAGAATTTACCCGTATTATGCAGTGAAGTTAATATGAGCTTAAAGCAGGTTTGTTCCCCCGGGTACATACTGTATATACTTTTTACATTTTTTCCCCTTACAATGCATTGAGGGTGTTACAGTGATATGTGTTAATTTTACTTCCATGCAGACAGCAGGAAAAGTTTAAAAATAATAATTATCTAATTGATGAAGGAACAGGACTGTTCTGAAACATTTTAAATAAAAGAAATATAAAGAGTGCTATTACAAATATAAATAAAGAAAAGAGACTTGAAAGAAGAAACAGAATTGAAGATTTATTTCAAAAGGATTGAGAACCATAACCACTTCAGTACTTTGATCTCCGAGTTCAACCAGTGGTTAAAGGACAGGTGCAAGGAGGAGGAGGACTCTGGTTGTGTGTGTGGGGGGTCTGAAGAAACATAAAAACATAGAAGATGACAGTAGATAAGGACCACATGGCCCACCTAGTCTGCCCAAAGAGCCCAGTCTCCTCACCCACCTTGCCCTTGCAATCCCTATTCATCCTGTGATTTTCCCCTCTCCTGCCTTCTTTCTAAAATTCCCTTGTGCCTATCCCATGCCTTCTTAAACCCTTCAACAGCCTTTGCCCCCACCAGCCCTAGGAGGCTGTTCCACACATGTACCACCTTCTCAGAGAAGAAGAGCTTTCTCACATTTCCCCTAAGCCTCCCCCCTCCAGCCTCATTGACTGCCCCCTTGTCTGCAAGCATCTCTTATGATGGAACATACTTTCCTCCTGCATTTTGTTTATACCTGAGAGATATTTGAAAGTCTCTATTATGTCACCCCTCTCCCTCTTATCCTCCAGTGAGTATGCTTAATTCCCTGAGTATTTTGTCATTGGGTCTCTGATGCAAGCCCTTCACCATTTTGGTTGGCCTCCTTTGAACTGCCTCTACCCTGTCTATGTCTTTTCTAAGGTGGAGTCTCCAGAACTGGACGCAGTATCCCAGGTGGTGACTCACCAATGATTTATACAGTGGTATAATAACTTCCCTCTTCCTACTGGTAAGACCTCTACCTAAGCATCCTATTTGCCTTACTCGCCACCTTGTCATACTGTCTAGCCACCATCAGGTCATCAGATATGATCCCCCCCAGGTCCTTTTCCTGTCTTGCTACTGCAAGTTCTTCCCAACCCTGTTGGTAAGTCACTGTTGGGTTCCTGTGACCCAAGAGCGTGATTTTGTACTTTTTTCATGTTGAAACACAGCTGCCAGATTTGTGACCAGTCATCTAGCTTCTTTAGGTTTTTTCTCGTGCTTTCCACCCCACCGGTCAAACAGGCATACCTTCCCTTCTAGCTCTTCCGCAATGTCACAGATGAAGACATTGAGGAGGACTGGGCCCAGTACTGACCTCTGTGATACCACACTGGTTACTTTACCTACCCCTGAGTGAAAGCCATTTACTACCACTCTCTGCCACCTGTTCTTGAACCAGTTCTTTACCCACCAAACTAATTTAGGACCCATACCACCTACGTCCACTGCATCCCTTGATCCAAATTGAAGAACTCGATCAGGTTAGTCTGACAAGACCCCCCCCGCCATGAAGCCATGCTGCCTTGAATCTTGCAGTCCATTGGCCCTAAGGTATTCCACCAATCTTCCCTTCAGTAGTGATTCCATAACTTTTCCCACTGCCAAAGTCAGACTGACAGGCCTGTAGTTGCCTGGCTCCTCCTTACTACCACTTTTATGGAGTACATCTATGTCTGCCCTCCTCCAGTCCTCCGGGACCAGCCCTGATTCCAGTGATTGGTTAAATAGGGTTGTCAGAGGTGCCACCATCTCCTCCCTGAGTTCTCTCAACACCCTAGGGTGCACACCATCAGGTCCCATTGCTCTATCCACTTTTAGCCAGGAAAGCTTCTCTTGCACCCTCTCCACTATGAAGGGGATTGTGTCTATTCTCATGCCCTTGATGGCCTTTTCCTTGATTACTGGAGCACTCCCCAGCCCTTCCACTGTAAACAGAACTATTTGTTCAGTATATCAGTCTTTAGGTGGTCCTCTTCTGTGTAAACTCCTCCTTCCCCCTTTAGCCTAACATTCCCCCCATCTTTCTTTTGTCACTTAAGTATCTAAAGAATGCCTTTTCCCCCTTCTTCGGTGATTTAGCAATCTTTTCCTCTGCAGATGCTTTGGTCCTCCTAACTGCCCTTCCTGCATCTTTTTATATTTCCTGGTACTTCCCTCTGTCTTCCTCCCTTGGATCACCTTGTGTTTTTTAAAGGCCCGTTTTTTCTCTTGCCTTTTCTGCTACCTCCCTTGAGAACCATATAGGCCTCTTCTTTCGTTAACTCTTACTTTCCTGCCTGGCTCACAGATTTGTAGCCTTTATGATGGCCTTCTTAATTTTTGCTCACTGCTCCTCAACTCCCTCCAGTGCCCTTATCTTCGTCAGGGTGATGCTTAGACATTCTCCCATTGCCTTAAAGTTGGTCTTTCTGAAGTCTAAGACCCTGGTCCTAGTGTGACTCTGTTCTAGCACAGTCTTTATATGGAACCATACTGGATAATAATAATAATATCTTTATTTTTTGGCATCTTTCAAGTGCCAAGGCGCCGTACAAGTTAAAATAAAAAAAAAATCTGAATAAAACAATTATAAAATCATGCATCATAAAATCATATTAATCAGTTAATTATTCACCATATGCCTGGTGCCACAGAAAGGTCTTTAGGGTCAGCTTAAAACCCTCCACAGTTGTGCACTCCCGTAACCAACAAGGTAGAGAATTCCAGAGTGTTGGAGCCACAAACATAAATTATCTAGCCCCCGAAGATTTCAGACATACCTTAGGGATCTCTAGCAACCCCTCACCAGCTGAACAGAGCAATCACTGGTTCCCAGGTGGTTCCCCACCGTGACATCCACCACACTTTCCCCTTTCATCAATACCAGATCTAGTATTACCCCCTCCTGAGTGGGCTCTGTAACAAGTTGCCTGAGGGATGTTCTTTGCAGGGAGTTCAGGATGTCTCTACTCCTAGTAAATGATGTGGCATGGAGGCTCTAGTCCACGTCAAGAAGATTGAAGTCCCCCACCAGTACTACCTCCCTGTTTTGTGCCATCCTGTGAATTTCTTCCATCAATTCCCTGTCCACCTCCTCCCCCTGTGTAGGAAGCCTGTAGATCACACCTGTCCGAACAACAACTCCTTTCGTTTTTTCCAGGGTGACCCACAGTACCTCTACCTTCGGAATCCTTCCTGGCACCTCTGTAGCCTTTACACAATCTTGAACATAAAGAACCACTCCACCCCCTTTCCTATCCTTCCTGTCCTTCCTATATAGAGGATAACCTGGTATAGTCAGATCCCAGTCCTGGTTTTCATTGCATCAGGTTTCTGTGATGACTACCACATCTAAGTCTGCTTCCACCATGGTGGCTTCCAAGTTTGATATTTTGTTCCCAAAAAACATCTGGCATTTGCACACATGGCCTTCCAGAAAGCATTCCCTCCCTCTCTCCCTGCTTCTGTTTGCCTTTCTATGTCAGCCTCATTTCTAAACTTTGTTTCCCCTCTTGCCACTTACTCTCTGGTTTTCTTCACTCCTGAAGTTTCTTCTTGGGCCCCTTTCCTCCAGATTAAAGTAGTTGCCCTCCTGGACCAAGTCTCTCTGCTTCACTCTCCCCCCTGGCTGATTTAAACACTTGCCAATGAAGCATCTAAACTGCTCACTTAGGATCTCAGAGTACTGTTTAGACAGATGCAGACTGTCCCTGCTGTACATTCCTTTATCTCTCTAGTTGGAGCCCCAGTCCCCAATGAAACCAAGTCCCTCCACTCCAAACCAATCCCTCAACCAAGCATATAAGATTTTGATGTGGAGGATTCTATTTCACCCCTGTTATAGACATAGAAGAATATGGGATGAGAAATCCCTGTATTCGTCGGATACACTATACCTCGGTGGGGGGGGGGGCTAGGGTACTACATGACAGATTAGGGCAGTATATCAGGGACAGCCTGAATTTAAATTGAGTGGAGGGAAGGCAACCTGGTGAGTGCAGAACCAAGGGTTCACAACAGGAGGAGGCAGGAAGGCCTCCCCAAAGCAGAGGGGAAAATAAGTAAAAAGGGAAAGGGGGGACGGGTGAACACAGTTGGGGAGGAACAGGAGGTAAGGAGGAGGAAAAAAGACATAGATAGGGCAAAATAGTAGGGCAACCAGAGGAAGGAGGTGGACTGTAAGGGGCTGGGGACCATGGGATGCAGAGAGTGTTATCCATGAATGCCAAGAGTCTGAGGAACAAGATCGATGGCCTTCAGTCCATGATGACAGAGGGCTGAGCAGATCTGGTGGCAGTCACTGAGACCTGGGCAACCACAAACCATGACTGGGATCTGCCTTACATCCTCTAAAGGAAGGAAAGAACAAAGGGGGAGCAATGTATGTTAGGGTAGGGATAAAGGTTACAAGGAAAGATATGGGGAAGGGAACAGAGAGACACTGTTGGTACAGCTGCAGTCAGGGGTGGGGAGAAAAATAAGAATAGGAGTAGTTTACCACCAGAAGTCAGAATGAAGCACAAACAGCTGTGGAATGAGATAAGAAAGGCTGCAGGGGTGGGGTGGGGTGGGGGACGGAGAAGTGGTAATGATAGAAGATTTGAACAAGCCCCATGTGGACTGGACCACCCAACAGACCAGCAGCAGCAGGGGCCAAGCAATCCTAGATGCATTCCATGATGATTATCTGACATGGGGTGATGAAGCCAAGAAGGGACTGGGCCATCCTGGACCTAGTTCTGGCAAATAATGACCATGTCGAAAGGATCAGGATCATTGAATCCCTGGAAGGGAGTGACCACCAGTCTGTGTGGTCTCATGTGGACATGGGAATAAAGTTCTGAACACAAAAATATGTGTTCTTGACTTCAAAAGGGTGGATTTTGTATGTTTAGGGATGATGCTAGGGGAAAGACTAAGAGAACTAAGGGAGGAGATGGGTGTGGAGGATTTATGGGCAGTAATTAGGGAGGTGGTTCAGTCACCACAATCTGCCTTAAGCAGATGGATAAAAAGAGCGAGAAGAGGAAGCTGCTGTGGTTTAGAGAGGAGGTCGGCAGAGCAGTGAGGGAGAAAAGGGCTTTTTACAAGAAATACAAAAAGACATAGAAGGAACAGGACAGGGCAGAATATGCAGGGAAGCTGAAGTCAACTTGCAGTGTGGTAAGGCAAGTCAAAGCAAAGATGGAACTAATCACAGATGAGGGGTCAAGGAGTGTGACAAGACCTTCTAATACATCTGGGAGAAAAGAACAACAAAAGAGGAAACAGTGAAGCTGAGAAGGGAGGCTGAGTGGGGAAGGAAACCAGGAAGGAGGCAAAGGTACTGAATGAATAGTTCTGTTTAGTCTTCACTAAGGAGATGGACACGCCACTACCACAGGGGAAAAAAGGGATGGAAGGGGACAAGCGAATATGAGAGCAAGTAATAACAGAGAACAGAGTCCTCAAAGGGCTCAAGGTCCTCAGAATGGAGCAGTCCCCAGGGCCAGATGGCATGCGACCGAGAGAACTGGCAGCAGTCCTTGTCATGTCCTTGGAGAAGGAAGACTAGGTTTGATGGCAAAGGCACCTAGCTTCACCTGAGCTCTTTTCTTCTAGGTTTGCTTGTAAGGACAGAGCAAGTGACAGCATTATCAAAGCAAGGAAAAAGATTAAGGCTTCTTTTGGCTAGGCAGATTTACTGTGTGTTATTATTTTCTTTTGTGCTCATAGGGTTTGTTACTGTTTTTTGCTTACATTTTACTGATGTAATCTTCTCTGATTCAAATTGCTGTTGCAGGGTATACTTTCTGCTGCATTATTATAGGGTGTGTGTATAGGTTTATTACTGTTTTGTGCTTATAGATTACTGCTGTAATCTCTGATTCAGATTGTTTTTGCAAGGTATATCTTCTATTAATGCTTTATTTATCTCTGTAGCAAAGTGTTTTTTGCAGTGTATATCTTCTGTGAAATTGTTACAGGTGGTGCTTACAGGTTTTACAGTTTTATCTATTATTTGACTAAGCTTTCAGGGCTACTGCATTTGTTGTTGGTTGATTGTTTCTGCTCTTAACTCCTTGTTTCTCTTGTCCATGGTTCTTTTTTAGCAGGGAAAGTGTCCAGCCACCCACCCCCATCCCCAACCACCCCATGCTATATTCCTTTTATAGAGTAGCACAGTCGTGACATTTCCTATAGCAAAGCAAGAAGGGGAGGATCAGAGTGGTATCCACACAGTGACTTCACTTACAAGGCACAAGTAATTTAACTTGTTATAACAAGTTATACAAAAACAAACAAACAAAAAGATCTAACTTTTGTTTTCATTTTCCTCCTTCTAATTACTTGGCCCAGGTTATAAACTCAGCAACTCAACTGGAATGGATATTATTAACTGCAGCACCTCGACTGCAGAGGGTAGTTGGTCTGGGAGGTTGGCAGGTGGTTAGGAGGAGCAAATCGGTTGCCTCATCACTCAATGCTCTCCAATGTATCACTTCCACAAACCATATAAAAACTACAAACAGGTATCTGCCTCTATCTCTGAAATCAAACAAAGGGGCAGAGAACACTGCAGAGCAGGGCACTGCAGCACAGGATCTAGAGCTACAAAACTCACCCAAAACAGGGACCAAAACAAAAAAAGCAAAAAGGAAATTGAACACACTTCTGATTATAGGAGACTCCATGATTCAGGGAGTTGATACCTACATCCAGCCGGAGGTAATGATCAGATGTCTCCCAGGTACATCAGCGTGGAGAGACACTGACCACATTGCTAAAATCATGCAGGAAGCAGGAGAAAACATCGATGTCCTGGTACACATAGGGACTAACGATCTCGCAAACAGGTCATTTGTGGAGACCAAGGAACACCTGACCAGGCTGGGAGACAAACTGTCATCCATTTCACCTGGCATCTCCTTCTCTGAAATCCTGCTGGTCTGGGAAAGGGGGGCAGATGGATGGAAGGTCAGAGAAGGGGAGATAGGGGAACTAAACATGTGGCTCAAGGGCTGGTGCCAGGAAAAAGGACACAAATTTGTAGGTAACTGGCAACAGTTTGGGGAGCAAAAGTTCTTTAAATTCGATGGACTGCATCTCATGAAGGAGGGAGTCAGTGCATTGGGGCAGAAGTTTGACATCTTTGCAGAATATTTAAACTAGCAAATGGGGAGAGGGTGTAGCACCTGATACATCGAATGGGAAGAACACCCTTCCCCCCTCAGCTGGTGATCAAACAGGAGTTCAGCATGTTTGTAGTTCATTTGCATTACCAGGTAAGAAAAAAGGTCTGGCTCCCCATACGACACGCAGGAGAAATGCCAGACTTCACCCAACAACTAATGCACCAAAATCTGGCCAATGGAAAATCATGTACACAAATGCCCGCAGTCTGTGAAACAAGATCCTAGACCTGCAGGTAACAATGACAGAGGCTAAACTGGACATAGTAGCCATTAGCAAGACATGGTTCACCAGTAACCACACTTGGGAGACTTCAGTACCCGGCTATATGCTGTTCAGAAAAGACCAAGGTGCAAAAAGAGGGGGTGTGGGTGTGTGTGGCCCTTTATGATAATGAAAATATCAAAGCTACAGAAATTCAGAATACACATAAGGAGCCAGAAGAACTGTGGGTCACCCTGGAAACAGGAAATGGGACAGCCATATGAATTGGGGTTGTCTACAGGCCTCCAGAATGGAGGGAGGACATAGACACATTACTGTCAGAAGATATACAAAACATAACAGCTAAAGGGGAGGTTCTGATAATGCCAGATACAGATTGATCAATACCAGCAGGAACATCTGCCAAAACTAGACACATAGTGGATTATCTGCAGAGGGAGAGGCTCAAACAACTGGTACAGATCCCCAGGTAGAAGGTCACCTGGGGACCAGTGACCATCACATGGTATGGTCAATTTGGCCAGTAGAACTAAATCATCCCATTCCAAGGCAAAAATATGGGACTTCAGAGGGGTTGACTTTGATAAGATGGCCAAGCAAGTTAAGCTACAACTGGCAAAAAGAAACACAGGTGGGGGGGTACAGGCAAAGTGGGCAAGCATTAAGGATGCAATACTTGAAGCAACATCCCATGGTGTTAGGGAGAAAAGCAAGGGCAGAAGAAGGAGAAAACCACTTTGGTTCTCAAAAACAGTAGCAGAAAAGGTCAGAGCCAAAAGGTTGGCCTTCAGGAAATATAAGGGAATGCAGCAGGACGAAAATAGGGAGACATACCAAACTTCCGTAAGGGAAGCAGGGAAAGCAGTAAGGCAAGCAAAGGCCCAAACCGAAGTAACACTAGCACAAACAGTAAAAGAAGGTGACAATACTTTCTATGGATACATTAGTGAAAGGAGAAAGTCCAGAGGGGTATTGGTAAGATCAAAGGGGATAAGGGGAAGTGTATGGAGGGGGACCAAAGATAAGCATCTATTCCAGTGTTGGAATTACACTTTATGAGCTTTGGGAGCTGGGGAAGGGCCCATAAGGATCCTATCTTTAAATTCAGCCCCCCCTTCCCATTATAAGCCAATGACAGTGATGTGTGAGCTACCAGGGCTAACTTCAGAGCTACCGGGGCAGACACCTGGCAAGTCCCCCTGTAATTCCAACACTAATCTATCCTAAATAGATACTTCTGCTCAGTATTTACTGAGGAGAAGGTAGGGCAGGGCTCACAGCTCAGCACCATGGACACAGGGGAAAGGGAAGTATGCACAAATCCCTTCACAAAAGAAAGGGTCCTGCAAGAGCTCGCTAAGCTTAGGGTGGACAAGACAATAAGACCTGATGGCATACATCCCATGGTACTAAAGAAGCAAAGGGTGGAACTAGAAGAGCCATTATCATAACTGTTTAGTGAATCTCTGAGCACATGAGAGGTCCCAGAAGACTGGAGAAGGGCTCATGTGATCCCGCTCCACAAGAGTGGTAGCAGGAAGGAGGCAGGGAACTACAGACCAGTCAGTCTTACCTCAGTAGTGGGCAAGATGATGGAGGCACTCCTTAAGGAAAGGATAGTGCAACACCTGGAATCCATAAGAGCACAGGATCCAAGACAGCAAGGATTTACAACAGGAAGATCCTGTCAAACTAATCTCATAGATTTCTTTGACTGGGTAACCAGAGTGGTGGACCAAGGGGGTGCAGTTGATGTCGCCTATCTTGACTTCAGCAAAGCTTTCAATACTGTTCCACATAGGAGATTGATTAATAAGCTGGGTAGGCTTGGGGTGGGTTGGAAGTTGGTCAACTGGGTGGCAAACTGGTTGGTGGATAGAAAACAGAGAGTGGTGGTAAATGGTATACAGTCAGAAGAGATGCAGGTCACAATTGGGGTACCTCAGGGATCAGTCATGGGGCCAGTCCTCATCAATATCTTCATCAGTGACATTGCAGTGGACTAGAGGGTAAGGTTTGTCTGTTTGCAGATGACACCAAGGTCTACAACAGAGTAGATTATCCAGATGGGATGGGCAAAATGAGAAGAGATCTGGATAAACTGGCAAAATGGTCATAAGAGTGGCAACTGGGGTTTAATGCAAAGAAGTGCAAGATCATGCACATAGGGAAGAGAAACCCTGAAGCCACTTATAGGTTGGGAGGGGAGTTGCTGGCAGTCACAAGGGAAGAAAGAGACTTGGGCATCATCATCACAGATGATCAGAAATCATCCAAGCAGACCACTAAAGCTGTAGGTAAGCCTAGGGGGATGTTGGGGTATATTAGTAGGAGTATCATAAGTTGTAAGAGGGAGGTAATAATCCCTCTTTAAAAGACACTGGTTAGGCCCCATCTGGAATACTGCATGCAGTACTGGACGTTTCACCTGCACAAAGACATTAACAAAATGGAGGCAGTCCTGAGAAGGGCAACCAAAATGGTGCAGGGACTGCATCAGAAAACATCTAAGGACAGATTAACCGAGCTCAATATGTATACCCTAGAGCAAAGGAGGGAGAGAGGTGATAGGATTGAAACATTCAAACATTTTAAGGGCATTAATAAGGAGGAAGAGTCTAACATATTTCAGTATAAGAAAAATAGCAGGACAAGAGGACACAGCATGAGATTAGAGGGAGGCCGATTAAGGGTAATGTGAGGAAATTCTTTTTCACAGATAGGGTGGTGGATGCATGGAACAGCCTACCTTAACAAGTGGTGGATATGAATACAGTGCAAGGCTTCAAACAATCATGGGATAGGCATAAGTGATCAATACAGATGAGTATGACTAGATAGGCAATTGACAGAATAAAGGTCTATGGCACATTCATAAGGTAGAAAAAATGGGCAGAATGGATGGGCCTTGTGGTCCTTATCTGCCATCAATTTCTATGTTTCTATGTTAGTGCCCCTGGCTAGCCTGTTCGACTGTTTACTGGACACAGGCATGATTTGGCATGAGTGGAGGACAGCTGCTGTGGTGCTCCTGCACAAGAGTGGACCTAAGGTCAAACTGGGGAACTACAGACCAGTCAACTTGACATCAAGTGTTTGCAAGCTGATGGAAACCATCCTAAAGGAAAGACTGGTTGCAATCCTTGAGGCAAATGGGCTCCAGGATAACAGGTAGCATGGGTTTATGGCTGGGAGATCATGCCAAGCAAATTTGATCTGCTTCTTCCATTTGGTCACTAGGGCAGTAGATATGGGCCACGCAGTGGACATACTATACCTGGACTTTGGCAAGGTCTTTGACTCAGTCTCCCACAAAAGGTTGATAAAAAATGGTATATATGGGAACAGGGGAGAAACTAATCAGGTGGGTGGCAGACTGGCTAGGGGGTAGAACACAATGGATGGTAGTGGGGGAGCACTCTGGAATGAGGCATAAGTGCTGGGTCCAGTCCTGTTCAATGTGTTCATCAACAACACTGAGGACAGCATCAAAAGCAAGCTATGTCTTTTCATGGATATAATACCAAGCTCTGTGAAGGGTAGGCACTGAGAAGGGTGCAAGTGATCTAAGGGTGGATGTAGCAGGGTTGGAAAGTTGGTTGGGAATATGGAAATTGGAGTTCAGTGCTAAAAAGTGGAAGGTAATGCACATAGGGTGTAAGAATCCCAGAACCAAGTACAGTCTTGAGGGGGTAATGGTCACAGTCTTGAAGGAGGAAAAAGAACTGGGGATAGCAATCACAAGTAACCTGAAACTGTCAACACAGTGTAAAAAGGCAGTGGGGTAGGCAAACAGGATGCCGGGTTGCATTATCAGGGGGTTGGGTTCTCCAGCAGGAGGAAGGAAGTCATTTTGCCCTGTACAGGTCCAATATGCATCTGCATCTGCCTACTGTGTGCAGTACTGGAGCCCCTACCTGAAGAAAGCCATACACCAGATGAAGGCAGTATAGAGGAGAGGTATCAAGATGATTCAGGAGCAGCAGGATATCCTGAAAGAACCGAGGCTAGTGAACCTGATCATGTACTCACTGGAGGAGAGGAGAGAGAGGGGATATTATCGAGACCATCAAACACCTTAAAAGCATTAACAAGGTCAACATAGGGGATCTTTGTTGCAAAAGGGAGAACAGAAACACCAAAGGGCACAACTACAAATTAACGTGGAGGTAAAGGAAGGAGGCCAACAGGCACTTCTTCATTGAAAGGTTGGTGGCAGGATGGCATGCACTGCCACAGGGGGAAGTAAATCAAAATTTAGCTGGGAGGTTTAAAAGAGGGTGGGATAGATTCAAGGGGAAGGTTAGGGTGATGGGGGGGCAGAAACATCTAGCTGATGTGGATGAGCTCTGCATTGATCAGACTTGATAGATCTTCAGGCATTCTTCTGCCTGCCTTTTGTAGAAATCTCAGTACCAACAAGGATGTGGAATGAAAGGAGGGGAAAAAGCCTGGCAGGCCACTGCTGGGAGCTAAAGTTCATGGAGACCATTTTCTCGGCACTCAGAGACAGCAGGTTAGGATGGAACCAGTGCAGAACACTGTTGAAATCCTGTGGGAGATGGACAGCAAGGCCAGCAGCAAAGGAGCCAGAGGCAAACAGCACAGTGTCATCTGCATACATGTGGATGGATGCAGAGAAACAGGCCGAAGAAAGGTCATTTAGGAAGATGGAGAAGAGTATGGGATGGACAGAACCTTGAGGAATGCCTGAGCTGATAGGGAATGGGAGGAAAAGGATGTCTTTGATACAGACAGCTTGAGGCCTGCCCTCAAGATAGGAGCAGAACCAGCTGACTAAGAAGACAGAAAGCCCCATTGTCATACAAACATACGAACATATGAAATTGCCAGCAGAAAGAGGCCTTATTGGTCTATTTAGTCTGCTCGAGTGTGCAGTTCAGTCTAGTTCTCTGGAGCTGCCCCCACCCACCCTTCTCCTCCAGGAGTCATCCACCCCTACCCCACTTCCCTCCCTTCCACTTCTCCGTACTGCTTCCACCTGTTCTTATTTATTTATTTAGATAATTAGATTCTTTTTCACCCTGTCCCACTCCTCCTCGAAACTGTCCACCGTATTTGCTGATATACCTCTCCTGGCCGCTCATTCCACCCTGACACCACCATTACAGTGAAAAAGTGCCTCCTCAATTCCTTCTTAAATCTTAACTTCTCACTAGTTTCAGGCTATACCTCCTTGTTGTACCTTCCCCTCTTAAACTGAATATGCTCTCCGTTCCAACACTGTTTATACCCTTTAGGTACGTGAATATTTTTATCATAACCCCCCTTTCCCTTCTGTCCTCCAAGGAATACATGTTGAGCTCTCACAGCCTCTCCTCATATGTTTTCTCCCCCATGCCTGGATCATTTTGGTTGCCCTCCACTGAACCCCTTCCAGCAACTTGATTGCCTTCTCCAGATAAGGGCACCAGAACTATACACAGTACTCCTGGTGTGGTCTCACCAGTGACCTGTATAGTTGCAGAATAACTTCCTCCTTCTTAGAGGTGATTTCTCTGGCGATGCAACCCAGCATTTCATTTGCTTTGGCTGCTGCCTTACAGCACTGCATAGAGTGTTTCATGTCACCCCTAACCAATACTCCTAGATCCTTTCCCTCCTCTGATATGGTCACCTGAATGTCCCCCAGCCACTAGCAGGACCCTGGGTTCCTAGCTCCTAGATGTATGACCTTGCTTTTCTTAGCATTGAATCCCAACTGGCAGATGTCTGACCATTTCTCTAGCCCAGTCATATTTTCTCTGAGCTCCTGTCTCAACTCCTCTATGTTCACCCTCCCACAGAGCTTAGTATTGTCTGCAGATAGGCAGATTTTGCTTTTGACCCCATCCGCTATGTCACCAATAAAGATGTTGGACAGCATTGGTCTGAGTACTGAGTCCTGTAGGACCCCGCTGGTTACAGGTCTAGGTTTGGATAGCCCCCTCCCCCCACCACCACCACCACTCTCTGATTCCTGTCCTGCAGCCAGGTCTTGACCCACCCCAGCATCTTGTCCCCAATTCCCAGGTCACTCAACATGCTGATCTGCCTGCCATGCAACACTGAATTGAACGTCTTGATAAAGTCCACCTTTAGGACATCCATCGCCTGCCGCCTGTACAGTGACCTTGTGACCCAATTGAAAAAGTCTATTATGTTTGTTTGGTAGGATAGCTTCCTGACAAACCCATGTTGAATATCATCCTAGAGACCATTTACTTCAAGAAAAGTCACCAGCCTTTCCCTTAGAATGGTCTCCATTAACTATGGAGGTTAGGCTGACCGGCCTGTAGTTACCCATGTCATCCCTGGGACCTCCCTTGAGTGGCAACATATGTGCTGTCCTCCAGTTCTGCTGCATGCACCCCTTCTCCAGCAAGGTGTTAAACAGGTCTGAAGCTTGTCTAGGAGAAGGAGTGTGACACAGTGTCGAAGGCTTTGTCCAAGTCGACAAAGATGACAAAAGTGAACTGACCCTGTTCCATACCAGACAGGGTGAAATCAGTTAGCCAGAGGAGGGAGGTGATTGTGGAGTGTGATTTCCAGAAATCAGACTACAAAAAAGTGAAAAAGGAGGAGGAGGAGTCAAGGAAGGGAGAGATTTGTGAGAGAACAAGATGCTCCTGGAGCTTGTCCAGGGTGTGGAGAGAGAGATGGGATGATAGTTTTCAGGAGAGGAAGGATCTCCCCCTTAGGGAAGGGGATTACAGTGGCCCATTTCCATGCATCTTGGGCAGAGGCAGAGAAGAAGAGGTTAATAATGAGGGTAATAGGAATGGCAGTGGCTAGCAGAGAGAGAGGCAGAAGCTTTGGGTCAAAGTCATCAGATCTCATACCGCTGTGGGGGTTAGAGCTAGAAGGGCATTAAAGGAGTACTATAGTTGAAATCTGCAAATGCATATGTTGTGCAGAATGTTTTGATTGGTATGTTTAGTCCTGGTGTGTCCTTCCCTGTTTCCTATTAGGATTTTTTTCTCAATTTGCCTACCAGGTTTATGGCCACTCTTAGTTTTAAGGCCTCTGGGGATTTCTATCTCGCCATGGTTTATTGCTCTTCTTTTTCCTTCAGTGCCTTCTGTCCCATATGACAGTGATTCATTTGGAACAATAGATTCAGCAAGTACTGTTTATAGTCAATTTTACAGCAGTACAACTGCTCCCCTCCTCTGTCCATCTCTCCCCCCCTCTCTCCTGGCACTTAGTCACCACTAAAGACTCCTCCCTGGTACCATCTGTCCCTGTCAACCTCCCTCCTGACTCCCCTTCCCCCCTCATATCCACCCCTCATGCATTCTTCACACTATTATTAGGCTGTGTCAGGGGCTGATTTCAATCAAACTGCAGCATGGCCACCACCTCCTCAGGAGCTGTGCACTTTATTCTCTACCTGCAAGTTTGTGTTAATCCTTATCACGACCAATAGTTGTTGTTTGCCTGTTTGTACATCTTTTGCTCTTGCACTTTAAGTTGTTACTGTAATGGCTTACTGATGTGCCATTGAAATCATGTTCCATGGTAGCCCGTGACATGGGCATCGGCGATTGAGTGCTTGCAATAAAGGCAACTCAATCCTGGTGCTGAGTTGATGAGGCTACCACTGAGGAAGTCTGACTGGATGAGAGAGGTGGGTGCATATAGCGACAGGACATTGCTATATGTGTACGCGCACTGGGGGGGAGCGAGTATGATGGAAGGGTGGGAGGGTTGGTCTGGCATGGTTGGCATGGGGCTGCTGAGCTGGCCCCATAGCGTGGTGGGTGGGTGGCAGCCTAATGCTGCGAGGGTTCTGGGTTCAGGTCCAGGCGTACCTACATTTTTGTGCGCCCGGCCCAAAATATTTATTTCTCAAGATTTTGCACCCTCGACATGCACACCCCTGGAGTTAAGAATCATTTAGTAGGGGGGTGCAGGGGACACAGCCCCCCACATGAGCAATTAAAATTAAGTCCCCAGTGCCATTTTCTTGTGCGCCGGAGATGTACATCACCAAAATTGATTTTCGTCAATGTATGCTCGCCCGGCCACTGATCGCGATTGGGATTTCGCCTTTATCACATAGATCCTGTTCTGTTTGTACTCCCCCCCACCCGATCACACCTGGAAACAAGCCTCAGCTCAGTGTGCCTTTCCCTGTTGCCAATTTTCAAATAACTAAATAAACAAACAAACAAATGAATAAATAAATAATGTTAAATCACTTTCCTTATCCAGTGGGCATTAGTGACTACATTTACAGCTTAGCAATCACTTGAGGTCTAATTGAGTGGGTAATCTGTAAGAAAATAGCTAGGACATGACATTCAAAAGTTTGCATGGGTGCTAATGGGTCTTTGGCCATGCAAGCTGGGGTTTGCGCTGGATCTCCATATTCAAAAGGGGCTGTTACATGGGCAAAGAGGGTTAGCGCCTGTGCAAAACATGTGTGCATGTGGACATGGGGAGAGGCATGGCCATGAATAGCTATGCTACCCCATATTCTGCAGCTTTACACTTTGCAGAAGACTTTGTTGTGGTACTTTTGCACAGCACAAATACCACCGAACCAAACCCAAACTTATTCTGGGCAACCCTAGTGGCTGCTGGAGGTAATGCAGCCAGGGGAGCACACCAACTCTCTGTTGTCCATGGACCTCCCCCCCTCCGATCACCAGCCTGTAAGAAAGAGAGGCATCCCTGGTACCTAGTGATTCCCCCCCCCCGATCATCAGCCCATAATAAAGATAGGCATTCAAGTGCCTAGTAGTCCCCCCCTCCCCGCAATTGCCAGCCCATAAGAAAGAGCGACATCTAAATAAACCAACTTCCTTCATCCTCAGATTATTTTCTTTGCTTCCATTATCCCCCCTCCCCATGACTCACTTCTCTCCTTGGGCTCCTTCCTAAGATACCTTTAGTCAAAGGAATCATGTTCCGATTGAACCTCTAGGGGTGGAACTCTCCTCAAGAGGGTTCCTTTGCCTTCCCAGTACCCCAACAGAGTAACAGTCCCTCAGGGGACAGAGAGTGCAAATGGCCACAGTAACTAAAAATGACAGTCAACATATAACACATAACCATACAGCTAACTTTTGGCTACCAGCAAGTCGTACAAGCATTACTCATTTCTATGGTTGCATACACCTATTAAACTACAGGATCAGTCTGAAACCCACCAGAATAGAAAATTAAACACATGACCCTCCCAGAATATAGAACCAGAGCCATTGATGGTTCTAATTTTGTATTATAGCTGCATTCTGGATGGTTCTGGGGTTTTGATTCTGGTTCTAGGTGGATTCTGGTTTTGTAACCATTCTGGTTCCAGATCAGTTCTGTTTTTTTTTTTTTTTTACCTATCCCGCAATAAAAACACCATGACCCCTGAAACAATTAATCTGGCACTGTGTCACACAACACCCACATTTCCATTGCTCCCAGCACCATGAGCTCAAGCTTTACTCCCATGGTTTATGAGGTCACCACATTCCCAAGATTTAATGGCAAGCTTGATTACTAATGATTTTCTATCTGTTCATTTTTGTAATCTATGAAACTTTTTGAATACTCCATCTCATATAATTGATCCACTATGTGAACAATGTTATCTAGCAGAGTCATTTTGCCCCGCTAGCCAGGGGACAGAAACCAGGTGGGGAAGAAAGAAGAATCGAACGGGACAAACCTGATTCAAGAAAGCAGGAAGGAGGTACAAGAAAGGAGAAGAATAATATGCAGAGGAACAAAAGGATTCTGGTCATGGGAGACTCTATGTTGCAAGGAGTGGAGGCATAGTCCATCAGTGCAAAGGGAGCTAAAACCACAGTGAAATGCATGCCAGGAGCATCTGTAAGGAGAGATAAGCACAGTTATAGGATGGCTGGTGAGAAGAGATCAGGATTTTGCAGTGATCATTGTCCACTTTGGGACAAATTACATAGCAAATAGGACTGTCGAAGAAGCCAATACGGACATGAAGACCCTAGGGGAGAGCCTAAAGGAGTACACAACACACCTGGCCTTCTCGGAGGTGTTGCCAGTTTGGAGGAAGTGAGGATAAGATCAGGAATGAAGAGATCAGAGAATTCAATCAGTGGCTCCAGGGTTGGTGCACAGACAATGGGATGCATTACATCAGAAACTGGGGGACCTTCTGGGACAGGAAGCTCTTCAAGCATGATGGTCTGCATCTCACCAGAGAATGAGCGAGAGTGCTAAGGCAGAAGTTGGAGGTCTTCGTGGAGGGTTTAAACTGGGAGGTCTCCATCACAAAGAAGAAGACCTAAATGAAGATGCAGCAGAAATATATGAAGGTAAGAGGATCAGTGAATGGAAGGGAACCCTCCAACATTGGACTAAAGGAATCAGGCGTGGCCATGAGCACAGAGTGGCCATAGGTTAAAAAGGAGGGACCTCATGTAAAGTACAGGAGGGGAAGACACAGAATAAGGGGGATGGTACTGAAGTCATAGCAGAGGGGGAAGGCTGTGATTAGAAGGCTGTGTGCACCAGTGCCCGTAGTCTGGGTAACAAAATCATGGAACTTGTGGCATTAATGGCCCACAAGGACCTGGATATCATGGCAGTCACAGAACATGGTGCAATAGCAACCATGCCTGGGAGCTAGCCATTCCAGGGTACATGCTGCACAGATGGGACGGGGAAGGCCAGAAGTGGGGAGGGGTGGCATTGTACATCAGGGATGGGATAAAAGTGACAGTCCCATAAGACAAGGGGGAAAAGCAGAGGCATTGTGGGTAACCCTGGAAGTGGGGAGGGGAACAGTACTTAGAATGGGAGTGATATATAGGCCCCCAGGGCAGGCAGAGAATGTAGACCAAGAGCCGCTGGAGACAATAGAGAACATGGCAACAAAGGGTGATTTGCTGCTGATAGGTAACTTCAACTTGCCAGATGTGGACTGGAGCATCCCAGCAGCAATCTCGGCAAGGAGTAAGGGATTCCTGCAATCCCTGCAAGGGGCAGGTCTCACACAGCTAGTGAAGGAGCGTATGAGGGAGAATGCAATTCTGGATCTTGTCCTAAGCAATGAGAACAGCATAAAGGAAGTCACAGTGGGGGAGACCCTAGGGACTAGTGATCATCGAGCTGTGGGGTTCACCATAAGGACGTCGCAGGAGGCTAGCCAGACAAGGACTAGAATCCTGAATTTCAGGAGGAAAGACTTCGGTAAGATGAAGAACGAATTCAGAAAGACTATGCAGGGATACGATGACATGAGGGGGTAGTGGAACAGTGAGATAAGATAAGGGAAGCCCTGCACCTGGTAGCAAACCATTGTGCTAGGCCCTGCAGCAAGAGCAAAAGAAAAAGGAAACCACTGTGGTTCTTAAGGGGAGTAGCAAAGCTGCTAAGAGGAAAAAAGATGGCATTTCTGAGGTACAAGGCAACACAAAGCAAGGAGGACAGGCAAAAATACTTGGAAAAATGAAAGGAAGCAAACAAGGCAGTAAGGACAGCAAAGGCTGAAACTGAGGAAAATCTAGCTAAATCAGTGGAGGAAGGAAGGAAGGAAGGCATTCTTTAGGTATATTAGTGAGAGAAGGAAGACGGGGAGGGATAGTGACGCTGAGGCTGAGGGAAGAGGAGGGCAGGGTAATGGATAAAGACATTGACAAGGCAACCATCCTCAACAAATACTTCTGCTCCGTATTCATGGAAGAAGACAATGGAGTTGGTCCCCCATTAGTGGAGAAGGGGAAACAGGGAGAAAGGGTAGACATTAGACCTTTTTCAGAGGACAGAGTAAAAAGAGCACCAGAACAGCTTAGGGTGGATAAAGCTATGGGGCCTGATGGGATACACTTGAGGATCCTAAAGGAGCTCCGGGAGGAACTGGTTAAACCTCTGGCTAAGCTGTTCAGTGGATCATTAGAAACAGGCGTGGTTCCAGAGGAGTGGGGAAGGGCACAAGTGGTACCCTTGCACAAAAAGTGGTAGCAAGAAGGAGGCAGGAAACTACTGCCCAGTCAGTTTGACCTCGATAGTAGGTAAAATGATGGAAACCCTACTTAAGAAAAGGCTGGTGGACTACCTAGAGATAAGGGGGCTGCTGGACCCAAGGCAACATGGGTTGTCAGGGAGGTCATGCCAGACCAACTTGACTGATTTCTTTGAGTGGGTGAAAAGGCAAATAGACCAGGGCAGAGCAGTAGATGTGACCTAGCTGGACTTCAGGAAGACCTTCGACACAGTGCCACACAGGAGACTAATCCACAAGCTGGCAAATCTGGAGGTGGGGACAGAGGTGGTCACATGGGTTAGAAACTTGTTAAGTAACAGAACACAAGGAGTAGTGGTAAATGGGGTTAGCTTACAGGAGGGATGGTAACAAGTCGCATACCCCAGGGATCAGTGCTGGAACCAGTGTTCTTCAATGTCTTCATAAGCAATATTGCAGAGGGTCTAGATGGGAGGGTTAGCCTGTTCGAAGATGATACAAAGCTATGTAACAGGGTAGATACACAAGAAGATATAGAAAAAATGAGGAGGGATCTGAAAAGGCTAGAAAACTGGTCCAAGGAATGGCAGTTGGGTTTCTTTTTTTTTTTTTTGGTTTAATACATTTATTGAATGACACTTCACATATAACATAGGTCAGGTTTCTTCCATATACAGAATCTTCTGTTACATTCCAGATTATTGTGATCAAGAAAATCAATCTGTTATGTTATTATTCTGACATAAACTTTCTCAGTCTATTTACTGTCCTGTTTTGTTTTTTCTAAGTCAAACAAGATATACATGTAATAATAATTACAAAAAAAAATATATATATATACATATACATAACACAACTAAAAAGTAACCAGAACATCCATCACCCATTTCATTCCAGTGAATAATTTGGTCTGTGTCTATATCTCATGTGTCTCAACAAATTTTATTTAAGTATGGCTCCGTAGTTCTTGTTAACCTCAATCTGGAGGGGCCCCCAATCCCTCTTTGATTTAATAAAGAGGGGTTTTAGTTTAATATTCCACTGCCCTCCAGTAATATTCTATCTCCAACAGTCAGTGTGCTTAGGTACTCTGACCAGGCCCTTTCAAATCTATTTTCCTCCCCTCTCAAACAATATGACAGTTTGTCTACTGTAAGTATCTTAAGCGTGAGCTCCTTCCAGGACTCCAAGGGAGGGCCTACATGTGTGATCCACACATTTTGAATTGCTTGTCTGGCCACCACAAGGAGAATTCTAATCCACTTAGGGTACATAACCCATTCTCCGTATTCCTGTCCTTCAACTCCCAACAATATTGACCTTTGAGAGAAGTCAAGGGGTTGCCCTCTCACAGCAGAGATCTCTTTGACTATTCCCCCCAATAGGCAACAATCAGCAGGCACTCCCAATAATAATGTTTATATGAGCCCTGCGCTACTTTGCACTTATAACATGTCGCAGACACCCCTGGGCAAAATCTATGTACCACAGCAGGTAGATATTACGGTCTTTGTATAAATTTAAACTGTGCCTCCTTATGTTTATTACAGATTAGCAGGCCCCTGTGTGACTCCAGCAGTAGTTGCCAATTACTCTCACTTATATCTTCTCCTATATCCTTCTCCCACCATTTTTTAGCATACTGTACTGTTGTTTGGAAAAATTTCCTATCTAATTTCACTGCTGTCCCTATGAGCCCTTTTTCATTCTTATTAGCTCCCAGTATTTCTCTTTCGGGTTCAGAGATCTGGTCTAACCCTCCCTGAGGCCCACTTAACTTCCTATAGTAATCTCTTGCTTGCAGATATTGGTACAGATGAGAAGTTGGGAGGTTTAGTTTCTCCTTCAGTTCCTGATAGGAACATATACCTGCTCCTGTCCTTAGATTTGCCATACATCTCACCTCTTTCGTCTGCCATATCTTAAAACCCTCATCCTCTAATCCCAGTAGGAAATCTGGATTTCCTGCCAGTGGTACAAGTAGTGTGTAGGGTTTAATTATATCTTATCTGAATCTTATCCCATGCCTCTAAACTTGCTACTACCATAGGGTTAGTTGTCCCTAGTCTGCTATATCTTTTGAGGCCCTCTCTTCCTAGGTATCCCGAAAACCTCCCTGGTATTCCTTCTTCCTCTAGCTTTATCCAAGTAGCTACCTCATTTCTATTTACCCAGTTCTGTATGTACCTGTATTGTGTTGCTAAAAAATACCCAGCCACATCCAGAAAGTTTAGTCCCCTCTGGGCTACAGGTGCTTTTAATCTTTTCAGACTTATTCTTGGGTGTTTGCCCCGCCATATAAATGTTGTAAAAGCTTTCTCTATTTTTTTTATATCCTGCATCGTTGGGCTAAAGGGAAGCATCTGCATGATATACATAATCGGGGGAGTACATTCATCTTTAAGAGATTTATTCTTCCCATCCAAGATATCGGCAACTCTTTCCATCGGCTAAGGTCCTGTAGAATGTCCCTAATCAATGGCTTATAATTCTCCTCATATAAACTTCCTAAATGTTTCCCTATTTTTATACCCAGGTATGTAAATACTCTTTGCACTACTTTCAATCCCCACTCATCCTTTTTTCCACCATCCCGTCCCCCTTCCCCAAGAACATTATTTCTGATTTTTGAAAATTAATTTTATAACCCGAGAATTTGGCAAACTGATCTATCACTGACAATACCCTCAGATTAGACTTCTCTGGGTCCATGAGGAACAGGAGAATATCATCAGCATAGAAAGATATGACTTGTTTCCCCCCTCTTTTCCCTATGACCCTTCTAATATTGGGCTCATTTCTGATTTTGATGGCCAATGGCTCTATCGCTAGGGCAAATAGCAGAGGCGACAAAGGACACCCCTGTCTTGTTCCCCTATGTAATCCAAATTCTGAAGATGGTGTACTGTTAATTAAGATCTGGGCCCTAGGGGTTTTATAGAAGGCACTCACCATTTTCACATATCCCTCTTCTAATCCATATCTTTGCAAAATATGCAAGAGATACGCCCACTCGATTCTATCAAATGCTTTCTCAGCATCCATAGATAATACACATGCCTCTCCTGGATGCTGAGTTCCCCACCATATTACATTTATTAGTCTCCTCAAATTATGGTATGACTGCCACCCTTGTACAAACCCTATTTGATCTGGTTTGACCAACAATGGGAGTACCTCCTCTAACCTCCCAGCCAAGACTTTTCTCATTATTTTACAATCTTGATTTAAAAGGAAAATTGGTTAAAATGACCCACAATCCTCTAGATCCTTTCCCGCCTTAGGTACTACTGTAATGAGTGCCTGACAACAAGTCCGAGGTATCTTCCGATCTTCCCTAGTTTCTTCTAATATGTTACAAAGGGTACTCGCTACCTCGTCCTTTAAAAATTTGTAATATTCCACGCCAAATCCATCAGGACCCACAGCTTTGCCCTTTTTAAATTGCCCAATTGCTTTTTTTACTTTGGCTACAGAGATTTTTGCCCCTAATTTTCCCACCTGACCCTCACTCAACTTTGGAACTTTAAGATCCATTAGAAAAGCATCTCTCTCTCTGTTCTTGTGTCCTGACACTCTGCCCGATACAACTTCTCATAGTATTCCTTAAATCTATTTCTTATGTCCTCTTCTTCTTTTAGCAGTCTCCCTTTCTCATCCTGAATTTGAATGATTCTATGGTTACTTTTCCCACCTTTCATGAGCCTGACCAATGGGGTCCCGGTCTATTTCCCCATTTGTAAATGTTCTGTTTTGCAAAAAGGATTCTAGTATTAACCTCTCTGTCTAAATTTGCATTTAGCATCTCCCTTGCCAATCTCAGCTCCTGCTTTTTCTCTTCCCCACCTCCCTTAAGTACTGCCTGCTCCAGGTTTCCTATTCTAACCTCCAGTTACTTCTGTTTCTGTCTCCTTTCCTTTTTCAATTTAGCTGTAAATCCAATCATGACTCCTCTTATATATGCTTTGCCTGCTTCCCAATATATACCCTCCCTTTCAACTGTGCTCTTATTCTGTTCCTCATATAGCCTCCATTGTTCTTTCACAAATTCTCTGAAATCTTCCTTAAGCAGCAAATAAGTAGGAAACCGCCAGTAACCCCTCTGCTCACTTATCTGGGCTAACTCAAGTTCCATCTCAACCATAGCATGATCTGATAGAAAAATCAGACTGTGTCCCATTATTTTTGTATGCGGCAGTTGGGTTTCAATGCAGAAAAGTACAAGATTATGCACCTCGGGAGAAGGAATCATAGGGCTGAGTATGAACTAGATGGGGTAACCCTGGAGGCACACAGAGGAATCGAATTTAGGGATAGTCATAGAAGACAACCTCAGAGTGGCTAAACAGTGCGACAAAGCAGTTGGAAAGGCTAACAGAATGTTAGGGTGCATAGGGAGGGGTATAACAAGTAGAAGGAGAGAAGTGGAAGTACCGTTGTACAACTCCCTAGTAAAGCCTCATCTGGAGTACAGTGTTCAATTCTAGAGGCCCCATCTCCAAAAAGACATAGACAGGATGGAGACGGTACAAAGGAGGGCAACAAAAATGGTGTTGGGGATCCAGCATAAGTTATATGAGGAAAGACTCAGAACTCTAAATATGTACTCCATGGAGGAAATGAGAGAGAGGGGGGACATGATAGAGACCTTCAGATATCTAAAAGGGATCAACAGGGTACCAAAGGGGAGCATCTTTCACATGAAGAGAAATAGCAGAACAAGGGGGCACAGCACGAGAATAAAAGGTGGAAAACTTAGAAGGAATTTGAGGAAATTCTACTTCACTGAAAGGGCAGTGGAGAGAGATGGAACAGTCTCCCCCAGGAAGTGGCAGGGGTGGCTACAGTTCAGGGATTCAAGAATGCATGGGATAGGCACATGAGAATTAGCAAGCTAGGAGTGGGGGGGCGCTTGTAGCATCTAGGGTACCTTAAGCATTAGAAAGAGGGACACCCTTATCTGCCGACAACATCTATGTATCTGGGTATTATGACTTTATGATGCTAGAACAATGGTATTACTTTCTGGGGTCAGAATGATGGTATTGTAATATATGGATAGCCAGAAATAATACTGCAGAAAAGCATATAAAAAAATCCTGGTAACAGCCCAGTACAAAATTGATAATACCATCATTTCTAAGTGATAATAGTATCATTCAGAGTCCATACTACTATCATTCCGAGCTCTGAATGATACTATTATCACAGACACAGAAAACCGCAAGCGCAAGTCTGTCTCACACTATAGAGCTGGTTGCTGTGGCACTAATTCCGGTTGCTATACAGTGAGGTGGGAACTTTCCAAACGTGCTTTATGGTTGGCTGCTTTTACTCTGTGGGAGGGCAGAACAGTTTCAGAAACATGGCGGCCATCTCTTGCTAAGCGAGAGTAACTTCTCACATCCCTACCTTCGGTAGTGTTATTCTTTTTTTATTTTGTTGTTACATTAAAAAAACTATCTGGTTGATCCTGCCTTCACTCAGCCCTAGAAAGAACCAAACAGGTAAGACTGGCTGGTGAAGGTCCTGACTGGTGGACTGATGAATGAGCAAAAGCTGACAGAGAGAGAGAGAGAGAGCGAGAGAGAGAAAAAGAGAGAGAAAGAGAAGGAGACTATTCAGTTGTTCAGTACTCCAGCCGCCATTAAGACCCACAATATTTTATTCAGATTGATATATTACAAAATCTAACTGATAGTTTAGTGTCTATCCCAAGGGAGTAATAGTGTTTCGAGGTTCTGGGGACATGGGAACCTTTCGAGCTTCACTCTTGAGGTTCCCACATCCCCAGAACCTCTCCATGCTATTACTCCCTTGTAATACACATTAAACTATCTATTATTCTATTTATAACTGATGTCAGAATGATGGTATTATGACTTTCCGAGGTCAGAAAGAGGGTTATATGGCTTTCATATAACAGAGTGATGGTATTATGACTAATGGCAGAACAATGGTATTATGGCTTTCCGATGCCAAAACAATGAAATGATGACTTTCTGATATCAGAATGGGAGGGGTCTGTTCATGAAAAGGGGTTACCAAAGTGTGACATAAGAGTACAATTTTCAAATTACTTCTAGATTAAGTTTGTGATGCATTTCAAGATACTATGACCCAAGTATGAAAAAAGGAAACATATTGGGAGATAAAAGCCTCACTGGTTCCTGAGATAAAAGGACTGTAATGTGGTGAGTGTAACAAGTGACACCACACACCATGGTGAATGTAACACGTGGCACAAGACATTTGTTTTAGTAGTAAAAACTTTACTAACATATGTAATGAGTTATATTAAAACATGAGAAACAAATATTTACAAGAATTACTTTACATTAATTTCAAATTTGAGGTTTTGCACCACGTACTGTGGTGAATACAACAAAGTGACACCATGCTTATGTTTCACTTACTAATACTGTACTAAACATGCCTAACAACTAACAAACTACTACTACTACTGACTGACATACTGTTATAAAACATGAAAAAAAATTGACAATAACATTACTCTCAAGTGTGATGCTTAACACCACATACCGTGGTGAATGTAACAAGTGACATCAAATATTTGTTTCAATTTTAAAAAGTTTACTGAACATGCCTAATGGCCAACATGCTACTACTAATAACTGATATAGTGCTACAAAACTTGGAGAAATTTGACAATAATAACAGTACTGACAGGTGTGATGTCTGACACCACATACCGTGGTGAATGTAATGAATGACACCACACATTTGTTTCAGTTTTAAAGTTTACTGAACATGCCTAATGGCTAACATGCTACTACTAATGACAGATATAGTGCTACAAAACCTGGCAAAATTTGACAATGATAATGATACTGACAGGTGTGATGTTTGACACCACATACCATTGTGAATGTAATGAGTTACACCACACATTTACTTCAGTTACAAAAAACTTTACTGAACATGCCTGACTGCTAATATAGTGCTACTACTGTCTTACATACTCCTACAAAACCTGGAGAAATTTGAAAATAATGATATCACTGGCATGTGTGATGTTTGCCACCACATACTGTGGTGAATATAATGAGTGACACCACAAAGAAAATCTATTTTAACCCCCACCCCCACCCCATATACACAGTATCCCTTTACAACAGATGCCCAGCACTCTCCCTAGACATGCAATTAAGTTACTGGAGATTGCGCTCTGAAAATGTGCCCCACAATCAGCAAATGATGGCACCTGAAGCCTACCTGTGGTGAGTGTAATTGCAGACCTCATTGTTGCATGCAGTGCTTATCTTCATGGAGTGTAGCAATACAAAATGGAGGAGCCACATGCAAACAATAGGTTTTAAACCACAACTCAGCTCCTCCCTCTACGGCTGCTGGTTGGTTCTGAGGGGCAGCTTAAGACTGCAAAGTCACAGACTGTGACGGGTATACCTGGGGCCTGATGTGACTCCTAGCAGAGTAAGGGTCAAAGGTTGCTCTTTCTTCTGTGGGAGAGCAAGGTCAGACAGTAACACAGCCAATGATCATAATGAGGCAAACTGGGAGAGAAGCCAGAAAACCATTTAAAGTGCTAATAGCACAATTACAAATTTTGAGGCCATGTGTGTGAATGTAACGTGCTGTGACACCAACTGTTACATTCATCACATTAAATACAAGGCTGCACAAACTAAAAATGGAGCATTACAATGGTTTAAAGAGTAGAGATAATAAAAACACAACTCCATATTAGTAAGCAGACTGATTTTATTAAGGGAAAACAGTAAATAAAGCTTACAAAAACTATTAGTAAAACATGGTTTTGCATGTCACACTTTTTCAGGTAAAAAAAGCAGCAAAATAGAGCAAGCCATCCCATCAAACAAAAAATATGGATACCCTATAATTCTACAAATATATTATTTATCTGCAGATATAGTCAGCTTTCAGATTTAGTCAAAAACGTATGACTGACAGTTCTTGATTTAAAAAAATGTGCCATGCACTGTACAGTATGGTGGGTATCAGTACCCCCTTTTCATGAACAGACCCAGAATATTATGACTTTCTGATGTTTGTTTTTTGTTTGTTTTATTTATTTATACTGATAGGATCATGGGCCAAAAATTACCCATTTCCATGGGCGATCAGTGTACAAATGACAATTGAATACAATATCAAAAATACAAACATCAAAAAAATAAAAATACAAATGACAAATAAGGTAAGCACATACTAAATTCAATGACATAGGTCTTAGCACCATCATTCAATAACATTTACATGGATGGTATTAAACATTCCTGATGCCATTGATTTGCTATGGGAAAAAGTAACCACCCATATTATAGCGGCACAGTAGTGCCACTATGGTTAGGGTTGAGCAGGGGTTTCTATGTTAAATTTTAAACTTTGCACTTTAATATCTTTGCAACGGTTCAATGGATTTCCATGAAATTTTGCACATGTAGTCTCAGAGGTAGATCTCTTGATGTGTCAAGTTTTGTTCTGGATGGATGTGCAGATTCCAAGATGCGGACAGTGAAAAAACATTTTAAAAAATTGCTGTTTTTGTTGCTGTTTTTTTGTCATCACTTTGTGCCCAGATGGTTTGGAATTGGAATCTGAAGTTTTCAGGGTAGAAAGGGCTTGGCTCACAGATGTGCATTTTGCTGGTTTGGTGAAAAAATATTAATCTGTTCCAAAGTTATTGCATTTTTTTAATTGAAGTTCTGAGCATGCTCAGTACGGTCTTTTGGATAGCTGCTTGGGATAAAAAAAAGAATGTGGTCCATAAGAAAAAGGATCCTTTGTTCATATGTGGCCAATCCTTTTTCATGAGGAAAGAATCTTTGGTTGAATGGCTGCCATCTTGTTTCTGTTTAAAACAAATTGTTCAAAACTCATAAAAATTACATCTTGCAGAGACACCAACACATGTTTCTTGGTCATCAGGAGCCCATTTGGTTGATTCTGCACTTAATTGTTGGAAAAATTACCCCCAATGTATTTTTTTAAACATTTTTAAATCCTTTTCATAACTCGCTTCTGCTTTTTTTGTATGGCCATACGAGAAAAGAATTCAGCCATTCAAAAAAAGATCCCTTCATACGAAAAAAGAATCAGAATAAAAACTAAAGTCCCAATTCTTTATTCATATGAAGGGATCCTTTTTTGTGAACTTTTTTTGTTCATACAAGAAAAATCTACTCATAAGAAAAAAGAATTTGGACTTAGTTTTTTTCACATTCTTTTTTTGTATCGAAGGATCCTTTTTGAATGTTTTTTTCCATCCATACAAAAAGGATTCCCTTATACGAAAAAAGAATTTGGACTTAGGTTATTTATTTATTCTTTTTTCATATGAAGGCAGCCTTTTTCATATGGAATTTTTGTTTCATACAAAAAGGGATTCCATCATATAAAAAGAGTTTTGGACTTTGTTTTTCCCCCCACATTTGAACTTCAACAAGTGATAACTTCCTCAATATGTGGACTTAAGGAACAACCTATATATCACAACACAGGTCTTAATTAGTACTGCAATAATAACATATATTCCACCCCCTAATATTTAGGAGCAATATAAAAAAAAGAATAAAAGATGCAAATTCCCATAGCATAACACTGGAAATTGAACAAGCCATAACTTCCTCAGTCTTTGGGCTTGAGGGACAATCTATATTTCAAAACAAAGCTCACAATGAATACTACTAGAATACAACATATTCCCCACTAAACATTTAGGGACAATATTAAAAAAGCATAAGAAATAAGAACTGTGAATTCCCATAAGATAACAAACAAGCCATAAAAACGAAGGAAAGAAATGGCTGTTTTGGCATAAATGGAAGTGCAAGGGCCCTGCTCTTCCACAGGAACATAGATACATGCATGTATGGAAGGATGGAAGCACAGGGCTCAGAGGGCCCTGATCTCCCACACGCAAATGAGAACATGATTATACTATTTCAAAAAGTAAGGAAATTAATTGCAAAAAAATTAATTAATGCACTAGTTAGAGTTAAATTGACAAAGTAGGGAAATGAGATGTTAGGGTTACTGACCCTCACACCCCACCCACACCCTCCAAGCAGCAACAGGAAGCACCATCACCGTTTCACCTCTCCTGCATCTTCACAAATCAGGCATGGGGTGTGTCTTGGGGTTGTCAACCCTAACACTCACCCAATTTTCACATATTCTACATATCTCAGCTTCTTTAATGATGGAATGGGTGAGCGTTAGGGTTGACAACCCCAAGGCACACCCCATACCTGATATGTCAAGATGCAGGAGAGGAGAAACCGTAATGGTTTTTCCTGTTGCTGCTTGGAAGGGTGGGGGTGGGTTGTTAGGGTTGGAAATCCTAATGCCACATTTCCCTACTTTTGTCAGTTTAACTGTAACTAATGTATTAACAGCATTTTATGCAAACAATATTAGATATAGATACTCTCTGTAATTGCATACTGGCTCATAAGAAAATATAGGATATGGCTTGGGCCTCCTAAAAATATACCTGATTTTTTATGAGTAGTCTGTGGCCCCATGGTATCATGAATGGTGAAACCACAAGTGATGTCACAGGAGTCTCTGTGTATTGGGAGGCCAGAGAGGATTCACAAATCAACAGTCAATGGCTACACAGAGTATTGGAAGGCCAGAGAAGATCTACAAATCGATAGTCATGGCTACAACAGAGTATTGAGAGGCTAGAAAGGATTCACAAATCGACAGACATGGCTACACAAAGTACTAGGAGGCCAGAGAGGCTTTATAGATCAATAATTTATAGTCATGGTTATACAGAGTACTAGGTGGCCAGAGAGGATTCACAGATCAACAGTAATGGATATACAAAGTACTGGGAGGCCAGAGAGGATTCACAGATCAACAGTCATGGTTATACAGAGCACTGGGTGGCCAGAGAGGATTCAGAGATCAGCAGACATGGTTATACAGAGCACCGGGTGGCCAGAGAGGATTCACAGATCAATAGTCATGGCTAAACAAGAATATTGAGTGATTATTGAGGAATTGGGAGCAGGAACATGAGGGAGTAAAGTGAGCTGTTAGGAGCTGTTTTAGAGGGCAGAAAGATGGGGGAGGCTAACCTGGGGGTGGTAGATTGTTCCAGAACGAGGGAAGGTGGAAGGAGAAAGCAATTTGCCCAGCAGTAGTTTTTCAGCAAGGGACAGTGAATGATTGCCAGCCAGCAGAATGGAATAATTAGGAGGATGGGGAGGAGGAGAGTAAGGAGGGAAGGTTAGGAGGGAGGAAGGAGAAGCAGGAGTTTGAGAGAAAAGAGGAGCAATGAGAATGATACTGGGACATAAGTAGAGAGAGTGAGAGGTGAGCAGTGTTGGGTGATGCGGAAAATGTTAGTAGCAAAACAGCAGACAGCATGGAAAGTGAGTCCAGTATGGTGAGAGAGTTGTGCTGAGCTGCACCGTAGATCACATCCATGTAGTCAAACAGTGGTAGAATCATCTTAAGGAGGATCTCACAGTGGACTGGGAAGGGTGAGCAAACTTGTTTCGATACAGGGTGCCAAGTTTTGGGTTGAGCTTTTTATGGGTGGTATCAATGTGGATGGAGAAGTGTAAGCATTGATTCAGCAACATACTAAGGTACTTGAAATGAGAAACCTCACTGGCCTGGTGGCGCTGAGGGTAGAGGCGCTAGACACCACACCTCATGCTATGCCGGTGACCTGGGTTTGGGAACAAGCCTGGGCCATCGGAGGTTGGTGGGGGGAGGAGGATTGAGCATCCCAATGGATGCTCTCCTCCAGGGTGAGGTGGGTTACCAGGCAGTGAACATGTTCACAGCACTACCACTGTTGGAAGCACGGGTGCGCTCAGGGAAGGGGGACAAACAGGTAAAAAAAAAACTACAAACACCCCGGGGGCTTTGAGCACTATGATGCCAGGATTCTGGTATGGCAGGACCTGGCAGAGGAGTCGGGGGGTACGAAGCCCCCCTTAAAGGGGCCGAGATCCCGGGCAAGTTAAAAAAAAAATGATAAACCTCACCAAGTGGGGTACTGCCCAGGGTTTTAAAGAAGTGATGTTTCATTGGTACAACATCACGTCGGTGAATTATGACTTACATGTCAATCAAATAACATAGTATTAGTGAATTATGATCATCAGTCCATAAAACTCTTCCTTTTTTGAGGGTATTATAAATTATTTAAAAATGGGACCTCTGTGACAACAAAATAATTTTAAAGTATATGGTTGAGTGTTGTTGTGCATGGAAATCCATACACTTTCAGGTGAGTTGTACCACAGAAGTGATCTGCAACTGATGTTGTCATAGAGATCAAAAATATATATAAACCATAAGGGGCCATCACATTTTGTTTCCAGTGCTCTGGCAAGTTATTCCCTATTGTTTTTTCCCCAATATACTTTACTGAGTTTTTACCATGGATGCTTGACCATTATACAGAATGACTGCGAAGATAATGTACAGTGCAACAAAAGTACAAATCTTAACAAACTGTAACAAAATAAACACATCCAGAAATATGCTGGCGTGTACTGTGTCCTTGTTCATAGTTATTCTTCAACTGCATTGCTCAAATTCAGGGTGTGACCAAGGTGGATTATTTTCATTAAGAGCTTGATTACTCTAGGTCCCCAGTGCTTCTCTACAAGCTACCCTGTGGGAGTATGAGTTGCGGGTGCCTGTCCTCATACTCCTCATAAGTAACCTATGTTTTGTCAAATATGCGTGGCTTCCATCTTTTTCTACATATTATTTTCTTCATGGCCATATTGTCGGACATGGCTCTATGCTAGGCCTCAAGTGTACAAGGAAAAGCAGAGGGAGGAGGAAAAACTAGGAAAAGCAAAGAGGATGGTCAGGCAGATAGAGAGATGCATATTGAGAAGGGGGGGTTAAGGGTAGAGAAAATTCTTCAGATATGGTAAGGAAAAAAGGAAGAGGGGAGGGGGTATTATTAGGCTACAAGGGGGAAGGGTACTTGGAGAAGATGAACAAAAAGCAAAGGGGAAACAGAGTCATGTGGGTTCACCTCATGATGCCCTCAGGCAAGAAAGTATAGGTGGGGCTGATCTATAAACCACCAGGACAAGGTTAAGAGAGAGAAAAGGAGCTCAGGGAGAAGCTGGCACGGGGAATGAAGAAGGGGGAAGTGGTGGTGGTGGTGGGTGATCTGAACCTGCCAGATATCGACTGAGACATTCCAGTGGCCAGATACTGTATACCAGAAGTCAGGCCTTGTTAGATACATTGCTGGACTATCTTCTGGTGCAGCTGGTTAAGGAAATCACTAGATAGGCAGCCATTCTCAATTAGGTGCTCACCAACTTGGAAATGGTGGGTGGAGTAAGGGCAGGGGAGCCACTGGGGTCCAGTGACCATAACTCTTAATTGGTTTGGGCTGGCCCTCAGGACCAGAATGCCCCTATCAAAAACTGAAAGTCCTAGATTGCAGAAGAACAGACTTCAACCACATAAGGAAGCTGGTCCAAGACAACCTGACCACGGTGAATAGCATGGGGTTGTAGAGAAAAGATGGGGGGCAATCAAAGGGGCAAAGGAGGCAGTATAGCGTAGTGGTTTAAGGCTCTGAGCTGCAAACCTGGAGACCTGGGTTTGAATCCTATAGCCCCCACTTGCATACTGTGTGACTCTGAGCAAGTCACTTAACTTCTTTGTGCTCCCATGTCGCACCTGGAAACAAGCTTCAGCTTAGTGTGCCTTTTCTGGTTAAACAATTTCCCCTTTCCCTATTATTGAGGCAACAAAGTCGTGCTTGAGAATTATTACAAAACAAAACAGATGCAAGAGTCCAATATGGTTCTCAGAAAGGGTTAGAGAAGCAGTGAGGGCCAAGAAAAAGGCTTTCACCAGGTACAAGGAAAAGAAGTGGGAGGAGAAATGGGAAGAATTCAATATAAAAACCAAGGAAGTAAAGAAGATGGTCAGGGAGGCAAAGGCAGTCACAGAGCTGTGTACTGTGGAGGGGTCAAAGGTGGGGAAAACAATTCTTCAGATATTTTAAGGAGAAAAAGAAGGGATGAGGTATTGTTAGGCTACAAGGGTGGGGAGAGTACTAGGGGAAGATTAACAAAAAACAGCTACTGTATCTTTAACAATTACTTCTGGTCTGTCTTCACAAGGGAAGACAGCTGGCCCTTGTCTGAAACTGGCATCAAGATGGCTGTCGGGCATTCCTGAAATGAGGCAGCTAGTATTTGCCAGAAAAAGGGTCCAGAAGGGTCTTGAAGCCCTAAAGGCAGATAAAGCCCCAGGGTGAGACGGGATGCACCCAGCCCATGCATTTTTGAACCGCACCACCATTTTTGCCCCCACCACCTCCACTGAAAGACTGTTTCAAAAATCCACCACTCTTTCTGTGAAGTATTTCCTCACATCTCTCTTGAATCTACCCCTCCAGCTTCTTATCATGCGCCATTGTCTTTGAGCACCTTTTTTTCTGCAAAGTACTTCCTTCCTGTAACTTATTTGCAATCGTGAGGTATATAAAGGTCTCTGTCACACCCCCCTCTCCATCCTCTCTTTCAGGGTGTACATATTTAGGTCCTTAAGTCTGTCCTCATAGGGCTTCTGATGTAGACCCTGCACCATTTTAGTTGCCCTCCTCTGGACCACCTCTACTCTTTCTATGTCCTTCCGGAGATGTGGTCTCCAGAACTGGACATAGTACTCTAGGTGGGATCTTACCAATGATCTATACAGAGGCAATGCCATCTCCCCCTTTCTGTTCGTGATACTCCTTCCTATGCACCCCACTAGCACTCCCAGCTGCTTTGTTGCACTGCCTGCCCGCCTTTAGATCATCCGATATGATCACCCCCAGGTCTCTTTCATGCTTGGTTGTCGTCAGTACCACTCCTCCCATTTTGTACTCTGCCCCCGGGTTCTGTGCACCAAGTGCATTACTTTGCACTTTTTCACATTGAAACCCAGCTGCCATACCTTTGACACTCCTCGAGATTTCTCAGGTCTCCTCATTCTTTCTACCCCTCCTGGAGTGTCCACCCTATCGCAGATTTTGATGTCATCCACAAAGAGGAAGATCTTCCCTTCCAGCTCCTTTGCAGTGTCATTTATAAAGACATTAAAGAGGACCGGTCTCAGCACTGGTCCCTGAGGCACCTCACTGATCACCCTCCCTTCCTCAGAGTGAACTCCATTTTCTACCACCCTCTGCCATCTATCACTTATTTCTTACCCAGTTTGCCACCTTTGTACCCTCTCCTAAGCTACCCATATTTTTTCACTAGCCTCCTATGTGGAATGGTGTTGAAAGCCTTACTGAAATTTAGGTAGGTTCTGTCCACTGCTCCACCGTATTCTAATTCCTTGCTCACTCAGTCAAAGAAATCAGATTTGTTTAACAGGACCCCCCCCCCCAATGAATCCATGCTGTCTTGGGTCTTGTAACCCATCTGATTCAAGATATTCCACAATTATTTCCTTTAGCACTGAGTGATTCTATTAACTTTCCCACCACCAATGTCGGGTTGACTAGCCTATAATTGCCAGCCTTCTCCTTGCTACCACTTTTGTGAAGTGGGACAACTTCTGCCCTCATCCAGTCCTCTGGAGCCACTCCTGTTTCCAGTGAGCTGTTAAGACTGTCAGAGGTGCAGTCATTACCTCTCTGACCTCCCTCAATACCGTTGGATGCAGCCCGTCTGGCCCCATTGCTTCATCCACTTTCAGATTAGTGAGTCCCTTCAGGACTCTCTCCCATCTGAGAACAGACTAGTGTCCACCTCCCTCCGTTCAAAGCTCCTGTTAGTTTTTTGTGGCCCCTCTCCTTCTCCTTCTGTGCACACAGAACAAAAGTATTTGTTCAGGATGTCTGCCTTTTCCTGTTTCCCCTCTGTACAGTTCCCCCTTCCTTTTTTAACCTAATGTCCTCCTTCGCTACTACCTAGGCTATTCTGTCTTCAGTTTGCGCTTTCATGCTCCTTACTGCTCTTCCTGCTTCCCTCTGTTTCCTGTGATACACCTCCCTATTCTTTCCCTCTTTGTCTCCTTATAACTTATGAATGCTACCCTTTTGGCCTTTACCTTTTCCGACATCTCTTTTGAGAACCATAGCAGTCTTTTTCCTCTTTCTTTTGCTCTTGCTTGACACAGAGGTTTGCTGCCTTCACTGTGCCCTTTCTAGCTTCTCCCACTGTTCCTCCACCCCAGTCAGGTCATCCCCTCTGCTAGGTCATTCCTGAGACATTCATCCATCTTTTTTAAAATCTGCGATTCTGAAGTCCTGGACCCTCATTCTTGTGTAGTTTGATTCTGTAGCCATCCTCATCTTGAACCAAACTGTACAGTGATCACTGTTCCCCAGATGGCCTCCCACTTTACCATCTCCAACACTGTCCCTGTTAGTGAGTACCAGGTCTAGTATTTCCCTATGATAAGTTAGTTCACTGACTAGTTGCCTGAGGAATGCCCTCTGCAGGGAGTCCAGGATGTCTATGCTTCTGGCTGAACCTGCTGCTGGGAGGCTCCAATCTACATCTGTCAGGTTGAAGTCCTTCACCAGCAGCACCTCCAGTTATCTGCCATCTTGCCAATCGATTCCATCAATACCTTATCTAACTCCTACCCCCATGCTGGAGGTCTGTGGGTTAATGCCAATACAAACAGAGGCTCCGTTTCCCATCTCTAGGGTGACTCACAGTATCTCTGCTCCCCCCTGTATTCCCTGTATCTCCATTGCTTTTATGCCTTCCCCCCATAAAAAGCACCACACCCCCCCTTGTTTCTTTCCCACCCTGTCCCTCCTAAACAGAGTGTAGCCTGGTATGGCCATGTTCCAGTCATGGTTCCAGTGCAGCATTACTTGGTAACAGCCACAATATTCATATTGGCCTCTGTCATTATGGCCTCCAGAGCTGGAATCTTATCTCCTAGACTTCCTATATTCACACACATGGCCTTCCAGATTTTGTTCACACTCTGCTTGGTAACCCCTTTCTTTCCTTTTTGCCATCTCTCCTTCCTCCTTCCCTTTTTAATGCTTTTGTTCCCATCCCTTTCATGCTCAAGGAACTGGCTGTGACCCTAGTAATGCTATTCAATAGCTCAGTTCAGACAGGAATAGTTCCAAAAGACTGGATGATAGTGGACATAGGAGCAACCAAGAAACTACAGACCTGTCACCCTTACCTCTGTAATAGGTAAACTAACACAGTCACTGATCAAAAAGGACCTTGTGGACTACCTAGAGAGCAATGGTCTACAGGATAGTAAACAGCATGGGTTTGTAGCAGGGAGTTCTTGTCAGACTAACTTAATAGTTTTCTTTGACTGGGCAACAAACATAGTAGGTAAGTGCCATGCTATGGACTTACTCTCTGTCAATTTCAGCAAGGCTTTTGACTCGGTGCCACACATAAAATTGCTGAAAAAGTTGGAGGACCTAGGTGTGGCCAGGAAGATAGTTAGATGGACAGGAAACTGGTTGAACGAGAGACAGCAGAGGGAGGTGGTAACAGGGTCAAATTAAAAGAGAGGGAGTTCATGAGTAAGGTGCCTCAAGGATCTGTCCTGGGTCTTGTCCTCTTCAGTATGTTCATTAGCAACATTGGAGAGGGAATCTGGCACTTTTGTGTCTCTTCATATAAGACACAAAGCTCTGCAGTAGGGTAGATAGTGATGAAGGGATCAGAGAGATGCACAGGGATCTACAAAGGCTAGAGAGGTGGTCTAAGGTTTGGTAATTGAAATTAGATGTCCAAAAATGCAAGGTTATGCATCTAGAGGGGAAAAAACAGGACAGAGTACTGGATGGTAGGAGTTAAACTGAGAGCTGCGGCAGAGGAAAGGGACCTGGTAATCATTATTATTGATTCCCTCAAACAATCAAGCCAGTGTAACAAGGCTTATAGTAAGGCTCATAGGCTACTGGGGTTTATAGTAAGGGGTACTGACACCAGGAAAAAGAAAGTACTACTACCTCTATGTAGGTCACTGCTAAGGTCGCACCTGGAATACTGTGCTCACTTCTGGAGTCCTCACCTAAGGAAGGACAGGTACAGGCTGGAGACAGTGCAATGCAGGGTGACCAAGATGATTTGGAGCAAACAGGGAAGATCTTATGACGACCATCTCAAGGCACTGAACATGTACTCGCTGGAGGACAGGCAAGAGAGAAGGTATATGATAGCGACCTTCAAGTTCCTGAAGGAAATAAACAAGTGAACTACGGGGAGGTCATTCAGCCTCACCTCCATCGTGGGGAAGCTCATGGAGTCCATCCTCAAGGAGAGGCTGGTAGTATTTCTGGAGGAGAATGGTCTCCAGGACAAGAGGCAGCATGGGTTTGTCTCTGGTAGATCCTGCCAGACAAACATGGTGGACCTCTGTGACTAGGTAACAAGGGCATTCAACAGGGTTCAGGCAGTGGATGTCCTGTACTTGGACTTCAGCAAGGCCTTTGATTCAGTGCCACATGGGAGGTTGGTTAGCAAGCTGTGGTACCTGGGGGTGGGAAAGAGGATGGTGGAGTGGGTCAAAAACTGGTTGTGTGACAGGCAGCAGAGAGTTGTTGTAAGAGGAGAACTCTCATCTCCAAGAGCTGTGACAAGCAGGGTTTCACAAGGCACAGTGCTGGGTCCAGTGCTGTTTGGCATACTTATTGCAGACATAACAGATGGGGTTTAGCAATAAGATCAGCCTGTTTGCAGATGTCACCAAGATAGGTGCAGTAGTGGACAACACAGAGGGCTGGCTAGGACTGCAGGAAGACTTGGATAAACTCAAACACTGGTCGAACACATGGCAGTTATGCACTTGGGTGCCAGGAACCACAGGTTTTACTACAGACTGATGGGGGGTACAGTTAGCCACTACAGAGAAGGAAGGAGGGAAAGGATTTTGGGATGCTAATCATAGGGCAAATTAACCATTTAGCACAGTGCAGAAAGGCAGCAGCTAAGGCTAATAAGATGCTGGGGTGTATTGCCAGGGGTATCACCTCAAGGAGGAGGAAGGTTTTCTTACCAATGTGTAGGTCACTAGTCAGACTGAACCTAGAGTGCTGCATGCAGTTCTGGCATCCCTACTTACAGAAAGATATCAAGCTGTTGGAGGGTGTCCAATGCAGAACAACCAGGATGATCACAGGAATGGAAGAAAAACCCGAGGACAGACTAAGGGAGCTCAAAATGTACTCCTTGGAGGAAAGGAGGGATAGATGGGATATAATCGAAACCTTCAAATATATGAAAGGCATAAACAAGGTCAGCACAGAGGGGATTTTTAGATTAAAAGGAGGGAGGGACAAACTGGAGGGAGTGAAGAACCCAAGGTCATGAGTGGAAACTGGTGGGAGGGGGTTTAAAAGAGATGTGAGGAAGTCCTATTTTACAGAAAGGGTGGTCAAGCAGTGGAGCAGCCTGCCAGAGGAGGTGGTGGATGCCAAGACCAACAAGCATTTGTCAATGCCGAATGTTTGCTTGCTGGCACTGGCATTGGTAGTGTAGAAGTTACAGATTTGCATAATAGGAATGGCAGTGAAGTATTGAACTGAAGCCAACCCCACCACCACCCTGCAGAGAGTGACAGGCATTGGGTTGTGCCTTTTGGTCGTCAGGCATAACAGTCACGCCATTTCACCACACCCTACCCTGCAGACACCGACAAGTGTCACGGTGTGCCTTGGGGTCTTTGGCCCTTATGCACACCTCATTCCATCAGGAAATATGGTGAGATGGGTGCTGTATAGGAGAATGGGGTGAACTTTGGGGCCAAGAGTCCAAGGCATACCTCAATGCCTCTCAGTGGCTGCAGGGTGTGGAATGGTATGAGCATTACAGGCAAGAATCCCAAGTCACACCCCTGATGCCTGTCATTCTCTACAGGGTGGGGTGTTATGGTTGGAAACCCTAACACCTCAGGCATTCGTTGGTATTTTCACTCCAAATTTTCAACATGTTTTTTTTGAGACCCCCACCTCATGAACAGTGGCAATATCAGTTTGTTAGCAGAAAGCTGCTTATGCACAGCGACTACGGCATTTAGCATCACAGGTGCAAAAACACATTCCGAACGGGATGTGAAAAATGACAGCTGTACTGTTCATGTGGAGGTGGAAAAAATGGCAATGTTGCAAATCTGCAGTAAAAATCTTAAAAAAACTGGTGAAGTCACGAGCATCCATAGAAACTGTGCAACGCACACCGGTAATGTAATTAGTTTGGGAATTTTTTACAGCAGATTGGCAACTCAGGTACTTTGGTGCCTCCGATCATGAACAGTGTCACTGTGATTTTCTTTATCTGTCCCGCACAATGATTTCCCACAGCGACCAAGCATCTCTGCACTGAAAGTGTGAAAACACATTTCGGCCTTGTTGTGAAAAATGACAGCTGTACTGTTCATAAGGAAGTGTGGAAAAATGCCACTGGTGAAAATCTGGACTGAAAATATTACAAAGTCATGAACTTACAAGGGTGCGTGGAAACTGTGCAATGCTCACTTGTAACAGAGTCATTTTATGGATTTTTGTCACCAAATTTTCAACATAGCCATTTTAAAACCTCTGCTCATGAATGATGTAACTGATTTTCTTAATCTGTCCCAAACATTGCTTTCACACACTGACTACACCATTGTGCGCTACATGTGTGGAAACACATTTTGGGCGACATGTGAAAAATGGCAGCTGTACTGTTCATAAGGAAGTGTAATAAAATGGCAATGTGGAAAATCTGGAGTGAAAATATAGAAAATTCGCAAACTTATGAGCGTGCGTAGGAACTGTGCAACGCACGCTCGTAAAACAGTCATTTTTAGGAATTGTTTCACCAAATTTTCAACACAGCCATTTTAAGACCTCTGCTCATTAAAAGTGTCACTGTGATTTTCTTAATGTGTCCCATACATTGATTTCACACAATGACTGCGCCATTGCGCGCTACATGGGCAGAAACACATTTTGGGCAAGATGTGAAAAATGACAGCTGTACTGCTCATAAGGAGGTGTGGTAAAATGGCAATGTTGAAAATCTGGAGTGAAAATATTGAAAATTCACGAACTTACGAGCGTGCATAGGAACTGCACAATGCACGCTCATAAAACAGTCATTTTTAGGATTTATTTCACCAAATTTTCAACATAGGCTTTTTGAGAACCCACCTTATGAACAGTGGCAGTGTCATTTCGTTACTCAGTCCCGAAAGGTGATATCGCACAGTGACTGCGAATTCACCCTTCGGGCCCGATTAACGCCATAACAATGAAAGCATTCATGAGAAGGGGTCCCAAAAACCCAATGTTGAAAATTTGCTATAAAAATTCCAAAAAATGCCTGAGATATGCAACAAAGTTGAAAAAACCCTATCTATCCCATTATACAGCTTACCAGCATTTTCTCATTTCGTGGTCGGCTTTGAAGAGTGCAGACGTGTTCCCGGTCCACCGAAGATCATCGTGCTGGAGTCCGGAGGTAAGTGTGGGGTGAAGGGGGTGTGTGGGAAGGTGGGGTGCGCAGTGGGTGGGGGCAGGGACCGCGAGGGCCGTTCAAGTTTCAGGTTTTTTTTGTTAAATGACGGTTGGATATTTGCCACGCTGGGGTGGGCCCCAGCGGGCAGAAGGATGACTGGTTGGGGGGGGTGGCTAGAGCTGAAGGGGATTGGGCACCCCCGCCGGCCATAGCATCTGTTGCCATGTTGGGGCCCAGAGTGGCACCCTGTACTCTGAGGGGACAGTGGAGCCGACAGAGTTGGGCACCTCCGTCGGCTATCGACGTAGCCACGCTGGGGTGGGCACCCAGCATGGCATATGGAACTGTGTTTTTGGGGCGACAGCACAGATGATGGGGATTGGGCACCCCTGTTGGCTATACAGTGTGTGTGTGGGGGGGGGCCGAGCACACAGCGTACGTGTGTGTGTGTGTGTGTGTAGGGGGAGTGCACATGAGCAGGCGATATCTGATTGCTGCTCACTGAAGCATAGCTCCCCCTTTCAACTGTATGCCACTGCATTTTGGAGCTGTCATAGACAGCTCAGCAGACATTGGAGAACTGCAGCCATGCCTGCAAACACACTGACTGAATTGGAAGAGGGCTGCCACACCTCTGAAAACTCGGATGATGGCACTATGTTTCTTGCACATGCGTGCAAGCAAACATAAAAATGGTTTCAAGCATGGCTGGGGCAGAGTGAAGGGTGTGGTGACTGCTCAGGTTGGTAGCAGTAGGGAAGGGAGCAGGGCAAGGACCAGGAGGGATAAAACCCTGCATGAGAATAGGTCGTGGGGCAAATACAGAACTCTGGGCAGACTAGATGGACCCACAGTGGTCTTTTTCTGCTATCACTATGTTTCTATGCAGGGATGAATGCCAATTTCAGTTGATTAAAATACCCAATTCTGCAGTTAGTATGGCCAGATTAGTTAGCTTCCATTGGCTGGCTTGAAGGCCTCCATATCTGACCAGTCCCCAGAAGACCCCTGAGAGTAGTGGCTGTTTCCCAAACATTTTTGTTATAGCAGCTTTGGCAGTCGTCCAATGTGGTGTTAAATCTGGGCAGCCATACATGATATGAGAAGTGTCTGCCTCCTCCTCCTCCTCCTTCTCCTGGCCTGTGTGTAATATGCCCTTTGGTCATGAAGTGCATGACCTTAAATTTGCTCTGCATAAGCCAGCTCAGTGGCATGGAGGGCTGAGGCACTGGGCAATTTACCTCCTCCCATGCCAGCAACCTGGGTTCAGGAATGAGCTTGGGAAGCCAGGGGTTGGCTGGGGGAGGGGTGAAGAGCTGGATTGAACAGCCACAAGGCAGCTCTCTTGTCCCAGGGAGGGATGTGGGTTTCCCTGGCTCTTGGCTGCTACCCAGTGGAAGATAGGTGGCAGCGCCAAGCTGTAAGGAGCCAGGCATTAGGCCAGGTGAGAGGAAGGGGCCATCATTGGAGTCACAGAGTGCATGTGCACCTCCATGAGCATGTGTGACCATGTTCAGCGTCCCGTGATAATGAGGGAGAAAACCAGAAAATGGGGCACCATGGGAGGCTCAATGAAGCCCTATGTGCAGGGCAGATTGAGATCCTCTAAGGAAGGACCACAGCTTGCCTGCTCCTGCAGCCCAGAGAGAAAAAGCTACATGAAAAATAAATATTTGATCTGTATAGGCACACACTGACCTCCCTCCAGTACTTCTTCTCAGTCCTCTACTGTTATAACAAACCCCAGTTCAGTTTTCATTTTCATCATTTATGGTTGCCCATACTAGAAATGGAGCTCTGAAAATTAATGTATAATTTTTTTTTTATTTAATATATTTTATTGACTTTACAGCAAAAATGTGGCCTAGTCAGTCCAGTACATACATAACATCAACATTATTTTTAGACATAGCTTGGTATAAATGACAATGAAATTAGCACTTTCAGTGAAGTCCTTTTAACATTCAAATAACAAAACCCATTTATCCACCCCTAGAATTTAATACCCCCCCCCCAGCATCTACTAAATCAGGGAGCCACTAGATTCCCTAGGGCAGGGACTCGGGAAATATTGCAAACATTAGGGTTAGCACTACATCGACTTAAGGAACCTAAGACTTCCAGGCAGCCAAGATCGCATCCAACGGTCCCCACTTAATATTATAGGATTGTATTTTATTATTCATTTTTGCTATATGCCATTCTTTTTGTAATGCCATCATAATCTCTCTATGCCATTCAATCACAGATGGCATGTTAACCTCTTTCCAGTACCTAAGAATAACCGCTTTCGCAGCTACTGATAAGATGGCCATGAACGCTTTCCTCTGTTTACCCATATCTCTAGGGAAGATGTTTAGCAAACATATTTCTGGCATGAAAAAAGGTTGTAGTCCTAATACTGGTTGCACTGAAGTACAGATTGATTTCCAGAAAGGGAAAATCTTGAGACATGCCCATAAGACATAGTACAAGTCACCCTCTCCAACCTCACATCTGCTACATATGGGCGATATAGATTTTCCCATTTTATATAGTTTAGCGGGGGTGTAATACAAGTTGTGCATAATATTGAATTGCAGCAGTTTGTATCTATCTTGTTTAATGTACCTACTCTTATTCTCCCATATTTGTTCCCAAACTCTTTCCTCTCCAACCCCTAATCTCCGCCTCCAGTATATACCAATCTTAGAGGAGACCCCTTTGTCTCTGATCTGGAGTTCATAATATAATTTGGACACCGGATGCTTCTGTTCTGCTGTCTTTAATAGAGAAGTCAATTCATACTCCTCTTCGCCCCTTTTATCCGTTTTTCTCAGGTGGGCTTTAATTGAATCCCTAATCTGTAAATATTTAAAAATTTTCCCTTTTAACTCTGGAATCAGAGCGCAAGCTTGTTCGTACGTCAATAACTTCCCTTGAGGAGCTAAATTTCCCAGTTTTAATCCACCTAATGAATCCAAGAACTTGGAGGGGATTGGGGCACCCTGTATTTGAAAATTCTTATTGTATAAGATGGGTTGATCAGGTGAATTCAGCCATTTTACCTTTAATAACTTCTGTACCAGGTGTAAAACTTTTATTGACCACCCAATAGGTATGTTTTTAAGTGATGTAGGTAGAAGTCTGAAGGACATAAAAGGGATTGAATTTAGTGCAAGTGCACAATTACTGACCAAATCTCTCTCAATATGAATCCATGGAGGAATGTACTGATTGGAGTCTACCTTGAAGGTCGGCAGAGTCCAATGAAATATAGAAACATAGAAACATAGAATTTGACAGCAGATAAGGACCGCTTGGCCCACCCAGTCTGCCCATTTCCCTACCTGATGGATAAGCTGCAGATCCTAGTTAACCAGCAGCCTACTTCTTCCTACACCCACCCCCTAGAATTGCCTTATGACTGTCCCATGCATGCTTGAATTCCACCACTGTTTTTGACTCCACAACCTCCTCTGGAAGGCTGTTCCATGCATCCACAACCCTCTCTGTGAAAAAATACTTCCTCAAATTACCTCTGAGCCACCCCTCCCATCTTCAAATTGTGCCCCCTTGTTCTTGCACACCTCTTTTTTTGAAAGATGCTACCCTCTTGGACTTTGTTGATTCCCTTGAGGTACTTAAAAGTTTCTATCATGTCCCCCCTCTCCCTCCTTTCCTCGAGGCTATACATATTAAGCTCCTTAAGTCTCTCTTCATATGTCTTCTGGTACAGAGCCTGCACCATTTTAGTTGCCCTCCTCTGGACAGCTTCCATCCTGTCTATGTCTTTGCAGAGATTGGGTCTCCAGAACTGCACACAGTACTCCAGATGGGGTCTCACCAGCTGTCTGTACAGAGGGATAATAACTTCCTGTTTTCTACTGCTGATGCCTCTCCCTATGCATCCCAGGATCCCCCAGCCCTCCTTGCTGCCCTCTCACATTATAGGTCATCTGATAGGACTAAACATAGAATTTGATGACAGATGAGGACTGCTTGGCCCACCTAGTCTGCCCACTAATTTGCTGACATGTGACTCCATATAATATTTAAAAAAGGAGGGAAGCGCCAAGCCCCCTAACTTCTTTAATGCAGTGAGTTTCCTATATGACCGCCTTACTGCTTTCCCCTTCCATATGAATTCATTAAGGATAGTTTGTAACGAACCAAACCACGCTTTTGGCAGATAAGGACTCAACATGTTCAGGGGGTAAAAGATCCTCGGTAATATGTTCATTTTGACTATTTCAATTCTGGCCCAAAGTGATAGCAGTAATGAACTCCATCTAGCTAAATCTTGCATAATTATTATGACTTGATTATTGAGGTTTTCATTTATCATTGTGGCTATATCTCGTGTAATCTTAATTCCTAAATACGGTAACACCTTAGGTTCCCAGCTAAGCCCCGACTCCTTAGCCACACTTGGAAGACATCTAGAATTAAGTGGAAAGAGCTTTGATTTTGAAGTATTGAGCTTATAGTTCGAGACCTTTGAGAACTGTGCTATTTCTTGTAGAATTACTGGGATACTTGTATCTGGATCTTCCATATGAAGAAGCAGATCGTCTGCATATGCAGATACCAGATACCTCTTATTTCCTATTTGTAGTCCCTTAATCCCCTGTACCATAAGTAATCTTTGAATCAAAGGCTTCAAATATAAATTAAATAGGAGTGGGGAGAGAGGGCAACCCTGTCTTGTGCCACGTAACAGAGAAAAGGGATCCGTCAGTATTCCATTGCACCATACACGTGCTTTGGGAGATCTATATAATAAGCTGATCCAATTTAGAATGCTATCTGGTAACCCAAACTTTGACAGGACAGCAAATAAGAAATCCCAATAAACTCTGTTGAATGCCTTTTCGGCATCCAAAGCCAGCAGGGCCAACGGGGTCTGCATTTCTCTTGTGTGTACAATTAAGTAGTGGAGTTTACGTATGTGATCACTCGACACTCTATTGCTCATGAAACCAACCTGCACATCACTAACCATTCTACACATAAACGGACTAAGTCGACAAGCTAAAACTTTTGCCAGTATTTTAACATCTACATTTAGCAAGGATATCGGTCTATAGTTCCCCGGGGATATTGGATCCCATCCTGGCTTTAGAATAAGAGTTATAAGGGCCTTCAGGAAGCTATTCTCAGAAAACCCCTTATGGTACCAGTAATTGTATACCTTGGTCAAAATCGGGGAGATTTCTTCTATAAAGACCTTGTACATATTAGTAGTAAGGCCATCCGGTCCCGGTGACTTATCCGAAGCAAGCTGTGCTATTGCTTGTTTCACCTCCCATACTTGAATGGGTGATTCCAACATGGCCACATCTTTGGGATCCAATCTCGTTAAAGCTACAGAATTTAGGAAATTATTGATCTCATCTATTCTCGCCCTGTCTTCCAGAGGGATAGAATAAACTCTGCAGAAATAATCTTTAATGTATAATTTTGTAACTAGACCCTTCATGTCCCCCGATCTATCCAAGATGCTTGCTAGTACCCCTGAGGGCTCTTGGAGCTTTTAATCTTTCCACAGATGGGTATCCAAGAGGTGTCTTATTTGCAGGTACCTGAAAAAATGAGTATGCGGTAGGTGAAATTGTTGTCTCAGATTCTGAAATGACCTCAGTGTTCTGCCGAATATAAATGTCCCAAGAAAGAGATGCCCTTGGTCTTCAATACGCTGTACCCTGGGTCTTTTAAAAAGGGGAGGCAGGGCTGAGTTGCTCTAAAGAGGTGTCATCACTGTGTACTGAACCTTAGCCTGTTTATACTGATGGACTCCATGCCATACATGTATTAAATGCATTATTACTGGAGCTTGCTTTGCTCCTAAGAGATGATTGCCCAGTGAACTATACAATAGGTCTGTTAATCTTGGCACCTTGGTCCATTCCATTTCCAACAATATCCCTGCATTATTACATTTCAGACTGTGCCATTCTTGGATGCCTGCCAGTTGAACTGCCCAGTAGTAGTGTTTAAAATGAGGGGCTCCAGTGCCTCCTCTGTCTAGGGGTTGGGTCATTTGATAATACTTTATCCTGGGTGTTTTCCTACCCCAGAGCCATGCTGTGGTGCTAGCTCTAAGTTACTTAAAAAAATTGTGTAGGAATATTTATTGGTAACACTCTGAAAAAATATAAAAACTTATGAAGAATTGCCATTTTCAAAACATTCAAGTGGCCCAATGAGATTAATGAGAGGTTTTGCCATTTGGTATGTAAAGAGGCCATCATTTTCAACAAAAGAGGATAATCAGCATTGTAAATGTTACCAATGTTCTTGCAGATATGTGCCACCAAGTGCTTAAACCCCTCCTTAGTCCATCAAATTGGAAGCTTGTGCTGTACATTGGCATGATCACAGTTACAGAAAGGTAAAAGCATGGCTTTATCTAGGCTCACTTATACCATGGACAAGCTACAAAGGCCTGTAAAATATTGATCAAGGCTGGCAAGGTGTTTCTGGTCGAGTGGCACATATTAATAGGTCATCTGCATATAGCCAGACTTTAGACCCTGTTGACCCCACATTGACACCCTTAATACTATCACAGTCCCAAAGTCCCTGCACTGGGGGCTCCAGTGCCAAATCAAACAGTAGTGCAGAAAGGGGGCACCCTTGCCTAGTTTCCATACTGAGCAAAAAGGGATTGGAAACCCAGACATTTGTTTGAATCATCACCTTAGGCTGGTTATGTGTTGCCATGACCCAGACCAAGAATTTCTGTAAGAAATCCATCTGCCCCCATCCTGCACCAGAGGTAGTCCTACTTGGCCCAATCAAAGGTCTTGTTAGCATCGAGTGAGGCTACCACTGGACAGTAGCCCAACTGTCTGTTTCCCGGTTCTGTGTGTAAATATCACCTACAAAATAAAGCAGGGCAAGTCATCGCAGACATTACATCATGGTCGGAAACAGTGCAAGGTGAAAATATCATGGCCCACAACATTGCATGCCACAAGCCCGTGGTGCACTGCCAGACCCCAACTAAGGCCGCAGGGACAGCAATGGCAGCAGGTATGGTGCGACAACCCATTGGAATGGCACTGGAAGTGATGAGGAGTGAAGGCAGCGCCACACGAACTGGCAGAAAACAGCTGCAATATGCTGCACCAACAGCAGCCGATGGACAACGCAGCCAGGAACACAGGAGCCATGCAGGAAGAGGGCACAGTGGGGACACTACAGGGGAAAATGTAGCAACGGTTCCCGGTGCCCACCCCCGAAGATGGACCCACCTCCATAGCCTCTGCCCCACAAGCCCCAGGAACAATGGCTCACCCACAGCCCCCTAACCTGCCCAACAGAGTGCCTGCCCACCCCTGCCATGGAGAACGCAACCCTGCCAGACAGAGAACATCTACCTCACCAGAAGCCATCCTGTTGTCCTGCTGCCTGCGACATGCAGCATGGTGCCCAGCACTGGAACATTGCAGCCCCATTCAAGCGTGAGTCCCATAGTCAGTACAATGCCACAAGCGTGAATACCACGGCCTGTGTAGGACACAGGGGCATGGTGCTATCCCAAACATTAGTGATGTTTGCTGAACAACGGAGGGCCCCACACCACCACCATGGACCACAACACGTACTGTACATGGCAGTGGACTGCAAGGTTCTGTCCAGCAATATTATTCCCTCATTTTCCTTTGTTCTGCATTGTTTTGTCCATGTTGTTTTGTGCTGCGATGTTATTTACCGCGATATTAACACATGAAACCCTGTTTCCCTGTGCCACAAATTGTAGTAAGCTGAGGAGACTGCACAAGCCTCCCCCCCTCCCTCCCTTAATAAATCTCGCTTTTTCCTCATGAAGTAAGTTGGGTAAGACAGTCTTCTATCTCCCAACCAAAATTATACAATGGAAAGAAATAATGCTGTGGTCTGATTGGTCTGTCTGGAACTGGACCCACGATGTTATCCCAGCATAACATCACAGATCTGGTCCAAGCACACACATGACTGGATGACATGCTAAAACAATCAATGCATATGCCGTCATTTCCATGTCTTCTGCCACTGCAGCAGCATTCCCCCTTCTTTGCCAGTAAATCTGGACTTAAAAAAAAACTAAATCCTCCCTCACACAGTGTCAGGCTAAAACAATGTCCCCTTACATTTCCCAGAAAATAATTCCACCCACTCCATAACAACATACTACCGTTTTAGGCACATATAAAAAAATGTGTAACGTCATCAGTGTGATTGACTTCACTTAATCCGTGGTCAGTAGCGCAGTTTGAAAAAAGTGAGTGTGTGCCTTTCTTAAGTAACTCAAATTAGAAAAAAAATCCTACTTCCAACAGTGACATGCCAAATAAAAATATTCACAGACAGAGAAACCCATTACTATGTCTGGGTTCACAGACCAGGCACATCCAGAGAGAGAGAGGAAACCGCATGTTCATCATACAGTCACTACATGGCTCTCACTTGCATGCTCACTCTTCAAAGCCCTTTCTCCGACATTCTACACAAACACCATTTTCTTCTGTAGTTTTCCTTAAAACCCCAAGGAGTAAAAAAATTCCAAAACATGTAACCCCTAGGTGGCGCTATCCCAAAGGCTACTACCCCTGCCTGCTTGGCTAGTAGCAGGTTAAGGGGCCTGAGTTCTGAAATGGGTGCCTCCACCCAGAGGTCAGGGTTGGTGGTGGTCAAACTAGCCTGGAAACAGCCCTCTGGGACACTGTAACCCCCCTCTTTCCCTGTTAATTGCCAAAACAGTACACAATAATTACTTTCACAATACCACTGATACACCTTGTAAATACCCACACTGTTTGCACTTACCACCAGGGCTGGTTCCTCCGATTCGACCCTGGGGACTCCCTGTAAAACAAGGTTAGACAGAGCAAATAGCAAAAGTACAGTACTTTGAGTACAAACTGGAACCACAGTCAGGTTGAATGCAGAAAAGTTAGATCTGATTTATTCAGGGGATTTGAACAAGGCAGGGGCTTAATCAGGTTGATTAGATTAAATGCTCTATCAGTCATACAGCTGTGCCTGCATTCAGAGTCCCTAAAACAGTCACACCCTCTGGGTACCCAGGTGGAGAAAAGGTGGGCTAGCCAGGACCGTTGTTCGGGGGAGGCCGGCGTCGCAGTTGGTTGGAGCCCTGTGATGGAATAAAACAACATGCACAATACACACTATTTGTAATCCGTAGCCAGATGGTTCAGTTCATGGAAGAAAAAGAACAAGACAATCAGATGACACACTTAGATTTAGCTGTTGTTGCAGGGAGCTACCCTGATGGTTACTCACGATACCCAGAACTGTACACAGGCTGGATGAAAATCGAGACTGCAGGTGGCTGATCTGGATTGCCAAGAGAAGCAGGGCCCACACGATTTGCCAAGGCATCGTTCCTGTTCAGGCATGGAGCAGGGTGCTGATCCCCAGGCAGGTCTCTCATTGATGGCTTTCTCTGTGCAGTAGGATAGTCTGGCAGGGCCAACATGGCATAGCCCAGACCAAATAGAGATGAGCACGGATTCAGTCCGATTAGGCTGGATACAGCTTCCAGAAAGCAGAACACAGTTTGCACAGTGGGGAACCAAATCACGATCCACTATCAATACACAGCACATTTACATGTAACAGCTTCTATTGTACCAGGCAAACCACTCTCCGGTCACTATAGCAAAGTCTCTGCTCAAACTGGGAATTCGGAGTTGGCTGGAAATCCTGACAGGCCGATTGCATTCAGCAAAATCTTCGGTCTTCTTCAGGTTGAGCCTGGTCACACTTCAGTAGATTACTTCATTCACACAAACTCAGATTTAGTCTGAAATGTTTCTCTTCTCCCTCTCAGGGCAGCAGGCAGGCATGCAGGCCAAAACTCAGGCCTTTCCACAGTTCTCCCGCGTGAAACTACGCAGACGGCTGCTCGAACTGTCTCCAGCTGTTGCTTCTTCAGCTTCCCACTTAGATCTGCCCTTCACAGCAGGCAGCCCAGGAATTTCCCCCAGATCCAAAAGGTTCAGTTGGCTGATTCATCTGTCAGTCACAACAGGAGCTCCCTCTTCAGGTGCAAAAAGGCTCCAACAGCCCAAAACTACAATTCCCACAGATTTTACTCCACACAGTCAATGTAAGCAGGCTCCATTTTAGAGTCCCAAAGTACTGATTGGCCCAATTTGGCAGTTCAGGGCCAAGATGGTGGAGACAATCAGAACAGTCCTTGCTGCAAAGAAGGCAGGTTAGAACAAACTACAAACCCAAAGTCCCTTCCCGGAGCCTAATAATTAAAGAAGGAACCACAACAGTATTACAAAGGGACCTCGTGGAAGCATGCATATAGAATTCTTTTGGCGAGGCTCCCCTCGTGGGTGCAGGTGGTTGTAAGGGACCCAAACTCCCTCCCTGGAGCCTAATAATTAAAGAAAGAACTGTGACAGTATTACAAAGGGACCTCGTGGAAGCGTGCATACAGAATCCTTTTGGCAAGGCTCCCCTCGTGGGTGCAGGTGGTCTTGAGGGACCCAAACTCCCTCCCCGGAGCCTAATAATTAAAGAAGGAACCGCGACAATATTACAAAGGGACCTCGTGGAAGCGTGCATACAGGTAGAGTTGAGGACCACAGCCTGAGCGCTCTCTTCAGCCATTTTCGAGGACTTTAAATTTACTGTCCCCACACATGTGGAGATAGTTTTTTCCCTGAGGAAAATCTCAGAAAATGTCCAAATAGCCACAGATTCCACTTACTTTAAGAACTTGTCTCTAGCTTACCTTTTCTGTATGCACAAACAAATTCGTGCTGTATTTCTTTACTAGACTTGCTTAACTACTGATTCTCTTGGTGGGCTAAAAAAAGACTGTTTTTTGTTAACGCTGAATTGTTTTTGCCTCCAGCGTCCCATAGCCTTTGTTAGAAGATCGTAATTAACAGCGCACCTAGTGGGCTCCATTTTTAAAAGTGGGACTAAGAGTCTGCTTATTTTAAACTGTATTTTTGCCTCCAAGCCCTGTAGCCTTTTTCTTAAAAGCAGATTAAGTAAATCATAAGGTTTTAAAAGTATGCACAAACAAATTCGTATTGTATTTCTTTACTAGACTTGCTTAACTACTGATTCTCTCGGTGGGCTAAAAAAGACTGTTTTTTGTTAACACTGAATTGTTTTTGCCTCCAGCGCCCCATAGCCTTTGTTAGAAGATCGTAATTAACAGCACACCTAGTGGGCTCCATTTTTATGTTTGCTTGCACGCATGTGCAAGAAACATAGTGCCATCATACGAGTTTTCAGAGGTGTGTCAACCCTCTTCCAATTCAGTCAGTGTGTTGGCAGGCGCGGCCGCAGTTCTCCAATGCCTGCTGGAGCTGTGTATGACAGTAGTCAAAAATGCAGTGGCATACAGTTGAAAGAGGGAGCTACGCTTCAGTGAGCAGAGATAAGATATCGCCTGCTTGCGCTCCCCCTACACACACACACACACACACACACACACACACACACGCACGCATACTGCTGTGCTTGCCCCCCACCCACTGTGCTGTGCTGTGCTCCACACACCCCCCTCAGTTCCCCACTACACATGGTGGCTATCCATGCATACTTGCCCTATACACGAGTACAGCAAAATGATCATAACAGTAGTTTTTTTTTTCTTTTGAGTAGTTTAGAAAAATCATTGCTGGTCTGCTAACTGACTGGCTTATGGTGCTGTGGAGTAATGCACGGAGTGGGTGTCTTTCTTTCTCTGTCCTCCTTCAACTCCCACTCACACATGCAGGCACCCCAACGAAGCAGCTCAGTGCTTATTGGACAGTTACGTTTTAGGCTCCACCAACCAGCTCCTCAAATTTTTCCCGCGACCATTGCAGCGAGTAACACTACCACCGAGAGGGAGAGTGGACAGAGACCGGTGACTCAAGAGCTGCCCTAGTTCACCCCTCCATTTGAGCCACTGCCACCCGCGCCTCAAGTCACAGACTGTGTTGAATCAACCGCCATTATTGCCGCGCCACCACTGCAGAAAGCAGCAACAACACAGGGATTGAGAGAGCTGACACGGCAGAATAAAGCATCATCTAACTGAGGAGCCTGTCTGAAAGTTAGGTACTGACATTTGTAGAGTGCGTTACATCGGATGGATAGAGACCGAAATCATCAACATCGAGTGGTACTGTGGACTAACATAAGTAGTTTAAGTCAGTTTAGCTGCTGGAAATTATTTGTGCTTAGCCCACTGCCATTCACTTGACATGTCACCTGCTGCTGTGGCTGCGTTGCTCTGCTCAGTCTGCTTGGGATTTTGGTCATCTGGGAGGGAGTCGGCAGGATCATGGAGTCTACAGTATGCCAAAGCTGAACAGTGAATTCCCACACTCAAGCTCGTTTTTTTTGTATGATTGCCACCCAATGCACCCATCCTTGGCCCGTTCTGTTTGTTTCCTGTACAACAGTCTAGATTATGACCCTCGCCCTATCCCAACGCCCACAGTTGTGATGCCAAAAGTATCGATTTTGGTCAGCAAAGAGGCAAACAATCTGGGCACATTATTGTTTTATTTATTTGTATTTTACATTGATATCATGTTCCTTCTTTCCACAGTTCCCACATTACAGATGGCCAGGCAGTGGCAGCACTTGAAGATGTTACTCCTGACTGACAGGCAGAGGTTGGGAGGGTGGGAGCTGCTGATCTGCACTCAGGACTGATCATTCAGTCACCCTGACATGCTCAGCTTAGCTGGTGCGCCCCTACCCTTCTGCAAGTTTCACACCAAATGACCGATGACCTCAGGGCTTGCCTGACTGACCCTCCTTTAGACCCACCCATGTCTCCTACTTTCTCTTGGAGAAACAAAGAGCTATATTTCAAAATCCTGCCAGCAGACTTGGTGCAATACTAATAGCCAAGGAAACTGAAGTTAAAAAAGAAAGAGACCAGAGCCCAGTAGGTACAGTATGATTTAGGAATGTTGCATACAGTGTCTCATCTATTATTTAGCTGCAAAAATGTTGCATATTGTGTCTTGTCTAGTATTTTGCTATGGGAACGCTGCACACTGTGGAGTCTCTGAGGAGGGGGCTAAAGTACAACTTACTGAGCATGGGGAGTGGGGTAACAGGGTAGCAAATTCTGCTTCAAATGACCCCCAGAATTCACCAAAATGCACCAAAAAAAAATGTCTGACCCCAGCCTATGTTTTACATTTTTTGTGCATAAACTTTTTTTAATGCTGGTTACTCCACTGGTTGTAGTTCAGCTTGTTTGGAGTTTAACAGTTTTGTTGTTTTATTATACAAAGGTACTTACATGTGTACATACAGCATGTATATCCTATAACATTAACTTATAAATTAATTTCCACATGGGGCAGTATAGCGCGGTGGCTTCGGGCTCTTGATCTGCAAATCTGGAGACATGGGTTTGAATCCCATGACCCCCACTTGCATACTGTATGACCCTGAATAAGTCACTTAACTTGCTTGTGAAGTATCCTGTACCTTATAATCTGCAGGTGACAACATGTGTCTTGAGCTCCTTATGAGTTGTTTGTTTACAGGATTACTATCGAGCATAATTCGAGGATCTTTGTTTTTTTATAAACTGGAGAAAAGGTGATCAGGTCTTGTTATACTTGCTTAGGGTATTGGAGGAGATGTGGGACAGTCTTTCATATTTTGCTAGGGTAGTGATATTATCAATCCATTTTTGTAACCACTACCTGGGCTAACGTAGGTTCAGGGAGAAAACTGTTTGCTCAGCATTTTGGCTAGGTTTGTACTTCTGGACAGGGGCACCCAAGTAATTCCAGACACAGTAAGCAATAACTGAAATGTCCAAACCAGAAATGGGATTCTAGAGTGTGGCTTTTATTCAATTCAACACAGGAATAACAAAGCAACGATGGGGCCCCCATAGGGCTACACTCACTGACAATGCAGATTTGCAGAGGACAGAGCACATCTTCTTCACTACACATAAACCCTCAGGTTCTGCACACATCTGGGCTTTCAGCCTGAACTGGCACTCTTCTCTTTGATTCCCTGGCATGGCACCCGGCCAGCACTTGGACACTTTCCATATGGCATGGAGTTTGATGGTGGCTCCCTAACCCACCCATGAGCACTTTCTAGCTCTAAAGGGAGAAACTATCCTTAATCCCATGTCTGGGTACTTTCTGCAGACACTGGCCAAGTGCCTGGGAGAAAGCTATAGGTACCCAAAGTGAACCCTTGGAGGTACACCTGGTTACTCCAGATGGGGATCTCCCACCTCTATACCCAGCCATTCATTTGGATCAACGCCTTTCTTTGAAACTCTCTGGTTGTAGATGTTATCTCGAAATGTATATCACATTTAACATTCTGCTCTTTATTTAGCTGGTGTCCTGACTTGCAAAGTTCTGTAATTGGCTATGTCCATCTTCCTAGATCCCCACTGTTTAGATTGCATTCCAAGCCATACACAAAATTAAAAGTATTGTACTTGGGCTAGTCCTTTCCTGACTCCACAGTAGGCAGTTATTTTTACACAACTCTGTCTTGGTGAAACATGGGCTCTGTTTCAGAACAAACTCACCGTGGTTTGCAGGTGCCCCAGGGCTTCTCTCTAAGGAAAACACAAATTGTGGTACCTCAGTACAATTTATTCTGTCAGACAGCTTTTCCCTTTCCCAGCAGGGCCAGGGGATTGCCCCTGAAATGCTGGATTTTCCCCCCAACCCTCTGGGGATGGGACACTGGAACAACACGGGGAGTGGTCTTTACCACTTCTGCTGGTCTCTTCTGTGTTCTTCTCTAGGGTGAGAAAACACTACCCTCTTGCTGCAGCATTCCAGTGTGGCTTATGCTGCTGCGAAAATTTCTATGGTGATGTCAGCTCTCCAGCTCAGCTGAGACTGAGGACAGAATGAGACAGTGTGAAACCCATTTAACTGGTGTCTCACAAGCTGCCTTTCCCTGCCTGCCACTAGTTCTAAGTAGGATTCTAGTAACCCCAGGTGACAAGGGGGTTACACTGAATAGTTCTTTAAGTGTATGGAATCGTGGTGGATCTCCAGTTACACACTCTGAGTCTTTTATTTGCACACTAAAGAGGATCAGAAGATCCCATTGACTTTTGGAGAGCTTTAGCTACCTGGGTGCTCAATCTTCCACGCCACAGTTGGCCTTCCAGCAACCCAGGCTCCCTTCCAAACCTGGGTTGCTGGTATCTCAGGCAGTAGATCTACCGCTGTGCCAGCGAGCCAGCCTCCCTGACCTTCTTACTAAACTACACTGTTCTCTTGCTCCCATTTCTCTTGGTGACCACTGTCAGGCATGACTTTGTTGCCTCAAGAATGGTCCCTTTAATTTCACCTCACCTGTGCTTTATTATACATTATATCTTTTTTGTGTGTGTGTGTAACCAGGATTAGCACACTAAGCTGAAGGCTTTTTAACAGGCATGACCTGGGAGCACAGGGAAGTTAAGTGACTTGCTCAGGGTCACACAGTATGTAAGTGGAAGCTGTGGGATTCAAACCCAGGTCTGGTCTGCAGGATGTCACCAGATATGCAGCTCAGAGCCTTAAACCACTGCACTATACTGCCTCCAGTAGTGATTGAATAGACATGTTTTTAGATATATGGAACCCTTTTCTGCATACACTTGGGCCATCAAAAAGCTCCTCTTTCCATCTCGTCTCTCATAAAAGATGCATTAATAAAGAACACTTGTGAAATAACAAAAAAGCACTCCATGAAGCGCAGTAAATTTATAATGATAGGCGGAACATTTTAGTCCCAACCCATGACAATGCTGGCATACTTTAATAGGCCACAATAGGCCTGTTGGTACTGTAGTACCTCCGTGTTCCAAACTACTGACCCAAGTTCAGATGTCCTCTTCTAGATTTCCCTTGTATGGGATTTTTACAGTTCAGCACCTTCTTTGGCAACTCATTACTATGAAACTGCAATTTTGACTTTCAAAGTTCTGCTTTTATAGTCAAACTCTGAAGTGCCATTCAAGGGGGCCACACTATCATACTAGGCGAGCAAAACGCTCTCTCAGTCCTCTCATTAAATCTCCAAGTCCTAATAATGAAGTTTCAGTATCTTAGCACCACTATGCAAAAAACACATTATAAATTGTTGTAATTCCACAGTTTTGGCTTCCAGGATTATACAATTTTTAGTCAGATTCCAGTGCTCTATCCAAGAGCTTACACTAATGTACTCAAAGAGCAAAAAAGCCTTCTCGTTAGGAACGCCAAGTCCTAAGCACCAACTAACAACAATTGGAGACAATTGCTGGTAGACTATCTATCTAAAAATGATCACTCTGCTTCATTTAGGAGGACCAAATTAACAGCAGTTTCATTCATTATGTGAAACAGAATGAAAAAATAAGGCAGAAAACGATCAGTTAGTAGAGCTACAGGGAGCTGAGTGGCACCGCAGGCATCTTGCCGCCTCACTCCCCGTGGGACGGGGTTATTTAATAAGCATAAAGTGTCATCCACTGCTGGCCCAGCAGTAGGTCATGAAATTACTGTGAGCACCTTCCCCCCACCCAGCTGTGCTAGGCAGGATCCAAAGATGTGCTTACCAGATTTCTGTTCTCCCTTCCTTCGCTCTCTGTGTTATTGTGCTGACTTACTGTAGGTTGACCTTGCAAATGAGCACTTGTTGCTCGAAGACCATTCTGTACCTTAATACATTATTAAAAAAATAAAGCAATCAATAAATGGGCCGGCCTGGTGGTGCTGAGGGTTGAGATGCTGGACGCCTTACCTCGCACTATGCCGGTGACCTAAGTTTGGGAGCCTTCTTGGGTTATCGGGGGGTCAGTGGGGGAGGAGAGGATCAAGAGTCTGGAGGTCTGCTCTCCTCTCCTGGGGGGGGTTGTGGATCCCCGGCATTTGGCAACTCCCAATGGAGACTGGGGGGTCGCTGCAGCCAGGGAACACCTGGGATCAACTTGAGGGGGTGGCAAACATCATGCAGGCAGACATGGGAGTGTACCCATCGCATGCTCTATGTCATTGCAAATCCATGCCTCCGGGGGTATCCAAGTAGAAAACCCCTCTTGTGCACACACAAAGAAGCCCCTGATGGACTCCCACTCCCTCTTGCCTGAACAAAGCTCTGAATAAGTCAGGGTGGGGGCTCAAGGGTGACCTTGATCTCTCCCCTTGTTCTCCTCTGTGACAGCCCTCCATGGGGGGGCAAACCATGGTCCTCCCCATCCCTGCAGCTGAGGTAGAGGCCAGGTTGTGGGAGTGTTGAGGGTCCATGAGAGGGCTGACAGAGGAATAGGACACCATCCCCACCACACAAGAGGTGCATAAACAAAGTTACAAAAATAATTAATTTATTAATTAAATTCTCTCTGGGGACACCACTGTGCAAGGAGTACCATGATCAGCACTCAACAGGCTTCCCAGCTCAGTGGTACTTTGACATCTTGTAAGGACCCATCATATGGCTTTTCCCCACCCCCGGGGAAAGTAAGCTGTCGGAAGTAAGCACTCCTCTACCAGCAGTGCTCAGCAGCATCTAGTGATAAATTCAACAGCTTACTGATCCTTAAACCTCTTGCAGTAACCCATCATACAGTTTCCGCCTGTTCTGCAAGGAGTAAGCTGCCAGGTGTGCTACTGCCATTCACAGATTCCTTCCAATGACATTATCTCGATGTACTGTTTACATTGCCACACTAATGCCAGTAAACACAAATGAACTATTATAATGCATGTTGTGGAATTATTCTACACATTTTGTATTTATTTATATAATTCTTTGTTAACCAGCTAGGGCCCACTAGGATTATGTGCTTGTTTTAAGGGGTGACCTGAGAGCACTGTGGCACTTAATTGACCTGCTCAGAGGCAATCTGCCACTTGCTTGCCCAGGTATGCAAGTGGCAGATTGTGAGATTCAAACCCAGATCTGTCTGATGGGTGTTCCATGTTCATTTACAGCTACAGTTTTAGTTATGATTTCTGTGACTCCAAAGACGTATTTTGCCAGACTGTCCTTTACCATTTACACAGTGTCACACTGATGCCAGTAAAAACAAGCATTTGTCAATGCCAAATGTTGATTGCTTTACTCTGTTGAGCTCGCTCACTCCCCCTCTTAGTTGCTCGTTCTGTTTCTGTTGGCGTTACAGGCTGAGATTTTGTACTGGGCTCCTGTCTGCATTGGCAACTGGCTGCCCACAAAGAAATCTGCAGCTGTCCTGACAAAGCTTCGTTGAGGTCGCTCACTCCCTCACTCTCACCCATGATTGGACAGACAGCGGTCCACTGGACCACCAGGGATATAGGGTTATCTGTTTTACACAGAAGCTCATGATTGGGTGGACAGCAGTCCACTGGACCACTAGGGATATAGCATTATCTTTTGTACACAGAAGCCCCGAGCGGGCAGACAGTGGTCCACTGGACCACCAGGGATATTGGTTCTCTTTTACATACAAATGTCCCCAATTGGGCAGACAGCTGCCCACTGGACCACCAGAGATATAGGATGCTATTTTATATTTACTGAACCTGTATTGGGCTGTGGGCACATTGCGTGCTGTGCAGAGCGTCGGTCCCGGCGGCTGCTGCCTGGCAGGCGCCAGGTGCAAGTCGCTGGGGATCAGCGCACCTGCTGCAAATGGGGCATAATGACATTCAAATGGCCCCATTTGTGTCTTACGCATACGATATGGCACCATTTGCATGTGCGCTTTTGAATATTGTGGTTGCTGCGCATGGCACAACGCTAACTTGCACTAGCGCATCCCCCTGCTCCACTCTGCCACTTGCACTGGCACAGTGCAACTGCACCATGTGCACTGCAGGTGGCCAGGGTGTGATATTCAACGATGCTGTACCATGGCGCAGCTCTGTTGAATATCACCCACTCAATGCCCCTCCACAGCCAAGTTGCGCTGTGCCAAGGCTTGCGCTACAGCCTGGCGGAGTTTGAATATATGGGCCTCCATTCCTTACCCTCAGCCCCCCATGCACCATATCCCATCACAACTTGAATGCATCATAGTAGAGAATACTCACAGATGTGATGATACACAGTCAGATCTGCAGTTCATTCCCCTGTGTCAGGTCATGTAAGTTAAGATACGCACCACACAATGTGTTTCAATGTATTTGAGCCTGTTCTTCACCGTTTACACATATAGCTAGCCAGACTAATGCTTTAGCACAGCATACTGTTTGATAAATCAGTAAGAGTTTCAGCAATTACAATTTTGTTTGATAAATAATAAAACATGCACACTTGCTTTACTTGCTTGTTGTTTTATTAATTTGGATGTAACACAAGTAGGAAAAAGAAATCTGAAAACACAACAGGAATCCATGATAGCTTTCTGCAGTCAAACAATAGCACATCAGGGTCGGTACTTGAAAGAAAACAAAAAAACTGTGACTTTACTCTATTGTTAGGTTTCACCATGCCGCAGCAACAGTGGCTACGGAGACATCCCCGACAGTGACAGTCGCTTTGCAGAGTGTCGGCAATGGCTCCATGTTTTCATTGTGGGCTGCGACCCCCAAAGCCCCCCCATGTGGGGACTCTGCCCCCCACACCCGCAGTCTCTAGGATTCCAACTCCAACTCGGAGGACTGGTGGGGTGAAACCCCCTGCGAGACAGTCCCCTGGCCGTGGAGAGACCAACACACTGACGGGTGGATTTTTGCCAAATCCTGTTGCTGTGATGGTCTTCGCTGCCAGGCATTTGCTGCGGCATTGTTATATGCTATTGTTACATAACGATTGTGCTACACTGTTACCAGGAGTTACAACTTTGTTGCTATACAATCTGTCCACCTTTTGTCAGTTCCTTACAGAAACAATGTGCAACATTGTAACATATGCTTCCCAACCTCCTTGCAGCTTTTGATACTTAGTATAACATATTATGTCAGTCAGAATCCAAGCTTCTCATTAAGCATACTGGAGTTATGGGTGCTGGAGAACATTTCATTGTTCTGCTTCTTTTCTGTGCTCTACCTGTGATATTTGCATTTCCTGAGCCTCTTCCCCCTTCCCCAACCCAGGGACAGGATGCAATCACAGCAAATCTCCATTAACAATTGTGCTGCACTACACACAGTCCACTTTGCAAGTACTTGCATTTCCTCTAATTAAGCACTTGACTGCTCCCTGCCACACTACTTTTTGCAAGATGTTATAAAATATTATACTTTTAAGAGGAGACAGAAATGCAGGACTGTCTGTCATTAATTCTGATAGGGCCACAGAAGTACCTATACCCACATAATGCTATACTCATTCACACTAACAATGACAAAACCAGCAAGCAAGCAAACATTTGGCATTGACAAATGCTTGTTAAAAGTGGGACTATTTTAGAATGTATTTTTGCCTCCGGCCCTGTAGCCTTGCAAGCTCCTTTCTGGAAACTCTGTCCCTCGTAGTTTCGAATTTCAGTTAAGGCACACTGCAGTACCCCCAAACTCACCTGTATTTAATCCTGCTGTCTCGTTTCTTTCCTTGGCAGAATCCTTTTGGGGAGGCTCCCCTCGTGGGTGCAGGTGGTCGTGAGGGACCCAAACTCCCTCCCCGGAGCCTAATAATTAAAGAAGGAACCGCGACAGTATTACAAAGGGACCTCGTGGAAGTGTGCATACAGGTAGAGTTGAGGACCACAGCCTGAGCACTCTCTTTAGCCATTCTAGCCCCACTGACGCTACGCATCAGCTGCCCCGCCGCCCCCACCACCACCCTTGGCCGTGTTCTCCTTATATACAGAGTGGTGAACTGTTTTGATTGGTGCACAGCAAAAACCTATCAGGCAATTTCTCCACTAGCAGGTTATTAGGACCTGCCACTAGAGGGCTACCGTTGTTCTCATAGCCTTTCTCTCTCTCTGCTTACTCCTGCATTGATGATCTCATTGGTTTACCCCTTGGTGTGAGTAAAAAAAAAAATGATGTTGCTAAATGCATGGCTTATCCTCCTCTTTTTAACCCTCTCACTACGCCCACTACCCTTCTACCTTCATCATACTTGTCCTAGTGCTACCCTTCCCTCTGCCCCAATTTTACACCCGGCATTAACCCGACCAACAAAAACTCCCTCATCAGTTACTATGTCTTATATCCCTTCCCCATCTCTTCTGCCAGGTCGCCCCACCTCTGAAACCAAGACTACCCCATTACTTTATGATCTGGAAATATTACGCTTTTCGAGCTCCTTTATTTCTAATATGCCACACCATCAAGAGGTCACATCTCATCGCGCCTCAAAAAAGATCGAAAACACTATTCTAACAAGGACATCTATCATCATCCTGCTACTTATGGGCAATATCCACCCTAATCCTGGTCCCACTCTCCATACCTCATGGCCACCCGCTAAACTAAAGGGACTGGGGCTGGCCACCATTAATATTTGTAGCCTGCAAAAGAAACTAGCCTCATTTCAAGCCTGGGTTTGCCTCCACTGCCCTGATGTAATTGCGGTTACTGAAACATGGCTCTCTCAGCATATCCCTGACTCGGCTGTAAGTGTACCTGGTTACACACTGTTCAGGTCAGACAGACTTAATAAACGGGGTGAGGTAGTGCTCTGTATCTTCGTGAGCACCTGCATGGAATAAACACTACTACCATAAGCCCCTCGGAAGGTGTACAGTCTCTCACTGTTAGGTTTGAAGTTGGGAACTCGAAAAATCCCTCTACATAATGTCTGTTTACATACCCCCTCGTAACCAAAGGGATGCCTTCACGTCCATACTAAATATAATCGAACAACTCCCAAATAATTCAGAAGTCCATAGCCCTAAGCGATTTCAACTCAACAACTTCCCCCAGACATCTGCCCTCAGGATGCTGCTGCAGCCCAAAATCTGTCTCAAATGGTCCCTACCCCACTAGAGTAAACAAAAATAAGTGCCATAGCTCTCCTGGACCTAATACTTACAAACCATCCTGAGCACATACTGGATGTCCAGGTCCTCTCGGACTCCATCAGTGATCACTCCCCGGTAATTTGTCTCTGGATAAATAGCTGGAAGCCACCCCCACCTAGGATCTCCATGGGTCGCCAACTCAAGAGGGGGGCTCTAAAACATCTCAGAAACTGACTCTGGGAACTGGACTGGTCCCCTCTTGATCACCTGACGTCAGTTGACGCCGCCTTGTCTTTTTTCATAAGTTCCTTCCAAGCAGCCTGTGACATCTTTGCCCCCTATGTTAAATGAATTGAAAAGTCTAAATCATCCCCCTGGGTAACTAGATCCTTACTTGATCAAATGAAGGTGCGTGACAACCTGTGGCTTAGAGCCCTTCAGTCAGGCAAACCAGTTTACCGACAATGTTACCGTGCTGCCAGAAATACCTGCACCTGGGAGATATGGCTGGCAAAGGCTGCTTACTACAAAAACAAACTCACTACCACCTGGGGTGATGGTAAGAGGTTCTGGGATAATATTAAGGAACTTAGGGGAAAGTCTCCCTCCCCTCCCCCTGCCACGCTTATCATAGATGGTATCCCTACCCAAGAACCCAGCAAAATAGCAGATGCTTTCAATAAAGCTTTCTCAGACCTAAGCTCTATTCTCCCCCCCAACTTTTTCAGCACTGAAGCAGGAATTTTCCTGCCTCCCCCCAGTGCGCCACTTTTTCATCTCAAAACTGTCTCCACTAGTGTTGCCCGCTCATATATTTCCAGATTCCTAGGAAAGTCTAGACATAGTGGTGACTCACTAGACACTAAATTACTGTCTTTAACCCTTGATACTGTGCTAATACCACTTACAAAAATTTTCAACATGTCCCTGTGCCTAGGACAATTCCCATCTCAATGGAAAAATGCTAGGATTATGTCAATACATAAAAATGGTGCACATACAGCAACTAGTAACTACAGGCCCATCTCCATTCTCCCCCCACTCTCAAAAGCACTGGAAAAAATTGTGACTGATCAACTTATTAACTACCTAGACTCACAACACCTAATCTGCAAACAACAACACGGTTTCAGAAAAGGTCACAGTACCACCACTGCTCTGCTAGAACTCACCTCCTTTGTTCATGATGCTCTTGACCAGGGAGATCTGACTGGTTCAGTCTTTATAGATCTCTCCAAGGCATTCAACACCATCAATCACACCATGCTCATAAACTCCCTCCTCTCTGTCGGCATCTCCAAAGAAACCACAAGCTGATTCTCCAGTTATCTCTCTGGCCGCACTCAACAGGTGATGATAAGAAACACCCTCTCTGCTAACCTTCCCGTCCGATCAGGTGTCCCTCAAGGCTCTATCCTTGGTTCACTCCTTTTCTCTCTCTACCTGAACTCACTACCTCTGGCCACCTCTGGACAGCTTCTCCTCTATGCTGATGATGCGATGATTTTCAGTCGACACACTGACCCCACACAGCTCCAAGAATCCTTGCAGGGCTCTTTCACTCAAATTGAAGCCTGGTTTTCCTCACACAAGCTCGTACTCAATACAAAAAAGACAAAAGTCATGCTATTTGCCTACCCACAGCATAAGCACAGCATTACAAAATTAGCCATACACAATGTGATGGGCTCCATGCTGGAACCTGTTTCCATTTTTAAATATCTCAGGGTCACTCTAGACTCCGCCCTCACCTATCGTGAACATATTTCAGCAACTTGTACTGAAGCAAACAAAAGAATCGGTCTCCTCTACAGGCTTAGGTCCTGCCTACCACGGAGGTGCTACGCTTAGCTATCTCTAGCTCCATCCTCTCACTGGTAGACTACGGCATAATCATCTATGGGCCTCTTCTGACACAGCTCTGTCCAGCATCAAATGTGCCTAAACAAGGCCTACAGATTGGCCACAGGATGTGATCGTCTTACATACCTGTGACCTCTATCTACGCTCATCATGGCTTAACTTCCAGGGGCATCTAGTTTACCAGACCTGCCTATTGGCCAAAAAAATTCAGCTGGGCCTAGCCCCCCAAGGCTGTCTTAAACTCCTCCAAAAAAACCTTCCGGCCCGTTCCACTAGACACTCCGAAACTGCCACTTTCTGCGTCCCCTTTGTAAAGACCACTGCTGGCCAAAGATCCTTTTGCTACAGGGCACCACTCTGGATGAATGCTATCCCTGACCCTGTCCTATCAATCCCCAGGCTTGGGCTTTTCAAACAGGAGTTACTTAAATACATTATGTCAAACTCCCACTGTGACTGCAGATGAGACTTTTTGAAAATGTTGAATGCACCATTATTTCAAAAATTGCTGTCGTTCCATTGTCTGTGTTCATTATAATTTTGTAACTGTCATTTTTTCTGTACCAGTGCTGTTGTCTATATTGTATTTTCTATGTAATGCTGTGTACGAATCCATTTATGTAAGACGTGGAGCCTTTGCAAATGAGTCTCTGACTCAAAGGGTTGTAATTCCTAGACCTTAAATAAATAAATAAATAAAATATCACTATTACTCTAACAGATAATCAATAAACGAGCACATCTTCTAACTGAGCTCCCTCTGCGCAATTAGCGATGGCAGAAACGGAGCGATTACCAGGCAGCCCAGGTGGGACTCAAGCATGAAAACACTCAGCCCCCTCCCAGGTCCATTTTTACTGCAAACCAGGCAGCTCTTAAAGAGACAGTACACAGAGGCTTTACAGGCACTCTCTAGCAATAACGTTTAACTGCTAAAACGCAGGACACCAGCCTGGCAGTGAGCATTTAGGCAAGCTAAAGGAAGACTTTTTGGGAACCTCCATTTGTAGTGGGGTTACAAACATCTTCCTACCACCTCCCTATGTCCTTTCCTCTTATTCTGCAGACATCCTCATGGCAGCAGGTGGGCAGTCATAACACGTGCGGTAGGGGAAAGCGGGTGACAATCTCCAATACAGAAGCAGTATGAAAACCAAATTGGTGAAATAAAAAGATATAGAAACTCAAACTCTAGTCGGTCCAGTGGTGCTGAGGGTTGAGGCGCTGGATGCCACACCTCGCGTTATGCCAGTGATCGGGGTTTGGGAACGACCTCGGGTCATCGAGGTGCCGGCATGGGGGGGCAGGAGGAGTGGGATTGAGCATGCTGTTAGGCTGCTCTCCTCTCCTGGAGGTGGTGGGGGTGGGTTGTCAACCCTCCCCTAGTCTCGTTCCCCACTGGATGGAGGTCCGGTGGGGTAACGTAGGTGGGTAGGGTGGCAGTACAGGTGGGTGGAAGGGGCTGAGCTGGCTTCCAGTGTGCACATGTGCCTCCACATGCACGTACAGTGTTGTACCAGGCTCCAGGGGGGAATGGGAGAAAAACCAAGAAAACCCCAGAAAAACTTAAATTAAAAAAAAAAAAAGAAACTCAAAAACCTCTGATAAAACAGGACATAAACACCAAGGGAACAGAGTACATGAGCAAGGAGTAGCAACACTAACAAAGATTGCTATGGGGACTGCAGAGCCACACAAAAAACACAGCAGCTCCACCTACCCGCTGAAACAAGAAATCAGCACTATTTTTTTTTTTTACAAAGTAACCCTACACACATTTTTTTTTTTAAATATACTTTAAATGTAGTTTTTCATCTTTTTTTGTTTGCTCTACAAATGAGCCATTGTATAATAGGAATAATGCACTCCAGTGTGTGTGTCATACTAGGATAATGTCACTTCTCAGTCGTTTGACGTACTTGGCATGTGGCCTTGTGCCCAACCACCAGAGGCGTGACATTATCCCAGTACGACACACACCCTGTCTAGCATTATTCCTTTATTTTTGCATAGACTTTAAAGTCAGCATTTAATAATGAGATGGGTATGCATGAGGCCACCCTGTCCCGTGGCTTCTCTGGCTTTGGGAGCACTGCAATTTGAGCCTATGTGAAAGAGTCTGGTAGCTGACCTTTCTCCAGTGCTGCCGGCCCTTCTCCAGTGCTGCTTTTGGGGTCTTGAATAGAGGGTCTAATATGGCCGAGCTACCTTATTGTAAAGATCTATCTTAAGGCCATCTGGACCTGGGGCTTTCCCAGTCATTAATTGCCCCAATGCCCATAGTACCTCCTGTTTAGTTAAAGAGGCCTCCAACATCCCCCCCTCAAATAGTAGATGGTAAAACATACTGTATTCTATATCAGTTGGTGTCTCTGAGTTCCCCAACCCTGATGAGTACAGCTGTGAATAGAAGAGGGTAAATTCTTCATCAATTTCTTGAATCTCATACTTAGCTGTGTGTCCCCCCAACACCATTTGAATAGCAGCTATATGTTTTTGTTGTGCCTCCCACTGAAGCTGATGCGTGAGCAGCTTACCACCTTTATTCCAGTTTCATAGAAACAGGCCTTCTAATACCCAACAGTCCTCTCTACCTGTTTTGTTGGAGTTTACTAGTTTGTGATGCTGTTCTTGGTTTCTAGTTGCATGAAAGCTTTTTTCTAGTGACTGAATTTGTTTTTCTAGAGCAACCAGCTTCACTTTACTTTCAGATTTATTTTGCTGGCAAATGCTATGACCTCTTATAAACGCCTTCAACAAGCCCCATATATACCGTGCCTATATCCTCTATGGAGTATTTATTAATTGCCCAGTAGTCTTTTATTTCATTGCTAATTTGCTCTAGAAAGCTGGAAAGGGTAGCTCACTGACTTGAGAAAGTACCTGAGCTAGCTGCTAAACATGTCAGGGACCTTGAAGCTGTACACTTGGATGCAAGTAAAGTGAAAATGTTTTTTTATACTGTATCGTGGTGGGGTTTGCCATTTTGGGTGTACTGTTAGTTCAAGGCCTCCTGTCACATGTGTTCTAGAAAGTTTCTGCAGTGAAACAAGACAGGGTCCAGCCACCAGAATCTCTGATTAGAGATCTCCACTTAATCCACCATCTACACCAACTTCAGGGGCACATGATCAGACAACAACATTGGTAGAACTTCACAGACTGGCCGGATCACATCTGAGGTGAATAGAAACATGTCTATTCTAGGTGAGATTGATGGACTGGGAAGTACTATAACTATTCTTGCACTGTGGGGTATATTACCCGCCATATGTCCTGCAGACCCACATCCCCCAGTTGAGCATTTAATAACTTGGCTGCTTTCTGAATTCGGTAGGGGTGCATAGAGGAGTGGTCCATATCCACGTCTGAATTAAAATCCCCTCCCAACAGTATTGTTCCTCTCATCTGATCCAACTGTAAAATTAAATCTTTGAAAAATCTACAGTCATCATAGTCAGGAGGGTATTCACCAACACCACTGAGTTTCTACAGTATATAAGGTACCTTGTATTATTATCCAGTGGCCTGAGACATCTGCCTTAGTATTTGAGGCCTGAAAGGGTATTCTTTTGTGGACCAGAATTTCCACTCCCCATGCATGGGAGGTGCACAAGGACCAAAAGACCTGCCCCAACCACTCTCTATGGAGTTGGAGATATTTCTAGTCTGTCAGGTGGGTCTCCTGCAAATATGCTATGCCCACAGCTTGTTTAGGATAACATAGCACTCTTTTTCTTTTAGTAGGGGGTTCAGGCCTTTGGTATTCCACAAAATAATGTTAGTTTGAGTCCCCATGAGTAATTTGTATGTTTCTGAGGCAGTACTTCATCCAGCTGGCTACAGAGACCAGCTGTATCCCCACCCCACCCCGCAGTCTAAAAAGGGAACCTAAGTATATTTTTACTAGACAGTTAAAAAAGCTGAATACTGATGAATTTTCTAAAGCCATTTCTGCTGCAGACTGGTCTTTTACTGGTAGCGTCGAGAGTACTGACGATGCCTTGGGCACTCTCAGTGGAACCTTCCTAAGCATCTGTGACTTTTTAATCCCTTTGAAAAAGCTCTGTCAAAGACCAAAAAAATGAATGGGTCACATCAGATCTCTTAAAATTAATGCAGTAAAGAGACAGGGCTTGGGCTAAATATAGGAAATGTAAATGTCCTTATCTCCTGCAGCAGTATGAAACACTTTGCAAGAAATGTAAAACAGCAGTCCGTGCAGCCAAAATAAACTTCCTTAGAGACAAACAATTAAGTAAGATGGGTAACTCCAAACTCTCCTGGAGAACATAGATTGAGCTAGTTGGCAGGGGTAAAAAGGAAGAACAAATTACCCTTATCAAGGAAGGAAGAATCATTAGTGACCCTCGAGAAGTTACCGATCTTTTTAATTCTTATTTTGGGGACCTTGACAGGTATAAGCCCACATTTTCTCAACCCAGTGAGTCTAGTTCGGATGGTACCACAGAGTCCCCCGGCCCTCCACATCTCTCAGAATTTTCCACATCCTACCCAAAATTCTACTTTTGTTTCCTCCAACCCACTGAGATAATTGAATATATTAAAATGCATGATCCCAAGCCCAGTCTGGGCTCAGATGCCATAGACTACCGACTTCTGAAACTTGTCTGTGAACCCATTGCCCTTCCGTTAACCAACATCTTCAACTATTCCCTGTGTACAGAGGTCTTTCTCAGTAAATGGAAAAGTATCATCATAAATCCTGTCCACAAATCTGGTCATAAAAATGATGTGTGCAATTTTAGACCAATTCTCTTCTTGTTCCTCTCTCCAAAATTATTAAAACAATTGTTCTGGATCAGACCATGGAATATCTGGAAAAATATAACATATTGACAGAGTCACAGCATGGGTTCAGGTCTTGCCACAATGCAGAGACTGCCCTGGTGAGGTTCACAAACTTCATTGATAAGGATAACGATGAAGGGCTCTTTCCTGGCTCAGTGTTTGTAGACCTCACTAAGACATTCAATGTAGTGGACCATGATGTACTGCCTAATACCTTTTTCCACTTAAATTTTTCAGGAGAAGTACTTAACTGGATTAGGAATTACTTATGTGATAGGTCACATAAAACAATGATTGGAGGACTATACGCAGATGTTTGTCTCATTAAATATAGAGTCCCGCAGGGTTCTATTCTAGGCCCCTACTGTTTACACTTGTTAATTGCCACCCAGAGATATGTAAGTACACAGAACTTATTGTCTGGGCTGATGATGATGCAGCTCTTTTTTGTAAAGATAAGTGCCCCTCAGGCCTCCTTGACAAGTTTCAGCATGGCTTCAGCAAACTTCATTCTTGGTTCTCTGCACGCTGATTAGTCCTTAAAGGGGACAGGAAATGTTTGCTAATTGGCAGCAGTTAGTAATGTTCCTAGTAAGAAAAGTGGCAAACTTGCATCCAAAAGAGCCATATTTAACTGTACCTTAATAAACACGGATGTGAAAAACTGTGTTTTCAGTTGTTTTCTTTTTATGGACAACATTCTGCACAGTGCTCTTCATAAAACCAGTAATTTGGAGTGTTTACTATGTCACTGTTTGAGTACAGAATGCTAAACATGAGCTACTGTCCTATCAGAACCATGCTTAGAGTTCTTTGCTCAAACCGTGACATACTTAAAACTCCAAATCACTAGTTCTATGAAGAGAACTGTAACAGAATGCTGCCCATAAAATCAAAACAATACAAAATATCGTTTTTCACATCACTTGTTATTGAGATACAGTTACATATGGTTCTTTCAGGCTGATGGATATTATTTCTGTAAGTGGTAACATTATAAACAGCTACATATTAGAACTCATTTCCTGTCCTCTTTAATGCCCAAAAAACCAAAGCAATGGTATTCTCAGGTATCAGAAAAGCTGCAGACTTTGACTTCTATCTCAGAGATAATGATGGCAACCTGACTGAGAGAGTCATTGTGTTCAAATACCTTGGTATTTACCTGGACTGTCACTTAACTTATGAATACCATATCAATCAGCTGATTAAAAAAGCTCACCAAAGCCTTGGCATGCTATACCATGTTAAACAATTTCTGATACCCGAAACTAGGGCCCTATTAGCAAATAGTTTTTTTGCTGCCCTTAATTGACTACAGCTCATTGGTTTACTCCTCCTCTCCCTCTCAGAAAATTTTTATAGGTTAAGGGCAACATACCTCAACATTATTCAGTTTGTCACTGGACTCCCTAGAAGGACCCATCACTGTGACCTCTTCAAGGTAGCAAACTGGCTTTTGTTAGAGGATAGATTTTACAGTAAAATTCTGACTTTCTTCTACAAAATTCTCAGGGGTCGCTTGCCAGGTAGTATTGTTTCCATTTTTTGGAGGCCTGTCAACACTTGGACTACTGGACTTACTTCAGGTTACTCTTTTTAATTTAATTTTGTCACACTACTCAAAGACAGCATTCCCTTTCATTTAGGAGAATCAAACTCTTTAACAGCCTGCCACTACCTCTGGTTCAGTGTCCCAACACTGGTTCATTTAAAAACAGCTTGAAGTGATACCTTCTTGACAGAAATGCTTGTAAATACTCCTGATTATTTGCTCTAACCATTGTTATGTATAATCTATGATCATGCTTTTCATTCATATATATTGTTTGTCACTGGACACTTGTGAAAACGGGCACTTTTGTTCATATGACTTTCCATTATAAATAAATGAAATGAAAATGAAATGTACTCTATTTCTTAACTATACCTGAAAAATAAATATACATTGCCTAGATACAGAAAAAATAACAACCAACATATAATTTTAGTATTAACATACGGACATAGCTGTGACCTCTCCATAACTAATCCAACCCTGGAGGGTCACAAGCGAGTATGACATACAAACTAGTCATGTCGTAGGAGAACTGGTATGTCTACTCAGGCTAATACGCCTGCCTAATCCTTTGTCGAAATGGCCCCCACCCCCACTCTATACTCTGAGACTATAGATGGTACCAAGAATAAATTTAAATCTAACAGTAAAAAACATTCCAGCTCTCCATTTGGCAGTTGAAATTCTGTCAGTTACATTACCTTCCATTAGATACTACATGCTACCAGCTTTAAGTACAGAGGACTAACAGGTTATGGCAGCCATGTGGGAGGAACTCAATGTGGTTAGAGTACAGCGTTGCTGGCTTTGACCCACATATGAATATAGCACACCAGACTACGAGAAGACAACTGAGAGGGCCGTACCGTGATCTCAAAAGGTTTAGAATCCCAGGGCATAGTCTCCCTCCGTAGCTCCCCACAACAGTTAAGTGCCCTAAAGAAAATCCCCGAAGGCCCAATAATCCCCATTTTCTCTGTTGTTGGTTGTGGTGCACTGCTACCCCATGGACCTGCTATTTTCATGTCAGTGTATACGCCTACTTAAAATGGTATGTTTCCCTTCTATATCAAAATCATAAGAAATGGGCATGACAGCAAACTGCTGGGGCTCTTTCCCCATGTAACACATCTTGGTGAGCCAAGCAAAACACAACAGTTATTAAAACCAACTGACTGCACCTCCCCCTCGAAACCCTCAGTAGGTGGGAGGTAATACCCTGCAACATGTATTCACAGGTGATTGTGCTACTGGCCCCATTCCTTCCCCCCATTAAAGAGAATTGCCTCCTGGAGGAAACAGTAAGTTAAACCTGTCCCATAAAGAGGATGTAGGCTGACCCAGCTAGATATGCTGTTAAAGGCTGGTGCCTGATGTCGAATCTGTCAGTTTGCCCCTCTGAAGATGAAACAGCTCCGGGAGTTATTATAGGGCTCCTGGTGTCGGCTCTTCATTGGATAAGTCTCTAGTCCCATGCTATTGACTGCCTTAGCTCTAACTCTTGTTGTCCATCTTTGTATCACAACCTACTTGCACACTGTATATTGTTAGTATGAAACAAGGCAGATTCCCAAAGATGTTCAGCCTTACACATTACAGTCCCCCTCCCTCCTGGTGCATGGTTAGTTGTCATAGGAGGCTACATACCTGTACCTTCCACTTGGAAAATGTCCCTCAATTTACCCAGCAAAAACGCCAGTGGTGATGTATCATGAAACTGCCTTGTTTAAACAGAGTTCTGTGGCAAAACAGTTATGCATCATGGTTACAAGGCTCCACGAGGTAAGAATCCACACCAGGAAGAAGCAAAGCAGAATTGGCATAAGAAATTGTGCACAGTTACCATTTAGTACAGTTCCACTTAGCAGGGACAAACAATAATACTACTGATCAACTGACACCCCAAAGTCCTCCATATGGGCAAACCACTTACGATGTAAAGATTAAACAATACCTGTACCTTATTTTAACAAAGTAACAAAATCCTTGGCTTTCTGTGGATCTGTTAAGAAGGTGGGTTTCCCATTGAGCATGATCTGTAACTTACAGTGGCGTGAAAAAGTATTTGCCCCCTTCCTGATTTTCTCTATTATTGCATATTTGTCACACTGGATGTTTTCAGGTCTTTAGACAAAATATAATATTAGATAAAGGGAACCTGAGTGGACAAATAACACTTTTTTTTTTTACTTATTTCATTTATTTAATGAAAAAAGTTAACCAACACCAATTGGCACTGTGTGAAAAAGTAATTGCCCCCTAGTTAAATCAGCCCAATTAAAGGGATAATTAGAGTCAGCTGATTGAACACAGCCAGGCTTGATTACAGCCAGCCCTGCTCAATATAAACCTCACTTATTTTGGCCCTTACCATCAGAGTCACATTGCCAGCACAAAGATTCAACAAGCACATTATGCCATGATCAAAGGAAGTTCCTGAAAAGATCAGAAAAACATTGTGTTGCCCTCTATCAGTCTGGAAAGGGTTACAAAGCTATTTCTAAGGCTCTGGGACTCCATCGAACCACAGTGAGAGCCATAATCTCAAATGGAGAACAGTTGGAACAGTAGTGACCCTTCCAGGAGTGGGCAGCCTGCAAAAATTACTCCAAGGGCACAGTGTAAAATCATCCAAGAAGTCTCAAAGGATCCTAAAACAACATCCAAAGAACTGCAGGCTTCTCTTGCCTCAGCTAAGGTCAGTGTTCATGACTCCACAATCAGAAAGAGACTGGGCAAAAATGGGCTTCATGTGAGAGTAGCAAGGCGGAAACCACTGCTAACCAAGAAGAACATAAATGCTCGTCTCTCATTTGCCAAGAAGCACCTGGATGATCCACAAGCCTTTTGGGAAAATATTCTATGGACAGATGAGTCCAAAGTGGAACTTTTTGGACAACATGGATCCCATAATGTCTCGCGTAAAGCAAACACAGCATTCCACAGTAAGAACACCATACCAACAGTCAAACATGGTGGTGGTAGTGTGATGGTGTGGGATGCTTTGCTGCCTAAGGACCTGGATGACTTGCCATAATTAAAGGAACCATGAATTCTGCTCTGTACCAGAAAATTCTTAAGGAGAATGTCCAGTCATCCTTCCGTCAGCTGAAGCTGAAGCGTAGTTGGGTCATGCAGCAAGACAATGATCCAAAACACAAAAGCAAGTCCACATCAGAATGGCTAAAAAGAAGTAAAATTAATGTTTTAGAGTGGCCTAGGCAAAGTCCAGACTTAAACCCAATAGAGATGCTGTGGCAGGACCTGAAACGAGCAGTTCATGCTCGAAAACCTACCAAATGTTACTGAATTAAAGCAGTTCTGCGAGGAAGAGTGGGTTAAAATTCCTCCACAGCGATGTGAAAGACTGATATTGAATTATAGGAAGTGTTTGGTTGCAGTCATTGCAGCTAAATGTGGCGTAACCAGTTATTAAGTGTAAGTGGGCAATTACTTTTTCACACAGTGCCAATTGCTGTTGGTTAACTTTTTTTTCATTAAATAAGTGAAATAAAAAAAAAAACAAGTGTTACTTGTTCACTCAGGTTCCCTTTATCTAATATTACATTTTGTCTAAAGACCTGAAAACATCCAGTGTGACAAATATGCAATAACAGAGAAAATCAGGAAGGGGGCAAATACTTTTTCACGCCACTGTAGCTAGTATCAGAAATGTGAAATCAATATTTTTCTTTTTCAGCAGGTTTTCAACCTCCATGAACTCCCTGTGCCAGTGTGCGCTCATGTCAGGGAAGATTTGAAGTTTTGTAAGATTGGCATGGGACTCATCCATCTTTGCAGGCTCTTCTCATTACCCTCTCCTTATTCAAACAATGGTGAAACTTAATGAGGAGAAAACATGTTTTATTGGTCCGTGCCAGTCACCCCCTCTGAGCCCTGTGCGCCTGATCTATCATCACAGTTCCAGTATACCCCCTTGGGAGCTAAGATCTCTTTAAACAACTTGCTGAAGAAAACTTCTGGATGTTCCCCTTCCAGATCCTCAAGGAGACCAACAACGTTTACATTTTCTCACTCGCTACAGTTTTCAAGTCAATCAATTTTCTGCTGCAATAGTGAAATGGTCCGTTCATGTTTGGACTTCGAGACCAGGAGCTCCATGGGGGCAATGCTGTCCTTGTTAGTAGAGACCTGCAATTCCATATTCCAAGGGAGGCCTGCCAAGCTCTCTGCTGCCTCCTCTCCTGTTTCACTGTGTTTCACCTGCTTCTCAACCCATTGTGTCACCAGTTTTGAAGGTGTGTTGATACGTGGTTCATCGAATGTTGAAATATCTGCACTTACAGTTTTGTGCTTGTTTCTCTTGCCAGCCCCTTTCCTTTCTTGTTAGCCAGGATGCTAGCATGGTCAGTAGGCTTGGGTGGTTAAAATCTGATTGCTGGCTAGGAAATGAATTGAATTTTATGTATTTTGTTTATTCTGAAAATGTTATTGTATTTTACCTGTTGTCTTTTCTTTGAGGTATTTTGTTAGGCGCCCAGAGCCCCAGGAAATGGGCGCCCTATAAACAAAACTTACCTTGCCTTACCATAGGACTCTTTTGTCCAGTTCTGAAAGTTTAGTTGTAATTTAATGGATGCCTTGTCTCATTTTCTGTAAGGATTTGCTCTTGCCTCCATTGGAGGCCTGCCAAGCTATCTGCTGCTTCCTCTCCTGTTTCCTTGTGTTTCCCCTACTTCTCAACCCATTGTGTCACCAATTTTGAAGGCATATTGATACATGGCTCATAGAATGTTGAAATATCTGCACTTACAGTTTTGTGCTAGTTTGTCTTACCATCCCCCTTTCCTTTCTTGTTAGCCAGGATGCTAGCATGGTCAATAGGCTTGGGTGATTAAAATCTAATTGCTGGCTCAGAGCTTCAAATGGCATGTGTTTCTCAGATGATGGCCATCTTGGAATCTCGCTAGTCCCTATTGTTAACATGGGGCAGGAAACAACAAACACACATGATGTCCCCTCTAGTTTCTATGTATATACGATCTCTATGGCTGCTGTACCATAGTAGTGTTAATAGAATGCTGACAGCTGTAAAATCATCTCTCTCAATCAATCAGAATCCAGAGATTAGCATACAGTTCCACTACTGAGGCTACTGTCCATTTATTGCAGAATAATGGGACAGTAGCTCTGCAATCCAGTTGGCAAAGAGGGATCTTTTTCAGTATAATGAAGCAATAATGGTATGGTGAGTTGGGTTTATTGGGGAGTAACTGTACTGAGATGCCAATAAACATTGAGACTGCCAAGGTGTTTATTAGTATCCCCGTACAGTTATTCGCCCATTAACCCAGCTCACTAGGCCATTACTGCTTTTATATTGCACAAATATCAATAAGAGTAAACACACACTGGGAAAGCATTACCTTTAATAAACACAAACAGATACACACCAAGGAAAATGTTTTAGTATGTGAATTTCATTTAATGAATGCACATTCTACAAATGACCATGAATAAATACTTGTATAAATTTGCACAGGCAAGTTAGTTACCTGGGTTTGTGTGTGTGTGTATGTGTGTGTGTGTGGGGGGGGGGGAGGACAAAAAATGGGTCTTGGTGTCAGTGTACAGATGTGACAGGAATCTGTTGTATGCAGAGTAACATGTCTGACTGAAAAAAACAAGCATTTGTCAAAGCAGAACATGTTTGCCTGCATGCTGTTACAAGTTAGAACAACATCAATATCTCATTTACACTGTATTTACCCGGGATAGCACAGAGGAGATGCAATATTTTATTTTCATTGGGGGCTTAGCTTTTACCCATTTGGTGGATGGGGAGGGAGGACCCTGCTGTGCTTGCTAAGGCCACGTGAAAAGATGTGACTGCAATGTGATTAGTATGGCTGTATCCTTTCAACTGTGAGAAGTTAACACCCATCAACCAGGTCAGCTCACTAACATCAGCAGTGACCTTGCCAAGACTGGGTGTACTCATGCACACATCCTGCAGACTCAGCTGCATTGGCTGCTGGCAGCACACACCTCTGCAGCCTGTACACTGTCAGACTGTGCCAATATGTTTGCTTTGCACATGGACATGCAAGGAAACATAAAAAAGGTACTGACTTTATAAATGTTTAGAAACATAGAAACATAGAATTTGACGGCAGATAAGGACCGCTTGGCCCACCTAGTGTGCCCATTTTCCTATCTAACAGATAAGCTGCAGATCCCAGTTAACCAACAGCTTACTTCCTCCTACCCCTCACTAGGACTGCCTTATGTCTGTCCCATGCATTCTTGAATTCTCCCACTGTTCTTGACTCCACGACCTCCTCAGGGAGGCTGTTCCATGCATCCACAACCCTCTCCATGAAAAAATACTTCCTCACATTACCTCTGAGCCGTCCCCCCTCTATCTTCAAATTATGCCCCCTTGTTCTTGCACATCTCTTTTTTGAAAGATGCTACCCTCTTGGACTTTGTTGATTCCCTTGAGGTACTTGAACATTTCTATCATGTCCTCTCTCCCTTCTTTCCTCAAGGGTATACATATTAAGCTCCTTTAGTCATTCTTCGTATGTCTTCTGGTGCAGACCCTGCACCATTTTGGTTGCCCTCCTCTGGACAGCCTCCACTCTGTCTATGTCTTTGCGGAGATGGGGTATCCAGAACTGCACACAGTACTCCAGATGGGGTCTCACCAACTGTCTATATAGAGGGATAACAACTTCTTGTTTTCTACTATTGATGCCTCTTCCTGTGCATCCCAGTATCCCCCCGGCCTTCTTTACTGCTGTCTCACATTGCTTGCCCACCTTTAGGTCATCTGATATAATTACCCCCAGGTCCCTTTCCATTTTTACTGTTGTTAGTATCTTACCCCCCATTGTGTACTCTTCCCCTGGGTTTTTGTTTCCCATGTGCATTACCTTGCACTTCTTTCCACTGAATCTGAGCTGCCATACATTTGACCTTTCCTCCAACCTTGCCAAGTCCCTTCTCATCCTTTCCACTCCATCTTGTGTATCAACCCTGTTGCAGATCTTTGTGTCATCTGCAAAGAGACATACTTTTCCTTCCAGTTCCTCTGCAATGTCACTTATAAAGACATTAAAAAGGACCGGTCCCAGTACTGAACCCTGTGGTACCCCACTAGTAACCCTCCTTTCTTCACTGTGCACTCCTTTTACTACTACCCTTTGCATCCTGTTGTCTCGCCAGTTTTTTATCCAGGCTACCACCCTGGGGCCCACTCCAAGGCTGGCTAACTTGTGTATTAATCATTTGTGTGGGACTGTATCAAATGCCTTGCTAAAATCTAGGTAGGCTATGTCCACAGCCGCTCCCTGGTCTACTACTTTGGTCACTCAGTCAAAGAAATCTATTAGATTCGTCTGACACGACCTTCCCATTGTGAATCCATGCTGCCTTGAGTCCTGTGCCCCACCGGCCTCTAGGTACTCAACAATTCTTTCCTTCAGAAGTGATTCCATCATTTTTCCTACCACTGAGGTCAAACTAACTGGTCTGTAGTTTTCTGCCTCTGTCCTGCTTCCACTTTTGTGAAGAGGAATCACATTTACCCTTCTCCAGTCCTCAGGTACCAACCCATCCTCCCATGATTTGTTAAAGAGAGTAGTCAGCGGCGTCACTAGTTCTACCCTTAGTTCTTTTAGAATTCTTGGGTGAATCCCATCAGACCCCATTGCTTTGTCCACCTTCAATTTTATTAGTTCTTTCAGAACCCTTTCTTCTGTAAATGGACTGGTATCAACCCCCATCTTCAGAGTGTTTCTCTTGTTTGGTTTAGGTACCTCCCCCTCCTCTTCCTTTGTGAATACTGAACAGAAATATTTGTTCAGTATCCCTGCTTTTTCACTGTCCCCTCTACCCACATTCCCTCCCCTTTATTAAGCCTCAGTATCCCTCCTTTGATCTTTCTTCGCTCCCTAATGTACCTATAAAAGGTCTTATCCCCCTTCTTAACAGAATTGGCTATCCTTTCCTCGGTTTGGGCCTTTGCTATACTGACTGCCTTCCCAGCCTCTTTCTGCTTTAACTGATAAAGTTCTCTGTCCTGCTCCTTCTGTGTTTCCTTATATTTCCTGAATGCTGTCATTTTCTCCTTAACCTTCCCTGCCACCTCTTTTGAGAACCACAGTGGGTTTTTCCTTCATTGTGTTTTATTGATTTGCTTTACACAAAGGCTTGTTGCCTCTGTGATGGCTGTTTTGATTACTCCCCATTGTTCCTCCACCCCTCCTTCTTTCCTGTTTGCTACTGCTTTTCTGAGGCACTCTCTTATTTTCCCAAAGTCAGCCCTCCTAAAGTCCAGTACTCTTGCTTTATGGCTTGATTGTATGGCTGTGTTTATCGTGAACCACACTGTTTGGTGGTCGCTTGTTCCCAGATGGCTACACACCTCTAAATCTGAGATTCTTTCTCTGTCCCCATTTGAGAGTACCAAGTCTAAGATTGCTCCCTCCCAAGTGGGTTCCAATACTAGCTGTCTGAGGCATGCCCCCTGTAGGGCATCAAGAATGACCCTGCTCTTGGATGTGCCTGCAGCAAAGGTGCTCCAGTTAACATCTGGCATATTCAGGTTCCCCTTCAACAATATCTCCCCTTTTTCTGCCATTCTAAGGAAGCCTTCTATCATTTCATTGTCCATTTCCTCCCCCTGAGATGGGGGTCTGTATTCAACCCCCGTGCGGATTGTGGTGCCATTTCCTGTCTCCAGGATGACCCAGAGTGCCTCATCAGCTCCCTGTTTACTCTTTAGTTCTGTTGCTTTGATCCCTTCCTTTACATAGAGAGCTACTCCTCCTCCTCTTTTGCCCTCCCTGTCCCTCCTGTAGATTGTGTATCCTGGTATGTTGACATCCCAGTCATGGTTCTCTATGTACCATGTTTCTGTGACTGCCACAATATCCAGGCAACCCTCTTCCATCAAGGCCACTAGTTCAGGGAGCTTGTTACACAGACTGTGGGCATTGGTACTCATCACCCTCCACTTTTTGATAGCCTTACCCCTTTTGGCCCCATTCCTATCCTTCTTGCCTTTGCCTTTTTTTACATTTACGTCTATCCTGTTCCCTAATAACTTCTCTACCTTGGTGTTTACCTCACTAATTACCATGTTTTGTGGGGGGAGGCTGGGATTTCCCTGCTCCTTTTCAGTGCCTCCCCCCTTGGCTAGTTTAAATGCTTGCCAATGAAGCATTTAAACCTCTCACCTAGGATTCTGGTTCCCCCTGGACAGATGCAGACCATCGCACCAGTATAGGTCTGCATCCATCCAGGTGGCTCCCCAGTCCCCAATGAAGCCAAAACACAAGGCTCCACCCGTTTTCAACCACTCATTGAATTCCCTGGTGAGGAGTGCCCTAGCATCACCCTTGCCATAGACAGGCAGCACCTCTGAGAAGGTTACCGTATGTGCTACTTGTCTAAGGCCTTTCCCCAACTCTACAAACTCCTCTTGCACTGCTCTGATCCCATTCCTAGCCAGGTCATTTGTCCCTAGGCGGACAATGACATCCAGTTCCCTCCCTCATGCAGCTGCTCCCACGATCCTGAGGATTTGCTTCCTGTCCCTCCAAGCTGAGGCGCTAGGAAGGCACCTTACCTCCCTCTCCCCTTCCTCTCCCATTTCTACCCCCCTAATGATTGAGTCCCCACCAGGAGTTGTTTCCTTCCCCTGTGGGGTCCCATGCCACCCTCCTGTGGGTCTTCTTTGTGAAGGTTCCCAGCATCCTCCTTGGTCTCCACTACAGGTGCCTCCATAGAGGAACCACTATCCGCCAGAAGAGCAAATGAATTGTGGAGAGGTACAGCTGGAGGGATGCAACTCTGTTCCACCACACTCTCCCTCTCTGAGCCCACCCTGGTCCAGCCTCTCCTCTTTCTTGGCAACCTCTGAGGTAGTGGCATTGGCCCTGGTGGTCCCTGGGTGGGGGAGGAGGTTTCACGAATCCTAGCCAGGTCAGCCTGGAGATGTGCAACCTCCTCCCTCAGACCAGAGAGGTGCCTGCAAATAGGGCAGCATCGCAGCCTCCAGAATGTCTCCCGGAACACTGCCGCCCCACAGCCATTGCACTGCACCACACCTATCATGTCTCATTTTGTGTCCCCTCTCCTGTTTCTCTGTATGCTTACTTTCTCCTCTCCTTACAACTCTCACTCTTCCTGTTCTGGGATAGCAACTTTCTATCTTCTTTAGTAGCCTCCTTCTTCCTTGCTCAATGTCAGACCACCAGCAGCTGGGGGGGAGAGTGAGCTACTTTTTCCCTTTAGGGTTCACAAAACCAATGTTTCTCTATGATCCTTCCCTTCCCTTCCTACTACCAAACAGGAAGTTCCTGTTGACAGTCAGATCCAGTGGCTATAAAAGTAGAACTGGCTTAGGGTGGGTTGGAGGGCAATTAGTAAGAAAAAAGGCTAGCAACAGGAAGTTGTAATTTGACTCACCTGCTTTTCTAGTGTCTAAGCCACACCCCCAGTTAAGCTGTCTTTCCTCCTACTGGTTTAGCAAAGTCAGCTGATACAATACCCTTCCCAGCACAGAACACACACACACACACTGACTTTTTTCTTTTCTTTCTTTTTTTAACCCTAAATAAGACCCCTTCTACTTCTAATAAAGTATCTGTCTACTTAATCTCAACAGACACTGACTCCTGCTGAGATATAAGTTTTAAATTAATAAGAAAATGTAGTTTTTTTAGTTAGCTGCTTTCTCCTCTACAAGCAAGGCTGGTAACAGGAAGTTGTAATTTGACTCACCTGCTTTTATAGTGTCTAAGCCACACCCCCAGTAAAGCTCTCTTTCCTCCTACTGGTTTAGCAAAGTCAGCTGATACAATACCCTTCTCAGCACAGAACACAGGGTATTGTATCAGTTTGACAGCCCATTTGGTCTTTCTTTTTTCTTTCATACTTTGTTTATCCTCCTTAGCCATGATGAGGTAAGGTTCTCATTCTGCCAGCTCCCACCACCCACTGTCTCCCCTGATCCTTACCTGTTTGCAAGGGTATCCCCACAAATTACCCCCCTATGGCAGGGTCAGGAGAGGGAGGAACATCTTCCAACCCTGAGGTGCATTATCCAGTGTTCAGCACAGGCTGGCTAGGTGACATGGCAGGTGGGTGTGTGGTGAGTGGGTGTCATGCACTCTCATTGTGCTATCTTTTCATCCTGGCTTTTTTCCACTGTTATACCCCGGGGCCTCAGAAAACTGGGTTGGTCATGTGCCTGGAGGTGCACATGGGCACCAGAACTGGCAGCTCTGCTCCACCCATCCAGCCTAATGTGAGCTCCCCATTTGCTCTATGCTGCTACTGAGCCTCCACTCTGTGGCAGCCAAGAGCCAGGAAGACCAACCTCCCCAATCCAGGACAGGAGAGTTGCCAGATGGCCACTCAGTCCTGTCCCAGCCCCCCCGGCTAAACTCTAGCAGCCTGAGCTTGTTCCCAAACTCGGATCACCAGCATGGGAGAGGTAAGGCACTTTATGTGCCTCAGCCCTCTGCACCACCAAACTAGCACCCTCATTTGGTCTGTTTCACAGTGCTTTCTATGTTTGCTTGCATGCATGTGCAAGAAACATAGTGCCATCATCCGAGTTTTCAGAGGTGTGGCACCTGTCTTCCAATTCAGTCAGTGTGTTTGCAGGCGCAGACACAGTTCTCCAATGAATGCTGCAGCTGTCTATGACAGCAGTTGAAAATGCAGTGCCGTGCAGTTGAAAGGAGAGCTCTGCTTCAGTGAGCAGCGCTCCCCCCCACACACACACGCATGCACAAATATTACATGCTCATGCACCCCCCCATGCACACACTGTATGGCCGACAGAGGTGCCCAATCCCCCATTGGCTCTGCTGCACCCCCCCAAAAAAACTTTCCAGATGCTATGCAGGGCACTCACTCCAGCGTGGCAAAAAGTCCTGCATCATCTTCCTGAAAAAAAAACAACCTGTAAACAAAAAAAAGTTCCCTCGGTGGTCTCCCTGCCACCCACCCACCCTCTGCACAGTCTGCCTTCCCACACCCCACCTCACCCATGCTTACCTCCAGAGTTTGGCGTAATGATCTTCGGGGACCGGGAATATGTCTGCACTCTTCAAAGCCGACTGTAAACTGAGGAAATGCCGTAAGCTGTATAATGCCATAAATAGGGTTTTTTCAACTTTGATGCACATCTCAGGCATGTTTTGGAATTTTGATACCAAATTTTCAACACAGGGTTTTTGGGACCCCTCCTCATGAATTCTGAACTGTCATGGCGTTAATCAGGCCTGAAGGGTGATTTCGCAGTCACTACGTGAAATCACCTTTCGGGACCGATTAACAAAAATGACAGTGCCATTGTTCATAAGGTGGGCTCTCAAAAAGCCTATGTTGCAAATTTGGTGAAAACATTCCTAAAAATAACCATTTTATGAGCGTACGTTGCACAGTTCCTACGCAGGCTCGTAAGTTCACAAATTTTCAATATTTTCACTCTGGATTTTCAACATTGCCATTTTACCACACCTTCTTATGAGCAGTACAGCTGTCATTTTTTACATCTTGCCCAAAATATGTTTACATGCATGTGGTGCACAATGGCGTAGTTGGTGTGCAAAATCAATGTATGGGACACATTAAGAAAATCACAGTTACACTATTCATGAGCAGAGGTCTTAAAATGGTTATGTTGAAAATTTTGTGAAAATATTCCTAAAAGTTACTGTTTTACAAGCGTGCGTTGTGCAGCTCCTACGCAGGCTCAAAAGTCTGCAAATCTTTATTTGCACTCCAGATTTTCAACATTGCCATTTTACCACACCTCTTTATGAGCAGTACAGCTGTCATTTTTCATGTCACCCAAAATGTGTTTCCGTGCATGTAGCACACAATGGTGCAGTCAGTGTGCGCAATCAATGTTTGGGACAGATTAAGAAAATCACAGTGAGAGTGTTCATGAGCAGAGGTCTTAAAATGACTATGTTGAAAATTTGGTGAAAAAATTCTTAAAAATGACTGTTTTAGGAGCGCACGTTCAGCAGTTCCTATGCATGCTTGGAAGTTTGTGAATTTTCAATATTTACACACCAGATTTTCAGCATTGCCATTTTACCACACTTCCTTATAAGCAGTACAACTGCCATTTTTCACGTCACCTAAAATGTGTTTCTGCACATGCAGAGCACAATGGTGCAGTCGGTGCGCAAAAGCAATGTTTGGGACAGATTAAGAAAATCACAGTGAGAGTGTTCATGAGCAGAGGTCTTAAAATGGCTATGTTGAAAATTTGGTGAAAAAATTCCTAAAAATGACTGTTTTAGGAGCGCACATTCCGCAGTTCCTATGCATGCTTGCAAGTCTGCGAATTTTCAATTTTTACACACCAGATTTTCAGCATTGCCATTTTACCACACTTCCTTATAAGCAGTACAACTGCCATTTTTCACGTCACCTAAAATGTGTTTCCGCACATGTAGTGCACAATGGCACAGTCGGTGTGCAAAAGCAATGTTTGGGACAGATTAAGAAAATCACAGTGACACTGCTCATGAGCAGAGGTCTTAAAATGGCTATGTTGAAAATTTGGTGAAAAAGTTCCTAAAAATGACTGTGTTATGAGTGAGCATTGCGCAGTTTCCTCGTAAGTTCATGAATTTGTAATATTTTCAGTCCAGATTTTCACCAGTGGCATTTTTCCACACTTTCTTATGAACAATACAGCTGTCATTTTTCACAACATGGCCAAAATATGTTTTCACGCTTTCAGCGCGAAAATGCGTGGTCACTGTGGGAAATCATTGTTCGAGACAGATAAAGAAAATCACAGTGACACTGTTCAGGATCGGAGGTCCCAAAATGCCTGTGTTGACAATCTGCTGTAAAAATTCCCCAAACTAATTACATTACAGGCATGCATTGCACAGTTTTTATGCATGCTCGTGGCTTCGCCATTTTTTTAAATATTTTCACTGCAGATTTTCAACATTGCCATTTTTTTACACCTCCCCATGAACAGTACAGCTGTCATTTTTCACATCCTGTTTGGAATGTGTTTTTGCACCTATGGTGCCAAATGCCGTAGTTGCTGTGCAATAGCAGCTTACGGTTAACAAACTGATATTGCCACTGTTCATGAGGTGGGGGTCACAAAAAAACCATGTTGAAAATTTGGAGTGAAAATTCCAACAAATGCCTGAGACGTTAGGGTTTCCGACCATAATGCCCCACCCTGTAGCGAATGACAGGCATCAGGGCTGTGACTTGTGATTGTCACCTGCAATGCTCATACCATTCCACCCCCCCACCCACACCCTGCAGCCATTGACAGGCATTGAGGTGTGCCTTGGAATCTTCAGCCCCAAAGTTCACCCCATTCTCCTATACTGCACCCATCTCACTGTATTTCCTGACGGAATGGGGTGCGCATAAGGGCCAAAGACCCCAAGGCACACCAAGACACTTGTCGGTGTCTGCAGGGTAGGGTGTGGTGAACTGACATGACCGTTATACCTGACAACCCAAAGGCACACCCCAATGCCTGTCACTATCTGCAGCATGGTGATGGGGTTGGCTTCAGTTCAATACTTCACTGCCATTCCTATTATGCAGCTCTGTAACTCCTTCACTACCAATGCCAATGCCAGCAAGCAAACATTCGGCATTGACAAATGCTTGTTTTCTTCTCTTTTGTTAAGAATTGTTAGTTGTTTTATGTTGAATATACATGGCACTCCAGACATTACATCATGTGTTTTAGCCCACCTGATAGGCTAAGGATGCACATGTGACCCAGGATCAAATTTTGCAGTATAACTTGGTCCCAGGAGTCCCTGCTCCCCAGTTCTCCTTGTGCATCTGAAAAGGCTACAGCACTCCAGGAGTCCCTGTGTGTTTGCAGTGTTCTAATTTAAGGTAGGCCTGAGTACTTTGAACCTCAGCTAAAAATATGTTTTATTCTTGGAGTTTCCTTGGGTCTACCAGCTTAATTAACAAGCAATAAGACACGAGAGGGTGTGCATTAGACATTTCTAATGCACGGTCAGGGGTGTAATAAGGCACAAGGCCGCAGGCCGAGTGCATTTAGCCTGTGACCGTGTGTTAGAAATGTCTAATGCACACCCCCGGAGTGTCTTATTGCACTTATAAATTGGGAACCTGTATTTGTCATAACAGTGACAATCAAAATTCAGAGGTTTAATATAAAATAAAGTTACATGTTGTGTGAATTTTTATATAAAATAGTCCTTCAGCCTGTAATGCTGCATTTGCATAGTATAGTTTCTATACAACAATAATTAAAAAAAAGCACAAAAAATTTTCAAAAATGTACTGGCAATTATGGGGTTACTGCAGAATCAAATTTGAAAGTTGTAAGCCCTTAGTGAATAACCAAGCAAGCAACTGACAGGCACTAGGAAACTGTGGCTCTGCAGACAGGAGGAAACATCAATTCCTGGTACTGAACATAAAACAGGAGTATCAATGTTCTACTGCTGTGTTTTTAACAGAGAAACAATCTCTGGTTATGAGGTACAGTCTTCTGCCAGACAAGATTTGTCTAATTGGGATCGGAGGAAAGAAATGGTGTAAGCGAGTCGGCAAGAAGGCATGCTGGCAAAGAATGAGCAGCAGATCAAGTGAGTGGATGGGCGGGCTGGCCGGAGAAATCCATGAGCACTGTGATTTTAAAATGTTGAGGAGAACTGAAGCAAGTTAGTATATTCAGCGGCTGAGAAATTATTGTGTGGGATTCTAAGCGCTACTTACTGTTTTCTGTTCAGTGTCAGAAACGTGAGGTCCCTGTTGAAATTGAAAGGGATTGTGGAGATCTGAAAGAGATGAAGGGGCACAGACGAGTCAACGGACGTCCGGAGTCCAGCCACTAGTGGGAGGGGGAGGGGGCTGGCAAGCGATCTCAACTTTGCTGAGATGTATGTAATGTGAGAGGAAGGAAAGTAAAAATAATGGAGATTTAACAACTTTCACACTAAAAGAAGAATGCCAGAAAGCAATTGAGGTTTTGTCTGTATTAGGCCTGCAAGAGAAACTCGTTGAACGGGAGGCGAGCAGTGAGCTAGTGTGTGAGCGGGCAGCAGCTGTGAGCATTTGAACAAGAAGCGGGCAGATGCTAAATTAAATCTGATCACTAATGTGGGGGAAAATACAAGAAAAGTGTTGCCCATAAGTGTGTTCTGCTGGAAAACAGGGCACTGTGGAAGTATTTTTAACAATTTAGTGGGATTTACACAGTTTAAAAAAGCAAAGAAAATGGCGGTCGTTAAGATTCTTAACATTTTTTATCATTCTGAAGGAAAGAATAGTTGAGTACCTAGAGGCCAGTGGGCACAAGACCCAAGACAGCATGGGTTCACAGTGGAAAGGTCATGTCAGATGAATCTAATAGATTTCTTTGACTGGGTGACCAACGTAGTAGACCAGGGAGGGGCTATGGACATGGCCTACCTAGACTTTAGCAAGGCATTTGACACAGTCCCACACAAAAGATTAATAGTCAAATTAACCAGCCTGGGAATGGGTCCCAGGGTGACAGCCTGGGTAAAACATTGGCTGGACAACAGGACACAGAAGATAATTGTAAATGGAGTCCACTCTGAAGAAAGAGGGGTTACTAGTGGGGTACCGCAGGGTTCAGTATGGGTCCAGTCCTTTTAATGTCTTCATAAGTGACATTGCAGAGAGACTGGAAGGAAAGTATGCCTCTTGCAGATGACACAAAGATCTGCAACAGGGTTGATACACAAGGAGGCGTGGAAATGATGAGAAGGGACTTGGCAAGGTAGGAGGAATGGTCAGAAGTATGGCAGCTAGGATTCAATGCAAAGAAGTGCAAAATATTGCACCTGGGAAACAAGAACCAGGGGAAGAATACACAATGGGGGAGGTAGTATCAACAACAAAAAGAAAAGGGACCTGGGGTAATCATATCAGATGACCTTAAAGTTAGCAAGCAATGTGAGAAGGCAGTAGGGAGGGCTGGGTATACTGGGATGCATGGGGAGGCATCAGCAGCAGAAAACAGGAAGTTGTTATCCCTCTGTACAGACAGTTGGTGAGATCCCATCTGGAGTACTGCATCCAGTTCTGGAGACCCCATCTCCGCAAGGACGTAGACAGGATAGAGGCAGTCCAGAGGAGGGCAACTAAAATGGTGCAGGGTCTGCAAGAGAAGCTGTATGAGGAGAGACTTAAGAAGCTTAATATGTATACCCTTGAGGAAAAAAGGGAGAGGGGGGACATGATAGAAACTTTTAAGTACCTCAGTGGAATCAACAAAGTCCAAGAGGGTAGCATCGCTCTGAAAAAGAGACATGCAAGAACAAGGGGACACAATTTAAAGATGGGGGGGCAGTTCGGGGCAATGTGAGGAAGTATTATTTCACAGAGAGGGTAGTGGATGCATGGAACAGCCTTCCTGAGGAGGTTGTGGGGTCTAAAACTGTGGGAGAATTCAAGAATGCATGGGACAGACATAGGGCAATTCTTGTGGGGGGTAGGAAGAAATAGGCTGTTGGCTAACTAGGATCTGCGGCATATCCTGAAGGTAGGGAATGGGCAGACTAGATGGGCCAAGCGGTCCTTATCTGCCATCAAAGTCTATGTTTCTATATTTCTATGTTTCTATTCTAAAACTGAAGGTGGACAAAGCAATAGGGCCTGATGGGATTCATCCCAGAATTCTAAAAGAACTAAGGGTAGAACTATTGACACCACTGATTACCCTCTTTAACAAATCATGGGAGGATGGGGTAGTACCTGAGGACTGGAGGAGGGCAGATGTGATTCTCCTTCACAAAAGTGGGAGCAAGGCAGAAGAAGGAAACTACAGACCTGTTAGTTTAACCTCAGTGGTAGGGAAAATGATGGAATCACTTCTGAAGGAAAGAATTGTTGAGTATCTAGAGGCCAGAGGGGCACAGGACCCAAGGCAGCATGGATTCACAGCGGGAAGGTCATGCCAGACAAACCGATAGATTTCTTTGACTGGGTGACCAAAGTAGTTGATCAGGAGGGGCTGTGGACATGGCCTACCTAGACTTTAGCAAGGCATTTGACACAGTCCCACACAAAGATTAATATACAAGTTAGCCAGCCTGGGAGTGGGTCCCAAGATGACAGCCTGGGTAAAGAATTGGCTGGAGAATAGGACAGAGAGTAATAGTAAATGGAGTCCACTTGAAAAAAGGGGTTAGTAGGCCCTCGCAGGGTTCAGTATTAGATCCTGTCCTCTTCAATATCTTTATAAGCTACATTGCAGAGGGACTGGAAGGAAAAGTATGTCTCTTTGCAGATGACACAAAGATCTGCAACAGAGTTGATGCACAAGGTGGGGTGGAAAGGATGAGAAGGGACTTGGCAAGGTTAGAGGAATGGTCAAATGTATGGCAGCTTAGATTCAATGCTAAGAAGTGCAAGGTAATGCACCTGGGAATCAAAAACCCGGGGAAGAGTACACAATGGGGGGTGAGATACTAACAACAACAACAAAAATGGAAAGGGACCTGGGGGTAGTCATATCAGATGACCTAAAAGTGAGCAAGCAATGTGAGAGGGCAGCAAGAAGGGCTGGGGGGATACTGGGATGCATAGGGAGAGGCATCACCAGTAGAAAACAAGAAGTTATTATCCCTCTGTACAGACAGCTGGTGAGACCACATCTGGAGTACTGCGTGCAGTTCTGGAGACCTACTCTCCGCAAAGACATAGACAGGATGGAAGCTGTCCAGAGGAGGGCAACTAAAATGGTGCAGGGTCTGCACCGGAAGACATATGAAGAGAGACTTAAGGAGCTTAATATGTATAGCCTCGAGGAAAGGAGGGAGAGGGGAGACATGATAGAAACTTTCAAGTACCTCAAGGGAATCAACAAAGTCCAAGAGGGTAGCATCTTTCAAAAAAAGAGGTGTGCAAGAACAAGGGGGCGCAATTTGAAGATAGAAGGGGGGCGGCCCAGAGGTAATTTAAGGAAGTATTTTTTCACAGAGAGGGTTGTGGATGTATGGAATAGCCTTCCAGAGGAGGTTGTGGAGTCAAAAACAGTGGTGGAATTCAAGCATGCATGGGACAGTCATAAGGCAATTCTAGGGGGTGGAGGTAGGAAGAAGTAGGCTGCTGGTTAACTAGGATCTGCAGCTTATCCATCAGGTAGGGAAATGGGCAGACTGGGTGGGCCAAGTGGTCCTTATCTGCCGTCAAATTCTATGTTTCTATGTTTCTAAATGCTCATTTACATGTGATTTTTGGGCTGCTTTCAGATTGTCTGCACTTGTTTTTAGCTGTGCATTAGATGGATCTAATGCACAGGTACTAGCCAATCAGCATGCTGGATTTTTCTTTCCCATTTTATAAATTAGTGTAGGACCTGCTGGGTTTCCTTTAACTTGATGATTTATCTCAACTGCCTAGGTAATTGATTAATTTACAGCTAAAGAGGGATGACTCCTCTTTGACTCAATTTACCCTAACCGGTAAAGAAGTGGTATTTAAATTTGAGGATATATACACTAAGAACTATAAAACTAATGAGACACTAAGGGAGCTAATACTATATCTTTTTAGAGCAGAATTAGAACTACCACTAATTGCAAATTCGGTTAGTTTTGTTCATAAAGACAGAATTCATTCTCAACATCCAGTTTATATAATGATCACTAATATGGATGTTGCCAAATCTAGCTGGGCAAATCAATTATCTTTGAATGCTCTGGAGCTTTTCATTTCTTCTCCTGTTATCTGGCCAACAATTTGGAAATACGCCCATGGGGGCACTATGATTGGGAAAGTGCTCTCATTCAAAATCATTTCTTCTACTATGGTGTCCCTTAATTGGAATTTTGAAGCCACTCAACATTCAAATATAATCTTCATATTTGGGATTAATACTCTGGAAGGTGAGACCAAAGAAAATTTGAAATTTCTCGTCAGGGTGATCCTGGATTCCATTACAAAGAGGGACATATCTTCCTCTGATTTAAGTAATGTAGAAAGGCCCATTCTGACATCAGTGAGTCCCAGCTAAATTGTTACATCGACTCTAAGGAGCTGCTCTCATTGTAGTTCAAAAATAGCCCTAGATTTGATGCAGCTGACATCCATTCGGTCTCATTTGAGGAACTAGACTATCTTCCCAAATCCATAGAAAAATGAAGAAACCTTGTGACTACTGAGTGATACTAACTCACTTGATCTTTCGACCCCTGTTGTACACTATTTTGATACTAAAGAAATTGTACCGAATGTACTTAGCTGGAATACTGCTGGTTTAGAAACTAAACTAGCTGATCCTCAGTGGCTGGATTTCATCTCTAACTATGAGGTAGTAGCGCTACAGGAGACACTGGCTCTTTCTCAACCTTTTATTAATGGCTATGAATCTTATTATATTCTTGCAATAAAAAACAGACACCAGGGTAGACTGAAGGGAGAACTCTTGACCCTGGTGAAAATCAGAGATGGGTTAAAGGTTGTAGAAAACTTGGCTTCCACTCAGGAATTTCTGTCCATAATTATACGGTGGGTTGACTCTACTATTCTCTTAGTGAATGTATATATTCCTCCCCACTTTCATCCAGGCACAAATGATGATATTTGGGATAAATTGCCAGTAGGAATAGAGTCTACTCCTCACTGTATCAAACCGATATGGTTATTGTAGTTGGGGACTTCAGTTCTAGAATTGCTTTATTTGATAATCTACCTCTTTTACAGGATCAGTTTTATATGGGAAATTTAGACCCTAGAAACTCTATCGATAGAACTGTAAATGATTCAGGAAAGTGCTTTCAGGATTTTATCACAAGCAATAACCTTTTGATATTAAATGGTAGGGGGAAGGTGATTCTGAAGGGGCATGTACCTTCTTTTCTTTGCAAGGACAGAGTGTCATTAATTTTGCTCTTTGTTCCCCACATTGTTATGATCAAATTCAGAACTTTGCAGTAGCTATGAGATCTGAAAGTGACCATGCTGCTATTTTTTTTTTCTGTAATAGCTCTTGATAAGTCTTCTAATGTTGTTAAACCTACTCAGACCTGTCCACTGGTATTAACTGGCAAAGCTTAAATTGACTCTTAATATAAAAACATGGAACAATGTGGCAGACTTAAAATATTCTCCTTTTTTCTCAACTCTTTTCACATTTGCCCAAGATGAGATGGATGTTAAATTTATGAGTTAACATTTGGAGCTTGGCTACCAGCAAATTAATGAACAAATATATATTTTTTAAATAATAAACCATCTCTTAATTCCTGGTTTGATGATCACTGTACTGTAGAGAAATGTAAATTAGGGAAAATGGTCAGACATGTAAGGAAAAATCCATTAAACGCTAATTTTGTTAAATTAAATAAAGCTTGTAAAAATTATAAAATGTTTTTGATCCAAAAAAAACAGCTGAATATACTCTAAAACAATTAAGTTTTATGTATCAGGCTATAGATACAAAGGATACCAAATCTTTTTGGCAGTTGGTAGTGAAGAGCACCAACTTTTTATCACCATTTTTGCCTTCCTATATTCCTAAGGAGTATTGGGTGTTGTACTAAAAAACTCTTTTCAAAAATGAACTTTCAACTCATCATAATAATACACCTAATTGGATGAGGTTGGAATGCTCTCTACCATTGAACATTACTGTAGCGGAAGTAGAACAGGCCATACTTCATTTATATAAGGCTCTGGGTCCAAACACTATACCCAGTGAGAAAATCTATAAAGGTCTCGTGAATTACTGGGTTCTGTTTTTTGTAAAAAATTTTTAATACATGTCTTAAGGAAAAATTTATTCCACCATCTTGGACCAAAAATATTATAGTACCAATTCATGAAAAGGTTCATTTCAACACCCCTCTAATTACAGACTGATTAGTTTATTAGATATCGGTGGTAAAATATTTTTTAGAATACTATTGGAGAAATTACAAAACTGAATAGAAACTACATCTCCTTTATCAATTTTTCAAGCAGGCTTTTGTCAGGGTTTTTCTACAATAGCTAATATCTTTGTTTTAGCACATCTCCTTGAAAAATATAGATATTATAGATAGATGAAACTGTACACTTTAGTCACATATTTTTTGACCTCTTTCGACTCTGTAATTAGGGGAAAATTGTGGGATATTTTTCTTAAAAGAGGAATCCCTCTTAATCTTCTTACTCCAATTTATTTGGTATACACAAATACAATTACAGCTATAAGATTTGATAATAAGGGAACCTTTTTAGAATTTTCTCACACCTCTCAGGGTGTGAAGCAAGGGTGTCTGGTGGCACCATTACTTTTTAATATATACTGTATATATATATATATATATATATATATATATATATTCATTATAGTATTTTGAGGGTAGAAGACTTGGTTTGCTGGCCAAGGCACCTAGCTTCACCTGAGCTCTTTCCTTCTAAGACTGCTTGAAAGGCAGAGTAGAGAAACTTACCAGAGCAAGGGAAAAGGATTAAGACTTATTTTGGCTAAGCAGATTTACTGTGTGGTGGTGTCTTTATTTTTTACTCACAGGGATTGCTACTGTTTGTTGCTAACATTTCATTGTTTTATTTTTCTCTGTAGCAAAGTGTTTCTTACAGCATATATCTTCTCTGAAATTATTACAGGTGGTGCTTTACAGGTTTTACAGTTTTATCTAACATTAGGATAAGCTTTCAGGGTTACTGCATTTGTTGTTGACTGATTGTTTCTGCTCTTACCTCCTTGTTCTTTCATCCGTGGTTCTTCTTTTTCGGCAGGAAGGGCCCAGCCACCCACCCCATACCCAACCACTCACACTACCTCCTTTTATAGGGTACCACAGTTGTGACATTTCCTGTGGCAGAACAGGAAGGGGTGGATCAGTGGGGCCTCCACAAGGTGAGCTCATTTACAGGGGCACTAGTAATTTAACTTGTTATAACAAGTTAAACAAAACACAATCAAACCATTACTTGCATTTTTTTTTCCTTTTTTTTCCTTCTAATTACTCTGACTAGGTTATAAACCCAGCAACTTATCTGGAATAGGTATCATTAACTGCAGGTACTGTGGAACAATTTTCAGAAGGACAGTCTTACAGGATTTAGGACACTGTCCTACATGCTGGGCCTTTGGAGATCTTAGGGCTCAGCTCCGGGCAGCATGGGCAGAGATTGCAAGCCTCAAATTTCATATTCAAGAGGAAATACATTATAAGAACCACCCACCATTTCCCCAGCATCCAACAGAAAAACCTCGACCTCAGAGGGTAGTTGGTCCAGGGGGTTGGCAGGTGATTAGGAGGGGCAAATCAGGTGCCCCATCACTCTCTGCTCTCCAACATATTACCTCCAAAAACCACATAAACACTACAAACAGGTATCTGCCTCTATCTCTGAAATCAAACAAAGAGGCAGAAGACACTGCAGAGCAGGACACTGCAGCACAGGAGCTAGCACAACAAAACTCACCACAAAGAAAGCAAAAAGGAAATCCAAAAAACTTCTGATCATAGGAGACTCCATGATTCGGGGAGTTGATACCCATCTCCAGCCAGGGATAATGGTCAGATGTCTCCCAGGTACATCAGCATGGAGAGACACTGACCGCATTGCTAAAATTGTTCACAAAGCAGGAGAAAACATTGATGTCCTAGTACACATAGGGACTAATGATCTCACCAGCCAGTCAGTTGTGGAGATCAAGGAATACCTGACCAGGCTGGGTGACAAACTATCATCTATTTCATCCAGCATCTCCTTCTCTGAGATCCTGCCAGTCTGGGAGAGGGGGTAGATGGATGGAAGGCCAGAGAAGGGGAGATAGGGGACCTAAACATGTGGCTCAAGGGCTGGTGCCAGGAAAAGGACACAGATTTGTAGGGAACTGGCAACAGTTCTGGGAGTGAAAGTTCTTTAAATTTGATGGACTGCATCTGACTAAGGAGGAGTCAGTGCATTGGGGCAGAAGTTTGACATCTTTGCAGAATATTTAAACTAGCAAATGGGGAGAGGGTGCAGCACCACATACGTCGAATGGGAAGAACACCCTTCCCCCCTCAGCTAGTGGTCAAACAGGGATTCAGCATGTTTGCAGTTCATTTGCATCACCAGGTAAGAAAAAAGGTTTGTCTCCCCATACGACGCACAGGGGTAATGCCAAACCTCACCCAACAACTAACACACCAAAATCTGGCCAATGGAAAATCATGTACACAAATGCTCACAGCCTGGGAAATAAGATCCCAGACCTACAGGCAATAATGTCAGAGGCTAAACTGGACATAGTAGCAATTAGTGAGACATGGCTTACCAGTAACCACACTTGGGAGACTTCAGTACCTGGCTATGTATTGTTCAGAAGAGACCGAGGTGCAAAAAGGGGGGGAGGAGTGGCCCTGTATGTCAATGAAAATATCAAAGCTACAGAAATTCAGAATACACATAAGGAGCCAGAAAAACTGTGGGTCACCCTGGAAACAGGAAATGGGACAGCCATAAGAACTGGGGTTGTCTACAGGCCCCCAGACCAGGGGGAGGACATAGACACATTACTGTTAGAAGATATACAAAACATGACAGCTAAAGGGGAGGTTCTGATAATGGGAGACTTCAACATGCTGGATACAGATTGGTCAATACCAGCAGGAACATCTGCCAGAACTAGACACATAGTGGATTCCCTGCAGGGGGAGGGCTTCAAACAATTGGTACAGCAACCTACAAGAGACAGGGCTATCCTAGATCTAGTACTGACTAACAAGGAAGGGATCACAGATCTCCAGGTAGAAGGTCACCTGGGGGCCAGTGACCATCACATGGTATGGTTCAATTTGGCTACTACATCTCAATCATCCCATTCCAAGGCAAAAATATGGGACTTCAGAGGAGCTGACTTTGATAAGATGGCCAACAGAGTTAAGCTAGCCCTGGCAAAAAGAAACACAGATGAGGGGATACAGGCAAAGTGGGCAGCATTAAGGATGCATACTTGAAGCAACATCCCATTGTATTAGACAGAAAAGGAAGTGCAAAAGAAGAAGGAAACTACTTTGGTTCTCAAATACAGTAGCAGAAAAGGTCAGAGCCAAAAGGCTGGCCTTCAGGAAATATAAGGGAACACAGCAGGATGAAGATAGGGAGGCATACCAAACTACCCTAAGGGAAGCAGGGAAGGCAGTATGGCAGGCAAAGTCCCAAACTGAGGAAACACTAGCATGAACAGTAAAAGAAGGTGACAAGACTTTCTATAGATACATTAGTGAAAGGAGAAATCCAGAGGGGTATTGCTAAGCTTAATGGAGAAAAGGGAGCATGTGAGAGGAGGACCCTGTAAAGGCATCTATCCTAAATAGATACTTTTGCTCAGTATTTACTGAAGAGAAGGTAGGGCAGGGCCCACAGCTCAGCATCATGGACACAGGGGGGAGGGAGGTGAGCACTACTCCCTTCATAAAAGAAAGGGTCCTACAAGAGCTTGCTAAGCTCTGGGTGGCTAAGGCAATGGGACCTGATGGCATACATCCCAGGGTACTTAAGCAGCTAAAGGTGGAACTAGCAGAGCCATTAGCAGAACTGTTTAGTGAGCCTCTGAGCACAGGAGTGGTCCCAGAAGACTGGAGAAGGGCTCACGTGATCCCACTCCACAAGAGTGGTAGCAGGGAGGAGGCGGGAAACTACAGACCAGTCAGTCTTACCTCAGTAGTGGGCAAGATTATGGAGGCACTCCTTAAGGAAAGGATAGTGCAACACCTGGAATCCATAGGGGCACAGGATCCAAGACAGCATGGGTTTACAAAAGGAAGGTCCTGTCAAACTAATCTCATAGATTTCTTTGACTGGGTAACCAGAGTGGTGGACCAAGGGGAGCAGTTGATGTCGCCTACCTTGACTTCAGCAAAGCTTTTGACACTGTTCCACATGGAAGATTGATAAATAAGCTGGTAGGCTTGGGGTGGTCAGAAGTTGGTCAACTGGGTGGCAAACTGGTTGACGGGCAGAAAACAGAGTGGTGGTAAATGGTATAGTCAGAAGAGATGCAAAGTCACAAGTGGGGTACCTCAGGGATCAGTCATGGGGCCAGTCCTCTTCAACATCTTCATTAGTGACCTTGCAGATGGACTAGAGGGTAAGGCATGTCTGTTTGCAGATGACAACAAGATCTGCAACAGAATAGATGATCCAGATGGGGTGGGCAGAATGAGAAGAGATCTGGATAAACTGACAAAATGGTCAGAAGAGTGGCAACTGGGATTTAATGCAAAAAAGTGCAAAATCATGCACATAGGGAAGAGAAACCCTGAAGCCACCTATAGGCTGGGAGGGGAGTTGCTAGCAGTCACAAAGGAAGAAAGAGACTTGGGTATCATCATCACTGATGACCTGAAATCATCCAAGCAGACCTCTAAAGCAGTAGATAAGGCTAGGGGGGTGTTAGGGTGTATTAGTAGGGGTATCACAAGTCATAAGAGGGAGGTAATAATCCCTCTTTACAAGACACTGGTTAAACCCCATCTGGAGTACTGCGTGCAGTATTGGAGGCCACACCTTCACAAGGACATTAACCAAATTGAGGCAGTCCAGAGAAGGGCAACCAAAATGGTGCAGGGACTGCATCAGAAGACATATGAGGACAGATTAACAGAGCTCAATATGTATACCCTTGAGCAAAGGAGGGAGAGAGGTGATATGATCGAGGCATTCAAGCACCTTAAGGGCATTAACAAGGTGAAAGAGTCTAACATGTTTAAATATAAGAAAATAGCAGGACAAGAGGACACAGCATGAGATTAGAGGGGGGCCGATTAAGGGGGAATGTGAGGAAATTCTTTTTCACAGAAAGGGTGGTGGATGCATGGAATGGCTTACCACAAGAAGTGGTGGCTATGAATACAGTGCAGGACTTCAGACAGGCATGGGATAGGCATAAGGGAGCAATACAAATGACTATGAATAGATAGGCCACTGACAGAGCAAAGGCCGATGGCACATTTATAAGGTAGAAAAACAAATGGGCAGACTAGATGGGCCTTGCGGTCCTTATCTGCCGTCAACTTCTATGTTTCTATGACTAAACTCTTACACTAGATTCCCTCCAAATTATGCATAATAACATTCACATACTAGCTTATGTGGAAGATTTGCTTCTTCTATCATTATCTGTTTCTGGTCTTCAATGAAAATTAAATCTTTTAAAGTCTAAATGTGATCAGCTTGCACTGAAAATGAATCTTAAAAAAAACTGAAGTTGTAGTATTTGGATCACAAAATTTGTGCCCCTCTCTTCCAGAAATTCTTTTGGATGATGAGTTAGTTGAGCTATTTTCTGCATATACATACCTTGGTATTAAATGCACTGCCAGCTGCAAATGGTCTCTCCACTGGAAAGAACAGATTTCTAAAGCCAGATTGACTGCAAAAAATCTATTATGTTTTATCTATAAATACAGAGAGCATACAGTTATTCCAGCATTAGTTGCAGCTGAAGCTAAGGTTAATCCCTTTCTGCTCTATGGGGCAGAAGTTTGGGGCACTTATATACCAGATACCATAGAGCTTCCTTTATCTTCTTTTTATAAATCTCTTTAGCAGGTACCTATGTCAACTGCTAATTCAGTGGTGAGAGCCGAATTAGGTAGGCTTCCTATAGCTACTATATTAGATAATAGAGTGGTCACTTATTAGATTAAATCAATCTAACCTAATCCCCAAGTTGTGTCTTGAAGAGAAAATAGCATGGGCTGTGAATGGCTTTTCATCATCTTGGATGAAAAGCCTTAAAACGATTATCTCAAAAATATCTTTGATTCATCTATGGGAAGATTTGCAAAAAGGGATCAAGATATCATCCCTTTTCAAGGATATCTTGAAACAAAAACTCATTATGGATGCCCAGTCTAAACAGATGGCGCAAGTTAGGTCACAAAAGCAAGCCTTATGGTTTGGGTTAAACAAACTTGATTGAATTCTAGAAGACTACCTCTCCTTGCCCATAGATCCAGATACTAGGAAAAGGATCACGTGGGCTAGGGTAAGTACTCTTGTCTCTAAACATATGTATTTTAATATGTCATCTAACACTGGACACACACAGGAATTCTGTAGATGTAACAGGGACTTTCACGAGACCCTTTATCATATTAGAATACAATGTCCCCTCTACAATACTGCTCATGATATAATTATTAAAACATTTTTTTTATAAAATATACACATTTGGACTATGATCCATTGTTTGTCCTACTTCTTCCTAAAAGTAAAGCTGATGCTTAGTTAATTGCTAAATTCCTTGGACTAGTAATTAAATCCAAAAGGAAACATTTTCTCTCATTGCAAGCTTAAAGCTCTGAGATTTCTCTTGTTAATAGGTACTTGCTGCTGCCTTGTGTATAATACCTTGAAATAATTGGCTTATTACATTGTTTAATGTATTTACTGTTCTAATCCTACAAGAGTTGTGTTTTAATTACTGTTTAATGCACTTATTGTTTTAACTCTATGAGATCTGTGTTTTAATCAGTCTCACATGTATTATATGTATCTATTGTTGTAATGTTCAACATATGTTATGTTCTGGATGAACAATAAATTAAGATGATGATGATGAGTGTTCTAATGTAAGGTAGTCCTGAGTACTTTGAACCTCAGCTGAATATATTTTTTATTGTTGGAGTTTCTTGGGTCTACCAGCTTTAATTAATTAGTGTAGGACCTACTGGGTCCCCTTTAACTTGATAATTTATCTCAATTGCCTAGGTAATTGATTAATTTGCTGGCTACAGATCTGTCTGTAGGTGGGGTCTCCCTCGTCTAGTAGTCAATATAAGAGTGATGCCTAGCTTTGCTAATTTCTTATTCCTGCTGTTGCATGCTATAAAGATTTGTTTAGTTTGCAGCACAATTTGTATTATAGAAGTTATTTCTAATGTGCCGCACAGTTTGTTGTTGTGTATATTGCTGTGGTGTGCAGAAAGTGAGTTAGTTCCTCCCACTCAGTTTTTGGCATGAGTTATTGCACTTTCAGAGAGGCAGGCACCTCCACATTGTTTAAATCTCCATGCTTCTCTGTTGTTATTTCCTTGCTGTGCCTGATTTGCTAGGCATGGGGCTACACACATGCCAGCGTTCAGGCCTACTCCAGGGGCCGTGGGGACCGCTTGACAATGCCCTTCCCCATGCTCTCATACTACACCAACGTACTTGGATATTTTTGGAGGCATTCCTCACTCTGTGTATGTCTGCTTCTCTCCCTTCACTAGCAGAGACATTCAGCACAGTTTTCTGCACTATTGCTTCTCTTTGCATGGTTGGAGATACCTGGTGATTATCCTTGGGCTCCCCCCCCCGGTGGAGCAGCAAGGCCCATCCAACTTATGAAATAGTTGTCGCTTCCTCTCCTTGCGAGCCACACTGTTTCCTCTTCTGTGTGTCGCTGCCCTCTACAGCTCCCCTATATATGGGGCTGAGATGGTATTAGCCTCCCATGGAGCGAGGCAGCGCTTGGTTTCGGTGGCCTCTATCTGTGGTTGCCAAACGGCTCATGGGCATTTTTGCTACTTGGCCCTGATCTCCCTTTCAAGCATTATCGAGCTTCATCAGGCACTATTCTTCCATCACCACTGTCTCTAGACTGGTCTATGGGATTCACGGCTCCTGTTAGCGGCCACCATCTCCTACTCCTCCATCTCCACTTCCTCTTTGGGTCACTTCTGCTGTCCAAAGGAGTGGATATCCTTCATTGTTTGGTGACCACCTTTGCTGACCTATGAGCCCCTCACCCAGCAACTCATAGAGTTCCTCACGGCTGTTAAATCACAGGGAAGCTAAGACTCAAAGGGGGAAATGATCGGGCTACAAAATACAGGAAGGAGTACAATAATTGTTGGCTTTAGCACCTGGCTGCCATCTTGAGCTGCACCTAGTTTTTCCCTTTGTCGCCGGTCTTGCCTTCAGCTTCATTCATTTCGTCTATCTGGTCCTCTCATTCATTGAATGCATGTGGTTTGAGCGGCCATCTTCAGTAGCTCTATCGGTGCCCATGTATGCAAACTTCTCAGGTGGTCACCATTTTAGTAGTCCATCCTGGTAGCCATTTTAGTAGTTTTTTTATCGCTACATTCTTCCCACACCACCATACTTGTAGTCCATAAGACTATGCCACAAATGTGCAGATATTCCTCGGTGACTGTTTTGTAGTCATTTCTTTCCCCCCTCTTTTCCATTTCACTAGGACCAAAAGTGGTGAGGAGCAAAGTGGTTCCTCCATATGCAAACTTATACATACATCTGTTTTTGATTTTAATATTATTTACAATGGGGCACTACCCTTGCATGGCAAGGGGTAGTCTTGTCTGTGACTTGAAGGGGCACAGGACAGTATATAAATATCAATATTGCTGTATATGACAGCAGAGCATCCAGGGGATGATTTTGTTTACCCTCACTTACCTGGATGCTCATCATGGCCCTCACCTAATCCTTCTCCTTCTTTTTTCTCAGATGGTGAAGGCAAAGAAGAGCACGACTTGCAGTGCCACCCTAATGCCACAGAATTTTGGGCCACAGTGCCCGGCATGCTTGCCTGATGAAGATGACCTCTCTCTGGAGCAATCCCCAACCATGGATCCTGGCAATACAGGAACCAGTGGAGCTAGTTGGGTGAACCTTGGGGCACCACCACCATGGCCATGATGAGAAGCTAGCTGAACTTTATGCTCAAAATAATGGAAAAACTCAAAGCGTTAACCCAGCATAAGATACCAACACCCCCGGCCCCACAACCGGATCCTGCTCTGCTGCCTGATGACCAAATTGAGAAAGGAAATCCCACTGCTAACATGCTAGAGCCAATTCCAAGAGATGAAAATGGTGATGAGGAATTGCCAAATGATGAGGAAGACAGATTCTCGGACGAAGGTGAGATGGAAACCGGCCAATCCATCCATTCCCTCACTTCCAAGCTGTGTTCATTTGATTTAATTCCAGGCCTTATGAAGGCTATAAAATCTACAGTGGGATTCAAGGTTGAGAAAGCCAAAGCTGAATCCAAACTTGACCCCATGATTCAACAAAAGCAAGTCATCAAGGAAACCTTCCCTGTATGTCCAGCTATTGATGACATTTTCACCAAGGAATGGGAATCCATGGAACCTGGTCATATGTCCAAGAAGAGGAATATGGATAGGATGTATCCAGTCCAGGATGACAAGGTGAATGTCTAGTGTGTGGCCCCCATAATTGATCCACAAATTACAGCTCTCAGTAAAAAGGCGGCACTGCCATGTGGCACCATCTCCTTAAAAGATCCAACTGACAAAAAGGTGGAGAACATGTTAAAGAAACTTTTTGAGATTACTGGCATGGCAGCAAGGGCTGCCACAACAGCTGTCTATGCAGCAAGAGCACAAATCCAATTGCTAGAGGAACTACTGGAAAAAGCGGACCCTAAATCCAGAGAATCTGAATTAATAGAGTGCACCCTGGACACAGCTAAATATTTGGGTGATATGGCAGTGGATACATTAAAGCTTGAAGCAAGGGCGTCTGCACTAACTAACAGAGTCAGAAGAGCTCTATGGCTTAAGCTATGGGAGGCCAATAATGAATCAAAAGTCTGTTACAAAATTTACCCTTGAATGGTAAACATGTAATCAGACAGGGGCTGCAGGAATATTTTAAACAAAAAGAAGAGAGCAAAGACCTTACCAAAAACAAGAGCAGATCCACCTACTTGCCTTCAGGCAGACATCGCTTTCAAGGGAGAAATAAGTTTCAACAAGGCCACAGACTGTCAAATTTTACCCATTCCAATTCCTTTTGAGGCAGAGGTAACCATTTTAACAATGTTTCCTGTACCTCTTTCAACTCAAACAACAACTCTTCCTCCTTCAGAGGACGCAACTCAAAATTTAGAGGCAGAGGAGGAAGAAACAAACAATGACTACTCCAGCACAAGTCTAACCACTCAGTCCACTCAGGAACATCATTATGCCCCAGTGGGAAAGAGATTCTCATTATTCCAACACCATTGGTGGCGCACAACCTCAGACAAGTGAATTCTGGAGGTAGTGTCACAGGGTTATGAGACAGAACTGACGCAAAGGCCAGAAAGACACAGGTTTGTTCAGTCCCCTGTATCAAAGAGGAGAGCTTCTGCCCATCATGTCCAGCAAATTCTGCAGGACTTGATGCAGAACAAGGCCATTCAACTTGTCCCAAGCAATGAACAGGGACAAGGAGTTTACTCCATTTTCTTCCTGGTCCCCAAAAAGAATGGGGATCTTCACCCCCACACTGGGTCTAAAATTCCTAAATGAATACATGGCTACCCAAAAATTCAAAATGGAGACACAGAGGTAGACTCTCAGAAGCATCAGAGTAGGTGACTATCTGACCTCTATAGATCTAAAAGATGCTTACCTCCACATCCCAATTTGGCCGAGCCACCAGCAGTTCCTAAGATTCCACATTCTGGGACAGCATTTTCAGTACCAGGGCCTACCCTTCAGCCTAGCATTGGCCCCAAGTGTATTCACAAAAGTCTGTATAGCCCTTATTGCCCATCTGTGGGAACAAGGTGTGGACATTATTCCCTAACTGGATGACTGATTGATCCAAGCTCAGTCCAGAACTCAGTCACAGAAGAGCACACATCTAGCCCTACAAGCCCTGGTGGACCACGGTTGGGTAGTCAACCACGCCAATAGCTCTCTAACTCCCCCTCAATGGTTAGAGTGCCTGGGAACAGAAATAAACAGATCCGAGGGGGAAGGCAAGTCCATCACAAAAATGAGTGGAGAACATAATCAGCCTCGTCTAACAACTGTAATTAAACAGATTTCCCACCATTGGGCAAATAGCTCAAGTGCTGGGTTGCATGGCCTCATGCATCAACCTGGTGCCATGGGCCAGATGGCACAAGAGGCTGCTCCAGAATTATTTCTTGACTCAAGGCTCTCCAACGGAAGAGAACTTGAGAGTCAAAATTGTTTTACCACTAGTGGTGAGGCAATCACTGACCTAGTGGACCCTCAAACACAACCTTATGGGAGGTCCTGGAGTTGTTCTATGAAGCCACTCTAAAGACAGATACCAGTCTGACAGGGTGGAAAGAATGCATGGACTCCCTACTGGCTAGGGCCTCTGGACAACATTAGAATCCAGACTGTACATAAATGTCCTGGAAATGAGAGTGGTGTACCATGTGCTCAGGGCATTCAAGGAGTCCATTGCCAGTCGGTCGGTACTCATATGGTCCAACTACCAGGTCATTGTAGTGTATATTGCCAAACAGGGGGGAACCAGAAGCAGGGCCATGCAAAGAGAGGTGACGAGGGTAATGACCTGGGCTCAGGCCAACCTCGTTCACATCGGCACCATGCAACTGGCAGGCAAGCTCAATGTCAGGGCAGATTGGCTCAGCCGACTACAGGTACATTCTGGGGAGTGGCAACTGCACCTGGACTTGTTCTAGATGATCCAGAAGAGTTGGGGCCCATACCCTTGGTTTTGATGGCAAGCAGGGCAAATGTCCAAGTAGACAAGTTCTACTCAAGATACAGGGAACAGCATTCCAAGGGAGTCGACGCTCTGTCCCAGAACTGGACAATGGACTGGGCCTACATGTTCCCTCCCATTCCCCTGATCCCACAGGTCCTGTCCAAAATCTAACAATCCTAGAGGCTTATCATTCTAGTGGCTCCGTGCTGGCCTCAAAGAACATAGTTCTCAACAGCAATGGCCATGACAATAGACAGACAGAGTCTTCCTTACAGATTTGACATGTTAACCCAGAGTCTAATGGCCCATCCTGCCCTAGAGACCCTGAAGTTATCAGCTTGACTCCTGAGAGGCAGAGATTGCTAAAGGCTGGCTATCATGCCTCCGTCATCTCGACCATGATACAATCCAGAAAGTCATCCACCACTTCCACCTATGGATGGCAATGGGGTATTTTCTCGGCCTGGTGCAGAGCAAGGGACATGGAGCCAGAAAAAGCCAACATGTCAACTGTCCTGCTCTACCTGCAACAGGGTTTGGACAAGGGTTTATCTTACTCATCACTACGGGTGCAGCTTTCGGCTATAGGGGTGGCACTGGGTCCTATCAGACAGCACAGCCTGGGGGCGCACCCAGATGCAGTAAGGTTCCTAAGAGCAGTTGAGGTAATAAGACCATGAACCAGACTGGCCATAGCTGCTTGGGACTTAACTCTAGTTATTGAGGCTCTCAGTGTCCCTCCCTTTGAACCCTTCCTTGAGACAGAGTTATACCGGGTGGGCCTAAAGACCTGTTTCCTTCTGGTCATATACTCAGCATGAATGATAAGCGATTTGGGGCACTGTCCTGGAAGGAACCCTATACTATCTTTACTTCTGAAGGGGTATCACTGAGGTGGTACACGCATTCCAACCCAAGACCATTTCACTGTTCCACAGGGAGCAAACAATCGAGATTCCAACTCTGCATGAAAGTGCACAATCAGGAGAAGATCACATTCCCCACCATTTGTATGTCAGGAGCACCCTGGTGGCATACATCACACGAACTCAAATGATACACAAAACAGAAAAATTGTTTAGTATTGTGAAAGGACAGAAGCAGGGTATGGCAGCCTCCAAAACTGCAATTTCAAATTGGTTAAAAAGAACTATCCAAGAACCTTATAAGGCAAAGAACCTAATTCCACCAGAAGGCATTAAAGCACACTCAACCAGGGCAGTGGCCACCTCCTGGGCTGAAGGGGCAAATGTTTTCACTGAAGATATTTGCTGGGTGGCAACTTGGGCCTCCATTCATACCTTTGCAAGACACTACAGGCTTGAGGCTTTATACAAGCAGAGGTCCTCCTTTGCAAACAAAGTGCTCTCAGCAGCCAGTTCATCAAGCCACTCTTTGATCACTCTGTCCCGTCCTGATGGGAATGGTACTGATACTTAATGAACCCATGATGTAATGTCTGGAGTGCCATGGATATTCAACATAACACAATGGGTGTTTACTCACCTGGTAAAGGTGATTGTGTTAGTTGATATCCATGGCACTCCACGGCTCTCCCATCAGAGTGATCAGAGTGGCAGAATACTCTTTGATAGAAATATGTAGGATTAGAAGTGCTTAATTTGAGCTTATCTATAAAGGCTGATGATGAATAAGAATAGTACCCAGACGTGCTGCCCAGTGTGGGGTTTCCTTATCTAAAGTAAATGATTCAAAGTTGTTCTTTTTCCCGTCAGTCACAATAGGTGACTGAGCTTTAGAACTGTATTAATAGGGAAATATATGGTATTTGATGGGACCTCCTCTTTATCTCCAAAGTGTTTCTCTGTTAACTTAGTGGTTCAAAGGAGTATGTATATGTAACTAACCTTGTTTCAACTATGGAAGAACCGAACTGGGGTGGGAGGGACTCCTGGGAACAAGGTATTCTGCGAAATTTGATCCTGGGTCATATGTGCATTCTTAGCCTATCAAGTGGGCTAAAACCCATGGCCATGATGTAATGTCTGGAGTGCCATGGATATCTAACATGTCACATTTACCAGGTGAGTAAACACCAATTTCTCTTCTTCTGTGAGGCTCTGGAAATGAGAGGTTTCTCCTGCCATTTTTCTTCTTTGAAGTATTTATTTGATCACTGTTCAGTAGAGTTAAAAATGTCACTGTCAAGGTCTATGTCATTGCACACTGTGATGGAAACACAGCTTTGTTGTATATGGTTGCCCATACATTATTCTAGATATATTACTTTAATTGGGTACTATTTTTTTTCCCATAGGGGAACCCCACTTATAATTTGCCACTATAACCAGCTGATTATAACAGCCTTGTCTTTGAAGACCATGTACTGTACTGTTCTCCCTATGTAACAAGTTCAAATGTAATCCCGCCCAACTATGTACATTATCTGTAATGTAATCAACTGTTGTACATATACCTCCCTCCTCTGTAACCCCTCCCCCCAGATTGCACCATGAGATATGCATCTTTTTGCTCAGTGTGCCTTTCCTGGTGAAACATTTTCAATAAATAAATAAATAAATTCGTACACTGGGTTTCCCTCACTACAGGCATGTGCACAGTGCTTCCCTATGAATGATGTACCTGTAACTCCACACATTTCAAATTTAAAAACTCATTCCTCACTTCCTCACTTCAAAACACTGCACTGGCCCCATGCTACCAAAAGACAAAATATGTCTCCAGACTACCAAAAAAGACCCTACCTGCTTTCCAGGTTCTGGATTGCAAAATGAAAAAAAAAGAGTCAAAGTGCCTTTTCTGCTGTCTAAACCTGCACCTCATCTTGAACTCACACAGCAAATAGTGCTGTCACGTGGCTCTACCCACAATATCACCTTTGCCAAACAGTCCCTCATACTCTTAATTGCATCTTATTGTGACTGTACCTGACTATTTCCTGGACATTTTGTATCATTGTTGCACTTTGTTGTACTGAATTACATACATGGTGCCTGTTTTGTAATAATGATTTCTTGTGAACAGCTCTGTTTGATAACACTTTGGATGGCAGTATTATAATTGTAAGTCATTTGTTCCCACAACTAGCCATATTACATTATAAGAGTACCATACCTTTAAAAATTTAAAAAGTAATTTGATTGTGGCTATTTAAGGGACAATTGTCTCCTCAATGATCCCATCCCCTGACAAAGATTCCAGAGAGAATCAAAGCACCAGGGCATTTGTGAGAGGCTTGGCAATGAGGTAGCTGCTTTTCATTTGTATCTGGCACTTGCACTTTTTTGTAGCTAAGCAGTGAGCACAGCTATTGGCACTGCATTATTTCAAAATGTGGGTGAAGACTTTATGCCTACCAAAATGGTTTACGTAAACTGCGTGGACACAGTCATAAGACTGACTGTGATTCATTGTAACCAAGCTGTGACAGTGAGCTCCACAGGTTGTTCTAGATTGTATTGTATTTCCCTCATACTAACATTTGTACCTCTTTCTGTAAATAGGTAAATTCCTTTACAGCTTATTTTTACTGTTTACATGATTTTGTTTCTTCTCTGATTGTATGATCTCCTGCCTTTCCATCATCATCCTCCTCCCCAGGGCCATCTGTAAATGACATTCTTATTGAATCTCTGTATGTTTACTTGGGGAAATAATTTCAAACAAATAAAAAGTAAATGATGTTACTAGAACCCCTCGACTGAATTATTCTCTTGTAATTCACCAGTGTCCATTTATTATTTTATATGCAACAGTGCTACTACAGAATACATGTCATTAGTATTATGGACCATGGATTTCTAGATATACTATTCTCTAGGTCACGAACAAATAGATATGGCATGTAACAAGAGACTGATGTGGTAGCATAAAGGTTGGGGGGGGGGGTCTTGCTGTCCGATAACCTTGGTTCACGCAAGCATTGCCTGCTGCAACACTGATGCCTGGATAACCACAGACCTGGTGTGATGGTCCTGGGAATGGGGCAGTGAGCTACCATACATGTGGAATGACAATGAGCAAAGTCAGCTAATCAAGCTCAGCTTCTATGTCTGTTGATAAAATAACATATGTGGTTATCTCCAGAGGTATGTTTTTTTAAGTAGACAACAACAAAAAAAAAAATGACAATATACTTTGGGCTAGTACTCCCAGCAGCACATCAAAACTGACCACATCTGCATGCAAAGTTCTACTTTCACAAGCTACTTCTCATTCCTGTCCAAGCTTGCACACCTGTCATGGGAGCAACTATATGCCTCCAGTAAGAAAGAATGAGAAAAAGAGAGACAGAGAGAAAGAAAAGAATAACTTGAAAAGGAAGAGGAAACTGCCAAAGACTATGATAAAAAACTTGAAGAGAGGCAATGAGGGCTAGCTAGGCTGTAGAGTAAAGTTAAAGACAGCATAGCTGTCTTCCTGGCTAACACTAGTAGTCATATTGTGGTATCGGTACAGAGAAGTTAAGACCACAGTGAAACTGAGAGTGAAATGCCAAATCTAACAGAGAAGAGGAAGAATAAAATGCTATGGTGTCCCTGAGAAATGAAACCAAAGTTGTCCCTGTCATGGTGCTTTCAAATCATGACTCTGCCCCACACAGTAATTGTCAGTCAATTAATTGCTTTGCTGTGCACAGCTTCATTCAACAAAGGCAGAGAGACAGGCAGTCTTGATAGTGCCCCTTAAAGGACTGTGCTGAACCTTTAAAGGGGACTGGAAACATTCCAACATTTTCAATGTATATTGTCAATTCTTACCCATGTTCTCTTTCTGTACATATCATTCTCATTTTGTTTGCTGTTCACCTGGTCTTTAAAACAAGCTTTCTTGGTAGTCTCCCCTCCCACTGCACCATTGTACAGTATATGCTCCAAGCTTCCAACTAGTGACATCATCAGTTGGCTTCTGAAGCTAATACCACTACTTGCATGGGCTGGTACACCAGTGAAAATAGAACATCTCAATACGCTCCTCAATATGCTCAATTTTCATTAAAGTAGAAACTTATGCAAGTAGTAGTATCGGCATCAGGAGCTACTGTCTGACTGATTAGAACTGATGATGTCACTGTTGGAATACCTGTAGGAATACCTATAATGGTGCAATTGGGGAGTGGGGCACTGCAGTACAGTCAGCAGTCAACTTTAAAGCATGTTCATTGCTATTATATGGAGAATAATGCCTGTGCAGGTGTGCATTATGAGAATTTTTTACACACCATAAAACAAATTTTGCACAGGCAGTTTTTATAATAACTGGTGCAAGGTTTCAGAAAAAAAAACTCTAACCTGTATTTGTGCTAGTGAGTGTATCCCTCAGTGACCACAGTACTCATACAAATACAGTGTGCTTTCTTTTGGACTTCAGTGAAGTGAGAGCACAAGGAGGAAAACACCATAATAACCTGCTATTGAGTTATAATGGAATTCAACCAGTTATTATGGCATTTTATCAAGACTGGATATCCAGTCATTATGGGGGGTCACCAGTTATTGTCTAGTCTCAGTGAGTTTGAAGCATGAATAATACCAGTGATTTTCCAGGCCAATTGGCAATGAATGGTTAACCTTTTTGCATTAAAGGGAAATATTTATGAACCATGCCAATCAAAGTTGGTACTGGGCTTATGTATAGCTGGCAGCAGTCCAAAGATTTTCAATGACTTATGTCTGGCTCATGCTGATACAACACTGACACTATTGTTAGAACCATGTGATGTCACTGACGATCAAGCTGTGGCTAACCACATTGTAGTCAGGCACAGCTTAATTGTCACTGGCATTGCAAGCTTCTGAAAATAGCAGCAGTGTAGTATCACTATGAGGCAAGTTTAATCATCAATATCTTTGGAGTGCTGAGCAGCCCAGTACCTCATTTAAAAGATATTCTCATGGACTTTCAAACTATAAAGGGCAATGTTCATAAATGTTCCCCTTTAAATTGTTTTCTAAAACAATACATTTATTACAATCATGGGAGCAGACAGATGGGATGGGGGGACAACAGTCCCAGGCCCAGTGGCTCAGGGAGGCCCAAAGGGGGGCCCATAGGAGGACCTGTAACAGGGGATGTGAGGCTAAGGGGGAGCAGTCCTAAAGGCGTGTCCCAAGCCCAGGAATTTCTATTTTCACCCCTGATTACCATTAACATATTAAATTTATACACATAGCTAACCCTAAAACCCACAATTAAAAAATAAAACTGGGGGGGCACATGATAGAGACCTTCCAGTTCCTGAAAGGAATAAACAAGGTAAACTGCGAGGAACTGTTTAGCAGGAATTGTGCATCTAAATCAGAGAAACATGAATGTAAACTGGTGGAAGGGATTGTGGAAGAATATAAGAAAGTTTTACTTTACCGAGAATGATTGAGCCATGTAACAGCCTACTAGCAGAGGTGGTGGGAGCAAACATTAATGAGTTCACTTGGGAGCTTAAGCAACAGGTTGGTAGAAAAGAGGCCAGGAGTTATATTTTGTTTTAAACTGAAATATTTGATTAGTTTGTTAGTGAAATTAGTTCTATGTGTTAAAAATTATTACCTTGAATTTGAACTGATACTTGGGCTGTGATATTGTAGGTTTGGGGATAGATGTTTGGCAGGAAAATTAGAAGGTAATTTAAATGTGTTTGCCTGGTGTTTGGTAAGAGCCTCCCACCCACCCTGTTTTGTAGGCTTACTTAAATACTGAAAAGCCACTGGGGTTGGGATTGAAGGGCTGAGTATTTCTGTTTGGGACTGAAATTTTGAAGCAACAGGAGTTGTGGGCCTGTGACATCATACGGTACCTGGAGTCTGCTTACACACACTGTTAGTGGACTGAACACATGCTGGACTGTATGTGTTTGTGAGACTTGGAACTTTGTTGGTGGGGTTGAAATTGGGTTTGTAAATAACTACAGTCAGTATAGAGAGAAACTGTACTCCAGGAAAGGGACTGAGAAAGGGGTGTGTTATTATAAACAGAGGGGATAATCAGGGTGGCCATATTCCACCATGGCAGGCATCTTCGAAGGGTTGTAGGCTGCACAGGCTGTGGGATGGCAATAATTCTAAATTGGGCCTGAGAGAGGGAGGCTGCCACTCTGTAGACAGCTATCTTGTATTAGGAGTGAGGTATATTGGTTAAGGAGTAAGCTGTGGGAGCTGGGGGTGTCCAAGGATAAGGGTGTGGATATGGGCAGCAGAAGGGTGGGGCTGAGGGAGGCTGGGGCAACGCTCTGAAATTACAGGACATTATGCTACAGCAAGCAGAAGGGGGGATATTAGGACAGAGGACCCTTAGATAGAAGTTGATGCTAAGGGAAAGCGTACAGGGTGAAAATTCTGAATTCAAGGAGACTGGAGGGGAAAGTCAGGAGGGCTTCAGCGGAAGCCTAAAACAGCAGACTGTGGGAAGGGAGCTCCTAAGGTGAACAGTGCAAGAGAGAAGAAGAGGGTCAGTTTAGAGATGCAGTCAGGGGAAACTCGGGTTACTTGATGGAGGCTGACATAGAGTGTCACAATAAATTTGAGATACTAAGCATCCTAGAGGGGGAGGAAGGGGTTGGTGGAAATGAGGAAACTTATACAGAGGCCGGGGGGAGGGAGTCAGATACCCATAGGGCATCACAGAACAGCTATGGAAAGGATAGACATAGTCCCAGAGGGAGAAGGGGAAACATATATGTTAAGCAAATGGGGGAGATGCAACATATTCCAGACATGAGGGAGGAGAGCATGATTGGAGAGGAACTGGGAGACAAGGAGGTGGGAGAGGAGCCCCCCTTCAGCAGGAAGGTCAGTACCAAGGATGGGGCCCTAGCTAAAGGGGACCCACAGAGAGCCTCTGGAGACAGGGGTACTATTACAAGGGGGGGGAGGTGCGGGGGAAGGGGAAACCATCAGGGCCAGGATAAATGGTTCAGATAAGAGAGGGTTAAAGGGGACACCTATTCAGAAGGGGTTTGAGTTAAGTGGGCAAAATAGCAAGGGAGGCAGAAAGGGGAGGGTGACAAGGGGGTCTCTAATAAGGCAGGAAGACTCCCATGAAATTGCGATCATGAATAAAGTGGGGGAGGGGGGGCTGAGAGGGCATAGTGAGGTAACCATAAGGATGATGCAGTGTTAAGTTCTGTTACTGGGAGACTCGATGATAAAGGGTATCCATTGGGAGGGACAGGGGGTGGATGCCATAGCCAGGTGAAGGTAGTAGTATCTCTGGGCTGACAGTGCACAGACAAAGTTCATGGTGTATGAAATGGTTAGGATTGTGGAGGAAACCGGATTTCCTGGTGCATTTGGGAACTAATGATCTAGAGGAAATAGCATTATGGAAATCCAAGCAAGGTTCCAAGAACTTGCCAGAGTCTGTCGGGATAATGGATGCAACATTTCCTTTTCGGAGATATTGCCAGTACCAAAGGCCTCAGTGGAGAAAAAAATGAAGCTCACAGAGGTTAATGAATGGCTCAGGAAGTGGGGTGAAGAGAATGGGTTGGGGGTGTTAGGGAACTGGAATGGAGTTTGGGAGGATAAGGGACTATATGCCAAGGACAGGTTTCATCTTGCCCCATTAGGGAAGGAAGTCCTTAAACAGGGGATGGCTGACTACATACAAGAAAGGTGGGGTTTAAACTTGTAAGGGGAAGGGATAGGGAGGGCTGACTAGAAGCCCTCCTCCAGATGAGGGAGTAGCTCAAGCCCAAGGGGAGGGAAACAGACTGGAGGTGGAGGTTTCAGGAGGAGGGAGGATGGAAGTATAAGGAATCTGGGTGGGGTTCGACAAAAGGATCAGGGATAAGGGGTGGGGGTTAGTGTTAGTAAATGCCAGGAGTTTGGGAAACAAGTTGCCAGGTTCCAGGCCATGCTGTTCGAGGGGTGGATGTGGCGGCAGTCACGGAAACATGGGCCAACAAAACCATGACTGGGACCTTAATGTAACGGGGTACACTATGCTTAGGAAGGATAGAAAGGAGGGCAGAGGGTGGAGTGGCTATGTTCATTAGAGATGACATAGAAATTGCTATGGTAGAAGAGGCAGAGGAAACGTGGAGGCCTTATGGGTCACCTTCACGATCCCCAGCAGGAGATAAGGTCAAGCTGGGTGTAGCATATAGGCCCCCCGGGATGAGTGATGTTCTAGAGGATGGTTTGCTGGACAACATCATTGCCCAGTGTGGTCCAAAAGGGGAAGGAGTGGTGTTGATGGGGGACCTTAATATGCCAGGTACTAACTGGGGAACCATGTCCTCTAAGGTGGCCAAGGAGCAGAGGCTGCTGGATGGCTTCCAGGATGTGTTCTTAACACAGCATGTGATGGAGCCCACAAGGGAGGGCATGTCCTGGATGTGGTTCTGGCAGATGGGGATCTGTAAGGGACATGGTTGTACAGGACCCCTGACTGGGAGTGACCACAATACTGTCTGGTTTCAAATAAGCATTGGGGGAGTGGGGTGAGATCTAGGACACTGGCAGTGGACTTCAGGGGGCAGACTTTATGGGCATGGGAATATTCTCAAGGATCACTTGAAGGATTACCTCAACAACAAGTGTGGAAAGGAGATGGGAGGTCATAAAACGGGACTTCAAGAGGCAGTCAGGATCTGCGCTAAGTTGAAGCGTAAGGGAGCAAGGTCACATAAACCATGCTGGTGGTCCAGTGAGGTCCAGGTAGCAGTCAGAGAAAAGAAGGCGACTTACAAAAATATAAAACAACAAGAGGGGATAGGGATAAGGAAATGTACCAGCTTGCATCTAGAAAAGTCACCCGTATGGTGAGGGAGCAAAGTCCAGTAAAGAGCATCGGCTGGACAGGGATACATGGAGGGGAAAAGGGGTTCTTCCGGTACATTGGGGAGCGGAGAAAAACTAAGGGCCATCTCAGCAGATTGAGATCAGAAGGAGGGTGGGTGGAAGAGGCGAGGGACCAGGCAGAGGTATTTAACGAGTACTTTGCCTCTGTGTTCACTAGGGAGGGATGGGATATCTACAAAGCAAGGCACAAAGGGGATAGAAGCGGCAGGGAGTGGGATCAGGGAGCAGCAGAAATGGAGCAAAGGGAGGAAAGGTACCCCAGGGTGTCACATCTGGTTAAGGATAAAAGACCAGTAGGTGGAGGGGCGGATGATGCCATCCCACCAAAAGGGTGTGGTTTGCCCTCAAGGCCCTAAAGAAAGACAAATCTCCTGGGCGATGGCATTCATCCGAGAGTACTATGGGAATTGGCGGACATACTGGCTGCACCCCTGGTGGAGCTTTTCAACAGGTCACTTGAGACAGGGAGGTACCTAGGGATTGGCGAGGCACATGTGGTACCAATCCATCAAGGGGGTCAAGGAAGTACCAGGAAACTATAGACCCATCAGTTTAACCTCGTGGTGGAAAATTAATGGAGAGTATACTAAAGGAACGATTGGGGTTTACTTGGAGGAGGTGGGAGGTCTGGATAGTCGGCAGCATGGGTTTGTGCCAGGTAGATCATGTCAAACCAACCTTGTGGAGTTCTATGAATGGGTAACATCAGAACTGGATAGGGTAAGCCTGTGGATGTATTATTCTTGGACTTCAGCAAGGCGTTTGACTCTGTCCCCACAATGGTCTGGTGGAGAAACTGATGGGGTTAGGAGTAGGCCCTTTGATGGTCAGATGGATTGAAAACTGGATAGCTGGACGCACTCAGAGAGTAGTGGTCTGTGGGGAGCTCTGAACCCGACAGAGGTTGGTGGTAGGGTACCACAGGGCTCGGTCCTGGGTCCAATCCTGTTTAATGCATACATATCAGACATCAGGGATGGTATAGGGTGTGAAATGAGTCTCTTCGCGGATGACTCCAAGATGGGAGCAGTAGTTGAGGGAGAAGAGGGAGGTGGCCCTGCAAGGGACCTGGACACCCTGGAAAGCTGGGCTCACACATGGAAATTAAATTTCATATCACCAAGTGCAAGGTGTTGCATCTGGTCGGGGAAACCTAAACACAGGTACACCCTGGGAGGGGAGGTGCTGGAAGCCTCAACAGGGAAAAAGACCTAGGGGTCATGGTGGATACATGTATGAATAACACTGAGCAGTGCAGGAGAGCAGCTAGCAAGGCAAACAGGATGTTGGGATGCATCGCAAGGGGATCACCTCTAGGAGCAAGGAAGTGATTCTGCCACTGTACAATGGACTGGTTAGACCACACCTTGAGTACTGTGTACAGTACTGGAGACCACACTTGAAGAGGGACATACAGCTCCTGGAGAGGGTACAGAGGAGGGCAACAAAGATGATACGAGGGCTAGGGGATTTGACCTACGAGGACAGACTTGAGGAGCTCTGCCTGTTTTCATTGGAGGAGAGGAGAGACAGGGGGACATGATTGAGGTCTTCAAGTACCTCAAGGGAATAAATAGGGTAAACATGGAGGGGATCTTTAGACTAAAGCAGGGAGACATCACCAGAGGGCATGGTTTGAAGTTGGAAGGTGGAAGGGTGAGGGGGGAAAAGAGGAGGAGGTTTTTCACTGAGAGGGTGGTGGACCCTTGGAATGCTCTGCCTGGTGAGCTGGTTCAGAGATCCACAGTGGAGATCTTTAAGAGAGGGTGGGACAGACACAGAAAGTGGATGTATCAGATGATGGCCTATCCCGGGGGGATGGGGATGGATGATAGGGGTTTCTGGAGCACAAGGGATGGGAGGGTCTCGGCACCCAACTAAGGATCTAGGTTCGAGCAGACTTGATAGACCATAAGGCCTAATCTGCTGGCAAATAGTATGTTAGTATGTTAGTATGTTAGTTCAAACATGGCTGGGACAGAGTAAAGTGCTTAAGAGTTACTTGAGGGGGTTGCAGTAAGACAGCCAGGAAGGGGGCTGGAGGTGAGGGTGAAAACCCTGTCTGGACAATAGACTATGGGGCAAAGAAGGGTAAAAGTGGGCATACTGGATGGATTCATTGTCTTTTTCTGGTGGCACTGTCTATGTTTCTGTGACTACTGCAATGCTCCATACCTAGGGCTGTCGGGCGGGTGGGGCTGGTGCATTGCCAGCAGCTGGCGCAGAATGCTGTAGCCGAGTTGATCTCTGGAATGTTATACTCATATCATCATCAAAATGTTATTCTTCGATCATAATGGGTAAGCATCATGAACACTACAACACATACAAAAGGAAAAACATTACTGGATACAAAAAAAGACAAAACATTATTCAAATAAGACATCACACTAATAAAGACAAAACATAATAAAATTCATTAAAACACCATCAGATCTTCCCATTTTTTTTTATTTTAAAACTAGACAGAGCATAGATAAAAAGGGCAATAATATTGTCGAATTATATTTTTTCTTCAAAAAACTTGATTTTAACAGCCATAGGTTCTTTTTTTAAATTATTGCTCTCTGTGATCTAAAAATATTTTTTTATTTTAATAACTGAAGCCACAAAATTAGTTGTTCTTATAGCTTCTTCCACTGTTCTTGGATGCAATAAAATGAAAAAAGAATCATACAAAGCTGTTGAATATAAAGTCAGTGTATTTAATAAATGTTCACTGTGTGGTTTAGAGTACAGGGGGCAGCTCATGATCACATGGTTTATTGTGTCTATGTGTCCTTTGTTGTGGGCACAGAATAAAGTATAATTTTTATGGTTGGGTATTTTAAATTTATTAAAATAAATGTATTTGGAAGAGATTCATTTGAATCTAGCCGAGGTAATGTTTTTCCTATGTTCTGGTGTTATGGGAATTATTAAGTATTCTTCTAAATAATGCCATGTTTTATTTTTTTTATACCAATTTGCACATTTTTGATTTTGTATTCTTTCCATGTCCTTATTTCTCACATAAGTAAAGAGGTTTTGCTTAATCACCTCTTTATATTGTGGGGTAATGTTGATATCCGTCAATAATCAGTCCATAAATGTTAAACACTTATTTTTGAAACAATTTCTTTTAGAGAATCCAATCATTTAGACCTTATATCTTTTTAATCCCACCCCATTTTTTCAACTAATCAAATCTTAGGTAGTTTATTATGTGGATTGTTTATGAATTTAACTAATAGTTTACAAGCTGTATCTCTTTTATACAACTAATTTCGCTCCTACCCAATTCTGCCCTTACCAAAGCACTGGAAACTGATTTTGGAACTTTAAGTAATGAGTTATAGAAATAAGTAGGAGGGTTTTCCAGGATGTTACAAGTATTTGATCCCCAAACTTCTGCCCCATATGCAATTATTGGGTTTATTTGGTCTTCTCCAGCCACAAGGGCTGGTAAGATGGTATTCCCTGCATATTTGAAATTTAATTTTAATGGTGCTTTGGCTATTAATTTTGCCTTGAAATTTTGTTTTTTGAAATGTTTGTTCCATCTAGTATTGGATGATATTTATATATATATATATATATATATATATATATATATATATATATAGTCTTTACAGTTTCTTCTCTTTAGAATCTATTACTTTTATATATTTGTTCAGCTTAGGGAAGTCCCTATAATCATGCATTTGGGGGGGGGGGTTGATTTATTTTTAGCTCTAGCCTCTTACATTTTTCTGTAAAGATATCTATCTGTTTTTGTAAGCCAGTTCTTGAATGAGAAAATAGAATGATATCATCCGCGTATGCAAGTGAATGTAATTTTGTTTTACTACTTAAAGGGGTGTCCAACTGATGGGCATTTTAGAATTGAGTAATGCAATACTGTAAATATTAAATAATGCAGGGGCCAATAAACACCCCTGCTTAACTCCTGTACTGGAGCAAAAGTAATCTGTTAAGTTACTATTGCTATATCTGACTGCCATTGAAGTGTTAGTATACAATAAGTATATTGGCATTAATAAAGAGTAGGGCATTTTATCATACTAAGATAGCCCATGATTTTAGCCTATTAGGCCCTGTACACACTTGTGACCCATTTTTTGAAATGGTTTTAAAAACATTTTAAGCTTACCGTGCTTGTGTGTCCACATGGCAATTCCATTAATCGTGTAATGCTGCAAGAAACGATTTAAAACACAGTTTCCTCATTCATATTTAGCTGTAAGTTGCTTCAGAGGTAACTCATTTGTCTGCACAATGAGTGATGTATCCCATGATGCCTAGTGGTCCCAGCATCCTTTGCATTGTTTACAAATGCTGCGGAGACCGAGCTGTCATCATAGCACTCCTGTTGACAGCATTAACACAGTATGGTAGCCTGTGTTTCATTGCTAAGGTGAATTTCCACATACAGTATATCCTCATTTTGCACCAGTAGAATTTTTTAAATATTTATAAAGCACCGCCAGAAGCCAATGATTGAGAGGCATGAGGCTTAACATAATTGGCGTTACTCATTTTTTATGACCCCATGAAGGGTGTTGCAGGTTGTATGAGGATATGTGAGCAGCAGCATGATAAAATCATACAATGTTTGCCATATCTGTTTGAAGCTGCTGTGTCTGGATATCACACTTTGTATTGTGTCTGAGTCGATGTGAAGTGCATTATCTTGCTGGCGATTCCTGAAGTTGACAACTGATGCTGTTTCAGCATGCAGTCATTACCTCAAGTGCTTTCTGAAGCAGTTTACAAGACAGAAACTGCCCATTAGCTTCAAAGTACTGCTACATTTACCTTTTCACTGTATGCCTGCAAACCGACAGTGAGGCCGCCAAAAAATGTGACCCTGTATTTATTTATGATTCCACAACTGCATACTACTTTATTTCACCACTGCTTAGCACTTTACCTACTGCAGGTGAGTATGAAGTGTATTTGTGCTGTTTTGCACTTTTAGTAATGTGTCAGATTGCAGTAACCTGTACTGGTTATGGTAATGTACTGTAGTGACCTTCTACTGTAGTGTGTGCAAATGTGAGAAAACATAGAAGCAATACGGCAGTCTTACCTTCATTGTGTTTTACAATTCTATGCATGATACTTGGTGCTCAGGGTAGGGTGGGGGATACAGTAATGAGCCAATGTTCTTTTTTGTTTGGAGGAGGGCTGCATACATACATAATAATTACATGTGGATATTGCTTATTTGCAGATATTGAGCATACTGGGAGAAGGTTCTATGTGCTGTTTGAGTACCGCAGGTGGATGAGTACCTGTATACAGCAACCTGAGGAATAAACCCATAGCAAATGAAAAACAGTAGCAGACAGTTGTAATTTGAGAAAACTGCTGTTTTCTCCTTGTTGCTCATCCAGTGCACCACCATTTAATCAACACTTGCATACCCAAAGTGGCTACTGCACTATTACTATCCACAATGCTGATTAATTCTGTGCAGATAGCTTTAATCATGGTAGCATTCTGATTTCTTATGCAGCAAAGGATCATGAGACACAAGCTTTACATTATCCGCCAAGCTAGGGTGAACAGACAAAGAACCACTGCCCAACTAACAGTGACATTGGCTCAAAGTTTATGCTACATACAGAATTTCTTAACAGGTTACTACATGGGCAGTACAGTGCAGTGCACAGTATGGATCGTGGATAGCAATGATAGTTGGTGGGAAGAGACTGTTGTTATGACGTGGAGCCATGAACAATGGATGTCAAATTTTAGAAAGTCTAGAGACACATTTAAGTGGATCAGCACAGAAATTGCACCATGGATAGAAAGGCAAAATACCCGACTATGAAAGGCAATTAAAACTGAGAAGCGTGTGGCTATTGCGTTGTGGAGACTGGCCACCAATATAGAGTACCGTACTCTGAGCCATCTTTTTGTTGTTGGTAGATCAACTGTTTACCATATTTTGCTGGATGTGTGCACAGCTTTGGTTAAGATTCTTATGCCACTGGTCATAGCTGTACAGCATGTGGAAGTTGTTGTGTCTGGTTTTGAACAAGACTGGGGTTTTCCAAATTTTGGGGGTGCTGTAGATGCAACACATTTTCCTATTATCTGTTCCCCATGAAATGGTTTGGAGTACTATAATAGGAAATTCTATTCCATAGTGATGCAGGCATTGGTTAATCACAGATATCAGTTCCTTGATAAAAATGTGAGATGGCCAGGAAAGGTCCATGATTCATGAGTCTTTAAGAATAGTGCATTATTTGAGAAGGGACAGAAGGGTGCTCTATTCCCACCACTGCAACAAGTGATTCAAAATGTGCAGGTGCCTACAGTGATCATTGGTGACCCAGCATATCCTCTATTGCTGTGGCTTATGAAGCCGTACTCAGATTATGATGACACAGTAAAAAGACTGTTTAACTACAGGCTGAGTAGGGCTCGAATGGCCATCGAATGTACGTTTGGTAGATTGAAGGGAAGATGGCGCTGTCTTCTGAAATGCAATGACTTTCACATTGACAATGTGCCAATGATTATATCTGCCTGTTGTGTTCTGCACAACATGTGTGAGGGAAAGGTTGAACAATTCAATTCTGTCTGGATGGAGTTTGATGATCACGACAGCACTCAGCAGTTGGACCAAGACGTGTACGTCACTCAGGTCATAACTGTGGCTGCCCAAACAAGACAAGCTATGTTGATAAGAGATGCTCTTACTCACCACTTTTCTGCTGAAAATGGGCATTGACTTTAATATCCTGTGCACAAATTCTGGAAAATATCCTGTGTGTATGTGAGATGGCCATTTGTGGACTTCTATGCTTGTATGACACATTAATTGCAGCTTATGTTATGTGTCAACTGTGCCCAATAATTGTCACAAATTACAGCAAACTGTGATTGCCAAAAACAGGACAAGAAAACACATATAAATTCTATTTCATAACCACAAATTTATTGTGTTAAAATGTTTAAAAACTTGTTTAATGTTACCCTTGGTAGTGCGAGACATGTGATTTTGCAACCAACAATGCAAGTTATAAGGCATTGACAAACTTTAATTGTTGTACCATATGTTAATCTTAATAACATTGTTAAGTATCAAGTCTTAAAAAACATGTTCATAAAGACTAATAAGTTGTACTTACAGTATGTTATACTCAACTTTAAAAACACATGACTTCATCAACATAAAGTTTTAATAAGTAATACACTGTCCGAGTTTTCATTATTTTATTCTACAACATTCCAATCTTTAACTCGAAATTTACTTTTCCATATAACAGTACATGAGTATTGCACAGCATACTGCAAAAACATCAGCAGTATCCCACCTTGGTAAGCAATCAAATGTAACCAACATGCATATGTGTGATTGTGAACTGTTTCTTTTTTTCAAAGATCAGTCCAAGTTATACTTTCAGAAAATAACTCTTCAGTCATGGTTCTAGCTTGTCCACCTACCATGTACCCAGAGTACTGGTCATGGTCAGAAGCTACTTGTTGGAAATGATGTGCATGCTGCATGGCACTGTGTATGGGTTGTTGCTGGACATTCGACTGCTGCATGGGTTGCTGCTGGACATTTGACTGCTGATATGGGGTACTCGAGTATGACTGAGTACCTGTCATTGCCTGACAAACTGTTGTAACTGACTGCTGGACATTACTCTGTGGGCACATAATTTGTAGCAGCATTTTGAAAAATGCTGCATTTTGCTCGATCTTGTGCTTCCACATTCTTTCCTCTATTTCTGTGTCTGCAGCTGCTCTTTCATGCTCCAGTTGCAGAATCTTGTCATACTGATCCCCAATATGTTTCCTTGTTGGCTCAAAGACACCCTCAATGATTTCCTGTATCTGAGACAATTTCTTTTTTTTCCTTAAATTAGTTAGGGGTTCTGGCACACTTCCCTTTGCAGGACAATGTGACTCTGAACATGAACTGATGGAAGTGGAAGGGCCTGGTTCATCTTCATCCAAATGGTCAGTGCTTGTACTTGTATTGGACATGTCATTGTCTGCAACAGCAAAACAGTCATAGCATTAAAGACTGACACTGATTTAACATACATATCAATGTTACTTGACGGAAGCATGCTGACAGCAATGTAGGAACTCATAGCTGTTTTCATTTTAGGTGTACATTGCAATCATGTGCACATTTGTCACCACAATTGTCTGTGATGAGTTTATTCATGAAATGATAAGCAACACATTACACAGTGATAATGGAACATGCTGTGATTCCCTGTACTGCATTTTATGGCACAATTCCTTTGTGGACGTATCGCTACATCAATATATGTTTGCAGACATCACAACATTTGTATGCCACTACTGCATTTTTTGTCACCCTGATTACATGGTTCAGACACAAATGAGACAGATGTAGTCAGCACTGGAGTCCAGAGACAAGCGAGCTCTTTATACATGACGGTACTCCAATTAAACACTCACCACCTCCATTAAAACATGAAGGTAGAACAGGACAATGTGTGATGTCAGCAAATCTTTGAGCAAGAGGACTATCAAAGCACCCTTTATTTGTATAACAATGGGGGGGGGGGGACATCATGACAGACTGAGGGAACAGTTGTTGCAAATGTTCCATCACTATCCAGACACCATACTCAATTGACTGATCGTGGAAAACTTCAGTTCAGACACATTGAAATATGAATTAAAAAGCAACTTCAACATCACTTGAGAACATAAGAGTTTAGTGGACAGACGTACTACCTCCAGCCATTCAAGGTGCACAATAAGTTCTGCACGAATGAGGCATCAGAGGCACAGCATCAATACAGACAGAATGGCACATCATGCTCTTCCCAAAGTATCATCAGGTGGAGAGTGGGATACTATGAAAATAATTCTGCATAACTTCAGCATATACAACTTTATATGTCACATCCTCAGTACGGGCATGTTCTTCTTCCTCATCAGCATCACCACTCTGTATCACAACAAGTGGTACTGAAGTGGGACGAGTTCCCAAAACTTAGTCTATCTCATCATAAAATGGGCATGTCACTCTACTGGCACCTAACCTACGGTTCGAGTCTTTCACCTTATGGTACCGCACTTTCAACTGCTTGATTTTCTCTCTGCACTGCTTCACAGACTGATCGTGACCACGGGCTACAAGATGAGCAGAGATTTGCTCAAAAATTTAACTGTTTCGACGGTAGCTATTCAGCTCTTCTTGCACAGACTGCATTGACCAGTACTCTATCAATATTTTGGTTGCTTCCTCTGACCAGCTTGAGGAACGATCTGTCATGATGACTGCTTTGACAGCAACACAAATTTACCGCACTTTCACTTCCATGTTTGACCTCAGCTGATCAATTGGGAATTGTGGGATACCGAAAGACTGGGGCTGCTAGGCTACAATGCAGTTTGCGTACACACTGAAAGGAAAAACCGTGCTAGAGACTACCTCCTCAGCTGGGTTAAAGAATGTTTTTTTTTTAAAACGTTTCAAGTTCACTGTAAGTAAGAACTCAAAGTGGGCTAAGAAGCTTTAAAATGTTTTAAGGCACTTAAAATGTTTTAAAAGCACAAGTGTGTACAGGGCCTTAATTGAATCAAATGCAGAGGAGAAATCCACATATAAAACAAAAAGTTTCATCTTTCGTATATGAATGTATTTTTCTATGAGGTGAGAAAAATTAAAAACATTATCTATTGTCGAATGGGCCTCTCTAAATCCTGCCTGAAATGACGAAACTGTTCCTTTTGTATCTACCTGTTCCTTTTGTATCTACCCAATCCATTAATTTACTAAGTATAATTCTACTACAGATTTTAGATGAGATGTCTAGTAAGCTAACAGGCCTAAAGTTGTTTGGATCTTATACTGAGCCTTTTTTGTGTACTGGTACTGGTACTATAATGTTTCTTGTCTTGGCTTTGGTAATTATTTAAATTTTAAACATAGATTAAAAAAACATGTCAACAGTGGGATCCAAAATTGTCTATGGTTTTTACAGATTTCTGGAGGAATTAAATCTGGGCCTGGGCCTCGTTATTATTAAGTTTGTTAATAGCAATTTCAATGTCCTGGTCTGATAAAGTTAAAGGACAGTATCCGCCTTGTAATGTATTGATTTTCAGGTTGGGATTTACCTCTACACCTTCACTAGATGAGAAAATGGTTTTGAAATATGTAACCCATGTTTCTTTTGGAATGTACGTAGACAGTGAAGGCTGATAAGTATTTATCCCTTTGGCCACAAGCTTACAGAAATCATTATTATCATTTGATTGGATTATTGTATACATTTCCTGCCATCATTTATTTTGTGCCTCCAACTTTTTGGCATCAAGAAAATTTGTATGTTGTTTTCTTTTTTTTTTTAATAAAAATTTTTATTTGTTTTCAAACTTATACACAGTGCAATAAAATACATCAACAGTATATTATGAACAGGTACATATACAGAAAACTGAGGAGGAAAAATGGGTGGGGACAGAGGAAGGGAGGGAAAGAGGGCTAGAATAACCACTAAGATAGGTCAACTGTTAAGTAACTGTAGTTTATATCAGGGTACAAGGTGCAAGAGAGTCATAGCTAACTGTAAAGTTATTCAGAATACACTGGTTGGGCAATCTGACAAGATAAGAATTAAGGGTTAAGCGGACCCTATCCTAATCCCCAGAGTGGCTCCTGTCCCCCACAGCAGGCATATCGGACTTCGAGTGACAGGAGGTAAAGGTGACTGAAGGACCAGAAGTAGCAAAGAGGTACTCATGGCTCAAAGCTAGATGAACCAAACCTGCAACTGGACGATGTCCCCTTCTTAGCTGAGTGTCTGTCACCTCCCACAAGGAACACCAGCAGAACCCAGGTAGAAGCGTCTTCAGTTCCAGTGGTCCAGGCAGCCACCATCCCCTGAGACAGAAAAACAAGTCCACAAAGGAAAATGGTCCACTAGGGTTAACATCCAGTTCATTCAACCAGTACCAGACAGAGACCTAGTATGAAACAGGCTAGTACATACATCTTGGCCCCTGTATAGCATAGTGGTAGGCCTGCCTGACCTATTACCTAAAGCATTCCTAAAAGTATACCAACCCTGCAATGCAGTGGCTTGCACAACATCCATACATCCACATTCAGGCTGGGTGAGACCTAAGAAAGGGTAATACCCTCCGGTATCATGTTGCAACAGCGATGGGAATACAGTGAACACCATCACAGCGACAATTTTGGCAGTTCGCTGTGATGGTCCACTATGTTCCCGATGCTGCTCCCTCCAGGGTTTTCATCCCTTCCCTGAACCAACTCTGACTCGGAGTTGGAAATCCTAGGTGTGGGGGGGGGGGGAGAGCCCCCTGCTTGGGGTGTGTGGGGCGCGAAGCCTTCCACAAAAATAAACACTTTTTTTCAGCAACAGCACAACAGCAGCTGACAATGTTGTGCCATTGCTGTAGTGACGGTCGGCAAATTCCATGTTGCCACAGTACAGTGGAACCATAGCCTCCAGGTACCTTGTGTACTTCATCCTTCCCTAGTGGGGGGGGGTGACATAGTGGATATAGAGGCCCCAGCACTTCTGGAACTTAGCCATCTGGTAGTTCTTTAAATGGGAAATTTTATCTAGGGCTGCTAAGTTTAAGATGGAGGCTAAGATCTCCCTGATGGTGGGGGGGAGGGGCAGCAGATGGCCACTTATAGACTAAGGCCTTCTTAGTCTGAATAGCCAAGAGTGCAAGCCACCTGTATTCCTGGGGGTGAGAGATGAAAGATCACACTTCAGCCACAAGAGAAAGAAGGAGGGAAGTTGTGGAATGGGTTTCTGCAGTACTTTGGAGGCTATCAGGCACACCTGCTACCACATGTGTTGGATCTTATAGCAGGACCATAGGATGTGCAACAGATCACCCCCATCCAAGGCAATGCCAGCATTCATCAGATTGGAGGAGTTTGGCTTTGTGAAGAACAGCTGGGGTTTTATACCAGTAATGGGAAATTTTTGTTTTGGATTAGCCTGGTGCATGCATCTTTATACCATTTGTGCGAGTCCTTCCAATCCTGCTCCCATTGGATGTCCGGGATAGTGTACTTCAGCATCTTTTCCCATTTGGACTTTGCTTTGCTAGATTGTGAGAGGAGGGTGTCCCTTAGCTGCAAGTAGATGCGGCCAGCCAGTCCTTTCAGCTGGTCTATCTAGGCCTGGAAGGCCGGCTCTAGAGGGGTCTGTCTGTCTTGGACCAACAAGGGGTGGAGAGCTGCTCACATCTGTAAGTACCTCCAGAAGTCCACCTGAGGGAGTCTTCATCTTTTCTGCAGTGCCTGGAAGGAGGCCACTGTCAAGTCTGGAAGTTGTAGGAGATCCCCTTCCTCAGTATGCCTGTACTGCTCCAGTGTGTCCAAGCTACTCTGTTGTTGCCTATGATAATGTGAGGATTATGGCCCATGGGGTAAGGGCGGTTAGGGGCAGGTCCATCCCCAGTTTGGTCAGGGTGGCATGACAGATTTATCTGGAGGCTATAATAGTGGGCAATGGTGCATTTGGGCTTCCCGAGTCCAGTAACCCCATGGGGGGAATATAAGAGAGGAAGCGTCCAGGAGTCCCATCAGGTCCTGTTCCATCCCCACCCATTGTGGGCCCTCCACCAAGGGATCTGTGAGCCACTGAGCAGTTTGGGCAGACTGGAAAGCCCATTTGTAGCCCTCCATCCAGGGCAGGTTGCAGCCCCCCCAGACCAGTGTGCCTGGAGCATGTTGTGGCTGAACCTGGGTTTGGAGGCCTCCCAGAGGAAGTCCCCAATCTGTTTATCAGTAGGCTGGGTCCACTGCTTATGCAGTGAGATTGGGAGGTGGGAGAGGAGATAAATAAATCTAGGGGCCATCACCATCTTTATGGCCGCTATCTTCCTGGCAAGAGTAAGCTGAAGCAACTTCCATCTATCAAACTCCAGTTCGGTGCTGACCAATAATAAGAGTATGTTAGCTCCCCAGATATCCTGTAACTTAGGGGTAACAACAATTCCCAGGTATGTGACACCAGATGGGGCCCACAGTAAGCCAGTCTCCAGCGCAGTTTGTTGGTGCAGTGTGCATTAAGTGGCATCATCTCCATTTTGGATTGATTCAGTTTAAGTCCTGAGAGTTTAGCAAAGGAAGCAAAGAGAGCCGGGGGGGGGGGTATTGAGAGAGGGGCATTGGCCAGAGGGAGGAGCAGGTCATCAGTGTACATAAGAGTTGGGTAGGTTCTTTGGCCAACTGCTATACCATGGATGTCAGGATGTTGTCTAATCGCCGCGGCCAGAGGTTCAACCACCAGCACAAATAGGAGAAGGGACAGAGGGCAGCCTCGTCATGTACCCCTCTATAGGGGGAACTGGGGAGAGGTAGTTCGATTAGTGGTGACCCTAGCTGCTGGCATGTTGTAGATGACCTGTACTTTACCTCTGAAGCCATTTTCTATTCCCAGGTGGGCAAGGGTTGCATCCAAGTAGTCCCATTCAAGGGAGTCAAAGGCCTTTTCAAAGTCGACTGCAATAGCTGCAACCGGTGTTGTCAGCCCTCTCGCCACATGTATCAGATTCAGCAGGGCCTTTGTGGAGGGGATGTGGGATAACAGATGGACCAGACACTTAACTTCAAGTTCAACACACAATCTCTGTGTGACATTTATTCAAAATACAGTAAATAACCTTCAGAAATGGCATATTCCTTCTTCAGTACATCAGTTTGCAGCAACAGACTATGTATATCCTTTCTCTGCACTTAGCCAGAACCTGCTGACACTGATCTTTGATCTAAACATTTTTAGTGAAAACCCTTCATCCTTATGTGGGCCTTGTTTGCTTGGGTAGTGGGGGCTCAAGAAGAAAAAAAACAAACAAGTTATAGACAAAGAACCTCAATGCAGAATCGCTGAAAAAAGGGTTACCCCAAAGGGCATTGGCAACAAATCAAGTTTCAAAGAAATACAAAATCACTCATACTTCCATAATGCAAAGCATCATGAGATATATGCAAATCACCATTAAATTTCAGACTTGTTCAATTTACAGCAATTTACATGCATTTTGAATAGCACAACTAACTTCATTTCTATAATAGTCACCTAGTACTTTTTACCATTATCAAAAACACCTAGTGCCATGGTATTTTCAACACTTACAGGTTTCAGAAACTCAAGGTATATACATCAAGATATTTTATGACATATTGGCATTGCATACTAAATCCAATGAGGATCTGCCTCACTGATAAGAGACGCTTTTGCTGCATTGGACCTAACCCAACTTGTCACACAACCCACCAGATGTAACCAAAAGGCAGGGACAAGCACCCTCCTAGACATCATTGTCTCAAACCGACCCCAAAAGGTTCAAGATATTTAAGTCCTCCCAGATTCCTTAAGTGACCACTCCCCTCTCCTATTCCTCTGGTTTATCCCCACCCCAAACCCGAAGCTCAAACCACTCACCGCAGGTGCCTTCACCCAGGCGGACTGCAAAGACTCAGGCAGTTCCTTGCTCACATTGACTGGTCTCCCATCCACCAGGCAACGAGCGTTGACACTGCCGTCGACCTATTCTCACAGGATTTTACCAAGGCCTGTGATCTTTTTGCACCCTTCACCATGATCCGCTACAAAAAACAAAATGCACCCTGGGTCACCCCTGCCCTACTCCAACTACTCAAGGACAGGGATAACCTTTGGCATATTGCCACCAAGACTGGTCAGGCTGCCAACAGACAGGCATATAATGCTGCCCAGAACAGGTGCACATGGGCCATCTGCAAAGCCAAGGCAAACCACTACCAGGCCACCATCACCTCCTCATGGGGCTGCGCCTGGAACTTCTGGGACAATATAAAAGAAATAACTGGGAAATCACACTCCCCCCAGCACACCTTACAGTCAATGGCACCACCATCACTGACCCCACCGACATTGCCACTGCCTTAACTCCTCCTTTACTGATCTTAGCCCTGTCCTCCTGAGTAATTTTTTTGACCATACTCACAACCCACCGCATTCAGATCCACAGCACCCCCGGTAATACCTACGCAAGGTATCCATTCGGGAAGCCAAACCACTCCTGCTTAAAGCACTAAAAGGCACCAGTCCTAGCAGCGACTCCCAGGACCCAAAAATACTCCAGCTGGTCCTGGATGAGGTCCTGGTCCCACTTACAGAACTACTGAACTGATCCCTCTGTCTGGGGCAATTCCCCACAGCATGGAAAACTGCGACAGTCACACCTATTCACAAAGGTAGTGACCGGTCCGCCCCAAGCAACTATCAGTCAATTTCCATTCTCCCCCCTTCCAAAGCCTTAGAAAAAGTGGTGGCCACCCAACTCATGGAATACCTTGCAAAATATAACATCCTGTGTCCAGAACAGCATGGCTTCTGTGCTGATCACAGTACAGGCACAGCTTTAATGGATTTCTCCAACTTCCTACATGCCTCCCTGGACCACAGCTCACTAGCTGGGGCAGTGTACATTGACCTCTCTAAGGCCTTTGACACTGTCTCCCACCCACTCCTACTAAATGCCCTCAACCATACAGGTTTCTCCGCTGGCCCCCTCTCCTGGTGTGCAAGCTACCTACCAGCCTGCTCCCAGCATGTCAAAATCAATGGGGTGCTCTCAGAAACCTGTCCCATCTGCTCAGGGCTTCCCCAGGGCTCTATCCTGGGCCCATTATGCTTTAGCCTGTACCTATACACCCTGCCTAGCACCTGTCCTGGCAATATTCTGCTATATGCTGACAACGCCGTGATTTATGCAGCTCACAAAAATCTCACCTCCCTCCAAGACTCCCTCCAGCACTCTTTCAATGATGCTGAGAATTGGTTTAAGAAGAGCAGGCTAGTAATTAACCTCAAAAAAACTAAGGCAATGCTCTTTTCCCACCCCCAAAACAAAGCCAGCAAAAGTCACCTCCAAATCTTCCTAAGCACTTGTCAACCACTAGAACAAGTTTACTCATACAAATACCTTGGAATCACATTTGACTCGGCCCTCACCATTCATGCCCACGTTACTGCCCTTGCTTCCACCACAAACGCGCGCCTTGTCATCCTCTACCAGCACAAGGACTACCTCCCACCTGATGCCCTCAGGCTCGCCATCACGTCTGCAGTAATGTCCCTAATTGATTACGGCCTCCCAGTATATGGTGCTGCTGACTCCACTGCCCTCACCAAGATTAGACTCATGCTAAATAAGGTTTGCAGGCTACTGACCAGTGCCCCCAGACTCATGCACACCTGTCAACTCTATGACATGGCCAAACTCCTAAACCTCGACGAATGCATCCGCTACCAAACCGGCCTGCTAACCAAGAATATCCTACTTGGGCCCCCCCGGGTGTCTGCCTTCATCCAATTTACACACCCCAGAGCCACCACCTGAACTTCGGACAAGGTTACTCTACTAGTGCCCAGAACTAGGAACTCCCAGGCTCAGAGGTCATTCAGCTACAGAGCCCCTACCTGGTTCAACTCACTCCCCGCAGCCATTTCCAACACCACCAAAATTGCCCCCTTCAAAGCTGCCTTATGAGACCTGCTGTTCAACACCCACTGCTGCACCTGTCACTAAAGATACTCTGCTGTTTCTTCTGGCACTATTGACATGGCCCACTGGGCTGAACACCCACCACCCAACCCCCCATCCCTCCCAGGCCCGGCTCTCCTCTGCCAGTACCTGCTGGTACTACTTGAAATGTTTATTTATCTTCACGTGTTCAAGCAATTGTATATAATACTATGTATCTCTGTTCATGCAACTTATGTAATACTATGTTGGGTGTGGGCAGGACAGTAGTGTGGTGGGTAGGTAACTGGCTGGGTGGCAGGACACAAAGGGTGGTGGTAAATGGCTGTCACTCCACAGAGGAAAGAGTAACCAGTGGGGTACCACAGGGATCAGTGCTGGGACCGGTCCTATTCAACATCTTCATCAGTGACATTGCACAGGATCTAGAAGGCAGAATTTCACTGTTCGCTGATGACACAAAGCTCTGTAACAGAGTAGACACACCAGAGGGTGTAGACAGAATGAGAAGGGACTGCAGAAACTTGAAGAATGGTCAAGGGTTTGGCAGTTGAAATTCAATGCAAAGAAGTGCAAGATAATGCACATGGGCACAAAACCCTGGCACAATATATCAGTTGGGGGTGAGGATATAGCATGCACCAAGCAGGAAAGGGATCTTGGGGTTGTCATCTCTGATGACCTCAAGGTAGGAAACAGTGTGACAAGGCATCAGGTAAAGCAACTAGGATGCTGGGATGTATAGGCAGGCATCACTAGTAGGAAAAGGGAGGTCATAATTCCGTCTATACAAGACACTAGTGAGGCTCCACCTGGAGTACAGTGTACAGTTCTGGAGACCATACCTAAGTAAGGACATAGACAGGGTAGAGAAGGTTCAGAGAGGCAACAAAGATGGTGCATGGGTTGCATCACAAGTCCTATGAAGACAGGTTGAAGGAACTGAACATGTACTCCTGGAGGAGAGGAGGAGAGAGGGATATGATAGAGACATACAAGTATCTTACAGGGAGGAACAGGGTGCAGGAAAACACTATTTTAGCAGAAAAAGATGTTTCAGGACTAGAGGGCATGGGATGAAGTTGGAGGGAGGACGATTTAGAGGAAACATGAGAAAGAATTTCTTCACAGAACGGTGGTGGACAAGTGGAACACCCTGCCAGAGGAAGTGGTGGGGGCTGAAACAATCACGGGATTTAAGAATGCATGGGATAGACATAAAGGAATTCTAGAGGGCAGGGGTAAGGGGAAACAGACTTCTAGGAAAACAAACTGAACTTACAAGCTCAAATGGGCAGACTAGGTGGGCCATAGGCCCTTATCTGCTGACACTGTCTGTGTATCTATGTATCTGTATGTCTGTATTCTGTAAACATGTAAAAAAGCTGTTACTCTGTCTTGACTGTACTCTGTAAACTATGTTAACCATGAGTGTCCTCTCTGTGAGGAGGCACCTTTGTAAACGAGCCGCTGACTCAAAGGTTGTAAATCCGATTATACAATAAATAAATAAACACAGCCAGATGTTTTATATCAGCTCAGAGGTCACAACAATAACCTCCCTGTGCGAGGACCTGAGAGGAAAAAGGAAAATTAAAGAGGACACTATAACATAGTCAAGAAAGGGAAGGGGTGCCCATAGGTGGCCAGCCTTATGGACTAGAACTTGTAAAGAATAGATTAGGCTAAGAAATAGAAGAACTACTGCAACAGATTAAAGGGGAAGGTTGGTCCTCAAGAGTGGCAGGATATCTCTGTCACAGCCCTCATATGGTCTGAGCTATGTTGCCCTGGGATAAAGCCCACCTGGGAAGGTTGGATCAAGGTGGATAGCAAGGGGCTCAGCCAGGTGGCGAGTGCTTTCAAGTACACTTTACTATCCATGCTAATAAAGGATACAGGCCTTTAGCTGCCTGGGTTGGTAGGGTCCTTACCCTTTTGGGGGATGACTATAATATTGGCCTCATGAAGAGCAGGGGGCAGTATACCACTGGACTCAGCTTCCCTGAAAACCTCAGTCAGTAGAGGGGCCAATTGCTGGCAGAGGGCTTGGTAGAAGTCCACCTTGAAGCCATCTCCACCAAGGGATTTTCCCCTCTTCAGGCATCTGATGGCTGTTTTGACCTCTTCCACTGAGATAGGAGCATACAGGTCCCTGGCTTGCTGGGCCAAGAGTTTGGGGAGGGGAGTCGTGTTCAGGAAGGGTCGAATCTCTATTGGAGGGGTGGGGTGAAAGGACCGGTAGAGAGTAGAGTAAAAGGGGACCATGATCTTATTTATGTCCAGAGAGCGCTGGTCTCCAGTGCCCAGTCCCATCCCTCAGACCAGATATATGTCTGGCAGCCTGCTGTTTCCTAAGCTGGAATGCCATGCCCATATCATTCTTGTCCAAACAGAGTACTAGAATCAGGTTAAAGTCCCAGCCCCCCCAACAACAGTGAGCCGTTGGGTGGAGCGAAGCTAGTAAGGGTTTCTGCCAGGGAGCTGAAGAACAGGGGATCATCCTGGTTAGGGGCGTATACATTACACAGTACTATGGGGCCAGACGGGGTGTCATATGGGCCCATCACCTACCGCCCCTCCCCATTGGCTCTTCTGGCAGACAGTTTCCAGGGCAGAGACTGGTGCAGTAGGATGGCTACTCCCATCTTCTGAGATGAGGCCTCCACATGCACCATTTGTCCCACTCAGTCTTTCTGCATTAGCGTGTGATCTGTCCCAATTTAGTCTTTTGGAGGAAAGCCACCTGGGATTTAAGTCATTTAAGGTAGGAGAGGACCTTTTTCCTCTTAACACGGGAGTTCAGGCCCCTCACATTCCATGTGCACATTGTTTTCTCCGACATTGTACAATCCAGAGGGGGTCTCTGGGTGGCCGACCTATGCGTGCAACCAAACAGCTCTATAAAGCTACTCCTGCTCCAGTCCCCCAGGGGCAGGTATATGTGCAGTTCTGGGGATAAGCAGGGAGTCAGGAGCGGGTAAATGTGGCATTGGAACAACCACTCACCTCCCCTCAACTTCCTCCCCATTCCTTAAGCCCTACTCCCCTCATTACTCTCTTCTGTCATGCCACCTCACAAAATGATGTACTTATCTGAGAGCTCCTAACTGGGGAGCACAGCCTTAGGAGTCTTCAGCCTGTCTTTGGTCCTCAGGCCGCTGATCCACCCCTGCGATTGCCGCACCAGTTCCCTGGGCCTCACATTCTTGGGCTGGCATGGGAGAGTTCATAGCAGCCGCCCAATCTTGCGCTTGCAATTTGGGTTCCAAAGGGGCTCCCTCCAGGGTACCGATGTCCATCTCCTGCAGGTTGGCAGCTTCATTGGGTGAGGTGACCAGCGCGAGTGGAAAGTACCTGTTCTTTGTAAAGTAAGGGCCTACATGCTCCTTGTGGTGGTTAGTCAGGCTGTGACGCAGGCTCTCTCCAGTACGATCCTGCGGGTGGTTTCTTCTACTATGTGCCTCCTGTTGTGCCCACTTCTTTTGGTTTTGTGGCCTTGGCTCTCATAATGTACGTTGGGGATGGATCACAGTTGAGGGGACCTGTGGGCCCTGTTTGAGCGGGGAGAGACGGTCATCATAATCACTGGTGCGAGCTGTGGGAGGGCCACATTCAGGACTGTTTCTCCTGTTATTATTAGGGCAAGGAAATGTTTTGTCCAGAAAGTCAGTTGCAACCTCCGGTGTGAAGAAATGCAAGGAATCGCCATTGTGGCTGAATTTCAGTATAGCCAGATACAGGAGTGAAAAGGGGATGCCCAGGTCATGTAGCTTTTTCCTTGCATCAATGAAGCCCTTCCTACAGGCTGCCAGGTTATTAGAGTAGTCCTGGAAAAGCATTATCTGAGTCCCCTGTCAGTCTAGAGCTCCCAGCTCTCTCGTCCTGAACTGGATGGCTTCCTTCTCTACGAAGTTAAGCAGGTGCACCACAATAGGTTGGGGTCTCTCCCCCACTGCAGGATGTGGTTACAAAGTCTGGTAGGCCTGCTCAGTGGTGATCCTGGTGCCGGGCAGTAGCCTGAGGATGTTGGGGAGTGCCCATTGGAGGAACTGGGTAGTACATCCCTCCTTGTACCCCTCCAGAAATCCAAGGAGATGTAGATTATTCCAGTGGCTCCTGTTCTCCAAATCATCGAGCTTATCTTCTTTTTCTTTTTTTCTTTTCAATTGTTTAACCAGGAGTAGCACACTAAGCTGAAAGCTTGTTTACAGGTGCAACCTGGGAGCACAGGGAAGTTAAGTGACTTGCTCAGGGTCACACAGTATGCAAATGGGGGCTGTAGGATTCAAACCCAGGTCTCCAGATTTGCAGCTCAGAGCCTTAAACCACTGTGCTATACTGCCTCCTTGCATTCCATGGATTTGAGCCACCTGTTTGCGCAGCATGGTGCAATGGCCTTGGATGATTTCCTCCTGACTGGCCACTTTCTGTTCCACTAACCCCATATGAGAGTCCAGGTGTACCAGGGCACCAGCGGTGTTGTTGCTGGCTATCGTAAGCTCATCATTCCTGCTGAGGATGGATGCAAACATTTCATGGATGGAAGGCTTGGGGCCTCCCTTGCTGCTGTGGGCCATGCAGTGAGTAAGATGTTGCAGAGTCTGACGGCTGGAAGGTGGAATCCAGGACCAAATTCTCCAAAACTCTCTAAAGGCAGGTAGGAAATACTAATTTGTCCTCCAGATACTTTTGTAGAAGACGAGCCTTCAGCAAACACGGATTAAGAACTAGTTAAACTCTGCAGCTGCTAAAGATTAAGCAGCCATCTTAGTTGATGGCCAAGCCACACCTTGTATTGTTTTCTAGCTCGATTTAAGTGTGCAAAATTACTTTCAGATGGGTGTTTTTTTTTGTCCATCTTATCAGTTTACTTAATTCTTTTTTTGCCTTGTTGCATTCTATATCGAACCAGGATTCAGTTTTTTTCATTTTATGTGCATTGCTACTAATGCATATTTTATTTTTAATTTTTTCCAGTATGTCACTAACAAGTTGTTCTATTGATTGTAAATATATTGTATTAGGAATCAAGTCTATAATAGTATTAGCTTCAAAAATATCTACTTGTGAAGAAGTATTAAGCTTCACTCTAACTAATCTATCTGTGCCTGTTGTGCCTAAGATGACCGAGTGATTTAAAGATGCCATCTCTTCTATTTGTTCTTTATCAATGTCAATAGTCAGCTCAATTGGAGCATGATCACTTTCTGATCTCATTTTAATAGATAAATTGCTAAAAATACTATAACTTTCTGGATCATAGAGAGCAAAATCAATTGTGCTTTGGCCATTATATAAGAAATATGCTGTGTTTTCTTCCAGATCCCCTGCAAGCCTCCCATTTAAAATTAATAGTGTATTTGCTTCTATTAACTTCTGTAATTCCAAACAATTTTTGTTATATTTTTTGTCCTGTCTTGTTCTTTTGTTACAGTCATTCAGATTCATTAGTGACTCCAGAGTTTCCACGTTATCATAGTCTGATATTCTGGCATTTAAGTCCCCGGCAGTTATTATAGGCCTAAATGGATGCTTTTTAAAAGCCAAATCAATATCTCCGGAGAGATTTTTTCCAGATATTATAGTGTTCTAATGTTTTTTGAATGGAGGTATATATACATTAGTAATAGTAAACATTTGTTTGTTCCATTTTATGAAGATAATAATGCAATTTTGATCAACTTTAAAGATGCCCAGTTTAGAAATGTTCTCACTTACTTTTACATAAGTAAGGATAGCACCCATCGGTCTTCTATATTTTTAACTCTAACTGCTGGGGAACAGCATGCCTGATATCCATATCATCTTGTGCCTAAGTTATGTCTGGAATTTTTTCTTCAGACTCACGCCCTCTGTTGTGTGGGGTCCCTCAGGGCTCGGTGCTGTCCCCCATGTTGTTTGCCGTGTATATGCTGCCCCTCGGATACCTTGTAAGATGGTATGGGCTGAGATTTCACTGCTATGCTGATGATACCCAGCTCTACTTGTCTTTTGCACCTGACCAGGATAGTGCGCTCTCAGTATTTAATAACTGCCTCACCAAAATCCAGGATTAGATAAATTCGAGTTGGTTAAACTTGAACGCGGGAAAAATTGAGGTGATGGTTGTGGATCTGGGTCACCGGATAGAGGGGTTGAGGGCTGGCCAGCCCTCTGGACTTTTTTTCCTGGGGGGCTCCCAGATTCTTACTTTTGAATGGGTGTGTGATCTGGGGGTGGTGCTTGATGATGGGCTGACCCTTTGATCTCAGGTGTCTGCAGTTGTCAAGTCTGCCTTTTATCATCTTAGGAACATTGCCAGGGTCAAGCACCTTGTTCCGTCCCATGATCTTCCGGTGCTGGTCCACGCCTTTGTGACCTTGCCTCTTGACTATTGCAACTCCCTATACTTAGGGCTTCCTGGGATTGATATCTGTCACTTGCAGCTAGTGCAAAACACTGTGGTTTGATTGTTGTCGGGGTCTTCTTGGGCTTCGCATATTACTCCGGTGCTGCGTGCTCTGCACTGGCTTCCGAATCAGTGGCAGATCACCTTTAAAGTTGGTTTACTGACTTATAAAGCCCTACATGGACTTGGCCCTGACTACTTGAAAGAGCTCCTTGTTCCTTATCACCCTGTGTGACAGCTCCGTTCAGCTGATGAGGGGTTGCTAGAGATTCTGAGGGTGACTTTGAAATCTTCTGGGGCCCGTGCATTTATGCTTGTGGCCCCTATCCTCTAGAATTCTCTACCCCGTCAGCCTCGGAAGTGTGTGACTGTGGGAGGATTTAAACAGGCATTTAAAACCTTTTCGTGGCGACAGGCCTATCAGTCATTCATTGTTGTCTGGAGTTATTGCGTTACTTATTTTGTATTTGTGGTTTATGAAATTATGTTTTAATTACGTAAAGTGCCTTGATATTCTAAAAGGTGCTTAAAAAAATAAAGTTTATTATTATTATAGATGTACCATAAGCTCTACCTACCTATTAGGTGGTGCACCACCTTCAAAGTTTGCATTGTTAACTTACAAAGCTGCACAGTTTGGGCCCTGATGGCTACCTCAAAGATCTCTTCAATCAATCAATCAATCAATCAATCAAATTATTTATTTATCCAGGCAAACACCATTGAGCAAGCTCATTTACAAGGTGGACCTGCATTACACAAGTCAAGTAACAATGCATTTATATACAGACAAATAGACAGTAGATGCAAGAGTACAACAGTACAGGTAGGCCTGCAATAGACAGGATAAGTAAAAATACATTTGGGTTCAGGTAAAAGACAGTCAGTAAGATTATACATAACAATAGGGTAGCAAGTCAGTAAAAATTTATACCAGATACAACAACATACATGGTTTAGTATTCCTGTAAGGTAAAGGCATTATAGTCCAGCAAAGAGATTAGTTGAAGTGGATGCTACAAGCAAAGAGACATACATAGTCAGTTTAAAAAGACCCAGGCGTATCAAGGAAGAAACATGTGTCGGGAGAAGTGGGCAGCCAGTGGGGGGGGGGGGGGGGGCTGGAACTGGGATAATACTAGGAGTGAAGAAATGAGATGCTGTGGGTATACAAGGAATAGGTGGTTGATGGAGGGTGAGATTTAGGGGCGGTAGATAAGTAGGTGGCTCAGGAACAAGTTATGCACTGATACAAGAAGGAAGGAGGATGGGAAAAGCAGGGAGGATGTGGAAGGTGGGGTGTAAGTAAGCTAAGATCATTGGAAACAGTTGCAGTCCTTCTGTAATGTATTTTGAGTATAAGGTCTTAAACGCAGTGAGACTAACAGGAGTCCTCAGTTTCAGTGATTTCTGTAGCACATTCCAGAGCTAGGATCGTTGGAAACAGTTGCAGGCTTCTGTAATGTATTTTGAGTATAAGGTCTTAAACGCAATGAGACTAACAGGAGTCCTCAGTTTCACTGATTTCTGTAGCACATTCTAGAGCTAGGATCGTGGAAACAGTTGCAGGCTTCTGTAATGTATTTTGAGTATAAGGTCTTAAACACAGTAATACTAACAAGAGTCCTCAGTTTCAGTGATTTCTGTAGCACATTCCAGAGTGACGGCAGAACGAATTCTATGACAGCTCTCCCAAAACGCCTTAGGGCTTTGGGCACTTTCAGAGAAATCAGTGAACAGCTTCTTAGGGCATAGGTTCCAGGCATATTGAGAGTCAGGCAATCAACAATGTACTGCAGAAGTTTGCCAGTGATAGCTCTGTATGTCCAGAGAGCCACATTTTTATTTCGTCTGTAGTGTAGGGAGGTCCAGCCTATGGCCGCGTATAAAGAGCAGTGATGGGTGGAGAAGGGGAGACCAGTGATGAAGCGCAGGGCTCTGTGGTAAAGTATGTCCAATTTACCAAGGTATGAAGTAGCACATTGGCTGTATATAAAGTTGGCGTAATCAATTAAGGAAAGGAAGGTAGACTGAACTAGCTGTCTCTTGCCTCTGTAGTTAGTAGGCGGTTTAACCTGAAGAAGAGACCTAGTCTCTGCCTCAGTTTTTTTAACAAATCCTCCAGGTGATCTGCAAAGGAGAGTTTGAAGTCTAGCCAGACTCCCAGGTATTTGAATTTCGGCACAAATTCCAGGGTTTCTTCTAGGAGGGTGGTGATGGGGGGGTAGAGCAGGGTAGGCTGCATGGTTAATAGGTGAAAATAGCATCGCCTTTGCCTTTTTGGCTTTAAGTAGCAATTTTTTACTAAGCAGCTGTTATTGAAGTGTAACCCCCCTGCAAATGGGGGTTCCCAAAAGACTTCCAGGAGCTTGCTTGAATGCTCCAAGCCTGAATGGTGTTTGGCGTTTAAGCCATTTATCAGTGAGTGTTTTTAGAACCTCTGGTACTGTCTCTTTAAGAGCTATCTGCTTGCAGACATAATTAGTTTGTATGGGGGACTGTGTGTTTCTTTGATTGAGTACCATTCAAGCTGCTGCCAATTCACTCCATTTTGCAGTCACTAGGAGTGCAAAGGGAACCTATCTGAAAGATGTAACTGTTTGCCAGAAATCATTTACAGTAATAATGAAATTACAGTTTGTCTAACCTGCTTTCTTTGCAGTCAGAACTGTGTCTGTCTAGTTCCCCATTCTGGTTTTGAACTGCTGAACTGGACCAATCAGTGTGGGGTAAGCTAGCTCTAAAATGGTGCCTTGGACGAATCAGAACTTGGACTCATAATCTGAGCCAGCCACAAGAGGATTGTATGAGCAGTGACTCTGGGAGATGTAGTTTAGACTTCAGCACCTTTTGGACCAACAGCAGCAGTCTATTGTGAGTGACAGCCAATCCAGTCAAGAACTGGGAGGAACTCAAAGGAAGTGCCCGTTTTGTCGGTTGGAGTTTCAGTTGAGCTTTGGCAGTGAAGAAGGAAGGAGCCCTGTGTTTTTCAGTGTGCAGTTTTAGTCAAAAACGTGTGTAAGGCCCAGAGTTCCGGTCTGCAGCTTGTTAGGACTGAACTGTCCTCTGAAGAGAAATCAAAGGATATCTGAAGAGTAGAAACCAGGCTCACCCTGTAGAAGACTGGAGGAATTGCTGAAAATTACACTCTGTCTGTCAGGAACTGAATTTGCTGTGTGTTCTCCCGGTATTGTGCAGTAATTATGATCGGATACAGATGCAGCCTGCCTGGTATAGTGCTTTTTTTATATAACTGTGTGAAGAGGTTTGTGTACCTCAAGTGAGCCCTGCTGACATTGAAGGACCCTATCTTATTTGGAGGTCGTGAGTACTAATTCAGGGTCGCTCCCTGTTGAATTGCCACATTAAATCCAAATGGAATTACTGTACTGCTGACTGTTTAATTTTCATTTTCTCTGTGTGAAAGGGCCCCTACCAGCTGCCACGGTTTGGACTAGCCACTAGGGCTTGGGTACCCAGGGACAGTAACTGATAGGGATAGGCCTGTGCACAGAGCCATAGGTAGATTATTAGAGTGATAAGCTAATTAACCTGATTTCCCCCTGTCCTTGTTATATCCCTCTAAATAAATCAGAGCTGCTTGTTTCAGCAAAGTTATACTGCCTGAGGTATTTGTCTATGTTAAAGTACTGTACTGTGATTGTTGCACTGTATCTCATTTCACAGGAGGTCCCAGTGCCGGAACCAGACCTGGGGGTAAGTGTATACTGTGAAGGTAATTCTGATATATTGTGTGGGCCACTAGTGGGAAGAAAGGGGGGTTGCAGTGTCCCAGAGGGCTGTGACCAAGTTAGTTTAACTATTGCAAACCCTGACCTCTGGGTGGAGGCACCCGCCATTGGATCCAGGCCCCTCAACCTGTTAGTGGCAAATCAGGCAGGGGTAGTAGCCCCTGGGATAGCACCATCTAGGGGTTACAGAAGTATGCTGAAGTCAGCTTGCAGGTCGCTACAGGCAGTTTCAGGAGTTGTATGGCTTAGGTAGATCACTGTATCATCTGCAGACAGATGAATTTTCGCCTCATTGATGCCTGAGTCTATATTGTTGATATAGATGGCAAATAGGAGTGGCCCCAGGATGGATCCCTGTGGGACACCTCTTTTTAACAGATTTGAGGGGGAGAGTTCACCTTCAGCCTTGGCCTGTTGGTGCCTATCAGAAAGGTAGTTGTGGAACCAACGCAAGGAGGTAGAATCTAGACCAATAACTTTTAATGAAGAAAGAAGGAGGCGGTGGTCGACAGTGTCGAAGGCCTTACTTAGGTCTATAAAAATGGTGCAGAGAAATTTTTTATTCTCTAGCTCGCGCTGCCAGTCATTTGTCACCCTGGCCAGGGCTGTGATTGTACTATGTTCAGTTCTGAAACCAGATTGCATTGGGTTTAGCAGGTTAGTATCATCTATGAAAGATTTCAGCCGGGCATTCACGATTTTTTCCAGAAGTTTTGATAGTACTGGGAGAAGGGAGATGGGCCTGTAGTTGTTTAGATCACAGGGGTCTCAGGATTTAAACAATGGAATAACATGTGCTGTCTTCCACAGTTTGGGGAGGGTCCCTTGAGAAAGGGACAAGTTAAATAGATGCATAATAGGTACGGCCGAGGCATGATAAGCAATCTTTAGGTAATATGGATCGAAGGTGTCAGTGCCAGCACTTTTTCTGGTGTCCAACTGGAGGAGAAGATCTTCAACATCTTTTAGTGAGGCAGGAGAGAATGAAAAGACTGTATCTGAGGGACTAGATTCTGAAGGCTGCATGGTAAGCTGGGAGCATAGGTTACATGCAAGTGAGTTATCAAAAGCTAGCCCTGCAGTAGCAAAGTGATTGTTGAAGGCTTGTAATATCTCTTTATTGTTGTTGATAGTTACATTGTCAGAAATAATTTTTGAGGGGAGAGTGTTTCCTGTGGTATTACCAGAAAGTTCTTTTATTGTGGACCAGAACTTGATAGGGCAGTTGGAGGCAGTGTCAAGTTCAGAGTGATAGAAGATGGACTTGGTTTCCTGAATTAGCTTTGTACAGTGGTTTCTGGCTGTTCTGAAAAGATGCCGGTCTTCGGCTTTGTGGGATTTGCGTGCTAGCTTCCAGAGCTTGTCTCTTTTTAATAGTGCTGTCTTGATGTCTGCAGTAAACCAGTGGCACTTTCTAGCCTTTATGTGGGTTTTGGCTAAGGGTGTGTGGGTGTTAAGAGCACTGGCTACAATTTCGTGGAAAATGGTATATGGCTGTTTCTACTGATTTGGCTAAATAAAAGGTCTGCCAAAGCAGGGAGGCTTTCAGGTCATTGACATATGCAAGCGGGTCAAAATTCCGTTTTGATCTTTTGGTAGAGAACTGTGCTGAGGCTGTTGGTTTAGGGACTGCTCTTATGCCAGCAATAAAATAATGGTCACTAACATCAGCAGAAAAGATCCCAGCATGGGAGAAGAAATGGGGTTTGCTTACTAGAAGTACATCTAATAGTGTACTTTTCTTAGGGCTTTTCTTATTGATACGAGTAGGTTCATTAATGAGTACAGTGAGCCCATGAGTCACAGAAGGATTTAAGTGGAAGAGAGGCGCTTGACAGCCAGTCGTAGTTAAGGTCCCCTAGTATAATTGTTTCCATTGTGTCGGTTCTCGTAGTAGATGATAGGTGGGACAGGAGCTGTGACCCCGAGGACGGGGGTCTATAACATCCTATGACACAGAGGGCCATTGATGTAGATATTTCAATTTTTAAGGACAGGAATTCAAAGGCATTGGCAATTGATGTAGTGTCGAGGGTAGCGAATGTAAACTTGTCCTTAACATAGATTGCTACACCACCACCTCTTGTTAGTCTATCGGCTCTGAATAACAGATAGTTGGGGATATTGACCTCTTTGTCTGGCGTGGATGGACGAAGCCAGGATTCAGATATAAGTGCATCCAGCTCCATGTGGATAGTCCAAGCCTGTATTGAGGTGAGTTTCTTTAAGAGGCTACACACATTAACATGCATAAAGCTGATACCTTTATACTTCGTGACTTCGGACGGTGAAGGAATTGCTTGTATAGGACCAGGGTTAAGTTTAACATTACCTGAACGTAGCAAGAGAAGGAGTATAACTTTCCTCAGGGCAACAAGTGGTAATTTGGAAGAACTAAGCCTTCTTTGGCTAGTGGAAGTATTGGCATAGGAATGTAAGAACCTATTATTTGTACTGTTCAGTCCTAGTGATACACATGCTTGTCTTGGTATACTCTTGTCTTGGTATACTCATGGGCACTTGCTCCACATCACCAAGGAGTTACTTCTGGCTATCCTGAGATCTCACCTGAAACAGTCAGGCAACAGGGCATTCTTGGTGGCAGCCCCGTCTATCTGGAACTCATTACATTTCTACCTTACGGTCCTCCGAGGTGGAGGTATTTAAGAAGGGGCTAAAATGTTACCCTTTTGTGCAGGTTTTTGGTATTGACTAGTTATTTGTAAACTGCACCTCTGTAAGACTTATTTATTTGACCTATTGTCTAGACGTGGTTTCATCCTGGCCTCCCAACTTGCTCCCTTCTTTAATTCAGCCACCCCCACCACCACCCGAGTAACTATGAAGCTCTTTACTCAGTCCCAGCCGGGCTTGAATCCATTAATGTTTTTTGTGCACCCCCAACCCCCACTGGGAGACTGTTTCATTGCTCAACAATTCTCTCCATAAAGTAAAACTTTCTTGCACCCCCTGAATCTCCCCACCACCAGCTTACCTACTGTACATGCCTCCTCGTTTTCAACCCACCAGTCCTGTTAAATAGTTCCTTTCAGTTTACTTTATTTCTTTCAGGAACTTGAAGGTCTCTATCATGTCACTTCTCTCCCTTCTGGACATCAGTGAGTAAATGTTCAGCTGATCCACAAGGACCTAGTTTTACCAGCAGCAATTCCATTTTGGCCAGATAAAGACAACCAGCTGGAGGCCACTTCGTACACCATATTTGAAGGCATTTTTCCAGCACTGATACTGCCTTCTGCCCATCCAATGTAAAGGACAGGTACACCTGATTATCATCTGAATAGCACTGAAAACTCACACTGTAGCATGAAATGCCATGCCCCAAGGGCAACACGCACACTGCGAAAAGCATGAGAGACAGAACTGAATACTTGCTACTCCCTGAAAAAAGTCTGTTTCTCTCCCTACAGTACTAGAAGCTGCCATATTCCAGGTACAGACAGAACTGAACCCATAGCTGACAGCAGTTGGCTGTGATGAGAAATGCCCCATCACAATACATTGCAATCTGCTAGAAAGGAAGGACTCAAACCACTTCAGTGTTGTAAACCTTTTCAATGCTGCCTAGGTGAATCCACCATATTACCCAAGGTGCTCCATCTACACCACATGATCTATGGTGTCATATACTGGATGGCAGATTGAGGACAACCACAACTGACCGCTCACCTCTATCCTTTGCTAGGAGCAGATTATTAGATACCTTGATTAGCATGGTCTCCATACTGTGACAAGGCTGAAACCTGACTAGAATGGCTCATAGATGCCACAACTGTCTGCTCCCTGTGGTCATTATTCATAGCAGGGGTTACAAAATAGTTCTCACTTTTCATGTTATGAACATACGAATCTGCCAGTAGAAACAGGCCTTATGGTCTATCAAGTTAGTCTGCTCGAATGCGCAACTAGCACCCTTATATTGCAGCTGCTCCCCTTCCTTCTCTCCCCCTCACCTTTACACCCCCCTCACACCCTGTCCCATTTCTCCACCACCCTCTCTGTGAAAAAATGCCTCCTCATCTCTCTCTCTGATATCTTCCACCCTTCAACCTGAGAGCATACCCTCTGGTGTCCCTTCCTCTCCTCAGCTTAAATATCCCTTCTGTGTCCATTTTGTTAATCCCCTTCAAATATTTGAAGGTCTCAATCATATCCCCCCATCTTCCCCATTGACACAGATATCTGAAGTTGTCAGCCAAGATTTTGTTGGTGGACTTCATCTGTGGAACCTCATCTGAGGTCTCATACCCCATGGCAAGCTGGACCTGCTGATGTAGGGGCAGCTTCTTCTTTAACACTCTCACAGAGGTAACACCAGCTGTGTTTAATGCAGAGCTAGCTCTGCCTTTTCTTTGCACCAATATCTTCACCAGAATATACAGTATACATAAGGGGAACCTAGCTAGAACTCCACCAGAAATAGGAGCTAGAAACAGAGGGGACGTAAGTATCCAGACAGGGGTCATACTAAAGTAAGAAAAGAAGTCAGAGGGAAGGGGCATGCAGAATGAGCAAGGGGCAGGAAATTAAGGGGGATAGGAGGACAAGGGGAGAAGTGCTAACAAGAAGGGAAAGGGGTATAGGCATATGCTGGAAGGCAGTTTGCCTAAATGCCAAAAGCCTGGGGAACAAAATTAGTAAGGTTCAGGTAATAGTGGCAGATATGAGATTAGACCTCATGTCCATCAAAGAAACATGGGCCAATGGCAATAACGACTGGGGACAGTACCAGGATATCCAAATGTTCATAGTTCTTCTGGGTAATGAATTAAAATAGTTCTTGCTTCATCCCTGAGGTGCTAAATATCCTTTTAAGATGCTTGGTTGTGGGGTGCTTTAAACAATACTCAAGGACTCAAAATGTTCCATTTTCATCTGTTTATTGAAAAAGATTATAAAATGGGTCTGAAGTTTTCTGTGTCCTGATTGGCTGAGAGGTACTTCTGGCCATGTCCTTATCAGGACATATTGTGCCAACCAGCACTTCTTCAGCCAGTAAGAACAATTAACAAGTTAAATCACCATACCAACGTCTGTGTTTTATAAACAAAGTGGACCTGCCTGATGGAGCGGGAGAACTCTGGAGAAACCCCCCTCCCCCAAACACACACAGAAGTGCATAGTCTAATATAATCCACCCCCAGCAGCTGAGCAGCTTGCCCTCCTCTTGGTCCTAAAATTCCAGACAGAACAACTTTATTATTAAATTCCCTAACTTGTGCTGTACCTCAGTTCTCGCAGCTGTTCAGTCCTGCCATTTCTCTGGTCTCCAATCCTCTTCCAACAAACGCCTGCCCCCTCTTCCCTTACAAAGTGAGTGAGGAGGGGGAGAAATACAACTTTAATGATGGGAAAGCCTTTTTTAAGTTCTGTGGCTGCTCGCTCATACTGTAGCACCGTTCTGACGATAATAATTAGAGAACGCACTCAGTATGGCAGTCTTACAGGGACATGGTCACTCCCAATTAAGCTGGCTGTTCCCACTCCTTGAAGTAGAACTCACTGGGCATTTCCTCTGTATCACTAGACTAGCTCTTCAATTGGCTTCATCACACAATGGTGCTTTTCTTAACACATTCCAGCTTTTTGCAATATATTGCCAGACAGAGCAGTCAAAAATGGGATTGGGGAAGAGCTATCAGAAAAGAGCTAAATAGTGGCTGGTGAGGGAAACGCTCGCTCCTGTAAGTAAAACTCATTTACTTCCTGATCAAAATAAAAGAAAAAGCATATTCTGAAGAATTCTGTGTAAGGTGATGATGGTGGGAGGAGGGGGACAAGGAACAAACAGACTCCACAGCTCCCTACTTAATTTTAATGAAATATGTCAATTACAATACAGTGGATGACCAGGACTACTTTTTTGTTTTTATCTATGATATTTATCTTTTTTACTTCTCTTACATGCACTTTTTATTGAGTATTTTTTAATTAACTTTTTACTGGGGACCATTTATAAGAGAATAAGACACTCCGAGTGTGGTTTACGGCCTGATAAGAACACTTCCAGGGAAGGCACCGGGCGCAATCGCCTCGTGTTCTCATTATGCACCTGGAGGGTGCTCTTATCAGTCCATAAGCCACACCTCGTTGTGTCTTATTCCTTACATAAACAGATGAAAATGGAAGATTTTGAGTCCTTGAGTAATGTTTAGATCACCCTACAGCCAAGCAACTTAAAAGCAGTACCAGGACATACCTGGGCCAAAATATATGAACTTCAGGGTAAAATACACTGCAACAGGCTCCCACGCACTTCATCTCCTACCCAGCAGGACCCACCTGTCAACCCCTGCCCCAGACAGGCCGCGGGATCTGGGGGTTGGCAGGTGGTAAGGAGGAATAGGTGAGGCAAAGTGGCCAGGATGAACAAACAAAACCTTGTGAGTAGCAACAACATACCAACAAACAATAGATATTCACAGCTGGCAGTAGATCCAGGCTCTGAGCACATTGGCGTAACAAACTAGTGTCACACAGAGACAAAGAAGAACAAAAATGCAAAGAATAAGGCAGTTAAAACCAAAAAGAAGCTAATCATAGTTGAGGATTCCATGATCCATGGTGTGGAATCCCACCTAAATTCAAGTAACATAACCAGGATTGTGGTCAGATGTCTCCACCGACCATATGCTAAAAGGGACACTGACTGCATAGAAAGGCTCGTGTGCAGGAAGGGGGAAAACACACACATTGTAGGCCATCTTTGGACTAACGATCTGGTTGATCAAATGGTTGATGAGGCCAAAAAACACTTAGCTGAGCTAGCAACTAGATCAGCCTCTCTTTCATCCACCCTAGCCTTCTCAGAAGTACTGCCAGTCTGGGAAAGAGGAGGAAACACTAAGAGAGTGAGAGTGAAGGAAATACACAATCTCAACTCATGGCTGTGAGACTGGTGCCAGAAAAAGGGCCACCTCTTCATAAGGAACTGGTAGAGCTTCTGGGAGAGAGGATTCTTCAGGCATGATGACCTCCACCTGGCCAAGGAAGGGGTGAGGGCGCTTGGCCAAAAATGCGATGTATACGTGAGTCATTTAAACTCAGGGATGGGGAGATGGTGGCAGCAGCACTCACCAATGTTGTGAGAGAGCAGGTCACCACTCCCCAAAATACTAATGATTCACAGACAATAATGGAACAGACTAAAGTTGTTTACAAAAAGAAAAACCAAACACAAATAAAGTAAAAAAAAACAAGTATTGAAGCTAAAATAGGGAGACAAAAAAAGAGTGAACACCACCATACCAAAGGGGGTCATGTATATGGAGGGTGATGGTTAAGAATGCCAGGAGTCTAACAAATAAAATTCCTGACCTCTTAGCCACTATGGCAGAGGAGGGGCTGGACTTGGTGGCTGTGACAAAAACCTGGTTTGCCGAGAACCATGACTGTGAAATGGCGATCTCAGGGTGCAACCTGTTCAGAAGGGACAGGAAGGGAAATGAGGATGTTTGGTGGCAATATACGTCCAGGAGGGAATAAAAACCACAGAGTTACAGGGACACCTAACAAGACTGAGGCACTATGGATAACAGCTGATACTGGAAACGGGGCAACCGTCAGGATAAGCATAATCTGCAGACCCCCAACGCAAGGGGAAGATGGGGACAAAGAATTAATCAAAACAATACACAAAATGACGGACACAGACAAGGTAATATTAATATGGAACTTCAATTTACCTGACATAAATTGGAGTTCGCAAACGGCAGCAACAACAAGAAGCAGGGCCTTTTTAATGGCTCTGCAGGGAGCAGGCCTAAGGCAACTTGTAGATGATCCAACAAGGGGCAAAGCTGTCCTGGACCTGGTTCTCACTAACTGTAATAGGGTAAAGGAGGTTGAGCTAGGGTGCCATCTGGGTAATAGCCACCATCATATGGTTGGATTCAAAGTTAGCACAGTAGAGGACATCAGTCACTCCCAAATCATGGTGCAAGATTTTAGGAAAGCTGACTTTCAAAAAATGAGAGACAGCCTAGCAGGGAACCTTAAGGATGGAGAAGGGAGAGGGGTGGAAGAAATGTGGGACCTTAAAGGAGCTATCACAGAGGTCATGGACCAATGTGTCAGAAGGGTAAGTAAGGCAAAAAAGAAAAGGAACCCTCTCTGGTTCTCCACAAAGGTGGCAACCATAGTGAAATAGAAAAGTACTGCTTACAGAAAATGTAAAGAAACCAATAAAGAAAATGATAAGGAATCATGTAAAGAGAAACTGAAGGAAGCAGGTAAAGTAATAAGGAAGGCTAAAGCCCAGACTGAAGTTCAGATAGCAGAAGGGTAAAAGGAGACAAAACCTTCTTTAGATACATAAGAGAGAAAAGGAAGACAAAGGGAGGTATAATAAGAATAACATCAGAGGGAAGGGAACTAGTGGAAAGGGACAGATAAAAGGCTGAGGTCCTGAATAGGTACTTCTGCTCAGAGTTTACTAAAGAGAAAGAAGGTAATGGTCCAGTGTTAACAAGAAATAGCACCCCTGGACCAGGGGTTGATAAAAGCCCCTTCATGGCAGGCCAAGTCTTGGAAGTGCTAAATAAACTAAAAGTAGATAAGGCCATGGGGTCAGATGATATACACCCCAGAGCCCTGAGAGAACTGGGAAGTGAATTAGCAGCACCTCTGGTGGAACTCTTCACCAAGTCACTTGAGAGCGTCATAGTCCGTGATGCTTGGAAAAGAGCAACGATGGTCCCTCTTCATAAATCAGGAAGCAGAGAGGAGGCAGAAAACTACCACTTAGTGAGTCTCACTTCTGTCTTGAGAAAATAGAGTCATTACTCAAACAGAGGATAATAACATTTCTGAAATCTAGTGGGTGACAGGACCCAAAATAGTACGGTTTCACAGTGGGGAGATCCTGCCAAACAAACCTGGTAGAATTCTTTGACTGGGTTACCAAGGTGGTGAATAAAGGGGCAGCAGTAGATGTAGTCTACCTGGACTTTAGTAAGGCCTTCGACTCTGTTCCACACAGAAGGCTAGTAAAGAAGCTATACTGCATGGCAGTGGGACAAGAGGTGGTCGAGTGTGTAAGAAACTGGCTGTGTGGTAGAACACAAAGGGTGCAGGGAAATGGCACATTATCAGCAGAAGGGGAGAAAATGAGCGGAGTGCCTCAGGGGTTGGTATTGGGGCTTCAACTCTTCAATGTATTCACAGCTGACATAGGAAACAAGCTGGCGGGAAAGGTGTGTCTGTTAGTTGATAATACTAAGATATGTGACAGAGTGGACTCCCCTGAGGGTGTAAAGAGAATGGAAGCAGACCTAAGGAAACTAGAGGAGTGGTCTAGGGTATGGCAGCTAAAATTCAATGCCAAGAAGTGCAAAGTCATGCACCTAGGCAGGAGCAATCCTAAAAGGGACTACTACCTGGGGGGAAGGGTAGCTGCCACTAGTCAAGAATGAGATTTGGGGATCATTATATCGGATGACTTGAAGATGGGTAGACAGTGCGAGAAGGTGGCACTGAAGGACAGTGGCATGTTGGGTTGCACTGGAAGGGAAATCATGAGCTGAAAGAGAGAGGTAGTGATGCTACTGTACAGGGCACTTGTACATCCCCATCTGGAATACTGTGTCCGGTTCTAGAGGCCACACTTCAGGAGGGACATCGACAGGATAAAGACGGTGCAAAGAAGGCAACAAAATGATACAGGACTGCAACAGATGACATACCAAAATAGGTTGAAGGAACTAAACATGTAGTCACTGGAGCAAAACGGGGGGGGGGGGATATCATTGAAACCTTCAGATACATCAAAGGTATAAATAAGGTATGGGTGCAGGAACTCTTTCAATTCAAGGAAGGCAGTAGAACAAGGGACCATGACCTGAGACTAAAAGGGGGGAAGTTTGGGAGCAATGTTAGGAAGTTATTTTTCACCGAAAGGGTGGTGGATGCCTAGAACAGCCTGCCCCCAGAGGTCGTGGGGACTAAAACAGTGGGGGAGTTCAGGAATGCTTATTCAGAGGGGCAAATAGGGAGGGGTAGTTACTATAAACTCTGGGCAGACTAGATGGATTTTGTGGTTCCCTTCTGCTGTCGCTTTCTAGGTTTCTATACCATGTATAGCTGAAATAATATTGCAAGAAAAGGGGATGGGGTAGCCCTTGGTGTAGTTGATATTGTTTGTTGTTATTTATGCCAAATTCTACGTATGTTTGTAAGTGATAATTTATGCAGCACTCTGAGCCTCCCTGCGCTTGTTAAATAAAGGTTTACTTACTCAAGACATTGGCTAAACCTGGCAAATTAAGAACACGGGCATGAGTAAAAGCTGACAGTGTGGAGGTTCAGGAGGGATGTGAGAAAGTTTTATTCTACAGAGAGTGGTTGAGCCATGGAACAGCCTACCAGCAGAAGTGTTGGGTGCGAGAACCATTAATGGTTTCAAACACGGCTGGGACTGAGTAAAAGGCTTAATAGTTACACAGTGAGAAGCAGTAGGGCAGAGGGCAAGGGGAGGGAGGTGTGGGCACTAACCCTGACTAAACAAGTAAATAAGTCCTGGGGTAGGACAGGGTAAAACAGGGCAGACTGAATGGACCAATAGTCTTTTTCTGCCCACATGTTCAGTGTTTCAGTATTTCTTCGGCTGTATGGCAGGCAGGACCTATTTTTAAGTCTTTTGACTTATGCCTGTTTTTAACAGAAAAATCACCATTTAAAAATAAAAAAATATTTTTTAGTTCCAGTTGTGAGTGTTCTAGTAAGCCCTTGTTAAATTGCATTCAGTGTTCATTAGGATGCTTCAGATCACATTGACCGCAGTCTGTATGCCATTCCACACCACTTGTTTGTTGCCAGGCATTCCCCTCATGGTGCAGCACCAAACAGGGTAGTGGCGACAGACCTTTTTGGCAATGATGGGCTATCCCCTCCACCAAGAAATTTAATTTCCTAGGCAACAGTACATCAGATGCCTACTGCAAGATCCCCCAGGCTTTGGAGCCACTGGGATTTTGCCAATGCCAGATGCACTGGTTCTGTGCTCTCCAGCACTGACTCTTTGGTGGTGTTCATTGTAACATCATCCGGTGCAGGTAGTTTCAGCAGATGTGTCTGTGTTTGTTTCATGTAGGGCAGAACACTACATTATATGGTGTATCAAGGAGTGGTGTGTAGGTGTAAACCATCATACATGAATCCATTCATTTATCTGCCCATGCTGCACCCTATACACTTATATGTGCATCGGCCCATCCCACTAACTGCGTTTCTGCACTTTTTTTGCACTATCAGCTAGACAGAATTCCATAGCACTTTAAAAGGGTCATGAATATGTAATGATGTTGCACTCTATAAACTCTGTCTAGTAAGCTTACGCCCACCCCCTGATGAGGTCCTGTATGTAGGGCACTAAACATGGGAGTTAGCAGTGTGTTTGGCAGTCACGGCAATAAAACTTTAAACTTCTATTCGGTGTGTGCTCTGCTTTCTTGTTTTTTCACTTGGCTCAGTGCACTTATCATGCATCAGCGTGGAGCACCTTCAGAGGTGCGTGTGCTTGGTGTCTTAACTCTTTTTGTTTCCACCGCCACTGTGGATGTGGCCAGGTGTGCAGTTACTATACTGTATATGAGGTATATGCATGTATGGCTTCTCTGGTTTTTGTATATTTAAAGCATGTTTGCGGATGAGGCAAGTCCCTTGAAGCCCTATGCACCCATTGTAACAGGGTGACCCTGTTATGAAGAGTAACAAAAATCATAAAGAAACTCTCCCCCCTCAAATGTCAGTTTCACTCTTCACTGTTGTCTAAATACTTATTCTGTATCTATTCTTACTCATTTCTTGTCAGGGTGGCCAACCTGACAAATAATCTAAACTGTACTATTCCTTTAAATTCCACAGATCCCTTTTAGCTGGATACATCTTTTTATTTTTTACTTTTAACAATAACTTTGATGCTGGAACGAAATCATTAATTTTTGTTTAAAAGGGGCCCCTGGTTTATATACAGTCTGATTGTAACGCTGCATTGCATGTGTCTGCAAATGAGATTATTGCAGATCGCAAGGAGCGACTGTCATGAGCAGCACAGGAATCCAAAAAGAAATCGCATTTTGCAGTAAAGCAAATAAATACTCTGCTCCTTGGTTAGATTGGAGAGCTATCTTCTGCAGCTCCCGGCTAGACTAAAAGAAAACCCTCAGTTGTGCACTGGAGCAAGAGCACGCTCCGATGTGCACAGAGAGCAGCTCCAGTCAAAAACAAAATGAAGCAGGATGCTTCATAGAAAAGTGAAAGTATTGTACAGGAGAGTGAGGGAGGCTTTTACTCAGACAACTGCAAGAACACTACTGGCAGAAAGAGAAGAGCCCCGTAGTGTCCAAAACTAATTAAAACTAGAGTTTGTTTAGAACAGCCCCAGAACTAGTGAATTTGGGAGCTGTCAAATTTAAAGAAAAAAAAAGGCAGAATGAAATGTTTGCTGACGGCTGATATTTCAGCCATCGGGTAAAAAAGAAAAAACACATGGGAGTTAGAAATACCTGGAAAAAGGGTTGTAAAAATGCTGTGTGTGTTTAAAACGTCTCTCTGAGGTACAGACTTGGTTCTTTATGCGGACCTGAAGTAATTGATTATTGTGGGCAGATGGTCTGGGCGGCAACGTGAGGTTCGTCCAACTCGGGGGGTGTTGTGCAATGCCAGGTCCATTAAAAACAAGACCGCAATTATTGCTGATCTTGTTGGTACAGTGGACCTGACTTGCATTACCGAGACCTGGCTGGACAAAAACTCTGGCCCCATTTTGGAGGCTATGACTCCAGCCGGTACTGTGTTACACCGTCCAAGATTGATCGCTGGGGTTAGCGGTCTGTTTCAAGACCGAACTCAGCCTCACGGAGGACCCAGTTGGGGGGGGGGGTTGAGTCCTTTGAGTGTATAGTAGTAGCAGGTGTAGGCTTTCGAATTGCTCTCCTTTACCATCCACCCGGTGATGAGAAGCTATTCCTTCAGGAAGTGGCGGACTTCATTGTCAATATGGTGTTTGAGTTGCCCAGATTGATGGTTCTGGGTGACTTTAACGCCTGGGTCGACGACGAACTCTCGTAATTTGGTCAACACTTCCTCCAGCTTATGACAACACTGGGCCTTACACAGGTGGTTTCCTCTGCTACACATAAATTTGGACACTCTCTGGACCTGATTTTCCTACTGGGGGTCGAGGCATCCAATGTGGGGGTGGATCCCATCAGGTGGTCAGACCATCACACCATGGGGTTTAGTTTTTGCACCCCCTCTAGAAGGCCTGCCCCTGTGGAGTTGGTTAGGTACTGCCCTTTGTGGGATATAGATTCCCAAGGCCTAGTGGTGGTGCTTGACCTCTCATCTCTCATGTTGGCAAGCAGTGATCCAGAGATCCTCATGTCAGCTTATAATATCGCCGTGATGGGGGCTCTGGATTCTATTTCTCCAGTTTGTGTTCGTCCCCTCTCCCTTCGCCCCAAGTCCCCTTGGTTTGATGGGACGTTGAGGGAGATACGGAGACAGGGGCGAAGGTTAGAGCATTGCTGGTGAAGGTCCGCCCTTGATGCCGACCACCTTAGATTGATGGATCACTATTCTATCAATCCACTATCACCTGTAAGAAGGCAGAATTCCTGTCCAGGGAGATCGCGGCTGCGCAGAATCTACCAGCTCAGCTGTTCCGAACTGTAGACAGACTGTGCAACCCAGCCTGTCTGCAAGTTCGGAAAGTTTTTTCGCAATTGGAGTGCAATGAGCTTGCTCGGTTCTTTGCAAATAAGGTGGCTGACATTAAGGCGGAATTGTTGCCATCACTCTAAGGGAGTGGCTGTGGACCGTGAGATCACAGTGCCTCGTTTTCCATGCTCTTCGGCCAGCTGGAGTTCATGGTTGTCATGAGGATTATCCAATCTGTGCGCCCTATGTGCTGTAGTTTGGATCCTGGAATGACTTCCTTAATTTTGGGTTGTATTGATATCATCAGTCCTGTCCTTGTACAGATAGTCAGGTGCTCCTTGGAATCTGGTGAGTTCCCTAGCTCCCTGAAAGAGGCGGTGGTGACACCCCTCTTGAAGAAAGCTACCTTGGACCCTGACTCTCTGGAGAACTACAGACCTATCTCTAACCTCCCCTTTATTGGGAATGTGATTGAGAAAGTAGTGGCTGCACAATTGGAGGACCATTTGACTATCCATGACATCTATGAACCCATCCAGTCCAGTTTTCGTAAAAGACATAGCACCGAGACAGCGCTGGTTCGGGTGCTCAATGATCTCTTGATGGCTAGAGATCAGAAGAGCTGTTCCATCTTGGTTCTCCTTGACCTTTCTTCAGCGTTTGACACCGTAGATCACATGGTGTTGATAGAACACCTCAGGCTGCTTTGTGGAATATCTGGAACCGTCTTAAGATGGTTCACTTCATTCCTCACTGGGAGATCACAAAGGGTTGTGTCCGGGGTTTTTTCCTTGGATTCATCTTCTTTGTTGTGTGGGGTGCCTCAGGGTTCAGTATTGTCACCCATGTTATTTGCGGTGTATATGCTACCCATTGGAGACATTGTAAAGAAGTATGGGCTGAGGTTTCACTATTACGCAGATGATACCCAGCTCTATCTTTCTTTTGCTCCCGACCAGGAGGGAGCTGTCTCGGTTTTTAACAGCTGTCTAAAAGAAATCCAGGAGTGGATGACTTCCAGCTGGCTGAGGTTGAACTCGGATAAGACTGAGGTATTGGTGAGGACCCGGCTTCAGGATAGGGGTCGGTAGTGTTACGCTATCCGAATTTTTCTGGTATGCTTTCTCCGACCTCTGAAAGGGTGCAGAACCTGGGGGTAGTTCTTGACGATAGGTTGACACTACATTCACAGGTGTCGGCAGTCATCAAGACTTCCTTTTATCATCTGAGGAATATCGCCAGGATTCGGCATCTTGTTCCATCTGCCGACCTGCCTACCTTAGTCCATGCCTTCGTGTCCTCATGCCTGGATTATTGCAACTCCCTTTATCTAGGGCTTTCTGGGGTTGAAATCCGTCACCTACAGCTAGTGCAGAATGCTGCAGCCTGGCTTTTGAAGGGCTCTAGAAGATCCTGTCATATCACTCCGGTGCTGCACGAACTGCACTGGCTGCCAATCCGGTGGCGGGTCACCTTTAAAGTTGGCTTGCTGACTTTTAAAATCCTACATGATCTGGGCCCAGCCTATCTGAAAGAACTTCTGGTTCCCTATCACCCTGATCGATCTCTCCACTCGGCCAACGAGGGGTTGCTAGAGGTTCCAAGGGTGAATTTGAAATCTTCTGGTGCTCAGGCATTTTCGTATGTTGCCCCCACCCTTTGGAACTCTCTACCCCATCGGTTGCGTGAGTGCACTTCTGTGGAGGGTTTTAAGAGGGGTCTAAAGACCTTTTTATGGGAAATAGCATTCCCCGAACACTGAATGTTTTAATTGGTTTGCCTGTATTTTTTATTATGCCTGTTTTAATTGTTATTATGTACGGTGCCTTGACACTTGAAAGGCGCCTTATAAATAAAAAATTATTATTATTATTATAATTAAATGCATTTTTTCCTTATGTTCAAGATATTGTATGTATGCATGCTCTTACAGTTTTTTAAACCCTTTTTACTATATCACTGTGGCTGTAAATGGAAGAGGATAAGGAGCACGCCCTTCATCTCTCTGTCATTAAACAGTTCACAGGATATTGTGGATATTAGTCACTGTAAAATAAAACATATTTTCTTGTACCTGGAGTCCTGCATTTTAGGTCCTGCTTAAGAGCTGGCCGACCCAGGAATAACAGTACATATAGAGACAGGTCATAATGTCATCAATTAGGGGAGGAGTTACAAAAGGAGACTATATAAAGCCCCTGCTGATAGGCTGAAGCTAGAGAGTAAGTGGAGAAGTATTCAGTAGGTTTCTGGACACTGAGCAAGAAGGAGCTTGTTGGAGAAAGCTATTACTGTTAAAGAGGAAAAGTCAGGAATCGAAAGGAAGTGATTTCCCTGTTGCGGTGTGATGGACTAACACCGTTGAATTTTTTATTTCTGTGAAGTAACAGTGCTTTCTTTATTTTATTTATTTATTTTTTGTTATTGGAGTTATTTTGGACTTTATTTCTGAAATTAAGAAATAAAATGATAAATGCATTAATTTACATTTTTATTCACTATAATATCTGTCTGTCTGTCATTGATCTCACGCTTCTACACCCATGTAGGAGTGCTTTAGGAGTCCCTGTGAGTGTAGAAGCCCCTGTCCACACATGCGGTGACCTCTGTGTGTCCCCAGCTTGAATTATTATGTCTGCTGTTGAGGGTGGCCCCAGCCCACTCCTCACCTCTATCTGTGCATGGCTGCACTCTTCCAGATCCAGAGGCAGCTGCAGCTGTGCATAGGATATGCCTGGAGAACTCTTCCATAAGCTCTATGTGCTGCCTCCTGCAGGGCACACATATTGGAAAGCTTATAAAGCTTCTCCTTCCCCCCAACTCTGGAACACCTATAGACACTTACGAAACACCTGTAAGCAAACTGCCAAATCCCTAAAAAGTTATTTCTTCCTAAACTTACAGAGGAACAACCTCGGCAACCCCTGTCACTTCTGGGCATCTATCATGTCCTTACTCAACCCCACGACCTATAGCCAAGTCACTCAGCTCACCTCCCCATCAGGCCCCCTGACTGATCCCTTGGAGGCTGTGCAGGTTTTTAACAAAAAATTCTCTGACCTCTCTGTTTATCTCAGTAAACTTCCCTCCCAGCCACCCCCTAGCCCTGATAGTCAGGCAAACTGCCCCTCCTACATCTCCACCCTCATTGCCACCCCCCACTACTTTACAGCCATCAGCCCAAGTATTACTACCAAGCTCCTGAAGTCCCTCCCCACCAAAGGTAGCCCTGGCAGTGATGGACTTTTCCCCTCATTCCTGAGGTTTGTCTCTCCTGCAGTCATTAAACCCCTTACCTTCATATCTAACCTTGCCCTCTCCAAAGCCATCATGCCAGACTCCTGGAAACATGCTAATGTTGTGCCTACATTTTCAAAGCTAGTGACCCCTCCCTCTGGATAACTATAGGCCCATCTCCCCCCCCATCTGAGCAAGCTGCTGGAAAAAATTCATTTTCAGTTCTCTGAGCATCTTGGAAAGTACAATCTACTGTGCACTCAACAGCACAGTTTCCATAAGCACCACAGCACCATATCAGCCTTAGCCCACTTCACTAACCATGTCCTCCGAAACATGGACTTGGGCAAGGCCACAGCTGCTGCATTCATGGATCTGACCAAGGTCTTTGACCTTGTCGACCACCCCCTCCTCCACTTCACTCTCCATCACCTTGGTTGCTCCTCTGAGACAACTGCATGGTTTATAAGATATCTTGATTATGCACTTTGCTGCTTAGTTGACAATACCCTGAGAAGCGGTCACCTGTCCCAATACTCATCCCTCCTCATGGACAGAGTGGCATCTAGGAGCCTCCGTGAGTCATCAGTCCCCCCAGTAGTCCCTAGAATCTCCTCTACCATGGGTAGCAAAGCTTTTTCTGTCTCAACCCCCTCCCTCTGGAACAGACTCCCTACATCACTTCGCTCGTCACCTTCCATTTCTCTTTCAAAAACAATTTCAAAACCTGGCTACAGTCTGATGCCAAATGCCACTGTACACCTGGGTAATCCCAGGTATCCCCATCCTTTCCCCCCCCCCACCTAGCACTGGGTCACACCCTCTCCTGAGACTCCCTTCCACCTCCTGTCCTCCATGCTACCCAAGCATGGCTAAGGATATTGCCTCCCTAGTGTACTTTGCCACTGCGCTTATTTTAATTAAGCATTAATCACCGACAGAGGAGGGCTCTACCGGTGGATTAATGCCCTGCTGGGGGGGTTGGTGCATGAGGGCAAAGCCCGAGGGCTTCCAACCACCCAGCGGGCATTAATTCCTGGTAGAGCCCGACGCTGGCGGTGATTAATGTGCTTGTAACATGGCAAGCGTGACGGGGACATTGTGCGAGCTGTGGATCACTCAGAAATACACAAGAGTTGCCGAAAGTGATACTGCTGCTTCCTATTGTATGGTAGTTTTGCTTGCATTCTACTCACTGTGATGATCTGAGAGCATGCGTGCTCACGATTCATGGAGTACAATCTTTTAGATAGTGGCGCCTATTTCTCAACAGACACAAACAGCATATTGCTGTGTAAAAGACTCAAGAACGGCAGATTTTTGGAATTCATCGCGACCTGTTCTATGGATTTCCCTTACATGATATATAGCGATTGCCAATGGAAGCGGTGCACTATGGGAGACCTATTGACTCCCAGTAACAACTATTCAGACACTTACTATGGCTGTACTGCGCTTCTGTAGCTTCTCTCTTTGTGTGCGATGATATCTGTATCTTTCCCATTTCTTTCCTTTTTTGCCACAGTTCTATAACTGATTTGGTGTGTGTGAGATCGTGCGACTTGGGGGAGGGCCCTCGCAACTCCGCCGAAGATTTGCTCGGTGTTTGATGACTGCTGCCATCTACAGGCTTGTCCGGATACCTACTGCCACTGCCTGTGTGTACCACTGCTGCCCGGCACGCTCCCGATTGCTGCCTTCGCTCCTTCACCTCTTCATTGCAGGCTCAGTGCTGCACCCTCTGCCTGAAGGACAGTCTAGGTACTAACGCAGCAGGCATTAATGAGTGATTTCCCTGTGGAGACTTGAGGCACTGACCTAGCGGGCGGTACTGCTGGGTTAATCACTGCTGGCGGTCGGTCAGATGACGCAGTTCCGCCAGTCGGTCAGCTGTATTTCACTACCGTGTCCAGAGCCATGTTACAAAGTGGATTGTTGCACTGTATTATGAGTAGTCATCTGCCTGATGACCTGTTTACTGCTGTTCAGCTGAAAACTGACTGTTTACCTGAATGCAATTGGATTTTATTTTATTTTATTGTATCTGATAATTTGACACCATATGTATAATCTCTGTGTTTTTTGTGACTATGTATTTTACCTATCTGCTGGCACCATAAATGGCACCATGTATCTCATGTAACTTCTTTATGTAATGACCCCTTGTACTGTAATTCCTACACTCATGTTTGAAGCCTGTACTATTGTGTGTTTACCTGTATTTGTATTGCTTAATATGTCATGTTTGTGGCTCAGGTCATCATTGAAAATGGTCCTCTGGATCAGTGTACCTACCCAGTTACCAAAGACATACAGTACATAAATAAATAGTCTTGGGTTCAAAGGGGCCCATACAACAAATTCTCCCAGCCTCTGACAAGATATGGAGGGCTGGGATGCATGTGTATTTTTCCTCCACTACAGAGCTATGGCAGTTTGTGGAGGACTGCAATTTTCCACAATCACCGCCTCCACGTGGACTCCACATTCCTTTTGGGGGAATATGGATTCTATAATGTACAGAGTGGCATGGGCCAACAACGCAGAAACTGTATATATGCCAACTCCACTATGGATCAAACACGCAGCCTTTTTCTGCTTCATAAATTCCATGTTCCAACTGCCGGCCCATCATGCCTGTTGCATATGTGCACCACATGTTCACTGCCAAGCATCTCAGAGAAGGAAGGAAGAAAGCCAAAAACCCCTCACCAGCAGGATGCCGACTGCATGCCCATCTCCATGCCGTGCATCTGCCCAGTGTGACGCAGCTCACTGGCCACTGAATTCAGAGAAGACGGGGGGGGGGACTGGCTCACCACATGAAGGCCCTATTGTAGGAGGGTTCTGCATGGGCCAGGTGAGGGGGAGCTATCTGGGGTTTGGGATGGGGACATAGCTGGCCTGTAAAACAAGCAGATGTGTGACAGGTAGGACAGACAGGGAAGAAAGACTACTTCAAAAAAGAAAAGAATTCCACGTTCTGATGTTGCTGCTCTGTCTTTATTATTTTGTTTTGTATTTTATAATGTAAGCTTCATCTGCTTTTTAAGTTGCTTCCCCCTACATTTCCCTTGCACCCAGGTCACACCTGGAAATGAGCCTTGGCTCAGCATGCCTTTCCCGGTTAACAAATTTCAAATAAATAAATATATAAATAATCACATAATATAGTACTGTAACTCTTCATGGTAGTGCCGTCATGCCACCTGCTGGAGCAGATGGAGTAATACACCTCCGCAATGGGGCAGGTCAGTACTGAAGATTGGATGTCATTTTTTCCTACAGGCAGACAGAATGCAGAGTCCCCAGATTTACATGGATGCCTGTATTTTACTGGGAAAATGAGCACTCTACAGGGAAATTGTTTACATAGACTTTGATTGGTTATACATGAAAACATCAATTCAAGTTCCATAGGAAATAAGGTAATCTATAGGAAAATTGTTCCGAAGTTATAGGAAAAAATGTCAGACTGATCCGGGAACCCTGAAAGTGATTACTATGTTATAGTACTGGCAGTGGTGTGGTACTTATAGAAATGATACCACAAACCTATCTACATTTAGTGAATGAAATAAAAAGTCTAGACCACATGCTTGGGAACCAGAAGACACAGGTTCATATCTAATCAGGGTCATTTTCTCACTGTGTGACCCTGAGCAAGTCACTTACCTTCTCAGTGGTTCATTCCCCCAGAGGTAAAAAAAGAGCTTCAGTGAAATGAGATGTTGCATCTCAGCTGGGCTATCCTAGGTAAATACATTTGTAAACTGTAAAAACAACAACAAAAAAGCTCTCCAGAGTTTTTTTGTGACTCCTGCAAAGATTATATTGCTGTATTCCTGAGTAAGGGATCCAGTGGTGGTGGTGGGGGGGTGCTGCTACTGCCATGCATGATGCGTATATAGGGTTATTGTTCGGCCTGTAAAGAAATCCAACTGAGGACCATCCCAGTAATGCAGTGGTAACACACTGTGGATGTGCCACCTGCAAGACAGAGTTTTTCTTGCAATCTATATAATCCCATACTGGAGCTAATTGGAGGGTCAGGCACATACCAATCAACCTTTTGTCACTGAAATGAGGGACATTGACATGTTTGGACACTCAAAATGAGGGACAATGAGGGACACAGACCGTCAGAATGAGGGACCCATCCTCAAACATGAAGATGCAAGCTCAAAACATTGTGAAAACCATAGTTTGTACTCGTACAAAGTTAATGTTTGATTTAATATTTTAGAATATTAAAGAATTTGTGCTTTAAAATCTGAATTTACAGCAGATTCTCTGTGTAGGCAGCGCCTTTTTCATGAGGGACGGATGAGGGACAGAGCCATTTTAAGGGGTAAAATAAGGGATGTCCTTGGTAATGAAGGACACTTGAGAGGTATGGGTGGGGCTGGTCTGCCACCACCAAAAGAGTCACCGGCTTCTCCAAGAGAACTTCAAAACATAGCATTTTTACACTATTCAGCTTTTATTTCACAGTAACGCATTCTTTTTTTCTCTCTGTTATTTACTACCCGTTATATACATGAAAACAGGTTATTTGTTCATTGACAGTCATAAGCTCCTATTGCTTATTCCCCACCTGATGTAATAATACTCTGTTTTTGGCATCACAGTTATTCCCATTGCAACAGTCTGTGATGTCACAGCAAAGGATTATGACTTTAAGCATGGAATAAGTGTAGAATGACCTGAAAGGGCAAATAAACTCTAAGGGATAAAGATCGTGTTTTCATGCAAATGTCCTCAGCAATATAGAAGTATAGAATGTGACAGCAGATAAGGGCTGCCAAGCCCACCCAGTCTGCCCATTTTATCTTTTTTTTATTTCATAATGCTGCAGACCTTACTTGATGTATGACACCATATTTACCCCTCCCCTTCCCCTCCATTCCTCACCCTGCAGTTTTCCCTCTCTTCCTTATCCCTACAATTCCCTTGTTTCTGCCCCAGGCATTTTTGAACCTCTCCACTGTTTTCGCCTCCACTACCTCCGCTGGAAGGCTGTTCCAGGGATCTATCATTTCCATCAAAAAGTACTTCCTAACATCCCTCCTGAATTTACACCTGTCCAGCTTCTTATCATGCCCCCTTGCTCTACTGCACCCTTTTCTCTGAAAAATACTCCCCTCTTGTATCTTATTAATCCCCATTAGGTATTTACCTCCCGGAGAGGGTCCAGAGGAGGGCAACCAAAATGATTTGGGGCTTGGGGGACAGGACCTATGAGGAGAGGCTCGAAGAGCTAAATATGTACACACTGGAAGAGAGAAGGGACCGGGGGGACATGATAGAGGTCTTTAGGTACATGAAGAGGATAAATAGGGGAGGAACAGTCGGGGTGCTTCGAAGGAAGGAGGAAGGGGCCACTAGAGGGCATGGGTGGAAGCTGGAGGGGGGAAGATTCAGGGGAGAAAGGAGGAGTGCTACTTCACTGAGAGGGTGGTGGAGCCATGGAATGCACTGCCTAGGGGGCTAGTGGAGGCAGAGACAGTGGAAGGGTTCAAGAGGGGGTGGGACAGGTACAGGGGAAGGGTTCTGGAAGCAAAATCCAATGCAGCAAGAATATCCGGAACTGGGAAGGGAGAAGACAGAGAAGACGAGAGGGACAGCAAGGTCAGCACCCAGGGTGGGGACTGACCAAACGAGCAGACACGAAAGACTGTTAGGCCTATTCTGCTGGCATTTTAGTATGTTAGTATTTAAAGGTGTCTATCATATCCCTCACTCCTTCCTCTTTTCCATGGCGTACATGTTTAGCTGCCTTAGCCTCTCCTTGTAGGGCTTTTGATGCAGACCCTGCATCACTTTAGTGGCCCTCCTCTGGACTGCCCCCACTCTATGTCATTCCTGAGGTGTAGTCTCTAGAAGTGGACACGGTATTCAAGGTGTGGTCTCAACAGCGATCTATACAGGGGCAGCACCACCTTCCTCTTCTTACTGGTGATACCCCTTCCTATGCAGCCCAGCATCCCACTTGCCCTACTGACTGCCTTGTCACACTGCCTGGCCACCTTTATGTCACCTGATATGACTACTCCTAGGTCTCTTTCCTGCTTTATTTTTGTCAGTATCGTTTCACCCATTTTGTACTTTGCTTCTGCGTTATTATGGCCCAAGAAGCATTATTTTGCACTTTCTTTGCATTGAAACTCAGCTGCTATACCCTTGATCACGCCTCCAGTCTTTTCAGATCCTTACCCACCTCCCTCCACCAACCTGGAGTGTCCACTCTGTTACAGATGTTGGTGTTATTAGCAAAGAGACAGATCTTTCCTTCCAGTTCCTCTGCTATGTCACTTATGAAGACATTGAAGAGGACCAGACCCAGCACTGATCCCTGAGGTATCCTGATGGTTACCCTCCCTTCCTTGGAGCGAACTCCGTTTACCACTACCCTCGGTGTCCTGTCCGCTAACCAGTTTTTACCCAGATAACAACCTTATTACCCATCCCCGAGCCCTCTAACTTGCTTACCAGTCTCCTATGTGGAATGTTGTTGAAAGCGTTGCTGAAGTCCAGGTACTGTAGGCCATGTCCACTGCCCCACCCTGATCTAGCTCCTTGGTCACCCAGTCAAAGAAATCTGTCAGATTTGTTTGGCATGACCATTTGCTCCATGAATCCATGCTGCCTTGGATCCTGTAATCCACTGGCTACAAGATATTCCACTATCCTTTTTTGAGTAGCATTTCCATTAACTTATCCACCACCTGGGTTTGTCTGGTGGCACTGAGGGCTGAGGCACTCGACACCACACCTCACACCACGCCGGTGACCCAAGCTTGGAAGCGAGCTCAGGTAGCCGGGGATCAGCTGGGGAGGAGAGGATCAAGCATCCGAAGGACAGCTCTCCTCTCCTGGGGAGGGTGGGTTGATGACTCCCAGGCAGCAGCAACTCCCAGTGGAGACTGGGACTGCAACAGCCAGGGGGTGGGTTGCATATGCAGGGGCGGTGGTGTCAACAGACGTTCGTGAGACCGGTGAGGGAGTGCACCCAGATCATGCTGCACGTCCACACCTCCGGGGTCTCGCTCACAATCATGCAAAAAGGAAAACCCCCGGTGCCTGAGGAGATGATGGAATGCCTGCCCCATGCCCACTGCCAGTCTCTGCCTTTGCCCAATCCTGATATCCCTCAGCCTGCACCTGAGGTCTACCACTGGGCTAAATTGAAGGAGTGTCCAAAGTAGGTGACGGCGGTCCCGTCCTGAGGGGCACAAGTCAGGGGGTCTACTGGTGGGGGACTCAGGGTGCTAGGTTGAGGTTCTGGGGGGGATCCGGGCTAAGGGGGGGTCTCAGACAGGGTGGGACAAGCAGGTGTCTCCTGAGGGATGCGTCAGGATCCAGTGACAGGAGGGAAAAATAGGGGGAAAAAAAAACTTATCCACCACCGATATCAGGCTGACAGACTTATAGTTGCTTGCCTCCTCCTTGTTACCACTTTTGTGAAGTGGGACTATCTCTGCCCTTCTCCAGTCCCCTGGGACCATGCTGGTCTCCAGTGATCTGTAAATTGGTCTGTCAGGGGTACCGGCAGTACCTCCCTGAGCTCCCTCAGCACCCTTGAATGTATCCTGTCTGGCCCCATAGCCTTGCCTTCCTTCAGTTTAGCCAGTGCTTTTCTGGACTTTCTCCCCAGAAAATGGACTGGTGTCCACTTCTCTCCCCCCAAAGTCCCTGGTGCCTTTTCAAGGTCCTTCCCCCTCCCCTTCTATTGTGAATACTGAGCAGAAGTATTTATTCAAGATGTCTGCCTTTTAGTGCTGCTCAGATCATGCTTTTGTGGATCCTATCACCCTTTATCTGATAGTTCCGGTATCCTACCTAGGATAGGAAAGCATGAAGATCAGCTCCACTCGCTGATATGCCTCTCACCAAAGTACTCCACAAGAACGAGAAATAAGGGAACCATCCACCAGGACGTAATCCACTGTTTGTAGTTTATTGCCACAGAATAAAGCAAAATAAAACATAAAACAAACAGAGTGCCATGTAGGTGCTCCCCTCTCCTTAGAAGACCCGACTGGTTTTGTGCATGCGCGTTTCCTCAGGGATGACCTCTCACCTCACGTTCTGCATATTTATGCTAAATAACATTTAAAGTGACAGTGTGCATTTAGTGACTTATAAAGAGCAAAAAAAGTAAAGGACTCTAAACTGATGCTTAAAAGGCATAGATAATGCATTAATTTATAATGCATGTTCATATATATATATATATATATATATACATATATATATATACACACACTATACATGCACTACAGGCTAAAATACCAATTATTTAAGACATCAAAAAACCTGGCAACCATTTAAATCTGGTGAAAATGATCCTGTAACAAAAGTAGGAAATTACCACATGCCCATTCTTAATATAGAAACAATAATGATAAGAATTAATTTCATTCAAAAAGTTAAATTATTTTTTTCTGTGACCAAGAATGAGTAATTACTGTTGTTACCATGGAAATTATAAAACACAAGGAGCAGCTGAAATATTTGATGGCATCAGGTGCTCATTGAATCTGGTACCCTAGTGTCAAGGCTTCAAACCAGGGTATTCCAGAACCTGTGATAAATAAGTGAAAAACAAGATGTAATTAGGCTGTAAACATAAAAGCACAATCAATTATATTAGTCACTTGCTGAGAATATATTTTAACGTTAAAATAAAATTTCAGGTAATGTAGTTGAAGCATGTGTACCAACATTTACTGTTGTAGTGCCAAGCTTGTATAATTAAGAACTGAACAAACTGCATCATGATGCTACCAATTCACAAAGGGAAGAGTTATTTTTTTATTTTTTTATAACCTTTCTTAGTTCTTCTAATATAGGGGTGATATCAAAATGTTCATTAAGCCCTGGGTGTATTAGTGCTCCCAACTGAAAAATCTCAAATGCTCTCTACATAGGAGTTTATTTTCCAAGTCACCTCCCCTTATGCCCTCAGATACCCTTTTAATACTTCTGCCATGATGGCCTCTAGGTCTGGGATCTCATTTCCCAGACTTCTAGCATTACCTCACATGACCTTCCAGATTTTATTAATACACCGCTTGCTGGTTCTCCCTCTTTCCTTTTATGTCCCCTTTCTCCAACCTCTTTTCTGACCCCTTTACTAATCCGCTTTCACCTTCACTTACTTGCTTCGTGGTGGGACTATCATTCCCCGGGCTTACTCTACACACTAACTACCTCGACTTGTTGTGGGGGGGGGAGCAGATTCTACCTCCCTCTCTGTTTCTGCCTCCCTCTCCGCTAGTTTAAATGTTCATTGAAGTAATGTTTAAACCATTCACTGAGGACTGTGGTTCCCCTCCTGGAAGGATGTAGGCCGTCAGCACTATATAGGCTCTTATCCTGCCGTGTGGGTCCCCAGTCCCCAGTGTAGCTGTTGCACTCCACTCTACACCATTTCTTAAACCACAAGTTGAAAGTGCTAGTGCAGAGCTCCCTCATCTTCCCCCTTGTCATAGACAGGCAATTCCTCTGCAAAAGCTAGAGAATGTGCTATCCGCCTTAATCTTTTCACGTCATCCTGAATTCCCCCTGCACTATGGCTGCCCCATCCATAGGCAGGTCATTCAGCCTCAGCTGGACAATGACATCCAGCTCCCCTCCCTTTCTACTGCCCTAGCGATCTGTAGGATATGCTTTCCATCTCTCCTTGCCATGATGCCAGGTGGGCACCTGACCTCCCTCTCCATCCCCTTTCCTACTCCCAGATCAATCCTCCTGATGATGGAGTCCCCCACAAGAAGTTGCTTCCTCCTTCTGCAGGGTCCTTCTTCACCTACCTTGGGGTGTCAACCTGAGAGGGCCCCCATATCCTCCTAGGCCACTTCAACAGGGGCCTCTTGGCAGTGCCACTCCACCAACGAAGCATAGGCATTTTTTAGTGGAATCAGTTGTGGTTAGGGAATGTGCCCGTGACTCCCTCCCAACTTTCCATATCCCACCACCTTCTCCCTCCTTGAGCCCACTGTAGTCCAGTCACTCCTATCTGGCAACCTATAAGGTAACAGTGTCAAATTAGGTGGTTCCTGGGTGGGAGAGAAGGTCCTCCGACTCACAGCCAAAGTGGCATTGAATCTAGAGATCTCTTTTTGACTCATAGCCACTGCAGCTTCAAGTTTAGACACCCCTCTGCACCAACCGAGAGAGGCACGCACAGATAAGGCAGCACCACAGTCTCCAGAAGGTCTCCACAAAGAATGACATCCCACAACCACTGCTTTGCATCACTCCACACATTCTCTATTCCTGCATTCCCTATGCTTATTGTCCTCTTGACCCAGAACCCAATGAGACTGATCTGTCCCCAGTACCAGTTAGTAAAGCACAATACATAATTGTTTTTAATTTTTTGTTAGTTTGTTGGTTTAGCACCCCCTACCTAGCCTACAGTATAGTTGCAAGCCACAAAGTTTTCAAGACACAGTTACCAGTGAGCCCTCCACCCCCAACAACTCTTAACCAGAAAGAGCTTCCAGCAAGTCCTATACTCACAGCTCCAGGTTTTACGTGGAAAATATTTCTAGCAAGTCTAGCAAGCTCTGTCACCCACAACACACTTTTACCAGAAACAGTTATCAGGAAGCCCCAATCCCTCAACCTAAATTAATCCCAATAGCAGTTACCCAAACCCAATGGTAATAGTCAGAGCAAGGTCCCAATGCCCCCAACCACAGAATAACCCAACAAGTTGTACATGTGATCCAACAGACAGGGTTCCTGGCAGCTGGCCGTCTCCTGAGCTGACTCAGGGCAGACTCCACTCGTCGCTGCCCTTGGCACATGTCCTTAGCGCAAGGGCCACAAGCAGAGGGCCACTTGGCAGGAAGGAGCTTTATACAGCAGGCAGGCTCCCACACTTCTGCCCCCACACTGCTCAGAGCTGCTTAATTGGTGCTCTTGTGTCCCATTTCCCTAGCAATGGCCAGCAGCTGGTACTGGAGCTCTGAGGGGGGGGAGAGAGGCTCTTCCCAATACTAGCATCCTCTCCTGCTGCTCCTCCAGCATCCCAATCTACCACTCCTCTGTGGAGTCTTACACCAGTTTTCCACAGGAGTCCTTTAACAAGTGGTGGGCTCCTGCAGCTCTGCCCCCCCTACTGCTCAGAGCTGCCCGATTGGTGCTCTTATGTCCCATTGCCCCAGCAACAGCCAGTGGCTGGTTCCAGAGCTCTGAAGGGAGACAGACTCGTTCCAATAAATAAGGGGAAGAGAATTCTATAGAAGATATGTGAAATACAAGCTGAATTATGTCTGAATATTATGTTTTCCAACATTTTCTCAGAGGTTTCTTCAGCTCTTTAAGTCCAAAATTTTGGGGAGATATGGTTGCCCCACCTCAAGACTTTTTTTGGGAGGGGTCAAGGTCAAGGCCCAGATACTCGATGAGGTTAAACATGAGGGTTTATGAAAGCAAAGGAACTAGAAACATTGCAGAATACTCTTTTTACAAAATGCTAGGATTTGTCACATAGAAACATAGAATTTGACGGCAGATAAGGATCGCTTGGCCCACCCGGTCTGCCCATTCCCCTACCTACTGGATAAGCTGCAGATCCTAGTTAACCAGCAGCCTACTTCTTCCTACCCCAACCCCCTAGAATTGCCTTATGACTGTCCCATGCATGCTTGAATTCCACCACTGTTTTTGACTCCACAACCTCCTCTGGAAGGCCATTCCATGCATCCACAACCCTCTCTGTGAAAAAATACTTCCTTAAATTACCTCTGAGCCACTCCCCATCTTCAAATTGTGCCCCTTGTTCTTGCACACCTCTTTTTTTGAAAGATGCTACCCTCTTGGACTTTGTTGATTCCCTTGAGGTACTTGAACATTTCTATCATGTCCCCCCTCTCCCTCCTTTCCTCGAGGCTGTACATATTAAGCTCCTTTAGTCTCTCTTCATATGTCTTCTGGTGCAGACCCTGCACCATTTTAGTTGCCCTCCTCTGGACAGCTTCCATCCTGTCTATGTCTTTGTGGAGATTGGGTCTCCAGAACTGCACGCAGTACTCCAGATGGGGTCTCACCAGCTGTCTGTACAGAGGGATAATAACTTCCTGTTTTCTACTGGTGATGCCTCTCCCTATGCATCCCAGTATCCCCCCAGCCCTCCTTGCTGCCCTCTTACATTGCTTGCCCACCTTTAAGTCATCTGATATGACTACCCTAGGTCCCGTTCCATTTTTGTTGTTGTTAGTATCTCACCCCCCATTGTGTACTGTTCCACTGGGTTTTTGTTTATTGTAATTATAAATCAATAAATAAAAGAAAATTAAAAAAAAGCTAGGATCGAGAAGTACCCTAGGGGAGAATACTTTAGGAAACTTTTTGCACTTTCCCTTATGAGGCAAGTAGAACTGATGTACTAGTATTGTGCTGAATTAAATACCCCCCCCCCATGAAATCCCCAAAAGATGTCCACTGGAGGCCAAAGATTATGTCACAGGATGGAAATCCTCTGAGTGGGTGCAGTCTGCATTCATTAAGGAGAACAGTACTGAAATACATTGAACCCCTTCTTCAGTAATATTCAGGGAAAGGTTGCTATGTCTACCTTTTGTGTCTGATTTTATAGTAACACATAATATCTGTATGTTCAAATGTATTGATATGTTATATGTATATGTGTTTTGATAAACTCCCGGATTGTGCCTGTAAATGGACCTCTTGATCCAGTGTACCTACCTGGTAAACAAATAAATGAAATGAAAATCAAATGTGACGTTTTCCCATTAGGAACATTCTGTATTTTAGACAGCTTGTAATAAAAATACCCCTGCCAGGATTGGAACCCAGGTCACCTGCTTCACAGGTTATGACTTAACCCCTTCCCTTTACTGACTGACATGCACTTGCCTACAGCTCTGTGGCACAGTGGATCTGTCAGTGAGATTGAAAGCAAGAGACAAGAGGCATCTTTACATGGCTGCAAATGCACCGCAGCAACCCGACTGCTTGGGCTGCTGCAGTGCAAATGTGGCCATGTGAACATTTACCCAGTCATGGTATGCTGTTCCCCGCTCCTCTCCCCAAACTGCAGCTCAGCTGGGGATGTGTTCCAGAGTGAGCACTGTAAGTGGCCATGTGTACAAGCTGCACTGCTCACTCTGGCACACAGTCTATGGTCCGTACATCCCTCTGGCCGGCTCCTGGACTTATGGCGACTCTCCAGCATGGCTTTCATCAGCGTTGAGATGGGCTGTGTAACAGAAACTTAGAAGTTGTCAGCAGATAAGGACCACTTGGCCTACCCAGTCTGCCCTAAATTCCCAACCTATAGTGCCACCTGAGACCCTACTTGAACTCCGGCTTACACCCCCCCCTCTTCCTTCTAAGATTCCATTGTGTCTGTCCCATGCATTGTTAAATCCTGTGACCATTCTCACCCCCACCACTTCTGCTGGGAGTCTGTGCCAAAGCATCCACCACCCTCTCTGTGAAGAAGTACTTCCTTATGTTTCCTCTGAGCCTCCCCCCCCCAGCTTCATGTTGTGATCTCTTGTCCTTGAGCATCTTTTCCTTTGGAAAATGCCCCCTCCCTGTACCTTGTTTATTCCTGTGAGGTACTTGAATGTCTCTATCATATCCCCCGTTCCATCCTGTTTTCTAGGGAGTACATATTTAAATCCTTATGCTTCCCTTTGTAGGGCATCTGATATAGGCCCTGCAACATTTTGATTGCCCTCCTTTGTACCGTCTCCACCCTATGTTCTTTTGGAGATGGGGACTCCAGAACTGTACACAGTACTCAAGGTGTGGTCTCACCAGTGATCTATGCAGGGGTATTATTACTGCCCTCTTTCTGCAGGTGATACCCCTCACTGTGCAGCCAAGCATTCCACTAGCTTTTCACACTGCCTTGTCACACTGTTTAGCTACCTTCAGGTCTTCAGAAATGATCACCTCCAGGTCCCTTTCCTGCTTTGTGACTGTTAATACCTCTCCTCCCAGCTGGTATGTTACCTCTTGATTTCTGTGCCCTATGTGAATGATTTAGCACTTTTTTGTGTAACCCCCTACAATTGGGGGTTCCCAAAAGTCTTCCTTGGGTGTACCTAAATGCCCACTGCCAGGCTGGTGTCCTGTATCTTAACCATTTAAAAGCTATGCATGTGAGTGCCTTTATAGCCTGTGTGTTCTGTCTCTTTATGAGCTGCCTATATTGCAGTGTATAATTAATCTGGATGGGGGCTGAGTTTTTCTAAGCGTGAGTCCCACCTGGGCTGCCAGATAATTGCCCCATTCTGCCATCACTAGTTGTGCAGAGGGAACTATTTTAGAAGCTGTACTTATTTGCTGATTATTCTAATAAAATGATATCGAAGTTTATCTAACCGGCCTTCTTTGCAGCATGGACATTTCTGTAAATCACCACCATCTTGGTTCTGGACTGCCATTGTGGACCAATCAGTACCTTTGGGGGCCCTAAAACGGATCCTGCTCCCAGGGGTCTTGTGGGAGTGAATTTCTGTAGGAGTTGTAGTTTTTCCACTTTGGCACTTAAATGGACCTGGAGGGGGAGCCCTTGCTGTGACAGACAGATGAATCAACAAATTGAACCTTTTGGATCTGAGGATAAAGTCCAAAGCTTCCTGCAGCAGAGAGTCAGTCTGAGACTGGAGTTGAGACTCGGGAGTGAACAGCTCGCGATATTCAAGCAGCTGCTCCTATGTAGTCATGCAGGAAACTGATGGGAAGGCTGTGTTTGGCCTGCCTGCCTACTTGTCCCTCATGAGGAAATCCTTTAGCCTGAATTTAAACCGAGCTAAATCTGAACCAATTTTGACCAGAGTTACCGAATTGTGTCTGCATTATTACCTGAAGAGGACCGAAGATTTGCTCTACACGTTCGGCCTGTCAGGAAGTCTGAAACCACCACAGAGTGTATGGTTTGCACAGAGACACTGTTTGCGACCGGCCTGTCATCCAAACTACAGTACTGCTTTTCTTAATTATAAGTGTGCTGGATGCTCTCAGTGGGTCGCGATTTGGTTCCCCACTGCCTGCTTGTGTCATACTTGCTGGAAGCTGAATCCAGCACTACCAGACTGTCATCCGAATTGTTCACCCAGCCCGGGACCTGCAAACTTGGCCCAGCCAGCTACTCATGCCACAGAGAAGACCACCGATGAGAGACCTGCCTGGAGATCAGCTCCCTGCTCAACATCATGAACAGGAGTGACACCACGGTGAATCGTGTGGGCCCTGCTTCTCCTGACAAACCAGCGAGTCATCCTACAGTCTCCATTTCATCCATCCTGGGTCCTTTACTGGGTAGCATGAGTAAACACCAGGGTAGCTCCCTGCAACAACAGCTCAATCAAAGTGCGTCATCTGATTTAATTGTTCTGTCTAATTATCATGAACTGAGCATGGCTCCGGATTACAAACTGTGGGTTATTGTGCATGACTTGTCTTTCCTTCATAGGCCCCCAACCAGCTGCAACACCGGCCTACCCCGAGCAAAGTGTCAGGCTGGCCTACCTTGCCACTGGGTACCCAGAGTGTGTGTGACTGTGATGAGGGACTCTAAAGTGCATGCTCTGTAGCCTGATTGAATCAGTATCTAAACCAATCTACCTGATTACACCCCTTCCTTGTTCATTTCCCCTGAATAAATCAGATCTGAATCTTTGCACTTAACCTACCTGTGGTGCACTTCTGTACAAATAACACTGTGGTACTATTGTTTGCTGTATTTAATCTTACTTTATAGGGGGTCTCCAGGGTCGAATAGGTGGGACCAGCCCTGGTGGTAAGTGCAATCAGAGTGGGGATACATCTGCTGTTTGGGGATTATTGTACCTGTGTATTCTGTTAATTGTTTAGGCCACTAGAGGGGAAAGAGGGGGGATAGGTCACAGTGTCCTGGAGGGCTGTACCCAGGTCAGCTATGCTACCACCTACCCTGTCCTCCGGGTGGAGGCACCCGTTTTCAGTACTCAGGCCCCTTAACCTGCACCTAGTCATGCAGATGGGGTAGTAGCCCTTGGGAAAGCACCACCTAGGGGTTACATTTGCATTAAAACCCAGCTGCCAAACCCATGACCATTCATCCAGTTTTTTAAAAAATCAACCCTCATTCTTTCTACCCCTCCTCCCACCATGTGTCTACTCTGTTGCAGAGTTTTGTGTGGTCCATAAACAGGCAAACAGGCATACTTTCCCTTCCAGTCCTTCTGTAATGTCACTAATAAAGACACTGATGAGGACAACTCCTTAAAAGGCCCCTCCTTGACCCAGACTGTCTGGCTAACTACAGGCTTGTCTCTAACCTGCCCTTTGTGGGTAAGGTTATTGAGAAGGTGGTTGCGTTGCAGCTGGATGATCATTTGTCCATCTATGATATATATGATCCTCTCCTGTCCGGTTTCAGGAACAGGCACAGCACCGAGATGGCACTTGGTAGGGTGCCTAATGATCTCCTAATAGCAAGAGATCAGAGGACTCATTCAATCTCGGTCCTCCTTGATCTCTGTGCAGCATTTGACATTGTGGAACATGATGTGCTGTTGGAGCATCTGCGTTCATCTGTGGATTGTCTGGTACAGTCCTCAGTTGGTTTCAATCATTCTTTGAGGGTAAGACCCAGAGAGTGGTGTCTGGGATTTATTCCTCAGCTCCTCTCCCCCTATCCTGCGGGGTACCGCAGGTCTCCATTTTGTCACCCATGTTGTTTGCAGTGTATATGCCGCCGTTGGGAGACATTATTGGATGGTATTGCTTGAGTTTTCACTGCTACACAGATGATACTCAGCTACACATGTCCTTTGTGCCCAAACAGGATGGAGTCTTCTCGGTTTTTAATAACTGCCTCTCTGAGATCCAGGATTGGATGAGTGCCAACAGGCTGCTGTTGAACCCAACTAAAACTGAGGTGTTGTGGACTCAGGTTGTCAGGACGTGTGTTCGTTGGCTGGACATCCCTCCGGGCTTTGGCTCGTGGGCGTTCAGCTGATGACCTCTGACCAGGTGCAGAACCTGGACATTATTTTTGATAATGGCGTGATGCATAAATCTCAGGTGTCGGCCGTCATCAAGACCTCATTTTACTGCCTGAGGAATATTGCCCGGGTAAAGCACCTGGTACTGCCCGATGATCTTCCAACTTTGGTCCACACCTTCGTGACTTCCCACCTTGAGTACTGCAATGCCCTCTACCTAGGGCTACCAGGGGTTGTTTTCCACGACATGCAGGTGGTACAGAATGCAGCAGCCAGGTTGTTGACTGGCTCTTCTAGAGCTAGCCATATTACGCCTGTGCTCCATGGACAGCACTGGCTGCCAGTACAGTGGTGGATCACCTTCAAGGCTGGTTTACTGACCTATAAAGCCCTACATGAGCAGGGACCCCACTACTTACAAGATCTCCTCTATCCCTACTGCCTCCTCCACTCACTTCTCTCTGCCAATGAGGAATTGCTAGAGGTTTCCAGGGTCCGATTAAAATTCACTTCCTCCTTGCACTCTACCCTTGACAAAGGCTACCTAGCTGGGGAAGTCTTTGACGACTTGTCAAAAGCATTCGACACAGTCAACTATACCCTCCTCCTCTCTAATGTTACCAACACAGGTCTCTCCTCTGAGACCACAAGCTGGTTTGCTGATTATCTGTCTGGTAGAATGCAACAAGTTAAGATAGGCGATGCTCTCTCCTCCTCCATCCCAGTCAAATCAGGGGTCCCACAGGGTTCTATCCTCGGGCCCTTTCTCTTCAGCTTATTTCTTAACTCCCTCCTGGCAGCATGCTCCAGTCAGTTGATACTATGTGCTGATGATGCAGTCTTATTCACCTTACACTCCAACCCCCATCTGCTCCAACTCACCCTACAAAAATCCTTCATGGACACAGAGGCCTGGTTTGCAGAACACCGCCTAGTCCTAAACTACAAAAAAATGAAAGTCATGCTGTATGCCAACCACTAGAACAGACATAAGGACCACACCCTCCATATTTTCAACTTACAGCTGCAGTCACTTGACCAGGTGGCCTCCTTCAAGTACCTCGGCATCACCCTTGATCCAGCACTTACCTATCATGGATGCATACATAACCTCTGCACTGCTGTCAACACCAGAATTGGTTTACTTTACCGAGTCAAACACTGCCTCACCCCTGATGCTCTCCGCCTAGCTGTCTCCTCCTCCATCCTAGCCCTTATTGATTATGGCATCCTTGTATATGGTGCTGCCGACAACTCGTCCTTCTAGAGAGTCCGGATAGCCCTCAATAAGGCCTGCCATGTTGTCCTTGGCTGTGACCGCTTCTCTCACACCTGCACCCTCTACCAGCTGTACAACAGGCTTAACTTTGACAGCCAGCTCAAATACCATACTTGCCTCTTGGCTAAAAAGATCTCTGCTAGGCTGTCCCCCCCAGACTCTCTGCCCTACTGTAACTGGCCCCCCAAGTAATAGCCACCCGCAGTGCCACTAAATCCCCTTTCCTAGTTCCCTGCCTCAGAACCTCCCTTAGCCAGCAGTCTTTTTCCTACAGAGCCCCTAGTTGGATGAACACTACCCCTTGCTCCATAACCTCCAACCATAACCTCAGCTGATTTAAAGCCCTCCTCAAGGATCATCTTCAGACCACTAACGTCTGTGACTGCCCTTAAGCCCAGACCCTCCTCCATCACGACAAAGGCTCTCCTCTTGCTTCTGCCCCACCCACACCCTTATTCCATCACTGTTGTATTAAGAGTGTCACGGCTATCCTTCTCTCTGGTGGATAGTAGAATGTCTCTGCTTGTCCTTGATTGAATCCTACTGTATTAATCCATCAATTGTCTGCTCTCCTAAAACTCTGCTGTATATCAATTCTGTATGTTATTCCTCATTTGTTGTGTCTTGTAACTCTGCTGTACATCAAAACTGTTTGTAATCCTCATTTGTTGTGTAAATTGTCTTATGATGTGGAGCCTTTGTAAATGAGTCCCCGACTCAAAGGTTTGTAATTCCGAAATGTTCAATAAATAAATAAATAAAATATATCTGGGGCCCGTTCTTTTGCTTTTGCAGCCCCTACACTGTGGAATTCTCTACCTTGTCAGGTGAGGGAGTGAATGACCGTTGAAAGTTTTAAAACAGTATTAAAACTTATTTATTCAGCCTGGCCTTTCCAGATTGCTCTTAGGCTTGAGAAACACTGTTATAAGTTATGAAGGTTTTTAATGTATTTGTGGATTAGATATTTGATCTGTGTTTTAATAATATTATGTGATTTGTATTTTTTAATTGTTGTACAGGTGCCTTGCACAGTCTTGGAAAGGTGCCTTTTATAAACAAAAATTGATTTGATTTGATCGGCCCTAGTACTGATCCTTGTGGCACCCTACTGGTCATTTTTCCTACTCCAGAGTGTATGCCATTTACCACCACCCTCTGACTCCTGTTGCTCAGCCAACTTTCTACACATTTTACTACTTTAGGCCCCACTCCTAGTCTCACCAACTTGCTTATCAGCCTCCTATGTGGAACAGTGTTGAAGGCCTTACTAAAATCCAGGTAGACCACATCTACCAACCCCCTTGATCCACTTCCTTGGTCACCCAGTCAAAGAACTTGATCAGGTTTGTCTGGAAAGACCTCCCCCTGTGAAACCATGTAAATTCAGATCCTGTAGACCATCAACAACAAGGTATTCCCCTATCCTTTTCTCCAAGGAATTCCCCAATCCTTTCCTTCAATAAACTACTAAAACTAGCAGTCCCTTATATAGCTGCACCTCTTGCTAAAATCTTTTCCCTCTCCCCCTGTCATGGCTATGTCCCCGCTATCTGGAAAACTGCCAGGATTACCCCAGTTTTCAAAAAAGGGGACCGCAAAAATCCATCTAACTATAGACCTATTGCCATTTTACCTGCTTTAAGCAAAATCCTTGAGAAGCTCGTCACCAACCAAACTATTGACTATCTACAGAAGCAAAACCTTCTCTCATCAGTGCAGCATGGTTTCCACAAGGGTCATAGCACCACCACTGCCTTATTTAAGTTTACCACAGATATCATAGCAGCTATGGACTCAGGTCTCCTAACAGGAGCAATTTTTTATTGACATGGCCAAGGCCTTCGACCTTGTTGATCATCCTATTCTTCTCGGTACTCTAAGATCACTAGGTTTCTTGCAAGGGGTGACTGCATCATTTGATAGCTACCTAACTGACCAAAAGCAGCTGGTTAAATTCAACTCTACCCTCTCAGATTATGCCACCATTAATATTGGTGTACCCCCAAGGTTCTATCCTTGGTCCCCTGCTTTTCTCCCTATTTATAAATGATATTACCTCAGTCATCTCCAATACTGATTCCCTATTTTATGCTGATGACATCGTCTTGTACACCTGCTCAAAGAGCATCTCTGACATCAATCTGCGACTCTCCCAAGATTTTATACAATTTGAAGAATGGTTGGATAAAAAGAGACTTGTCCTAAATGTCTCCAAAACCCAGGCCATGCTGTTTGGCTCAAACGCTAAATGTAAACTCGCCCAGCCCACTTTCAACATCTCCACCAAAAGTGGATCTGCTGTCCAGGTTGTACCCTCTTTTAAGTATCTAGGTATCATGCTTGAGCCTACTCTCACCTTTGATCTACATATCCAGCAGACATGCAAACTGACTAATATGAAACTCGGCATGGTCTACCACTCCAACTATGTACTCAGTCCATCAGCTAGGCTTGCCATAGCAGGTGGCATACTACTACCATCACTCATGTATGGGGTGGCAGCATATGCCTCATCATGTAAGACAAGCTTTCCAAAGTGGGAAGTAACATACAACAACATCTGTAGGTATGCATCTTCCTAAAATTGACTAAAACACCACTGTCTCCTCTATTCAGAGCTAGGATGGCTTTCTCCGGCAGCCTCCCGTGACTATGCACTCTGCTCCATCATAGACAATATCATCCGAAATCAAACACCTAAACCCCTGGCAGAATTTTTCTTTAACCAGATGCCCAGCTACCAACTACGCTCTGCTGCCAATGCCCATGTCGTAATCCCTAGACACCATTCTTACAAAGGTGCTAGTGCCTTCTCCTGCCATGCACCCAAAAGTGGAACTCTCTACCTCTAACTATTCATCAAGCATCTTCCCATGCCTCTTTCAAATACTTGCACCGTGATCATCTTGCTATCTCTTGCCTTTGCCCCCTTTTCAAACACCCCCTAGCACATCACTTTCACTTCACTATATTTTCCCCTACCCACAGCCTCTTTCACTGCTCCTTCCCTCAACCAACTACTCTCAGCACTATCCTGTCTCCTAGCCTGTTTCTATACAACTTTTAACTTAAAGCCCTTATCTCACCCCCTTTTCTTCCTCTCATCCCCTTACACTTCCTCCTACCTCGATTACCCCTCCTTTCTTTGCTTTCTTTCTCCCTTGACTACCAGTTGACACACTCACGTAACTTATCCTAACTTATGTTTTCTGCCACAATGTTGCTTAAGACTTTTGCTGTGGCACCCTCCTTTATTTTTACTATTGCTACATTTTTTCTTGCTAAATCAGTTGTTTCTACTGCGTATCATATTGTTTTACCATTACTTACACTGTATTGATATATTTGTATGCACTTACTGTCTATATGCTCCTGTATTGTCTTTTGTAAAAATGTTTTATTTCCTGTATTTCTCCTGGGTCGTGCCTGAAAATAGTCATTTCTATGGCTAGTGCACCTTACCCGGTCAACAAAAACTAAATAAATAAATAGTGATTACAGTACCTTGCCCACAACTTACTACAGAGCAAGGCTGGAGGTCAGAGCAGCACAGGCGCTGCCAGAAGAAGCCCAACAGAGCAGCCGTGTAAACAAGGCTAGTTTGAATCCTTACAGACATCAAATAATTGTATAATTTAAGCAGGAATAGTCTTCAAATCTTAACAAGGACTTGAGCATTTTGTTCCCCAATTTGTTTTTCTGCTCCATTCTCACTTGAATGGTGTGGAGTTGGAATAGTATTTTTTTTATAAGAAAAGAAACTTAGTTATGAACAACAATTAGTTCAGTGAGGAAAAATTCTTGCTAGAAAAACCTTTGTGATACCTTTCACCCATTTGCCCATGTCAGAAATGATTTATTTATTGATTTGTTTATTTAAAAATGTTGTCCAGAAAAGCTGCACTAAGGCAGATGTCATTTTCACGTACAACATGGGGGAAGGAGGTTACAGTGGTTACGGAAATAAAGAGCATGAAATATGCAGGACGTTGCAGTAATAAAACTATAGTGCAACAAGACAAAAATGTTAAATAAGGCAAAAATGTTGAACAGCAAAACGGGATGTGAACAAAATAGAATGCTATAATATAAGGACAAAATATAATGTAATGTAGCAGCACAAATAGAGCAAACAACTGGAAAAGAGAAGGCCTGGGGAGTAAGGGGAATGGAGTAAGGTGAAAAAGAGAAGGCTTGGGGTGGTAGAGGCAATGGGTCCCTAGTGAACAGGGGTGACAAACGCACACAGCATGATGAATGGAAAGGGAAAGGAAAGAGGTAAAAAAGTTGGCTAGTTGATTAAATATACATACCTGTATACGTAACCCTTAGGTGGCGCTATCCCAAGGGCTACTACCCCTGCCTGCTTGGCTTGTAGCAGGTTAAGGGGCCTGAGTTCTGAAACGGGTGCCTCCACCTACAGGTCAAGGTTGGTAGTGGTCAAGCTAACCTGGACACAGCCCTCCGGGACACTGTAACCCCCCTCTTTCCCTTCTAGTGGCCTGAACACTGTACAATAATCACTTTCACAATACCCCTGGTACACCACACAAGTACCCACACTGTTTGCACTTACCACCAGGGCTGCTTCCTCTGGCTCGACCCTGGGAACCCCCTGTAAAACAAGGATAAGCACAGCAAATAACAACAGTACAGTACTTTGAGCACAAACTGGAACCACAGTCAGATTACATGCAGAAAAAGTTAGATCTGATTTATTCAGGGAACTTGAACAAGGGAGGGGCAAAATCAGGTTAATTAGCTTAAAGGTTACATCAATCAAGCAGTTATGCATGCGCTTTCAGTCCCCCCTCACAGTCCACCTTTGGGAACCCAGGTAGAGAAGAGATGGGCTAGCCAGGACAGTTGCCCGGGGTTGCAGCTGGTTGGGGCCCTGTGATGGAAAACACAACATGCACAGTACACAATATTTGTAATCTGGGCAAGAGGGCTCAGTTCGTAAAGGAAACGAAACAACAAGACAATCAGATGACACACTCAGATTAAGCTGTTGTTCTAGGGTGCTACCCTGGTATTTACTCACGATACCCAAGATTGGACACAGGCTGGATGAAAATCGAGACTGCAGGTGGTTGATTTGGAATCCCAGGAGAAGCAGAGCCCACACAAGTCACAGAGGCATTGTTACTGTTCAAGTGTGGAGCAGGGGGCTGATCCCCAGGCAGGTCTCTCGTTGATTGCTTATCTGTGCAGTGGGTAGTCTGGCTGGGCCAATCTGGCAAATCCTAGACTGCATGGAGACAAATTCAGAAGCAGTCTGTTTTGGGCTGGATATAGCTTCCAGCAAGCAGAACACAGTTCACACAGTGGGGAACTAACTCACAACCCACTAGTAGCTCATAGCACATTTACATGTACGGGAATTCTACTGTACCAGGCAAAGCGCTCCCCGGGCACAATCGCAGAGTCTTTGCACACACTGGGAGCTTAGGAGCAGCTGGAACTCCTGACAGGCTGATCGTATTCAGCAAAAATATTCGGTCTTCTTCAGGTTGAGCCTGGCCCACTTCAGTAGCTTACTTCAGTCACACAAACTTGGATTTAGTCCAAAATAATTCTCTTCTCTCCCTCTCAGGAGCAGCAGACAGCCATACAGGCCAAACACTCAGCCTTTTCCCAGTTCTCCCATGTGAATCAACTCAGGATTTCTGCTCAGAATTACTTCAGCTCCTTCTTCCTCAGCTTCCAGCTTAGTTCTAACTGAAAACTGCAAGCAGACCGGGACTTCCCCAAAATCCAAAAGATTTGGTTGGCTGATTTGGCAGTCAGTCAAAGCAAGAGCTCCCCTTTCAGTTGCAAAAAAGGCACAAAAAACACCAAACTAAAGTTCCTACAGATTTTGAATTCAGACAGCTCTTGTAGTCTAGCTACATTTTAAGTCCCACCAGTACTGTTTGGTCCAATTTGCAGTCCAGGACCAAGATAGTGGAGACAAACAAAACAGTCCTTGCTACAAAGAAAGCAGGTTAGACAAACTACATTATCATTATCACTCTAAATGATTTTCAGTAAATAGTTACATCTTTCAACAGAGCTCCCTCTCAGATTACTTAAACTGCAATTAGGCAGCTCTTAAAGAAACAGTACACAGAGGCTATACAAGCTCTGGTAATCACATTTAAACTGCTAAAACGCAGGACATCAGCCTGGCAGTGAGCATTTAGGCAAGTTCAAGGAAGACTTTTTGGGAACCCCCATTTGTAGGGGGGTTACACTCTTCCCTGCCTGGGAAAACTTGTCATCTGTGTCAAGTCTGTACCATCGTAACATTGAAAATGCAACATATACAAGATATTTATACCATTAGCATGCTATACAAGTACTATCTGATTCATCAATTGGCATAACTTGTCACTTTACTATACAATTCAATGTACTCCACTATATAATTTCCATTCTGACAATACATTATGCATCTTTCACATAAGTAAATCGAACACTACTATACAGAATCATGTAATAATGTCTTGTACTCTAAACAATGCAAGAGGGGGCGCCCTTCCCTATCAGCTAACTTGGGACTAGATGGGAAAGGGGCACCATGGTGAGAGGGCAGGACAAGTAACCTGGAATGGGCTGTCAAGCTCAATTTGGGCAGTGAGCTCTGAGAGACATAAACACCTTTTGTGGACTACATTGAGAGGCAAATCCACTGGCCTCCTGGGCGAATTGTAACTGAAGCGCACCACTGGCTTGACAGCTCCGCCAGTCTTTCTGGGGTGAACAACCACAGTCTCTGAACTTTCAGCAATGGTCTTGGAGCTTTCATCACTTGTGAGGGGTGCCTCTTCATGAAGGGGAATGTCCAAGCTGGGAGCACTGTCAGCCCCTTGCTCTGTAGTCTCTGTTTCTACAACACTTGGCTCATTTTGAAGACACTGTGGCACTGAAGGGGGGTTGTCAGCACCCTCATAGTGTTCCTTAAGTTCTGGCATGTCACCAGAAAGACTCATATCATCAGCCTCTCCTTCAGGCAAATCATACAGTTCCACGACACACAAATACTCAGCATCCTCAGACGTGATACTTTGCACTTCACCTTCAGGGAGCATTGGCTCCAAGGATGATGCTAGGGTGTTAGGCAGTCCAGAAAACCCAGCTTCATCCCCATAATTCAACATAAGATTTCCACGAAACAGCTGACTCAGTTCATATGAGGGGTAATAGGCATTATCACACTCACTGTCATCCGAGTTAGACTAGCAGTCACTATCATTCTGGGCCTGCTGCAGGGAAAGTCTTAAATCGGCAACCACAGGGGCAGGTTTACTCTGTTTCTTTCTTGCAGCAGCACGAGGCACTGGTCCAGGGGAATCAAATAGGTGGGTTCAGCCTCAATTATAACTTGACCAACAGGTAGCAATTGATTACGGTGCATGGTCTTGACAGCTTTGGAGTTATTCTCTGGGCGCACTTTGTACACTGGCAAATCATCTAGCTTTCCATCTATGACATGGGGAAGATAGTGCCATCGATCAGCAATTTTGTGTTTACCATGCAATCCTAAATTTCGCAACAACACACGGTCTCCAGGCCTAAGCTCTTGAGCCTTTACTTTTCTATCATGTCTCTCTTTGTTGGCTAGATTTCTTTTGGCAGCCATTGTCTGGGCCAGTTGATAGGCATGGTTCAATTGAGCTTTAACTTTTTGTACATATTGCAGGTAATCTTTGGCTCAGACCCCATTGGGAGAAACCCCAAAACAGACATCAACAGGCAGCTGGGCCTCTCTCCCGAACAAGAGGCGGTAAGGAGAGAACCCAGTAGCATCATTCTTTGTGCAACTGTATGCGTGTACCAAGTGGCTAATCTGCTGGCTCCATTTATGCTTATCTTTTGGGTGGAGGGTGCCTAGCATGTCTAGTAGGGTGTGGTTAAAGTGTTCAGGTTGAGGATCCCACTGAGGGTGATGAGGGGTGGTTCTTGACTTTCGCACCCCCCATAGAGAGAGCATTTCTTTGATTAGTTGACTCTCAAAGTCCCGGCCCTGATCAGAGTGAATTTGCTGGGGGGCACCATAGCGGACGAAGAAATTTTCCACTAGCACTTTGGCCAAGGTAGATGCTTTTTGATCTTTGGTGGAAAAGCTTGTGCATACTGTGAAGAAAAGGTCCGTAACCACAACACATTGCCAGTGTTTCCTGATCAGGCTCTAAACTCAAGAAGTCTATGCAGACTAGTTCCATTGGGGTGCTGGTAGTAATGTTGACAAGGGGGCAGCCTCTGAGGCAGGGCTTTTCTCTGCAGACAGCACTACAAGTCCTTACATGGTGCTCAACATCGGCCCCCATCTTGGGCCAGTAGAATCGAGATCGTACTAGGTCAAGGGTCCGGTAGATACCAAGGTGGCCCATATGATTGTGGAGGGACCTCAGTACCAAATCTTTGAAGGCTGTGGGCAGGACCAATTGTTGCTTGTCTATTTGGCCACCCTGATCTACAGTCTCTCTATACAACACCTGATTAAGCAGCTTTAACCTAGGGCCTTCTTTAAACAATAAATCAGTTCTCAGATCAGAGGAACGCAACTTGGACACATCTTTTCTTGCACAAAGGGCATCAAGAGCTGGATGAATAATAGGATCTTGGGATTGAGCCCACTGAATGCTGTCATTGTCAAACTGAGGTAGTGCACTAATATCTAGAGCAGAGAAGTGGCAATACGCAGCCGGTATGCAGGTGTCAGAGGGGACCAAGCAATCTATAAGCAGGCTGCTGTGTCCGTAGACATCAGTTCATTTCTATCAAAAATTTGGCACAATGCTTGGATGTCAGGTTCAGACAGCCTGACCCAGTGGCTCTTGGAAATGGGCCTCCGAGATAGGGCATCAGCATCAATACGATTCAGGCCTGGTCTGTATTAGACAGCATAATCATATGTTGACAAGGTAGAAAGCTCTTGGTACCCCATGGCGTCTAACTTAGCTGAAGTCTGTACATAGGTCAACTAGTTATTTTCAGTCCTCACCAATATTTTTGTCCCATAGAGGTAATCATGAAACTGGTCGACAATGGCCCATTTTAACACAAGGAACTCCAACTTGTGCACAAGGTAGTTTTGCTCTGATGGGGTCAAGCTCCTACTGGCGAATGCCACTGGTCTCAAATCATCCTCATGGTCTTGATACAGTACAGCTCCTAGACCCTGCAGACTGGCATCAGTATGCAGCACATAGGGTTGGTGGGATCAGCATAAGCAAAGATGGGGGCGTGGGTAAGCTGGTATATGACTTTGTGGAAAGCTGCTTCACAGTCAGGCATCCAACGGGACCCGAAAAGTTCACCTGGGCAGAAATATGCTTGGTCTGGTTCTTTGATGGACCCTTTTTTGTATTTCCGATTGGTAGGAGGGTAACCCTGGTTAAGATTCAAGAGTGGCCGAATCACTTTGGAATAGTCCTTTATGAACCGGAGGTAGTAGCCACAGAATCCCAGGAATCGTTGTAGTTCTTTCAAATTGTGGGCCTGGGGCCAAGTAGTCAAGGCTTCAACTTTACTAGGATCAGTCTCTATCCCCTCTGTAGACACTATGTGCCCCACATACTTCACAGAGGTTTGGAAAACTGGCACTTGTCGATGACAGCTTAAGGCTGAAATCTTCCAGTCGGTCTAGTACTTTGAACAGTCAACTCTCATGTTCCTCTAGGGAGCTCCCAAACACAATGACATCGTCCAAGTACAGCCGGCATTCCAGCAAATTCATGTCTCCCACCGCTCATTCCATCAGTCGCTGGAAGGTGGCTGGGGCACCTGATATCCCCTGTGGCATTCTCAGGAATTCTTAGAACCCCAAAGGACAGATGAAGCAGTCTTCTTATGGTCCTCTGGAGCCATCGGAATCTGGTAATATCCACTGCGAAGATCCAACACCGAGAACCATTTGCTCCCATTCAAACAATCCAGAGTATCTTGTATACGGGGCATGGTGTATTGATCGGGGATGGTCCTCCGAATCAGAGTTCGATAATCAACACACATTCTCACAGATCCATTCTTCTTACGCACACCCACAATGAGAGAAGCATATGGGCTCCTGGATTCTTGTATCACACCAGCTGCGAACATTTCCTGCAAGTGTCTTCTCACATCGTCTATGTCTGCAGGGGCTAGGCACGAGACCTCTCTCGAAATGGCCGTTCATCGTGCAGGCGTATGTGATGCTTCACACCCTGGACACATCCCATGTCCCATTCCTTCAATGAAAACACTTGATCTCTCTCTGGGCAAGTTTCTGGCTAATTCTAGCCTTCCATTCAGCTGGCAATGGGAGTCACCAAAATCAAACAAGTCGGGAGTCACTCTATCTGTCTTGCCAGGGTGCTTGTTGCTGGGCAACACTGCAGTGTCTGCGCATTGCACCATAGCTAGGGTGCATCCTCTTTTCACCCGGATCTCCCGATCTGACACATTATGAATCTGGACCATCACTCATCGTGCATAGGCATGAGCACAAGCTGGCAAAGATGCTGGGCTTAACCAATAATCCTTCAGGCAATTTTCCATCACCTGGCATGTCCAACATCAGTATTTTGTTCTTGACATCTTTACGGAGGCAGACCTCCCCTTGAACTGTACACTGGGCGTTAGGGACCAGTACCATTGAATCGGGATCCTTCTTCCACACGACCCCTACCAGTTCATCCTGGTCCAGTCCCTTGGGGTTCTGTTGCAAATCATAGGCCCTCTTGATCAGAGCGGGAATTCTTAGGACCCTCCCAGTCCGTCGCCCTTGTTTCTCATAACAGAGTTGTGCCAGTCTCCCAAACATTTGGGCGTTGGTCCCAATTAACAGGGGAACCCCATCATACAGTCCAGTGGGGGACACACTAAGGCCAGTGTCTTGACTTGCTCCTCTACACCAGTTACAGCTGCAGGAAATGACAACCAGAGGTGGACATATCCTAGGTAGGGGTAAGACTTGTCACTCAGCCCCCACACATGTAGACCTTCCACGGATTGTAAGGGCACAGCAGATAAGTGTTTGTCATACCAGCCCTTAAATACAATGGTCGCCTTCCGACCCACTGTCCAGTACAGCCCGAGTAGGAATACCATTCACAGCCACCATAGTCTCCATTGTAGGGCCCACTATTTTGGACCAGTCTGGAGGGACAGCAGCAGGGCCCTGAAGAGATCATTTAGCCTCATAGGGATTTGAGTTACTACTTCTTGAACCCTCACTGTGGCCATTTTGGGTACTCCTTGACTGCTGACTTGTTCTCCGAAGCTCTCCTTGAAGCCTGTATACAACTTTGTCTAGGTCTTTTGTGGACCCGCATTCCCTCTTCATGTGCCCATCCTTCCCATAATTATGGCAAAATATGTTTTCTGGGATTTGGGGTGGCTGAGGCATTACACTGGGAGCTGGGGCGGTGGTACTAACAACTGAAAACCTTGCTGCCATCTCTGTCTGTTGTGTGGTGAACATTTAGAGACATCTCATCAATTCTCTTAGTTCCATAGTCAAGGCATTGAGTTTCGAGCTGCTGTCAGCAGGAGATGCCTGGGTGGACACCCCCACCCCCATAGCAGATGCAGTTGGATAAGGGTTGGTGCCTGTACTTGCAGGAGCGGTCTTCATAAAGAGACTGTTTTTTGTTTCCCTGAACTCCCTCAGCAGTTCATCCCATGGTGGCACACCCTCATTGGTTCCCACTTCGGAAGGGCCTTCTGATGCTGTGATCACCTGGGCTGTGCTCACCCTAGAATTACAATCCCCCTCTTCATCTTCAACCTCCCGGAGTTCTTTTATCAAGTCACAATAGTCCGTTGGGTTACCCCTTCTATCTGGGAGCCTTAATTGAAGAAGCTGCAATTTAGAATGTTTTGCATGTTGCAGTATGTGCCCCAACCTCACATGGATTAAGTCACTGGCGGCTACCCCACCTTTTCGGTAAGCCATTTGCAGCGCTCTTTCCAGACGAGTAACATATGCAGACAAACTTTCCCCTGGCCATTGTTTTGTACCTCGAAATTTCCACATCAAGTTCTCCATTGACTCAATGCTCCCAAAATTGCCTTTGAGTGCAGATAGGTACTTCTGGGCAGATGCATCAGGGTTTGTGGACCTCAGAAATTCAATGGCCTCTAAGGCAGGACCCCTCAAACTTTCTATGATCCTTTTCCATTTCTCAGCCTCTTCAAACTGCCATTCAGGTACCATAGGGGCAACACAATCTATCCAGGTATCCCAATCATCCTCCCCTTGAGGGGTGGGGAGGGTGCCAGAGAAGATTCTCAACCTTCGGTAAGAGTCGGGACTAGTGGCAGGTACAGACATAGGAGCCAGCATTGGCATGGGCACAAAGGAGGGGCACAACCGCTGTTGAGTCAGAGGGTGTTCGTGATGAACACATCCCAGGTGACAGGAATAGTTTCTTTAAGTCCTCCACAGTTTTCCCTTCCTCCAGCAACAACTTAGCATTTCTCCTCAAAAGTCTCAGATAGTGGGGGAGCTCATTCTCCCTGGGATCCTTACTGTCTTTAGTTATCACTCTTCAGGCAGTGACAGCTCCTTCTGGGGTGATAGTCTGTGGCACTTTGGAACTGTCTACTGGGTCCTTACACTCTACTAATGCCATGAAACTTTGTGAGAGCAGATTAGCCTGTCGACCCACCACCACAGGGTTTTGTAAACATTCAACCCTGGAAAGTACTCCATCTACAGTGTCTTTTTTGGTACCCAGGGAAATATCCAGGATAAGTATAGCATTTGGGGGGGTGATCTCCTGCCCAGCACACCACCCCACCAACTGGTGTACAGCCACTTCTTTTGGGGTAGCTATTTATGTTTGACAATAATTCATAGTTTCAGCCTCTAGAAGACACAAAATCCCAGCGGTGAGCCTCCAAGATGTAACCCCTAGGTGGTGTTATCCCAAGGGCTACTACCTCTGCCTGCTTGGCTAGTAGCAGGTTAAGGGGCCTGAGTTCTGAAACGGGTGCCTCCACCCACAGGTCAGGGTTGCTAGTGGTCAAGGTAACCTGGGCACAGCCTCCGGGACACTGTAACCCCCCTCTTTCCCCTCTAGTGGCCTGAACACTGTACAATAATCACTTTCACAATTCCCCTGGTACACCACACAAGTACCCACACTGTCTGCACTTACCACCAGGGCTGCTTCCTCTGGCTCGACCCTGGGAACCCTCTGTAAAACAAGGTTAAGCACAGCAAATAGCAACAGTACAGTTCTTTGAGCACAAACTGGAACCACAGTCAGATTACATGCAGAAAAAGTTAGATCTGATTTATTCAGGGGACTTAAACAAGGGAGGGGCAAAATCAGGTTAATTAGCTTAAAGGTTATATCAATCAAGCAGTTCTGCATGCACTTTAAGTCCCCCCACACAACACACCTCTGGGTACCCAGGTAGAGAAGAGATGGGCTAGCCAGGACAGTTGCCTGGGGTTGCAGCTGGTTGAAGCCCTGTAATGGAAAACACAACATGCACAGTACTCAATATTTGTAATCCGGGCCAGATGTCTCGGTTCGTAAAGGAAACGAAACAACAAGACAATCAGATGACACACTCAGATTAAGCTGTTGTTGTAGGGAGCTACCCTAGTATTTACTCACGATACCCAAGACTGGACACAGGCTGGACGAAAATTGAGACTGCAGGTGGTTGATCTGGAATGCCAGGAGAATCAGGGCCCACACAGGTCGCAGAGGCGTCGTTCCTGTTCAAGCGTGGAGCAGGGCGCTGATCCCCAGGCAGGTCTCTCGTCAATTGCTTATCTGTGCAGTGGGTAGTCTGGCTGGGCCAATCTGGCTAAGCCCAGACCGCATGGAGACAAGTTTGGGAGCAGTCCGTTTTAGGCTGGATACAGCTTCCAGCAAGCAGAACACAGTTCACACAGTGGAGAACTAACTCACAACCCACTAGCAGCTCATAGCACATTTACATGTATGGGAATTTTACTGTACCAAGCAAAGCACTCCCCAGGCACAATCACAAAGTCTCTGCACACACCAGGAGCTTAGGGGTAGCTGGAACTCCTGACAGGCCAATCGCAGTCAGCAAAAATATTCGGTCTTCTTCAGGTTGAGCCTGGCCCCCCAGAGGGAAGTGGAGTGTACACTTCCATCTTCAGTCTTATTTCAGTGTTATTTCAGTCCAGACTGACAAAGCACTGCTTTTCATCAGTGCACTGTTAATACACTGCACTGACTTTCTGCTACACTGTTGTACCACTGCTCAATCTTTCTTATGTTTTGATGCACACTGTAAGAGCACTGCAAATAATTATTAGCTTTTCATGCACACTTCTTTAGCACTGTATTTCCTACACTAATTTTTGCTGCACACTGCAGTAGTACTGCTCAATCTTTCTTATTTTTTGATGCACACTGTAAGAGCACTGCAAATAATTCTTAGATTTTCATGTGCACTTCTTTAGCACTGTATTTCCTTCACAAATTTTGCTGCACACTGCAGTAGTACTGGCAACACTTCATAATTGTTATCACACCTTAAGCACTGCATTGTCTCAGCAACCTCATTCTTACTGAATTTGTCACCATGGCATTATAGTGGACAGCAATGGCAATACTGTGGTCAGCTGAAAATCCACAATAGTACTACCTAGTGGTACTTTCTGGTATCACAGTGGTAGTGATATATAGATTTTCCTCTGTACATTGGTAGTGCACTGGTGAGAATGGTATCCCTATGGCATTTTTTACCATTTTCTCTGTCTCTCTCACACATACGACTGGTAATACAATGAATATTATCAATGAATTTTGAGATTTTTGTCAGCTCCCACAAATACTGGTACTCTGATAGCACAATGGTACTGTGTTATTTTGACATTTCAGTATTTGGTACCTCTCACAGCAACCCTAGACTCATGTGGTAGCACAGTGGTACCAGTATTAATCTCATCATACTCTGTACTCTAACGCATTGTTCAGATAAATTACATTATCAACCTCATGGAGAACAGCTCTCAATTCCATATTTGTATTTGTTCACTTGTCTTTATCTTACTGGTAATGGACTGTTATTGTTCACATAGACCAGAACATTCAAAGAGCATTTGCGATCGCTAAATGGGTAAGTGACTCAAACAACACTTTGCACCCAAAAACAGGGTAGGATCACAAATGATATCTTGAATAGTACAATTAGTGAGTCTCTGACCAGTTGGTAAATGGCCTCTAAAGATGTTGCCTCCTCAAACCAGGTAGTATCACTCTCTGCCTCCTACCACTGCCCCTTTGAGCTCCCACCATCAGTACATCACACTTCTCTGGTGTTCAGTGGTGCTGCTGTCCATTCCATACATTGGAAACTGCCAATAACTACCTGCCCACCCAGTCCCACCGCTCACACCATCATGGCCCCCACTATATGTTTACACACTCTCCTCATTAGTGGCAACTGGCACAGACACTTGCTAACCTCTGTGACCAACTGAGGACAGGAATGCCAGTTTTGCTCTCATGCCTATTGTATAAACAGCTGTACAGTTAGCACATGATTGTGAACTATCATCCATTCTGTGCCTGATCAAGGAGCCGAGAGGATATTCAGCCAAATGTGGAAGGGTGTCAAATATATAGCAAGGCTGGGGACTGGCGTGTATTTGCTATAAGAACTAACTGGGTCAAGTGGTGGGGACTTTGATATACAGAGGACAAGGACTTCTCACCAACACGCCCACTGCTCACTTATCAAACCCCTGGGCTGGCTTACCCCACGCCCAACAGACTCATTCCTGGCCAGCACACATTGGGCGTTCATCCAAACTGAGCTACCCCTCCGCAATCCCACCTTCTTTGGCCAAAAGTGTTTGTTCTAGAGCTCTGCCTCACTGCTGGCCCCATGCTTGAGTGCCCCTAGTCTCCACCGTATGGGTAATGTGCATCTCATCTGTAGCCCCTTTCCTTGGAACAACCTGCCCACCCACTTAGCACCACTGACTCTCCAGGACTGTTCCAGTTTCTCCTTGATCTCACCTTCTGTCCTCCACTACTTGCCCAGCCTCCCAACTTATTATCATGCCTCTACTTCCTTCCCTCCTTTCCTTCTTGGTCCAGCCCTACACTGCCTTGATGCACTTTTTCCTTTACTATCTCCCAGATCATGCCTAATTTGTATTACAACTTGGCTATCAGTGCTCTGCTATTGTCATAAATGTGTTATTTATCCATTGCGCTGCAAGTTATATATATCTTCATAAATATCCTGTATATTTTGCTACTGTCTATTGTATGCCTTGTCCCAGCCTCCTTTGTACTTGTTTTTTATTCCTGTGCCATCCTCAATGGCCCGTAGGTCAGTTTGGAAAATGGTTCTTGACCAGCACCTACTCAGTAAACAAATGAATGAATAAATAAATAAATGGGAACCACTGAACATCAGGGATTAGTAACAATCTACTGTATACCCGTGAGGTGATTGTAGGATGGGGTACTGAGAACAGTAAATTAAGAACCTGGACCTGTGGATAATTAGAGGGGGGCCCACGAGACTGTTTTGCAGGGCTCTTTGCGGTAACTCCATGTTCGGCCTGGTGCTGTAATGTGGCCTGTGCTGTAATGTCATCAGCAGTCATGGCTGTCATACCAACATGGTGAACCTTCTCCGGCACCCTCCTGAGTGTCAACCCTATAACAGGTTTTGGTGGCATCTGCAAAAGACATATCTTCCCATTCAGTTCTTCTGCAATTTCACTTATGAAGACACTGAAGAGGCCCACCCTAGTATTGAGCTCCCACTCCTGCACCATGCCTTAACCAATTGTTGAAAGCCATGTGAGAGTCCTATCTTCTCCCAAGATGTATATGGCAACCTTGGCAAAAGCCATCATGCATGCTTGAGGACCTCCCCTATCCCTGAAATTTGCGCCACTTCTACCCCATCCTTGCTAGGCCATTGTTCCCAGGTGGACAATGACATCTAGCTCCCTCTCATCTCCCCAAGGCCTAATGATCCACTGTATCTGCTCTCATCCTCCAAGCCAAAGTAACTTCTTCTGAGGTATTTCCGCCTCCCATCCTTTACCCCACCCTGCCCGCAAGTCTATCCCTTATCAAGTCCCACCAGCAGCAGTTGCTTCCACTCAGCTGGGGCCCTTCTTCCCTCCTTGTAACTGTGAAATGGTCCATGGATGTGCTTTCCTTTGGGAAGGTTTCTCCAGGGGCAAAAGTGTGTGTCTCAGCTGCAGTGAGATGGACAGAGTCCTATTTCAGATGCAGGAAGAGGGTTAAACAAAGCAGGTGAACTGAAACTCTGACAAACAAACTGGCAGATGGGCAGAAATGCAAGCCCCATAGGAAAGAGCACAGTGAGAGCTACAATAGATAATTTACTGGAGAAGTCTCAGGTCAGGGAACTACAGCTGAAGAGAACATAGAGAACAGGTAGGCACTGTGAAACATGGACAGCAGTGGATGGACATGGACTCATGAAGGCATGTATGGGAACCAAGGGATGCCAAATGCTGGGGGTGCAGTCAGCTTAGGTAGGTGGACACTGACCTGCAGGCAGAGTGCACAACACACAGGATTCTGCATCCCTGCATGCTGGACAGCAGGGAAGTGTACCATGGAGCATAGCCCCACTGCAGCACAGTAGCCGATGGGGGCCCAGGACACTGTGGACACAGAACTTGAATGTGACCATGGTACAGCACAGCCTTGCCACTGGGACTGTGGGCAGACACAGTGGAACTACAGTATCAAGGGCCAAACCACCACAGACAGTAGCAACTGCCATAGGTGTGGCCCAAGGAGTGTGATGTGCAAACTAAGTGCACCACACCCATGATGCCTGAGCTGAACCAAAGCCGGTCATGTTGCATAGTTCTGTGGCACAATGGAGGACAGCGTGGAAGCTATGGAGGGGCCAGGGTGTCAACTGCAGCCCCAACTATGGATAATCTGTGAGGTGTACCATCCAAGAAGGAAAGTCCAAGCTAAATGTGAATGGTTTCTCCTGGTCCATGAATGACCTGCAATGAGACAGTGTACTGTTTTTAACATATCATATTTTTCACCTGCTGTGGCACACACTCCGGCTTGGGGGATCCAGCAAACCAGCTCCACCCACCTGGAGAGCTGGGTAGCTCAAACTGCACCCAGGAGGATCTAGGATGGTTATCGTGCCATCTTGCTGAGAGCTCCCCTCTGCCTCTACCAGCCAGAATAGCCCCAGACCCTCCTCAACAGGACTCCACCAAAGTCCTCTGGGTGGCTCAGAGCACAGCCATCAAACTGAAAGGTCATGCCCAGCCATTTCTTCTGATGACCCCAGTAGCATGGACATGCAATGCTGTCCAGGAGCAATGTACCAACATCTGCCATGTTCTCATCTAGTGTCACTGACACTAGTAGTGCCCCTTGAGCATCCCCAGGGGCTGCTACAGCACAGTGAAATTTCAGCCACTCCAGGACTGGAAAGCAGTCTGTGGACAAATTAACCCCAGTCTCCCCTGCCGACCCCCCGGCAGCCCAGGCTCAATCCTAACCCGAAGCCACTATCGTGACACAAGGTATGGCATTCTGCGCCCAACCTCAGCACCACTGGACAGCATGAGACAGTGTCACAGTGCTGTTAGTTAGCTCCATAAGTCCAAGCTCTGCCTTTGCTTGTCTATAACACTGCTCCAGGATGGCTAGCACCACCTAAAGAAAAGAATCATGCACAATCATGCTTGAGGTGACAGATGCTCTACCAGCACAGGTGTTGGCATGGCATCAGTAGAAGGTACACTGCACCGTGGCTAGCCCTGCACAGCTACTGCAGAGTGAAGTAACTGTAATGACCACTGAGTTGTGGCAACAGTTGCTACAAGAGGGCCCTGCTGCAGCTAGAACAGGACCCGCTTGCAAGGATTCTAACCAGAACCAGTGACACTGGCTGACCTCCTATCCCAAGCAGTATGGACAGGACTGATGGCTATGGTACAGCAGGATCACCAGCAGCACCCATCAGGTCCTTATTCACCAGAGAGGACAACATCATGGACCTGGTCAGGCACCTCTGGGTGATGTGATGGTATGTTAAGACTGTGCCACACCTGTCACCATTGTACAATCCATGCACCCATGGGGATGGGCCCTAACAACCTTATTATGTCATTGGTGTATACCCTGATGATGACAAAGAGCCTGCTGTAATGTTGCTACACCTTGTCCCAGGAGCTGAATAAATATGCCAGTATACAGTCCTGCACCTCAAACCACTCTACGATCATCACTGACTTTTTAGCAGGCCAGATCACTGCCTGTAAGATGGAATTTCCACAAACTATAAACAAGGGATGCCTGTTCCACTTTGGGCAGATTGTGGTGGACGGTCCAGAGCTTAGGCCTTGCACCACAATACAGAAGTGACCAGACTTTAGCCTGAAGATCCATGAACTCATGGCCCTCGCCCATCTCCTGCACAGGACATTCCAGCAGCATTCAGCCTCCTGAAGTCAACCATTCCGCCCAATGTGCACCACGCCTTTTCTATTGTTTTGAGCAGACACATGTGCTGGGCAGGCTATGCTGAGCAGTAGACCAGATGCCCATGAGCTGCGACCCCATGTTCCCACTCAGCTGTGGTTGGTTGCAGATCCCAATGAGCCTAAGTATGCCATGGACCCAAAGCAATGCTCTAGACTCGGCACTGCCATCTCCACAGCCCTGCCCAGGAAGGTGCATGAGGGGTCAAGTGACAATGCTAGCAGAACCTGCGAGGAGCAGCAATGGACCTATGTCACCAGGGTAAGGCATTTGTTGTTAACTGCCATGGACATCACCCAAAAAGAGCTATGAGGAGTGGATAAGATGGTACTAGCGATCCAAGGACAAGGGCAAGGTGTGAAGTCCCTCTCTAGGCATGGCACCCAACACCACACTGTAGGGATTCCTGGTGACTTGACACCTGACAGTTGTACACTCACAGTACATCATGCACAGCCTGCTAGGTTGCCACTGTGGCCCTCTACTGTTGAATAAAGTTTCATCCCACATTTAACATGCACCCCAACCTAGTGGTGATGTCCTCATCACAACACTGCTGTGTATCTCTAAGCAGCCCATCGCGTACTGCCACATCTGCACTGTGTGTCGGATGTCACACAGGTCTGAGCTGTGTGAGTGCCCAATCCTTCCAGCTGTGCAACTGTGTGGTAACAGCATTCCCACAATGGGCCCTTGTGGAGCCCCCACAACACACCTTGCAGTCTTCATGCTACAGTGGGCTTGTTGCAGAGGCCCCCAAACACCTCCAGACTTTTTCTGTGGTTACTGCAGGCACATAGTGGGCTAGCATGACACGCCACATGTGCACATTGCATGGTTGAGATGGCATGCTGCTCTGTGTCACAGCATCCATATGTGTTGCTGTGGACCATTTCCTTGTGTAGCTCCATGCTCTCACTGTGCTATTCCTTGCTGTGTGCCTGCAGTGTCATGCATGCAACCACCAATGTTTATGGTATTCTAATTCTTCATGCATGCCTAGCTGGCTGTTGTCAGCTGACATAATCATGCATGCAGAGATGCAAGGACAACCCACCACTCCGTTTGGATGGCTGGGTCAACACACTGGGCATGCACGGCTATTTGTTCCATCCCTGTTCTACGGATGGTGAGACAGTCATCTCACTAGGGGGTCCATGATCAGGCCAGTGTGTCCTCGAGGGTGCACCACATAGGGGTGGTGTTTTCACATCGTCTGTGCTGTTCAGTAGTGTCTCAGGTCCTGGGATGGTGGTATCAGGTCGGATCCAGGTGCTTCATGTGTTTGTGGAAAATCACTCAACAGCGCACTGGCATCCCAACCTCCTCTGGCCTGACAGTGTGTCAGACACTGTCTAGAGTCAGGACACTGTGTTGGGCTGCTGGGGCTGTTGGGTTGCTGTGTGGGATGCAGCATGTCAGACTAATGCTGCTGGGATTATAAAAGGGTACCTAGCAGGCAGGGTTTCGTGCAAGCAGAGTGGTCAGTGGTGGGATGGACAACTGGTATCTGGGCAACATGGTAGTGTGGGTGGGTCCAGCTGCAGAAAGAGGTTATTTAGAGGGTGCTGGTCCAGCTCTAAGGAGGATGCTTTGTTTGGTGAGACTGAGGTTGGTCCAGCTGCAGGAGGTGGTCTACTGAGGTGGGAGGTAGGTCTGGAGGTTCCATCTGCAGGGGGATCATGTCTGAGGGTAGGGAAGGATGGCCTGGAGCAGCCAGCAACAGGGTGGTGACAGTAGATGGGAGAGGCTGGTTTGGGGCTTGTAGTGGTGGATTAGCTGCAGGCAAGTACACAACTTGGGAGAGGTCATTGGGATGTTGATATGGTTGTCCAGCTGGGTGGTCATCTGGGCAGGGTTTTCAAGATGTGAGTGGTCATGGGAGGTGCAGGCCCAAAGGGCTGTACTTGGGAACCCTCACTGAAGTCAAATACTAAATTTAGTATTAAAGCATTCATTAATTTGCCTTCAAAGACTATTTTTAGTCATTTTAATAATCTTTAATCATCATTCAAAAATACAACTGCTAAGAATACTAAATTCTAAGAAGTATTTCAGCAGACTAGTTGTTCAAGAGTGTTATTGTAAATGAGGATTAGAAATAGATCTGCAATGCTCTTAAAAGTCATTTTTTAATACAACTGAATCATAAATAAGAATTACAGTCAGCTGAATTAGTTTTAAGATTTAAATTAGCCAATCAAGGCTGGGTACATTACCATGTATTTCAGTTCTACTAAGCAAGGAGACAGATAAAATAACCAGCAACACCAATGATTTTACAGAAGGTGAGCAATAATAAAATTGGATTTTTACCTGGAAATAATATGGTGCAAAATAGTTGGCAGTGTCCATTTGAAGTCTATTCTAAACTTCATCTCCCTAAGTCTCCTCAATCCGGGGCCTACATTTCCAGCTCTCTTCCTGTCTGTGTCCAGTGTGATGAAACTGCACGAGTGCTCTGTGGTGTCCATTTTGAACAACTGAGGTTTCTACAGCCAAGATTTACATGTTAAGGTAAGAGCTTACATTTAAAAGGTACATCTTTTTAACTCCCTAAAATGTTAAATACAGTAAGGAATTATCACTCAGGTGTTTTTTTTTTTCAAAATGAAATGCTGTGCAAGTTTCACTTTCAATATTTTGTCTTGAAAACATTTTCTCTTCTCTGAACTCTTGGCTAAACTTTGAAATACACATTTTATTTTCAATCTACACCCCCCAAAGTGTTTAGGATGCATTGTGCCTCTAGATTACTTGTTATTTGTGGAATATTTGCTGATTTAGTTACTTTAAAGTAGTGTTGGTGTGATGGGGGCAGGAGAATGAACAGCAGGAAGATTGTATACCTGAGCAAATTCAGAATGCATAGAGAAAGATTACAACTTTTTTAATTTGAGAAAATCTGGAGTTACCCTAAAGGAAGAATTATTTACTGCAGATATTTGAGTGTGTTTGTGGGGGAACTGTTTTTTTGCGTTTAATATTTGTCTTTAACAGTTGCATGTGTTAATCCATTTTGTAATCTGGTGATCAGTGTATTTTTTTCTTCTTTTGCTGAAGACTGCATTACTTTATATTTTATTTCATTTTTGCTGACCGGCTCAGTGCACTAGACAGATTCTTGCCTATTTTCAGGCACGACCCAGAGGGAGAGGAATACAGATGAAAGCCAACTGACCTTGAACCAGATTAAGCTGTTGGTGGTATTTTTAGTGAATTGGGGGAATATGGCCAGGGCACAGGAGAAAATTTCCCTGCTTTTTTCGAGAAGTGCCATGGCATCTTTAACATCCACCTAAACTACCACCAGAACAGGCAGATGGGACCTTCGGTTTAACGTCTCATCTGAAAGACAGTGCCTCAGGAGTGTAGCCATCCCCCTCATGCTGCACTACAGCATCAGTATTGGGATATTAACATAAGTGCCTGGTATGGGAATAGAACCCACTGCCTTCTGATCTCCCAGCCTCGGAGGTGAGTGTGCTACTTACTGAGCCACTGACGCTGCAAATGCAATATGTTAGTGTCACATATTATTATTATTATATTTTTTAATACTATGCTGAGAAGTATGGGGTCCATGGTTGAGGAAGGGTGATTGTGGGGGTCTAGGCATAGGGGGGTTCTGCTCTGGACGGTGGGTGTGTCCAGCTTTTGGAAAGGGTGTCCAGCTCTGGGGAGGTTACTCAACCTGCAGAGGGGAGGGTGGCTGGTCTGCGGGTGGGAATGAACCCAGGGGTTCAGCTGCAGGAAGGATTGTCTGCTGGGGAAGGCTAGTCAGGGCATGAAAGAGTGAGCCAGCAGCAGGGAGGGTAGCTGGTGGTGGTGGTGGTGGGGCTAGTTTAAGGTTGGAAGTGAGGTACAGCTGCAGGGTGGGTGGTTCGATGGTGAGGCTGGTATGGAGCTTCTGGTGGATCTAGGTGTAGGTTGAGTGGTTAGGTGGGGGACTGCTGGTCCATGGGTTTGGAGGGACAGCTTCAGATATGTGGTCTGTTTAGAGTGGAGGTTTGGGGTGGTGCTCCAGCTACATGGAGGTTGTATAGAATGTAGTTGGAGGCTGGTCCAGATGTAGGGAGGGTGGCTGGTTGGGTAAGCGGCTGACCCAGAGCCTGTGTAGTGCTCTAGCTCCAATGCTCATTATGTGAAAGGCTGGGGCTAGAAGGGTTGTCCAGCTGCATGGAGGATAGTCTGGTGCCTGGAAGGGGTGATCTAGCAAAGAGGAGGGTAGTTGACTATTTTGGGGGGGGTGTGAGGCTAAAGAGATTGATCAGCCTAGGAGGGATTCAAAGTGGTAAAATTAATTGGAAACTGGTTAACATATGTGCCCTTCAGCTTAACAGTAGCAATATGACCTGCGGCGGAGGTGACCTTAGTTCAGGATTGAGCTCGCATCAGGGGCTCTCTGGGGAGAGGAGGAGGATCAACTGTTATACAAGAGGCTCTCTTCTGGGGAAGGAGGACAGCCAGCTCAGCTGTAGTACTGCCAGCTAAGTGACCACAAGTGGTAGTGCAGGTGGGAGCAGCCCATGGGTGGGAAGACCTTGACTGGTGCTGTGCCACACATGTCTGTGCATGTGTTTGTGCACCCTTTGCCGCTTATGTCCTAGGGGATGGAAGAACATGCAAACGTATCCTGACTACCTAGGCAGCTGCTCCACATATTGGATTCATTCTGTGGTGGAACAAGTCCTGGCAGATGCCAGAGTGATGGTTTTGTGGTAGCTGAACAGAAGGGGGGGGTGGGTGACCAGAAATGCAGGTTGGAAAACGGAGTAGTAGTTGGGGGTGGGGGTTAAGGTGCCAGAGGGTGATGGTTAATGGCACTTATTACAGTGACGGGACAGTGAACAGCTCAGCTCAGTACTGGCACAGATCCTCTTCAGTGTCTTAATAAGTGACATTGCAGAAAAACTGACAAAGAAGGGAATGCCTTTTTGCAGACAATACCAAAATTTGTAGGGTGGGCATTAAGAAAGGAGCAGAGAGCATGCACATACCTCTTGGAGAAACTCGAAAAGTGGTCAAGATTGGGGCAGTTGGGTTCAATGACAAAGTGCAGAATTGTGCACCTAGGGCATAGGAAACCAGGAGCTGCTTTATAGGGTTGGTACTGATGATCACTAAGCGGGGGGACCTTGGAGTTATTATGATCTTAAAGAGACTTGCCAAGATACTGCCCTGCACCATACCCATCGGTGCCTTGCTGTCAGAAGACCCCAAGGAAGTTAATATGCCTAAATTTATAAGCCATTAAAAAGTTCTGTGCCTCATGAAAATATACAAACTGGGTCCCAAGGACTTCCTGTTTTTTTTTTCTTTTTCCTGCTGCACAAGCTCCACCCCATTGCTCACTAGCAGGATGACGAGATGCCAGTAAGGGCGTGGGGGCGCACTCCATTATATGTAATGGGCGGCAGCATTTCTATTGATTTTTAAACTATATAGTGACTACCTGACAATAAAATGTGGCTACCTGGCAATAAAATGTGGGCACTGTTCAACTAACAAGGGCCTTGTTACTTGACTGATGCCCACGTTTCATTGCCAGGTGGTCACTAAATCATTTAAAATCAATAGAAAAGCTGCCACCATTGACATTAAAGACTAGCACCCCTCAAGACTCCTCACTCGGCATCCATCCTGCTAGAGAGTGTGGGAGTGGAGCTGGGGTGGCATGCTAACTGGGAAGTTCTTGGACCAGTTTGTATATTTTTATAAGGACAGAACTTTTAACGGCTTAAAATTTGGGGACATATTAACTTCATTGGGGTCCTCTGGCAGCAAGGCACTGATGGATATGGTGCAGGGGCCGACTCAGTTAGCTTGGTGAGTCTCTTTAAAGTTGCTGGGGCTGTGTGACAAAGCAGCGGGTAGGGCAAGAAGGATGCTGGGGCTGCATAGGGAGGGGTATCTTCAGCAGGAGGAGGGAGGTGGTGGTGGTGTTGCAAGTAATCCCTTATTAGTGAGATCCAACTAAGGCCCCATCCACACTGCACCTCTCAGACCCCGTAACAGATAGAAACCGTTACAACCGTGGAGTGGTACAGTGTGTCCACACTGCCGTGGTGTCCATTTCGGGACCGGCACCACCACTCCACACTTCGGAAGCCGGGCGACTGTTACCATGGCCCCCAATCCCACAATGCAGCTTGTGCTGCACTAGGGGACCAGTGCCACGCGTCCACACTATGCCCAGTAACGTTACCAAGGTGTAACCGGTTTCATATCCATTGTTGAAACCACCTCATGTGGTTTCAACAACGGTTACAAAAACTCCTTCTGTAACGTTACAGGTGTAAACGTAAACCATTGCGGTAACGGTTTGGGCACTCTGTAACATTACAGAGGGGGTAGTGTGGACAGGGCCTAAGAGTCCTGTGTCCAGGTTTGGAGGCTGCACCATAGAAAGGCCATAGGGTGTAGGCAGTATAAAGGGCAACTAAAATTGTACATGGGCTGTGGCAAAAGCCCTTTGAGGAGACTGGGATCTCAACATATAAACCCTGAAAGAGAAGGGACATGATGGAGACCCACAAGTACCTTACAAGGATGAACAGGGTGCTTGGGGGCTCCTTCAAATAGGAAAAAGGACCATGGGACATGATGAAGCTAATGGTGGGGGTAAGATGGATGTGAGGAATTACTACTTCACTGAAAGGGTAGTAGACACCTGGAACAGACTGACAGCATTATAGTGTTGGTGGTCAGGAGTGAAATGTGGTTGGGGGGGGCTTAAAACATGTGTGGTATATAGACATAGGGAAATCTCAGTAAATAAGCAGGGAAGAAGAAGGAGGGCCATAAGGGCCCCAAGAGACCATTTAGAGTTTACAGAGAAGGACTCCACAGGAGCCTCTGGTTGCAGTTGTAGCGAGGTCTGGAGACCAGAGCAGAAGTGTGACCTAGAGTGAGGGCTCATCAGCAGTGGGGTTTGCGAGCAAGCAGTTTAAGGAAAAAAATCTGACAGTTTCTATGTGCTGGGGGAGCTCTGGTGGCAGTTGTAGCGAGGTGGGGAAACCAGAGTGGAAGAACAAGAGTGAAGGCTTATCAGTTTTTGAGGAAGCAGTGTAAAAAAAAATCTGGTTTTTATATCGAGAGGTGTGGCGAGGACACGGCAACAGAATGCAGAAGAGTGTGACAGCTTGGAGCAGCCAGTTGAAAAAGGTTCGGTAGAAAAGCAAAAAACTAAACCTGTTAAAGAGAAACAAATGATCACTGTATGATAGTGGGAAGAGTGGGGAGAAGTATGACTAAATGGCAGGTGGCGTGGTTGAGGGACGGGCAACCTGGAAGAAACAAAACTAAAAGCAAGATACCAGTAAGCAGTGTCAAACAACAGGGGTGAGGGATGGGGATGTGTGACGCAGTCCACTATGCACATTAATCGAGGATGACATAATAAATATGTGTGTAAATGTAAGATTCTGCATGTATACACGTACATGCTCGGATAAAATGGATTTATCACACTCCATTTATGTCCACTCCTATTGCATAAATTTACTTAATATTTATAACCCATCAGGGCTCTTTCTCTTTAGTGCTCTGTGTTTTTAATTGTGAACTATCCTGGACCTTCTGCTGTTCTTTTCCTCCCCCAAATCCTTTTGTTAGCCCCTGGTACTTTTGCATTAGCTGCTGTGCGACTCTATTGTATGCAGTGCTTGCTGCTTTCATGGTCCCATCAGGGAGCCCACTGATTTCCCCTGTTTGCCTCCCACCCACAGCTACTTTTAAGTCAAGTTCAGGCATTGCCCTTCAGCTGCACTGTGGATTTTCCTTTGTGGTCCCTATCTTGTGCATTTGCTCTCCCAGTCCCTTTCTACCAGGCCCTCAGGGCACATACAGTCTGCCACCATGCGGCTTAGCTAAAGGTTCCTGCCACCTAATGCTGGCTGCCCACCCTACAGACCCTCTTCATGTGGGGGCTCTTCACATGCCACTTTGTGGCTGATGGGTAGAGGGAGACATATTTGCTCTAGTCTCTTCCCCCTCCCAAAAATATCCCATCTTCATTCCCACACACATGGAGCAGGTTACAGCCTGAGCTCTGTGGGCTGAATCATAGACACATAGACCTTGATGGCAGATAAGGACCGCTTGGCCCACTCAGTCGGCCCATTTCCCTACCTAGTGGATAAGCTAGAGATCCTAGTTATCCAACAGCTGACTTCCTCCTACCCACCAATAGAATTGGTTCATGTCTGTCCCATGTATTCTTGAAGTCACCCACTATTTTTGACCCCACAACCTCCTTAGGAAGGCCATTCCATGTGTTCACCACCCTCTCTGTGAAAAAATACTTCCCATCATGTTGCCCCTGAGCCGTCCCCACTATCTTCAAATTTGGCCCCTTGTTCTTGTACATCTCTTTTTCTGAAAGATGCTACTCTTTTGGACTTTGTTGATTCCTTTGAGGTGCTTGAAATTTTCTGTCCTGTCTCCCCGGCTCTTTTCCTCAAGGGCATACATATTCAGCTCGTCTGTCTTTGTATGGCTTCTGGTGCAGACCCTTCGCTATTTTAGTTGCCCTCCTCTGGATTGGCAGTTGAAAGTGCCTGCCATTACTGTCACTGTAGTTCAGTAGCACTAAACTGGCTGCCCAGCAACAGCGGCAGCATTTCTGGTCAGCAGTTTTCTGAACAGCCTCCTGCCTGCTACATACAGTCTGGGCCCAAGGACATCACCTCCCCCACCCCCACATTAGGTTCCAGGGGAAGATAGTATAAAAAAAAAATTGCCACTGTCCATGAGGGAGTGACCCATTATATCACCAGAGCTATACCTTTCAAACCACTGGCCTCCTGGGACAACTTAAGACTCCTGAACCACCAGTGTCCCCTTTTTTAAATAATATAGGGGCCACTAGCCCAAATGCATTCCCAACTGCCCATCTGGACTACTTCTTAAATTTATTGGCTACCTGCAGATCACCTAGGGGCGCGCTAAGGGGGGGTTTTGCCGAGTCCCAAATACCACTTTATTCTCTGTTCTTAGCTGTCTGCATTTTTTATTCCATCTCTAGTTTCCTTACTTTGGCCTAGTTTGTCTTTTCCTCTGAAACTTCTCTTCCTTTACTCCTGTGCTATATACCATTTTTGTATCTCTCTACTTTTGATACTATAACTTCCCCATGCTGATCTATTTTTCCCTTTATTTCTACAGGTCTGGCCAAACATACCAATCAGATAAGTATATTTGTTTAATTCTAACACTCTAATCTCTCCTCTAGATCACCTCCAACCGTTTGTGTGCCTTCAACCTTCTCTGTTCTTCCCTTTCAGGTCCTACCAGAATACCCCAAACCAAGGACACCCCAACTCTGGACTCCCCTACTCTGATGGAACAGGTAAGTCCTAATTACTTAACTGCCTTAGAATCATAGAAATCTGGTGACAGAAAAGGACCATTTTGGCCAGTCGAGTCTGCCTCTTACCCCCACCCCCAATCATCATCTTTGTCAAGAGACACCCCACTCTGCCCACTGGTCAGCTCCTGGTGTCTGTCCCATGCCCCCTTGAATCCTTTCACCATTTTTGTGCACACCACCTCTTCTGGTAGTCAGTTCCTGGACTCCACCACCTTCTCAGTGATGTAATGCCCCCCTCACATTGCCCCTAAACCTTCCTTCTTCTAATCTTAGTTTATGATCCCTAGTTCTAGCACTTATTTTCCTTGCAAATAAGCTTACTAGTCTCCAGTGGGTACAGATCAGATTCCCTCCACCTCTCCTCATAGGGCTGCCTATGCATAGTGTGCACCATCTTGGTTGCCCTTGTCTGAACCCTTTCAATCCTGTCTTATATCCTTGTGTAGGTGAGGCCTCCACAACTAAACCCCATACTCAAGGTGAGGCCTCACCATGGATTTATAAAGGCGCATCAGCACCTCCCTTTTTCTGTTTTATACCCCTCCGTGCACACAGCATTCTATTCACTTTGCCCACCACTGTGCTGCACTGGTTCTCCGCCTTCAGGTTATCTGAAATTATAATCCCCAGATCTCTGACCTGCTGAGTTTCCTTACCTCCTCCCCACCGTGTGTAAATGGTTTGCGATTTTTTTTTTTTTTTTTGAAAGCTCCGGCTGCGACCCCCGCCATCCGTTGTTCCCCCAGCACCATCCCTGAACATCAGACCCCCTCCCTTATGCACCCCGTGACTTACCCTTTGTGGCAGGGTGGTGGGGAGCGACTCAACCCACCCCAATGGATCCATGCCAGGGAGGTGCCCTTCCAGGAACGGCGCCGCTGGGAACAACTTCATACTGCAGGGCTCTCTTTTTCCACTGTTTTTCCTCCCGTGCGGTCATGCGTGCAATGGCGCTTAGCGAATGGGCACGCACGCCCCGTAGGCCTCCAACCAAGCGTCTGCTATGTCCGCCTCCCCATAGCTGCAGGTAGCCACGTGCTGTCAACCCCCAGCCTCCCTAGGGGCCAGGCAGGCACCGCCGCCCGGGATCCCTCCCCGGAGATGGAGAGCAGTCCCTGACGCTCAATCCATCTCCTCCTCCGACCCACAGCAACCCATGCCCGTTCCCGAACACGGGTCGCCGGCGTGGCACGAGGTGTGGCGTCCAGCGCCTCAACCCTCAGCGCCACCAGGCTGGCGTTTGCGGGTTATTACACCCATGTGCATTACTGTGCACTTTTTGGCATTAAATTTCAGCTGCCAAGTTTCCGACCACCTCTCCAGAATCTTTAGGCCCTCCCTCACTGCCTCCACCTCCCCTACCAGGGTGTCTACCCTATTGCAGATCTTCGCATCATCTACAAATAGGCACACCTTCCACTGCAGTTCCTCCGCTTTATCTAACATACTAAAAGCCATCAGAATAGGCCGGATAGTCTGTTGTGTCTGCTCGGTAGTCAGCCTCCTAATGGGTTCTTTCTTTTCCACCCAGCCCCAGAGAGGGTCATCCTCTTCTTCAGTTTACTCTTGAACCTGTCCCACTCCCTCTTCAAGTCCTCCACTGTGCCCTCCTCCACCAGACTTCAGGACAGTGCATTCCAGGGCTCCACCACCCTCTCAATGAAGTAAGGTCTTCTGCATCCCCCCCTGTAATTTCCCTCCTCTAGCTTCCACTCATGTCACCTGGTTGTTTCCCACCTTCTTTAGTTTGAACATCTCTTTGGCACTGCCCCTGTTTATTCCTTTTACATATTTGAAGACCCCTATCATGTCCCCCCATCTCTCCTCTCCTTCAGCGAGTACATCCCAAGCTCTTCCAGCCTTTCCTCATAGGGCCTTCCTCCCATGCTCTGAAGCATCCTGGTTGCCCTCCTCTGGACACTCTCCAGCAGTGTTGCATCATCTTTGAGGTGAGGTCTCCAGAACTGCATGCAGTACTCGAGATGTGGTCTGACCAAGGCATTATACAGAGGGAGGATCACCTCCCTCTTCCTGGACGTAATCCCCCTGGCTATGCAGTATCTGGTTTGCTTTGGCCACAGTTCTTCTGCAATTTTTAGTGTTGTTCATTTTGACGTCTACCACCACCCCTAGATCCCACTCACTCGTTGTGGCTTGCAGTATGACACCCCCGGGTGTATACATGGCCCGGGTTTCTGACCCTCGGATGCAACACCCAACATTTCCCTGCATTAAACCTCAGTCCCCATCTTCTTGACCACCCCTCCAGGGTATCCAGGTCCCTCTGGACTGTCTCTCTCGCTTCGTCTCTGTCCGCCAATGCTCCCAGTTTTAAGTAATCCGCAAAGAGACTCATCCTGCTCTTAACCGCCTTCCCCATATCAAAGACATAGGCATTGAACAGAAGTGGCCCCAGTACCGAACCTTGGGGGACCCCACTGGTAACCTTCGATGGAGGAGGAGGAGACTACCCACCACTACCCTCTGTATTTGCCCTGTTAGCCAATTTTCTACCCATCTGAGCAACTGTCCTCTCACCCCCACCCCTCCAATCTGAGCAACTGTCCTCCCACCCCCAGCTTTAATAGCAGCCCATTTTGGGGTACCGAATCAAATGCCTTACTGAAATCCAGGTATAGGACGTCCTCCGGTCTATGCCGGTCCAGGGTCCCAGTCATAAAAATCTATGGGGTTGGTCTAACACGATCTCCCCGGGATGAAACCATAATGTTTGTCATCCAGTTGCCCCAACCTTTCCAGCTGCCTCCTGAGCCTATCCTTGATAATGCCCTCCATTACTTTGGCCACCACAGATGTTAGGCTGACAAGCCTATAATTCCCCATCTCCTCTCTAGACCCCTCCATTAGTGGATAGGCACCACATGAGCCACCCTCCAGTCTTGAAGCACCCATCCTGTCAGCAGAGAGGTGTTAGAGTGCTGCCAGTGGTGCTGCTAGCTCATCAGCCAATTCCTTCATAACCCTCGGATGCAGCCAATCTGGCCCCGGTGCCTTATCAGTTTTTAGTGTCCGAAGGGCCTCCTTCACCCTTTCCACTGTGATTTCTCCCTCCTCCCAGCCCACCCCCTCATTTAACCACCCATCCCCTTCTAGACTTGGCCCAGCCTGTACTCCAACTTCTTTCAGTCCTCTTGACTCCATCTGATCTCTCGACTCTGCTGGCTCCCCTTCCTTCCCATTGGGCTGGATGAATCCCCTGCCTTCCTCCGTAAATATCAAGGCAAAGTACTCATTTAGCACCTCTGCCTGATTTCCCCTGCCTCCTGAGTCCGTCCATCCTCAGTCCTAATCATGCTGATCCATGCCCTCCCTTTTCTCTTCTCCCTTGTGTATCTATAGAATCCCTTTTCCCCCCTTCGGATATCCCTAGCCAGGTTTTGCTCCCTCCTCACCTTGGCTTCCCTCACCACTGTGGTGACCCTTCCAGCCATCGACTCATACCCCTCTCCCTATCCCCCCAGAGCGCTTAAAACATGCATAGGCAGCCTTTTTATCCCTCACTGCCTCCTGCACCTCCCTGGTCCACCAACACAGCTTGTTGGCTCTACCATGCTTACGCCTCACTTTTGTACAGGGAGTTAGTAGTCTCCTGCCCCCCCTTCTTAATGGCCTCCCACAAGCTGCCAGCATACATGTCCGGCCTAATCTTGTCCAAGCTCCCCTGTAGAATCCTGCCCATGCCCACGAAGTCTGTTCCCCTGAAGTTCACTACTACTGTATTAGAATGGTTATCCTCCCCCCTCAGATACAGCAGAAACCAGACTGTAGTGTGATCACCACCTGCCAGCGGGCTGCACACCTCCAGGCCCTTTATCTGGTCACTGTCTGCTAGGACACAAACCAGTGTCCGCTCCTCCCTAGTAGGTTCCCCCACCTGCTGGACCAGGAAGGCATATTGGAACATATCCATCAGTCTCTGTTCCCTGGCCACAGAGGATGCCATAGTGTCCCAGTCTGTCCGCAGCATATTAAGGTCACCCATGATCACCATCATACCCTTTCCACGGTCACAGTGCCCCTTGATGTTCTCAACTAGCCTCTTCCATCTTTGGGGGTTCTGTACACCACCCCTATTTTCAATCTTTTACATCCCCTCTTTTGTAGGGTTACCCAGAACTCCTCCACCTCCCCCTATAGCCTCCTCCACTCCACTAACCGCTATGTCATTTTTGACTATCAGCACTACACCCCCTCCTCTTCCCTCTCCTCTATCCTTCCTGAATATTTTGTAGCCCACCAAATTTAGGTCCCAGTCATTTTTCTGAGTGGCCCATGTCTCAGTAATTGCTGCCGCATCCACTGATCTCTCAACCAGCATCACCTTGAGCTTGGGCATTTTGTTGCCCATGCTCCTAGCATTGATCAGGGCTGTCCTCCATCCTGACCCCTCTCCCTTCTCCAGTCATCTCGACCCTGAGCAGTCCCTAGATGCCCATTCTTGCACAGCTCTGGATGGATTTAGATTGCAGTTACCTGCCTTCTCTTCATGCTCTGGACCTGGACCCTTGAGCAGCCCTTCTGGAGCCACTCTTTTACTTAACCCCTCTTTACAAGTTTAAACTCCACCTCTCGACTATGAATCCAGAAAGATTTAGTTTCAAGATTTCCTTCCCCTCCAAGTTGAGGTGTAGCCTATCCCTGGCATATAACCCCTTGACCTCCCATGTATCCCCCAGTCCCTCACCAGCCCATACCCTTCTGCCCTGCACCAGTCCCTGAGCCACTGGTTCACACCTTTAAGTTTATGTTTGGTCTCCCTGGACACCCTAGGTACTGGAAGAATCTCAAAGAAGGAGATTGCACTTCTATAGAGTGGTAAACCCTGGCCAGTTCTCGGAATCTTGCCTGGATTTCTAATTCACTGTTCCCCGCTAAGTCATTTGTTCCCAGATGTTTCGTCTGGGGATTACCCACATTCCAATGCTATCGAGTATAGCTGGAATTTGGCCTTGTGTATGGCTAGGCCTGGGATACATTTAGCCTTGACTGGGCTTTTTCCTCCCCGCCTCCCCACTGGATGCCCCAGGTCATGGAGTCGCCCAGCAGGATCACCTTCTCCACCCCCAACTTTACTGGCCTGTTAGATTCCATCCAGGCTCTCCCTTCTGTCATCAACCCCCACCTTACTTCTCTTGTCCCCCTCAGCCTGGGGATCACAAGCCTGTGCTTGCCCTACCATGCTCATTCTTCTACCTGTAGCTCCCAGCTTGCTCCTTGCCCCCCCCAACCTCCTGGGTGTCACAGATTTCTCCCCACCCAGATCTCCTTGGACTCTTTCTGGGCTGGTATCCTCAGATCCCCCACCCAGGCTCCCTTCTACTGCTTCCCTCCTTGCCTCCCCCCATCTTCTACATCCTTCACCCCATCTGCTGTGTTTCTCCCACCGCCTCCTCCACTTCATCTGATTTCTCCCGCCTGAAGCTGGCCTATCTAGAGTATTCCTCATCCTTGGTTGACTTCCCTAACCTGGATACTTGCCCAACCCTAGTCCTTCCTCCTCCCACCCTGGCTTCATTCTGCACTCCCCCTTCCTCCCCACCTCCCTCCCACCTAGGCTAATGTCTCTTTCTCCCTTTTCTGTGGATCTGGCTCTCTCTCCTGCCCCATCTCCCCCAGCTTACTGACCAAACGCTCTCTGTCTGCCTGCTCCCCTCCTCCCGTCTCTCCACCTCATCTCCTGTATACAGCAAGGCGAATAGATTAGTAAGTGTGATGCTTGCCCCCAATCTGCTCTCTCCTGTCCCCCATCCTTCTGGTCAGCCACGTTCCTACGAAGTGATTTTAGTACATTGCTTGTTTCGTGCCCCACCCCTCATGAGTAACCATATGATCCTTGTCTACCTGTTCTCTGGGTTATGCCATATTGGCCTCGTGTACTCTCATGCGGTCCTTTCCACACCTTTCCTCCCCACCCCTCCCGCCTTACAGCTGCCTTCTGATCCCCTCTACTTCCTCCCTAAGACCTGCCAACTGAAAACACACTGGGCACCCTATGAACCTCCTTGCCTAATTTAATATTATTGCCCCGCACCCTGTACACCCAATCACTCTGATCAGGTGCCCGCTGGCCACCCCCAAGTCTACCTCATTTTAGGTGAGCAATGCGTGCCCTCTAACAGAAATAATTCAGTCAGTGTTGCACAAAACCAAGCAGTTTGCCCCCTCCGATTACAGCAATCTTCCCTCTTTCTTGACAGTAGCCAGTTTTCTAGCCCTAGCAGTAGATGGTTCACAAGCAAAATTAGCCCATCACAACACTAGCCAGCTCAGAGGCCCTAGCAGTAATCGATTCACACACAGTTTGCCTACTCCATCAGATGTAGTTGCCATACACAGTCATTTATACAGTCTGCTTCATTATGCCCCTTCCTGGTAGTAGTCAGTGTTGCCCAAGCAGCACAGTGTACGACCCTTGCACTCAATCAATAACAATCCAGCTTCCTAGTGTTCCAGTTAGCCCCAATCCAGACTTGTCCTCCTCCAGGCTCCGCCCTCACCGACCATTTAATAGAGGTCAGGGCCAGGGTGGTGGTGTGGAACAAAGAACAGCTCTCCCTCCTCTGATTGCGACTGGACTATTTGCCTTTTATGGCCCAGTCACACAGTCAAAGGTTCAGCCTATTCACTGGATTGGCCGCCTTCCTGAGTCGCCGGGCTTGCAAAGTTGTGGCTGATGTGGACCCGTATGCATTGCCTGTGCCCCACCAGCAAGAGTCCTTGTCGATCTCCAATGTGATCCCATCTTTCCTACTGCCGATGTAGCCCCAGAATGCCTGCCCAGACCACTTCCAGCGACAAGTCCCGGTCTGGAAAGGATAGCTCTCCTCCCCTGATTGGAACTGGGCTAATCATTGCTATAGATATTAAAAAAGGATGAGTCCCAGCACCAACCCCTTGGGCACACCACTGCCACCCTGAATGCACCCCATTTGCCTTACCACCACCCTCTGGTTTCAGTCTTTGAACCAGTTCCCCACCCACCTTGTTATTTTCTGTTTCCCTAAGCCTTCCAGCTCATTTACCAGCCTTCTATGTGGCAAAGTGTCAAAGGCATTGCTGAAATCTGGTAGGCCACATCCTCCTCCATCCACCTTCCTTGTTACCCAGTCAAAAACTCAGTTAAGTTTGTTGGGCACAACCTGTCTCCATAAAACCAAACTGCCTTGGGTCCTGGAAGCAGTATAGCACATTGGGTAAAGGCTCTGAGTTACAGATCTGGAGATCTGGGTTTGAATCCAACAGCAGTCTAAGTGCATACTGTGTGATTCTGAGCAAGTTACTTAACTTCTTTGTGCTCCAGGTTGCATCTGGAAACAAGTGTCAGATTAGTGTGCTACTCCTGGTTAAATAATGTTCCCTTCCCCCACTTCCCCTATAGACCATTGACAACCAGGTGCTCCACTGTTCTTTCCTTCAGCAGTTTTTCCATTACTTTTCCCACTGTTGTGGTCAGGCTGACCAGTATGTAGTTCCTGCATCCTCCCTGTTAACACTTTTGTATAGTGGGATCACATCAGCCCTTCTCCAATCCCTGGGCATGTCACCAGTTTACAAAGATAGGGTGAACAGGGTAGTCGGAGGCCCTACTAACACCTCCCTTAGCTCCCTCAGTGTCCAGGGGTGCATCTTTCTGGCCCATAGCCTTATTGCTGCCAGTTCCATGAGGATCCTTTCTTTTGCAAAGGGAGCTGTGTCCTTTTCTATGATCTCTCCATCCTTATTAATGCTGGCCCATTTCCTGCCCCCTCCTTTGTAAAAACCGAACAGAAGTATTTGTTCAGTATTTCTGCTTATTGGCGGTCATCTTTTACCTCCTCCATCCAACTTTTCAGACACTCAATATCTCCCTGCCTCCTTTTCTCCCTGATGTACCTGCATGTAAAAGTTTTGTCCCTCCTTACCACAATATCCACTGGCTGGCTTGTGTCAAGGGTCCCACGTAAGTGTGGGTCTGGTGCCAATGTGCACTTTGCATGTGGAAACATTTTGGTTTGCCTGCTGTGTGCTGTAGTGTAGTGGTTATGATAACTGGTTTTGCTGGATTCTGTACTGACAGCTTCATTTACAGCAGATCCTGGAGTTCTTTGCAGTGGGAGATTGTCCTACAGTGCATGTTAAGAGTTTATATAGGCTCTCAGCTTTGGTTTACTGGCCCCACTGAACTCCCTGAGCTAAGTTCTGTCACAGACTGACTTATCCTCTGGAGAAGAGCAGAAGTGGAAAACATCTGATGAGAGATTGTGTAGGCTCAAATGTGCACTGCAGGCTATTGGAACTTCTATTACCTGTTGCCAGCTGCAGGGAGTTCTGGGACTGGTTGTGTCTGCATATATCTGCCTAGAGATGGTCACAGTTGGCCTGCTGCAGTGTGCTATACTGCAATGGATGGTAGCTGGAAATTCCAAATCGGTTGGGGGGGCACTTAGGGGAAGGATTAGGAAGTACTTCTTCACTGAGAGGGTGGTGGACAACTGGAATGGGCTGCTGAGAGAAATGGTGGGAGGGTTCATGAGGGCATGGGATAAGCACAGAGGGCAACTGGCACGGGGGGGGAGACTACAGAAAAGGCCTAGTGGATATCTAGGCGAACTGGGCAGACTAGGTGGGCTTGCGGTCCCTTTCTGCCATCACATACCTGTGTTCCTGTGTATTCTACAGGCAGATTGGGAAAAGGGAGGAGGGATCCACAACACCACCAGGGTAGCATTCATTGTGCCTTGAATATCTGTTCCTTGGTGTCTTTATCCTACCCTGTGTTGGTTGATGTGTGGAGCAACATGACGACCTACTCCCAAAAAGATCAGTTCTAGGGGCACGGGCAAGGAGTCCTCCTCCTCTCCCCCAACCATGACATCCCCTGAGTGACCGAGTCCATTCTAAAAGCCAGGTTGATGGTGTGGTACAGGTCTGGTATCCCCCCAACCCACTTTTTTTATTTTAACCTCTACAGAGCCTTCCCAACTGACCCAGCTGATAAGTATTTTTACTTTTCATACTGACCCATTTTCCCTTTTATATCTACAGGTCTGACAGGACATTGACTGGGAGTAGGAGGACACTGACCATATGTATCAGATAAGTATTGTTTTTTTGTTTACCCTACATTGTTTGTCAATAATAGTTCATAACGAGCTGCAGATCCTTTGTGAGCCCATTGCTATTCTTGTTTTACAGGTTCGAATGGCTGCTATATGGGAGGCACTGGGGTGGAGCTGTACCTTGTGCTTTAGAAAGGAGACTATGGGCTGGGGGGGGTATGGGATGGGCATCAAGGTTGGGAACTCCAGGGAACACCACACAACTAATTTGCCAAGACTCGTGAGGCTCAAACCCTGTTTTTCATTTTCTTGCTTTGTGTGCTTTGCATTCTAATGCCTGCATTAATGTAGTGTTTTTGTTTTGCAACAAGTACTGTCTGTGTGTGTGTGTGTGTGTGTGTGTGTGTGTGTAATGATCCACTGTAGGGTGTGCGGTCATGCTCTGATATATGCACACCTTGGTGTGCGTTGTTGCACATGAGGCCGCAGGCCGAATGCATCAACCACCCAAGCCGTGTGTCTATCACTGCACTTCCACACACCACACAGTGGGTTATCTATCTTATAAAATGGCAAAATTGTTTTGGAGGGGAGTAAAAGTGCAGGTGTGTGGTTGCACTATGATATACGCACAGTCACCTAATGGTATTTGTCCAATGCGATTGGTAATCCCATTATAGAGATAGATATATATAGAAATATAGATATAGATAGATAGAGAGAGAGATATACACACACAGACATGCACGCACACATACACACACACACACACTTATACATATACATACACACACTTCACTCGAACAGCCCCTTGATACCGAAAATAATTTTCCACACCGTGCATGTGTTCCCAGTCTGAAGAGGCTCTCTTCTCCTTTTGAAGATAAACCTGAAAACATTGGTGAGGACCTGCATATCAGGGAGGCTCCCATACCATTTTCTGCAAACCAGAACGATTGTTGGTCATTCCTATACCTAAATGTCCACCCCCTTCCTTGTGACTTTGAGTCAAACATGGGGTAACAGACTTTAGTACCTCCTGTAGACATAGCCCCCAAGATCTCCATCTTCTTTGGAATTCACAGATGACTTTCTCACTCAGGAACCCTTAAGCAAAGCTTCCTCTGCTGAGGTTGCAGATACTTGCAGATGAATACTGTTTTGTTTTTGTTGAATTTTATGTGACGCCATCTTTAATGCAGCCTAATACACTGAAACAGAACTACAACACTGCTGACAGGACTGCTACCAAAATCACACTGCACACTGAAGTGCAGTACAGGTGTCGATGCAGTGCTAATTAACATAATTTGCACACACTGAAAAAGCAATGCAACTCTGCTTCAGGCAGTGTTGAAAACACTGCTAATCGCAGTACTTTTGCAGTATGATTACAGTGCTAATTAACATAATTCGCACACACTGAAAAAGCAATGCAACACTGCTTCAGGCAGTGTTGAAAACACTGCTAATCGCAGTACTTTTGCAGTGTGATTACAGTGCTAATTAACATAATTCTCACACACTGAAAAAGCAGTGCAAAACTGCTTAAGGCAGTGTTGCTGACAGAACACTGCTTCAGGCAGTGTTGATGACAAAACACTGCTAATTGCAGTACTTTTGCAGTGTGATTACAGTGCTAATTAACATAATTTGCACACACTGTATCAGCACTGCATGTACACCAAAAGAGACCTGAAGATGCACTGATTAAACACTGATGGACTGCATTATGAAATGAAGTGTGCAGGAAGTGTACACTGCTACTGTAACACTGAAATGACACAATATAGTGACTGTTTGAACACTTCACTTCCCTCTGGGCCACTTCAGTAGCTTACTTCAGTCACACAAACTTGGATTTAGTCCAAAATAATTATCTTCTCTCCCTCTCAGGAGCAGCAGGCAGCCATACAGGCCAAACATTCAGCCTTTTCCCAGTTCTCCCATGCAAATCCAGTCAGGATTTCTGCTCAGAATTACTTCAGCTCCTTCTTGCTCAGCTTCCAGCTTAGTTCTAACTGAAAACTGCAAGCAGCCCCGGACTTCCCCGAGATCCAAAAGATTTGGTTGGCTGATTTGGCAGTCAGTCAAAGCAAAAGCTCCCCTTTCAGTTGCAAAAAAGGCACAAAAAAAATTCAAACTACAGTTCCTACAGATTTTGAATTCAGACAGCTCTTGTAGTCCGGCTACATTTTAGGTCCCACCAGTACTGTTTGGTCCAATTTGCAGTCCAGGACCAAGATAGTGGAGACAAACAAAACAGTCCTTGCTACAAAGAAAGCAGGTTAGACAAACTACATTATCATTATCACTCTAAATGATTTTCAGTAAATAGTTACATCTTTCAACAGAGCTCCCTTTCAGGTTACTTAAACTGCAATTAGGCAGCTCTTAAAGAGACATGCAAGATGCAGTATGTGTGTGTGTGTGGGGGGGGACTATTACATAATTAGTGGCTGCACTGTTTGAGGATGTTCATAATGTTTGGGAAGTATACATTGAAAGTAGATTAGGATTTTAAAGAGCAGTGACACCTTTGGGGCAGGCAACTCATGTCCAGCAGCTTCCTGCCCCAGGATCTAAACACAATGGGTTTGACATTTTTTTGTTCAGTGCTTAAGTAGTTATGTAACTTGATTATAGAGTGATCCTATGAGCTTCTTTGGCCGAAGCCACTGAGAACATATTGCAAACCTACCCCTAAACAGCATTTTGATGATGTGAAGTTGGGAAGGGGCAGCAGGGCTATACACAGCATTGTAATGCTATTGGCAGCAGCCTTTGCATAGTACTAGAACATATAAGAGGCACTGGTACATGTTAAGAGGGGGTAGTATGTGTTTTACTACCCCCTTAACATGTACCAGTGCCTTTTATTTGTTGTAGTAGCATGCAAAGGCTGCTGCTGTCGCCAAAAGCATTTCAATGCTATCTGTAGCCCTGCAACCCCTTCCTCACTTTCCTTCATCAGAACACTGTTTTGTGGGCGGGGCTGCAGCAGTCACTTGGCAGCATCAGCTAAACCAAGAGGTAATATCACTCCGTCATTAAGTTAAATAACTACTTAAGCACCAAACAAAAAAAATGTCAATCTATCTCATTCAGGTCCTGGGGTAAGCAGCTACTCGCCATGAGTTTCCTGTCTTAGCCAAAAGACGATGTCAGTAGCTCTTTAAAGAGCCCTACCAGTTTCACCCCCTGCACCCAACATTCAGGTGCCTTACCTCCATGGCATGCTGTTAATGTGAAGTTGGCACTCAATAATCCTTCCAGTAAAAAATTGTAACACTTGTAATATTGATTAAAATGGGTCCTGAGGACTTTCCGTTTTTTTCCGGCCGCCAATGCTCTGACCCCCGCGCTCTTTAATGTGATGATGAGATGCCAGGGAGAGCATGGGGGCATGCACCATTATAGTCAATGGACAGTACCTTTCCGATCAGTTTCTAATATTATAATGGGCACTTGCTAATGAAACATGGGCACTGGTCTACTAACAAGGGCCTTGTTAGTTGACTGGTGCCCACGTTTCATTACCATGTGCCCATTATAATATTAGAAACTGATCAGAAAGGGCCTTGTTAGTTGACCGGTGCCCACGTTTCATTACCAAGTGCCCATTATAATATTAGAAACTGATCAGAAAGGGCCTTGTTAGTTGACCGGTGCCCACGTTTCATTACCAAGTGCCCATTATAATATTAGAAACTGATCAGAAAGGGCCTTGTTAGTTGACCGGTGCCCTCGTTTCATTACCAAGTGCCCATTATAATATTAGAAACTGATCAGAAATGTACTGCCAAGCTGGCCTGGTGGTGCTGAGGGTTGAGGCACTGGACACCACACGTCGTGCTATGCCAGCGACCTGGGTTAGGGAATGGACTCAGGGTTGTCGGGGACCAGCAGGGGGGTGGAGGATCGAGCATCCCAATGGATGCTGTACTCCACCAGGGGTGGGTTACCGGGGGTGTCCTGTGCACCCAATGTTCCTGGGACCTGGTGAAAGCACCAGTTCACAGGGGCAAAGGTGGCTGTCTCCGAGAGCCGGGAAGGGGAGGGGAGGACGCTCTGGGTGCTTGGCAATGGTGTGCATCAGTACGTCATCTGCCTGGACTTCCGTCCTTTGCACCAGTGTCCTTGGGGGGGTTCAAGGGGAGAAAATAGGGAAAACAACCCTGGCCCCCCGAGCACAATGAAGCCAGGGTGGGGTGGCCTTGAACAGTCCAGGTGGATGGAGTAGGAGGGAGTACGAGGTCCCCTCTGAAAGCCATGGGAGCCGGGCAAATGCAAATGCAAAAAAATAAAAGAAAGGTGCTGCCTATTGACTATAATGGGATGTGCCTCCGTGCTCTCCTTGGCATCTCATCATCATGTTAGAGAGCGTGGGGGCAGAGCGTGGGCAGCCGGAAACAAACGAGAAGTCCTCAGGACCCATTTTAATTAATTTTAAGAGCATTACAGTTTTTTTACTGAAAGGATAATTGAGTGCCAACTTCACATTAACAGCATGTCGTGGAGGTAAGGCACCCAAATGGCAGGTGCAGGGGCTGCTAAATTTAATCTTGGTGGATCTCTTTAAACAAACACTAGGTTGGTTATAATTGCAACATTTCGATGCATTTGATTTCTACTAAGAAAGGAAGCAGCTAAAACAACCAGCAACATCAACAAAGTTTAGGGAAGGTAAGCAATCATAAAATGCAAGTTTTCAATAAGACATACTATGATTCTAAAAGGGCTGACAGTGTCCCTTTAACATAACGCAGGCATAGCTGGTCCCGATCAGTAAGCTTGACATATGGTCGAGTGAAACTGCTGTCAAACCTCTTAAAGGAACTGACAGGGATTGTGTAATATTTACCATGGTAATGCCTGCCCACCATGCAGGAAGAGAAAAGAGCTAACGGGAAGAGGAAATGAAAGGGTAGCTGATTACGTTCCTCCCCAGCAATTGCCAGAGGCTTTGTTAAATGCCTTATGCAGAAACAAACTGTAATCCCAGCCAATAACACTTGGATATACATCATGACTTTGGTGAGGGGACCAGAAAAAGAATTTAAATTACATACTTACTGTAATTGTTGCTGTTCCAGAATATCTTCGCCACTGATTATCACTTATGGGTCTGGGACCAGAGGCACTAGGACCCACGGGAGCCAATGTTTTGCAGGGAGGGAGCCAAAGTTGGCTACTGACAACACCTGTGCACCTCACTAGTGCCATTTGTGCCAGCCAAAAACCTTTTGCTGGCCCCCTCATGCGTTCTGTTCACCAGGACAGAAACAAAGTGGAGAGAGTTAAAAAGAGGGCTAGATGCTTACCAGGTCAAAGGGACAGGGAAAGGATCTAGGAAACACAATATAACCCAACTGCCAATGCAGGAATAAGAACAGAGCACACTAGGTGGCACAAGTGGTAGTAAGGTCAATACAGCCAGAGCCTCACACCACCTGGCAGACAGAAGGTGGAGAGTGATCCAAAAAAAAGGGCAGCAGCCTTGAACATGAATCTCTGGCAGAATCACAAGGAGGATGCCCGTGAATAGGACCCCTCGTAAATGAGATGGCACAATGTGCCAAAAAGGGAAAGGGGCACATAGACTTCTGGAGATAGGGGGCAACTCCATGCTACCAGATAGAGAACTGATTGAACTTTTGAGTTAACTATGTTCCTCTTTCTTACATCAGAGAAGAAGAAAGGGGAACCTAAGTACATCTGGAGTTGCAGGCCCAGACAGTTCAACGGTGTCAAGATGTGTTCATCTCCCAAAAGACCCCTGAGGATAGTGGGCTAAGGGTCCAAATACACAAAAAAGAAAGGGCACACCAACCAAAATAGTCTGACGTAATTGGAAGAAAGATTCCATAAAAAAAAAATTACCTGATTCTCCTCCAACCACAGGGATGTACCCTGTGTATGAGCTAGGGTAGTTGATCCACAAAGGTGCAAGCACCCCCCTCATGCAGTGCAGCTGCCAAATGGGGTTAGACTGGATAGTGCCCAGGAGCACATGCTGCATCTAGCAACTAATAAGGATATACCCAGAGGGGATATATCCTGGGCAAGGTGAAGGACAAGAAAGGCATTTGTCAATGCCGAATGTTTGCTTGGTTGTATTTGCTGTGTAGTTGTTCGGCATAGATAGCACAGAGACAAAAATGATCAAATTAATGAATTTCTCTTTTTGTGATCATGAATTATATCCTCAGTCATGCAGGTCTCTTTAGAAATAGAATCAACAGAGTAGTGGAGATAGCTGAAGACCCATTTTTCATGCCAACCCACTTCTTCTGATGTACTGTGTGACTCCATCAGGCCATGACACATACTTCAAGCACTTGTGAGGGAAGGCTCCCCACTTTGTCACAAGGTGTCACCTATGTGACACAACACTGCACAACATCTTCCCAGGCTCAGAGTGGTGGCACATGACAGTGGTGGCCTCTATCCCCGTGCTACCCACATGGCCCCCCCCAAGCTCATCCCCTGAGCATGAGTTGTCGGCACATAAACACAACCCGCTACCAGCTGGGCCAAAAGCCAGTCCTGCAGACAACATTTCTTCATAACCTTTGACCCCAAATTTTCAAGACAGTCTTTTTATGCACCCCCGCCCCAAATCTGACAGGTGTCATTTACAAAATAGTACCTGAAATGTCATTTTGCACTACAAGTGCGAAAATAAATTTTAGCTAGGATTTTAAAAATTACACCTGTCTCGTTCATGAGGTGGTGCAGAAAAATGGCTATGTTGAAAATTTGGGGTCAAAATATTTAAAATTACTAAAGTTATGAGTGAGCTTTCCCAGGGGTAGAGAGGTTGAGAAGTTTTACTTTGCTGGCAAAGTTCTGACAAAGTTATAAAATTCACTTTCATGAAATACCCTGTGAAGTTCCCACTTCATCACCTCTCCCATGACGTTGTGACAGCAAACATGACAATGGCAATTGGAGTGCCAGCAAAAGATCGACACAACATAATGTAGCACTGGTACAGTACAGCAAGCTGTGTACGACCAAAACACAGGAGCGCATCAAACAAGAAACAGGCAATAAAATATAGGAACCAGTACACAGTACCACAGTAATAGACAGTGAACATGGATGTTTCTAACACCAACATTTTTTGTGAGGGGCTCTGTCCCCCCTCCATGCGGGGGCTATGCACGCCTCTACTCCCTTATACTTAATATAACAAACTCCAAGTCACACAACATTGGAACAGAAAGAGAAACAATACTATTGAGCATAGTTTGGAAGCAGTGCAATAAATCCCAGTACCTGTGACACACAACCTCCAAACAGCATGGACAATAGCCAGCACCTATGAAACAGAATGCTCCCAAAAGGCATACACCTGTGGTATATGACCACCACACAAAGTGCTCTAACATCCCAGTCAGAAACATGACAGGCACTCTGATGCTTGATCTCATCTTATAATGACATAATTGTTTTGCCCACCTAACAGTATACCCCCTGTCACAATGAGTTTTCCCAGCAATGTAGCACTTTTTCAGTGAAGCTGTATTTTTGTCAATTTATCAGTAGGACTTTGCTTGAAAAAGTTGCACTTTGCCTGCCAAAACTTAGCAAATTCGGCACTTGGAAAGTTTGCCAACTTCGCACAGCTCTACTAAGGGTACAGCCACTGGGAATGTAAGTTCTGTACTTCAAAGTAATAGCACAGTTCATATTGCAGCATGTAATGAGCCTTACACTGACAGTACCAATCTCCTCTTAGAGCCCTTGCTGCAATACAGACGTTTCCATTATTATTATAGTAGTAGCATCGAAGCGGGGTTGGGGGGGATGTGTGCCCAGCAGAGCAGAAGTAACCTTCTCATTTTACAAGACCCTGGTCAGGCCCCACCTGGAGTACTGCATGTAGTTCTTGGCTTCCCAGTACAAAAAGGACATTGAGATAGTTGAGAGGGTAGCACAGGGCCACCAAAATGATCAGGAGTATGGAACATAATGCTATGGGGAGAGGCTAGAGGTCCTTAACATGTTCATCCTGGAGAAAAGGAGATGGAGAAAGGACAGAGGTAACATTAGGAGGCACTGTGTTACCCAGAGAGTGGTGAACCTCTGGGAAAACTTTTCGGTGGAGACAGTAGACTTGAGGATAGTAGACACCTATAAGGTAAGTCTGGACAAATTTCTGCTTGCCATGGAGATCTGTTGCTGCTGTTCGTCATTTGTTTAATTTTTTTTTTTTGTTAGTACTTTTTGTTACTTGTGTGGCCCTTCAGTCTGCCTTTCACGTCCTGGCATCCATCTGTCTCTGTCCACCATCCGGTCCTGTCCAGCCCCTAGAGAAGCCCGTCTGCCATCTACCCCCGTGGCTTGCCCCCCGCAGCGGGATGGCAGAAAGTCCTACTCACTCCCCACTGACACAGGATCTAGTATTGGGTGGTGGTGTCCCTGAGACCAGGCATTCCCTCTGACAGACATCAAGCCGCCGCGACCAAGCACCATGCTTTCTCCCTTTTTTGTTCCAGCTTGACGTGGGCTGGGGTGTGCAATCACGCCAATGGGGGAGCACGCAAGCATCCACACATGCTCCATCCCAGCGCCATGCCCCAAGCTTACTCCTACCACACAGTGCCAGTGCAATGCCCCCATCCTCCACCAGAGGTCGCTAATGTGCCAGCAGCTGGGAGACCCCTTCCCCCAGAGAGGGAGAGCAGTCTGCAGATGCTCAATCCCTCTCTGCCCCTGCCGACCCCTGGTGACCCGAGTCTATTCCCGAACCTGGGTCACCAGCTTGCAGCGAGGTGTGGCATCCAACGCCTCAACCCTCAGCGCCACCGGGCCAGCCATCGTTTGTTTAATTTTGCTGCATGTTAAATAAATGTGTCACTCTTCAGATATATAACTTCTACATGACTATTTTTTGGGGTTGGCTGGGTGCTACATTTTCTGCTGCTGAATCACTGGGTACCCTGGTTGATATGTGGGTAGGGAATCCCTATAAATTGGTGTATGTTTCTACAGCACACATACTACTGTATATTGCATGTCTGCTGCACTATTGCAAGATGGACCTAGGGTCCCTTCTGACTTTAAATTACTATGTAACTATGTATCTTAAGTGAATCTGATCAAACATTTCAGCTTGGTTAGTAGTAAGGAACATTTATTTAGGTAAGCAATACTTCAGAAGAAATAAATTGTTTTACCTTCTCAAATACTTACTGTTGACTTCTAGCTAAAATTCTTTTAATGCATAAGAAAAATAAATGCAAAAACACACAGAAGGAATGAAAAGCCTAAAGAATTGGGCTTTTTACTTTCTAGTGAATGCTAATGAAACAATATTGCTGTCTTCATGTGCTGCTTAGAGCAGAGTGTACTAGAATGATAAGATATGCAATGAATTTCATCTGAGAAAAACATCTCAGCTTATCATATTGGGGAAACGAAGGTGCATAGAAGTATCAGCAATGTAGTTTCTAACTCAGGTTTCCAAACAGAGTCCTGCTCAGAATGTTCCATACTTTCTCTGACTCCAAAACTCGATATTTATACCTGTTATGTCCTAACAGAGCAGTGAATCTCAGCCTTTAAAGTTTGCTATTCTATGGATTCTTGCTCTTCGATTCTGTCAAAGGGGCTTCCTTCTCACATCCCTGGGTGTTGCTAACAGTGCCTGTACTCTGGGAATCAAATATGGGAATCGTTTCTTATCCCAGGGTCCACATCAGTTTAGAATAAACTCTAGCCACAGCCGATAGGGCTGCAGCTGAGGAATTTGGGATAAAAATATTGTAAATTTGTTTAATATTTTTACATCAGATTTTCAACATAGCCTTGTTATGACCCTGCCTCATGAAGACGGGTAGAGAAAATGTTCAACTCCTAGCTTAAAGGTGATTTTGCACAATGAACTGCAAAAATCAACTTTCAGGATGCTAAAACGCATTTTGGGCAGGAGTTGAAAAATGACAGATGTCACATTCATGAGGTGCTGTAAAGAAATGGCTATATTGAAAATTTGGGGTAAAAATATTGAACATTGCCAAACATTCGAGCCTGCATTTGCAAGTAGACTCATAACTTCGTTGAGTTTTAATATTTGTGCACCAATTTTCTAACATAGCCTTCTTATGACCCCACTTCATGAACAAGGGCAGAGAAAATGTTCAATTCCTGCTCAAAAGGTGATTTTGTGCAGGGACCGTGTAATCACCTTTTGGGATGTTAAAAAAAACATTTTGGTGAGGATTTGAAAAATGACAGCTGTCACTTTCATGAGGTGTTGTAAAGATATGGCTGTGTTGTAGATTTGGGGTAGCAATATTGAAAATTACCAGACTTATGAGGCTGCACTCACAAAATTCATTGTAGGTTTATAATTTTGTTGTTTTTGAATATTTTTACACTAAATTTTCAATATAGCCTTCTTATGACCCCACCTCATGAATAAGGACACAGAAAATTGTTAACTCCTGCCTGAAAGGTAATTTCACGTAGGGACCATGAAGTCACCTTTCGGGATGTAAAAAAAAAAACATTTTGGCCAGGATTTGAAAAATGACAGCTGTCTCATTCATGAGGTGTTGTAAAGATTTATTTATTTATTTATTTGTTTATTGTAGTCATCGAAATTACAACCCTTTGAGTCAGGGACTTGTTTCCAAAGGCTCCACGCCAGAGTTACAGAGAAGTACAGTCAATTACATATGAGCATTCCTTATAGACATAAACAATACAGGGGTACAGGGTACAAATATAGTAGGAACACAGCAGGATTTTAAGAACTGTTACAAATTGTATAAGGAGGGGTTACAGGCCTACACATCGAGGTAGCTAAGGACACTTATCAAACTTGCCAGGTGACCAATTTTGAGACTGAGGGCTGATTAAGTTGGCTAGGAAGCCATTGCCATAGACTCGGAGTCATGACAGAGGAGGGGCCCAGTGGACTTGGGTTCACTGGGAGGTACACACGCAAGAGCGAGTAGAGAGTATATGATTCCTAAGGGCCTCTTTAAATAGTTCTGACTTGGGCAGACTAGTTACTAAAGTGGGTAGAGAGTTGAACCAGGTTGTGCACCTGTAGCTGAATGTCCTTTGGGCTAGGGAGGTTCTGACCTTAGGGAATATGAGAGAGGATTTGGAGGCACTGCTGGTATTGACTGAGGGGATGGCTGAGAGAAGAGCGGAGGTGACACCTGGAGGGGGTGAGACCAAGGAATATTTTTTTGCCCATGAGGCAGGACTGGTATTTGGGCAAATCTTCAAAATTAAGAGCATTTGTGAGGTAGTAAAGTGTGCAGGAATGGGTGCAGTGTTCAGCGCCGATCACGACCCTACAGGTCTTGTTTATGGACAATTTAATTTTGCTGAGGGCAGTATTGTCAGCTGCACTATAGATGAGCAGGCCATAGTCGACTAAAGAGAGGACCAATGAGATGATGACTAATCTGAGCACTTCAGGTGGAAGGCAGTCCTTGTGCCAAAAGAGGAGACCAATTTGTGAATTGGTGACCATTGTGAGGGTACTGATGTGGTGGTGGAACGTGAGGACAGAGTCAAAGTGGATGCCCAGGTATTTATAGGAGGATATTTGTTCTAGGGGATGGAGAGAGCTGGAGGAGACCTGTAGGGGGTAGTCTTTATGTTTGCTTTGGTGTAGGGCAAAGAGCATTGATTTGTTTTTTTTAGGTTGATGACCAGTTTTCTATCCGTGAATCAGCACTCGATCTGATTGAAGGAGTGTTGGAGGGAAGATAGGAGGGCAGTGAGGCTTGGGTCAGAGGAACAGAGGACCACATAATCAGCATAGAGAAGGATCTTTCTGGGGTAGGAGCTGGTGAGGGAGTTGAGATAAAGGCTGAAAAGAAGAGGACCAAGGATGGAGCCTTGAGGGACCTCAGAGCAGACCGGGCAGGAGCTGGACAGAGTGTTGTTAAGTTTGATACATTGGGGTCTGGCAGTTAAATAGCCAATGAACCAGTCAATGGGTCCTTTGGAGAGACCAGATTGTAGAAGGGTGTTTGGCAGGAGTAAGTGGTTGACCGTGTCAAAGGTCTTTGACAGGTCAATGAAAATGGTGCCCACAAGGTGACCTATGTCCAGGGCAGAGTGTAGGAAGGTAGAGAACTCAAGGGGAGTGGCGATAGTACTATGGCCTGACCTAAAGCCATGTTGCTCCTGGCAGAGTATGTTGTGAGTGGCAAGGTAGTTGGTAAGTTGGTTTGCCACAATTTTTTCTAGGGCTTTAGAGATAGGGAAAAAAGAAATAGGTTGATAGTTTCTTGGGGAGGAGCTATCACCACATTTATGGATGAGAGTGATGACTGCTGTTTTCCAGGCCTAGAGAAATTGGCTAAGGCATAGGGAGCAATTGAGCAGGGCAGTGAGTGGTGGGAGCATTACATCAAAGGCCAGTCAGAGGAGCCGTTGGTCAAGCGGGTTGTTGCTAGGGCTGGTGTAATTCAGGGCTTTAACTAGGATTGGTGGGGCTTCCTGCAGTGAGATGGTACAAAGGTGGAAGGGAGGTCGAGGGAGGGTGGGAGGTGGGGGTGGGGCAATTGGGTCAAAAAAGTTGCAGGGGAGGACTGAGCTGAGGTCAGTGAAAGCAGTATTGAGGCAGTCAGCGATACATTGGGGGTATGTGAAGAGAGTGCCGTTGATGTTTAGTAGCAATGGTGGGGGAGTACAGGACTTTCCATTTAGTTCTTTGATGTTGTCCCAGAAATTATGGGCAGACCCCTAGGAGGAGGCTAGCATTGATCTATAGTAGAGAGCCTGGGCCTTGTGAATGGCCCAAGTGCATTTGTTGCGCTCGGCATCCAAGGCCTGTCGATCTGCTGGTTTACCAGAGGAGATAGCTTTATGCCACAATTATCTCTGTGTTTCAGTTGTTTGAGGTGGAAAGGGGTGATCCACGGGGCATTATGTTTTTTGGTGAGTGTCTTGGTGGGGGGGGGGCAAACAAGTCGCAGGCCATGGTAAAGGAGCAAGAGAAGAAGTTGAGTGCATCATTAATACTGTGGGCAGAGTTTATGGATGACCAGTCCCAGAGGGCAAGATGGCAGAATTCCACCTTTGGCATGGGTTTTGGGATTTGACAGGACCAGGAGAGACTGATTGGAGAGTGGTCACTTAGTGAGTTTGGGAGGACTAGAATGTCATCAATTATGTGGGGGCGGTTTGAGAGGATGATGTCCAGCAATGTCTGAGTTCCATTTGAGAGAGTGTGTCTGGTGGGTTGTGCTACCAGCTGGGTTAGGTCCAGGGCTGCAAAAGTGTCCTTGGCATGACTGGCAGAATTGGCAAGCCAGTTAGTGTTGAGGCCCCCCAGCAGGATCTGCTCTGATTTGTGGGGGAGATTAGATAGGTATTCCAATAGGGAGAGGATGGCAGCAGTCTGGTGTTGTGGGGGAATGTAGGCAGCCGTGATGTACAGGGGGGCCGTGGCAGGGTCAGGGGTGGTTTTGAGGGTAATAGCTTGGGCACCATGATCCAGTGGGGAGAGTAGGGCATGACCCAGCAAGGATTCTCTCATATATATGGCACAACCCCCTCCCCATTTACCAACTCTATCCTCCCTAAAGAGAGTATACCCAGGGAGGGCAATGAAGGAGTCAGGGGTTGACTTCCATCAGAGCTAGGATGTCAGGTTGGTGCTGTTGGACCCAGCATTGAAGGGCTGCGGATTTCTTTAGGAGGCTACAAATATTCATGGATGCTATATGAAAACCTCTTGATGGTGGAGCAAGGGACAGACCGGTGGAGCATGGTCCAGGGTTGGCATGGATGTTACCAGACAATAAGAGGAGGAGAGTGATTGCCCTGAGCAGGGCTAGGTGGGGATGACTGTGATTCCTAGGGGGGGTGCTAGGTGGGTTTGGAGGCTAGGGAGCAGGGGATTGGGAGACTGTGGAGGGCAGGAATGGCAAGGTAGAAGGGGGCCAGGGAGGATCAGGGATTGGCGATGACCGTGGCATTTGAGCAGGCGGGGGGTGGAGTGGGGACCTGTGGGTGGAGATAGTGGAGGGAGTGAATGGGGGAAGTAAGTGGAGGTTGCAATGGGGTGGTACCAGGGGTGGGTGGTGATAGACAGAGGTGGGGGAGGGACAGTACCAGGATTAGAAACAGGACTGGGTTGCTCAGGTGACCAGTGGATGGGATAGCTAGTGATGGTGACTGGGAGAGAGATAGGCATGAGAATGACACAATGAATGAATTAATATAGCTGTGTCTGCAGGTCAGTGAGATACACTGATTCTTTCAGTTGGAAAGAAAATTAGGCTGGTTTAGAGTTCAGTGTGGTGTCTTCTAACTTAAAGAGTTAAGATTAACACCAACAAGTGTTAGGCCCTATAACCGCATTCTGTATCTTTAAGGGGAGTTGCAATATTAGTGAGAGGGGAGGATGAAGATTGTGTAGGGGAGGTTCCAAGGGGGAGGGAGAGTATTTAATAAAGGCTGGGGGCGGGTGAAAAATTCAAGCAGGAAGCAAAGAAAGTGAAACAAAAATGGGATTATTTGCAGGGCATAACTTACAACTGTGACACAAATGAAACCTGCTCTACACAAAAAATTGTAATACTTTAAAATCTAAAAAACGTGCACTTTAAAGGATCCTGCACTTCAAACAACCCTTAAAGTGCAAAATTGCTGTAAACAGGCTAAGATTCACATTTCAGTTAGCATTTACAGGACAATTTGGATAAACTTAACCAGTACTAGAATCAATAAATAAGATTAGTTTAAAGTCCAAAAGGAGTAGGAGTAGCAAAGAATTTAAAAAGTGGAGCAGCCAATCAGCAGGCAGAGCCAATGGTTCTGGATGGTTGGAGTGGAGACGCCAAAAGTTTCAGTAGCGTACCTTCGGTCTGGTGATCGGTGGGCAGTCCAGTGAGGAGGCAGCTTGAGGATAGAGGGAACCCTCAGGGCTGCTTGCAGCAGCAGAGGCACCCATGTCAAAAGTGAAGCTTTGGTCTGGTGATTGGCAGGCAGTACAGTGAGGAGGCAGCTGGCAGACAGAGTGAACCCACAGAGCTGCTTGCAGCAACAGAGACATCCATGTCAAGGGTGAAGCTTTGGTCTGGTGATTGGTTGGCAGTACAGTGAGGAGGCAGCCGGAAGACAGAGGGGATCTGCTGGGCTGCTTGCAGCAGCAGAGGCACCCGTGCCAAGGGTGAAGCTAAGGGATATGGCTCTATGTTGTACATTTGGGGTAAAGGTATTGACAATTACAAAGTTGCAAGGCTGCATTTGCAAAATTCAATGTAGGCTCATAACTTTGTTGCTTTTTTAATATTTTTACACCAAATTTTCAACATAGCCTTCTTATGACTCCACCTCATGAACAATGGCAGAGAAAATGTTCAACTCCTGCTCAAAAGGTTATTGTGCAGGGACTGCAAAATCACCTTTCAGGACAGCTTTACCTCATGACAGTGCCATTGTTCATAAGATGGGGTCCCAAAAAAGGCATATTGAACATTTGGGCCAATTTATGCCTCTAAGTTCAAAACCCATTTGAAATACATTAAATGGCATACCTGTTTCTTCAGTTCATGATTCGGCTTTGAAGAGTGAAGACGTGTCTGCATTCCAGAGAGGATTATGACGTTGGGCTCCCCAGTGGGTAAGTAACGGCTTGGAAGGATTTGGGGTAGCAGATGGTGATGGGGAGGGTTGGGTGGTGGGGCTAAAAATGGCACAAAAGACATAGATGGACGGTTTTCTTGTTACAGGTTACAACAACAAAAAAAAACAGGCACAGATGCGATTGCAACACTGGGGATCGGTGCTACCAACAGTATCACTGTTGCGTTTCTGGAGGAGTGCTGAGAGGGGTTGGGTGGGGAAGAAAAGTAAAAAAATAAAAATAAATAACCGTGTATGCAGTATGGGCGTTTGAGATTCCTGCACTGAGACTGGGCACCCCCTAGATGCACTATTAAATTCTGGGTGGGGGTAGGTGGTTAGTGCTGAGAGGGAGGGTCAAATGGAAACTATAAAAATGTATGTCAAAAAACAAAAAAGCACAACCCCGTGCATGGCGTGATGATAGAGGATTCATGATCGGGACACTAGAGGTTGGGCACCCCAGTGTCACTATTATGTTTCTGGGGGTGGGAGGTGGATGCTAAGAAAGAGGGTTGGGTGGGGGGTTATGAATTTCAGTGGTTATGGACCGTTGAAAATAAAAAAAAAATGACTTTTTTTGTCACTCCAACATGTTGTTCGTTCGTAAGGAATGCAGGAGTCCTTTTTTTCCTAGCAAGAGGTCCACCACTGCAGACCTAACAAGCATTTGTCAATACCAAATGTTGTCTCACTGGCACTGGCATTGGTAGTGCTGGAGTTAGAGATGCATAATAGGAATGGCAGTGAAGTATTGAAGTGACACCAACCCAACCCCCACCCTGTAGAGACCAACAGGATTTGGGGTACAGGGCCACCGATATGGGGGGACAAACTGGACTTTTTTCCCGGGCCCTGAGCTATGGGGGGCCCGCCTTTGCAGTGCTTATATATATTTATTTAATTTAGCCACCCTTTTCTTTATATAGCTGGCTGCCTGTGCCACTGTAATACTGTCCAGGCCGGGGGAGATGTCATTTATCACAGTCCTAGACTTGATGACGTGGTCCGCTGTGCTTGTTTTGTGGTGTTCTGAGTAGGAGCAGCTCCTTTATAGTGCCTAGTGTGTGTTGTTGTGCATCTCTGACTCAGAGCAATTCGCGTTGCTGTCGCCCATAAAGATTTTATTAAAATCACGAGGACAGGCAGTATGTGCTTCCGATCTGAAGCAACAAGTCGCTGGGGTGGCAGCCGCCGGAGTATATCAGGACAGCAGCTGTCCTGTAGTGTGGTCAGGTAGCTGGCCCATTGCCTTCAGGCTTCAGTCATCAGTTACCTGCAGCCTGGTGATGTGAGGAGGTCATCGTCTTCGCTTTGTGGAGTAAGCGTCCATGTCCTCAAGACTAGAGGTTCCCTTTACAAAGTGAATGCGGTGTGTGTGTCTCCCCTCAGTTTTGCTTTCCACTGTCCCCCAGACATCCAGGCCAGCATCCACCACCACCAACCAGGTAAAACATGGAATAAAAAGCTGATATAAGTGACAACAGGTACTGCCAGCATTACGCTAGTAGCGTAGGCCATACATAAGTGTGGAGATGTTTGGAGATGGATCTTTGGGGATGAGTGTATAACCTGCTGTTCCTGCTGCCAGCTGTTTAGCTAGACCTATGACAGAAAAGGTAGAAATTTAAAAAAAATAAAATGAGTGTTCAGCAGCAGACTTAGGACTCTCCTTTATTTTTTCAATTTCTGCCTTTTCTGTCATAGGTCCAGCTAGTTAGGACACGCAGGATGGTTGCCCAAGGCTATGTGACCCTGTTAGTCTGGGTCTAGGGAGAGGATGATGCTGCATCTGGTATGACAGCAGCTCCAGCAAGTGGTTGGCAGGAGAGCTTGCCTCCCACAGGGACATTTTTGTGGGCATTCAAGGTAATCTGTGGTACCTACTATGATGTAGTGGAAGGGTGGGAAGGAAAACCAAGGGGAGAAAACACCAGCCTCCACCCCATGATGCCTGTCACCAGAACTTGAAGCTCCTCACCATGGCCCTCCTTTGCAGCCCTGCCATGAAAAAGGGGGGGCAGCTGGGTGTCAGCCTTGTTGGAGTTGCATGATATGTTGTTTGTTGGTGTGTAAAAAGCAAATTTCAGCTGGTGTAGGGAGATGTTTGCACCATTGATTACCCCCGTTGTGGGATGGGAAGCCTGCTCCCTCTTGGGGGGTGGGTGCCTGATTCTGATATACTGTGGTGTAGGATGCTGACAGATGCAGAGCATTAAGCAGGTGGGAAGACCAAGGGTCAACACCTGATGGGTTATGTTGCTGAGCCTTGGCAGTGGGAGTAATTGGAGAAAAAAAAAAATACCCTACCCTCGCACCTTCTTTTTTTTTCCCCAATAGGCAATTTTATGTTATTTTTCCAGTCTCCCACCCCCTGTGATCCAGTCAGCAAGAACTGGACTGTGATGCAGCCCCTTACTGTGGACGCACACATGGGGAGGTATGTGTCATGTTTCAAGGTACCCACTCACTATGTGTCGGTGAAGGGTGAGCGACAACCCCCACAGAGGAAAGCTGCCTTCTGGCTCCTCAGGTCTGCTCCACCCTCCCTTGCTGGCTCCCTAATGACCCCCTCATACCTTCTAAGCAATGGGACCATACAACTGAGTATTGAGCTTCCCACAACTAAGGATTATGGATTAGGGAAAGCTTCACAAAATCTTGTTTTTAGCTTCACTAAAAGCCTCAAAACTCACCAGAGAGCATCAAAAATCCCAGAGCTTCTGGGCACCTGGCGACTCCCAGATCCCCGGCTTTCTTGGTTAGGGATACAGAGGCCCTAATCAAACTGCCTGCCCGGGGCCCTGGAATTGTTAGCTGCAGCCCTGTTGAGGTGTGCTTTTGGGTCATCAGCTAGAAGACTCATGCCATTGTACCTCACCCTACCCTGTAGACACTGACAAGTGTCGTGATGTGCTTTGGGGTCTTTGGGCATTATACTTACCCCATTCCATAAGGAATTACACTGAGGTGGGTGCAGTATAGGAGAATGGGGTGAACTTTGTGGCTGAACAGTGCAAGGCACACCACAATGCCTGTCACTGGCTACAGGGTGGGGGTGGAATGGCATAAGCATTACAGCTGATGATCCCAAGTCACACTCCTGATGCCTGTCAGTCTCTACAGGGTGGGGTGCTACAGTTGGAAACCCTAACACCGTAGGCGTGTGTTGTTATTTTCATTCCAAATTTTCAACATGGGCTGCTTGTCAGCCCACTTCACGAAAAGCGGCACAATCAGTTTCTTAGCTGAAAGGTGGTTTTGCACAGTGGCTATGCCATTTGGTGACACAGAGATGAAAACACATTTTGGGCAGGATGTGGAAAATGACAGCTGTATTGTTCATGAGGAGGCGTAAAAAAATGGCAACGTTGAAAATCTGGAGTGAAAATATGAAAAGTTGGTGAAGTCATAAGCATGCATAGAAACTGTGCAATACATGTCCATAGCCTAATTATTTTGGGAATTTTTTTAACCACATGTTTAACATAGGCATTTTGGGACCTCCCCTCATGAACAGTGGCACTGTGATTTTGTTAATTTGTCCGAAATGTTGATTTCGCACAGCGACCACGCCATTGTGCGCCACAGGTGCGAAAACACATTTAGGGCTGGATGTGAAAAATGACAGCTGTACTGTTCATAAGGAGGTGTGAAAAAATACCAGTGTTGAAAATCTGGCATGAAAATATTGCAAATTTGCAAAGTTACAAGGGGTGCATGGAAACTGCACAACGCACACGTGTAACACAGTCATTTTATGGAATTTCGTCTCCACATTTTCAACATAGGCATTTTAGGACTTCAGCTCATGAACTGTGTCACTATCATTTCCTCAAACTGTCCCGAAAACTGATTTCACACAGTGACCGTGCTATTCTGCACCAGACATGTGAAAACACATTTCGGCCAGGATATGTAAAATGACAGCTGTACTGTTCATAAGGAGTTGTGGGAAAATGCCAATTGTAAAAATCTGGAGTGAAAATATTGCAAATTCACAAAGTTATGACCATGCGTGAAAACTGCACAATGCACGTTTTTTGACTTTTTTCCCACCAAATTTGCAACATAGGCTTTTTGACAGCCCCCCCCCTCATGAACAGTGGCACTGTCATTTCTTTAATTGGTCCCAAGAAGTGATTCCACACAGTGACCACAAAATCACCTTTCGGGACCAAATAATGCCATGACAGTGCCTGAATTCATGAGGAGGGGTCCCAAAAACCCCATGTTGAAAATTTGGTGTAAAAATTCCCAAAAATGCCAGAGAGATGAACCAAAGCTGAAAAAACCTATTTATGCCATTAAACAGCTTACCGGCATTTATTCAGTCCCCGGTCGGCTTTGAAGAGTGCAGACGTGTTCCTGGTCCAGTGAAGATCATCGCACCAGGCTCCGGAGGCAAGTTTGGGGTGAGGATGGGGTGTGGGAAGGTAGGGAAGCAGGGTGGCAGGGTGCGCAGAGGGTGGGTGAGGGTTGCGGGAGGGGGCAGGGAAACCGCGAGGGACCGTTTTCTTTTTTACAGATAAAATGGGGGGATAAAAAAACATCACAGGACTTTTTTTTACAGGGTATTTGGCACTGGGGTGGGCTCAAGTATACCACCTAAGTGTTTTGGGGGATGCAGTAGCCAATGGGGATTGAGCACCCCCATCAGCACACAACAAAGGGGACATCATGCCGATGGGGAGTGGGCTCCCAGTCGACAGATTGAACTGGGAAAAGGGGGACTGAGCCAATGGGATTGGGCCACCCATTGGCAAAAAGGCATTTTTTGGGCGCATGATGCCGCGGGGGATTGGGTACCCCCTCGGCACACAGCAGAAATGGAGGGAATTATGCCAATGGGGAGTGGGTTCCCCCATCAGCATTGTGACAGGTTCCACATTGCCTGCATGCTGGGAGGCATGTTGTGGTCCCACTGCATGAGAGCTTCGCTCTTATTGCAGTGGACCTTTTCTCAGATCTGGTGGCTACATTAGATATGCAGGGTGTCGGCCCCTGCTGCTGGCTGATTGGGGAATGAAGGATGCACCTACTGATGCGTGCCCTGCATTCACCCAACAGTGACTGCACCTCCAAATCTGCTACTACCGCAATATGTTGGCTGCGTGTGTATGAGTCAAAATAAAAATGACAGGAAAACATGCCTATACTGTTTACCTAGCTACAGGGGCAGCAAGCTTCTGTGCTGGTCCCTGTGCATGTGACTGTGTATCACATGTGTTTTAATTTTGTACAGTAGAAATTAATCATTTATCTTACATGAAGGTACACAAAGAAATTAAACTATTGTGACAATTATGCATTTATAATAAAAGATGCCAACACAAATATTCAAAAGTTCAAACAAACAAAGTGAGAAAACAGTGAGCCAACTAGGAGTTCTATCTTTAAACTATGGCCAAGTTAGAAACATACCATGTGCTGTGCCCAGCAGCATGTATAGAGCACTGGATCACAGTGCGATCAGATGATGTAGCACAGAAGTAAAATAACTTCCAGAAAGTAAGAATGGACTCCAGTTGTGAAAATGTAAGACAATCAAGTGGTGTTTCTGGCAGGATTTAGGTTGACTGTTTTCTGTAACAGATCTTTTTCTCTTCTTTTGTCTTTTTCTTTTTTTTTTTTTTTTTTTACATTGTAATGTTTTGGATTAGATATTTGCTTTGAGGCATTTTAAAATACAGACATGGATGGATATAAGATACTAGAAAACTATTTTTCCACTTCTGGTAACAAAGATTCATAATAAAAGCTAGTCCTTTCCTGGAGGTTGTGTCACAGTGTAATACATTCTTCTTGGTGGTGAAAATGGGTAGGAATCCACAAGAATAAGGAATGAGGAGAAAAAATAAGTCTGACTCATGTCCAAGAAAAGAAGAATAAAGAGGGGCTGCTACTGTATGAATAAAATCGGTCCATGCGCCCCTCCCCCGAACCCTCCAGGAAACAAGCTGTAATAGCTTAGTGTGCCTTTCCTGGTCAAAAGTTACAAATAAATAAATACAAATACCAATGTACAACTACATGTACTGAATTTCACCAAATAAACAATAAAAATAAAATAATTTAAGGGACTTAAAAAACAAACATTTTTTCTTCTCCAAAGGTGTGTCACCAAACAATTATTGCACCCAACCCCACCCCCCACACCATGTCTATATTCTCTCCATATCCCAAACTATGTCAGCATAGCAGAAATTACTCTTCTGCCTTGGAATTGAAATAAAGAGCCAATATATACATTCATTTGAAAAATTATCTGTTCCTGTATTAGCATATCTGCGTAAATAGTAGGTTAGGTTCGACTGAAGTCAAACTAAGAAAAGGTTTAGCATAAGTCAAAAATGTGTGTGTGTGTGTGTGTTTGTGTGTGTTTGTATGTGTGCACATATAAGTTCGTGTGCATGTGTATGCACATGTGTATATGTGATTTCTTGATTTGAATACTAATTAAATTTATACAGACAGCTGTTCCAAGGGGCATTGGCTTACTGTTAACTGAAATTGCCATATCCAGACACAAGCCACTTACTTTTATGCTACATTTTCAGCTGCTCTGAACTAGAAATCGTGTGTGTGTGTGTGTGTGTGTGTGTGTGTGTGTGTGTTGCCGTGGCATATCTTTAAGTTATATTTGTCTGTAAAGTTCAGGAATGAATTACAGTATGTCAGCAACTGAAGTAAAGACAGATCTTTGGTAGCTCCATGCAGTGTGCATATACCAGGTGGTCTCTGACAGTCTGTGTGATTTATGTTAACTCCCTCCCTCTTGGGCTGCTTTTTATGTTCGCCCTGCACATACACACAAGCGAACATCGTGATATGAGAGTACTTTTTAAGGGGTGTGACACTGGCAGTCCAATGCAGAGTGGTCCGCAAGGGGCACGTCAGTGCCACACCAACCATCAGCCAGGCTGATCATGACACAGTTTTGGCCTGCTGGGTGGCAACGATCATGATCCTGAAAAGAAAAAGCCGACCCAGTCCTGACTGACCTCTTCCCTTTGAGCTATGCTACCCAGCAAGCTGACCTGTCATGATCAGCCTGCTGAGGAATTTCAAATATCCAGGAAGTTGTAAACATGAGTTGTAACAAGGAAAACCCTCCTTCGATGTCTGCTGCTGGTGCCCCTTTAGTTGCCCCCCGCCCAACTCTCCTTCTCAGCACTCACCCCATCACCCCCCCCACAAATGTAACACTAACACTGACTTTGGGGTGCCCAATCCCCGTGTCACCAACTTGTATTTTTAGATATATATCTTACAGTGGCTCCATAGCGCCATTATAGTTAGGGTTAAGTAGGCAGTTTAATGTTAAACCCCAGTTTTTGCACTTTAATAACTTCGTAACCATACAACAGATTTGTTTGAAAGTATGCATGCAGAATCTGGAGGCATAGATCTCTTGATGTGGCAAGTGTTGCTCCAATGGTTATATGGTTAGGGAGATACATAGTCAGAAAAAATTTATAATTTATGTGTTATTTGCTGTTTCTTTGTCCACCTGTATCTCCCAAATGGTTGGAATTGTGGTCTGAAATTTTCAGGGTAAAACGCCTTTACCTCACTGATGTGCCTTTTGCTGGTCTGGTGAAAAAATATTAATCCATTCCAAAGTTATTAAGTTTTAAAGTTCCCATTATTTTCAATGGGAATTTATAGATGTTCAGCTCGGAAAAGGACCCTTTGTCGCAGATGGGTAATCCTTTTTCGCAGACAGGTCATTCTGTGTTGCAGGTAGGAAATCTTTTTTCCTTCTGCTGCCATTTTGTTTTTCAGTTAGAGAGGCAAACATATTTAAATAACTCAACAAAATGATGTCTTTAGTAGATACCAACAGATGTAGCTTGCTTGTCGCAACCCCCTCAGCTGGATTCTGCAGTTATGTGTTGTAGAAGTGCCCTTGAAGTTTGCTTTTTTTATAGTAACATTGTAAATCTTTTTTCATGAGTCGTGAAATGAAAAAAACTCTTTTTCATCATTACAGCTCACGAAAAAGGATCCTTTTTCATGACCAAAAATTCTTTCGTTGGTGTCTAATGACACTTGCCACCTTCCAGTTGCCCTTCTCATAGTTTCCCTGGTGTCTAGTAGCACCCCTACTCTCTGATCGCTGTCCCCATTTTTTTAACATCCCTGGTGTCTAGTGGCAACCCCTACCCTCCAATCACTGTCCCCATTACTTTTTTTATCATTCTTGGTGTCTATTGGCCCCACCCACCCTCTCATCACTGTCCCCATTACTTTTAGCATCATACCTGGTGTCTAGTGGCCCCCACCCTACACTCACCATCCCTATTATTTTTGTTATCATCCCTGGAGTCTTGTGGCACCTCCCACTCTCCAATCACTGTTCCCATTATTTTGTTTTATCCCTGGTGCCTATTGGCACCCCACCATCCAATCACCTTCCCCATTTTACTTTTTTTCTTATACCTTGTGTCTAGTGTCTCCCCCCCACCCTCCTACAGCTGTCTGAACCTGAAATAAAGAAAACAGTCACTGAATTTTTTTTCTAAAAGGAAACTGTCATTCACTGATCTGACTCCAACACCCCCCACCTCCCACTCAGCACCCACCACCCCACAGCCCCAGCACACCTCCACACACCCTCACTCACCTGAACAGGTCCCAGGTTCGAGATCCACTCTCAATCAAAGACTCGACTTGCTGCTGGAACAGACGACTGCAATATGAGAAACTAAGGTAAATGCGGTTCAGTGTATTTCAATGGGGTTTTCAACTCTGATGGATAATTCAGCCATTTTTGGACATTTTGACACTAAATATTCAACATGGCCTTTTGGGAACCCCACCTCATGAACTATATTGGTGATATTACGCAACTCCTGCCTGAAAGGTGATTTTGTTGTCACTTGGCGGATTCACCTGTTGGGTTGGATTTGAAAAATGTTCCTGTCCTTCTTCATGAGCCGGGGTTATAAGAAGGCTATGTTGAAAATTTGAGGTCAACATATGTAAAAATGCCAAAGTTAAGACCATTCATTGCAATTTTGCTACGCACGCTCATAACTTTGAAAATTGTAAATATTTTGACCCCAAATTTTCAACATAGCCTTCTTATTACCCAACCTCATGTATGTCACAGCTGTAATTTTTCAAATCCTGGCCAAAATGTGTTTTCACACCTGTGGCATGGAATGGCATTGCAGTTGCATGGAATTATGTTTTGGCAGCATTCGAAAATTTTTTGTACCGGGTACATGAGTTGGGGTAATAAAATGGCTATGCTGACAATTTGGTTGCTGTTGACCTAAGAATGGAAGCACAAGGCCCTGTCACTGGTACATGCACATACGCATCTATGGAGGGATGGGGGCACTGTGCTCCCACAGACAAATAAGGATGTGATTACTCTATCTCAAAAACTATGGATGGATGGTAGCACGGGGCCTGGAGGGCCCTGTGCTTCTACAGGCAAATAAGGCTATGAGATATATTATAGTGGAGGATGCAATTATACTATCTCAAAAAGTAAGGAAATTCTTTGCACAAAACTTTGTTAAGGCACTAATTAGGGTTAAAGTGACAAATGTAGGGACATATGGTGTTAGGGTTTTCAACCCTAACACCCCAACCCCACCATAGAGGCAGAAAATCAGGCATGAGGTGTACCATTGGGGTGTCTAGCCTAAACGCTCACCCTTTTCTAATTTTTGTACACATCTGTGCTTATTTAATGATGGAATGGGGTGAACATTAGGCTTGAGACCCCCACGGCACACCTCATGCATGATTTTATGCCTCCAGGATGGAGGTGGGGTGTTAGGATTGAAAACCCTAAACCATATTTCCCTACTTTAACCCTAACTAGTACATTAATGAAGTTTTTTTGCAAAGAATATATATGTGTGTATATATACAGTATGTATGTGTGTGTATATATATATATATATATATATATATATATATATATATATATATATATATATATGTGTGTGTGTGTGTGTGTGTGTGTGTGTGTATATATATATATATTTATAAAATGGGTTGGTAAAATCATAGAAATTCCACTAACATGATTGACAGAATGCATCACACGACCGTGCATTATTTCCCAACGACCGCACACCTCTCATTACGACCGCACACCTAAACTACTTTCTAGCCCACAGAACCCTCTCACCAGCAGTGAGATCACTCCACACCTGGCACGCACAGGCTGCCACACAAGCACACACATGCTGGCACCCACAGCAATAACTAACATGTGCTGTATATAGCTGCCCCCACAAAGCTCTAACTAAAGTCTGTATAGCTGCCCCACACTATGTACAATTATCTGGTTGATCCTACCATAATTGTTAAACAAAAACTCATTAAAAAAAAAGTATCTAGTTGATCCTGTTATTTTCATGCTGTATCATGGTGAAATCACTTTAACTTTTCTAGCTCTAGTATGCACTGACCGAGCAAAGTTAAAAATGGCAATGAAATTGCTGGCAGATGTTTAAAACAAATCATGTTGTCTCCCAAAAACACATGTAATCTCTCTTTTTATGTTACTGTTGTTCTTTTTTTTTAAAGAAGCCTGTAACTGTAATGGGGGCTAAGCAAGCGAGTCGTCTGTCTCTGTATTGTAGCGTGACCAAGTGGTTTTATTGCCAGTTCAGGACATGCTGGCAGAGCTTGAAAAGAAGGTATTTTACTTTTAGACACTGTGTAAACTCCTTTTTGTTTTAAGGTTCCTCATATTTCTACAAAATGAAGCTGCCGACTGTAAAGAGCAGACAGCGAGTGAGTCGCTGGCTTCAGAAGGGTAGATGGAAGCGTGAGCGAGAGTTGTTGCTATAGCAACTATCGCTCACGCTTCCGTCACCCCCTTCTGAAGCTGCTGACTCGCTCCCTGTCTGCTCTCTATAGTCAGTGGCCTCCTTCTGCAGAAATGTCATTACAGTCGGAAGCTTCATTCAAAAAATGAAGTAACATAAAAATGGGGATTACATAGTTTTTAGACACAAAATTCCGTATGTTTGAACCTCTTCCACCACGTCTTTAACTACAGTTTACACTGCTCGATAACACTACACTACAGAAATAAAACTGAAAGGGATTAGAGGGTAACACACTCTGACAATAGCAGGATCAACCAGATAAATACCACCTTTAACTTTAAACCCATCACAATTAAGGCAGGATCAGCCAGATAACCTACTGTAAATTAAACGTTTATCTCTACCAGACAGGGACTACTTTCTGTACCTCCTCCCCTGCCCAAATATTTTTGGCCATTTTATAAGATAGATAACCCACTCTTAGGTGTGCGGTCATGCTCTGATATATGCACACCTTGGGTGGTTGACACACTAGGCCTGTGCCTGCGGTACAACACACACTGCTATGCATGATATCAGAGCGATCAAGATTCTAAGAGTGGGTTATCTATATATATATATATATATATATATATATATATATATATATATACTGTATATATTCTTTGCAAAAACTCTGTTAATGCATCAGTTACAGTTAAAGAAACAAAGATAGGAAATGTGGTGTTAGAGTTCATGACCCCAACACCCCACCCCCCACCCTGAAGGCAGCAAACCAGGTGTGGGGTGTGCCTTGGGGTTCTACAGCTTAATGCTCACCCCATTCTCAGACACCCTACACATCTCAGTTTTTTTACTGATGGAAGGTGGTGAACGTTAGGCTGGAGAACCCCAAGGCACATCCCATGCATGGTTTGCTGCCTGCAGGGTGGGGGTGGGGTGTTAGGGTTGGGAACCTCAGCACCACATTTTCCTACTTTTGTCACTTTAATCTTAACTGATACATTAACAGAGATTTTTGCGTAGAATTTTCTTACTTTTTGAGATAGTATAATGGTATTCTCATTTGCCTGTGAGAGCACAGGTTCCTCTGGGTACATGTACTGTGTGTTGCCGTGGAAGCATTTCAGCCAAAACAGCAATCAGGCTGTCAGCATAACCTTGTTGTTACTCCACCTCATAAATGCTGTGCTGAGAATGTTTAAAACCCTACCAAAATGTCATTCTGCGCCACCAAAGTGTCATTCTGTGCCACAGGTGAAAAAACACATTTTGGCCAGGATTTGAGGGGATGTCAAAAAATGGCTATGTTGAAAATTTGGGGTGAAAATATTTAAAATTCCTGACATTACAAGTGAGCATAATTAAATGTAAATGCATGCACATAACTTTGCTATTTTTACATATTTTGACACCAAATTTGCAACATAGCCTTCTTCTGACTCCACCTCTTGAACAAAAGCAGTGAAAATTTTCAAATAAAGTCTGAAAGGTGATTTCACCAAGTGACCGCAAAATCACCTTTCAGGATGGATTTGTGAAATACCAGTGAAATTGTCTATGAGGTAGGGTCTCCAAAAGACCAAGCTGAAAATTTGGTGTCGCAATATGCAAAAATGGCCAAGTTATGCATCAAAATTGAAAACCTCATTGAAATACGTTGCAGTGCATTTACCTTAGTTTCTCATATTGCAGTCCCCAGTTCCAGCAGCAAGACATGTCTTTGATCGGAGAGTTGGTCTCACACCTCGGACCTGTTCAGGTGAGTGAAGGTATGTTGGGGTTTACTGGGGGGTGTGGGGTGGTGGGTGCTGAGTGTGAGGTGGAGGTGGTGGGGTCAGATCGGTGAGGGACCATTTTATCTTAAAAAAAAAAAATTAGTATGGTTTTCTTTATTTCAGGCACTGCAACCACATTGGCAGGTGACGGGTGCCACTAGACACCAAAGAAATATATTTTATTTGTAAGCGGGATGACATTTGGTGGGTGGGGGTTTCAAATCCACCAGGAAAAAATATATTCTATAATGGGGATGAAAATCAGCTGGTGGGGGGTGTCACTAGATACCAGGGAAACAAAAGGAGACAGGGATGGGGGTCGGAGGGTGGGGAGGTGCCACTAGCTGCCAGGAAAATACATGACATTACTGGGGGTGGCAACAGAATGCAAGGGAAAGAGCCTCAAGTCACAAAAAAGGGCTTTTTTTCATGACTCATGATATGAAAAAGGATTCTTTTTTCGTATCACATGGTCACGAAAAAAGATTCTTAACAGTAGAAGAAACATTTCTAGGGCATGTCTGCAGCTGTGAAGTGCAGATTACAGCTAACAGGATCCTGATCACCCAGATAAATGTGTTGTTGTCTTTCAATTATGTCAGTTTTGTAGTTTTTGAAAAATGCTTTTTAAAAAAATGGAAACAAGATGGTGGCAAATGAAAAAGGAATATTCCAATATGAAATAGGATTCCTTTATCGTGTCATACAGCTATCCTGAAGTGTTTACTGAGCATGCTCAGAAACATTTATTTTTTCAAAATTTTAAAATTAAGTAACTTTAAAATGGAAAAAAATGAAACAAAATGGAGCTAGTACCTGCTAAGGGTAGTGTTTACAATGCCAGTGAAAGTCATTCCTTAAACACTTTTCAAACAAGCAATAAACTTTTTCAAGCATAAAGCAGTATCGAGTCCAAATAAGCAGTCAACAGACCTGTATCTTAGTGCAAAGAAGCTGTGCTTTACTTTATTCAAGGTGCAGAAGTGCATTCGCAGCCAGCAGCAGCAGCATTACAGTATTGTGCTCCTCAAACAACATCCACCCTCCTCACAGGAAAAAAGGTAAGGCCTCCTAATGCATTTTAGGCCCCCTGGCACTTACTCAAAGGATGGCAGCATACTTTTCTTATCCTTATTTTATACTGTCCTTCTCTTGAAGAAACAGTACAACAAGCAAGTGTTATAGTGCAAACCAGTGCTTAGTGAATAACATACATAAAGATAAGTAACATTTGATACAGAATTCAGATTAAAAAACAATGCATCTTTCCATCATTTTCTTAGAATCACCTTGTTAAAAACTCATGTATAAAGATGTAGTGTCCATAAATAAGTAAAAAACCTGGTGCTCCATCCATAATTAGGGTACATCACGTGTACAGATCCAAATGGTGGACAATTGTAGTATGCGAAGATTACCATGGTTTCCCTTTGTTCACTTCTACATTCACCCATATCTAAAAAAATTAAAAAGATAATCAAAGCATGATTTGGTGATACAGAAGGATGGTAATGGGGGGTTAGAAGGATTTATTCCACAAACAGGAACACACCACTGCATGCAAGTAGCAGCCACCAATACCATACCAAACTGGGTATTCCAAAAAGACAATTTGAATCAAGAAAAACTGCAGTGATGAGAGTACCACTGGGAAACGAGCAGATGAACTGGAGAATAGACTGTTGGAAAGGGGTTATACTACAGATATTATCTATAAAGCAAGAAATGAAGTTAAGTGTATAGCAAGAGATTATCTGCTCACCAAAAGGATCAAAGAAAAAGAAAATATTGACCTAAGGGTTAACTTTGTAAGCATCTATAGTGTCCAATCAAGCCAGATAAGTGATGTATAAAGCTTTAGCATATGGTGAGTCTGGATCCAGGACTTAGAGAATTGAGGGACACTGAACCTAGGATGGTCCATAGGAGGGGAAAGAATCTTAGGGACATTTTGGTTCACTCGGTTCAACCAATGGCAGAAAGGCCCAGAATGTGGCTACCAGCCAGGACCAATGGTTGCCTCAAATGTGGCAACTGCAAATATTGCCAGAATATTATGAATTGTAAAAAATATAAAAACCCTAAAACCGGGAGGGATGTGGAAGTTAGAGGCTTTATCACATGTGTCACAGGAGGAGTTATTTACATGGCTGTATGTACTTGCAGGTCTTTCTATGTAGGGAAGACCAAAAGACTATTTAAACTCTGAATAGGGGAACATATGAGGGCAATTGAAAATGGCGACCTCACTTATGAATTAGCTGTACATATCTCTAAAGTGAAAACCAAAAATGAACATGTTATTTTCTTCATTGGTATTGAAAACCAGTGAAAAGCCCATGGGTTGGGGGGCAGCTATCATGATGTCCTACTTAAAAGGGAGCAATACTGAATTTTCTCTTTGGGAGGCATGTATAATCCAGGATTGAATGATAGGATTGAACTGGGCCCCTTCCTGAAAAAGTACCCCCACCAATAGGGTTATATAAGTTATATATGCTGACTGTTTCTTCTGCTCTTTAAGTCAATACCATGCTGTTTTTGTTGATTGTATATATAGTAACTCATGTTTTGATTTTCTTTTTAATTTTTTTAGACATGGGTGAATGTAGAAGTGAACAAAGGGAAACCATGGTAATCTTTGCATACTACAGTTGTCCACCATTTGGATCTGTTCATGTGATGCACCCTAATTATGGATGGAGCACCTGGTTTTTTACTTATTTATGGACTCTACATCTTTGTACATAGGCTTTTAGCAAGATGATTCTAAGAGAATGATGGAAAGATGCATTCTTTTTAATCCGAGTTCTGTATCAAATGTTACTTATCTATATGTATTTTATTCACTAAGCACTGTTTTGCACTATAACACTTGGTTATTTTATTGTACTGTTTCTTTAAAAGGCAGACAGCATAAAATAAGGATAAGAAAAGTATACTGCCATCCTTTCAGAAAGTGTCAGGGAGCATGAAAAGTGTTAGGAGACATTACCTTTTTTCCTATGAGGAGGGTGAAGTAAAGCACGGATTCTTTGCACTAAGATACAAGTCTGTTGACTGCTTATTGGGACTCCTTGATACTGCTTTATGCTTGAAAAAGTTTATTGCTCGCTTGAAAAAGCGTTTCAGGAACGACTTTCACTGGCATTGTAAACACTATGATTGCAGGTGCAGGCTCCATTTTGTTTCATTTGTTTGCATACTCCTAGGACGGCACTGCATATCCAGGTGTGTCTCACTGCTTTGTTTCTACAAAACTTTGAAATGGATTATTATTTTGTTACCAGACTAGCAAAAGGCACATTTGTGGACTAGCCCCTTTCTGCCCTTAAAATTTCAGACCAAGATTCCAAACCATGTGGGCTGTAGGCAAGTTCAAAGAAAAACCCAGCAAAGTCAATGAGTGAAAAGTCAGTTTTTCACCTCTCCAGAACTCAGAAACAGTGCATCTGACTGAAACATAACTTAGCACATCACAGAGATCTGCCCTAGGTAGCATTTTTAATAAAATCCATTGAGCAGTTTGCAAGTTATTAAAGTGGAAAATTTGGGATTTAATATTGGAGTGCCTACTCAACCCTAACTATAGGGTGTGACTGCACCCTATATTATAGAGGCATGGTCACACCCCTATAGTTAGGGTTGAGTAGGCACTGCAATGTCAAATCCCAAAGTTTGCACTTTAATAACTTTGCAACTGTTCAATGGATTTGCATGAAACTTTGCATGTGCTGTCACCTAGGGAACATCCCTGGATGTGCTGAGTTATGTTCCAGTTGGATGTGTGGTTACCAGTTCCAGAGAGATGAAAAACTGACTTTTTGCTCATTGACTTAGCTGGGTTTTTCTTTGAACTTGCCTACAGCCCACACAGTTTAGAATCTTGGTCTGAAAGTTTTAGGGCAGAAAGGGATTAGCCCACAGATACATAGATACATAGATACATAGACAGTGTCGGCAGATAAGGGCCTATGGCCCACCCAGTCTGCCCATTTGAGCTTGTAAGTTCAGTTTGTTTTCCTAGAAGTCTGTTGCCCCTTACCCCTGACCTCCAGAATTCCTTTATGTCTATCCCATGCATTCTTAAATCCCGCGATTGTTTCAGCCCCGCCACTTCCTCTGGCAGGGTGTTCCACTTGTCCACCACCCGTTCTGTGAAGAAATTCTTTCTCATGTTTCCTCTGAATCGTCCTCCCTCCAACTTCATCCCATGCCCTCTTGTCCTGGAACATCTTTTCGCTTAAAAATAGTGTTTTCCTGCACCCTGTTCCTCCCTGTAAGATACTTGTATGTCTCTATTATATCCCTCTCTCCTCCTCTCCTCCAGGGAGTACATGTTCAGTTCCTTCAACCTGTCTTCATAGGACTTGTGATGCAATCCATGCACCATCTTTGTTGCCCTCCTCTGAACCTTCTCTACCCTGTCTTTGTCCTTACGTGAGGTATGGTCTCCAGAACTGTACACTGTACTCCAGGTGGGGCCTCACTAGTGTCTTGTATAGCGGAATTATGACCTCCTTTTCCTGCTGGTGATGCCCCTGCCTATACATCCCAGCATCCTATTTGCTTTACCTGCTGCCTTGTCACACTGTTTCCCTACCTTGAGGTCATCAGAGTGACAACCCCAAGATCCCTTTCCTGCTTGGTGCATGCTATATCCTCACCCCCAACTGATATATTGTGCCAGGTTTTTGTGCCCCATATGCATTATCTTGCACTTCTTTGCATTGAATTTCAACTGCCAAACCCCTGACCATTCTTCAAGTTTCTGCAGGTCGCTTCTCATTCTGTCTACACCCTCTGGTGTGTCTACTCTGTTACAAAGCTTTGTGTCATCAGCGAACAGTGAAATTCTGCCTTCTAGGTCCTCGCTAATGTCACTGATGAAGATGTTGATAGGATCAGTCCCAGCACTGATCCCTGTAGTACCACTGGTCACTCTTCCCTCTGTGGAGTGACAGCCATTTACCACCACCCTCTGTGTCCTGCCACCTAGCCAGTTACCTACCCACCACACTACTGTCCTGCCCACACCCATATTCCCAGGTTGTGTAATAGTCTTCTATGTGGCACAGTGTCAAAGGCCTTGCTGAAGTCCAAAGGCCATGTCCACTGCCCTCCCTGATCCACCTCCCTAGTCACCCAGTCAAAAATCAACGAGGTTGGTCTGACATGACCTCCCTGGTGAAACCATGCTGCCTTGGGTCCTGTAGTCCATTGACAACCAGATGTTCCACCAATCTCTCCTTCAGTAGTGCTTCCATGATCTTCCCCACTACCGAGGTGAGGCTGACTGGTCTGTAGTTCCCTGCTTCCTCTTTGTTCCCACTTTTGTATAAGGGGACTACATCTGCTGTCCTCCAGTCTTTGGGTACCTCCCCTGTTTCCAGTGATCGGCTAAACAGGATAGCCAGAGGTTCAGCCATCACCTCTCTTAGTTCTTTAAGGACCCTGGGGTGCAACCCATCTGGCCCCATTGCTTTATCAACTCTTATTACTTCCAGTTCCTTCAGGACCCTTTCTCGTGTAAAGGGACTTGTGTCCATTTCTGCACCATTCTCACCCTTGTACTCCCTTCAGACCCATTACCCTCCTCTTCCTCAGTAAAGACTGAGCAGAAATACCTGTTCAATATGTCAGCTTTACTGTTGTCATCCTCCTGGCCCCATCCTCCCCTTTAGTCTCACTATCCCTCCCTTTGTCTTTCTTTTTTCACTTATGTACCTGTAAAAGGTTTGTCCTCTCTACCCACTGATTTTGCAATGTGTTCTTCTGTCTGAGCTTTGGCTTCCCTTACTGACCTCCTGCCTCCTTTGCTTCTCCTGGTACTTCTCCCTGTCCCCTTCTGCCTGTGTCTTTTTGTATTGCCTGAATGCAATCTTTTGGCTTTCACTTTCTTTGCTACCTCTTTGGAAAACCATAATGGTCTCCTCTTCCTTTTCCTCTTGCTAACCTGCTTAATGCATAATTCTGTTGTTCTTGTAATCCCATTTTAAATACTGCCCACTGTTCCTCAACCCTGATTCCTGCCCATTCCCTTAATGCCTCTTTCAAGTATCTCCCATTTTCCCAAAGTCTGCCCCCTAAAATCCAGGATACGTGTTTTTGTGTGGTTTGGTTCTGCTCTTTCTGTGATTTCAAACCACAATGACTGGTGGTCACTGTTTCCCAGGTGCTCCCCCACTGTTACCCCCATCACACTGTCCCTGTTTGCAAGGACAAGGTCCAGTATTGCCTTCTGCCGAGTTGGTTCCATGACCAGTTGCTTGAGGAAGGCACCCTGAAGGGAGTCCAGGATAAATCTGCTCTTAGGTGATGCTGCTGCTGGGATGCTCCAGTCCACGTCTGGAATATTGAAGTCTCCAACCAGTACTACCTCACCCTTGTCTGACATCCTTTGGATGGCTAGCATCAGCTCCCTATCTGTTTCTTCCTCCTGGGCTGGTGGTCTATAGACCACACCTCTGTGGATGGCTGTCCCCATTTTCCTTTCCAAGCAACCACAGTATCTCTCCCCATTTTGTTCCTCCTGGATCTCTGTGGCCCTTATGTCATTTTTCATATACAGTGCCACTCCTCCTCCCTTCCTGCCTGCTCTGTCTCTTCTGAATATGTTGTAGCCAGGTATGGCCATCTCCAAGTCGTGGTTATCATTACACCAGGTTTCAGTGATGGCCACAATGTCCAGGTCTGACTGTACCATGACAGCTTCCAGATCTTCCATCTTGTTGCTAAGGCTCTGGCATTTGCACACATGGCTTTCCATGATTTGACCTCCCTAGACTGTTTCACTGTTCTACTCTAGCCCCTTCCTTGGTTGTCATTTATCCCTGGTTCTCCTTGCTGTCTGCTCTTCTGCTGAATTTTGCCCCTTTTCTGCTTATCCACCTCTTGGGCACTAATCTCCATGTACCATTTGCTACTCTGGTGAAAAACATAATCTGTTTCAAAGTTATTTATTTTTTAAATTTTGTAAAAGCCACTTCTGAGCATGCTCAGTAAGCATTTCAGAATAGCTATATGAAATGAAAAAGGAATCCTGTTTCACATTAGAATTTTCCTTTTTCGTTTGCTGCCATCTTGTTTCCGTTTTTTCTAAAAAAGACAAATTCGAAAGCTGCAAAACTGACATCCTTGAGAGAAAACAACACATCTATCTGGGTGACCAGGACCCCATTAGGTGTAATCTGCACTTCACAGTTGCAGGCATACACTAGAAATGTTTTTTTTGTATTTTATGAATACTTTTTCATGACCGTGTGATACGAAAAAAGAATCTTTTTTTTTGTATCACAAGTCATGAAAAAGGATCCTTTTTCATGGAGGAGAATTTTTGCCCAAGATTCTGATTGCTGTACCCCCATACTGTAATGTATTTCACTGGTGTCTAGTGGAAGCCCCCCACCCTCTGATCACCATACCCCTTCATTACTTGTATGTCCCTGGTGTCTAGTGGCACCGCCTACCCCACCAATTGTCATCCCCATTTAAAAAAAAATTCCTGGTGTCTAGTGACACCCCTACCCACTGATTGCTGTCCCCCTTACAAAAAAAAATTCCCTGGTATCTAGTGGCAACCCCTGCCCACCGATCATCATCCCCTTTACAAAAAAGGCAGAAAGGGATTAGCCCATAGATATGCCTTTTGGAAGGCAGTATAGCATAGTGGTTTAAGGCTCTGAGCTGCAATTCTGGAGACCTGGGCTTGAATCCCACAGCCCCCACTTGCATTCTGTGTGGCTGTGAGCAAGTCACTTAAGTTCTCTGTGCTTCCCAGGTCACACCTGTAAACAAGCGTTCAGTTTAGTGTGCCACTCTTGGTTAAACAATTAAAAAAAAAAAAAAATCTTTCCCTGGTGGCTAGTGGCACCCTCCACCCTCTGATACCCATATTTATTATATTTTATATCCCCAATGGTGTTCAGTGGCACCCCCCAACTCTCCCATGTCCTTATTGTATACTCCTGGTGTCTAGTGGCAGCCCTTCCCTCTGATTCCCACATTTATTATAATTTATAATCCCACTGGTGGTTAGTGGCACCCCCACCCTCCCATGTCCCTGTCAACCTACAAATAAGAAAACCATCCCTCAATGTTGTTTTTTTTTACAACCTGAAAACAAACAAAAATAATTCACCACTGATCACACCCGCTCCACCCACTGATCACACCCGCACCACCCACCCAACCTCCCACATTCCCACACACCCCTTGACCCCCACCACATGGCCTCACTCACCTGAACTGCCAACACACTGAAGATCCACTCTCCAGTTGAAGATGCATCTTGTGCTGCAACCAGTGACTGCTGTCCAACAAGTATGGTAACTGTGGGTCAATGAACTTTCCGATTGCAGTTGCCTTACTTGTCAGACAGCAGTCACCGGTTCCAGCAGCAAGACACATCTTCAATTGGAGAGTGCTTCTTCAGTCTGTTGGCAGTTCAGGTAGTGAAGCTGTGGGGAGTCAGAGGAGTATGGCCGGTGGATACACAGTGGGAGGTCGGGTTGGTGTCGTGAATTGTGATCAATTTTTTACAGGTTGCAAAAAAAAAATGACATAGAGGGACAGTTTTCTTATTTGCAGGTTGACTGGGACATGAGAGAGTTGGTGGGGTGCCACTGAACACCAATGGGGATTTAAAATATAATAAATATGGGATCGGAGGGTGAGAGTGCCACTATACACCAGTGATATACAATAGGGACACGGGGGAGTTGGGGGGTGACATTAAACACCAATGGGGATATAAAATATAATAAATATAGGGATCAGAGGGTGAGGGGGTGCCACTATACACCAGGGATATACAATAGGGACACAGGGGAGTTGGGGGGTGCCACTGAGCACCAATGGGGATATAAAATATGATAAATATGGGGACTCGAGGGTGGAGGGTGCCACTATACACCAGGGATATACAATAGAGACATGGGAGGGTGAGGGTGTCACTGAACACTAATCAATATATTAAATAAAATATATACAACTGGGAGGAGGGTTGCCACTAGACACCAGGGCTAATAAGTATAAATTAATGGGGGCCAGGGCACAGTTGGAGCATGGGGAGTAACACTGAACACCAGTGAAAAATTAATATAAAATATATAGTGAAATTGGACTGTGGGGGGTGCCACTACACATCAGGGCTATTAACATTAATGGGGACTGAGCACAAATGTAAGATGGGGGGGGGTCCAATGAATACCAGGGAACTGACAAATCTCAGAAAAATAAAAACTGATAAAATTATGTATGCCTTCGGAACCTGCACTCCCATGGTAAAATAAGGATACAATTATACTATCTCAAAAAGTAAGGAAAAAAATGCAAAAAAACTAATTAATGTACCAGTTAGGGTCAAAGTGACAACGGTTGGGAGATGTGGAATTAGGGTTTAAAACCCTAACCCCCCCTCCAGGCATCATATCAGGTAGGGGGGTGCCTTGGAGTACTCAAGCCTAACCCTCACCTATTCCATCCGCAAAAAATGTCAGATGTGTGCATTGTGGGACAATGGGGTGAGCATTAGGCATGAGTCCTCAAAGAACACCCCACCTGATGTGATGCTCTGAAGGGGTTAAGGTTAAACCCTAATGCCATATTTCCAAACTTTTGTCACTTGACTCTAACTGGTGGATTAACAAAGTTTTTGTTGTTATATATATATATATATATATATATATATCTATAGGACTTATGGGGCATCACACACCGAAGGGGTGCATAAAATCTCCAGAGAACCACACTTCTCCATGTTTTATATTTACTGGGTTTTGGTGTTTTTTTGGTTTATTCTTTTGTTTGTTTCATTTCTTTTAACTCCCTCACTGGTCCCTTAGGTCTCTCTCCAGCTCTGTTCACCTGATGCTCGATGTCCCACTCTGTCTGAGGTTCCCACCGCTCAGTCTCTGGGAGGCATCCCCCCAATCCCACCCAGGGAAGGGCTGCCAACTCCTTTGGCACTCTATCTTCTAGGGTCAAAGTTTATGCCTGGGAGACGGAAGGACGGAGATGAATGTGGCGAGTCCGACATTGAGCATAGTTGAGTCTGGTGAGCAAGTCTTTGTCTACCTGGGTGCCAGCTGTTTTTCCCTTTTTTCTTTGTTTCCGGGGAGCTCAGATGTGCAATGACATCCAGTGTGAGATGGGCATACTCTCGCACCCGCCCACAATACGCCGGCCGAAACTCCCATACCCCATATTTTGGTCCCTGCAGGTCATGATCCCTGGCTACCACCAGAGGTCACCCGTGCTGTGAATGACAGTGTCTACCCCTCTCCCAGGAGAGGAGAGCAGTCTCATGGATGCTCAATCCTCCCCTATCCCTGCTAACCCCCGGCAGCCCTAGGTCATTCCTGAACCCGGGTCACCAGTGTGGTGCAAGGTGTGGCTTCCAGTGCCACTGGGCCAGCTTTGTGTTTTTTTGGTATAAAACATTTTTTTTTGTCACTCTGCAAGGGTAACTGTTACCACCAACAAGCTTATTTTGCATTGAGTGACTGATTGTGTAGCGCTTGTGAACGTCCGGTGCGAGGACAGCTTGTTTGGCATTTCTTCTGATGATGCTGAGTTACTGTTCTGCCCATAGTTTATGGAGCTCCATGGAGCTGTTGGGCACTTGCTGGCAGTGGTTTATAACCAGTAACCAGTAAATATAGAGGGCCGGATATTCAAACTGTGCTATTTTGTGGCGCAAGCCCTTGCGCTGCACAAAATAGTTGCGCAGGGGTGTGGCCGGAGCGATATTCAAAGGAGTTGCTGTTGAGCAACTCCTTTGAATATCACCCGACCACAGCCACTGTGCATGGTGCAGTGGAACTGGCCACTGCAGAGTGGTCAGTGGAGCATTCAACTTGCGGTGGCGCAAGTACCATTGCGCCATGCGCAAATTTCCGATATTCAAAAGGTGACATGCAAATGGGGCCATAATTCATGCAAGGTGCAGGGTGGGCCATTTGCATCTGTTTATGGCCCCATTTGCATGCCATTAACATGCAGGTGCGCCGATCCCCGAGGACTTGTGCCTGCCGCCCTGCCAGGCAGCAGTCATCGGGGACCAAGGCCCCCTGCAGCCTGATCATGGGCAAATGTGTCAGAAAGCCCCCCTCTCCTGACTGGCCCGATCGTGGGCATAAGCGTACATCTCCCCCCCACCAGCCCGATCGCTGGCAGCAAAGTGTTCCCCGAAACATATCCCTGGTGGTCAGTGGACGCTAAGCATGTCCTTGGGCTGCAGGTTTTAAACCCCTCCCGAGCGTATCCCTGGTGGTCAGTGGACCACTAAACCCGATCGTGGGCTGCAGGTTTAAAACCCACCTCCCCCAAGACCATATGCCTGGTGGTCCAGTGGACTGATAAGCCCGATCGCGGGCTGCATAAGGTGGCAAACCACCCAACCCCCTAGACCATATCCCTGGAGGTCCAGTGGACTGATAAGCCCGATCATGGGCTGCATAAGGTGGTGAAATCCCCTGCCCCTAAGACCATATCCCTGGTGATCTGAGTGTCCCCCACCTACCCACCCAGCGAAGCCACCACCCTCCTCCCCGCGGCCGGTAGAGCAGAGTCACATATCTGGACTGCCTTGTATGGTATGGGCTGCACACCCATTGGCTCTTGCTCTGCACCAGTAGGTGCACCCCACCGGGCAGTCAGTCGGTGGCGCCGGGCAGCAGCGGTGGGATACTGCCGCCCACCGGCTGCGGGAGGGAGGGGTGGTGGGCTTCATGGGTGGGTGGGGGGGGGACACTAGATCACCAGGGATATGGTCTTGGGGCGGGGGGTTTGTCACCTATGCAGCCAGCGATCTGGCTTATCGGTCCACTGGACCACCAGGCATATGGCCTTGGGGGCAGCCAGGGGGGTTTAAAACTCTGCAGCCTGCGATCGGACTTAGAGGTCCACTGGACCACCAGGGATACATTCGGGGAAGGGGGGGTTTAAAACTCTGCAGAATTAACCTTGTGTGACTCATTTTTTGCAAAATCATAGTTAGCAAATTGCGTGTGTTTCTCCCCTCTTAAGAGTCAAATGCAGGGAGCTTAATGGGTCTCCTCTGGGTTGTTATACAGAATCCATGGCTGCCATGCATCCCTAAATCTCTCGCCAGTGAGGTGAAGGGCAAGAGTCAGCTGTTCCAGATTAAATATCAACTCTAATCTCCTTTTCCATTCCACCATCTCTGGGGTCCTCAGGGCTAACCAGTGTGATGTTATGGTTTTTAAGGCTGCTAAGATCATACACTATAACACCTCTGATCTTCTGCAAGATCTTAAATTCTCTATTCTTGCCCCTAATGAAACATATTAGAAGGAATCTGGAATCCCAACTCCCCAGATCCTGGGGAGCTCCAACCAGACAGTGGCACAGAAAGTGTGAATTCTAGGGAAAGACCAAAATATATGGTAGTGTGTACCCTGGAGCCACACTCGTTCCAGCAAACATCAGCAGAAGAGGTACTAAGGTGTTTAGTGATGGTGGGCACCTGGAAGAAAAACATTATTACCTTCCTTTGGAACTTCTTCCACTCCTGTGAAGCTGAGACTTTCCAACCCTCCCCCAACCAATTAGCCCATCTGTCCCCCAGAATGTCCACCCTCGAGCCATGAACCTGCCCCATTAAGGTGGTCTTCAGCCCATCCCACTTAATGGATTTAGAAGTATTTCCCTTCTCCCCCCTTACCCAGGGAGAGGTGCTCCTGGATGACTGTGATGACTTGCTCACAAAAAGCTTGATTATTTAAATGTGAGACATTCAGTCTCCATAAGGGGTTCTTATGGACAGGCTCTATGAGCAAATCCACCCCAAATGGGGCATGGTCCAAAGCATTGATCTGGTGTGTGCTGCTAACCCGTATAGTATGAAGCCAGGACTGGGAGATGAGAAACACATCCATTCTGGAGTATTTGAAGTGAGGATGAGAATAAAGGGTATAGTTTCTCTCTCCTCCATGCAAGTGGCACCACACATCCTGAAGCCCAGCCTCCTGTACCAGTCTCCTAAGAGGTCTACTCTCCCCTGGGGATCCCCCCATCGTTCCCACTCCTAACAATGCTCGGCTGTAGAACACAATTAAAGTCTCCCCCTGATAACACAAATGAACCCTGCCCCTGGGCTGGATGAAGTGGTTTTTAAAAAATGTTATTCTCTCCTGTCTGTCATTAGGGCCATGAATACTGAGGAGGACAATCGTCACCCCCATTTACAGGCCCTACAACTGAATAAATCTGCTCTCCTCATCCTCTAATACCTCTGAAACGACAGGGGTGTGTTTCACCTTACCAATACTACAACTCTTTGTCTATTGGGATGTGTCCTGAAGGTTGAGGAAAAGATCTCACCCACTCACCCACCCACTCCTAAGTTTACAATGTTGTTGCTTAATAAATATGTTTCCAGAAGAAGCACCACTAGTGTGGTCAGTAGGGTTCCCCAACCCTGCCATTGAGCAAGATCTGGTGCACTGGACAGGACCTGGGTAGCCAGGTGTGGGGCCTGCAGGTCACTGGTGTCATTCTGTCAGTTGGGAGATCTCCTCCTCATCTCCCCTGGCTGCGTGGATGTGCAGTGCCATCTGGATGTATGCTGTGCACTTCCGCATGTCATACGTCCACAGCCACCACACCTCCACACACTTCTGGTGGCCCTGGATTGCCTTCTCCATGGTGTAAACCCCCTACAAATGGGGGTTCCCAAAAAGTCTTCCTTGAGCTTGCCTAAATGCTCACTGCCAGGCTTGTGTCCTGTGTTTTACCAGTTTAAATGTGATTATCAGAGCCTGTATAGCCTCTGTGTACTGTCTCTTTAAGAGCTGCCTGATTGCAGCTTAAGTAATCTGAGAGGGAGCTCTGTTGAAAAATGTAACTAGTTACTGAAAATCATTTAGAGTGATAATGATAATGTAGTTTGTCTAACCTGCTTTCTTTGTAGCAAGGACTGTTTTGTTTGTCTCCACTATCTTGGTCCTGGACTGCAAATTGGACCAAACAGTACTGGTGGGACCTAAAATGTAGCCGGACTACAGGAGCTGTCTGAATTCAAAATCTATAGGAACTGTAGTTTGGAGCTTTTTTGCACCTTTTTTGCAACTGAAGGGGGAGCTCTTGCTTTGACTGACAGCCAAATCAGCCAACCAAATCTTTTGAATCTTGGGGAAGTCCCGGGCTGCTTGCAGTTTTCAGTTAGTTCTGAGCTGGGAAGTGAAATGAGAGGAGCTGAAGTGATTTTGGTCAGGAATCCTGAGTGGATTCGCATGGGAAAACTGTGAAAGGGCTGAGTTTGGCTTGCATGTCTGCCTGCTGCTCCTCAGAGGGAGAAAAGAGAATTATTGTTGACTAAATCCAAGTTTGTGTGACTAAAGTAAGCTACTGAAGTGGGCCAGGCTCAACCTGAAGAAGTCCGAAGATTTTGTTGAATGCGATCAGCCTGTCAGGAGTTCCAACTACCCCTACACTCCTGGTGTGTGCAGAGACTTTGCGATTGTGACCAGGGAGCGCTTTGCCTGGTACAGCAGAATTCCCGTACATGTAAATGTGCTATGAGCTGCTAGTGGGTTGTGAGTTAGTTCCCCACTGTGTGAACTGTGTTCTACTTGCTGGAAGCTGTATCCAGCCCAAAATGGACTGCATCCGAATTTGTCTCCATGCAGTCTGGGCCTTGCCAGACTGGCCCAGCCAGACTACCCACTGCACAGAGAAGCTATCGATGAGAGACCTGCCTGGGGATCAGCCCCCTGCTCCACGCTTGAACAGGAACAACGCCTCTGTGACTTGTGTGGGCTCTGGATCTCCTGGCATTCCAGATCAACCACCTGCAGTCTCGATTTGTGTCCAGCCTGTGTCCAGTTTTGGGTATAGTGAGTAAATACCAGGGTAGCTCCCTGCAACAACAGCTTAATCTGAGTGTGTCATCTGATTGTCTTCTTGTTTCATTTCCTTTACAAACTGATCCCTCTGGCTCTGGATTATAAATATTGTGTACTGTGCATGTTGTGCTTTCCATCACAGGGCCCCTACCAGCTACAACCCCGGGCAACTGTCCTGGCTAGCCCATCTCTTCTCCACCTAGGTAACCAGAGGTGGACTGTGTGGGGGGACTCAAAGCGCATGCATAATTGCTTGACTGATATAACCTTTAAGCTAATTAACCTGATTTTGCCCCTTCCTTGTTCAAGTCCCCTGAAAAAATCAGATCTAACTTTTTCTGCATGTAATCTGACTGTGGTTCCAGTTTGTGCTCAAAGTCCTGTACTGTTGCTATTTGCTGTTCATAACCTTGTTTTACAGGGGGTCCCCATGGTCAAGCCAGAGGAACTAGCCCTGGTGGTAAGTGCAAACAGTGTGGGTACTTGTGTGGTGTACCAGGGGCATTGTGAAAGTGATTATTGTACAGTGTTCAGGCCACTAGAGGGAAAAGAGGGGGTTACAGTGTCCCGGAGGGCTGTGCCCAGCTTAGCTTGACCATTACCAACCCTGACCTCTGGGTGGAGGCACCTGTTTCAGAACTCAGGCCCCTTAACCTGCTACTAGCCAAGCAGGCAAGGATAATAGCCCTTGGGACAGTGCCACCTAGGGGTTACATCTTGGAGGCACCGCTGGGATTTTGTGTTTTCTAGTGGCCAAAACTACAAATTATTGTCAAACATAAATGGCTACCCCAACAGAAGTGGCTGTGCACCAGTTGGTGGGGTGGTGTACAGAGTAGGAGATTAACCTTCACAATGCTCTGCTTGTATTGGATATTCCCCTGAACATTGGTAAAGATGCTGTAGAAGGACTACTTTCCAAAGTTGAATGTTTAACAAACGCTGTGGTGGTGGGGTGACAGGCTGATTTGACCGCCCAAACTTTCATGGTGTTAGTAGAGTGTAGTGACCCAGTGGACAGTTCCAAAGTGCCACAGACTATTGCTCCAGAAGGCACGCCAGCCGCCTGGAGAGTGATAACCAGAGACAGTAAAAACCCCGGGGAGGATAAGCTCCCCCTATTGTCTGAGACTTTTGAGGAGAAATTTGTTAAGTTGTTGCTGGAGGAAAGGAAAACCATAGAGGACTTTAAGAAAGTTTTTCTGCCACCTGGGGGTGTTCCCTCCTCAACACCCCCTCCCACTCCAGCACCTGTTACTGCCCCACCTTCTGTGCCCGTGACAATGCTGGCCCCTATATTTGTACCTGCCATTAGTCATGACTCCTACCGAAGGTTGACAATCTTCTTGGGCACCCTCCCCACCCCACAGGGGAAGGATGACTGGGAGACCTGGATAGACTATGTTGCCCGTCTAGTACTTGAATGGCAATGCTCAGAAGAAGAGAAATGAAAGAGGTTAAGTGAGAGCCTCTGAGGTCCTGCCCTGGCTACCATCCATGCCAAGCGGGCCAATAACCCCGAAGCAACTGCACAGGACTATCTTGATGCATTGGAGAATGTACATGGGAGCCCAGATTCAGATGAGAACCTGTGGTGTAGAGTAAGAAATGCCCAGCAGTACTTAGGGGAGCCATTGTCTGTGCATGTACCTCGGCTTGAAAAGCTGCTACAAGAGTGCCTCAGAAAGGGTAGTTTGCTGTGAAATGGATTAGATTGAACTAGGCTGGACTGGATCCTTAAATCTGCTCCATTTTCAGAATTGTTACTGCTTCAGCTGCGCCTCGCCAACCGACTGGAATCGTCCCCCTCTTATGACGAGCTAATGAAAGAAATTTGAGGGATTGAGCAAAGGCTACCCCGGGGGGGGGGGAAATTTCACCAATATTTGCTGCTACTGTGCAGGTGACAGAGAGTGATCATCCAAGTGGGGTTCAGGGGCAAACATTGGCACCTAACCAGCACTCTGAGAATGCAAAGGACTTCCCGCCCTGTGCCCAGTTTTTGAAAGTTGCGCTATTAAAGGAAGTCTGAGAGTTGAAGTCGGGTGCCTCTGCAAGGGTTCCCCCATGGAACAAAATTCTGGTTCCTCTCAGGACGTGACTGCCATGGGGGTGGGGGTGCACTGTCAGGCATCCTCTTCCAAGGATAGCTCCCAGGCTGAAATTAAAGAATTGACTGCCACCCTAAAGGAACTGTTGAGACATGTTGCACCCCTCTCACCATTGCAAGCAGATATTGGACCCTAATCCCTTGCTACTACTTCAGTTCTTCATGCAATGTTCTCTCCAAGGATGACCCAGGAGTCTATCATTTGTCACCACTGTGGAAAGGATGGCCATATGAAGAGGGAATGCCGGTCTCAGAAAGACATAGAGAAAGTGGTGAACCGGCTTCAAGGAGAGATTCAGAAAATGAATCAGTGGTCAAGAGGTGCACAAAATGACTGCAGTGAAGGCTTCAGACATCCTAACTCAAACCCTTGTGTGGCTAAATTGTCCATCCAGGCCCCTGCTGCTGTCCCTCCAGACTGGTCCAAAATAGTGGGTCCTTCAATGGAGACTACCATGGCTGTGAATGATATTCCTACTCGGGCTGTGCTGGACAGTGGGTCGCAAGTGACCATTGTATTTAAGGACTGGTATGACAAACACTTATCTACTGTGCCCTTTCAGTCCCTGGAAGGCCAACGTATGTGGAGGCTGAGCGACAAGTCATATCCCTACCTAGGATATGTCCACCTCTGGTTGTCATTTCCTGCAGCTGTAACTGGTGTAGAGGAGCAAGTTGAGACACTGGCCTTAGTTTGTCCCCCTACTGGACTGTATGATGGGGTTCCCCTGTTAATTGGGACCAACGCCCATGTGTTTGGTAGACTGGCACAACTCTGTCACAAGAAACACGTTCGACAGACTGGGAAGGCCCTAAGAATTCCCACTCTGATCAAGAGGGCCTATAATTTGCAACAAAACCCCAAGGGAGTGGACCAGGATGAACCGGTAGGGGTCATGTGGAAGAAGGATCCCGATTCAATGGTACTGGCCCCTAACGCCCAGTGTACCATTCAAGGGGAGGTCCGCCTCCTCAAAAACGTCAAGAACAAAATACTGATGTTGGACGCACCAAGCAATGGAAAATTGGCAGAAGGATTATTAGTTAAGCCCAGCATCTTGCCAGCTCATGCCTATGCATGATGAGTGATGGTCCAGATTCATAATGTGTCAGATCGGGAGATCTGGGTGAACAGAGGATGCACCCTAGCTACGGTACACTGTGCAGACACTGCAGTGTTGCCCAGCAACAAGCACCCTGGCAAGACAGATAGAGTGACTCCCGACTTGTTTGATTTTGGTGACTCCCTGTTGCCAGCTGAATGCAAGACTAGAATTAGCCAGAAACTTGCCCAGAGAGATCAAGTGTTTTCATTTAAGGAATGGGACGTGGGATGTGTCCCAGGTGTGGAGCATCACATACACCTGCACGATGAACGGTCATTTTGAGAGAGGTCTTGACGCCTAGCTCCTGCAGAGATAGATGATATGAGAAGACACTTGCAGGAAATGCTTACGGCTGGTGTGATACAAGAATCCAGGAGCCCATATGCTTCTCCCATTTTGGTTGTGCGTAAGAAGAACGGATCTGTGAGAATGTGTGTTGATTATCGAACTCTGAATCAGCTGACCACCCCGATCAATACATCATGCCCCATATACAAGATGCTCTGGATTGTTTGAATGGAAGCAAATGGTTCTTGGTGTTGGATCTTTGCAGTGGATATTACCAGATTCTGATAGCTCCAGAGGACCATGAGAAGACAGCCTTCACCTGTCCTTTGGGGTTCTACAAATTTCTAAGAATGCCACAGGGGATATCGGGTGCCCCAGCCACCTTCCAGCGACTGATGGAACGAGCAATGGGAGACATGAATTTGCTAGAATGTTTGGTGTACTTGGATGATGTCATTGTGTTCGGGAGCTCCCTAGAGGAACATGAGAGTCAACTGTTCAAAGTACTAGACCAACTGGAAGATTTCAGTCTCAAGCTGTCCATCGACAAGTGCCAGTTTTTCCAAACTTCTGTGAAGTATGTGGGGCACATAGTGTCTACAGAGGGGACAGAGGCTGACCCTAGTAAAGTTGCATCTTTGACTACTTGGCCCCTGCCCCACAATTTGAAAGAACTACAATGTTTCCTGGGATTCTATGGCTACTACCGCCAGTTCATAAAGGACTATTCCAAAGTGATTCGGCCACTCTTGAATCTTACCCAGAGTTACCCTCCTACCAATCAGAAATACAAAAAAGGGTCCGTCAAAGAACCAGATAAAGCATATTTCTGCCCAGGTGAACTTTTCAGGTCCCGTTGGATGCCTGACTGTGAAGCAGCTTTCCACAAAGTCATATACCAGTTCACCCGCCCCATCCTCGCTATGCTGATCACAAACCCTAACATGCTGCATACTGGCCTAGTCTGCAGGGTTTAGGAGCTATGCTGTATCAAGACCATGAGGATGGTTTGAGACCAGTGGCATTCGCCAGTAGGAGCTTGACCCGTCAGAGTGAAACTACCCTGTGCACAGGTTGGTGTTCCTTGCGTTTAAAATGGGCCATTGTCGACCAGTTTCATGATTACCTCTAGGGGGCAAAAATATTGGTGAGGACTGACAATAACCCATTGACCTATGTACAGACTTCAGCTAAGTTAGACGCCATGGGGCACCGGTGGCTTTCTGCATTGTCAACATATGATTATGCTGTCGAATACAGACCAGGCCTGAATCATACTGATGCTGACGCCCTATCCTGGAGGCCCATTTCCAAGAGCGACTGGGTCAGGCTGTCTGAACCTGACATCCAAGCATTGTGCCAAAAGTTTGATAGAAATTAACAGATGTCTATGGATACAGCAGACTGCTTAGATTGCTTGGGCTCCTCTGATACCTGCATACCAGCTGCGTATTGCCACTTATCTCCACTAGATATTAGTGCACTACCTCAGTTTGACAATGACAGCATTCAGTGGGCTCAATCCTGAGATCCTATGATTCAGCCAGCACTTGACGCCCTTTGTGCAGGAAAAGATGTGTCCAAGTTGCGTTCCTCTGATCTGTGAACCGCTTTATTGTTTAAAGAAGGCCCCAGGTTGAAGCTGCTTAATCGTTTGTTGTATAGAGAGACTGTAGATCAAAGTGGCCAAATAGACAAGCAACAATTGGTCCTGCCCACAGCCTTCAAGGATTTGGTACTGAGGTCCCTCCACAATCATATGGGCCACCTCGGTATCGACCGGACCCTTGACCTAGTATGATCTCGATTCTACTAGCCCAAGATGGGGGCCGATGTTGAGCACCATGTAAGGACTTGTAGTCACTGCCTGCAGAGAAAAGCCCTGCCTTAGAGGGCTGTCCCCCTTGTCAACATTACTTCCAGCACCCCAATGGAACTAGTCTGCATAGACTTCTTGAGTTTAGAGCGTGACCAGCGAAACACTGGCAATGTGTTAGTGGTTACGGTCCATTTCACATGGTATGCACAAGCTTTTCCCACCAAAGATCAAAAAGCATCCACCGTGGCCAAGGTGCTAGTGGAAAATTTCTTCGTCCACTATGGAGCCCCCCAGCGAATTCACTCTGATCAGGGCTGGGACTTTGAGAGTCAGCTAATCAAATAAATGCTCTTTCTATGGGGGGGGGTGCGAAAGTCAAGAACCACCCCTTATCACCCTCAGGGGGATCCTCAACCAGAACACTTTAACCGCACCCTGCTAGACATGCTAGGCACCCTACACTCAAAAGATAAGCATAAATGGAGCCAGCAGATTAGCAACTTGGTACACGCATACAATTGCATGAAGAATGATGCTACTGGGTTCTCTCCCTACCGCCTCATGTTCGGGAGAGAGGTCTGGCTGCCTGTTGATGTCTGTTTTGTGGTTTCTCCTGATGGGGTCCGAGCTGAAGATTACCTGCAATATGTACAAAAACTGAAAGCTCAATTGAACCATGCCTATCAACTGGCCCAGAAAATGGCGCCAAAGAAATCTAGCCAACAAGAGAGACATGATAGAAAAGTAAAGGCTCAAGAGCTTAGGCCTGGAGACCGTGTGTTGTTGCGAAATTTAAGATTGCATGGTAAACACAAAATTGCTGATCGATGGCACCATCTTTCCCATGTCATAGTTGGAAAGTTGGATGATTTGTCAGTGTACAAAGTGCACCCAGAGAATAACTCCAAAGCTGTCAAGACCATGCACCGTAACCACCGTAACCACTTGTTACCTATTGGTCAAGTTATAATTGAGGCTGAACCTACCGAGATTGATTCCTCTGGACCAGTGACTCATGCTGCTGCAAGAAAGAAACAAAGTCAGCCTGCCCCCGTGGTTGCCGATTTAAGACTTCCCCCGCAGCAGGCCCAAAATGATAGTTACTGCCAGTCTAACTCGGATGACAGTGAGTGTGATGCCTATTACCCCTCATATGAACTGAGTCAGTTGTTTCATGGAAATCCTATGTTGAATTAAGGGGATGAAGCTGGTCCTTCTGGACTGCCTAATGCCCCGGCATCATCCTTGGAGCCAATGCCCCCTGAAAGTGAAGTGCATAGTATCACGTCGGAGGATGCTGAGTCTTTGTGTATCATGGAACTGTATGACTTGTCTGAAGGAGAGACTGATGGTATGAGACTTTCTGGTGACATACCAGAACTTGAGGAACACTATGAGAGTGCTGACAAACCCCCTTCAGTGCCAGAGTGTCTTCAAAATGAGCCAAGTGTTGTAGAAATAGAGACTACAGAGCAAGGGGCTGAACAGTGCTCCCAGCTTGGACATTCTCCTTCATGCAGAAGCACCCCTCACAAGTGATGAAAGCTCCAAGACCATTGCTGAAAGTACAGAGACTGTGGTTGTTCATCCCAGAAAGACTGGCCGAGCTGTCAAGCCAGTGGTGCGCTTCAGTTACGATTCCCCCGGGAGGCCAGTGGATTTGCCTCTCAATGTAGTCCACAAAGGTGTTTATGTGTCTCAGAGCTCACTGCTCAAATTGAGCTTGATGGCCCATTCTAGGTTACTTGTTCTGCCCTCTCACCACAGTGCCCCTGCCCTATCCAGCCCCAAGTTAGCTGATAGGGAAGGGCCCCCTCTTGCATTGTTTAGAGTTCAAGAAGTTATTATATGATTCTGTATAGTAATTTTCAATTTACCTGAGTGAAATATGCATAATGTATTGTCAGAATGGAAATGATATAGTGGAGTACATTGAAATGTATAGTAACATGACAAGTTATGCCAATTGATCAATCAGATAGTACTTGTATAGCATGTCTTGTATATGTTGCATGTTCAATGTTATGATAGTACAGACTTGACGACGCGGATGCCAAGTTTTCCCAGGCAGGGAAGGGTGTAACCCCCTACAAATGGGGGTTCCCAAAAAGTCTTCCTTGAGCTTGCCTAAATGCTCACTGCCAGGCTGGTGTCCTGCGTTTTACCAGTTTAAATGTGATTACCAGAGCCTGTATAGCTTCTGTGTACTGTCTCTTTAAGAGCTGCCTAATTGCAGCTTAAGTAATCTGAGACGGAATTCTGTTGAAAGATGGAACTGTTTACTGAAAATCATTTAGAGTGACAATGATAATGTAGTTTGTCTATCCTGCTTTCTTTGTAGCAAGGACTGTTTTGTTTTTCTTCACTATCTTGGTCCTGGACTGCAAATTGGACCAAACGGTACTGGTGGGACCTAAAATGTAGCCCGGACTACAGGAGCTGTCTGAATTCAAAATCTGTAGGAACTGTAGTTTGGAGCTTTTTTTTGCACTTTTTTGCAACTGAAGGGGGAGCTCATGCTTTGGCTGACAGCCAAATCAGCCAACCACATCTTTTGGATCTTGGGGAAGTCCCGGGCTGCTTGCAGTTTTCAGTTAGTTCTGAGCTGGAAAGTGAAATGAGAGGAGCTGAAGTGATTTTGGGAAGCAATCCTGAGTGGATTCACATGGGAAAACTGTGAAAGGGCTGAGTTTGGCTTGCATGTCTGCCTGCTGCTCCTGAGAGGGAGAGAGAAGAGAATTATTGTGGACTAAATCCAAGTTTGTGTGACTAAAGTAAGCTACTGAAGTGGGCCAGGCTCAACCTGAAGAAGCCCAAAGATTTTGCTGAATGCGATCAGCCTATCAGGAGTTCCAGCTACCCATAAGCTCCTGGTGTGTGCAGAGACTTAGCGATTGTGCCCGGGGAGCTCTTTGCCTGGTACAGTAGAATTCCCGTATATGTAAATGTGCTATGAACTGCTAGTGGGTTGTGAGTTAGTTCCCCACTGTATGAACTGTGTTCTGCTTGTTGGAAGCTGTATCCAGCCCAAAATGGACTGCATCCGAATTTGTCTCCATGCAGTCTGGGCCTTTCCATACTGGTCCAGCCAGACTACCCACTGCACAGAGAAGCCAGTGATGAGAGACTTGCCTGGGGATCAACCCCCTGCTCCACGCTTGAACAGGAACGACGCCTCTGTGACTCGTGTGGGCCCTGCTTCTCCTGGCATTCCAGATCAACCACCTGCCGTCTCGATTTTCGTCCAGCCTGTGTCCAGTCTTGGATATCGTGAATAAATACCACGGTAGCTCCCTGCAACAACAGCTTAATCTGAGTGTGTCATCTGATTGTCTTGTTTTGTTTCCTTTATGAACTGAGCCCTCTGGCTCCGGATTACAAATATTGTGTACTGTGCAAGTTGTGTTTTCCATCACAGGGCCCCTACCAGCTGCGACCCCGGGCAACTGTCCTGGCTAGCCCATCTCTTCTCCACCTGGGTAACCAGAGATGGACTGTGTGGGGGGACTCAAAGCACATGCATAACTGCTTGATTGATATAACCTTTAAGTTAATTAACCTGATTTTGCCCCTCCCTTGTTCAAGTCCCCTGAATAAATCAGATCTAACTGTTTCTGCATGTAATCTGACTGTGGTTCCAGTTTGTGCTGAAAGTACTGTACTGTTTCTATTTTCTGTGCATAACCTTGTTTTACAGAGGGTCCCCAGGTTTGAGCCAGAGGAACCAGCCCTGGTGGTAAGTGCAAACAGTGTGGGTACTTGTGTGGTGTACCAGGGGTATTGTGAAAGTGATTATTGTACAGTGTTCAGGCCACTAGAGGGGAAAGGGGGGGTTACAGTGTCCTGGAGGGCTGTGCCCAACTTAGCTTGACCACCACCAACCCTGACCTCCGGGTAGAGGCACCCACTTCAGAACTCAGGCCCCTTAACCTGCTACTAGCCAAGTAGGCAGGGTAGCAGCCCTTGAGATAGCGCCACCTAGGGGTTACAATAGTCTCTACTAGAGGTCAAGCAGGTACTGGGCTCTGCATCCCCAACCCCAGGAGAAGGAAAGTTGTCCCTGGAATGCTTGACCCCCCGCTGACCCTCTAATGTGCTGAGTTTGCATCCAAACTGGGTCATCAGCGCCATCAGCAGTAGCACTACCCCTGCACCTGCAGGCCGGCCCTGCCACTTTAAGTTGATATCTCTCTGTGTTAAACAGGGCACCAAATATGAGCAATAATAAAATAAATTAATAGAAGGCTTATCTTCTGGTATGGCATCGGACATAGTTCTAATAATTTTAACTTCCAGCATTTAAGGGACTCAAGGGCACATATCTGAGTATGGAGGGCTGTGGCCAAGGCACTGCAGCAGTTTTGGTTTTTATATTAAACCATATAATTTGCTGAAAAGGGGACTACCATCCTACAACTGTGATTTTCCTAGTGCGTAGCTTGACAGTAAGTCAACGTTTTAAGAAGAGAAATAGAGGCAAAAGATAACAAACGAGCCGTACGCTCCCTTTATTTCACACAGCAACAGAGAAGTCAAAACCCCTGAGTACAGCACTATTGGTAAAGTCTGAAAATAGTCCAGTGGGCCTGCCTAATACAGTGTACTTCCTATGTCTCCTCTAAGATCTCACACTCATCCCTGGTTGACTCTCTTTCCTTCATCACCTCTCATTCCTCCTCAGGTGAACTCATCCTCCTCGGGGATTTTAATGCAAATTGGCTCTTTAGGACCAAGTCCCTTAATTTGCTCCAGGTTATTTCAGAACCCACCCAACTCAATCCCCACTCTATCAACCATACCCTGCTGGATCAGGTTCAGCATGACATTCTGCGTCAGGAAAATCTGACATCCCCCCCCCCCCATTCACCAAAATACATCTGGTCCAGGTCCATCTGGTCACCAAACATCAATGCTCTAAAAGACGACCTCGCTGTAACAGACTGGTCAGCCATCCTCTCTGCCTGTGACACTAACACAGCCCTCACACTATTCCACTCCAAATTCTCCTTCATCTGTAATAAGCATGCCCAATGCCCCACTCATGAAATGCAGAGTAAAAACTTCCCATCACTCATGGATTATGACTGAAATCACTAGTGTGTGCAAGTCCCGAGACCTTGTGTGGACCCACTACAAATTATCCCAGTCCTCTCTTAATCTCATCTCTTGCAGGGCTCCGAGGAACAACTGTACAAAGGCTGTCTGGACCGCAAAATCACATTATTTCAAGGCCAGCTTCCAGAAAAACCTTAACTCCCCAGCTACATTCTGGAAGGTTATTCACTCCCTTTTCAACCCCCTGCCCAGTCTGTTTCCCCAATCATTGTGATTAATGGTTCACCTGTGTCTGACCCTACCTCTGTTGTTGCTCACTTCAACAAGTTTTTCGCAACCTGTGCCCTCCATTCTGTTCCCACACCAGGCTCCTCTCCTTTCATTCCTGCTCCCCCACCCCTCACTGGGTTTCCACCACCCATCACCATTCAGGAAACACTGCTTGCCCTTTCCTCCCTCAATCCATCAAAGTCCAGCCCTGACAATCTGGATCCCAAGCTCCTCCACCTCTCAGCTTCTGCCATTGCAGTTCCCCTTCCTCACCTATTCAGTCTTTCCTTCTCCCTCAGTACTGTTCCTCAATCCTGGAAGTTGACCAAAGTTATTCCTCTTCATAAAGACAGTAACCCCTCCTCCCTTGGCAACTTCTGTTCCATCTCCCTCCTCTGCTCCCCTCTTTAAACTGCAAGAAAAACTGGTCCATTCTAGTCTCCTTGACTTCCTTTCATCTTCCAGCTTCCTCTCAACTTTCCAATCTGGTTTCCAGAAGCACTACTCCAATGTCTCCTCAATGCTGGTTGTCACTAATGCCATCTTCTGTGGGATGGATCGGGGCACATTGTGGATGGGATATGCATTGATCTGGCTATAGTCTTTGATTCAGTGCCCCTTTCACTCTTCCCAGATAAGCTGAGCACTGCTGGCTTCTCATGGTTCCATTCCTACCTAATGGGCCGACAACAATCAGTACACGTTGGAAGCATCCTGTCACCTCCCCTTCCTATCCAGTCCATGGTACCACAGGGCTCCATCCTGGGTCCCACTCATTTCTCCATTTTCCTGAATGACCTCTCCTCTGCCTGTGCCAACTCTCGTACACACATGTATGCAGATGACTCACCTTTGGTCTCTCCACTGCACCTGTGGAAGGCTTGCTGCAGCAGGATTTCAGCAATGTTCTACACTGATTCCAATCCAACTGATTCAGAGTGAACACTGAAAAACAATGTCCTTGACCTTTGGTATCAGTCAGAAACTGGACAGAATCACTGCCCCTCCTGTTTTCAACACTTTGGATGGCATATCTCTTGAAACACTTCAGGCTTTGAAGTACCTTGGAGTATGACTAGACAGCAAGCTTGACTTCTCAGCCCACATCAATGCCATCTATGCAAAACTCCGCCCCAAGCTTAATGCAGTGTACTGCAACAAAGATTGCTTATCTCTGCATGTCCTCACGAAGCTTGTTACCAAAATGGTGCTTCCTATCTTCGACTGTGTAGCTATGGTCTATGGCACCCCCCCTTCCACTTCCCTTGCCAGACTGGACAATGTCTGCAATTCCTCCTGCTGTGTTGCTACACCCCTTCCCCCACCGCACGCACCATTGTTCATTGTGTTCATCTCTATCCATCCTCCCTCTGCCCTCCTGTTACCAGGCTCACTGTACCTCCTTCATATCAAAATACTGGTTTGCTTTCCTTCCCTCTAACCTCTTCTCTCCCAACTCCCCCCGCTTCCTGTTCCCTCCATTCAAGAGACCATCACATGTTTGTCAATCCTCAACCCCGCTCCTCTGCTGGGCAATCTACCTTCTCCTATTGAGTTCCCACATTCTGGAACCAACTCCCCTCCTCCCTCCAACTCTCCCCATCCCCTGGCTTTCTCAGGCACCAGCTGAAACTCCAACACCTCACCATCTGTTCCTGTCACCTTTCTTCCTGACACTCCCCTGGGACAAGTCTTAACCATCCTGCTAAGCAACCACTTGGGCCCTGCTCCTGCCTAGTTTCAGTACCACACCACTACAGTCTTCTCCTTCCATTACGAGGCCAGGCAAGAGGTCGCCCTTCAGGTCAATCGCCTGTTGTCAACAATGTTCTTGTTCACCGTGTATTGCTGCCACTTTTGAATGTGCACTTGTTACAAGGTGCTCTTTTTGAGCTGTACTATCCTTTATTCTCTGCACACCTAATTTTTGTATTTATTCTAACTTTGCACAAATTTTTTTTATCAAATGCTGTTCCTCTGTTTTTATATTTATGTGTTGTGCTGCTGTTCTTCCTCTGTTCCCCTCCCCATGGGTCACACCTGGAAACAAACGTTGGCTCAGTGTGCCTCTCCAAGTCACCAATTTTCAAATAAATAAATACATTTCTACAACAACCAGCATGCATAGCACCCTCCCAGAGCCTGATGTTTCCTATAAAGTCTCTGTTCTGCCAGCAGCCATGCTCTTCTTTGCAGTACAAATGGAACGTGCAAGCACAACAACTCAGCCACCCTTAAACATCAGAGAGGAATCAAGACAGAACTGGTCTCTGTTAGTCTTCAAGAAACAGAAAGAGAGAAAAATACACAGAAAGGAGGGCCAGTCCAGGAGTTTTATGGTAGTGCTACTTGCACGCACCACATTGGTGACCCTGGGCTTGAGACCAAACTCAGGTCACACAGGGGTCAGCTGGAGGGAGAGAACTGAGTGTCCGATGTACTGCTCTCCTCTCCATGGGGGTGGAGCAAGTCGCACTGCTCCAGGTAATGTGGTAATAGGGCAGTGAGGGCTGCTCAGGACTGAGTGACAGTGGCAGAAGGTGTATGGGGGGGGGTGTGTGTGTGTACCTCTACGCACACCTGCATCATTGCACACTGCCGATCGGGGAAGGGAGAACAAAGAAAAAAAAAAGTGGGACAGGCAGAATGAAGCCCTGGCTGCCCACATCCAGCTTGTACCATTACCCGGGACTTCTACTGACAGTCTGGATGTGGTCTCTGGGGGGGAGGTTGGGGGGAATGACCCTCCCCCTCCTAACCCCACCATGGGGAGCAATCCATGGGGGAAATCATAGGCAGGTAGATCCCCAGGCGGGGGGAAGGTTGCTGACTGAAGAGGGAGGGAGGGACAGGAGCTAAGAACATCCCTATGCCCAAGAAGGAACACAGCTATATGGAAAAAAAGAAAAACACTGGGAGAACAAGGTGGGCTACAAAATTTAATCTTGCTCTCTCTCTCTCTCTCTCTCTCTCTCCCCCTTTTTAAAACCTTGACCTTCTGTCAAGCTATGCTCTAGAAAAATCACATTTTATTATTTATTTCAGAAGTTTCATCAGGCAAGACATACTGAGCTGGTTACAGCTTGTTTCCAGATGTGTTCTGGGGGTGGAGATTTTATGAAGAGAAATGGAGGCTCCATTTACAAGAAAGTTCAAAGCCCTTTATAATACTGTGGTAGCCACAGATTCTGTGATCAGTTTGTGGTAAAATGTTCTAAAGGTCAAATCTCTAGACCAGAGGTTCTAGCCTTGCAGCCCTGGTTTGTGTAATTTGTGCCAGAAACAACCACTCGGCTGAATGAGAAGTTTTAGCAGTTCATGTTCTGTTTATTATTCCTTCTTGAGTGCACTGGAATCTCTTGGGTAGCACATAATGTGGGCGACTCTGGAATGGACAAAGGAAAAGAGGGAGAGGGAATAACAGCAAGGACCAAATGGATAAGTAAGTATCCCCAACCCCCACCCCAAGGTTCTAGGACCTTGGGTCGGTTATTTACGTAAGGTGATGGGAAAGCCCCCCACAAAAAAAAGAAGTCATTGTTTGTGACCATGCTGTAATTCCTTTGCAGTTCTGGACTCGCCATTCCGGAGTCACTGTCATCACATAAAACCAGTCTCTTATTGGGACTCAAATCTCTGGACCAGCCTCCTGTTTGAGGGTGTCTTCCAGTCAATCTGCTGCTGTGAAGGGTCAATTAGCCCCCATACCTCTGGTAGAATGGCCATTTAGCCTGGCCCAGTGGCACTGAGGGTTGAGGTGCTGGACGCCACACCTCACGCCACACTGGCGACCCATGTTTGGGAACGGACACGGGTGGCAGGGGGTTAGCAGGGGAGGAGAAGGATCGAGCATCTGGGGGCTGCTCTCCTTCTCCTGGGAGGGCTAGGGAGCTGGTCCTAGTGTCGCTCACCCCCTGGCGGAGGACAGGGGACATGGCACTGTGCCGGAATGTGGGTAGAGCTGGGGTGGATGCTTGCCTTGGCATCAGCGTCATTGCACGCTCCCAGCTCCAAGGGGACTCCATTGTAAAAACGCTGCTGGATCTCGTGTATGACCTGGAGCTCGGTGCCCGACCCTCCAGCCACCTTCAGTTCTACCTCAGCAGCCCCACTCTGGGGGGCATCCCCGGGTGAGGGTACGGGTCGCTGAGCCCAGAGCGAGCCCATTCGCAGGGCTAGGGGTGCCGGCAGGAAAAAAGCATAGTATGATAAAAAAAAAAAAAAGAGAGAATGGCCATTTAACCTGGAAGGGCCTACTCCCACCATCTCTATTGTCCTGCAGACCCATCTGTCTACAGTGGTAGCTGCCACCAGTTTCTGTCACTCGGCAAAACTGATCAAGAGTTTGTCTTGACCTGCCAGCCTCAGGGGTTGGGTGCTGGCAATGTAGACCTACAAACAACTTACAGTGCAGAGATTTGGTTTGGCATCACAGTTGGATCTGAAACCCATGAAGAGGCAGTTTTCATCCTTTGAATCACTGAGAAATGAGCCCCTTTATATGTGAGTTCAGTAGTCTAGAGACATCCAGTGTTTTTATGTCAGAGATTCCTTTGATCAAGATAAGGCAGAACAAGGATGCCAACTCCATGGACAGAAGCTTAAGGGAAAGCAACTCTTTGATTTACTAGGACCTGAAAAGAAAAAAACACAGTTAACATCCCATATCATATGGTGCCAAGGTAACTGCAATCTAGGCCACTTGATTTCTGGTAAGAATTTACAAACTAATGGGTGCTGTCCCAAATATTTATCATCCAATGGGGAGTGCCAGGCTGAATGGGCAGATAGTAGGACATTGATGTATTTGCAGTGTTTCTCAGATTTGTATACCAAAGAGAAACTTCACCACTCGGGTTATAGGGGCATAAAAGGGATCAAAACCTTGTAGCTTACACCAGTGAACACAAGCGGCCCAGACTGACTTGCATGCCTTTTTTGTACCTGGGGCCCTACCTTGGGCCCAGGCCTCTCTGAGAAATTTTTCAGACCCCTCTGAAAGATCTGAGGTTGCCCATGTTTTCCTTCAGCCATTTGGACTGTAAGGTTGAGAGTCCCTTTGAGGATCGTCAGGTGCCTGTTGCCCTCTGAATCCGACAAGGGTGTCCTGCACATCTGCAACTAGTAGCTCAATCTGTATCAAGAGATCTAGGTGACTTGGGTATCACAGAAACAGAATTTGTCAATAGATAAGAACTGCTTGGCCCAATTAGTCTGCTTAGTTTGTTGCTGTCTATACTGTCACTGCAAACCCTACCTGATCTCCAGCTACTTCACATGCCCTGCTTTTCCACCAAGATTCCTTTGAGCCTGTCCTATTCATGTTTGAAACCCACCACTGTTTTTGCTCCTACTTCCTCTCCTGATAAACTGCTGCAGGCATCCACCACTCTTTTGGTGAATAAGTACTTCCTTACACCCCTTTTAAACTTCCCCCCCATTCCATCCTCATTGCATGCCCTCTTATCCTGGTGCACTTTCTCCTCCACAAAATTCACCCCTCCTGTACTTTGTTCACCCCGTAAGGAACTTATAGGTCTGTATCATGTCCCCCCTCCCTCTCTCTCCTCTCTTCCAGGGTGTTCATGCTGAGGTCCCTCAGTCTCTTCTCGTAGAGCATTTGATGCAGCCCCTGCACTATTTCACCTCATCAGGGTTGGGATAGCCACACAGGAGTGGTGAGGAGAATCATCATGGCCTGCTGCCTTTGGATTTGGACTAGTGTCCTGCAACCATGGCTAATGGAGGAAATGCATAATAAAGAATCTGAGCATCTGGGGGACACTTGGGGATGTGTGGTTCAAGTACCACTTGTAGGGGACATATATGTTTCTGGCCATGAAGAGTAGGCTGCGAGCACCCAAGTTAACATTACATAACATCATCATCACCGCTTCACTGAATCCAGCTTTTGTATAACAGGCAAAGAAATCAGGAATACACAACAGCTTGATACTTTAAATAAAGTAACTTAGAAATCTAATGTTTGACATAGTCCTGATTGGGGATATGATGTTCCCAATTTCAAATGTAGTTCTTTTGGCACAATCACCTCCTTAGGTTAAGTGTGTAACCCCTGCTCAGGAGGGGGCTTACCTAGACTGCTGCTGCCACCCTCCCAAGGTCCCTGAAACTGCTGATTTTGCTGCAATCTCCCTCCCGCTAGATCATGTGTATGGCAGCGGGAGAGAAAGCGCAGCAGCATGGATGTCCTCAGTGCCTTCTGCATCCTTTTCAGCTGTGGCTATGGTTGCATTCTTAAGTACTGGTCCCCCGATTCTGGCAGAAGGGCCCGAGAACACCAGGACATCTCCTCTTTCTGGCATCTCCTGTGCCACACTAATGTTGCCATGTAATGAATGGGAACACATGTGCAGGGGCTCCTCCCCAGTGCTCCTGCACACACCCAACCCTGTCAGCATACCTGAATGGAGACCTGCCTCATTCCTGACCACCGAAAATGGACCGGACAATAACCCAGGAGGGCTATATTAAAACCTGGAGGACAACACACCCATGGGCGGAAGAAGAAATTAAAGACTTTGGAGCACAAGGTTATTTCAAGAGCATGGGCACATCCATCTTTGTGTCCTCTGACCCTGCCAGCCACCCAAATAAGTGGCTAGACCCTTACAAAAAAAGAAATCCATTTTGGGGTTTGTTTTTCAGCTTGTTTTTGTCTTATTTTTACTTTTCAGATTTTCTGTGGATTAAGATTATCTTCTTTTCAGAAAAGATTCTTCCCACATTTGTTCAGTAGTTTTTTTTTAGATTAATGATGGCTTATTCAGTGTTTTCAAATAATAAAGATTAAAAATGACTTGAAATGAGATTTCCTTTGTTATGTCACAATGGAATTTTATATGCCACTTCTAATACTGTGAGAGAATCACATTTTCCATTATACCTTTTTATTTCATTTTCTGTGAATGAATGCTCAAAAGGCAGAAGTATGATTATCACGCTTCAACCAAATTCACTAAAAATACCACCAACAGCTTAATCTGGTTCAAGGTCAGCTGGCATTCATCTGTATCCCCTTCCCCCGGGTCGTGCCTGAAAATAGGCAGGATTTGTCTAGTGCACTTACCCGGTCAACAAAAGCTAATAATAATAATAATAACTGCACACGGTGCTTATGCAACTTGTTTACACAGAATTAGTCCAAAATCACTTCTGTATTGAAACTACAACTTTTTCTTAACATTTAAATTTTTAAAATAAAACCTACAGTCCTCAGGGAATGCACTGTGGTCCGGCAGACAGTTAAAGGAAAATGACATACGTGGCAATGAGGTATGCATTTTCTAACACGCAACCAATTAAGTGTAACTATAAGTGAGACATCATTGTTTTTTCATTAGTTGCATCCAGAACACTGAATGATACATGCAGGAAAGAACTGGGCACACACCAAGCACAGCATAAATGATCAAAGAATATTTTTAAGTGCAACTATTGTATGAATAGATGAATGTGGCCTAACACCCCTACGTATTGACTCTGGCTAGGAGCCTTCCTCAGGGGATGGAGTTAGCCTACAAGTGTACACAGTCATGTACCCCACTATATAAAGGATAATTAATTAAACCTGTGAACACTTTAGTAATGGTGCAAACTTGCAAATAAAGTGCTGACTCAAAACGGTTAAAATCAATCATAATACAAAGTGTCATTATATAGTACTAAACTGTTAATAAGAAAGTGTAAATAATGATGTACATCTGTGCACAATATAGAGGATATGGTTGGGCAACAGCGAACAACAATGCTGTGTTCACTTTGAGAGGTTGTCATGACAACCAGCTAGACCTCGAGAGCGAAGCCCGAGAGTTCAATGGTTGTCATGACAACCTCGAGATGTGAACCTCAGCATTGTTGTTTACTGTTCCCATCCATTGTTTTCTTATAGCAACAGTGCAATAACGGGTCATTTCTTGAGCAGTATGATGTAAACAGAATTCAGTCTTGCTTCTAGATAACGAGCTAAGTGATTGGGTAGTTTTAAAATATTTTTACATCCAATTCAGTTTTTTTAACTGTCTGTTGGTTTTGCTGCTGGTTTAAAAACTGGTGTTGATTGAAATTAACTAGTTTTGACAAAAAACAGCAGAAGCCATCGCCAATCACTTGTTTTTCTCCTTACAATTGACAGAAGCAACTGAAAAAAAATTAGTTGGCACAGCTGTCAGGGAAACAGGAGTGAGAGGACATTCTGTGTTGTTGTACCATCATAGTGATGTACTCAGGATGGTACAACAGCAGTTTGATGTCAGTACGATGGTACAACAAGCCTAGGAATTCATCAAATTCCATTAATAATCACATTCTCCCATACACTATATATAGGATAGTGCATGGGGAACAGTTGACAACAGGGCTATTCTTTCACCGAGTTGGCACTATGGCGGCAGATTACCTCGAGAACGCAGCTCGAGAGGTAGTCCGTCGTCATAGTGCCAAGGAGGTGAAAGATTAGCCCTGTTGTCAACTGTTCCCCATGCACTTTTCTTTATAGTGTATGGTGGAATGGCATTTTTTTGGGGGGGAAAAATCACTACAGCATGTTTCTGCTTCAAAACATTTTTACTGGGTTACTAGAAGGAAAAAAAGAACTTTACATTTTGAACGTTTTCACGCTTGACATTTTAACTGTTTAAGAACTTTACATTGTGAACGGTTTAACGCTGAACATTTAAACAGTGGGTCTAACTCTGTATTGGGGATATCACGTAGTGCCCTGTGCTCATCGTTGTCTCTCAGGAAACTATGTAATTGCCGCATGTCATTTCTTGGTTTTTTTGCCATTTTTTTGTTTTCCTGATTGAGGATGAATCTACCCCGTTCCGATAATGGCTTTGATAGTACTGCCATTGACATTGCTGCTTTCGCTATGTGTCCTGTCTATGGAGTGAGCCCTAACTGTCAAATACTGCTCAAGGACACAGTGTGTGACGTGTGCAGTGCAGTAGAACAAAAAATCATTCTGCTGCACTGCGAACATCACTAGTGTAGGAGAACAACATTTTGACAGTGATGGATTTTGGTGGAGAACGACATTCCACCACACACTATAAAAACCTTTAAAAATAAATAAATGTATTTTTACAACCGCAAGATTCATGGCGAAATCAAGATCACCTGGACTGTAACTATTGTAATGGCAGGGTTACATCAAAAAACAAAGGTGGGAAAAGAGAAAAGGAACAAAGTGCAACAAAGACACAGGCAATTGACAAGAAAAAGGGAAAGATGGAGGTAAAAAGGGATGAGGGGGAAAAGGAACCACAAAAGAAATAAAAAAACAAAAAACAGATTGAGCACCCAGTGAATAATGCAAGACATTCTTGTACTTACAGGTACCACCTGGCAGCATATTCTTTGCTTTTAATGGGGCTTTGGGGGAGGGACCTTTGGTGCTAGAGGGTGGTAGGGTGGAGGATATTCACTGTAGGGGACAGGGATGGGGGGACAACTGTGGTATGACATGTGCTCATGAGTGCGGGAAGGGCTATGCTTTGAATGCTAGTGGCTCAGAGTTGGCTTTTGTGAAAGCGACTAAAATACAACTAAGTTCATGGGACTGTGGGGAAGAAGGGAGGTGGGTGCTAGAGAGCATGCAGGTGGTGGGGGCATGAATTAAAATGATCAGGGTGGTGGAGGGGGTGGCAAATGTTTGGCACAATGGGAAGAGGATGGTGTTTTCTTCAACTGCTTCACATTAGTTTTTGCCAGTGAAGTGCTACTTACACTGACAAAAACTATATGAACTGTAGTGGCACTTTGCTGACATTTTGGCTGGCAAGGTGCCACTAGAGTATGTGTAGTCTTCACCATGTATAGGTGGGCACATCACCAGGTGAAAATTATTGTACATGATGTCCAATTCCCAGAGAAGAAAGCCATGGAAATTTCATAAAGTATTTCACAAAGTGAAGTTTCCCGACTTTGCACATCTCAATCTGCCTTCCTCCAAAGATTCTCTTTTTTTGACTTTTTCTCATTTGTCTGCCTCCAAATACTTTTCTTGTAGCTTCTGTCTAGTTTTCATTGAGCTTAACCTATGCATTAAGATCCTCAAGGGTAGGATCTATGATGAGATTACTTTATGCCCAGGAGCCCTCCTGTTCTCCATATAACTTGCCATCCAGCCCCACCCCATGTATAAGATGAAATTAGAAACTGTGTACCACACTGTCACCTACTGTCATTTTCTTTTAATTGCCTGCCAGTCTGCAGTGCCTGCCCCAAGGACTGGAGGTTTTATTTTAAATACTGTGTCACTTGTTTTAGGTTCTGGACATTCTTTTCTGCTGTTTTCCAGTTCACACTGCCTGTTCTGGGGAGCGGGAGTGGTTATGAGTGTTTTCAAGCATATTTGTGGTGACTTTGTTTTGGATGGATGGGGGTTTAGTCAGCAGCCTAAGATACATGTGGCCTCCATTTATGTGAGAGGATTCATAATTAGGGAGAGTCAAGTTCTGCCCCACCCCCCGGAAAAAATAACACAGCCAGCTACGTAAAAAGAAGGTGAAGTATCACAAAGTGCGTATTGTAGTGGGAATCAGGGGCTGTAAACGAAGTTCACTGATGGATTTTTAAAGCATTAACATAATGGAGGAAACAATACAAAGTGAAATAAAGAGTGCCAGTGGACATAGCAATAATGGTGTGTGTGTGTGTGTGTGTGTGTGTGTGTGTGTGTGAGATATGCAAGGGAAAATTGACTGACATTTAAAAATGTAGCATTCTGTTGCTGGACATGCATATGACTGAAATGGGTACAGGCTGATATCTATGGTGCCAGGCTTTTGGCGGCACAGTTTAATTTTGGATCTTCTGATTATTTTATTGTGTTTCTGAGTTTTATTATGATTCCTTATTCTTTGTACAGTGCCTTGATAGCTGAAAGGCGCTTTTGAGAAATAAAATGTATTATTATTACTATTACCTTTTCTCTGCAGGAATTCATGCTGAGATAAAAGTATGGGTGCCACTCTACTTTGGCCAATCAAGAGCTATGATTTTTTCTAGTACATTTTATAATTGATAAGATAGCTTTCCATCTTTCATTTTAAAGTAATACGTTTTCAGGGGGTGTATTCAGCAACCATTTTTGGAAAGCATGGCAATTTGCTTACATTTCAGACTGTGCAAGATGGTTGTGTGGCTAACATGGTTCAGTCGGTAGCATATCTGCCTCTGGCCCAGAAGGTTATGGGTTCTAGTTCCACACCAGGATTGGGCTAATACCGTGAATGCTGGCACCCGAGTACAGTAATAAGGGAATGCTGCACTGTTTGGGTGTGTCATCCTTTGGATGAGATGTTAAACAGAGGTCCCATCTGCCTCTTCTAGTGGTTGTTCTGGTGGATGCTGAAGATCCCGTGACACTTCTCAAAAAAAGTAGGGGAATTCAGAAAAGACTATGGGAAGTTCCTGGTGTCTTGGCCAAATTTTCTCATTCACCAATGCAGCCACTACCTAAGACCCTTGGTATCCACCTCTTCCAAACCTTCAAGGGTGATGGCCTGGGTTGCCTGAAGTTATGCTACAGGTACTTGGATCTAAAAGTGATGCAGTGCCTTCATATGGGGTAGCAACACAGGGTACCTGGATTCTGACACATAAGGATATACCCCCCAAGGAAATAATAATCACTCTGCCCACACAGTCTGTCCCAAAATCAAGTAACACTTCAACAACAATAACAACCCACAAGCAAAGAAATGCAGTTCAGACAACAGACAGGGAAACAGTGTTCCAGCAGCAGACTGAAAGTGAACATTGTACATGGAATTAGGATAGAATGAGTTAAGAGGGTATAGTAAGAACAGAACATGGGAACAAGAGAACAAAAAATGGAAGCAATGGGGTAGCAGGTCAAATTGTATTCAGTACTTTAAACTGCAAAATTCCCCCACACAATCTGTCCACACCCTGCAGTCCCACAATTCTTCAAGCAGGAGCATCTGACTTTCTTCCCCCAAAGATCACTGCCAAAAGCTCTCTTTGGTATCAGTGGGTACCTCATGGGGGACACAGTTGCTGCAAGCAGGTGGCATGCTGGTGTGCTTAAAACAACTGTGGAAGGCAAAAAACTGTTTATTTATTTTATTTATTGAATTTTGTTGACTCGTAGAGCCCACTAAGACTAGAAGTCCCTTATTCAGGGGCGACGGGGATACAGATAGTAACCAACTGAAATTGAACCAGATTAATGTGTTGGTGGTATTTGTTTTTTAGTGAATGGGGGAAATTTGGCCAGGACACTGGGGCAATTCCCCTACTCATTCCGAGAAGTGGAAGACTAGGGTTGCTGGCAAAGGCACCTAGCTTCACCTGAGCTCTTCTCTTCTAGGTTTGCTTGTAAGGACAGAGTAAGGAAAAACATTATCAGAGCAAGGAGAAAGATTAAGACTTCTTTTGGCTAGGCAGATTTACTGTGTGTTACTACTTTCTTTTGTGCTTACAGGTTTTGTTATTTTTTTGCTTACATTTTACTGCTTTATTGTTCTCTGATTCAAACTGCTGTTCCAGGGTAAACTTTCTGCTGCATTATTACAGGGTGTGCCTACAGGTTTGTTACTGTTTTGTGCTTACAGACTACTGCTGTAATCTTCTCCGATTCAAATTGTTTTTTGCAAGATATATCTTCTGTTACTGCTTTTTTTTTCTCTGTGGCAAAATGTTTTTGCAGGGTATATCTTCTATGAAATTGTTACAGGTGGTGCTTACTGGTGTTGCAACCTTTTTATCTGTCATTACGCTAAGCAACATTACTGTTTGCTACTAGCACAGGAGAGGTCCCAGAAGACTGGAGAAGGGCTCATGTGATCCCGCTCCACAAGAGTGGTAGCAGGGAGGAGGCAGGGGACTACAGACCAGTCAGTCTTACTTCAGTAGTGGGCAAGATTATGGAGGCACTCCTTAAGGAAAGGATAGTGCAACACCTGGAATTCATAGGAGCAGAAGATCCAAGATAGCATGGGTTTACAACAGGAAGGTCCTGTCAAACAAATCTCATAGATTTCTTTGACTGGGTAACCAGAGTGGTGGACCAAGGGGGTGCAGTTGATGTCACCTATCTTGACTTCAGCAAAGCTTTCGATACTGTTCCGCATAGAAGATTGATTAATAAGTTGGGTAGGCTCAGGGTGGGTCAGAAGTTGGTCAGCTGGGTGGCAACCTGGTTGGCTCACAGAAAAAAGAGAGTGGTGGTAAATGGTATACAGTCAGAAGAGATGCAAGTCACAAGTGGGGTACCTCAGGAATCAGTCCTAGGGCCAGTCCTCTTTAATATCTTCATCAGTGACATTGCAGATGGACTGAAGGGTAAGGTTTGTCTGTTTGCAGATGACATCAAGATTTGCAACAGAGTAGATGATCTAGATGGGATGGGCAGAATGAGAAGAGATCTGGATAAACTGGCAAAATGGTTGTAAGATTGGCAATAGGGTTTAACACAAATAGGTGCAAGATCATGCACATAGGGAAGAGAAACCTTGAAGCCACCTATAGGTTGGGAGAGGAGTTGCTGGCAATCACAAAGGAAGAAAGAGACTTCAGCATCATCATCCCAGATGACCCAAAATCATCCAAGCAGACCAGCAAAGCAGTAGGTAAGGCGAGAGGGATGTTGGGGTGTATTAGTAGGGGTATCACAAGTCGTAAGAGGGAGGTAATAATCCCTCTTTACAAGACACTGGTTAGACACCATCTGGAGTACTGCATGCAGTACTGGAGGCCGCACTTGCATAGGGACATTAGCAAAATGGAGGCAGTCCAGAAAAGGGCAACCAAAATGGTGCAGGGACTGCATCAGAAAACATATGAGGACAGATTAACGGAGCTCAATATGTATACCCTAGAGCAAAGGAGGGAGAGAGGTGATATGATCAAAACATTCAAACATCTTAAGGGCATTAACAAGGTAAAAGAGTCTAACATGTTTCAATATAAGAAAAATAGCAGGGCAAGAGGACACAGCATGAGATTAGAGGGAGGCCAATTAAGGGGTAATGTGAGGAAGTTCTTTTTCATACAAAGGGTGGTGGATGCATGGAACGGCCTACCTCAGGAAGTGGTGGATATGAACACAATGCAGGGCTTCAAACAGGCATGGGATAGGCATACGCCTGGACTATGTGCACAAAGCACTTGACGAAGGTAAGTTAGTGGGGTCAGTCTTTATAGATCTCACTAAAGCCTTCAACACTGTTAATCACCACTTACTCCTGGCTCAGCTACTGAACCTGGGGGTTATGAGGAATACCTTTGCCTGGTTTAAGGACTACCTTTCCAACAGAACCCAACGTGTCAGAATAGGCCAAACCATGTCCGTCTCCAGAGAAGTGTCACTGGGGGTCCCCCAAGGGTCCATCCTGGGGCCCTTACTCTTCAGCCTTTTCCTGAACAAACTCCCTGAAGCGTGTGACACCAAACTCATCCTCTACGCTGATGATGCAGTACTCTTAAGCAGCAATTCACATCATGGCACTCTCCAAACTGAACTCCAGCGCTCTTTCCACTATTTGGAAGACTGGTTCTGCAAGCAAAAATTGCTGCTAAACCACAATAAGCATTTGTCAATGCTGAATGTTGTCTCGCTGGCTTTGGCATTGGTAGTGCTGGAGTTAGAGATGCATAATAGGAATGGCAGTGACGTATTGAAGTGATGCCAACCCCACCCCCACCCTGTAGAGACCGACAGGCATTGGGGTGTGCCTTTGGGTCGTCACCTATAACACTCATGCCATTTTACCTCACCCTACCATGTAGACAGTGACAAGTGTCATGGTGTGCTTTGGGGTCTTTGGGTGTTATACGAACCCCATTCCAAAAGGAAATATGCTGAGGTGGGTGCAGTATAGGAGAATGGGGTGAACTTTGTGGCCGAACACTGTAAGGCACACCACGATGTGTGTCACTGGCTGCAGGGTGGGGGTGGAATAGGAAGCATTACAGCTGATTATCCCAAGTCACACCCCTGACGCCTGTCAGTCGGCACAGGGTGGGGTGTCACAGTTGGAAACCCTAATGTCGCAGGTGTGTGTTGGTATTTTCACTCCAAATTTTCAACATGGGCTTTTTGTGACCCCACATCGTGAAGAGTGTCACTAGCAGTTTGTTAGGTGAAAGGTGGTTTTGCACAGCAGCTATGCCATTTGGCGACATAAGTCCGAAAACACATTTTGAGCAGTATGTAAAAAATGAGAACTGTATTTTTCATGAGGAGGTGTAAAAAAATGGCAACGTTGAAAACCTGGAATGAAAATATGGAAAATTAGCGAAGTCATGAGCATGCATAGAAACTGTGCAACACACGTTCGTAACCCAATTATTTTTGGGATTTTATTAACCACATTTTCAACATAGGCGTTTTGGGACCTCCCATCATGAACAGTGGCACTGTGATTTTGTTAATTTGTTCCAAAAGTTGATTTCCCACAGCGACCATGTCATTGTGCGCCACAGGTGCGAAAACACATTTTGGGCAGGATGTGAAAAATGCCAGCTGTACTGTTCATAAGGAGGTGTGAAAAAATGACAGTGTTGAAAATGTGGCATGAAAATATTGCAAATTTGCAAAGTTACAAGGGTGCGTGGGAACTGCACAATGCACGCTTGCAACACAGTCATTTTACAGACTTTCGTCACCAAATTTTCAACATAGGCATTTTAGGACATCTGCTCATGAATAGTGGCACTGTCATGTCCTCAAACTGTCCCGAAAACTGATTTTGTGCAGCAACTGTGCTATTCTGCGCCAGATGTGTGAAAACACATTTCGGCCAGGATATGTAAAATGCAGCTGTACTGCTCATAAGGAGGTGTGGAAAAATGCCAATGTTGAAAATCTGGAGTGAAAATATTACAAATTGACGAAGTTATGAGTGTGCGTGGAAACTGCGCAATGCACGCTTGTACAACAACCATTTTTTGGCTTTTTTCCACCAAATTTGCAAATCACAAACAAGGCACGCCATTGTCCAAAAAATGATTCTTCCCGTACTCGACTATGGCGACATAGTATACACTATCGCCCCCGCGTCCGCCCTGGCCAGCCTAGACACCCTGTTCCACTCTTTCTGTCATTTCATCCTCGACTGCCCTCAATCCACATACCATTGCAACCTATACAGCTCCCTAACCCTGCCGTCCTCCATGATCGCAGACTAATTAACTGCACTAGGTTCACTGCCAAATATTGGTCCCTCTCCCTTCCCCCCTACTTGGCCTCTACCCTCTCCCAACAACCTCCTCCTGCATACTCCCTCAGGAGCACGGACCCCAGACTACTACACGTCCTGTTTATGTGCACAACCAAAGGTCAGGCCTCCTTTAACTACTGAATCCCACAGATTTGGAACGCCCTACCTGCCCCCATAAGACACGCACCAAACCCCTACCATCGCAACCTACTACTCAGAGCGCATTTCTCCTCCAGCTGCTCCTGTTTCAACTAACAATTTTTACTATTATGTTGTTGTTGCCTAAATGTATATGAAATGTACACTACCCTCCAATTCTTTACACTGTATGTATCTACCCCTGTCTGTTACTTTCTGCCAAATGTTTATAGGTGTAAGCCTTTGCTTTCCCATATTGTACTGCATATGTATTAAATTCATGTTATGTATTGGGTCTCGGCCCCCAGGTCGCATCTGGAATCGAGCATGTTGCTCAGTATACCTTTCTGGTAAATCTTGTAAATAAATAAATAAATAAACATAGGCTTTTTGAGAGCACCCCTCATGAACAGTGGCACTGTCGTTTTATTAATCAATCCCGAAAGGTGATTCCGCTCAGTGACTGCAAAATCACCTTTCAGGACTAAAAAATGGCATGACAGTGTCAGAATTCCTAAGAAGGGGTGCCAGTAACCCCACATTGAAAATTTGATGTCAAAATTCCCCAAAATGCCCGAGATATGCACCAAAGTTGAAAACAAACCTATTTATGCCATTATACAGCTTACCGGCATTTCTTCAGTTTGCGGTCGGCTTTGAAGAGTGCAGGACGTGTTCCGGTCCACTGAAGATCGTCACACGAGCTCGGAGGGTAAGTATGGGGTGAGGGGTGGGAGGTAGGGTGTGCAGTGGGTGGGCACGGGTTGTGGGAGGGGCAGGGAGACCACGAGGGACTGTTTTCTTTTACAGGGTGAAAACAAAAGGAACATCGCAGGATGTTTTTTAATTGCAGGGACATTTGGCATGCTGTGGTGGCCCCCAGCATGTCACCTGATTGTTTTTTTGGGGGCTGTAGCCAACGGGGATTGGCCACCCCTGCCGGCACAACGAAGGGGCCAGAGCAGAGGGGATTGGGCACCCCCCGCACACACAACAGATGGGGAGAGACATTATGCCGATGGGGAATGGGCTCCCTGTCGGCAAAATAAACAGGGAAGGGGACTGAAGCCGATGGGATTGGGCCCCATTGGCAAAGAAAGGCAGGGGGAGTACACATGATGCTGAGGGGATTAGGCACCCTCGGCACGCACTTGGGGGTCGCCAGTGCCGATAGGGAGTGGGCTCCCTGTTGGCAAATGAAGTGGGTGAGCCATACTTTGGGCGGCGGCTATCAATACCGCCATGTTTACGTGGGAGGCGGGTTATTGTGCCGCTGCAATGAGAAGTTTGCTTCTCATTGCAGCGGATCTTATCTTAGATCTGGTGGCCACATTCCAAATTGTTGGTGTGGTGCCTGCATGCTAGCTGATTGAGGAATGAGGGACACACCTACCGATGCAAGCGCTGCATTCGCCCAACAGTTACCGTGCCTCCAAATCTGCTACTACCGCAATATGTTGGCTACGCATGCGCGAGCCAACATAAAAAGACCAAGACAATGCTAATATTCAGTTCCCACTATAAAAAGAAACTCCCTCCTCTCACCATCTCTAACAAAGTCAATGCACCTCTGGAGCAAGTGACCACTTTCAAGTACCTGGGGGTCACCCTTGATGACACCCTCTCCTTCACCCATCATATTGACTCGGTAGTTAAGACAGTTAACTAGAAGCTGGGTGTCCTCTACAGGCATAGAAATTACCTCACTCCTGAGGCACTTCAGCAAGGCCTTCGACACTGTAGACCATCACCTCCTAATCACCTGTCTTACCCACATAGGTGCCACTTCAACCACCCTGCAGTGGTTTACCAATTATCTCATGGAAAGGATACAAAAAGTCAAGGCCGATGACCTACTATCTGCTCCACTTCCAATCACCAGAGGAGTCCCTCAAGGCTCCATTCTGAGACCAATCCTTTTCTCCCTCTACATTAACAACCTTAACTCCCGCATAAAGACCTCCAGCATACATTTCTTTGCGGATGACACGGTTTTGTACACATCAGGCTCGTCCTTATCTAAAGTCAGGGAAACGCTCCAAGCTGACGTCATTCAGTTAGAAAGCAACCTTATCAATGCCAAGTTGCTCCTAAATGCCAAAAAAACTAAAACAATGATTTTCTCGAGACTTGCCGTGACTGATGCCCTAACTAAAAACTTTGTGGTAACCTCCCTAGGTGAACCCTTGGAAGTTGTAGACAAATTCAAATACCTAGGTATGTGGATAGACAATAAGCTCTCCTTCCATGACCACATCGAGGATCTATTAAAGAGGCTTAAAACACGCTTGGGTTTCTTCTACAGAAATAGGACCCTCTTTTCTCTCGCAATCCGTAAAAGATTGGTCCAAGCAACTTTCCTTCCCCTGCTGGATTACGGAGACATTATCTTTATATCCTCCCCAACCTTGAGCCTATAAAAATTGGACGTACTCTGCCACCGTGCTCTTCGCTTCATTACCAACTCGGCGTACAGGACCCACCACTGTGATCTGTATACAGCAGTTGGGTGGTCCTCTCTGACCACCAGATGTCTCCTCCATGCTGGCATGTGGACCCTCAAACTACTACTTCACAAATTGCCAGCATATCTGACGACACTTATACATATCTCGCACAGCGCCTACTCCTTAAGGAAATCCGATCTTATCCTACTAGATATTCCCAGGACACGTACCACAGCTGGACAAAGGGCTGTCTCATACACTCTACCAAATATCTGGAATCAACTCCAAACCATGCTGAAGCTAACCAGCACTGTGTCAACTAACTCCTTCAAAACATTAGCAATCTCTAAAATAAAAGACATATGTAGATGCAACTAGGCCCCAGCGCCTAGACAGCTCCCCATGCACCCACTGACCCTCTATTGTATAAACTGAAATGTGATGCATAATATAGGACTAGGCTAACTCTGAAATGTATAGCATTCATAGTATAAGAATGTCCATTGTATATACCTCTTAATTGTATATAATTCTTCTCCTGTTGTCCTACATTGTATATCTCCCATCTATGTAATTGTGTATTATATATGCATATGACTCAGGACTCAGGACCTCCTTGTGACTGAGCTTGCTCAACGGAGTCTTTCCTGCAATAAACTTGAACTTGAACTTGAACTTCACCTCTCGGTCTCCAGCTCCATCGTTTCGACCATCAACTATGGTCTGGTTGTCTATGGGGCGATCATGGACACGGCTCTCAATAGTTATGCACAGCCCTCAACAAAGCCTGCAGGCTCACCTTGGCTGCTGACCGGCTTGCACACACCTGCTCCCTTTACAAAATGATGAAATGGATGCCACTAAAGAGCAGAATCAAATTCCAAACCTGCCTCCTCGGGAAGAAGGTGCTTATGGGGAAAACACCACCCAGTGTTTCAAGCATCTTATCCTCGACTTTCTCCACTTATGGTACTCAAGGCTGTACACGAGGAGCTCTATCCACACCAATTTTGCAGAACTGCTCTTGGACAACATTCCTTCACCTATAGGGCCCCTCTATGGCTGAATGAAATCCCTGGGCCCCTACGTATGCCCACGAATCTCTCTCACTTCAAATCTGGTCTGAGGCAACATCTTAGTTCAAGCTCAAAACATAACTGCACCTGACCACACACACCCTTATCTGCTCAGCCCTCTCCTGCACAAGCCCCTTGACTACCCTCCCCATCCCCTCTCCTTCCTCCCCCTGAATTGCTTCCACACCTTCTAAACACCCTCTGTTCTGATGCTGTACTAAGCCTGGTACTAGATATGAATGTGTAATGCTGTAACCTATAAGCTATGCAACTGTATCACTGCAACCTATTATAATGTATGGTAGAACGTTGTTTTAGGTAGAAATCTACCTTTTTATAACAACATTTTACCATCGATGTGATGTCATGATATTGTTAACCCATCGATGGTACGTCACATCGATAGGTTAACAACCGGGAATAGTCTGGGCATGCGCGCAACTGGATCGGACGGCTTGAAACGGCCCCGGCGGTGAGGGCAGAGTGGCGGTGACTGAAAAAAAACTGCAGTAAGGAACTGCTTTCTTTTTTTTTAAAAAGTAAATGGCACCATACACTATAAAATATAATGTATGGTCATCGATGGTTAACCGGTTTGTTAACTATCGAGAGGTTGCTAGGGCGACCATGTAAACCTCAAGAGCGAAGTGGAACCTTTGTAAAAGAGCCTGTGCTCAAAGGTGTTTTCCGAATTCCAAATAAATAAATAAAATAAATAAATAAGGGAGCAATACAGATGAGTATTAATAGATAGGCCATTGACAGAGTAAAGGCCTATGGCACATTCATAAGGTAGACAGAATGGGCAGACTGGATGGGCCTTGCGGTCCTTATCTGCCGTCAACTTCTATGTTTCTGTGAAGTACCATGGGCTCTTTAACATCCCTCTGAACAACCACCAGAACAGGCAGATGGGACCTTGGTTTAACGTTTCATCCGAAAGATGGCACCTCAGGAGTGCAGCACCCCCCTCATGCTGAACTACAGTGTCAGTATTGGAATTTAACCTAAGTGCCTGGTGTGGGGATAGAACCCACAGCCTTTTGATCTTCTGGTCTCAGAGGTGAGTGTGCAACCTGCTGAGCCACTGACACTGCTAAACTGTTGCAGAAACCCAAACTGTTGCTGAACAATTAAACTTGAATTTGAACAAAGGGGCCACTGTTGGAATTCTATCCCCTCAAGCCATACGCTTAGCACCTACCCATGTTGGTTTCAAGAACCTCCACCATGAATATTTACAAGCATCAAATCCCTAAGCTTGCTTCCAGCCACCTTAAGTTCTTTATCTCTCCCAGCTCTTATCCTCGCTATACTACACTCCACTTTCTACCCTTCCTCCTCCTGCTTTCATGCTCCCCCCCCATTTGTACCCTCTCACCCTCTCCCCCTCTCCCCTTCCTCCTCTCTACTCTTTCTAGGTGGATAGACCTCGCAACAGCACTTACAGTATGCAGTACTTTACATTCCGGTATTTCTTGCACGTGTTTGCTCTGAATATCCCAATGTATTGTTTATATTTTGACTTGTTCCAATTACGTACTTCACTGATTCACTAAGTTAATTGTATTTCTGACTCCTTCACTTTGTATTCATCTATGTTTTGTGCTGTGTCACACTGTTGTTGTTAATTGTATTCAACTTGTATCCTCCCGGGTAGTGCCTGAAAATAGGCATCCTTATGCCTAGTGTACTCACCCCAGTTACCAAAAGCAAATAAATAAATAAATACATTTGTAATCCACACAAATGGGTGGTCGGACGGCCTCCACAGGTTTTCTGTCTGAACCTATCAAATTAGCACAGTCCCACCCGGGTCATTTTCCTCACTCCTAGAACGCAGTAGAATCAACCCAGTTGTGGGGTTAAAACCCCTGGAGTTACTCATAGTTTTGCATATGTCTCAGATACCTTGATCTGGTTTCTCCATTGGCTAATCAGGTAAGAGGCAGGAAGTGGCTTCCAACTAGCAAATACATCTTCCCTGAGGTCATCCATTCTCTTTCAGTGATCTCCTCCTCACCTCCTCCTGGTTCTCTCTGCTGCTTACAGGCTCCCTGGAACCCTACAGTAGGCAGTGGTCTCAGTCCTCAGTTCGGTCTCTGTAGAGCTGATCCCAGAGCAAGGAAAAGTCCTTGTTTTGGGTCAGAAAAAAATATGCTACACAGTAATGCCTTCCTCTTCTTTGGTTCTGGCTAAAACTGCTTTTATCAGTGTAGTTCTGCTGGGTATTCAGTCTTCAGTGGCCTACTAGGACTGTAGTTTCTGGCAAACAGTTGCTCTCTAGCTCACATCTTACCTTGTATCTCACACTATCAAAACTGAGCCTAGAGTCTTGGTGTAGGCCCCTTTTATACAGTCTGAAATGTGTCACCTCATTGGTGAGTTGTTTTACGAGATAAGCAGGCTTCAGAATGTTAGCCCAGCAGAGCAGAGTTGGCAGGCAGGGTCTAGTTCAAACTCAGGTGCTGATTAGCTAAAATTTGTGAGCAGTTTTTACTGTTAACCTCTGATACCTTCCCAGCAGTCTTTGTGAGGACGGAGGGATTAGGAGATGTATGACCATGCCATCTTTGTGTAACCCCTTGGTGGCACTATTCCAAGGGCTACTACCCCTGCTTGCACAGCTAGCAGCAGGTTAAGGGGCCTGAGTTCTGAAACGGGTGCCTCCACCCTGAGGTCAGGGTTGGTAGTGGTCAAACTAACCTGGGCACAGCCCTCCAGGACACTGTAACCCCCCTCTTTCCCTTCTAGTGGCCTGAGCAATATACGATAATCACTTTCACAGTACCCCTTGTACACCATACCAGTACCCACACTGTTTGCACTTAACACCAGGGCTGGTTCCTCTGGCTCGACCCTGGGGACCCTGTAAAACAAGGTTATGCACAGTAAATAGCAACAGTACAGTACTCTTGGCACAAACTGGAACCACAGGCAGGTTAAATGCAGCAAAAAAGTCAGATCTGATTTATTCAAGGGACTTGAACAAGGATGGGGCGTAATCAGGTTGATTGGCTTAAAGGCTATATTAATCAAACAGTTATGCATGCGCTTTAAGTCCCCACACAGTCACACCTCTGGGTACCCAGGTAGGGAGACGATGGGATAGCCAGAAACGTTGCAGCTGGTTGGGGCCCTGTGATGGAAGAAAGCAACATGCACAACACACACTGTGTGTAATCAGGAGCAGGAGGGCTCAGTTCATGAAAGAAAAAGCAACCAGACAATCAGATGACAACACTTTAGATTTAACTGTTGTTGCAGGGAGCTACCCTGATGTTTACTCATGATACCCAATACTGGACACAGGCAGGATGAAAAGGAGACTGCAGATTGTTGAGTTGGAGTGCCCGGAGAAGCAGGGCCCACACGAATCACTGAGGCATTGTTCCTTTTCAAGTGTTGAGCAGGGGCTGATCCCCAGGCAGGTCTCTCATCGATGGCTTTCTCTGTGCAGCGGGTAGTCAGGCTGGGTCAGTGTGGCAAGGCCCAGTCCCAAAGGAGATGATTTTGGATTCAGTCCGTGGGTCTGCATGCAGCTTCTAGCTAGCAGAATACTGTTCAAACCACAATGGTGAACCAAACTGTGACCCACTAGCAGCACACAGCACATTTACATGTAAGGAAATTTTAATGCAGCTTCCAGCAAGCAGAACACAATTCAAACCACAGTGGGGAACCAAATCACATCCCACTATATAAGCACACAACACAGTCACATATAAGGAAATTCCACTGTATTAGGCAAAAGGCTCTCCGGTCACAATTACAGAGTCTCTGCACAATCCGGGAGTTCAGAGGTGGCTGGAAGTCCAGACAGGCCGATCGCATTCAGCAAATCTTCGGTCTTCTTCAGGTAGAAGACTGATCACAATTCAGTGGCTTACTCTAGTGCACTTTGTCTAGTGCACTTACCCGGTCAACAAAAATTAAATAAATAAAAATAAATAAAATACTTCGCTCTCCAAGTTTGGATTCAGTCCAAAAAAGGCACAAGTTCCCTCTCAGGGACAGCAGGCAGGCATGCAAGCCAAAACTCAGGCCTTTCCACATTCTCCCAGCAAATCTACGCCGGGGCTGCTGCTTGAATCATTCAAGCTGTTTTCTCTTGATGTGTGATATGGCCGCCACCACACATTCAGTCACTTCACTACCAGTCTAGCATTGCTTGTAAAGCGCTTTGGGATACTGTGTATGAAAAGCGCTATATAAATGCTGATTCTTCTTCTTCTTCTTCTTCTTCACTTCCCAACTCAGAACTAACTGAAACTGCAAGCAGTGTGAGACTTTCTCTAAGATCCAAAAGTTTTGGTTGTCTGATCTGTCTGTCAGTCACAACAAGGGCTCCCCCTCCAGGTTATTTTAGGCACCAAATGCCCAAATCTACAATTCATACAAGTTTTTTCCCCACCAAGCCGCTGTATGCAGGCTCCATTTTAGAGTCCCAAATGTACTGATTGGCCCATTCTGACAGTCCAGAACCAAGATGATGGAAACAAACAGAACTGTCCATGCTGCAAAGAAGGCAGGTTAAAACAAACTGCAATATTATTACTTCTCTAACAAATTATCAGCAAACAAATACATATTCTAACAGAGCTCCCTCTCAGATTAATTATGACTGCAATCCAGGCAGCTCTTAAGAGACAGTACACAGAGACTATGCAGGCACTCTCTGGCAATAAATTTAAACTGCTAAAATGCAGGACACCAGCCTGGCAGTGAGCATTTAAGCAAGCTCAAGGAAGACTTTTCGGGAACCCCCATTTGTAGGGGGGTTACATTTGTTTATATTCTGTGCCTGATTTTGGCAGCCTTCTGCCATTGTTCTGTAGACCTTAGAGGCTTCTTTCCTCGTGTTCTGTCCCTGTTGCCTGCCCTGGAGCCAGGACTGTGTTTATTTCTGTTGTCTCTAGTAGGGTTGTCAGAACCCTTTGAAGTTTTGGATTCTAGTTCTAGTCTAGGACTTTTAGAAAGGTTCTAGGGTTCTAATCTTTTTTAGAACTTTTTAGAACTCGAACCCTATTTTTAATTGTGCAGTCAATAATGAAGATAACAATGAAATACATGTGAAACTGAGGAAAAAATGAAATCTATTCCTCCCAAAGTCCTCCCAGAAACTATTTCTGGCATGTATTATCAGATACCACAGAAATGGAATCTGGGCTGCACATGTTCACACACTAGGTAGGGTACAGTGCAGTCAAAGGGCACACAACGGGATGATGGGCTGCCAAGTACACCACATAGGAGATGGAGTCACACAACAGCTGTCACTGGCTTAGAGGAGCAAGTAGAGACACTGGCCCTAGTGTGTCCCCCCACCATACTGTATGATGGGGTTTTATTTATTTAGTTAGTTTTTGTTGACCGGGTAAGTGCACTAGACAAATCCTGCCTATTTTCAGGCATGACCCAGGGGAAGGGGGATACAGATGAATGCCAACTGACCTTGAACCAGATTAAGCTGTTGGTGGTATTTTGAGTGGGTTCCCCTGTTAATTGGAACACACGCTACATAATTGTCCACCACTTGAGTTTGCAAAATAAAAGAGTTTGTACACTTAAGGTAAGCTCCCAGTCATTATTTACAAACTACTGTGGTTGGTTCATTTGGGATGTGCCACATTATTTTGTGCAGGGTACACTGGCCCCTGACATTTGTTCTAGTCTTGTCTCTGTTTGTGAGTACCATGTTGGAACTGGGCTAATGAATCTCAGAGCCCACATAGTTTTCTTTCTGTTTGCATGTATTTAAAGATACCACACAGGAGGGAGCTTGGCTGCATATGGTCATACACTGGGCTAGGGTACTCTGCAGTCAAAGGCCACACAGCAGAAAGATGGGCTGTCCAGTACACCATGTAGGAGTCACACACTGGGTACAGTGCAGCAAAATGCTCACAGCAGGATGATGACCTGTACACAGAGACCCCCAAGGCTCCCATTAGTTCCACCAGCAGTCCCTGCCTGCCTTGCCTACTCCCCTACTCCTTTCCCAACAAACCACCTTGCCACTTAACACCACTGACTGGTTGCTTCTTTTGATCCCTTTTCCTTTCTGTAATTTCTGCCACTCAGAAAAAAATTCCCTGCCAGTGCCTGTCTGCCTCCGCTCTGTAATGTTTACTTCCAATTGTAACAAAAGGTGCCAAAAGTTACCAAACGAAGAGCAGAGCACACGTCTGCAACATCCCCAACAGTGTTGCAGCCCCATCCCCATGGTGCCACACAAACATTCAGTTCTTAAATACAAGTCTCCCATTTTTGTTTAGCAGGCTCATTGAGAGAAGAGGAAAAACGAACATCAAGAGAAATGGTCTCTAGGCAGCTGACAGTCAGAGTGAGTATGGAGAGAGTTATTGACAATCAGATGGACACACATAACCTGTAAGCTGTCCCCACCAAGCAGCAGTACCTCTCAGCCTTTTGTTTTGTCACTAAAATGTGGGGTTCTAAAACTCAGCTGCAAAAATGTGAAACATGGTAAGGCAATCATAGTGGGACATAGTGTCCAAAATGCCACAGGCTAAGGAGGCTTGTGGAAGAGGTTCAGTGGCTTGGCAGGGAGCTGGCGAGGTTGAGGGAGGAGGGGGAGGATTGCGTCAGTAGGAGGGCTGACATGTGAGAGTATTGTGGGGGCACCACAGAGAAGGAACTGTGGGGCAAGGGAGCAGTCATGGGGAGGAGGCACAGTAGACAGGAAGCCAGTTGATGAAGGGTGGACTCTAGTAGGACCTAGAAAAAGAGGAGCAGCAGTAGGCAGGAGGGAGGAGGAAACACACAATAAGGCAAAGGGAGGAGGGAACATGTTTTCTGTACTAGCAACACATGGGAAAGAGGATGCAGGAGGAGACTACACAAGGGATAGTACTCACAAAGAGAAGGGAGAGAGGGGCATTACTAGTGGAGAGACTGAGTATGGTATGGCAGGGGGAGGGATAATACTTGGAGAGGTGAGGAGGGAGCAGAAGTTTGGCAATCAAACAGGAGGAAGGGGAGGAGTCTCAATTGAGAAGGCAGGGGGAAGACACTGGGACACACTGTAAAAGTACCATCTTGAGTGGCCCCAGAAATGAGAACGTGGATTGGGGGGTGACAGGCACAAGGAAAGAGAAGGGAGGTGTACTAGTGTTGGGGGTCTCCAAACTCAAGGGGATCAGATGGGGCAGCATGGGGAAGAGGCTCAGTCAGATATGGGTGGAGTCCATAGCAGGATTAAAGGCAGACAAGGCAGGACAGGCAATCCTAAGATGCATAAGGAGGGGTAGGAGGAAACCACACATTGTTGTACCTGTGGGGACAAATGACCTATCGGGGGAAATGGTGGAGGTAACAAAGGAGAGGATTGAGGAAGTGGGAAGGTTGTGTGAGGAGACTGGGGAGTCTGTGGTATTCTCCGAAGTGCTCCCAGTACCCTGTGCAAGCACAGTGAGAAAGGAGAGGATTAGGGAGTTGAACACATGGTTGGTAGAATGGTGTCAAACTAAAGGATATGGGGTTGTGGGTGGCTGGGGCAGTACCGGGGATAATAACAATCTGTTTGCAAGGGATAGGCTGCACCTGAGTAGGGAGGGGAAGGAGGTATTAAAGCATTGATTGGGACAGTACATTGCGACAAAGGTGGACTTAAACTAGATGGGGGGGTGGCAAGTGGACAGCAGGTAGGCAGGGATCTGATAGAGTGGAGTCACAGCCTACCCCCCAGGCTAGCAAGGAAGGACTCGGGGTGGCCGAAAAAGGAGGGAGTAGAAGGAAGGAAATGGAGGCCAATGAAGGGAAGGGGGCAGAATGGAGGGTGGTCTCGCTGAATACAAGTAGTTTAGGCAACACATCTGCTGAGCTACAGGCACTCTTAGCAGTGTGGAGGGTGGATATTGCAGCTGTCACAGAAACGTGGCAACTGAGCACCAGGACTGGGATCTGGCAATTCCAGGCTACAAAGTATACAGGAAGGACCATAAGGAAGGGAGGGGTGGTGGGGTGGCAGTCTATGTGAGGAACGGGATCAAATGCACAAGGGACAAGAGGGAAGAAAGGAGAACAGAGGCAATCTGGCTGCAGCTCCTAGACTCAAGGGGTAAGGAACTGAGGTTTGGGGTGGTATACAGACCACCATCCCAGTCTGAAGAGCTTTACAGGGAATTAGCAGGACAAATCAGAAAGGTATGTAGAAAAGGGAAGGTGGTCATCGTGGGGGATTTCGACTTGCCAGGGGTTGACTGGAGCATTCCAGTCACCTCCAGTGCCAGGGAGCAAGTGCTCCTGTATGCAATCCAGTAGGGTCTCCTGACACAGTTGTTTAGTGTACCTACTAGGCTAAAGAACACTTTAGATCTGGTGTTGTTCAATGGGGAGGCAGTAAAAGAAATAAAGTTGGAGGACCCACTAGCCGACAGCGATCGCCAAATGGTGTGGTTTAATATCACGATGTGCGGAGAGCCAAAGAAATCAGTTACTCAGGTAGTAAACTTCAGGGGGGCAGACTTTGGGAGGCTGCAGGAAGTACTGAAAGGGAAACTAGAGGACATAACGCAGAAGATGGATGCAGAGCAGAAATGGGATATTATTAAAAGGGGGATCACAGAGGCAACAGAAGACTGCACCAAGACACAGAGTAAGAGAAGCAGAAGAAGAAAACCATGCTGGTTGAACAGTAAGGTAGTGGAGGTGGTGAGAGCAAAACGAGAGGCGCTCCAGAGGTATAGAAGGACAGGGAAGGAAGTGGACAGGGAGGCGTATGCAACACAGTCCAGGGAGGTGACCAGAAAAGTGAGAGAAGCCAAGGCCCAGAGGGAGCTGAGATTAACACAGGGAATTAATGGTGGGGGAGAAAGACTTTTTCAGATACATCAGGGAGAAAAGGAAGTGCAAGGAGACAACAGTGAGGATAAAAATGGGTGGGGAGTGGACGGAAAAGGGTGAGGAGCAGGCAGAAGCACTGAATGAATACTTTTGCTCAGTGTTCATGGAAGAAAAGGGGGAACCGCTACCACCATGGGTTGGGAGGGTGGGGACAGGGGTGTGGCGGCAACAGATGGAAGAATTGAGGCAAGTAGAGTCCTAGCGGGATTGAGGGCACTGAAAGTAGACAAGGCACCAGGGCCAGATGGTATCCACCCCAGGGTGCTGAGGGAGATGGCGGAGGTGTTAGCAGATTCGCTGGCAAATCTGTACAGCACCTCACTGGAGTCGGGATGTGTGCCACTGGACTGGAGGATGGCACATGTAGTACCATTACACAAGAGCGGACCAAGGGATGAACCAGGTAATTATTGCCTGGTAAGTCTGACCTCCATAGTGTGCAAACTCATGAAGACAATACTAAAGGAAAGACTTGTGTCATACCTGGAGGACAATGGCTTCCAGGATGTAAGGCAGCATGGGTTTGTTTCAGGGAAGTCTTGTCAAACCAACCTGATACAATATTATGACTGCATGACAGGTGAGATGGATAAGGGTCATGCAGTGGATGTTCTTTACTTGGACTTCAGTAAGGCCTTTGATTCTGAGTCTCATGGGCGGCTTGGGGGGAAGCTAACTGGTGTAGGGGTAGGAGCAAAAATGATGAACTGGATTACAAGCTGGCCGAGTGGGAGGCTGCAACGGGTGGTGGTGAGAGGGGAGCTCTCAGCTCCAAGGCCGGTGACGAGTGGGGTGCCACAGGGCTCTGTGTTGGGGCCAGTATTGTTCGGGCTCTTCATATCAGACATTGCACATGGGGTGGTGAGCAAGATAAGACTGTTCACTGATGACACCAAAATCGGAGCAGTGGTGAATGGAGAGGAGAAATGGAAGCAGCTGCAGGGGGACCTAAGCAAGCTAGAGGAGAGGTCAGAGAGGTGGCAGCTGGGGTTCAATGCAAAGAAGTGTAAGATTATGCATTTTGGGGTGAAGAACCCAAGGAGAGAATACTGGCTGGGAGGGGTTAAGCTGGAGATCACTGAGGAGAAGGACCTAGGAGTAATGATAACAGGAACCATGGACAACACTGTCCAGTGCAGGAGAGTGGCTGCAGAAGTGAACAAAATGCTGGGGTGCATAGCGAGGGGGTTTTTGTCCAGGTGAAGAGAGGTGATATCGTCCCTCTACAGGTCGCTGGTAAGGCCGCACTTAGAGTACTGTGTGCAGTTTTGGAGGCCATACCTAAACTGTGATATCAGGCTACTAGACGGGATGCAGAGGAGGGCAACAAAGATGATATGTGGAATGGAAGGGACAGACTATGACAGCAGGCTGAGAGATCTGAATATGTGCACCCTGGAGGATAGAAGGGTCGGGGGGACATGATAGAGACATTCAAGTATCTGAGGGGAATCAATAAGGATGGGGCAGATGGGATCTTTAAGTTACATAGAAACATAGAAGTTGACGGCAGATAAGGACCGCAAGGCCCATCCAGTCTGCCCATTTCTTTTTCTACCTTATGAATGTGCCATTGGCCTTTACTCTGTCAATAGCCTATCTATTCATATTCATCTATATTGCTCCCTTATGCCTATCTCATGCCTGTTTGAAGCCCTGCACTGTATTCATAGCCACCACTTCCTGAGGTAGGCCGTTCCATGCATCCACCACCTTTTCTGTGAAAAAGAACTTCCTCACATTACTCCTTAATTGGCGTCCCTCTAATCTCATGCTGTGTCTTCTTGTCCTGCTATTTTTCTTATATTGAAACATGTTAGACTCTTTCACCTTGTTAATGTCCTTAAGGTGTTTGAATGTTTCAATCATATCACCTCTCTCCCTCCTTTGCTCTAGGGTATACATACTGAGCTCAGTTAATCTGTCCTCATATGTTTTCTGATGCAGTCCCTTCACCATTTTGCTAGCCCTTCTCTGGACTGTTTCAGTTTGGTTACTGTCCTTGTGAAGATGTGGCCTCCAGTACCGCATGCAGTCCTCCAGATGGGGCCTAACCAGTGTCTTGTAAAGAGGGATTATTACCTCCCTCTTCCAACTTGTGCTACCCCTACTAATACACCCCAACATCCCTTTAGCCTTATCTACTGCTTTAGTGTTAACTTAAGGAGGGGGGAGGGTCACCAGGGGGCATGCACTAAGAATAGAGGGGGGAAGATTTAGGAAGGAAATGAGGAGACATTATTTCACAGAGATGGTGGTAACAAAATGGAATGCCCTACCAGAATGGGTGGTATCACGGAAATCTGTAAACAGTTTCAAAAGGGCATGGGACAGGGGAGACTGAGGGTGTGGGTCGTGGGGGTGGCAGTGGGATGACAAATGAGAGGGGAGGTGGGGCAGCTGCAAACTAGGGGTGCTAGCTGCACACTCGAGCAGACTTAGACTGGGTGGTCTGTTTCTGCTAGCACATTTATATGTTCGTATGTTCATATGATGAAACATGGAGTGTGTGAAAAGTGGTGCATGTATTTGAACAAAGTTTAGCATTCTGAGGCATCGTAAAATACTAACTTACTTACTGCCCAAGTTTATTTCACATTCTCTATGTGGGCAGGAACTTTTTCATGCATGGCTACAGCTCTCTCCCACTCGTTATCTCAATAATGACAGAATATCTCTCTCATGACAGGAAAAGCCAGTCACTATACGTTTTATTAAAAATAAGTATACTGCCACATGCTATTAATATAAGTCTTGGTCCTTTTAAGAAAATGGTACTGGTGAGGCAAAGTTGTGCTGTATGTTTGGGAGTGTCAAACTCTTTTCCACATTCCAAGTAGACTGGTTCACAAATTTTCTTATTTTGGGGGTGTTACTGTAAGCCACTCATAAATTTTCATTGAACCTGCCTAAGTCCACTTATGCTGCTCTCTAGGCTGGTACATGCTGCTCCTGTGATAACCTTTCCCCATGCCTAAAGTTGTTTAGTTTCATAGCACAAATAACAAGCATTTGTCAATGCCGAATGTTTGCTTCCTGGCATTGGCATTGGTAGTGTAGAAGTTACAGAGCTGCATAATAGGAATGGCAGCGAAGTATTGAACTGAAGCCAACGCCACCACCACCCTGCAGAGAGTGACAGGCATTGGGGTGTGCCTTTGGGTCGTCAGGCATAACAATCACGCCATTTCACCACACCCTACCCTGCAGACACTGACAAGTGTCACTGTGCCTTGGGGTCTTTGGCCCTTATGCGCACCCCATTCCATCAGGAAATACGGTGAGATGGGTGCGGTATAGGAGAATGGGGTGAAGTTTGGGCCCGAAGAGTCCGAGGCACACCTTGATGCCTCTCACTGGCTGCAGGGTGTGGGTGGGGGTCAAATGGTATGAGCATTACAGGCAAGAATCGCAAGTCACACCCCTGATGCCTGTCATTCTCTACAGGGTGGGGCGTTATGGTCAGAAACCCTAACGCCTCAGGCATTCATTGGTATTTTCATTCCAAGTTTCAACATGGTTTTTTTGTGACCCCACCTCATGAACAGTGACAATATCAGTTTGTTAGCCGAAAACTGCTTTTGCACACCGACTACGGCATTTGGCACCACAGGTGCAAAAACACATTCCAAACAGGATGTGAAAAATGACAGCGGCACTGTTCATGGGGGTGTACAATGGCATCGTTGAAAATCTGCTGTGAAAATCTTAGAAAACTGGTGAAGTCACGAACGCAGCAGAAACTGTGCAACGACAATCGTAATATAACTAGTTTGGGATTTTTACAGCAGATTGTCAACACAGGCATTTTGGGACCTCAATCATGAACAGTGTCAGTGTGATTTTCTTTATCTGTCCCGAACAATGATTTCCCACAGCGACCACGCATTTCTGCGCTGAAAGTGTGAAAACACATTTCGCCATGTTGTGGAAAATGACAGCTGTACTGTTCCTAAGGAGGTGTGGAAAATGCCACTGGTGAAAATCTGGACTGAAAATATTACAAATTCATGAACTTACGAGGGTGCGTGGAAACTGCACAATGCTCACTCATAACACAGTCATTTATGGAGTTTGCCACCAAATTTTCAAAATAGCCATTTTAAGACCTCTGCTCATGACCAGTGTCAATGTGATTTTCTTAATCTGTCCCAAACATTGTTTTCGCACACCGACTGTACCATTGTGCGCTACATGTGCGGAAACACATTTTGGGTGAGATGTGAAAAATGGTAGCTGTACTGCTCATAAGGAAGTGCAGTAAAATGGCACTGTTGAAAATCTGGTGTGCAAATATTACAAATTCACAAACTTGCCAGCGTGCGTAGGAACTGTGCAACGTGCGCTCCTAAAACAGTCATTTTTAGGAATTTTTTCACCAAATTTTCAACATAGCCATTTTAAGACCTCTGCTCATGAACAGTGTCACTGTGATTTTCTTAATGTGTATCGTACATTGATTTCGCACACCGACTGCGCCATTGTGCGCTACATGGGTGGAAACACATTTTGGGTGAGATGGGAAAAATGACAGCTGTATTGGTCATAAGGAGGTGTGGTAAAATGGCAATGTTGAAAATCTGGAGTGAAAATATTGAAAATTCCCTAACTTACGAGCGTACGTAGGAACTACGCAACGCACGCTCATAAAACAGTCATTTTTAGGAATTTTTTCACCAAATTTTCAACATAGGCTTTTTGAGAGCCCACCTTATGAACACTGGCAGTGTCGTTTTGTTAATGGGTCCTGAAAAGTGATTTCACGCAGTGACTGTGAAATCACCCTTCGGACCTGATTAACGCCATAACAGTGCAAGAATTCATGAGAAGGGGTCCCAAAAAACCCATGTTGAAAATTTGGGCCCAAAATTCCGAAAAATGCCTGAGATATGCAACAAAGTTGAAAACCCTATTTATTCAATTATACAGCTTACCGGCATTTCCTCAGTTCATGATGCGGCTTTGAAGAGTGCAGAAATTCTCGGTCCACTGATGATCGTGTGAAATCGGAGAATAAGTATGGGGTGGTGGGGTGTTGGGAGGCAGGGTGCGCAGTGGGTGGGTGCGGGTTGTGGGGGCGGGGAGACTGAGGGAAGATTTTCTCCTTTACAGGTTTTAGGCAGCTGGGGCGTTTGCCATGCTGGGGTGGGCTCCCAGTGTGGCAGCTGGAAAAACTGTTTGGGGGCTGGAGCCGATGGGATTGGGCACCCCGTCGTTATAACATGCTTTGCCACGCTGGGGTGGGCTCCAGCGTGGCACATAAACTTTTAAGGGGCATGCAGCCATGGAGCCGATCGGGATTGGGCACCCCGTCGGCTATAACAGTTCTTGCCACGCTGGGGTGGGCTCCCACCATGGCACCTGGACAGCTGTTGTTGGGGAGGAGCGAGGAGCCGGCGGAGTTGAGCACCCCGTCGGTCAAACAGTGTGTGCGTGGGGGGGGGGGAGCGCATCAGCATGCAATATGCGTGCTTGCATGTGTGTGTGGGGGGGAGAGCTCTGCTCACTGAAGCGGAGCTCTCCCTTTCAACTATATGCCACCGCATTTTCCTACTGTCATAGACAGCTGCAGCAGTGATTAGCGCCCTGCGACCGCGCCTACAAACACACTGACTGAATTGGAAGAGGCTGACACACCTCTAGAAAACTTGAATGATGGCACTATGTTTCTTGCACATGCGTGCAAGCAAACATAAAAATAAATACCACACATCTGATTTGAAAAACGTAATCTTTCTTTCTGACAAATTAAAATACCCTGTATAAGTCTTGCTCCTCATCAGAGCAGGAGACTTGCTCAAGTCCTTAGGATTCTTTACAGGGACTGCACGGCCACTCAATCTAATGACTGGCTTACCAAACTTCTAACCGCTTTGCTCGGCTGCTGCTGTGACAGTTACCAGCACCATGATCCACTGCCTACTCTTGCTTACAGGCAATGTTCAGCTCACCTCGCACTATCCGTCACAAAATAAGTTGCAGCCCGACGCCAACTCACTGCCTGCCTAAATACTTGGAGTTGCTGATCAGCCACCAAAGTGAACTTGCTTTTTCACTGGTCTCCACGATTGAAATGGGATGTAGCCTCATATTAACACCACAAATCTTGATGGCGATTGGCGCCAGTGTAGCAACTGGGCACGCATGCATGTAACCCTCAACAACCAGACATGCGAATGCCGCAATCAGGCAGCTGATTCACTGTTTGACACAAAATCCTGGGCCTTATGCAGACAAGCATAGGGTGTGTGATAGTAAATCCAGCGCTGTTTAATTAACCACATCCATGTAACTGGGAAAAACCATATAATAACTCGAACCCTTGTGCAAACACTCTAGTGTCCGAGTTCTAAATTAGAACTCGAACACCAGAGTTCGAATCTTTGCCGAACTAGTTCTGACAACCCTAGTCTCTAGGCCCACTGAGAAGTCAGACTTGTGAGAGAAGTAAGGCAGCAGCGGAGTCTCTCTCTCTTTCTCTCTCTCTTTCCCCCTCACAGTGATGTGCATGCATGCACTAGCTGCTTCTGCCCCTGTTCTTGACCCCTCTGCCTGCCTTGGGGTCAGAAAACTGTTATTTTGCATCAAATGGTTCTGCTTTTGCTTTGGTTTTCGCTCTACTGCCTGCCCTAGAGTCTGCTTCCCTCCTTTATTACAGGCACATGGCACAGTTTACAAAACGGAGCACCAGCTCCAATTTAGCATACTGCTGAATATGCATGGCAGTGAGGACTCACTCCCGCCACACAGGTTTTCATTCTTCCCCAACCCCACTGCCTGTACTGTGGTTCAGGAAACACTGTTGCTGTGCCTGATGGCTTTCCTCTTCATTCGAGCTCTGACACCACTGCCAGTCCTGAGGACAGGATTGTGGCACCACCCAGGCAGGATCAGCAGCAATGTTGCAGGAGCCTTGGCTCGACCCCCAGGCTCCTGACAGACAATGCATACTGCCTGGCCAGTCCCCATTCCTGAAGTTCAGGGGGACCAGAGGGTGAAGATGACTGCAGAGGTTTTAAGGGGGCAAGCACAGGAGCCCATAAGCCTAGAGGTTAAATCCCTAGAAATGGGGGGGGGGGGCTTACCACCAACAGCATAATCTGGTCAATTTCAGTCTGTTTGACGCTGTATTCCATCCACCCCACTCTAACCCCTGGACAAGGGAGAAAATGGGCAGTATTTTTTCTATGTTTCTTGGTCAACAAAAATGAAATAAATAAATAAAAAAGTACCAACAAAGTTATTCTCAATGAAAAACTCAGATTATGGTGAAACAAAACATATATGGTTTCCCTACTTTTCCATGAAGGGAACATATATATGCTTTAAACTGTAATGCAATAGTGTGAACATTTGAAAAAAAGCCTGGCACCAAAGTGAAAAATATCCCTGGCAGCGAATATGTTAAGACTAGAAATTCATAAATATAACTGGTTGTGAGAACATGTTTAACCACCAAGCCTCTTGGTGGTGCAATTCAGATTCTCTGCAGTTATTCTAATTTTTTTTTAATTCTTTTCTTTTTTGTAACCAGGTAATGCCCACCACACGCACAAGTGCCTGTTTTCAGGAGCAACCCAAAAGCACTGGGGTGGTAAAGTGACTTGCTCAGAGTCAGACAATATACAACTGGAAGTGAGAATGAAACCCAGGTCTTCTGGGTGTACCAGACTCATTCACACCTCAATACTCTAACCTATAAGCTATACTGCTAGGCTATAGTTGACTATGTAATGGAATGTGAAATACAAAGTCTGTACAATACAATTTCACTAAAAGTTTAAAGTAAATTATTTATCTTGATTGAGAGTTATTTAAATGCCTTTGTTCAATTTACTACATTGTTTAATGTGTTTAAACTGTTACAAATAATATTAAAGTTGTTCAGCTAATAATTTAGTTGAAGTTAGATGAATCTTTGTTGTTGTAGGCAGAGTGTAGAAACATAGAACATAGAAACATGGAAGTTGACGGCAGATAAGGACCGCAAAGCCCATCCAGTCTGCCCATTTCTTTTTCTACCTTATAAATGTGCCATCGGCCTTTGCTCTGTCAATGGCCTATTTATTCATACTCATTTGTATTGCTCCCTTATGCCTATCCCATGCCTGTTTGAAGCCCTGCACTGGATTCATATCCACCACTTCCTGAGGTAGGCCGTTCCATGCATCTACCACCCTTTCTGTGAAAAAGAACTTCCTCACATTACCCCTTAATTGGCCTTCCTCTAATCTCATGCTGTGTCCTCTTGTCCTGCTATTTTTCTTATATTGAAACATGTTAGACTCTTTCATCTTGTTAATGCCCTTAAGGTGTTTGAATGTTTCGATCATATCACCTCTCTCTCTCCTTTGCTCTAGGGTATACATATTGAACTCCGTTAATCTGTCCTCATATGTTTTCTGGTGAAGTCCCTGCACCATTTTGGTTGCCCTTTTCTGGACTGCCTCAATTTGGTTAATGTCCTTGTGAAGGCATGGCCTCCAGTACTGCACGCAGTACTTCAGATGGGGCCTAACCAGTGCCTTGTAAAGAGGGATTATTACTTCCCTCTTCCAACTTGTGATGCCCCTACTAATACACCCCAACATCCCCCTAGCCTTACCTACTGCTTTAGTGGTCTGCTTGGATGATTTCAGGTCATCGGTGATAATGATGCCCAAGTCCCTTTCTTCTCTTATGACTGCCAGCTACTCCCCTTCCAATCTATAGGTGGCTTCAGGATTTCTCTTCCCTATGTGCATGATCTTGCACTTCTTTGCATTAAACCCCAGTTGCAATTGTTCCAGCCATTTTACCAGTTTATCCAGATCTCTTCTCATTCTGCCCACCCCATCTGGATCATCTGTTCTGTTGCAGATCTTTGAGTCATCTTCAAACAGAAAAACCTTACCCTCCAGTCCAACTGCAATGTCTATGATGAAGATATTGAAGAGGACTGGCCCCAGGATCGATCCCTGAGGTACCCCACTTGTGACTTGCATCTCTTCTGACTGTATACCGTTTACCACCACTCTCCGTTTTCTGCTCGTCAACCGGTTTTCCGTCAATTTGACCAACTTCTGACCCACCCTGAGCCTACCCAACTTATTAATCAATCTTCTATGTGGAACAGTATCGAAAGCTTTGCTGAAGTCGAGGTAGGCAACATCAGCTTCTCTCCCTTGGTACACCACTCTGGTTACCCAGTCAAAGACATCTATGAGATTAGTTTGACAGGACCTTCTTTTTGTAAACCCATGCTGTCTTGGATCCTGTGCTCCTATGGATTCCAGGTGTTGCACTATCCTTTCCTTAAGGAGTGCCTACATAATCTTGCCCACTACTGAGGTAAGACTGACTGGTCTACAGTTCCCCGCCTCCTCCCTGCTACCACTCTTGTGGAGCAGGATCACATGAGCCCTTCTCCAGTCTTCTGAGACCTCTCCTGTGCTTAGAAACTCACTAAACAGTTCTGATAATGGCTCTGCTAGTTCCACCCTTAGCTTCTTTAGTACCCTGGGATGTATGCCATCAGGTCCCATTGCCTTGTCCACCCTAAGCTTATCGAGCTCTTGTACGACCCTTTCTTTTGTGAAGGGACTAGTGCACACCTCCTTCCCCCCTGTGTCCATGGTGCTGAGCTGTGAGCCCTGCCCTACCTTCTTTTCAGTAAATACTGAGCAAAAGTATCTGTTTAGGATAGATGCTTTTACATGGTCCTCCTCCTCACATGCCCCCTTATCTCCTTTGATCTTAGCAATACCACCTCTGGACTTTCTCCTTTCGCAAATATATCTATAGAAAGTCTTGTCACCTTCTTTTATTATTTGTGCTAGTGTTTCCTCAGTTTGGGCCTTTGTCTGCCTTACTGCCTTCCCTGCTTCCCTTAGGGAAGTTTGGTATGCCTCCCTATCTTCATCCCGCTGCATTCCTTCATATTTCCTGAAGGCCAGCCTTTTGGCTCTGACCTTTTCTGCTACTGTTTTTGAGATCCAAAGTGGTTGCCTTCTTTTGCACTTCCTTTTCTCTCTAACACAATGGGATGTTGCTTCAACTATTGCATCCTTAATGCTTACCCACTTTGCCTGTACCCCCTCACCTGTATTTCTTTTTTCCAGGGCTAGCTTAACTCTGTTGGCCATCTTATCAAAGTCAGGTCCTCTGAAGTCCCATATTTTTGTCTTGGAATGGGATGATTTAGTTCTAGTGGCCAAATTGAACCATTCCATGTGATGGTCACTGGCCCCCAGATGACCTTCTACCTGGAGATCTGTGATCCTTTCCCTGTTAGTCAGTACTAGATCTAGGATAGCCCTGTCTCTTGCGGGTTGTTGTACCAGTTGTTTGAGGATCTCTCCCTGCAGGTAATCCACCATGTGTCTAGTTCTGGCAGATGTTCCTGCTGGTATTGACCAATCTGTATCTGGCATGCTGAAGTCTCCCATTATCAGAACCTCCCATTTAGCTGTCATGTTTTGTATATCTTCTAACAGTAATGTGTCTATGTCCTCCCACTGATCTGGGGGTCTGTAGACAACCCCAGTTCGTATGGCTGTCCCATTTCCTGTTTCCAGGGTGACCCACAGTTCTTCTGGCTCCTTATGTGTATTCTGAATTTCTGTAGCTTTGATATTTTCATTGATATACAGGGCCACTCCACCCCCTCCCTTTTTGCACCTCGGTCTCTTCTGAACAGTACATAGCCAGGTACTGAAGTCTCCCAAGTGTGGTTACTGGTAAACCAAGACTTGTTAATTGCTACTATGTCCAGTTTAGCCTCTGTCATTATTGCCTGCAGGTCTGGGATCTTGTTTCCCAGACTGTGATCATTTGTGTACATGATTTTCCATTGGCCAGATTTGAGTGTGTTTGTTATTGGGTGAGGTCTGGCGTTTCCCCCGTGTGTCGTATCGGGATCCGGACCTTTTTCCTTACCTGGTGATGCAAATGAACTGCAAACATGCTGAACTCCTGTTTGACCATGGGTTGCAGTGTAACTGTCACACTCCAAAGATGGCTGGCAGCATAAAAGGCACAGACCTTGAAAGAAAGACATAGAATGGCAGTGTGGTTGCTCATCTCCAGGCTGAGTTGGCCAGGATTTGTGGGACCTCCTCTTCCATCCAGGGACCACCAGTGCCACTGCCGTTGCCTCAGAGGTTGCCAAGAAAGAGGAGCGGTTGGACCACAGTGGGCTCAGGGAGGGTGAGGGTGGTGGAACAGAGGCACATCCCTCCAGTTGTACCTCTCCACAATTCCTATTCCATTCTGGCAAAGTGTGGTTCCTCTATGGAGGCACCTACAAAGGAGGCCAAGGAGGATGCTGGGAACCTCCACAAAGAGACCCACAGGAGGGTGGCAGGGGACCCTGCAGGGGAAGGAAACAACTCCTGGTGGGGACTCCATTGTTAGGAAGGTAGAACTGGGCAAGGAAGGGGAGAGAGGTAAGGTGCCTGCCTGGCGCCATGGCTTGGAGGGACAGGAGCGAATCCTCAGGATTGCTGGAGTAGCTGCACAGAGGAGGGAGCTGGATGTCATTGTCCACCTAGGGACAAATGACCTGGCTAAAGAAGGGATTAGAGAAGTGCAGGAAGAGTTTGTGGAATTGGGGAGGGGCCTTAGTCAAGTAGCACGCACGGTAACCTTCTCGGAGGTGCTACCCATCTATGGCATAGGAGAGGCTAGGGTGTTCCGTACCATGGGATTCAATCAGTGGTTGAAAAACTGGTGTGGAGCTCAGGGATTTGGCTTCATTGGGGACTGGGGGTCCACCTGGAGTGATGCAAGCCTATACTGGCATGATGGGCTGCATCTGTCCGGGAGGGAACCAGAATCCTAGGTGATAGGTTTAATGCTTCATTGGCAAGCTTTTAAACTAGCCAAGGGAGGCACTGGAAGGAGCAGGAAAATCCCAGCCCCCCCAAAAAAAAAAAAAAAAAAAAAAATCAACGGTAGTGTGGCAAACACCAACATGGAGGTGTCGATAGGGAGAAGGGCAGGGGTAAATGGAGAAAGTGACAAAGGCAAGAAGGACAGGGATGGGGCAAAAGGGGGTAAGACCATCAGGAAATGGAGGGTAATGAGTACCAATGCCCGTAGTCTGGGCAACAAGCTCCCTGAACTGGTGGCCTTAATGGAAGAGGGATGCCTGGATATCGTAGCAGTCACAGAAACATGGTACACAGAGAACCATGACTGGGATGTTAACATACCAGGGTACATAACTTACAGGAGAGACAGGCAGGGAGAAGAGGGGAGGAGTAGCTCTATATGTAAGGAAGAAAAGCAACTCAACAAAAGAGTAAACAGGGAGGAGAGGAGGCACTGTGGGTCACCTTGGAGACTGGAAAGGGCACCACAATCCGCACAGGGGTTGTGTACAGACCCCCATGTCAGGAGGAAGGAATGGACAAGATATGATGGAAGGCATTCTTAGAATGGCAGAGAAAGGGAGATACTGCTGATGGGAGACCTGAATATGCGGATGTTAACTGGAGCACATTTGCTGCAGCCACATCCAAGAGCAGGGCCATTCTTGGACGCCCTACAGGTGGCAGGCATTAGACAGCTAGTTTTGGAACCCACTCGTGAGGGAGCAATCTTAGACCTCGTACTCTCAAACGGGGCAGTGAGAGGATCTCAGATCTAGAAGTGGGTTGCCATCTGGGACAAGTGACCATCAGACAGTGTGGTTCACATTAAACTCAGCTACAGAGTCAAGCCATACAAAAGTGAGGGTACTGGACTTTAGGATGGCTGACTTTGGCAAGATGGGAGAGTGCCTCAGAAAAGCACTAGCAAACAGGCTAGAAGGAGGTGTGGAGCAACAATGGGGAATTATCAAAACTGCCATCACAGAGGCAACAAGCCTTTGTGTGAAGCAAATAAACAAATCAAAATGAAAGAAAAAGCCACAATGGTTCTCAAGAGAGGTGGCTGTGAAAGTCAGGAAGAAAAAGATAGCATTCTGGAAGTATAAGGAAACACAGAAGGAGCAGGACAGAAAGCTGTACCAGTTAAGGCAGAAAGAAGCAGGGAAGGAAGTCAGAATAGCAAAGGCCCAAACTGAGGAAAAGATAGCCAACTCAGTAAGAAGGGGGATAAAACCTTTTATAGGTACATCAGCGAGCGTAGAAAGACAAAGGGAGGGATAGTGAGGCTGAATAGAATGAACGGTGGGTGGGCAGAGGAGACAGTGAAAAAGCAGGAATACTGAACGAATATTTCAGCTCAGTATTCACAAAAGAGGAGGGGGAAGTGCCTAATCCAATTAACAGAAGCACTCTTGATAGGGGGCCGATCCCAGTCCTTTCACAGAAGAAAGGGTTCTGCAAGAACTCCTAAAACTGAAGGTGGACAAAGCAATGGGTCCTGATGGAATTCACCCCAGAATTCTAAAAGAATTAAGGAAGGAACTAGTGAAACCACTGGCTACTCTTTTTAATAAATCATGGGAGGATGGTGTGGTACCCGAGGACTGGAGGAAGGCGGATGTGATTCCCCATCACAAAAGTGGGACCAAGACAGAGGCAGGAAACTACAGACCTGTCAGTCTGACCTCTGTGGTAGGGAAAGTGATGGAGTCACTTCTGAAGGAAAGAATAGTTGAGTACCTAGAGGTCAGTGGAGCACAGGATCCAAGGCAGCATGGGTTCACAGCGGGAAGGTCATGTCAGACAGATCTAATAGATTTCTTTGACTGGGTGACCAAAGTAGTAGACCAGGAGGGCTGTAGACATGGCCTACCTAGACTCTAGCAAGGCATTTGACACAGTCCCACAAAAGATTATTAGTCAAATTAACCAGCCTGGGAGTGGGTCCCAGGGTGGTAGCCTGGGTAAAACATTGGCTGGACAACAGGACACAGAAGGTAATTGTAAATGGAGTCCACTCTGAAGAAAGGGTGGTTACTAGTGGGGTACCACAGAGTTCAGTGTTGGGTCCAGTCCTTTTTAATGTCTTCATCGGTGACATTGCAGAGGGACTGGAAGGAAAAGTATGCCTTTTTGCAGATGACACAAAGATCTGCAACAGGGTTGATACACAAAGTGGCGTGAAAAGGATGAAAAGGGACTTGGCAAGGTTGGAGAAATGGTCAGACGTATGGCAGCTAGGATTCAATGCAAAAAAGTGCAAAATAATGCACCTGGGAAACAAGGACCCAGGGGAAGAATACACAATGGGTGGGGAGGTAGTAACAACAACAAAACAGGAAAGGGACCTGGGGGTAATCATATCAGATGACCTTAAGGTTAGCAAGCAATGTGAGAAGGCAGTAGGGAGGGCGGGGTATACTGGGATGTATAGGGAGAGGCATTAGCAGCAGAAAACAGGAAGTTGTTATCCCTCTGTACAGACAGTTGGTGAGACCCCATCTGGAATACTGTGTCCAGTTCTGGAGACCCCATCTCCGCAAGGACATAGACAGGATAGAGGCAGTCCAGAGGAGGGCAACTAAAATGGTGCAGGGTCTGCAAGAGAAGCCGTATGAGGAGAGACTAAAGGAGCTTAATATGTATACCCTTGAGGAAAGAAGGGAGAGGGGGGACATGATAGAAACTTTCAAGTACCTCAAAGGAATCAACAAATCAAGAGGGTAGCATCTTTCAGAAAAGAGACTTGCAAGAACAATGGGACACAATTTAAAGATAGAAGGAGGGCGGTTCAGGGGCAATGTGAGGAAGTATTATTTCACAGAGAGGGTAGTGGATGCATGGAACAGCCTTCCTGAGTAAGTTGTGGGGTCTAAAACTGTGGGAGAATTCAAGAATGCATGGGACAGACATAAGGCAATTCTTGTGGGGGGCAGGAAGATATAGGCTGTTGGTTAACTAGGATCTGCGGCCTATCCTGTAGGTAGGGAAATGGGCAGACTAGATGGGCCTAGCGGTCCTCATCTGCCGTCAAAGTCTATGTTTCTATGTGCCCCTCAGCAGTGCCTAACATGGGTATGTTAAGTGTGGCACCATGTTGTGGATGGCAAAACATGCAATGCTCAAGGCTGTTATGCCTATGCTTTGTAAGTACTGAGCTACTAATAAAACAATAATAAAAAATATCTTGCATGCATTTAATTGATTATGAATACAAGTTATTTCAATGTATATTACTGTACTATGGTAAGTTTGCACTTCAGTATTAGAGCTTTTTGCTTTTAATAAAAATATATTAATGCTGTGATTGCACTATGTGAGCTGCTGCTGCTGTGTATTATGTCTTCAAGGATAGTTGGGATGACAGTTAATAAATAAATTATATGTAAATTATATTATAGGGGTGCAGCCACACCCCTATAGTTAGGATTCAACTTTAACTTTTATGTTAAACCCAAAATTTTGCACTTTAATAACTTTGCAACTGTTCAACTGATCTGCATGAAAGTTTGCATGTGACATCAGGGACCTCAGATCTCTTTATGTGCTAAGTTTTGTTCTGGTCAGATTTCTAGGTGCAGAGATATGGAGTGTCAGAAAATGGGAAAATAACTGTTTTGGGTAAAATTATTTGTCACATCGCCACACAAAAATGGTGTGGAATATTGGTCTTAAATATTAAGGGTACAAAGGTCTTGGGTCACAGATGTGCCTTTTGGAGATTTGGTGAAAAAATATTAATCCGTTCCAAAGTTATGACATTTCAAAGTTTCCCTTTATTTCCTTTGAGACCAGTTAGATATGTGCTTCAACAAAGGGTTCTTTATCGCAAATGTGGAATTCTTTTCACAAACACAGGATCTTTTGTCTCAAATGCAGAATCATTTTCCATGCTACCACCAACTTGTTTCCAGTTAACGGTGACAACAAAATGAAATAACTAAAAAAATACTGTACATAGTTTTAGTAGACACCAACAGTAGTGTTTACCTAATCGGAACCCGTAGAATCCAATTCTGGGGTCAGTTTTTTATTACTTACTTGGAAATGTCTTTTAGTAACATGCCAAAATACTTTTTCGCAAATTGCAAAAAAGAATTGCAAAACAGGATCTTTTTTCGCAATTTGCGAAAAAGGATTTTTCTTTTGCCACAAACTACAAAAAAGGAATTACAAAAAAGGATTCTTTTTTGCAATTTGCAAAACACAAATTTTAAAGCAGATGAGAAAATAATACTAATTTTATATTTAATCAATGATGTTCTAAGCTCATATGACATTTTCTGGATGCTGAGTAAACAATGGCTGAAGTCTTGTCAGATGAAATTCATAGTGACAATGACAACAGTAGTGAAGCTGAATTTGAAACTGACAGGAGCAGAAGGCTTTGTTTACTTCAAGATACACCTCATGTTGTGTAGCCTATATGTCTGAGAAGCTATTAATGAAAGGGAAATGTCTGGTTCATGTTGTGGAAGACTGATAGTTTGTCGTCTGAAACTAAATAATTTGGTAATCAAATGGCATCTTAAAATCTGATACCTTTTGATCTAATATAGCAAAATTAAAAATGTATTAATACAGCACAATATTTTAAAAGTTATTTGTTTTTAAATGAAAATCTGTTCAGTTGACCGGTGTTCAGCAGTTGATTGTAAATCTCCAAACTTTTTCGTGAATGTGGACTTCTAATTTCATCTCTAAAAGGCTTTTGATACTGTCTGTAATTATCAGTTTCCACATAATGAGATCCATCTATAACAGCAAAGTTACTGAAAGCAAACCCCAATAGTAAAAAAAACAGTAGATGAAAATATGCTGTGTATGTCAAGCTGACAGCGAGCTTTACATCCTGCATGTCTCAGCTAGTAACTAACTATATCATGTCAGCTAGTGATCCCGAAGTGTAATTTTTTTTGTTCTTATGTTGCTTTCAATGTTGCCAGAGATTTAGACAATTATTTAATTAAACTTTTTCTCTCATCTAACGCAAAGATTAATTAATGATATTTACTGTACTTGATGTATAAATGTTTCAAGCTTGCTTGATTATTGCAAGACAGAAATAAGACAAGTTGTTTGCATGACCATGCAGTTTGCTTTCGAGTTTTTACTGTTTATTTTGTAAGTTGATACAATTAAATTTTTTTTGGGGGGGAGGGGTTACAGATCCATATAAGCTGGGAGTGGGGAGGCTATGGATGATGGAGAGGTGCACATATATCAAGATTTCCATGTGATTGCAATCAGCTTTAAAAAATGGTAACATTAAACTTGCCAAGAATCAAAATTAAATGTGTCTGGAGAATATGAGAGCATGTCTGATTCTTTATGTGCGTGTCAGGATAATGATGTGCGCCTGCATATTTTATATGTAAGGTGTGTGGTCACAGAGATCAGAAAAAACATGCAAATGTCATCTTGTTAATGAACCTGGAGTTCTCTGCCCACTTTCTCCTGTAGATCAACACAGAGAATTAAATCAGAGTACAAGATACATAATGATTGGCAGCAGTCTGAGATAAATGTTCACATTCAGTGAGAATGAGAAGCCTTTCCGGGGGAGGGGGGGTGAAGTCGGATTTGACAGTTACTCATATGGATATAAATTTATAGAAGTTTCTGATAATAAATGAGCATCAGTCAGTATTCAAAATCTGAAATGGAAACTATATTTAACTGTCTGTACATAGAAACATAGACTTTGTCGGCAGATAAGGACCGCTAGGCCCATCTAATCTGCCCATTTCCCTACCTACAGGATAGGCCGCAGATCCTAGTTAACCAACAGCCTATTTCTTCCTACCCCCCACAAGAATTGCCTTATGTCTGTCCCACGCATTCTTGAATTCTCCCACAGTTTTAGACCCCACAACCTCCTCAGGAAGGCTGTTCCATGCATACACTACCCTCTCTGTGAAATAATACTTCCTCACATTGCCCCTGAACCACCCTCCTTCTATCTTTAAATTGTGTCCCCTTGTTCTTGCAAGTCTCTTTTTCTGAAAGATGCTACCCTCTTGGACTTTGTTGATTCCACTGAGGTACTTTAAAGTTTCTATCATGTCCCCCCTCTCCCTTTAGCTGTACTAGCGGTAGCAGGGAACTGACAGAATGTAATGTAAAATTTTAGACAGTATATTGCTACACTTTGTATGTGGAAGCTGTTATTGTCATTTATGAAGGGAATTCAGCTATTTTCAATGTAACTGAGTATTGTCTATGTGACACAGAAGACAGTTCATTTCTGTAGAATTCCATAGTTAATCAGCATGTCAAAACATTCATACGTTCTGCAGGCTGTAGTCCTAAAAACAGCTATACTGTCTCCAGCATAGATCAGATTGTATGTCACACATACAAACATACAGATACTGTAGAATTGAAAAGTCATGCATTCGTTTAACTTAGCGATCTAAGCAACTTGTTAGCAGCAGTTAAAGTTCAGTGTCCTGTACTTCCATATAATGAGTTTGACACAGCATCAAACTTAACTGTTAAATGAATTTAGTGGGTCTTTTTCTACAGTGAACATCGCAAGACTTTTTTACAGTGAAATAAATCAATTCTCCAGTACATACAATGTTGCCAGCAGATTAGACCCAATGGTCTATCTCATCTGCCCGAGATGCAGCTCCTAATTAAGTTTCAGCAGCTGCTCCTCCTCCCTTGTTGTGCTCCCTTCTACTTAGCACACCCCAGCACTCTGTTGTTAACCTCCCCCCCAAACCTGTACCTTGACCATATACCTGTCCCACCCCACCTTGAATCCCTCCGCTGTTTCCTTTGCCAACTGCTCCCCTGGTAGTGCGTTCCAAGGTGCCATTACCCTCTCTGTGAAATGGTGTCTCCTCACTTCCCCCGTACCTCCCCCTACTAGTTTAAGGTTGCGCCCCCTCGTATTTCCCTCCCCCGTCAATGTAAAGTCACCCTTCATGTCTACACTATTGATGCCCTTCATATATCTGAAGACCTCCATCATATTCCCCCTGTTCCTTCTGACCTGCAGGGAGTACATGTTCAGCTCCCCAAGTCGCTCTTCATAGGACATCCCACTAGGCTATGGATCATCCTTGTGGCTCGCTTCTGAACCCTCTCCAAAAGGGTAACATCCCTCTTTAAGTAGCGTCTTCAAAATTGTACGCAATACTTCAAGTGAGGCCTCACCAAGGAGTTGTACAGGGGCTGCATGACCTCCCTTCTCCTTGATGTTATTCCCCTAGAGATACACCCAAGCATTTTATTTGCCTTAGCAGCTGCTCTCTGGCACTGTTCTGAGTTGTTCATTTTGGCACCTATGACAACCCGCAGGTCTTTTTTCCCATCACATGTCAACAGCTGCCCCCCTGCCCCCAAATGATAGTTATACCCAGGGTTCCTGAATCCCAGATGTAGTATGCTACACTTCCGAGTGTTAAACCCCAACAACCAAGTTTGTGCCCACCTTTCCAACCTTACCAAATCCTCCTGAAGTGTCTTCCTACCCTCTTTACTGTCTACCCAACTGTATTCCCAATTTGGAATAATCTGTGAATAGGCTTAACTTGCTCCTCCCTCCCTCCCCGATGTCCTCAATGAAAGCATTGAACAGGATTGGGCCCAGTACTGATCCTTGAGGGACACCACTGATATCCCTCCTGGGAGTCAAAGCCTCTCCCCCTACCACCACCCTCTGCTGCTGGTCCCTGAGCCAGTTTGCTATCCATCACACCATTTTCTCCCCCAACCCTAGTTCCTTAGCTTACAAATGAGCCTTCCATGTGGGACTGAATTGAAAGCCTTGCTGAAGTCCAAGTACAGGACATAAACTGGCCATTAAGTACTTTAGCCTGCTCTACTGTTCCTTCAGCCCAACCTCCTTCCTTCTTTAACCTGTTTATCTGCCCCCCCTTCCTTTGGCAAGCAGCATTTAACATCTTGCGGTAGTAGTAGATTTCGGGGGGGGGTGTCAGTGTGGGTGAATGCAGGGCACGCTTTAGTAGGTGTGTCCCTCATTCCCCAATAAACTAGCATGCAGGCACTGACACAAGAAATATGTAAAGTGGACAAAACTTGTAAAGAAAGTGCTGCTGCAATCAGAGACAAGCTCGTCATGCAGTGGCACAATAACACACCTCCCGGAGTGCCTGCTTTCCTGGCGAAGCATTGCAATAAACATGGTGGCAGCATCTGCCGCCGTCTCTTACATGATCCCTATAAGGCTGACTTCGGGGATGCGCAATCCCCCTGTCGGCATGTTAAATACCCCCGAAAGATAGTGTGGCACACTGGGAGCCCAACCTGGTGTGCCTCCATTGTACAAAAGCCGAACTCCATCAGCATGTTCCTGCCTCCTCCCCACTCGCATTGTGTGCCACATTGGGAGCCCACCCCAGTGTGGCTAACATCACCCCCCAAGTCCCCCAGTGTGCCCAGCATTTTTCTCATACCTGAAAAAAAGAAAACGGTCCTTGATGTTTTTATTTTATTTTTTTTAATCTGAAACAAAGAAAATAGTCCCTAGTTGTGTTTGGTGCCCCTTCCCCTCCCCTACCCACACCCATCCTCAGTGCACCCTACCTCCCCACACACCCCCTCACCCCATACTTACCTCCAGAGGGCTGGTGCTCCGATCTTCGGTGGACCCAGAACAAGTCTGCACTCTTCAAAGCCGACGGAAATGCCGGTAAACTGTATAATGGTATAAATGGGTTTTTTTTCAACGTAGGTGGATAGCTCAGCCATTTTTGGAATTTTTCTTCCCAATTTTTAACATGGGGTGCTTGGGACCCCACTTCATGAACACATGCACTGTCATCTCGTTACTTTGCCCCAAAATGTCATTTTGCAGTCACTGCATGAAATCACCTTTCAGGACCAATGAATGAAAGGACAATGCCACTGTTCATGAGGTGGGGTCCCAAAAACCCTATCTTGCAAATTTGGTGGAAAAATTCCAAAACCTGACTGTGTTACAAGCGTTTATTGATCAGTTTCAACGCACACTCGTGCTTTTGACAATTTTTAATATTTTCACTCCAGATTTTCAACATTGCCATTTTTGCATACCTCCTTATGAACAGTACAGCTGTCATTTTTCACATCCTGCACAAAATGTGTTTTCGCATATGTGGCGCACAATGGCGCGGTCGCTGTGCGAAATCAATGTTCAGGACAAATTAACAAAATCACAGTGACATTACTCATGAGTGGAGGTCCCAAAATGCCTATGTTGAAAATCTAGTAAAGAAAATCCTCAAAATAATTGTGTTACAGGCGTGCATTGCACTGTTCCTATACACGCTCATGAAGTCACCAATTTTTCATATTTCCACTCCAGATTTTCATCACTGTCATTTTTGTACAATTCCTTATGAACAGTACAGCTGTCATTTTTCACATCCTGTCTGAAATGTGTTTTTGCACGTGTCACACAATGGCACGGTCATTGTGGGAAATCAATGTTCTGTACAGATTAACAAAATCACAGTGACACTGTTCATGACTGGAGTTCCGAAAATGCCTATGTTGAAAATGTGGTTAAAAATTCCCCAAAATACTTGCATTATGGGTGTGTGTTGTGCAGTTTCTATGCACGCTCATGACATCACCAATTTTTCATAGTTTCACTCCAGAGTTTCAACAATGCCATTGTTTACACCTCCTCATGAACAGTGCAGCTGTCATTTTTCACATCCTGCCCGAAATGTGTTTTCGAACCTGTGGCGCCAAAATGCACAGTCACTGTACAAAATCGCCTTTTGGCAAACTAACTCATAGTGCCACTGTTCATGAGGTGGCATCACAAATGGCCCATGTTGAAAATCTGGAGTGAAAATACCAACAAATTCCAGGGGCATTAGGGTTTCCAACCGTAATGCCCTACCCTGTAGAGACTGACAGGTGTCAGGGATGTGACTTGGCATTGTCGGCTGTAATGCTCACACCATTCCACCCCCACCCTGCAGCCAGTGACAGGCATTGAGGTGTGCCTTGGACTCTTCAGCCCAAAAGTTCACCCCATTCTTCTATACTGCATGCACATCAGAATATTTCCTTATGGAATGGGGTGAATGTAAGGCCCGAAAACCTCAAGGCCCACCGTGACACTTGTCAATGTCTATGGAGTAGGGCGAGGTGAAATGGTGTGAGCCTTATAGCCAACGACCCAAAGGCACACACCAGCGCCTGTCACTCTCTGCAAGGTGGGGCTGGGGTTGGCATCAGTTCACTAGTTCACTGCCAATCCTATTGTGCATCTCTCTAAGTCTTGCACTACCAATGCCAGTGCCAGCAAGCCAACATTCAGCATGTGCAGCAGAAATGCGTTAAAGCAGGACCACACACACACACATATACATACACACACACACACACACACACACACACACACACACACACACAAAAAAACCCCAGAAATGAAATGCTGTATCTCAGCTGGGCTATCCTGACTACATAAATTGTCAAATAAAACAAACAAAAATAAACAAAGAAACTTTTGTGTTCTCCTTGTTTTTTTTTCAAGGTTCCCAGATGATTTAGAAGCCACACTACACATCCCTCTTTAGAACATGTAAGTGTCCAGTTTGTTGCATATTCATTTCATATGTACAGTGCGGATCAAGAAAGATTACAGTATCTGTTACAAACAGGTTTCCCACCCTCTTGCACCCCAGCATGCATCTGCAACCACAACTCAGCATGGTGTTGCGCCAGGCACTTTGTGCAATGCCATGCTGAGTTACGGTTATCGCCTGAAGCATGGGCTCCCACATCTCAATAACCTACTCTTGAGATTCTGTATATGGGCCTTGGTGGTCCACTGATTTTCACCCCTCTGTGTCTCAAAGTTAGGCTCTCTGGCAGTGCAATGGAGCCACCAAGTGGCTTCCCATTTGCAACATGGCCCCTTACTTGGTGGCCCAGTGGGCCTGTTTATTGGGCTGTAACCAGGTAAAGTTTCTTAGTTTTTTCATAATTTTCTTAGTTTATTCAGCACAGTTGCAGACAAACAGCTCAACTGAATGTGCACATTTACACAGAAACATAGAATCTGACAGCAGATAAGGACCGCTGGGCCCATCTTGTCTGCCCATTTTTATTGCTGGCCCTCACTTTCTATTTCCTATCAGTATGGTACTCTTATGCCTACCCCATGCATTTTTGAATTCTTCCAGCTTTCTGCCAATAATAACACTCATGCAATCAGCTTCATTCACTTGATTAGACTGCACGTGAATTGGAACTGGTGCCTAACAGCAGCAATGTAACTAACTGAATGGAGATTATTGCAAGGAATACACAAACATCACATATGCTGATTTACTGCAACTCTGTGCAGCACAGGAAAAATACTTGCTGAAAAAGCCTTTGTGCAGAGTGTCGCAGTGAGGCAAAGTGTTGCAAACAAATGTTATTTACTGGCTTTAATGGTCCTTAATAGTCTTTTGCTGACTGCGGACCTGTTATCCTTTAGGCCCTCCTCGGTCACCTACTCCCCCCTGTGCTGTGTGCACTGTGTTCTCCGCTGTCTGGTCCACAGTCTCTTCTCCTCAGAGAGTTGAAACCATAATCTTCTGGCTTCTTTTTCTGTGACAGCTGGAAACAGAATGAACACAGTGGCTGCAAGAACTACAGAAAGGTCAGCCCAGCATCACTTCTATACCAGTCCTCTTTTGGGAGTCTAGTTTATAAGGGGATCCATACTTCACATTTAAACACATTTTAAGGTTTTCCCACATTGGGATAAATGGTTTAGAGGTGTGCCTTCTTACTGCTGAAATATGTGGGTCAGTCACCAACCCATTTCTATAGCTAGTAACAATCCCATCACTCAGTCCCTCCTCCCACTGCTAGTACTGAGCCCCCAACACCCTCCCCAGTGTATTAACCTCCCTGGTTCACCCACTAATCAGCTTCCACAATCCCATATCTATGCAGTCCATCACCTTGACCGCATCTATTCAGCCTGCACCACAATGTAATCAGGCCTCCAATACCCCGCTAATCAGTCCTCCTACCCCCAGTAGCCAGTCCCTACACCACCTAAGACTGCATCCCTAGTAATCATTCCAGCAGCTGACAGTTATTAGTTCCCACAAAACATTAGCCCCGCCACATGTAAATAGTTCTCACCTCCCAGTAATCAGTTCGTCATCCAGTAATGCCCCCGACCCCCAGTAGTCAGGTCCAGTGTCTGCATACGGCTCATGCCAGCATGCAGAACCAAATGGCATCCACCCTCTGTAAGCCTCTCTCCCTGCTCTACCACCTGAGATCATCTAGGTGACAGTCACATGGCAGAGTAAGTCACCCTCCATCCTTGGAGATGCAGGCCATCCTCTGAGAAGCTCAGTTCTCCTCGCTCCACTGGTCCCACAATGCCCTGTGCTCATTTCCAAACCTAGATCACCAGCATTGCAAGCAGCAGCTGTCAGGCTGACATAAATAGAACTATTTTTAAAAAAATCTTATTCTTCTCTAATTGTTTAGATCTTATTTGATGTGGCCTATTTATTAGATAAGTGTTCTAATAGTATTCTTAATACTTTTTTTTTTTTTTTTACAGTATACCAGATTCTTTGTTTTCTTTCAATATATTTATTTTAATTTTGGGTACCTATCTGTTTCAGGACCCCACTGAGGATCCATCTATGGACCAGGTTAGTAACCTACTTGGCGTAACTAATTTATAGAATTATCTTATAATGAAGCACCTGCACCTTTTTGGGTATGGGGACTAAGAAATGAAACCTGCACTGCTGGGGACTTTATGTGTGCATGCGCGTGCGTGCGCGCGGGCATGCATGCACATATGGGGAATGGCATATGATGATGGAGTCCTGTACTAAGTGTGTATGTGGAGGGACAACAATGAAGTCCTGTACAGTGTGTGGAGGGGATGACAATGAAGCTCTGTGGATCAAGTGATGGAGGGGTGTGTGTGTGTGTGTGTGTGGGGGTGACAGACCAATGTCTTTTGTATGTAGGGTGAGTCATATGTACCCTGTGTTTGGGGGAACTGAACCACATGCATTGTTGGGGAATAAAAACATACATTTTTGCATGGGGTGGAGACACAGCAGTCTGGCCTAGTGATTTTGACAGCAGAGCTACAAACTTGAAGATATGGGTTTGAATTGCACAACTGCCACTTACTCACTGTCATGTGTAACCTTAAAATGCAGCTATACTTAGAATTGAAATTGGTGGTGGGTGCTCAATTCCACCACACCAGTATCCTCCCAATATACATTTATTTACCACCAGTGGATGCACTCAATCCTGCAACTCACACCCCAACCCCACCCGACCCAGTTTAATATAAAGTGGGAGCAAGGCCGGCAGACCAAGAAGTGGAAGAGATCAGCTGGCCATCTGTTTGGCACAGTTTTCGATCCCTTCCCTCCTGTAATGGATGTATTGAAAACATTCTGTTGTTACTTCACAAGACCATCGTCAGCATAAGGTGATGGGTTACTGTATGGAAAAATCCATTTAAAACCAATTTTTCAAATATTGGAACTTCCCTTTAAGCTATTTCTCCTACTGGGAAAGACAGACTCCATCCTGATGAACTATCAGTTCATGTATGAGAACCAGATCAGTCAATATGCTGTACTGAAATTGTTTTGATCCATTAGTGGCACTGTTTGTACTACATACAATAAAAAAGGTTTTACAAGGTGCTACTAAATTTCTGACTTTTGCACCTATACAAAGAGTGCTGCTGCCTTTACTCTCCGGATGTAAAGGCTTGATCTTACTTTGAGGGAGGCTCTTACAGCAGGCCAACTCTGGTAGGACAAATCTGTCAGGCACCTGAACCACATGGAAACTTTCTAGATAGCTGTGTACCACAGAGGACTGCCCACCGCCGACGTCATCCCGCTGATGTTAGCCTACCTGTAAAGGCGGGTGGTCCACCACACCCTCTTCAGTTCTTTCCCCTCGTCAACCCGTGCACATTGGACCACTGAAACTGCTGCAGCTACAGTCCACTGCCATTTCCCACGTTTTTGCACTTTTTTATTTTTATTTTTTCTTTAGTGTTAACACTGGTTTTTAGTGCTACTGGATTCTGGTTTATATCTTCTCAACCTGCCTCATTTTCTGACCGCACCACAAAGTGGGCCTGCGGCAAAATTATTCCAGAAAAAGACGGACATTCTGCTTGCATCCTGTGCCAAGGCTTCTTCCAGTCCCAGGAAAAGTCCAGCGGGAAGCAGAAGCACCAGGACAAGGACCACAACCAGTCTGCTTCCTGCTTGCAGTCTCCTCACAAACCATTGACTGCATCTGGATCTTCCTCCCATGGGAGGTCGGCCTCCCCAGCCCCGTCAGCCCTTACTCCTGCAGGGCTACTGGTGACCCTGTCACCCGCCTTTATTTCTGGGGTGGATGGTGGCACTTCAGATCAGGGGACTTTGTTCCCTGCTCACCAGCTCCTGACACTTAGGCCCCTGACTTTGGCCAGTTCCCAGCGAGAAGGCTCAACTGATGGTGGTGCATAAGGGGTCAGCTCTTCTGCCGTTGCCTTCCCCAGACAGGATGCTGCCTACATCAGTCTCCTCTACAGAGGCTGATGCCAGTCCTACTAGATAGCACCCGCTGCAGGCTATCAGCATCTCCCCAAGTCTGACCTTGCCTCAGTCTTCACCAGGGAGGTCCTTGTTCACCCCGGGCCGGTCTGTCCTCTCCTGGCACCAGTGAATACTCCTCCCAGGCTTCCTTGGCCCCTGCTCACTGGGCTGGTGCCTGTTCTGCATCAGCTGCAACCAGAGGGCCTGGTGCCAGACCCACAGCCTGCGCCTATTGGACCTCCGCTGAGGTACCTGACACCGGCTCCTCCAGGACCAACGCCGCCTTTTCCTCACCTGGTGCTGGCCTACCCCTATCCTCTAGTCTATAACTACCCTCCACCAGTGGATTATAATGCCCTTTTTACTTCTTGGTGGGCTTTCATGCAGAAGCAGAATCCAACCCCTACAGGCCTGGCCCCAGTGTCCTCTCGGAGGCCCCCTGGGGACCACCCTCCCCTGGACCCCCTCTGGCCTAGTCCCAGTGGTCCTCACACTCCCAGGGATAAGCACGATGCCAGTACCAGTGGCCACCAGGACCAGCATCTGCCAGCCTATAGAGAGCCAGATGAGGATGAAGGTGACTCTGATTACACAAAGTCTTCCTCCCTTCATGTGGGCATGTCCGAGGGTGAGAAGCCCACTAAGGTGGTCCCCAAGTCTCCTCCTGATGACCCCTCTTTCATGGACATCGTGAGTCACATTCAGGCCACCATGGGCTGGGAGACTGATGAACAGGATCCAAAGGAACATCAGTTGGTTGCCTACTTGCAGGAGCCCGATGCCAGATAGATAGATAGATAGATACTTTGGGCTGGATTCAGAAAGGTCCACCACAAGCTGCGGCAATGGCAGTTTGTGGCGACCATCCCTACGACCTGGCCCCTGCACCCGATTCAGGATCGGAGCGGGTGCAGCGGTCTGCATCCTGCGACTTGTGGTAGCTGTGCAAGATAGGGCACAGCACCCGAGAATGCTGCAGGTCACAGGACAGGGTAGGCAGCAGTTGCGCTGGTCAAGGGCTACCATGGCACCCCCATGCCCACCTCCAAGACCCCGTACGGTGTGGGCTCCAGCCCCAAGCCCCTTGCCATGGACCCCCCCAAGATCAAGGACCCTTACCTGCCCTGGTGGCCCAGTGGTCCCCACCCCCCCAACACACACACACACACACACACACCTGGCAGGTGAGTTGGCGACTGGCCCTGGTGGTGATTGAGGGCTGTGTCAGTTGCCGGCAGGGTATTGGGGGTGAGGTGCTCGCACTATGGGGTGGGGGGCCACTAGACTACTAGGGGGTTATGGGGACAGCAGGGGGAGTATTGTGCCCCAGGGCATGTGGGGGGGCCTCGACATGTGTGTGTGTGGAGGTCTGGGCATAGGGGGTGTGCCACACACCCAGCCTGGCACCGTGCGTGCCATGCCTGGGACCCAGAGCCCATGGGGAGGTCTATAATCCACAGGTGTTGTGGGGCTGGGACACAGTGGCAAACTCCAGTGAACAGCAAAGACCGGTTAGACCACCTTTTTGTTGGTGTAACTGGTCTTGACAGATGTTCACTGGTGGTTGTCTCTGAATCCCATTTGTGGACGTAGCGGCCACCCTATCTAAATAGGGTGCAAATGCTGCCAGAAGCCCCCTTACGCCATGTCACAAGGGGGTTTCAGGCGCATAGGTGAAGTTGGGCACAGGCAGCCTGCAGCATGTCACAGGCTGCCTATGTGAATCCCACGGGGACGCAACACAGGACGTAAGTGCGACTTGCACCATTTTTTCCGACGCAAGTTGCCTTGCGTCCTGTTGTAGTGTTTCTGAATCTGGACTACATTTCATACAGATTATTAAAAAATACAAAAATACATAAAATACAACTGCTCTCCCATTGGTGGTTCCTCCCTTCATTGACTCCTAGGAGGATGTCACTAGGGCAGCTTAGAATAGTCCTTCTGTGACCCCAGCAGTGCCTAAAAAGGCTGATAGGCTTTACCACATTCCTGCTGGTAAATCCTTTTTCGGGGGGCAACCTAAAGCATACTCACTGGTCATCAATGCAGCACATGTCCTTGGCAAAAAACCCAAGCACCTCAGCTCTCTTCCTCTGGACCGGGAGTCGAGACATCTGGACAACCTGGGCAAGTGGGTCTTCTGACGTGATAAACCCTCTAATACTATTATTGTATACTATTTGTATTATAAATAATTGTGAATGTCTGTTTATGCACAAAACCAGACTAACTGCTGCAATGAGTGAGAGACTTGACCTTTGACCTCAGGTGTCAGTGTGGCTGATAGCTGTAGAAAGTGTCAAATGGACCAGCGAAGAGAAAGCATAATTAAAGGTTTCCTGTTCTGTTTTAATTTAAGCTTCTGGCCATCTGCCAGGATACAGGCCTCATTAACTTTTATGATTTCCTGCAGGAACAGGCCATTTGATAACAGCACCTTATTATAAGTCATAAACCTTAAATCTCCCCTGGGAAAACAGGAACCAGCAGGCAGTTCAAAAAGAGATGTTTTGATCAGAGACTCATATTTTAAAAATTGCTGACTGCTTGATTTCCCAAGTAGAAAATTAAAAATCTATTGGAGGATCTAACTGTGACCTTGTGGGTAGCATCACTAGGAAGTGGAGAAACTGGCTATTGAATATTGCTTGCAAGAGAAGTTTGAGAGGAGAAGGACTCTGAACCTTAAAATACACCCAGTCTGTGGACTGGAAACTATGCACTTTAGGAAGGGATAATTCAGCAAGAACTTTTAAGTGTTTGTGGTAGGCATATTGGTGTTCTGTAATGTCCCATTTATTTTATGTGAATGTAAGTTAATGATCTACAATTTTTAGTAAACACCTTTTCCTTATTATACTGCATGTGTCTTCTCAGTCCTTTTTGCCTGTGATTGCTGAACCTGTGTTTAAGGCTGACAGCTGTTAAGAGGCGAATGTGTTACTAAGCTTACTTAAAGGTAAGAAAATACTTAGGTCTCATATAGAGTTGCAAGGCTACATTTTGGAAACCTGGGTTAGTGCCCCTGGGCGAAGGATTGTACTGCATTCCCGAAGAGGGTACATATCTGAGCCTGTAAATTGGGTATGCTAGCATATGGTTCACATTGGACACCCCAGACTTGAGACTAGCAGGTAATTCAGATCCAAAACAGACAAGAGGGTTACCCTGTCTGTCACCTGTTCACACTACTGCACTTAAAGGTTGGTACTGTGGGAGCAGAGGACCTGACATGCGGAGTGCGTTTGTGACAGGTCTTTGCCTCTTCAACCCAGGCCATCAGGGCCCATATGGTACAGTACCAGAACATCCTTTGAGACCAGGCCAGGGAGCTGGTTCGGCCTTGCCTGATGACCCTGCTAAGAAGCAGTTAGCCCAAGTTCTCAAGGCAGACTCGGACGTAGGGACTTATGTCTTTTGAGCTGCTTATGATGTGGTTGATGCCGCAGGCAGAGGAGAGGACGCTGGCTTCTGTGTCCAGCACCATTCTTGGCTCCATGTGTCTGGATTTGCTGCTGATATGCAGTCCAGCATTATGGAAGCTCCCTTTTGGGGGTTGGTCCTTTTTGGGGGAGATGTTCAGGATTTGAAATCCTCCCTGCAAGAGTTGGGCCAGGCTCTCTGGTCCATCTAGACCTTGTACCAAACTCAGCCTAAGTCGGATCGGCGGCTGACCTTTCATCTCTCCTCTCACAGACAGGCCCGCTCTCCCCCCAAAAGTCAAGGCAAGCATAAGTCTGCATCAGCCCCTGCCACAGCCACTACCATGGCTCCTTGAGTGGCCGCCACCACCCTCTCAGTGCATGCTCCTGCTGCCTGACTCCTTGCAGGACTCTCCCTCAGAATAGTGTCTCAGGGAGGCAGTCGGAGGTTGGTTCTTCCTCCACCTCAATGGGCGGCGAGAGATTACATTGGACAACTGGGTAGTACAGCTCATAGAACATGGCCACACTCTGGAACTCCTCGAGTGACCCCCCAAAAAATCTGCAGTACAACTCTTTTTACTTCCTAGCTCATTTGCATCTTATCTGGGAGGAAATTCAGGCCCACCTACAAAAACAAGCCATAGAGCCCATCCCTCCAGCTCAGTGGGACAGGGGGTTCTACTCCCACTTCTTTCTTGTCCCCAAGAAGAGGACCTGAGCAGCCTCAATCTGTTCACGAAGTGCTTCAGGATGGTCACCCTTCAAGGTTTGTTGCCCCTTCTACACCAGGGGGACTGGCTCTGTTTCTTGGCTATGCAGGATGAGTATCTGCATATCAAAATCTTCCCTTCTCACCAGCACTTCCTCCGCTTCCATTTCTGGGGTGCCCATTACCAGTTACAGGCTCTCCCCTTTGGCCTGTCCTCAGCCCCCAGAGTTTTCACCAATTGCCCTGTGTTATTCAGTATTACTCTGTATTTTATGGCAGAAAGGGGCACTAGGCCAACGAGGCTGCCTTCCCCACACAATGTGGGGGGGGGGGGATTATTACCCAGAAGGAGCTTATCCAGTTCTAATTTAATTTTACAGAAGTCAGTGATATCTACTACATTCCAAGCCCTTATTGTAAAGTAATTTTCCTTTTATTTGTTGATAACCACAGAATAGGAAGTTGTTTGTTATGGCATCTTAAGTTCTCCGGCTTAGATGCTTTAATTATATTGCATTTTTTAACAAGATTTGTGTCCCGCAGGATGTTAAATAGCATAAGTATGTCACCTCTATCAATTCTTAATTGCAAGTCATAGAGATTAAGTCCCCGTACTTTCTCTGAATACAGCAACCTTCTGACTCGTGGGATTAGTTTAGTTCTTCTTCTTTGGATATTATCCAAAATATTTCTGTCTTTGGTTAAATGTGGGGCCCAGATATTCTATGGTGCAGCCTTGGACACAACCCTGAAAAGAATCACCGTTGCTGTCAAAAGGCCTGTCGGCTGGTCACGGGTACCCACAGGTACACCCACACCTGTGACCTTTATGCACAATCACACTGGCTGAATCTCAAAAGTAGGATCACCTACCAAACTTGTCTATTTGCAAAAAAAATCAGTCTGGGCAAAGCTCCACCATGTACCCTGCCTCTACTGATAACCACCCCTAACCGTTGCAACACTAGCAGAGCATCCTCAACAAACTACCTGGTCCCTTACTGCCGAACTGCCCAGGGACAGCACTCATTTTGCTACAGAGCCCCCTCCTGGCTTAATAAAATCCCCACTGAGATACTTAACATCCCTTCCCTTGGTCCCTTTAAACTCAATCTGCACTAGCACCTTGCCCAACAAAGTAGCTGTGACTGCCCACTCTAATTACCTAGACACTGATTCAGCTCTAGGCATGGACCCACTCCTAGCCCATACTTGGCTAGCTATCCCCCTTCCCCCCTCCTTCCCCTCACCCCTTCCTCTCCCCACCCATCCCTTCATCCTTTTCTCCCAACCTACACCTACCTACCTCAATCAGACTTGACTAAGGACACCCATGGCCTGCTTTACCCTTTCCCTTTCTCTCTCAGCACTAGTGGACAAAGTCATGATTAGCTGACTGCACCCCCCATCATTTAATTCCTGCCGATCCTGTGACGGCCTTATGTACTATATTCCAAACTATTCCTTACAATGAACTTCGTACACCACCTAGCATACTTTCCTGTGTAATAAGTAACTGAGTGTATATGCACCTTAATTGGCTTGTTAATTGTTTACCTTACTACCTGTACTGTAAAACCAAACTTCTGTATGTGCTTCTTGTATTGTGTCTGACATGGAACCTTTGTAAAAGAACCTCTGGTTCAAAGGTATTTGAATTCTACTAATTAAATAAATAAATTAATGCAATAAATAAATAGAAGGTGGCAGCTGCCTTAAGATGACAGGGCTTCTACGTGTTCCCTTATCTGGATAACTGGCTCCTAGTGCCCCCATCCCAGGAACACCTTGTCCAGACTCTGGATCATACCTTCAGCCTTTTCCAGGCCTTGGGTATCACCATCAACAAGCCAAGTCATGCCTGATTCCCTGCCAGTGGCTTCAGTACATAGGGGTGGTCCAGAACATGGCCCTGGGCATGGCATTCTTGCCCACGGACAGAGAGGAGAGCCTGATGGACCAGGCCTGCCAGGTCTCCTCCAGCCGACAGGTCCCAGCCAGGGCATTCCTGCACCTCCTGGGCTACATGGCGGTGGTCATTGCCATGGTCTTCCTCAACTAGCTGCACATGGGGATACCTCAATGGACACTGAGGGTCCAACAGGATCAACACATGGACAACCTCGACCAGCTGGTCATGGTATCTGATCTGGTCAAGAGGGTCCTATTGTGGTGGCTGGAGCCAGCCTGCCTGCCTTGGGGGAGTTCCCTTTGCTATTCTGGCCCCTTGTCAGATCCACATGATGAATGCTTTGGATCTGGGCTGGGGAGCTCACTTGGGTGCTCACCAGACTCAGGTCACTTGGACAGACATGGAACAGGGTCTCCACATCAATGTTCTGGAGATGCAAATTGCCCAATATGCTCTGCAGGCCTTCCAGACACATCTCCTCCCAGGTCCGCTCTTAGTTTAGACAGACAACATGCGTGTAGTTTATTAAATAAACAAGTGGGGGGAACACACTTCTACCCCCTTGTGCAGGGGGGCATGAGGGTATGGTACTGGGCAATTGAGCACGGTCTGGATCTCTCCCCTATCCATGTTCCAGGCATCCAGAATGACCTGGCAGACAGTCTAAGCCACTCCCAGTCCAGGGCTTATGAGTGGGAACTTCTGATACTGGTGGTCAAAGAACTCTTCAACAGATGTGGTCAGCCAGAACTGTAACTTTTCACATCCCCACTAAATTCAAAACTGTCACTTTTTTGCTTGCTTGTTCCTAGGTCTGGAGTTTTCTGATGAGATGCATTATCCCTCCCTTGGAAGGGGGGGTTTCTGTATGCCTTACCTCCCTTCCCACTCCTCCAATGAGTGCTGCTCAAACTTCAAATGGAGGGGGCAGAAATCATCCTCATAGCTCCATTCTGGCCACATCAGATTTGATTCCCCTTGATGCAGCAGCTGGCATTGGAACCTCTGGTCCCCTTACCCCTGTGCTATGGCTTGCTTTCTCAGGACCAGGGAACCCTGGTCTATACGGACCTCAAGTCTCTGCATTTCCATGCATAGCTGCTAAGGACATAGCCATCTCCTGGTTTGGAATGTCTGCAAGGGTCGCGGACGTCCTGGTAGCTGCCAGAAAATGCTCCACCAGGGTTCCCAATGCCATGAAATGGAAGTGCTTTGCCATTTGGGCTGCTTCACACTGTTTAGACCCTTTTACCTGCCTGGTGGATCATATCTTCTCTCCCTTTTGGACTTGGGCTTGAGTTACTCCTTCATTAAGGTACATCTTTCTACCATCTCAGTGTACCAAGTGCCTGTTGAGGGCAGGACTGCAGTTCAGCTTGATGTGTCTCGCACTTTCTTGTGGGACATTTTGCATCTGAAATCTCCCATGCAGGACCTGGTCCCTCCGTGGGACCCCAATTTTGTGTTGGAGAAAGAAGAAATTAACGTCATACTTACTGTAATTTCCTTTTCTGTTAGGGCCAACACTTATTTTATTTATTTATTTATTTGAATTTTGGTAACTGGGTGGGCCCACTGAGGCAATTCTGTCCCTTTTTCAGGGGCTACCCAAGACTAGGTACTTACAATGCATACAATACAATGATACAACATGTCATACAATAGTACATATGACAAAAGAATGCAAACAGTAAAGTGAACAGCCAGTAATACAGTCAACAAAAGGCTGTACAGTGTATACAGTAAACTATAATATAGTAGTACAAATAAAATACAGTTAAAGTACAATTGTACAATTTCCGAATCCACAATCAAAAAACCCGATATAGATGGGGTAAGCCCAGAATTCTATAATTAATGAGACAGTAGTAATGTGAGAAAGGAAAAAGACTACACAGGCAGATACCCTTAAGATTTAACTGGGTACTTATGCGGATTAGACAAAGCAGGTACAAGGCCTAGTCTGCAATAGATGTGCAGAGAGGGAGTTCTTTAACATAGTAAGACAGGAGAAGGACAGTGAAAGTAAGGGAAATGCATTCCAAGTGGTGGGTGCAGAGTAGGCAAATGAATGCCTACCTATAGCTAGGAGGGGATGAAGAATGGTAAGCAAAGGGACTGAGTGTAAGTGTGGAGAGGATTTCCAGTATCAAGAAGGCCACTCAGGCAGGGGAGAAGAGAAGAGAAAGTTAAGTTTGTAGATGAAGCAGAGGGAGGAGAAATGCAATCTTTGATCATAGTCAGGCCATTCAAGTGATGCCAGGACCTCACAGTGGTGTTGGCGTGAGCTAGCTCCAAAGGAAAATGAGCTACCCTGTAGTATAGCATTCTCAACCTGGAAAGTGTGGTCACCTTGGCAGATAGCAATACAGGGATGCCATAGAAAAGTGTAGGGAGGAGGTGGCAATCTTTTAACAGGAAGCATGAGAGAGGAGAGGACGAAAACAATAGAGCAATCCTAATTTCTGATTGATTTTTTAGTGGTTTGCAACACGTGCTGCTCAAAGGAGAGTGAGAGGTCTACTATAATGCCCAAATATTTGAAAGACTACACCGATTCAAGGTATCCCCAGAAGAGGACTGGATGTGAAATGACTCATGAGGTGCCGCTTTTCCAGAGGGGTTAAAGAATAGCATTGATTTTGTTTTTTTAGTGTTGAAGACTAATTGATTCAGATAGAACCATTTCTCAAGTGAGTGAAAATCTGATTTCAGGTTGTGGTTAAGCCATTGAATGTCACAAGAAGATCAGTAAAGTATGGCATCATCAGCATAAAGTTGCACTAAGGACCCGCCACAATTCAAGGGGAGGTTATTTATAAACAGAGAGAAAAGCAAGGGACCCTAAGATAGAGCCTTGAGGTGTGTAGTGGGTTATAATATCAAATGAAAGGAGTGCTCCTGACCATTTTACACCTTGGGAGAGGTCGGATAGGTAATTCTGGAACCAGGAAAGTGACAGTTGGCCCAGACCCAGAGAGTGTAGCTCATGCAGTAGAAGGTTATGGTTTACAAAATACAAGGCTTTAGTTAGATCTACAAATATGGCCCCGGTATAAAGCCCATTGTCGAGTGAGCCGATGATGTCTGAGGTTACTTTGGTAAGAGCAGTGCAGGTACTATAGTTGTTATGGAAACCATGCTGTCAATTGAATTGGAGGAGATGACATTCTAAGTAGGACTGGAGTTTGTTGAAAATAAGTCTTTCTTGAATTTTCTCTATTGGGCAGAGGATTGATATGGGTCTGAAATTTTCAGCTGCATGTGCACCACCCTTGTGCACTAGAACAACTATTGCTAATTTCCATTTAGCTGGCACGCTTCCAGAAGAATGAGACCTATTAATCGGATCATGGATGGGAGCTGCTAGAGCTGTGGCACCTAGTTTAAGGAAATGAGGGTCTAAGGAGTCGAAACTCGGTGAACTATCTTCTTTAACTTTAACTGTAAAACTTCCTTGCATGTAGCTAGCTTGAAGTGAAATTCAGGGTGAGAAGGAAGCTGCCTAAGTGGGGGAGAGGAGGGGTCAAAGTTGGGAGAGGGTGCAAAGTGTGAGGTATAGCTATCGAGGTCAGTGAAGAAACAATTTAAACCATTCGCTGTAGAAGGTGGGTCATATAGTGTGGTGTCGCCAGCTATTATGGTGCTAGGGGAAACTAGGGTGTTACCTTTTATTAAAGAATTGACTTGTTTCCAGAATGCCTTGGGATTATTAAGGCATTCAGTCTGCAGAGAACTATAACACTTGCGTTTTGCACTACAAAGCTTACTCTTACGTGAGTTACAAAGTTGTCTGTATGTTTGCCAGTTGGATGGGTTGCCACTTATCTCAAAGTTTTTCCAGGCCGAGTCATGACAGGTTGTGAGATGCCTCAGATCCTTGCCTAGCCAAGGAGTTTTCAAACATTTGGACCTCCTTTTTGTTAGGGGAGCATGTTGATTTATTATAGCTTGCAGTGTGTTAATAAGGTAGTCTAAGGCACAGTCGATGTCTGGCAAAGCTTTAATAGGGCTCCAATCAGCTGTGGAGAGGGATGACAGGAATCTGATAGGTCAGAGTGACATATTTCTAGATTCAGCTATTTTGGGTGGAGGTTTCAGGCAGTTGTTACTCCATGAGCAGAGGATAGGAGAGTGGTCGCTAATGCATTCAGAAAGGACATTAACAGATTGCACCCTGTGAGGGCAGTTAGAGACCACCCAATCCAGTAAAGAGTGGTTACCTAATTTTGAATTCAATCTGGTGGGTTCTGAGACATGTTGTGTAAGGCTGGTGTCAGCTAACGTTGAGTGAGCCTGATTTTTGTTTTGGTTCAACCAGTTAACGTTGAAGTCTCTGCAGAGTATAAGATCATGGCCAGGTTGGAAAGGGAAGTGATAAGGAGAGGGGAGGGGAGGGTATTATTAGCGTCCTCAAGGGGAAGGCAGATGCATCCTAAGAGAAGTTTTTTGACATTACCCAGTGCTACGGCAAGGAAGATGCATTCTGCTGAGGGAGGGACTGTGGTGGAGGGATAAGCAGCTTCAGAGGCTGCAGTGCTGAAACTAACATAAATGAGAACACCGCCTCCTTTCTTTCCTGACCTGTCAATGGTTAATCAAAACAACTGGGTATAGTGCATCCCTACCAGGGGAATAACACAGCCCAGACTTTAGAATGATGTGCATATGAGGATTCCATGCAGCAGCAACTTCCCAGTCACTACTAACCTTGCAGTGCCATAATAGCTACACATTTGCATATATTATAAGCAATTATCTGAATGCACATTCCATAATACTGTAAATAAATGCTTTCTTACCTTCCTAGCAGACATCCGAGGAAGGAATTGTTCTTCATGGACTCACGTTTTGGATGATTTAGCCCTTCTTGCAGGGAAGACAATCAAACAGCAAACATGCTACTTACCAGTCACAGATCTGTGAGACTGAAGCTGACACACAAAGAGGCATATCCTCTTTTTTTTCAATGCTGAGTGCAGTGAAACTACCTGCAACAGGAAAAACACCTTTTAAGAAAGAATAGCGAAACCTATTAATCTACAGTCGCAGACTAATTGACAAAACTTAGCCTTTTAATATACATGAGTACAGTGCAGCTGACTAGAGAGAAACCCCGAAAGTAAAGGTATTTTTTACCAAACCAGACCTCTCTCTTGGCATACTCAGATAATTTCTCCCACGGGAACCAGGCTCCTGAGGAGTCTCATTGACAATGTTGGAGCCAACAGAAAAGGAAATTACAGTAAGTATGAAGTTAAATTTCTTCTTTCTATAGCATTCCACATTGTCAATGGCAATCAAAACAACTGGGTTCTAAGAAGCAGTACCCAGCAAAAAAACAGGAGGGAGAATATTATTCCTAAGCCAGAAACAAACCGAGAAAATTCTTGCAAACTGCTGCCTGCAACACACAGTGACCAAAAGCTGCATCAGCAGAACTCTGAACATCTAATTTGTAATGTTTTTGTGAAAGTGTGGACTGAAGACCATGTATAGCTCTAAAACTGAGGCTTCACCTCTCTCTGCCTAGGAAGTTGCCATCACCCTGGTGGAGTTAGCCTTGATGGAGCCGGAGGTCTCTTCTTTTTTGCAACATAGGCTTTAGCAACACAGGCCTGTACCCACCTAGCTAGGGTGACCTTAGAGGCTTTTTGACCCTGCTTGGCTGCCTCCAAAAGAACAAACAGATTATGACTTTTGAAACTCAGTTGTCTGATCAAGGCATATCCTAACGCTCAACCGCAAATCTAGTTTGTGCAATTCCTTTTCCTTGGGGTTGGAAGGTTGCGGACAGAAGGATGGAAGACATATTTTCTGGTTCACATGGAAGGCCATGGGCACTTTAGGGAGGAAAGACGGAACCGTCCTGAGTACCACTTTGTCTTTATGCATAATAAGATATGGATCCTTATGAGACAAGGCCTGGAATTCACCTAGTCTCCTGGTTGAACACATGGCCACTAAGAAACAGGCCTTGTAGGACCACACATCCAGCAATATGGATGATAGTAGCTCGAAAGGCTCTGTAAAAAGAACATTCAAGACCAGATTAAGTTCCCACGGGGGAACTGGGGATTGAAACGCCGATCGACTCCTGCCACCCGCACATAAAATGAATAACCTCTCAATTATTCCTAGGAGAACCCTAAGGATGCTCCGAGAGCAGAAACCTGGCCTCTCAGTGTACTCAGTGCTAACCCCTTTTCCATGCCTTCCTGAAGGAAATCCAAAATCTGTGGAATTGAAGCCTAGGAATGTCTAAATCCCTTCTTTCTGGCGCAAGATGAAAATATGGTCCAGACTCAAGCATAAGTTGCAGATGTAGTGGTTTTCCTGGCAGAAATCAAGGTTTCAACTACTTTCATGAAGAAACCTAGTTTTAGAAGCCTCCTTTCAGGAGCCAGGCTATGAGCTGCATTGTGCCTGGGTTTGGGTGGAGAATGGGACCTTGCAACAGAAGGAACTATTAACACCTTTGAGAAAACTAAAGGGGCTGTTGCAAGGCCAAGCAGAAACACCTTGTACTGAAAATGTTGGCCCAGTATCAAGAACCTGAGCTACTTCTGGTGGGACTGATGGATGGGAATGTGAAGGTAAGCATCCATCAGATCTATTGAGGCTAAGAAGTCCCCTGGCTGAACAGCCCAGGTTATCGACCTACAGGACTCCATCTTGAATGTTTTATGGCAGACAAATTTGTTCAGATGCTTCAGATCCAGAATGGGTATGAAACCCCTGGACTTCTTGGAAACTGTGAAACAGATCGAATAGAACACTTGACCTTGAACATTTGTCTGGACTGGTACAATGGCCCCAATTTGGATGAGGTGGATCAGAGTGTCTGACACCGCCTGGTGTTTTTCCTCTTGCTTGGAAACTGGGGATGGTGTAAAGTGTCCCTTTGAGGGAACCATTAAAAATTCTATGGCATAGCCCAGGTGAAGGATTTCCAGAACCCAGGCATCTGTCGTTGATTGGTCCCATCTTGAGTAGAACTCCTGAAGTCCTCCACCAAGGAAAGGGGGGCAGTGATGAGCAGTACCTTCATTGTGAGGCAGTAGGCTTTCATGCAGGTCCTCCTCCATGGCGTCTGGCAAAAGCTCCTCTATTACCGTAACCCTGGTTGCCTGAGTAGGCACCTCTATTTCTCTGGTTACCAAAGTTCTAAAAGGGACAACACCCCCCCTCTGGTCTGCCTGTGCTGGCCATCGCCTTGACCCCTTTGGGAGTGTTGTAGTCTTACATGGTTTTTTGGACACTGGGAGGTGGCCTTTCTTGTTCCGAAGATCCTTCAAGATAGAATCTAGGCCAGTACAAAACAAAAAGCTTCCCTCAAAAGGAAGGTTATACAGTTTCGCTTTTGAAGCTTGATCAGCGGACCAATGTCTGAGCCATATGCCTCTCATGGCCGATGCAATGTGGTAGGCGAATGGGCTGACATACATAAGTTCTCTACTGTAGAGTCACCAAGAAAGGTGGAGCACATGGTCACCAACTGCAAAATGCTCTCACCTTCCGAATCCTGTGGCACAAAGTTGGCCAGAGTAATGACCCAGATATTTAAGGCTCTGGCAATAATAAAAGAAGCATAAGATGTATGAAGGTTTGTACCAGTAGAGGCAAAGGCCCTCCTGCATGCAGTATCCACACGCTTGTCATGAGCATCCGCTAGGGCCAGACAGCTTTTGATAGAAAGGATGGTGTGTTTTACTGAATTATAAACTGCCCTGTCTACCAGAGGAGGAGTCTCCCACCTGTGAAACCTTTCCCCTAAAAAAGGGAAAATTCCATGTTTTTGGTTTGGGAATATTTTTTCTCTGATCCACACCTGCCCATTCTTGCTCAATAATTTGGTCACAGTGAACAAAACCTGGGAAACATTTAGGAGCAGAGGAGGATGCCGACAGAATTGGATTGACATTCACCATCTCCACGGACCACCCCTCCTTAAGCTGTAAGGATCTACAAGCCTCAGCAATCAAAAAGGACAAGGACTTATTGTCAAATGGGGGGGAGGGGGATCGGAATCCTTGACTTGGATTCTGTCCACTCCCATTCCTCTTTCTCCTCCTCAGAGAGGATGTCTTCCTCATCAGAGATCAATTTGTTTAGGTCACCAGCTTCTCCAAGATCCCTGAAATCCTCATCCTGGCCTTCTAAGAAGTCAGGGTTGGGATCTGCCTGCACATCTGACTCAGCAGCATTCTCTTCCTGCGACACAGCTAGATATCCCTGGATGGGCCGTCCCTGACCTGAGGGGCCCGGTTTGGGGTCGGGTGTATCTGCTGGGATGTGCTGCGGAACATCTGGGCTCAAAAACTCACTGAGGAGCAACAAACATGATTTTTGCAATTCTGCCTTGCCACTGCCAATAAGCAGACCAGCTGCCCCCTCCCTAGCTCAGAGAACTGGCTGGAGGGATCCGTGAAAGAAATATTATCTTTTTTTTAAAATTCAAGTTTATTGACAACAGTCGGGTACAGAGTTACATTAGTGCTCAAATTAGGTATAAGGACAATTGCACCACATATGTAAACAGATAGGCAGCTATCTTCCAAATTCATTTACAAATAAGTAGAATGTTCCAGATAACTGTGATCAGTGGGTATGGTTGTTCTTTAAAAAAAGAAAAGCCTCATTAGTTCTTCAGTGCTTTTTCTGCTTTACCTGTCCTCTCCTTCCCCCCTTCATCCAGCAGTTCCTATGTGTTCAAGCACATTCCCTTTTTGGATTGTGGATTAATTTGGTAATTCATGTGTTGGCTCCTATAGCTGAGCCTAGCCAGATTTCCCATTTGGTCCATCTTCGGGTAAACAGGGCAACTCTTTGATTTATTTTGAAAGTGAGTTCTTCTAACTCTGAAATATTCTGCACCATTTTTATCCAGTCTTGTCTGGTAGGAGGCAGGGGGTTTAGCCAGAGTCTTGTGATAGCTTTACGGGCTGTGGTAATGAGAATGGCCCAGAGAAATAGTGAGTCTGCACCTCTCAATTCTGTGGGAGAGGCTCCCTAAACTGCCGAGCTCCAGTTTAGAAGATGGTCAAGGGAGAAAATATTTTCCAGTGCATTAGAAACCTCCCTCCAATATGTTTGGAGTCCCGGGCAAGCCCAGAAAATATGTAGGTGGCCCGCCACATCCTCTCCACAAGCCCTCCAACATTGTGATGGGTAGTTTGGACTTCTTTTGTTTAGTAATTGGGGGGTGAGAAAATAGTGGACCCTGATCCTCCAGGCAAATTCCTGCCAGTGGGGGAATCGGGTCATCCCTTTGGCTATGATGAAGATAGACTCCCAGTCAGGTACCGAAGAGTCTGGGCTGGGCTCCTCCTGCCATCTTGCCTTGATTTTGGCAAGTGGGTCTCCTCTCAGTGCAGCCAAGGATGTATAAAAGTGGGAGATCAAGCCCCTCTGGGTACATGTCGTCTTGCCCTTCTGGATAGCTATCAAGAAAGTTGTGGCTTTAGTCAGGTCACTATCTTTCCTTTGCAGCGAAGTGATATAGGTTCTGACTTGTAGGTACCTAAAGTGGTCTGAGTTCCACAGGCCAAAAGTGTTTTTAAGAGTGTTGAAGTCTAAGACCGTGTCCCCCTGTAGGAATTGGGCCAGATAACTCAGGCCAGTCCTGTCCCACAGTCGGAAAGTATGGTCCAGGCATCCCAGGAGAAACCCAGGTCCCAGGCTAACCTATACAGAGGCCAAACTGACATTTTTAATTTGTATTTTGGCCCTAACCTATGAACTGATCGGATCATATCTCTGACCGTGGTCAGCCTGGGGGAAGGGCATCTGTGGATGGTAGAGGGCATAACCAGTCTAGGTTCAAGGGGCATCCTCCCCTCCTCTTCTTCCTCCCCTCTCTCCATATCCCTCCAGCCTGCATTGGAGTTCGGATTAGACCACTGCAGTGCGTTTTTCAGCTGCACTGCAAGGAAATAGTCTTCTACGTCATGGAGGGACTGACTCCCGTTCCTTCTATGGTTTTGCAACATGCTTAGGTTGATTCGAGGTCTCCTGTTGTTCCAAATAAATTTCAAGATCATTCTATGCTAGGTCTGTAAAGCTGATTTAAGAATGTAGAGTGGCAAGCATTGGAATAGATACAGAAATTTGGGGAGCACATTCAATATTATAGAGTGGATCTTAGAGTACATGGGAAGGTTGATCAAAGACCACCTCTCAAGGTCCTTTTTCAAGCCACTTATCAGAGGAATGTAGTTTGCATTAAAGAGTTGTGAGTATTGTTTGGTAATATATATCCCCAGATATTTCATCCTGCCCGCTGCCCAGTTCAGGGAAGAAGGGAGCGCATCTCTTCTGAAGGATTATAAAAGAAGCTTAGAACCTCTGTCTTGGTTTTGTTAAGAGAGTATCCAGCGTGTCTCCCAAACTCCTTCAACATGGACCACACCTGTTGTATGGATTGGTGGGGCTGGGTGAGGCACAACAGCACGTTGTCTGCATATAGAGAGATTTTTTTGTGAAGACCTCTCACCTCCACCCCCCCACCCTCTCTGCCCTCCGAACAGCCTCCGCTAATGGCTCGATGTAAAGAGAGAACAGGAGGGGTGACGGGGCATTTCTGATGGGTGCTCCTGCCCAATCTAAATCTATTGGAAACTCCCACATTCACCCTGACGTAGGCTTGGGGCCCCGTGTAGAGAGCCCTGATGGTGTCTATGAAGGGTTGTGGGAAGCCCCTATGCTCCAATAGTGAGAACAGGAATCCCCAAGAGACCGTATCAAAGGCCTTTTTGGCATCTAGACTCATTAGGCATGTTGGAGTGCGGGGGGTTGGGATTACATCCACCAGATTCAGGGTAGAGCGGACACTATCAACGGCTTGATGGCCTGTGGTAAATCCGGTCTGGTCTGTGTGGATTCTGTCCAGTAGAATGGGGTTTAATCAAGAAGCGATGATGGAGGTAAATATCTTATAGTCCAGGTTAAGCAGGGATATGGGGAGCAAGATTCACAGTGTGTAGGGTCTTTTCCTTCTTTATGTATGATAGAGATAGTGGCATATTGCCATGAGGGTGGGACCGGGTTTCCCTCCGTCCAAATGTTTGATAAAACTTCTAGGAGTACAGGGGTAGTTTCTAATTTAAAAGTTTTATAGAATTCTGCCCCAAAGCCATCTGAGCCAGGGCATTTTGCAGTTTTTAAGTTCTTTATTATGGTTATAATTTCTTGTTGTGAAATGGGCCTAGTTAGTGTCTGTATTGTCTCTGGGGGGAGTGCAGAGAGGGGAAGGGATTCAAGGTAACTCTTCTTCTCCTGAGGGGAGGTTTCTGCTTGGGGATTATAAAGTTTGGTATAATAGTCTACGAATGCCTCTGCAGTCTGAGTTGTCTGGCTGACCATCCGGCCGGTATGTGGAGACACGATCTTGGTGACCGTCGCTCTAGCTGCATATTGTCGGAGCCTGTATGCCAGAATTTTAGTGCCTCTGGGGCCACTCTCATAATATTTTTGTTTCAGATAAAACAGGGCTTTCTCTATCTCTGATTTTTGCAGATTTTGTAGCTGATTCTTACAGGAAATCAGCTTCTTGTCCCTGTCCACCTCCCATTTGACTTTTTGTGCTCCCTCAAGTTCCCTGATCAGGGTGAGAAGCTCCTGTTGTTTCTGTCTCACTAACCTCTTCTTCTTATGGGAGGCTATAGCAATTAGCTTGCCCTTGAGGGAGGCTTTGAGGGTGCCCCATAGGATTTGTGGGGTCGTCCCCTGTCTATTATTTTCAGCTAGGGCAATTTTAAAATGCTGCTTCAGCTCATCCACCACCTCTTTATCTTGGAGAAGGGAGGTGTTCAGTCTCCAGTGGGTTGTTCGTCTGGGCAGTCCCATCTCAATTTCTAGGAAGAAAGGACTATGATCTGAGAGAACGGACATCCCAACCCACATAGAAGGGAAGCCGGATAGATTCCTAGAGAAGGTAAAAAACATGTCTAGCCTCGAAAAAATATGGAACCTCGGGGAGTAGAAAATATACTCTTTGCTCTTGGGGTATTTCTCCTGCCATATGTCAACCAGTCCCATCTGTTCTAGAGTCAGTTCTAGGGAGCGGGCTCTGTCAAGCTCTGGTTTAGGTATTTGAGACATGGTGTCTAGGGTCCTGTTTAAGACCGTATTCCAGTCTCTGCCCATTATCAGGATGCCTTTGGCCTTCTCAGTGACTAATTGAAGTAGGGCAGTATAAAATGAGAGTGGGGAACCCAGAGGAGCATATACATTTACCAAGGTGACTGGAGTATCCTGGATAGCTCCTATTATCATAACATACCGTGCCCCGGGGTCCTCCACCACCTCCTGTTGTTGAAAGTGGAGAGCATCAGAGAGCAAAATTGCCACCCCTTTCTTTCTGCCTGAGGACAGAGAAGAATGATATAGTTGAGGGAAAGTTTTCGATTTTAGCTTTTGAACTTCTATGGGGGATAAATGTGTTTCCTGTAGGAAGACTGCTTCACATCTCTGCGATGGTATGTAACGTTGCATCTGCTTTCTTTTAATAGGATTCAAACAACCATTTACAATCCACATACAAACAATCCATATTTTTTGTAGTTATATCCCCCCAAAAAATGCTACACAAGGCATCACTGAACTCCTAGGGTTTCTGCCTTCAGTTACAGGCAAGAATGACATTATCTGCCTTGGTGATTTTAACCTTGACTGGTCCGAGAAAAACTCAGCTAACCTATCCTCCTTAGCTAGCAAGGCAAATCTATCCCAGCTCATACATGAACCCACAAGGGTCTCACGTGGGGGCAACTGTGCCACCCTCCTTGACTGGATACTTACTAACAGGACGGAATATGTTGCCTCAGCCGGTGTGCTACCTGACACAATTAGTGACCACTATCCCATCTACTGTGTCTGGAACACTGTCATTCCTCCCCTCCCTGCTAAAACTGTAACCTTTCCTAATCTCTCCCGCCTAAGTCATGAGGACTTCTTAACTGACCTTAACCAGGTTGACTGGTCCCCTCTCTACCAAACAGAGGACATTAACATAGCCACAGAATATTTCAACTCCGTCCTCCTCTCTCTTAAAAACCTTCACATCCCGGTCACCACACGTAGGATGGCAGGGAAAGTAACCAAGTGGCTAACACACCCCCTGCTTCAACTTCTCAAATCTAGGGACAAACTTTGGTCCAGGTGGAAGATCTCCCACCTCCGTGCAGACTTTGAAGACTATCGCGCATTACGTAACAACTGCAAAAGACAAATTCGTATTGCCAAAAGCACCTACTATAGGAACCTACTAATAACATCCTCTACAAATCCACGCAGGTACTGGTCCAAAATTAAGGACATTCTCGGCAATGACAAGCAACAGAATCCAGCTGACATGAACATTCAAGGTGTTCACTGCACCAACCATGGCACCATTGCCAACGCCTTCAATGCCCTTTTTTCTTCTCCACCAGTCACTACTCTAACTAGCCCACAACCTGACTGTCCCTCTTCTCCTCCCTCGCCCCTCCCACTCCTCCCTTTTGTTCTGGCTCCAACCACATACCTTGAAGTTCGCAAGCTTCTTAACTCCCTTCCGGCACGCAGGGGTCAAGGGCCTGAGGGCATCCATCCTTGCATACATAAGCAGTATGCACCTTGGCTGACCAGACCTATCACCTGGCTTTTTAACCTCTCGATTTGTACGTCTACTGTCCCATCCACCTGGAAAACTGCCAGAACCATCCCTATACACAAAAAGGACGATGTCAAACTCATGTCCAACTACCGCTCTATATCTCTTCTGCCCACTGTCAGTAAGCTGCTTGAAAAAATAGTCCACCGCCAGCTTGCAGCTCACCTTGACATGTTTAATCTTCAAACCCCATGCCAACATGGTTTCCGGCCCAGTCACAGTACCACCTCTGCACTTACACAACTTACAAATGACATCAGAAATAATATGGACCGTGGCCTACTCACTGGGGCCGTCTTTATCGACCTGTCTAAAGCCTTCGACATGGTACACCATCCTCTCATGCATGAAGCTCCAATCCATTGGAGCATCTGACCAAACCCTCTCCTGGTTCCATAGCTATCTTGACAATCGGACTCAGGTGTAGCATTTCACAAGGCCCTTTCCTCCCCTAAACATCTCCCGTGGAGTTCCCAGGATCCACTCTTGGACCTCTACTCTTCTCCTCTTCCTAAATGATATTCCCACCATGTCCGGCATAGCTGCACTCTTATATGCATAGATGACCTTGTTCTCTACTCTGGGTCAAAATCGGTTGCTGCCATCAACTCCACTCTCACTAATGACTTCCAATTCCTACAGACCTGGCTCTCTAGCAACCACGAGTCCTGAACCTAGAAAAAACCTGTGCTATGCTATTCGGATCCTCTAAGAAACTGTCTGCCCCTGCGAACAGGCTCCAGGTTCAATGCCTTGATGGCTCCTCATCTCAAACACTGAGTCCTTCAAGTACCTTGGGGTCACTTTGGATCCCACACTTGACCTGTCTCAACATGTCAATATGGTGTGAGTGCCGTCAATGCTAAAATTGGCGGAGCTTATCACACCACTCCCTCACCCTTCCGCTAGACTTTCTGTTGCAGAGGTATTCTCTTACCCAGCTCCAATATGCTCTGCCCCTCCTCTTTGCTGCAAACTCTGCTACACTCCACAAATGGGACACTGTCTACAACAACATCTGTAGATTTGCCTTAATTGCCCCACGTCTTACCCATCATTGTCTCCTTTACGCTGGCTTAAATTGGCTGTCACCTAAGGATATTCGAGCCTACTCCCTGTGCTGCTTTATCGACTCCCTGTCTAGACCTCTCGACCCTGTCTATCTTGCCAACCTCCTGACTCCTGCCTCACACACCCGTACCCTCAGGTCTTCCTCTGTCCCCATGCTCTCCACTAGACCTTGCATGACAAAAATGGGTGAACAGGCATTTGCCCATTTTGCTCCCAAATTCTGGAACTCACTCTCCCTTATGGTGAAAACTTCAGCCTCCCATCGAGAATTCAAAAACTCACTGTTCACCCACCTCCTAGCCTCTGGCCAATGCAAATGCTCTTAATTTGCTTTGTCCCACTGCAGGCTGTCGGGTCTGACCCTGAGTACTACACTAATGTTCTCCCATGCAATACGTTTGTCTAGGTGGCTATGAACCTTGATGTCTTTACTGTCCTCAGCTGTTTTATAGTTACCCTAATTGCTTTATTTTACATCCTTATTATGATCTATGCCTAAAATTTACCCTTATGTAATTATTACTGTGCTACCCAATGTATGTCTTGTTTTGCTCCTGTACACCTATATTATGTCTGTGCATTTCTGCATATTGTAACCAATGTCCTGTGCTCTCCCGGGTCGTGCCTGAAAATAGGCAGGTCTGTTGCCTAGCGCACTTACCCACTTACCCAGTTACCAAAAGCTAATAAATAAATAAATAAATTTATGTTAAAAGAGAGAATCTTAGTAAGTTGTCTAGCCATTTAAAAGCCATTTCATAGTAGCTACTGATTTCCAAGTTGAGTCTTGTCTAAACCAAGCTAAGCTAAAATTTCGAGTACCCTGTAGAACTGCAAACAGTACATTAGAAAAACAGTTAAACATTAAGTCTATTTCTATTATTATATAGATGATAATGGCTGGGGATCAGGTGATAACCACACTGTAATCACCTCGAGTGGTTGCTGGGGCAACATGGTAAACCTCGAGAGCACAGGCCGAGAGGTTTACTGTAGCCCTAGCAACCACGAGAGGTGATTTCAGCATGGTTGTCACCCAATCCCCAGCCATCATCTTTATAGTGTATGGTCAAAAAACACTGTTTGCATTCTATGTGTGAGAATTATGGAACTCTGGTGCATTCTTTTTTGTTATGCCACTGTTTGGAAGTTCCGAAGTGTGGTTAACAACTTTTAAAATTCTAAACAGTGCATAACAAAGCTGTGTGACTGCTGATTATGGCGGTTACTAGGCACTTACCATACATTATAATACAAAAAAATAACAAAACTGTTGCTCTGGCCTCTTCCAGCTACGAGCCATGAGCAAAACTAGTAGTCGGCAAGCCAAGGTAGAGATTGCTCTAAAACAATCTGCCCGGTATCTGCTGATTTGACTTTCAAGGGGTGGTTGAATGATGGGCCTCAGCTGAAGGGTGTCTGCTTGTGCGGTCTAGAATAGGGGGCTCAGTAGTGCAATGAGGACTCCCTGTGGCCCCCTGGCAGTGCCTTGGGTATGGCCACCCTTCCGTTTGCCAGCTTTCCTCCGTGTTGGCATTCTCCTCCATTGCCCCCCCCACCTAAATTATTTGAAAATAAAAATGAAATTGCCTTTTTCTTCTTGAATACCATATATTTATACAGAAGTCGACTGCATCAACATCCCCAACCCAGACCTCTCTCCCCCCAGACCAAAAGCCCCGGTGCCTCCGGGCCCTTGGTATCTTCTGGTCTCAAGGGAAGTTATACATAGATGGGTCAGAGGCATCCAAGTAACTATACATTCCTGCCCCCAGGACAGCTCGTTACAGCGGCTCTGCGAATTCTGTATCAATTGGGCCCAAAATGAGGCCTAAGGAAACCGCTAAACCAGGCCGTGTAGCAAGAGACCCTATACACAGCTCCCACTGGTTTTCTGAGACTCTCTGTCCAAGAACAGTAACCTGATATGAAAACAAAAACCAGGTAGTTTCCGAGTCTGCTAGTGGTGAGCCGGGGGTGTCAAGGGGGGGGGTCTGATCTTCTTAAGAGCCGGAGCAGTCGCAGGGAGTTCAGAAAGTTCAAAGATCCTGGGATGCTTGTGAAAATGTTAAAGTGGTAACCAGTCATCAACTATGGTCGCTTGGTAGCAAGTAAGTCAAACTAGAAATATTAATAGGCCTACATGTACTCACTGCTACCTCTATACAGCAAACCTCCATGGGCAGCAGTGGGCAGGCATCCAAGGGAGAAACATCAAAGGGGCTGGAGGTTAGGAGCGTATTAGGGGAGAAAATCTCGGGCACATCCGGGGCCTGGTATAGAAATTATAAAGAGGACATAGAATAGCTTCAAGCTTCGGGGAGCTTCCCTTCAGGTATCTGAGATTGGGGAAGGGCCCGTGCCCTCCTCGGCTTCTTCAGCTGTGTCATTCTCCTGAAGATAGGGCGCTCTTCAGTTTATTAGGGCTGGGTCTCCAAGCTTACAGAGCATTGTGGAAATGTCTGCTCGTAGAGTCGTCTGCGGGATCCGCTGCATGGAACACTTCTTGGTAGTCCCCTTCTGAGTGATCGACAAGACAGAAGCCAATATGTCCCTCTCCATTTTTTCTTTAAGCGGGGGGGGGGTACTAATTCCAAGCTCCTCGAGGAAGGGTGCAGCAGCCAAAAGATCTCTGAAGATTTTAACTCCTTGTGCGGTGGTAAGTTTGAGCCTCGCTGGGTCGAGGGTTTGTGCCTTAATGTTCTTAGCCCTAAGCTGTTTTATTATTTGCCAGAGGGCTCTATGTGCTTCCTGCACCCCCGAGGTTGGTTGTTGTCAAGCATGATTTTGTGGCTAGAGAATGTCAAGATGCCCTGTTGCCAGGCTCAGCGTAACAGCTCTTCTCTGCTTTTGAAGGAAGTTAGGCGTGCGATGAAGGATCTGGGCCTTGCTACAGGGTTACGGGGCTGGGGGCCAAGTGATCGGTGGGCACGGTCCATTCCAAGGTCGAAGTCCTCTGGCAATTAAAGCATCTTTCAGAGAAGGTCCTGGAGAAAAGCGATAGTATCCGTGGCTTTTTCTTCCAGGCCCTCCGTTACCCCATAGACCCTCACATTCTGTCTCCTGCTTCTCCCTTCCAAGTTGTCTAGGTGGTGGGTGAGTTCCCAGTCCCATGCCAGCAGGTATAAAAGGAGTCAATCATGCCTGTCTGTCTGCTCTGACACCTGGGTAAGGCACAACTCTAGTTGTTCTGCTTTATGATCGATTCAGTTTAGATCAGACCTTAGCTCAGAGAGGGTCTGGTCAATTTTGGTGACTGTACGGGCTGTCTACATAATTGTTTTGGCTATCTCGTCCCGCGGTGAGTCACCACGCAGTACGGCCCGATGGCACTCTCCCAGTGTCTCCCATTCATCCAGAGATTCTACCACTTCTGTTTGAAGCATTTCTCTAAGCTTCTGTGCTGGCATCACTGGGAGTCTCCCCGGTTTGTTGCGCTTTTACTTAGCCGGTGATGCCATTATTATTATGGCAATTTATTTGGATTATTGTCAGTGGGGAGTGGAGCGCTAAAGCTAGGCAGCCATCACGGTCACTGACGTCACCGGAAGTCCAGAAATATTATCTTCAAAAGGAGCTCTTGCAGAAGGCCATGATTTTCACTCCCTCCTTCCCTCTGCTCTCTGTCTGCCTTCCTTGTCAGTCTCCTCTTCCATGCAAGAGAGTCTTCTGCTTTCTTTTCCTTCTTTGGCTCTCAAGGAAACCTCCTTGGTTCCTTCTTCCACTGCCCGCTTTGGGTCTCTGGTGGGACAACTGAGGAGGGTGTGGGGGACCACGTGCCTTTATAGGACAGGCCAATGTCAGGGGGATGATGTCAACGGTGGGCAGTCCTTCATTGTACACTGCTAACTAGAAAGTTTCTGTGTGGTCCTGGCACCTTGCAGCTTAGTTCTACTGTTGTTAGCCTGCTGCAAGAGTTCCTCCTGAAGATCTACTGTTATGGTAAGTTCTTACGTAACTGTACTTTTTCTCACCAGAAAGTTTCCTTCAGCTTTAATTACATTATTTGTTTTCCACCAACTGTTTGTTTACTGTTTGCCTAAAAGGGACAGAGTGCTAATGGGAAAAAAAAATTTTTAAAGTTTAAACAGCACAGTGGCTTGTCCTCAAACCAATTGTAGCCCAGGCGCCATGTGCCAGTGGGCTACTACCCCTGCCTGTTGATTGCCACACAGGTTAAGGGGCCTGGGTTCTGTTGCGATGGTGTTTGGGGGTTCTATTGCAGAATGGAAATGAACCAACCATCCAGACATGTAGGCATCTGTACCCACCAGCACATACACCCCATCATATATTCCAGTTTCCGGGCAGATTAGAGCCAGGGTCTCGACTGTGTCTCCCACTCCGGTCACCTTAGATGGGAAAGCCATCCGCACTTTAACATAACCCAGGTAAGGATAGGATTTGTCGCTGAGGTACCAAACATTTACCCCTTCTAGCGGTTGTAGTTCAAGGTGGGATAGGTGTTGGTTGTATCAAGGCTTAAAGATGATGGTCACCTGGGAGCCACTGTCTAAGAAGGCACAAGTGGATGCCCCATTTATAGTGACAGTAGTCTTGGTAGATGGTCGCACCAACTTGTCTATATCTGGTAGGGAGGGCTCAGTGACTTTTGCAGTGGATCTTCTCACATACATTGTGGAGATGGGCTTGGCAGGGGCCCCAGTATGCTCCTTTACCAGGCCCCGCTGAAGTTTCCCTGATGCTGATGCTTCTCCACCAACAACCGGTACCTCACTCGAGCTGGATCTTCACGTGATTGGCATTCTCTGTGGAGAGGTCCATCCCTTCCACACCTATAGCAGTACATGTCCCTTTGACTTTGCCTGGCTGGGTAGGAAACTTCAGCATCAGGCCTGGGGTCTTGGTGACTGGGTTGCCCGCAATACAATGGGGGAGCCGCAGCAATCGCTTGGGTCATAACCACTCTTCACTCTGTTTCTCCTTGCCTTTGCAACCCTTGACTTTTCAGTTCACTGACAGCCTGACACAGTTCATGGAGGCATGTTTCAATAGGGGGAGCCATGGGGGCACCTGGGCCTGTACCCTCAGGCTCATCACTGGGAGGTTGGCTGGAGCTAGCTGAGTAGACTGACTAGAAGGGGTATCAGGTTTTCTATTAAAGCCAGAGGTAGCCCTGTCAAGTGCTTTCCTATATTCCTTGAGAAGTACCTTAAGCTCAGAAGCCTCAGTGGGTGGGGTATCCTCAATAACCTGGGTAGCAGCCACTGTATGGGGCCAGCCCCCCGCTGAGCATCTCGTTCCTCCACTTCTCTCACCTCCCTGAGGAGGACCTGGAGGGAGGAGGGATCACCCAACTTGTCCTTTAGGCCTAACTCTAATGGTAAAAGCTCAGAGTACTTGGCACCCCTCAGCATTTGTTCTAAGCGCATCTTATTCAGGTCAGTAGACTGCACCCCCCCCTTTATGGTACACCTTTTGTACAGCCCTCTCCAACCTTTGAATATACTGTGAAAGGGGTCCCCCTCACCGTTGCTGCCGGGTTGACCCGAAATCCCACCACAACTCCTTACTGGACTCAGTGCTATAGAACGCACTGTCCAAGGCAGTAATATAATCTTCCACACTGACCTTTGGGTCTGTGGCCCTCAAGAACCAAATATGATTGAGGGCAGGACACTTCAGACTTTCAGTTAACCTCTTACGTTTCTCCCCCTCACTGCACTGCCAGTCCCGCAACAAGAGGTTCACATAATTAACCCATGACTTCTAATCCTCCTCCCCTCTTGAGGTGGGCTTTGTCCCAGAAAACATCCTCAATTTTTGATACAAATCTGAAAGGAAGGCCGCATAACTGGGCTGGAGCCCCTCACTGGGAGCTGGAGGGGTAGTCTTGGCTCAGGCACTCCCTCACTAGGAGGGGGAGTTAGTTTTGGCTCAGGCACTCCCTCCCACGGGAGAACTACACTAATCATGATTACGATAGTCCAGGCCTCCAAAAACCTCTCTGGAACTAACGCCTCAGGTACCCAGGAGGCTTCTATAGCATTCTTACATCCAATCAACACAGTCAAATGTCCCTGTAACAGAGTATAACATTTGATCCTGAACTGTCACTTGATCCAGCCCCTTTATAGTAGACAGATGCCCCTCTATAGTCACTGTTTCTAACTTGGGGGGTACCTCCAGGAGTAGGAGGGATTGCTGGGTGTCTGTCTTCTGCCCTCCACTCTACTCAACCAATTTTACCTTATCTGACCTTTTTACCTTGATTTTGGGTTGGGGGTAGAACCGGGGTTGGGACATGAGTCACGTGATGCAGCCAACTGAATAGGATGTGCTCCGCTAGTGCTCTGCTCACCCGACTAGCTATTTCAACTTATTTCAATATTCTTTACAACTAACAGCTAAAAAACAGGGTCCGACGGCTTGCAGAATCTCACTTGGTCCCCCAGTAGAAGGATTTTGGAGAAGAATGGAAGTAGAGATGCGACAGGCGGCGCCTTGGCATACGCCACCTGTCACGCCAGAAAAACAGCCAAAGAAGCCTAGGGCAAATCCCACTGCTGCAGGCCAATCGCAGTCAGCTTCAGCATCTCCTCTGGCAGCCACAGAATTGACCCTCCTTACCTTGGAATGATTTCTTTCGGAGTTCCGACCATTCAAGGATGAAATCCGTTCTCTTGTCTCCGAGGTGAAGGCGATCTCCGACGCTTTAGAAGATATCACCAGGCGCACTTTAGACAATGAGGCCCGCATTATCTCCATGGAGAAGTGAACAGACAGAATGGATACGCTCATTACCACAAATCGCCAGACCATCAAAAAATTAGAGAGCAAAATCGAAGACTTAGAGGGGAGAAGTCATCGTAATAATGTTGTGATAATCAGAATACCAGAGAGGGAGGAAGGGATAGAAACTCTCTTATTTTTGTAAAAACTACTGACAAAAATTGCTGGGCCTTCCCCTTCAGCTTGACTTGTATCCTGGAGAGAGCACACTGCACCCTTAGGCCTATGCCTCCACCTAATGCCCAGCCCAGACTGCTAATATGTTGTTTCCTCAACTTTCAAGAAAAGCAGTATGTATTACAAAAACTGAGGGACATACAACATGTTCTGTGGGAAGGGGCAAAAGATCAGGGTAACACTAGATCTGCCTGCAACAGTCTGACAGCATTGTACACTGTTTCACCTGATAGTATCCAAGTGTATAGGCTCAGGAATAAAGTTTCACATGGTATACCCTGCAAAGTTTCAAGTACAACTGGATGGATCCTAGTCCTCATGGAGTCCTCCATTTGAGGAGATAGACCCTGAGATGGATTACCTTAAATAGAAGCACCCTGCATTATTTACTGATTGCTGAGAGCTTCTTGGTATTTGCAGGTACCAATCATTAGTGAAATACAGAGACTATAAATCTGGTGTTTTTGGCCTAGCTGGTTCCAAATCAGCCAGTAGAAGGACTTAACTTAACTGAATACCAACGCACATGGCTCTATGCCATAGAGTACCTTTTTTTACATTTACTGGCTGGATACAATGATGAGCCATTCTCCAATGGAGACATTGTTGCACTACATTGGGGGAATCCTCACCCTGGCTATAAAAACTCTGGATGAAAGAGAACCCAATTTCCATTTAGTTCTAGTGGTTCCTTGGTTCCTCCCTCCCTCCCCCTCTTGGCTCCCCTTCACAAAGCTCGACGGACACTCTCATTGCCTGGGAGATGAGACCTGGTAGTTGCATTGCACATGACACATTAAAATCATTATGGGGGACAAGACCCCACTTGGAACTTTAAAATCATCAAGTTCCCATGTTATTTTATAAACGCAGGATTTATAGTCCGCACATGCCCGGAAGGGCCCTGTTTTGACTCACAGGACTGGAGACATTAAACTGTAGAGGCCCATGATTAATGGGAGCACTGCCTCATCACTTTCCATACAACCTGAGGGGTTACCCTTGGTCGGAGGCACTGAGCTTTCTTTGTTTCATTTATGGAGAGCAGCTTATAATATATTGTGGCTCAGAACTGGACCAGTCCTTTTCCTTTTTTCCTTTCTTCTTTTCTTAGAGTTTCTCCCACATACCAGGGTATAGGGGCCCCAGTGAATGTTAACTGGGCTCTAATATAATTATGTACATGTTGTTTCAATCTGTATAAGCAATTTGGGGGTTAACAAGTAGTTTTATAATCTAATTTAGTTATAAATGCAACACGTCTAGTTGCAGTCGGGTGAGCGGGGAGGAGGAGGGCCTTCAGTCTACTGATCGCCATGGACCAGCACAATGGGGGTGGGGGGTGGGTAGTTCTTATTGTTGCACCGTAGGGAATAGAATACGTTCTAGAAAACAGAATGATATTGTTACCGTTTCTTCCTTGGACATATTGTTTATTGGGGTGGAAGGAAACCGGAGGGTAATAGAGGGTAACAAGGGGAACTGGGGGGGGGGGTGAGTACATCAGGGACATTTCTCTTTGAAGCTTCTTATCTGTGGGGGGGGGGGAGGTGCCAATCCAGAAAGTAACTAATACAAACTAGCTGGTCAAGCACTGTAATTAGAGATACAAGACTGGTTATACTTATAACAGCTCAGGAGTATGGCGCAACCGTTTAAATTTGGTACATGGAATGTCAAAGGTGCAAGACACCCACTTAAACGGATGTGGCTGCTCAAACACTGAAATATGTTATGTTGTGATGTGATCTTATTGAAAGAAACCCATCTCCTACAAGCAGAGGAGACTCTTCTGAGGAGACAGCAGGTGGAGCAGGTCTTCACTGCAGGGGATTCCCCTAACAGTAAAGGGGTAGCTATTCTACTCATTAGAGCTTTTCCCTTTACATGTGAGCAATACATCAGAGACAAAGAAGGCAGGTACGTACTGGTCATAGGTAAAAGCCACTAATTTAATATTTTTCTAGGTAGCATATATGGTCCCAACGCAGATTCCCCCTCTTTTTTCATGGAGCTCCTCTCTGTACTGACGCCCTTGTCACACATCCCAATGTTCTTAGGAGGGGATTGGAACTTCCCTTTTGAGCCCATGCTGAACAAATCATTGGGTCCCAGGACCCGGGGTCTCTCTCCCCAGCCTAAAGAGTCATTAGAGACCTGGTAGATCATATGGGTCTCTGGGATCCTTGGAGGACGTTGCACCCTGTCAAAAGGGAATTTACCTTCCATTCTGCAGTCTATGGCTCAGCCTCGTACATTGATTACTTCTGGATGAGTAAAACCCTGATACACGGGCTAATGGACAGCAGAACAGAACCCAGAACGGGTTAAGATCACTCCATAGTAACCTGTTTCCTTCTCCTGTCTTTACACTGGAGCTCAGATAAACAATGGAGACTTAATAACCAAAATATTAAATGACAAAAAAGTTACAGATAGTATACTAGCCTCCCTAGAATCCTTTAAATTTAATAATTGGGGTAACACGCACTTCACATCCATCAAATGGGGTGCACTAAAGTGTTTCCTTAGGGAAGAATTTATTAAATGGTCAGTGATCAAGAAATGGAAAGAATTCCAGGAGTTTAAAACTCTGCTAGATCAAATTAGAGAAGAAGAGAAATATCTATCCGGGAGTACCTCAGATCCGGAGAAAGAGGCTCTCATAAAACTACAGGATAAATATTCTGAACTACTCAGAGAAAAGGCTGAGTGGGCAATTTCAAAATCAAAGGCCACTTATACCAAACAAGGGGAAAAGGCTGGACGGCTTTTGGCCCTCCGGCTTAAAAACTTAGAATCATCAAAATGCATTACGGCAATACAAAATGACCTCCAAGGACCGCCTTTAACCCAGGCTAAAGACATAAATAAAGAATTTCAACAATACTATAAGCAGCTATATGCTTGAATGCCAAACCTCCCACCCCAACAGAAGGTAGATTGCTACCTAGAGAGCCTCCCCTTCTCCACTCTCACCTGCACCCAAATTGAAGGGCTAATAGCACCTTTTACGGAAATGGATATTATACAAACTATCAAAGACCTCCCCACAGACAAAGCCCCTGGACTGGATGGCTACTCACCCAATATTTATAAGAAGTTTGCACCCCAGTTAGCCCCATGGCTACTTGCAGTTTTCTCAAGTATGCTAAATGAGGCAGATATAGACCCCAGGATACTGGAGGCAATGATTGTCATCCTTCCTAAACTTGGAAGGGATAAGACATGAGTGTCCAATTACCGACCTACATCCCTTCTTAATTGTGACCTAAAAATCCTTGCCAAATTATTAGCTCATAGATTAGAACAAGTACACCCCTTCCGTATTAGCTCCAATCAAGTTAGCTTCATGAAGGGTAGTTCTTCCGTAGATCAGCTCTGTCACCTGTCTCACATCTTCTCTGTGTCCAGGGATGCCCCTCATGCCATGGCACTGGTCTCTCTGTACCCTGAGAAGGCCTTTGACAGGGTAGACTGACAGTTCTTGTTCAGGACCCTTCACAGATTTCATTTCCCCCCTAAATTCATTTCATGGCTGCAAGTCCTATACTCCACCCCCACTGCACATGTCTTTCGTAATGGGATTCTTCCAGCCTCCCTTTGGAGGCTGGAACTAGACAAGGATGCCCTCTATCCCCCCTGCTATTCAACCTATAATTAGAGTCCCTTATAATTTCTATATGGACATCCCCTGGGATACATGGAAAACAACTAGGTTCAACCAGTACTAAGACAGTGGTATATGCCAATGACATTGTGTTACATGTCACCCAAATTAAACCCTCCATACAAAATTTACTACACTTAATTCAGGAATTTGGTTCCCTCTCTAATTATAAGATCAACACCGAGAAATCCTCGGTCTTCCCACTAAACCTTAAGGTACATAAACAGGAAATTTTGAAGTTGGGCCTAAACTGGGCCCCCAAAGCCGTAAAATATCTAGACTTATACCTGTCAACCAGTGACACCCAGTTATGTAAGTTGAACCTAGACGACCTGTACAAAAAAGTACAGCAAGGTTTAAAACGGTGGCAAGATCTCCCCATAATCATATGAGGCCATGTGAACATCATTAAGATGAACATCCTCTCATGCATTTTTTACCCCCTGAACCTTTTAAATTTATGGCTTCCCAAAGTCTGGTTTAAGCACATCCACTCCAGCTTATCTGAATTTCTTTGGAAAGGAAAGCCCCCAAGGCGAACATTCCACAAATTGGCCACCCCAAAATCTCTAGGAGGACTAAAACTTCCTTACTTTAGTCTATACTTACGTAAATATATTTGCTGGGCAGCACCTTCCACTCCCTTAGGCTCATCGAATTATGTCCCCTCCTGGCTTACAATAGAAAAGGATTTAATAGTCTCAGCTGGGATAAATCCTGCAGCCCTGCTTTTCCTGAAAGGCAAAAAATACCATCTACTCTTCGTCACAACCTGGTGGGCCACTCGGTACATGCGCGTACACACACACACACACACACACACACACACACACACAGCTATGTTCCACCTTAAGATATGAAAACACCTACGACCTTTCCCAACCCATTTTCTAAAATCCCAACTTCAAACTGGGTGGGAAACTAATCCCTGACAACTGGATTCTACCCATCCAACATTGTGTGGTTCAAGATTTCCATAGCCAAAGCCAGGACTGGTTAACCACCACTGAACTACTGGCAAAATTTGGTCTTGCCAACAAATGGGCATTTCAAATATTTCAGATCTGCCACATGCATATAGCATATTATGGAAATAAAGCAATTCCAGATGATCCCTGTGATTGGGTTCCCACAGGGAGAATCTTGGCCTTAGCCCCACATGCTGTCTCCTTATTGTGTACCCTTCTCAACCCTCTGGTCTTCCCAAAAGTGGATGTCATTCCCAACTATTGGAACAATCTATACACTGATTTATCCTCCAAATGACCCCTGATTGGGCTCGCCTCTGCCGCCGGAGTGGCCGCAGCTCGGGAAGCTAGCCGCCCACCCTTACCACCTCCGTTAGCCACCCCAGGAGCTCTAGAAGCTGGATTTTGGCCCCTGATCGGGCTTGCCTCTGCCACCGGAGTGGCCATGGCTCAGGAAGCTAGCCGCCCACCCTCACCACCTCCGTTAGCCACTATAAGAGCTCCAGAAGCTGGATTTCAGCCCCTGATCTGGCTCACATCTGCCGCCGGAGTGGCTGCGGCTCAGAAAGCTAGCCGCCCACCCTCACCACCTCCATTAGCTGCCCCAGGAGCTCCAGAAGCTGGGTAAGACTGCAGACCGACCGGAACAGCACTAAGAAGCTACCATTGGCTAGTGCTGTTTGCTGCCGTCTCCTATTGGACTTGGCCTTTATGCCTGTGCCTGTGATTGGTCCAGCTTCCAAGCATTTTCCTGGGCTTCAGTGCCCATTGTAACACATTGGAAAGCACCAACATTTTGCTCGATTTTGTTTTCTCTCTTTTGCTTCCTGTTTTTAGCCTAATTTATTGCCTGCTATAACCTACATTGCAGTCTGTATTTAGACCTAAAAAATAGCTGTTAATTCTACTGCTTTGTTTGCCCTACCGTACTTATTCCTTAGCTTCCAAGTCATTTGTTTTTTCATTCCCTGTGTCTTCAAGCCAACTTGCCTAGCTCTGTAACTCTAGCACCCCCCCATTGCCCACTTTTCAGCCTTATCTCCCTGCCCCTTTCACTGCTTCAATTCTCCTGCTGTCTATCTGTTGGTGCCCCCTGTCTAACACTCTTCGGTATTCACCCTGTCTCATCCCTCCCCCTGTGGCATCAGGGCATGTGAATAGTTTCTCTTGTTCTTGACTTGCCCCCTGCTTCCTTTACTCCTTTAACTGTGCTAATCTTTCTTGCTCCCGACCCCCTGCAGTCCCCCGCCCCCGTTTAGCACCTGTGTCACTGTTCCTTTTGAGCTTATCTGTGACCCCCTCTCTCCTCTCCTCTCTCCTCTCCCCTGCAGATTTTGGCCCCTGATCAGTGTTGCCTCTGCCGCCAGAGTGGCCGTGGCTTGGGAAGCTAGACGCCCACCCTCACCACCTCCATTAGCCGCCCCAAGAGCTCCAGATGCCGGGTAAGACCACAGACCGACTGGGACAGCACTGAGAAGCAACCATTGGCTAGCGCTGTTTGCTGCTGCCTCTGATTGGACTTTGCCTTTACGCCCTTGCCTGTGATTGGTCCAGCTTCCAAATGCTGTGCTGGGCATCAGCGCCCATTGTAACACATTGGCAAGCGCCCACATTTTATGCCCGCCCCCTCACCCCCATCTTAATTAAATAGTCTGTAAACTCCTCCCTTTACTCCAGCTGCCTCCCTACTCCAGTCTGTATTGGGCACTCTTGGGACCTCCCCAATCACTCTTACTATTGCCTGTCCTCCCCTCCTCCCCATCTCTCTCTCTCTCTCTCTCCTCCCTCTGAGTCTTGTTTCAACATTTTTCTTTTTTCTTGTGTGCTCCCCTGCTGCCAACCTCACTTACCAACCATGGCTGTTGGAGGCTCTAATTATTCTCTACTATGCTTGTTCGATTCCTAATTCTCTCATTACTACTCCCCTCTTCTACCTCCCTGGGCCCTGTTACCCTTCCCCCCTACCCAATTACTATTTCGATTTCATCCACTACCCCACAGGCACCGGTACCCTTTTTCCTGTCTGCTCCCCTGTACCTACCACATACTCTAAATGGCACCTCTCAGAAACTTCCGCCCATGGTCTCTGGGCTCCTCCATCACTTCTCCCCCTTTTAGATATTATGACACCACTTTGCGAACAGCACCAGCAGCCCGCTCGACCTAGCAACTCTGAGCAGTCTCGTAAACTGTCCCTCAGGGCCTTACGTTTGTCTTCCCTGAAGCTACTACTCCTTCTGTTACTGCTGTCTGAGAACATTCACCCTAACCCTGGCCCCCTAACCATTAGGCCAGCCAAGAAAATGAAACACACTGGAGCCCTACCTGGCTACACTGTTCTTAGGCTGGATCGGCAGGCTAAACGAGGAGGGGGCTGTGCACTATACCTCAAAGATTCCCTCCTGAACCACCCCCTAACTGCCCTACCCTCTGACTCATCTGCACAGATCCTCCCGATTTGTATTATCCTTGGAGACCATGGCAAAGTCCTCACAATCGCCGCAGTCTACATCCCTCCTAAGGACCAAGTTAAAGGCCTCAGTACTGTCCTGGAATTCACCTGATCGCAACCACCTGGTTCTGAGTTAATCATGTTTGGTGAGTTTAACATAAACTGACTTACCCCAGATCCTGGATGCCTCAAGGACGCCATCTCCTCTGTAAACCTTACACAACTGGTAGCCTCCCTGACCAGGCACAACTACAGAACTGGTACCAGCTCCCTACTGGACTGGGTTCTAACCAACCACCCTACCTGAATCTCCAATATCTCCATCCTTCTGGATTCTCTTAGTGATCACTCTCCTGTTACCTGAGTGTGGTCTAACAAATTCTGCAAACCTCCACCATCAGTCATCACCAGCAGAATCCTGCCCTGTGGGAACTGGAATCTCCTTAAATCCCATCTCAGGCAGCAGCATTGGTTGCCTATCTCCAATGCAAAGGATGTCAATTCAGCCTTGGATTCCTTCATCTCCATCTTCAACGCAGCCTGTGACACCTATGCCCCCTTCAAAAAGTGTAAAGTTAAGGCCATTTGTAATCCCTGGTTTACCACCGACCTAATAGTGCAGCTAAAATTTAAGGACCACCTTTGGCTCCTGGCCCAAGACTCTGGGTCACCAACTGCCATTCAAGAGCTATAAACGAGCATGGAATGACTGCACAAAGGCTATTAGACTACACAAAAGCACCTATTACAGGAAAGCCCTCACTAACACATGGGGCAATGGAAGAGCTTTCTGGAACAACATCAAAGAAGTGACTGGTAAACAGCCAAGAACATCCCCAAATATGCTCAACATTGATGGAACTATAACACTTGACCCCACGACTATCACAAATACCTTCAATATCGCCTTCGCTGCCCTCAACTCTGTTCTTCCCCCCGACTTCTTCAATGAATCCAACACCTCTGCTGACCCTACCAGCACTCCCCACTCTATTTCCTACCCCCCCTTCTATTTCAAAGCAGTCAAGCAGCATGAAGCTCGCAAATACATTAGTAAGGCCATCGCCAAATCAAGAAATAGCGGGGACTCATTGGACCTAAAACTGCTGTCCCTTACTCTTGACAAAGTTATCAGACCACTTACCAAGGTTTTCAACCTCTCCCTCTGCCTTGGCCTGTTCCCTGAGAGTTGGAAATCTGCTATCATCACCCCGGCACACAAGAATGGTGATAAGACCTACTATGGAAACTACCGACCAATCTCCATACTACCTCCCCTCTCCAAGCCTCTTGAATGCATTGTTGCTGACCAACTCACTGACTACCTGGACAACCACAATATCTTATGTCCACAGCAGCACTGCTTCAGAAAAGGACACAGCACCACATCTGCCCTCTTAGAATTTACCGGAGCCATCCACAGTTCCCTGGATAACGATCACCTTGCCGGGTCAGTCTTCATCGATTTAACCAAGGTTTTGGATACCGTCCACCACAAACTGCTACTGGACCAGCTCTCAATTTCTGGGCTCTCCCCTGACTCCATGGCCTGGTTCCAAAGCTACCTGGAAAATAGATCGCAATGATTAAAAATTGCTGGTGTTCTCTCTAATGCTATGTCAGTCCACTCTGGAGTTCCTCAGAAATCTATAATGGGACCGCTCCTATTTTCCCTCTTCATGAAAAAACTCCCTCAATCCTGTCCCAAACAAATTATACTCTGTGCTGATGATGCTGTAATTCTCTCCTCCCATAAGGACCCACACTCCCTGCAAAATAATCTCCAACTTGGTTTTGCATCAGTGGAAAACTGGTTTAGCACACAGAGACTTATTCTCAACTATAAAAGACAAAGGCCATGCTTTTCAGTAAATCTCACAGCAAACACAGGTCGCCCCCTCCAATCATCTCAAACCAATATGGGACAACTCTCGAACAGGTTCTAACCTTCAAATACTTGGGGATCACTCTTGACAGTAACCTGTCCTATGGGGCCCATATTGATAACATTGCTAAGGCTGCCAACATGCAGCTTGGCCTTCTCTACAGGCACAGGACTAGCTTAACCCTTGCTGCCTTATGCGTTGCAGTTCAAAGCTCGATTGTCTCCATCATCGACTATTGCCTCATCATTTACAGACTGGCCACTTCAACTGCTCTCAGATGCATCTCAACTTCACTCAACAAAGTCTGTTGACTTATTACTGGGTCCCACCATCTAACTCACACATACAACCTCTACACCCCGACTGGCTGGCTACAACTATCCAATCACATAAAATACCAACCTGCACTACGGCTAAGAAGATTACTATGGGCCTGGCCCCGCCTGGGGGTACTATCTCTCCTCTGCCCAAGTAGAAACCCTCACCACATTAGGGGCTCTGAATCACAATGCCTGTTGGTCCCACTCTGCAGAACCTCCCAGGGTCAACGCTCATTTGTCTACTGGGTTCCTTGCTGGTGGAATAGCCTCAACACTGAGATCCCCTCCACTCCCAAGCTAGGCCCATTCAAATTAAGGTTCTGGCTCCACCTGTCTGCCTCCAGCCTGCCATACCTAGCCAGCCCTCACAGCTATCCTGCAGTCCTAGTCGCATTTGTCCCCCTACAGCACTTCGCACCTCTTGCCCTACCTTCCCTTCTCCCCCATCCCTGGTTGACAACTGCCTCTGGCAAGCTCTCACCCCATAGTGTCCCCCCCTCCTCTGTTATCCCTAGTACCTCTGCCCGTATTTTCCTATAAGTATTCTTTGGTTTTATTTACAACTGTGTGTTGAATCTGTTTTATCCTCCCTAATTTTGCACTTGTTTTATTGTGTATTGCATTTGCTCCACTTTGTACTATTGTAATGTTCAGTTTCTGATCTGGAACCTTTGTAAAAGAGCCTCAGCTCAAAGGTACTTGTAATCCTAGATTTAAATAAATAAAATAAGTTTAAAAAAAATCTGGGAAAACTGCCACAAACTCATTACACTAGACAAATTATGATTAATGCAAATGCAATTCCCTAATGATATGTGTAACCCCCCTGCAAATGGGGGTTCCCAAAAGACTTCCAGGAGCTTGCTTGAATGCTCCAAGCCTGAATGGTGTTTGGCGTTTAAGCCATTTATCAGTGAGTGTTTTTAGAGCCTCTGGTACTGTCTCTTTAAGAGCTGTCTGCTTGCAGACATAATTAGTTTGTATGGGGGACTGTGTGCTTCTCTGTTTGAGTACCACTCGAGCTGCTGCCAATTCACTCCATTTTTGCAGTCACTAGGAGTGCAAAGGGAACCTATCTGAAAGATGTAACTGTTTGCCAGAAATCATTTACAGTAATAATGAAATTACAGTTTGTCTAACCTGCTTTCTTTGCAGTCAGAACTGTGTCTGCCTAGTTCCCCATTCTGGTTTTGAACTGCTGAACTGGACCAATCAGTGTGGGGGTAAGCTAGCTCTAAAATGGTGCCTTGGACGAGATCAGAACTTGGACTCATAATCTGGGCCAGCCACAAGAGGATTGTATGGGCAGTGACTCTGGAGATGTAGTTTAGACTTGTGTTTTTGGACCAACAGCAGCAGTCTATTGTGGTGACAGCCAATCCAGTCAAGAACTGGGAGGAACTCAAAGGAAGTGCCGGTTTGTCTGTTGGAGTTTCAGTTTAGCTCTGGCAGTGAAGGGGAAAGAAACCCTGTGCTCCTTCAGTGCACAGTTTCAGTCAAAAAACGTGTGTAAGGCCCAGAGTTCCGGTCTGCAGCTTGTGTAACTGCTTGTTAGGACTGAATCCGTCCTGAGAAAAGAATCAAAGGATCTCTGAAGAGTAGAAACCAGGCTCACCCTGTAGAAGACTGGAGAAATTGTTGAATTGCACTCGGTCTGTCAGGAACTGAATCTGCTGTGTGTTCTTCCGGGTATTGTGCAGTAATTGCGATCGGGATAGAGAAGCAGCCTGCCTGGTATAGTACTTTCTTTTTTACCATATAAATGTGTGAAGAGTCTCGTGGCGCTCAAGAGTAGCCCTGCTGCGTTGAAGGACCCTATCTTGTTTTGGAGGTCGTGAGTACTAATTCAGGGTGCTCCTGTTGAATTGCCACATAAATCCAAATGGAATCACTGTACTGCTGACTGTTTAAACTAATTTTCTTTTCACTGTGTGAAAGGGCCCCCACCAGCTGCCACGGTTTGGACTAGCCACTAGGGCTTGGGTACCCAGGGACAGTAACTGGTAGGGATAGGCCTGTGCACAGAGCCATAGAGTAGATAGTAAAGTGATAAGCTAATTAACCTGATTTCCCCTGTCCTTGTTATATCCCCTAAATAAATCAGAGCTGCTTGTTTCAGCAAAGTTATACTGCCTGAGGTATTTGTCTATGTTAAAGTACTGTACTGTGATTGTTGCACTGTATCTTATTTCAGGAGGTCCCAGTGCCGGAACTAGTCCTGGGGTAAGTGTATACTGTGAAGGTAATTCTGATATATTGTGTGGGCCACTAGTGGGAAGAAAGGGGTTGCAGTGTCCCAGAGGGCTGTGACCAAGTAAGTTTAACTATTGCAAACCCTGACCTCTGGGTGGAGGCACCCGCCATTGGATCCAGGCCCCTCAACCTGTTAGTGGCAAATCAGACAGGGGTAGTAGCCCTGGGATAGCGCCATCTAGGGGTTACATCTTGGAGGCTCACCGCTGGGATTGTGTGCCTCTAGTGGCCATGTTATGAACCACTGTTAAGAAAAAATGGGTACCCTGACAGAAGTGGCTGTGCACCGGCTGGTGGAGTGTGTACTGGGGAGGAGATTGACCCCAAAATGCTATGCTTATCCTGGACATCCCCTGGGTATCAATACGGACACTGTACAGGAGTACTTCAAGGTGGAAGGTTTACAAAACCCTGTGGTGGTGGGTCGGCATGCTAATCTGCTCACCCACAATTTCCTGGCCCTAGTAGAGTTTAAGGATCCCATAGATAGCTCCAAAGTGCCACAGACCATTACCCCAGAGGGAGCCCTCACTGCCTGGAGAGTGATAACTAAGTACAGTAAAGACCCAGTGGGGAATGAGCCCCCACCACTGTCTGAAACTTTTGAGGAGAAATTTGCTAAATGGTTGCTGGAGGAAGGGAAAACTGTGGAGGACTTGAAGAAACTATTCTTGCCACCTGGGGGTGTTCCTCCCCCAACACCCTCTCCCACTCCAGTACCCGTAATGGTGGCTGAACCAATGCAGACTCCTATTTCTGCACCTGCCATTAGTCACAACTCTTACGAAGGTTGAGGATCTTCTCTGGCACCCTCCCCACCCCAAGGGGAGGATGACTGGGAGACCTGGATAGACTATGTTGCCCCCAAGTGCTAGAATGGCAATGCTCGAAGCCAAAAAGTGAAAGAGGGTTAGTGAGGCCTCGAGGTCCTGCCCTGGCTACCATCCGTGCTAAGCGGACCAGTAACCCTGAAGTGACTGCACAGGCCTATCTTGAGGCCTTGGAGAATGTATGGGAGCCCAGATTCTGATGAGGATCTATGGTGGAGAGTAAGAAATGCACAACAGTACCAAGGGGAGTTGTTGTCTGTATGTATCTCGGCTGGAAAATTGTTGCAAGAATGCCTCAGAAAGGATAGTTTGCCAGCGATTGAACTGGACCGAACCAGGCTGGACAGGATCCTTAAGTCTGCCCCCTTCTCAGACTGCTGTTGCTTCAGTTCACCTGGCAAATCGACTGGAATCCCCACCCTCCTATGATGAGTTAATGAGAAAATCGAGGAGTTGAGAAAGGCGACCTCGGGAGGGACCTGCACCAATAGCTGCGGCTACGACCCGGAGTGACTGAGGGTGGCCCATCAAGTGAAGTTCAGGGCAGAGGTTGGCAGTCAATGAGTGCTCTGACAAGGAAAAGATATGCCACAATGGGGCGAACTGTTGAGAGAGATCCGGAATTCAAAAACAGTCCCTTTATGAAGCACGCCTGCAAGTACGGGCCCTGACCTATATCCGACTGCATCTGCTATGGGGTGGGGTACCCACCCATGTATCTCCTGCTGATAACAGCTCCAAACTCAATTCCTTGACCATGGAAGTGGAGAAACTGACGAGATGTCTCCAAATGCTTATCACGCGCAGACAGAGATGGCACCAAGGTTTCCAGTTAGTAATACCCCGCCCTGGCTCCCAGTGTGGCGCCTCGGCCAGCTCAAACTCCAGAAAGTATGTTTTGCTATAATTGTGGGAAGGATGGGCACATGAAAAGGAATGCGGTCCCAAAAGACACTGACAAAGTTGCATATAGGCTACAAGGAGGCTTGGAGAACAAATCAATGGTTAAGAGGTGCGAAATGATCCCAGTGAGGGCACCAAAAATGCTAACTCACGTCCTTTTGTGGCAAGGTCAGTTGCCCAGGCCCCCTATCGGCTCTCCAGACTGGTCCAGAATAGTGGGTCCCTCCATGGAGACCACTGTAAAGGTGAATGGAGTGTCTACAAGAGCTGTATTAGACAGTGGCTCCCAAGTGACAATTATGTTCCAGGATTGGTATCAGAAGCATTTGTCAGGCGTACCCTTACAACCATTAGAAGGACTGCATGTATGGGGTTAAGTGAAGGCCTACCCTATTCGGGTATATCCGAATTTGGCTGTCTTTCCCCACCTCCGTGGCTGGAGTGGCCGAACAAGTAGAGACTCTAGCCTTAGTGTGTCCCCCACTGGACTGTATGATGGTGTCCCTTTGTTGATTGGAACAAATGCTCATATGTTCGGAAGGCTGGCACAGTTGTGTTATGAAAAACAGGGTCAAAAACTAGTAGAGCTTTAAGAGTTCCAGCTTTAATTAAGAAGGTCTATGAGGCACAGAGATGCTGAAAAATAGAACCAGAGGAACGGTCGGAATTGTATGGAAGAAGGATCCTGAGTCTCTGATCCTGGTGCCAAATGCCCAGTGTGCCTTACAGGAGAGGTCCGTATCAGAAAGGATGTTAAGAATAAAATATTAATGTTGGATGCACCAGGCGATGGAAAGTTCCCAGAGGGACTGCTGATCAAGCCTAGTATTTTGCCCACTAGAGCCCATGCTTATGCCAGAAGGGTAATGGTCCAAGTTCATAATGTGTCTGAAAGAGACATTCGAGTAAATAGAGGTTGCATCCTTGCTAATGTGCATTGTGCAGACACTGCAGTGCTACCCAGCAGCAAGAGTTCGAGGAAGAATGACAGAGTAACGCCTGACTTGTTTGATTTTGGCGACTCCCTGTTGCCAGCTGAATGGAAAGTGAGGATCAGTGAGAAGCTTGCCCAGAGAGACCAGGTGTTTTCTTTAAAGGAATGGGACGTAGGATGCGTGCAAGGAGCTGAGCACAATATCCGGCTGCATGACGAAAGACCATTTCGTGAGAGGTCTCGACGCCTGGCACCTGCTGACATAGATGGTGTGAGACGGCATCTGCAAGAGATGTTAGCTGCTGGTGTAATACAAGAATCCAGAAGCCCTTATGCTTCCCCCATTGTGGTAGTGAGGAAAAAGAATGGGACAGTAAGGATGTGCGTGGATTATCGCACCTTAAACCGGCGGACTATCCCTGATCAGTACACAATGCCCCGCATTCAGGATGCTTTGGACTGCCTAAACGGGAGCAAGTGGTTCTCTGTGTTGGATCTCCGCAGTGGGTACTACCAGATCCCGATGGCCCCAGAGGACCGTGAGAAGACAGCCTTTATCTGTCCGCTTGGCTTCTATGAATACATGAGGATGCCTCAAGGGATTTCAGGTGCCCCAGCCACTTTTCAACGATTGATGGAGCGTGCAGTGGGGACATGAACTTACTAGAGTGCCTGGTATACCTAGATGATGTTATTGTGTTTGGCAGCTCACTGGAGGAACATGAGAGCAGATTATTTAAGGTATTGGACCGACTGGAGGACTTTGGCCTTAAACTGTCCATTGATAAGTGTCAATTCTTTCAAACATCAGTAAAGTATGTGGGACACATAGTATCCACCGAGGAATAGAGACCACCCAAGTAAAGTTGAGGCCTTGACCACCTGGCCACAGCCCAAAAATCTAAAAGAACTGCAAAGATTCCTGGGATTCTGTGGTTATTATCGGCACTTCATCAAGGACTATTCAAGAGTGATCCGCCCTTTACTTAACCTTACTCAAGGGTATCCCCCAACCCACAAAAAATACCAAAAGTCAGCGTCCCTCAAGACTGAAAGAGTGTATTTTCATCCGAGTGAAGTATTTGGGGCCCGCTGGACTCCTGATTGTGAGACTGCTTTTCATGAGATCATATATCAACTTACCCATGCTCCAGTGCTGGCCTATGCCGATCCAAGAAAACTTACGTCCTGCACAGTGATGCTAGCTTGCAAGGGTTGGGGGGCTGTGTTGTACCAAGAGCACGAGAATGGCCTGAGACCAGTGGCCTTCGCCAGTAGAAGCCTGACCCCATCCGAAAAGAACTATCCTGTACATAAGTTAGAGTTCTAGCTTTGAAGTGGGCTATTGTTGACCAATTCCATGAGTACTTGTATGGGGCTAAAATACTAGTAAAACTGACAATAATCCTTTGACCTATGTGCAGACCTCAGCTAAGTTGGATGCCACTGGCCATAGGTGGCTTTCTGCATTATCTACATATGACTATGCTCTCGAATACCGAGCAGGTCTGAACCACATAGATGCTGATGCTCTCTCCGGAGGTCTGTTCCCCAGAATGATTGGGTCCGATTGGCAGAACCTGACATTCGGCACTCTGCCGGAAGTTTGACAGGGAGGAACAAATGTCCACGGATGCAGTGGACTGCATGGTGATTGCTTGGGACCCTGAGAATTGCATACCTGCTGCTTATTGCCACTTTTCTGCAATAGACATAGGTGCACTGCCTCAGCTGGACAATGACAGTATTCAAGGGCTCAATCCCGCGATCCCATGATCAAAGCAGCTTTAGAAGCCCTCTATGCAGGAAAAGATGTGTCCAAATTACGCCCACTGATTTGAGAACTGCACTGTTATACAAAGAAGGTCCTAAGTTGAAACTGATCAATAAACTGTTATACAGAGAAACAGTAGACAGAGGGGACAAGTAGACAAACAACAACTAGTGCTGCCCACTGCCTTTCGAGACTCAGTACTGAGGTCCTTGCACAACCACATGGGGCACCTTGGTATAGACAGAACACTTGACTTGGTGAGATCCAGATTCTATTGGCCTAAGATGGGGCTGATGTGGAGCAACACATTCGAACTTGTAGTCGCTGCTTACAGAGGAAAGCTTTGCCCCAGAGGGCTGCCCCCCTTGTTAACATCACCACCAGTGCACCCATGGAGCTGGTCTGTATTGATTTTCTGAGTTTGGAGTCAGATCAAAGAAATATCAGTAATGTGCTGGTGGTCACTGACCATTTCACGAGATATGCCCAAGCTTTCCCCACCAAAGACCAGAAAGCATCCACTGTGGCCAAAGTACTTGTAGAAAACTTTTTGTTCACTATGGGCTCACAAAGAATCCATTCTGATCAAGGAGAGACTTTGAGAGTCGTCTGATCAAAAGATGCTTTCTCTGTGGGAGTGTGAAAGTCCAGAACCACTCCTTACCACCCCAGGGGACTCACAGCCTGAACGCTTCAACGCACTTTCTAGATATGCTAGGCACCCTGCACCCAAAGGACAAGCCTAGATGGAGCCAACAAATTAGCACCCTGGTACATGCTTATAACTGCACAAAGTGATGCCACTGGGTTCTCCCCTACCGCCTGATGTTTGGAAGAGAAGCTCAACTACCAGTAGATGTGTGTTTTGGGGTCTCTCCTGATGGGGTTCAAGCTGACAACTATTTACAGTATGTGCAAAAGTTAAAGGCCCAGCTAACTCATGCGTACCAACTGGCTCAAACCATGGCTGCCAAAAGAAATCTGGCCAGCAAAGAACGGTATGATAAAAAGATGAAAGCACAGGAACTCCAGGAGGGAGATCGGGTATTGCTAAGAAATCTGGGACTGCATGGCAAACACAAGATTGCTGACAGATGGCATCATCTCCCTCACATTGTAGTGGGCAAACTAGATGATCTGCCAGTGTACAAAGTAAGGCCTGAGAACAATTCAAAAGATGTAAAACAATGCATAGAAATCATTTACTGCCCATTGGACAAATCCTGATTGAGTCTGAGCCCCAGAAGATGCCCTCTGGACCAGTGACTAGAGCTGCTGCTAAGAAAAGATCAAGGAAGTCTGCACCTACAGAAGCAGAGTTAAAGTGTTCCCGCACAAGTCCCAGTTGAGCATGACTGTCAGTCCATATCAGAAGAAAGTGAGAGTGACTTTGAATACTATCCTTCTTACGAACTGAGTCAATTGTTTCGGGGCAATCCCTAGTCAATACTGGAGACAAAGCTGGGCCTTCTGGACTGTCTAAGCCCCAGCTTCATCCCTGGAGCCAATGCTCCCAGAAAGTGAAGTGCAAAGCATCAGATCAGATGAAATGGAATCATTGTGCATGGTTGAACTGTTTGAGCTTTCAGGGGAGGAAAATAATAGATTGGGGCAGACTGGTGATACACCCGAACAAGAAGAGTATTTTGAGTGCCCTGACAGTCCACTGCCAGTGTCCGAAAGCTCTCCATGTGAGCCAAATGTTGTGGACTCAGAAACTGTAATTCCTGGAGCTGAAAGTGCCCCAAGTTCTAGCCTCTCTACCCCCAGAGAGACTCCCCTGACAAGTGAGGACAATGCTGAAAATGAGGCTCAGAGTGCAGAGACTGTAACAGTTCCCCCTAGAAAGACTGGTCGAGCTGTAAAGCCTGTGGTGCACCTCAGTTATGATTCACTTGGGAGGCCTGTGGACTTGCCTCTCAATGTTGTCCATAAAGGAGTGTATGTGTCCCCGAGCTCATTGCCCAAACTGAGCATAGTGCTAACTCCAAGTTACTTGTGTTGCCCTCTAAGTATGGTGCCCTTGCCCCGTCCAGCCCCAAGGTAACTGATAGAGAAGGGCCCCCTCTCTTCAGGTTTCATGTACAAGAGGTAATAACTTGAGTTATGGTACAATGTGTGTAATACTGTGTAAAGAGTGACGTACTGCAATGTTTCAGAAATGTGTTCTTGGTAAAATGATGTATTGACTGATGATTACATGTGAGCCTAATGCAAATGTATATGGCTGCAGTTGAAACTTATGGGGGTACTTGCTTGACGCGGACGTCAAGCTTTCCCAGGCCAGGAAGGGTGTAATCCCCCTGCAAATGGGGGTTCCCAAAAGACTTCCAGGAGCTTGCTTGAATGCTCCAAGCCTGAATGGTGTTTGGCGTTTAAGCCATTTATCAGTGAGTGTTTTTAGAGCCTCTGGTACTGTCTCTTTAAGAGCTGTCTGCTTGCAGACATAATTAGTTTGTATGGGGGGACTGTGTGCTTCTCTGTTTGAGTACCACTCGAGCTGCTGCCAATTCACTCCATTTTTGCAGTCACTAGGAGTGCAAAGGGAACCTATCTGAAAGATGTACAGTGGCGTGAAAAAGTATTTGCCCCCTTCCTGATTTTCTCTATTATTGCATATTTGTCACATTGGATGTTTTCAGGTCTTTAGAGAAAATGTAATATTAGATAAAGGGAACCTGAGTGAACAAATAACACTTGTTTATTTTTTTAATTTCACTTATTTAATGAAAAAGTTAACCAACACCAACTGGCACTGTGTGAAAAAATTGCCCCTTACGGTCAATAACTGGTTATGCCACATTTAGCTGCAATGACTGCAACCAAACACTTCCTATAATTCGATATCAGTCTTTCACATCGCTGTGGAGGAATTTTAACCCACTCTTCCTCGCAGAACTGCTTTAATTCAGTAACATTTGGTAGGTTTTCGAGCATGAACTGCTCGTTTCAGGTCCTGCCACAGCATCTCTATTGGGTTTAAGTCTGGACTTTGACTAGGCCACTCCAAAACTTTAATTTTACTTCTTTTTAGCCATTCTGATGTGGACTTGCTTTTGTGTTTTGGATCATTGTCTTGCTGCATGACCCAACTACACTTCAGCTTCAGCTGACGGAAGGATGACTGGACATTCTCCTTAAGAATTTTCTGGTACAGAGCAGAATTCATGGTTCCTTTAATTATGGCAAGTCATCCAGGTCCTTAGGCAGCAAAGCATCCCACACCATCACACTACCACCACCATGTTTGACTGTTGGTATGGTGTTCTTACTGTGGAATGCTGTGTTTGCTTTACGCGAGACATTATGGGATCCATGTTGTCCAAAAAGTTCCACTTTGGACTCATCTGTCCATAGAACATTTTCCCAAAAGGCTTGTGGATCATCCAGGTGCTTCTTGGCAAATGAGAGACGAGCATTTATGTTCTTCTTGGTTAGCAGTGGTTTCCGTCTTGCTACTCTCACATGAAGCCCATTTTTGCCCAGTCTCTTTCTGATTGTGGAGTCATGAACACTGACCTTAGCTGAGGCAAGAGAAGCCTGCAGTTCTTTGGATGTTGTTTTAGGATCCTTTGAGACTTCTTGGATGATTTTACACTGCGCCCTTGGAGTAATTTTGGCAGGCCGCCCACTCCTGGGAAGGTTCACTACTGTTCCAAGTGTTCTCTATTTGGAGATTATGGTCTCACTGTGGTTCGATGGAGTCCCAGAGCCTTAGAAATAGCTTTGTAACCCTTTCCAGACTGATAGAGGGCAACAAATTTTTTCTGATCTTTCAGGAACTTCCTTTGATCATGGCATAATGTGCTTGTTGAATCTTTGTGCTGGCAACGTGACTCTGATGGTAAGGCCAAAATAAGTGAGGTTTATATTGAGCAGGGGCTGGCTGTAATCAAGCCTGGCTGTGTTCAATCAGCTGACTCTAATTATCCCTTTAATTGGGTTGATTTAACTAGGGGCAATTACTTTTCACACAGTGCCAGTTGGTGTTGGTTAACTTTTTTCATTAAATAAATGAAATAAGTAAAAAAAAAAAAGTGTTATTTGTTCACTCAGGTTCCCTTTATCTAATATTATATTTTGTCTAAAGACCTGAAAACATCCAGTGTGACAAATATGCAATAATAGAGAAAATCAGGAAGGGGGCAAATACTTTTTCACGCCACTGTAACTGTTTGCCAGAAATCATTTACAGTAATAATGAAATTACAGTTTGTCTAACCTGCTTTCTTTGCAGTCAGAACTGTGTCTGCCTAGTTCCCCATTCTGGTTTTGAACTGCTGAACTGGACCAATCAGTGTGGGGTAAGCTAGCTCTAAAATGGTGCCTTGGACGAATCAGAACTTGGACTCATAATCTGAGCCAGCCACAAGAGGATTGTATGGGCAGGACTCTGGGAGATGTAGTTTAGACTTCGCGCTTTTTGGACCAACAGCAGCAGTCTATTGTGAGTGACAGCCAATCCAGTCAAGAACTGGGAGGTACTCAAAGGAAGTGCCGGTTTTGTCTGTTGGAGTTTCAGTTTAGCTCTGGCAGTGAAGGAAAGAAACCCTGTGCTCCTTCAGTGCACAGTTTCAGTCAAAACGTGTAAGGCCCAGAGTTCCGGTCTGCAGCTTGTGTAACTGCTTGTTAGGACTGAATCCGTCCTGAGAAAAGAATCAAAGGATCTCTGAAGAGTAGAAACCAGGCTCACCCTGTAGAAGACTGGAGAAATTGTTGAATTGCACTCGGTCTGTCAGGAACTGAATCTGCTGTGTGTTCTCCGGGTATTGTGCAGTAATTGCGATCGGGATAGAAGCAGCCTGCCTGGTATAGACTTTCTTTTTACCATATAAATGTGTGAAGAGTCTCGTGGAGCTCAAGAGTAGCCCTGCTGACGTTGAAGGACCCTATCTTGTTTGGAGGTCGTGAGTACTAATTCAGGGTCGCTCCTGTTGAATTGCCACATTAAATCCAAATGGAATCACTGTACTGCTGACTGTTTAAACTAATTTTCTTTTCACTGTGTGAAAGGCCCCTACCAGCTGCCACGGTTTGGACTAGCCACTAGGGCTTGGGTACCCAGGGACAGTAACTGGTAGGGATAGGCCTGTGCACAGAGCCAGGTAGATAGTAAAGTGATAAGCTAATTAACCTGATTTCCCTGTCCTTGTTATATCCCCTAAATAAATCAGAGCTGCTTGTTTCAGCAAAGTTATACTGCCTGAGTATTTGTCTGTTAAGTACTGTACTGTGATTGTTGCACTGTATCTTATTTCACAGGAGGTCCCAGTGCGGAACTAGTCCTGGGGTAAGTGTATACTGTGAAGGTAATTCTGATATATTGTGTGGGCCACTAGTGGGAAGAAAGGGGGGTTGCAGTGTCCCAGAGGGCTGTGACCAAGTAAGTTTAACTATTGCAAACCCTGACCTCTGGGTGGAGGCACCCGCCATTGGATCCAGGCCCCTCAACCTGTTAGTGGCAAATCAGACAGGGGTAGTAGCCCCTGGGATAGCGCCATCTAGGGGTTACATATGTATTTCACCCCATATAAACTGCATAGAATGGGAAGGGCAGAGACCCCAACATGTAATAGATGTAATAACATCTTGGGTACCTTGTTCCATTTATTTTGGGAATATGCCGGCATTACACCATTGGGGGACCTTATTAAAACCAAGATGGATCCCCTACTGGGCCTACAAGAACACTTGAATACTTTACTCTGGAGATTTGCCTGCTAGGGGATTTCACAGGTTTTCCCCTCTATGGTCAGAAATTATCACATTATGATGATTGCTAAATCTGTCAAGAAAGTAGTCCTAAATCATTGGAAGGACTCTTTTCAACTTTCATATACAGAATGGTTACAAGAGCTTCTTTACAATCTTCCAATTGAGAAAATGATGGCTAATCTTACCAATCGTATGGAAGTCTATAGAAAGAGATGGGAAGATTTACATGTCTTGTATACCCTGTAAAATGAAGAGATAGTTTGCTAACCAGCTAATCCAGATTAGTTTAAAAAATTCCATACTAATTTCGGAATTAAAATGTTATTGGCACCGTTAGGGGGGAGGGGGAAGGGGGATGGGAGGATGAGGGAATGGGAGGAATGGGGATTTTTAATTTTTTTATTTACATGTCTGTATCCATTTATGATGTATACTCATGTAAAAACTTAATAAACTTTGAATTAAAAAAAAGAAAAAGAACCGGGATTGGGGGAAACAATAGTGGCCTTTCCATAGTGTGTGTGGCTGGTGAACGGGAGATCCCAGCAGTGCCTCCAAAGATGTAGCCCAGTCACTGTGTGCCAGTGGGCTACTACCCCTGCCTGTTGACTACCACACAGGGTAAGGAGTCTGGGTTCTGTTGTGATGGCGTTTGTGGTTCTATCCCAGAATGGAAATGAAGTAGTGTGGTGCCTCCACCCAGAGTAAAGTAATAGTGGGCCAGGTGTCTGACTGGTACAGCCCCCCTGGAATGCTGTGCCTACCTACCTCCCCTTCCAGTCACCTCATGCACTGGATACCACATTATGCACCAATAATGTAAAACCCATAAACTTAGCAGCTAATACCAATAAAATGCTCACCACACAGGAACTGCAACAAACAAAACACAGCTTTATTTCAGGGGGAAGGGCTAGGAAAGGGGATACCAGGAACAGGATTGCTGTAGAAGAGAAAGTTTAAGTTAATAGAATTAACAAGGCCCGCAGGCCAGAATGCACCCAGTGCCCACCTCCACTGGTACCAGTGCAAACCTTCTAAGTCCTGACAGTCCTAACTGGGTACCCAGACTTAATGCAGGCTGCTAACTGCCATGGGTTTGCTAGCATTGGGGCCCTTGGAGTAACTCTTCCTAGAATGCTAACACTTTTAAACTTTTTACTCCCCTTTTGACAGGGCAAGCCCTGGGTTACTCATGGTCCTGCAACACTGGGATTCATTACTGGCACAGCAGGTTCTGGAAGTCCAGGGATCAATCAGTCACACAGAGGGCAGCAAGCAGATGGAGCAGAAAAATGCTGGTTGACCTTGGACTTGCTTGAAGACTCTTGCAGCTTGTCTCCTTCCGACTTACTTGATGATTCTTGCAGCTTGTCCCGTTCAGTCTGCTCTCCAGGCCAGATCAGAGAGCCCAAATGCAAGGCCTACAAGTCCACAAGGAACCCAGACCCAGGAGTTACTCCACAGTCTGGCTCCCCAATGGGTCCAGAGTTCCCTAGCACGCAGGCATGCACCTGTGACCCCTTGCAGCCAAGTTTTCCTCAATTGGTAAGGATCAGCAGTTTCCCTACCTGGCTCCAAGTTGCAGCTGTGGAGATTTTCAGTTTTTGCCTTTCTCCTAGGCAAGAACATACAGCTCCGGTGTGCAGCAAACAAGTTCTCCGAATTTCCACCTTTCCTGTGGCTTTTGGCTAGTGACTTGCAGTCTCTGGATCAAACCTCTGCCTTTCCACAGCTGGTTTTCAGCAAACAACAGGCTCCTAAAACACTGGACATCTGTAAACCTTTTCTTTCCAAAGTCCTCAGATTCAGGTACAGTGCTAACCTTTAGCTCTGGCACACATTCAGTACCAAGACCACACTTTTCACAGGCTCAAGGTATTTTCCTTCCAGACTGATGCAGGCTCACTGCAACCCTAGATCTCCAAAAACACCAGGAGCTTTCACCATGTAACTGGACTGTGAAGCTGCAACACCACAGTTCTTTCCTTCAAAAGAATCCTTTATTCCAGTCCTTAAACTACTCACTGTTCACCCAGCTGAGTCCTGTACAAGGCCTCCTGTGTCTCCAGTTCACAGCACTGAGACCCTCTTGACTCAAGCAGAGCCCAGAACAAACTGCCCAAACTGACCAACATTCCTGGGGTTTCAGATGAATATCCTGGCTTCTGATTGGTTGATTTTTGCTGCCCATCAAAAATATTAATAGTCATTAACTTTCTTTGATTATTGATTGGTAAAGAGGTTTTCACACCTGAAAGGAAGATCACACCCTTCCAGAAAGGCATTTCACCAGTCTTTTGATGCCTAAAAAGCTGATTGGCTGTCCCAGGGGTCGAAGTAGCACAACATGGCCACCATCCACACAGTCCCATACAGTTTTATAACAGTCCCCCACTTTGCTGTTCTGCTGCAGCCAAAATGTACAGTCTGTCCACTTATCTTTTCCATTGTTCAATAGCAGCCTTTGCCATTAGTAAAGCAACTGCACAATTATATGCTTAAACCTTTTCATTTGCTGGTCACTGCCTCTGATGCATACTGTCCCCCCAGGCAGTGATTCGCTCATTAGTATTCGGGCCAGTTCATTAATATCCATGAGCTGACCATGCTTTTTGAGTGCTATTAGCGCTCCTAAACAAGCCAAAGCAGCCATTTCTTAGCTTCCCCCTTCAGGTGTCTGACCCCCAATTAGCTTATTTAGGGGGTCAAGAGCACCTGGGAGGCATTTGTTGGTCAGCTACAGTGGCCAGAAGATGCTAGGCACACCAGTGATCATGTGCAGGCCCTGCCAGCACTTTTAAAGTGCAGCTGAGAGGCTGGCTCCTCAGGCCCCCAAAGGACCTAATAAACATTACGGGGGGCTGGACAGAAACCAACAGAGAAGCCCAGGACCTGGTACTCAGCAGCGGAAGGCAGTGGGGAGCAGGAGCAATGACGGCCTCCCAGGGAAAACGGGCATGCCCAAAGGGGGGACAGGTTATAAATTGACAAGACATGAGAGCGTGAGATTGCCAGGAAGGCTCTAAAACATTTTTTACAGCTGATCTGGGATGATGTGAGAAAGGTGTGAAATGGAGGAATGTAAGGGAGGCAGTAGCTTGATAGTACTATTTTGTGATATACTTTCTCATTAGTTTACAATAAAAACACTGTAAAACGTACAACTTTCTGTAATATTTCATTACATATGTTGTGGCCCTATATTATTCATTCAAATGGTATTGTGAGTTAAATTCTGTATGGCTGCGGATTCCAGTCACCAGCAAGGGCAAAGACTGTTGGATACAGCATTACAGCACTGAAAGCACAGAGGCCATTGTTACTAGCTGCAGCATGGCTATGCTGTAGTCAGTGTTGATGGTCTCCATGATGTCAGTGCTGTATTGTTTTTTTTTATCATGAATGCTGTTTTTCAGCCCTATGGTTGTTTTTGTTTTCTCTGTTTTGTGGGGTGGGGGGCTGCACACATACCCTGCTCCTAAATGCATTGTACATATTAATCCCTCTGTATCCCACAAAGAAGGACAGGAAAATGAACTGTATAGAAACATAGATTTTGACAGCAGCTAAGGACTGCTTGGCCCATCTAGTCTGCCCACCCTACTTGATCTCTGGCTTTTACCCTCCTTTTCCTACCTGCTATGGTTTCCTTGTGCCTATCCCATGCATTCTTGAATTCTGCCACAGATTTTTCCCCCACCGCCAACTCTGGGAGTCTGTTCCATGCGTCCACCACACTCTCTGTGAAAAAGTATTTTCTCACATTTCCCCTGAGTCTACCCCCCTCCAACTTCATAGCATGTCCCCTTGTTCTTGAACATCTTTTGTCAGAACAATAGTATCCTATTGTACCTTATTTCTACCTGTGATGTATTTAAAAGTCTCTATCATACCCCCTCCTTTCCTCCAGATTGTACTGTACATACTGAGGTCCTTTAGTCTCTCCTCATAGGGCTTTTAATGCAGACCCTGCACCATTTTAGTTGCCCTCCTCTGGACTGCCTCTACTCTGTCTATGTCCTTCTGGAGATGCAGTCTCCAGAACTAAACACAGTACTCTAGGTGAGGTCTTACCAATGATTTGTACATTGGTAACACCACCTACTTCTTTCTGTTCGTGACACCCCTCCCTATGTACCTTAGCATTCAACTGGCTCTCCCCACTACCTTGTCACCCTGTTTGTCCACCTTTAGGTCATCAGATATGATTACCCCCAGTCTTCTTTCCTGTTTAGTGGTCGCCAATACCACTCCCCCCATCTTGTACTCTGTCCCTGGGTTCCAAGTGCATGATTTTGCACATCTTTGCATTGAAATATAGTTGCCATGCTCTTGACCACTCTTCAAGCTTTGTTAGAACTCTCTTCATTTTTTCCACCACCCCCCGGAGTGTCTACCCTGTTGCAGATCTTTATATTATCTGCAAAAAGGCCTACCTTTCCTTCTAACCCCAATGCAATGGTGTTAATAAAGACATTAAAGAGGACTGGTTCCAGTACTGATCTCTGCAGCACCCCACAGGTCACCCTTTCTTCTTCAGAGTGAACTCCATTTACCACCACCTTCTGTCGCCTATCCTCCGACCAATTTCTTACCCAATTTACCACCTGAGATTGTTCAGTGTTCCTTGGGGGTGGGATTTTTCCTAGTCCCTTGAAAGAGGCTTTGGTCAAACCCCCTTTTGAAAAAACCCTGAATGGATCCAACGTGTCTCAGCAACTACAGACCAGTCTCAAACCTCCCATTTTTAGGAAAGGTTATAGAAAAAGCGGTGGCCATCCAGCGTGAGACTTATCTCACCTCCTCTGCTACTTTTGAGCATTTCCAGTTTGGGTTTAGATCTGTGCATAGCATGGAGACTTCCCTGGTGAAGGTGCTAAAGGAACTCCTGATAGCAAAAGATCAGGGAGCACATACCATCCTTATTCTCCTGGATCTCTCTGGGGCGTTTGACACCATGGACCATGAGGTGTTACTGTACCGACTCTGGAACTGGTGTGGACTAACCAGCAATGTCATCAGCTGGTTTAGGTCCTACCTCATGGGTAGAGTGCAAAAAGTGATGATGGGGTTATCCTCATCTAGCCCGATGCCTCTTCATTGTGGAGTTCCACAAGGGTCGGTCCTGTCGCCTCTGTTGTTCATGGTGTACATGCTGCCAATAGGAAATGTTATCAGGAAGTATGGGCTAGGTTTTCATTATTATGCTGATGATACCTAGCTATACCTGTCCTGTGCACCTGGAAACCAGATGGCATCCTCCATGTTTAACAACTGCCTAGATGAGATCCAGAACTGGATGGCTCAAAACTGACTATAATTCAACCTGAGCAAGATAGAGGTACTGGTAGTGGATCCTACTCATCGATGAAATGATGGAGGGTTGGGGAATGATCCTGGTTTGATTCTGGGAGGTGTTCCCTTGACCACTTCCATGCGGGTCAGGGATCTGAGCATGGTCCAGGTCATGGTCAACGGCTTGACACTTGATACTCAGGAGTTGTCCATCATCCAGAGTGCCTGAGCTGCAGATCTGGAGACCTGAGTTTGAATACCACAGCCGCCTAGGTACATACTGTGTGATCCTGAGTGTCACTTAACTTCCTTGTGCTCCCAGGTCGTATCTGGAAACGATCTGTGGCTTAGTGTGCTACTCCTGGTTAAACAATGCTCCTTTTCCTTTTCCTTATCATCTTAGGAACATCGCCTGGATCAGGATCCTGATACCAGCTGATGACCTGACCACTCTGGTACATGCCTTTGTCTAGGTTGGATTACTGCAATGCTCTGTACCTGGGGCTATCTGGAGGCAATCTCTGCTGTCTGTAGCTGGTACAGAATGCGGCGGCCAGGCTGTTGACTGGGATTTTGAGATCTGACCATGTCACACCAGTCCTCTGCAGACTGCAGTGGCTGCCTATAAGGTGGAGGATTGCCTTCAAGGTTGGATTACTGACCTACAAAGCTCTGCACAGCTGGAAATATCTGCAAGATTTCCTGGTTCCTCACCAACCAGCTCGCGCTCTTCGTTCCTCTGAGTGTTGCCTCCTGGTGGTTCTCAGGACCAGGTTGTGGCAATCCAGAGATCATGCATTTTCCGTTGCCACATGAGTCCTGTGGAATTCACTACCAGTCTATCTAAGAGAGGCATCTTCAGCGAAAACCTTTAACAAAGGGTTAAAAACTTTTCTATTTAATCTTGCTTATGACATGGAATATTGACTGTCATGTTTTAAGTTATATGTGATAGATAGATAGTTTGCAAAATTAATTACTGTGCAAGGTGCTGCTGTAAAGTTTGTTTTAATTTATTGAAGGTTTGTTTTAAATATGTGTACAGTGCTCCGAGACTCCAGGAAGGGGTGCTATATAAATAAAGTTTCTATCTATCTGTCTGTGTCTGTCTGTCTGTCTGTCTGTCTATCTATCTATCTATCTATCTATCTATCTATCTATCTATCTATCTGCCACCTCAGGACCCACTCCCAGGCTGCCCAACTTGTTTACGAGCCTCCTATGTGTAACAGTGTCAAAGGCCTTACTGAAATCTAGGTAGGCCACATCCACTGCTCCACCCCAATCTAACTCCCTGGTCACCCAGTCAAAGAAATCTATCAAATTTGTTTGACATGCCCTCCCCCAGTGAATCCATGCTGCCTCAGATCCTGTAAGCCACTGGATTCTAGATATTCCACAGTCCTTTCCTTCAGTAGTGATTCCATTAATTTCTCTGCCAGCGAAGTCAAGCTTAGTGGCCTGTAGTTGCCAGCCTCCTCCCTGCTACCACTTTTGTGAAGTGGGACTACATCTGCCCACCTCTATCCTCCAGAACCACTCCCACCTCTTGTGAGTGGTTAACAGGACTGTCAGTGGTGCAGCCAGACCCTCTCTAAGCTCCTTCAGTATCCTTGGATGTACCCTATCTGGCCCTATTGCCTTGTCCACTTTCGGATTTGTTAGCTCTTTCAGGACTCTCTCTTCTAAAAATATTTGGTGAGCAAATTATGTGGGTGGTCTGATAGCACAAAAAAATCAATAGCCCTTTAAATATGCAATAAAGAAAAATATTTATTTTCCAACAGACATAACAATAGCAATAAAGTGCTGTACTCAATACTTTATGACAAAGATATACATTATCTGCTACCATGAAAATGACCTACCCTAGTCCTGTGCGCCTAGCCACTAAAATCCCCTGCACTTCGATGGTATGGCTTGCTAAGGGGGTCATGTCCTGAAATGGGCCTGTAATGGGCTGAAGAGGACAAGCTGCAAGATCTGCAAGCAAGAGGAATAAAGGGCAAGCTACAGCCTCTGTGCCCCCTGTTTCAAGCATTGAGCCTAGTTCTGCCTGTGTTGCCATCAGTTCCCAGGACTTCAGTAAACTGTGCCATCCAAGGACTGATTCTGCAGAACCATGAGTAAAAAGCAAGAATTTCCCTGCACCTGGGGACTGTAGATAGTTTAAGCATGCATACCGGGGCTGGAGATGGAGCTGAGGTTTCGACAAGGGAAAGGATGTAAAAAGTTGAAATTCTTCAAGGGTGCCAACACTAGCTACCAGCTGTGCCTCAGGTCTGCAACTTTAAATCTGGGTACCCAGGTACTGGACTTTGGGGTTTTCGATTGAACTGGGACCCACAGGTTTGGGTCTAGGCACTTCTGCAGCAGTTAGCTAGTTAGTCAGATCTGGTGGCTACGATTGAACTATGGGTTTGAATCAGAAGGGGAAATGTGATTTTGGGAGAGGCAAATTGAAATGTTGTTTAAACTTTATTCCACTTACCCCATCCTAGCACTCCCCCCGTAAATAAACTGGATGTTATTATTTTGCAGCTGAGATGAATCTAGAGCCTAATTTTAGTGAGCATGTTATTGGCTGAGATGGAAAAGGTAAATGGTAACTGAATGTGGGGAGGTTAGAATCTTGGTGAGTCCATGCCTGGGGTGGCTGTTGGGGAGGTGGGTTGGTACGACATCCCAGGGGGTTGTACTGCAAGCAATCAGACCCACTAATATGTACTCTGGGTGGAGGCACCACCATTTTATTTTAACTTTTGGGAAAGGACCCCTGTAGGTCAGCTATGGGAACCCAGGCCCCCCATTCCTTGGTGCGGCCGGGCAGGGGTGGTAGCCTTCCCCAGAACGATGCCAGTGAGAGGCCACAAATATATGAAGGAGGTAAGAAGAACAAAGCAGGAATATTTTAAAAATAACCTGGCAAGTAATGTAAAAACAGATCCTAGGGAGTTTGGGAAGTTAATAAAGAGGCTCCAGGGATGCCAAAAGTTAGATATTCCAAATTATTTTGAAATAAATGGAGACGAGGTTCTCGTAAATGAATCTGTAGCAAATAAATTCAATTAATATTTTATTAACATTGGAACTGAAGTCCTGGGTCAGAACAATAAGTCATTAAGTAATCAACAGCATCAGGATTTATCACAGCTTAAAAATGCCTTTAAATTTAAACAGGTTACAAAGGCACAGGACTGTGATGAAGCCCTAAAAATAGACACAAAAAAATCAGGTGGATTAGATGATATTCCTGTCTTGTTGTTGAAATATGCACCCCCAATAATAGGAAGCCCCTTGGCAGAGTTATTTAGTTTGTCTATGGTGACTGGAGTTTACCTGCTAAAATGGAAGGATGCTTTGGTTGTCCTTATTTATAAATCTGGACCAAAAACAAAATAGAAAACCATCACCCCATTTCTCTCTTGTCCGTAGTACCTAAAATGTTTGAAAGACTTGTACGCACCAAGTTGAAGGATTTTTTGGAAACTGAAAATCTATTGAGTGATTGCCAGTCTGGATTCAGACCACTCCACAGTACCACCTCAGCTCTTATAAAGGTCATCGGGGAGTTTCAAGAGGCCTTGGAGGGGAGGAGGCCAGTGGGAGCTGTTTCTGTAGATTTTTCAAAGACATTTGAAACCTTAGACTGTGGCATCCTCCTGTCCAGACTAAAAAAGGTGGAAGTTATAGGTGGTGCAGTGGACTGGTTTGAGTCATATTTAAAGGGGCATAAACTGAAGGTATCCATTAATGGGTCTAAATCAACTTTAGTTACTACAGCATCAGGAGTACCCAAGTCTCTATATTAGGGCCAATTTTATTTAATATATACATGAACCCCATTATTATGTCTGATCCCCATGTTAAATTTAATCTTTATGCTGGCAATACAATACTATTTATGGTAGGAGCAAACCTTTCACAAATTGAACGTAGGCTGCAAGGGGCATTTGATGAACTTCAAGATTTCTTCATGTTATCAAGACAGACTCTAAAATGCAAAAATAAATCCAAGTAATGTACTTTGATAGGTCTAAGGGACAGGTCTCAACTACAAGCAACCTACAAACTGAAACATTAGATCATGTTGTTTTGCAGCAAGTACAGAGTTATCATTACCTGCGAGTTTGGTTAGACAAGAAACTTAAATAGAATATCCTTATGGATAAACAAATAAAGAATGTGGGGAAATGCCATGGCACACTGTACAAAATCAAATATTCTGTGGGTGAACAGGTTAAGAAGCAGGTTGTAGAAACCACGGTATTACCACATTTTGATTATGGAGACCTTTTGTTTGTAGGAGCATCCAGTCTGGAACTGGCAAAGCTAGATGTTATGTATGGTAAATTTGCTCATTTCATGCTGAACTCTCCCCACAGGACATATTCGGTAAGTGTGAACTTTATAAGAAGCTGGGATGGCAGAGACTAGAGGAACATAGGAATTTACACTGTCTGGCACACATGCATAAGTGCTATGGAAATAAAGTTCCTAATTATGTAAGTGGGGACCTACACTTGAGAAGTATTAAGGGCTCCTTAAGGTCATCAGGTGAGATTGAATAAATATCTATTACCAGACAGAAATTTGGAGGTGAGCAGATCACTTTTTTTGTACATAGGCCCTAAACTCTGCAGTTCCATCCCAATCCACCCTAGACCAGTAGACAAGTTTATTAGTTTGCACAACATCAAAAAATGGCACTTAGAACAGCCTTACCTTTGCCTTGTTGCTTGCTATCAGATACATGATAATATAGTTAATTGATTAAAATAAATGGCATTACTGTATTACTGCTTATGAGAGAATGTCTTAGCGTCTGTCCTGCCGTAAAATGACTCTCTCTGTTTTCTATACATGTAATATTTGTAAGAAATTTTGACAACCTCTGTAACTGTAACTGTATCTGTTATGCGTGAGTGTATGGGACCTCACTGAAAATTAGCTTTTGCTCAACTGAGTATCCGATTCAAGTAATAAATAAAATATTTTAATGCTACTGCTACTATTACTACTACTACCACCCTTTTACAGGTGTAATAAAGGCATAATACAGGTAAAGATAAGTACTTAGGCAGAGAACAGGGACTGTGCAGACACTAGATAGTACTGCAGTTTCAACTAGTGCTGTTATAGGATTGGTATAATGTTAATATTTAAAATATTAATAAGCCCTAAAATGACAGCACACTGAATGAATACTCATATCCAGCCCCAAAGAGTGCACACTTAACTAGAACAGTGGTGGTTATTAGATGTTTTTGATTATGTGTAGCACAACAGTATCCAAGTTTGTACCCGACTAAACTGTATAACTAACTGAATGGCTTCTACAAGCTTGATCTGCTGGTGGTGGTCGGATGTCTACCATTAATGGCACATGAAATTTACTGACACAAATAGGGCTTTAAAAATTTGCCCCTTTATGGCCCTGTACACATTGCTGATCCATTTTTGAAAATGTTTCATAAAATGTTTTTAAACTCATCACAGTACTCCATTCTCTCCACACTGGTGGCTGATTTTTCAAACCCATGTTTAAACACAATCACCCTGCATCCACATTGCACTCTACTTCCATTTTCAGTTGTCACTGCTAACACAATCTCCAGCACAGATCAGTGTAGCTGGAGTCCCAAGGAATAATGGAGGAACACAGATTGCTCTTCCATCCACATTACAAGGCAAACCATGTTAGGTTTGAAACCACGTTTAAAACTGGTTTTAAGACTTGGTCCCTTGCAGGGTTTAAAACGGTTTCAAACCATGTTCAGTGTGGACTCAACCTGTGTTTCAGCTTGTTAAAACATTTTAAGAGCTTAGTGCGGACTTGGAGCATGTTTTAGCTTGTTAAAACATTTTAAGAGCTTTAAAACATTTTAACAAGCCCAATGTGTACAGGGTCTTAACGTACCAAAATAGTATCAGAAAACTTAAACAGCAGTTTAGCATAAACAAAATAATATTTTAGCAGAACATTAAAAGTTTTAATATGTGTTTTTCTTGAAAATGTAAGATACGGGATGGGGCCTGGAGTTTTTCAATTACTGCTTTTTGACAACACTGACTGTGAATAAATCAGACACTTTGATGGGGTATTCTGCTACAATCACAAATGATGTGCCTGCACCTACCTAATACTGTACATCCGCAGTAATTCCAGTATGTTAAGTGAAAAAAACAAAAGATTTTAACAAAAATGCTAGCAGGCAATTTAATGACTTGAGTATTACACTTACAAAGAAAAAAATAGTAAGAAAATTTGTTTTAAAAACATCTGAGAGAAATAACATGAATCTCAGAAAGAGATTTTTTGCCAGCTATAAAAATATCATGCTGGAAGCCAACTTAGTGGCACTGAGGTTTGTGGTGCTGGACGCCACACCTCACACCACACCAGTGATCCGGGTTTGGAAGCAGACTTGGGTTGCTGGGGACCAGAGGATTGAGCATCTGAGGGGCTGCTCTCTTCCCCCAGGGAGTGAGGGGTTTGTTTGCCTGGCCTCTGACTGTCAACAAGTGGAGATCTGGTGGTAGCGCGCAGGCTACGATGGGATGGAAAGGGAGGGGCTCTGACTTGGGGCTGTGTGCGCTTTACATCAGCCACTGGGGGGGATGGGGAGAAAAGTGAAAAAAGGGAGATGGGGCTTAATGAAACCCTGCCAGCCCATCTGTTGACCCGCACTGTCACCTGGGGCCACCTTGGTCCAAAATTGGATAGGTCTTGAGGTGGGGGAGGACGGCTCTCCCTCTCCTGACTCTGCCACAGGGAGAAATCTGTGGGGGTGCCTGACTGTACGGTAAGTCCTAGGGGAGGTAAACATCGGTCTCTGGGGGCAGGGACAGGGACAGGGCTGACAAGCCACCCCAGTCCCAGAGAGAGGAAAACCTATATGGAAAAGATGAAGATTTATTTGGGAGTGCATTTACAATGTAAAAAGAATCTTTATAAAACATTTCAAAAATCACTGGATGAGGGTAAGGTCATCATTGACTGGGAAGAGGCAACAATTATCATTATTTTCAAGAAAGGAGTTAGGTCAGATTATAACATTAGACCAGTACGCCTGACTTCCACTGTTGGTAAAATATTAGAGGGACTAATTAAAGAATAATTAACACAGAAACATAGAAACATAGACTTTGACAGCAGATAAGGACTGCTTATCCCACCTAGTCTGCCCATTTCCCTACCTACAGGATAAGCTGCAGGTCCTATTTAACCAACAGCCTATTTCTTCCTTCCCCCCACAAAAATTGCCTTATGTCTGTCCCATGCATTCTTGAATTCTTCCACAGTTTGAGACCCCACAACCTCCTCAGGAAGGCTGTTCTATGTGTCCACGGCCCTCTCTGTGAAAAAATACTTCCTCACATTGCCCCAGAGCCGTCACCCCTCTATCTACAGAGTGTGTCCTCTTGTTCTTGCGCATCTCTTTTTCTGAAAGAAGCTACCCTCTTGGACTTTGTTGATTCCACTGAGGTACTTAAAAGTTTCTATCATGTCCCCCCCTCTCCCTCCTTTCCTCAAGGGTATACATATTAAGCTCCTTTAGACTCTCTTTGTATGGCTTCTCTTGCAGACCCTGCACCATTTTAGTTGCCCTCCTCTGGACTGCCTTTATCCTGTCTATGTCCTTGCGGAGATGGGGTCTCCAGAACTGGACGCAGTACTCCAGATGGGGCCTCAACAACTGTCTGTACAGAGGGATAACCAACAACTTCCTGTTTTCTGCTGGTGATGCTTCTCTCTATATATCCCAGTATCCCCCAGCCCTCCCTACTGCCTTCTCACATTGCTTGCTAACCTTAAGGTCATCTGCTATGATTACCCCCAGGTCCCTTTCCATTTTTATTGTTGTTACTACATCCCCCCATTGTGAAATCTTTCCCTGGGGTTTTTGTTTCCCAGGTGCATTATTTTGCACTTCTTTGCATTGAATCCAAGCTGCCATACTTTTGACCATTCCTCCAACCTTGCCAAGTCTCTTCTCATCCTTTCCATGCCTCCTTGTGTATCAACCCTGTTGCAGATCTTTGTGTCATCTGCCAAGAGGCATGCATTTCCTTTCAGTCCCTCTGCAATGTCACTTATAAAGACATTAAAAAGGACTGGACCCAGTATTGAACCCTGCAGTACCCCACTAGTAACCCCTCTTTCTTCAGAGTGAACTCCATTTACAATTACCTTCTGTGTCATGTTGTCCAGCCAATGTTTTACCCAGGCTACCACCCTGAGACCCACTCCCAGGCTGGTTAATTTGACTATTAATCTTTTGAGTGGGACTGTGTCAAATGCCTTGCTAAAGTCTAGATAAGCCATGTCCACAGCCCCTCTCTGGTCTACTACTTTGGTCAACCAGTCAAAGAAATCAATTAGATTCATCTGACATGACCTTCCTGCTGTGAACACATGCTGCCTTGGGTCCTGTGCCCCACTGGCCTCTAGGTACTCAACAATACTTTCCTTCAGAAGTGATTCCATCATTTTCCCTACCGCAGAGATCAAACTGACAGGTCTGTAGTTTCCTGCCACTGTCTTGCTCCCACCTTTGTGAAGGGGAATCACATTCGCCTTCCTCCAGTCCTCAGGTACCACACCATCCTCCCATGATTTGTTAAAAAGAGTAGTCAGTGGTGTCACTAGTTCTCTCCTTAATTCTTTTAAAATTCTGGGGTGAATTTCATCAGGCCCCATTGCTTTGTCCACCTTCATTTTTAGGAGTTCTTTCAGAACACTTTCTTCTGTGAAAGGACTGGGATCGACCCCCCTATCCAGAGTGCTTCTGTTAATTGGATTAAGCACCTCCCCTCCTCCTCTTTTGTGAATACTGAGCAGAAGCATTCGTTCAGTATCCCTGCTTTTTCACTGTCCCTCTCTGCTCACCCACCACCCATTCTATTCAGCCTCACTATCCCTCCCTTTTTCTTTCTACACTCCCTGATATACCTATAAAAGGTTTTATCCCTCTTCTTAACCGAGTTGGCTATCTTTTCCTCAGTTTGGGCCTTTGCTATTCTGACTACCCTCCCTGTTTCCTTCTGCCTTAACTGGCACAGTTCTCTGTCCTGTCCCTTCTGTGTTTCTTTATACTTGCTAAATGCTATCTTTTTCTCCCTAATCTTCACCACCACCTCTTTTGAGAACCATAGTGGCTTTTTCTTTCTTGTTGATTTGTTTATTTGCTGCACACAAAGGCTTGTTGCCTCTGTGATGGCAGTTTTTATGTTTCCTGATTGTTGCTCCACCTCTCCTTCTAGCCAGTTTGCTAGTGCTTTTCAAAGGCACTCTCCTATTTTGCTAAAGTCAGCCCCCATGAAGTCCAAAACCCTCACTTTTGTATGGCTTGACTCTGTAGCTGAATTTATCATGAACTACACTGTTTGGTGGTCACTTGTTCCCGATGGCTACCCACTTCTAGAATCTTTAGAAAATTATATAAAGAAATCAGGAATGGAGGCTCCGAGACTACAAGGTTTTATATTGACCAGATCTTGCCAAACTAACCTCCTGCATTTTTTCAAGCCAATCAGCAGAGAACTGGATTGGAATATGCCAGTGGATGCACGGGGCTATAATTTCAAATGGTGGCTCAGGGCTTGCATCAACCGCTGCAACATGGGACTTAGATTTCTGCAGTGCGCCAACCCACTTTGCCACAACTAAGACTAAATTTCCAATCTTGGGTGCAGTTATGACAGTTCCATGCTTTACGCAACTTGCCCCAAATATCTGACGCATGCCCCATAATGTAGGCTCTGAGGAATGGCACAGGCTAGACCACAAAAATGTGGTCTAAAGTCATGTGTGTGGTGCAAGGGAGGGAAATTCACAATCATCGGTGTGACAGGGTTAAATAAAGCCCTGTCCCAGCTATTATGTAGAAAAAGTTTAAATGCAAGGATCTGTTCTATTATCTCCTTTTCTGTCTCTTCTCTGTCTGGTTGTGCAACCAAATTTTCTTGTGAGACCTAGGAACTGATCACTCTGATGGTTTCTCAATTCTCCGCCTCTCTCTGTCTCTCTTCCTTCCCTTGCTATTTCTGTCTTTTCTTCCCCTTTTCATATCTGCAGTTATAAAAACATATGTGAATCTTTTTGTGAAACTGTGTGTGATATTGGGATCCCTTTGTTTAAAACTGTATATAATTACACTGTTGAAATGACTGCAAAAAACTATTTGGAACTCAAGGGGTTAAACTGAGATGCTGGTGTGCAAACTTTACAGAGTTGTCAACAAGAGGTCAGTTCTGGGTCATTATGTTCTTTTAGCTGCACCTGCAAGAACATTGAAAACTGACAAGAACATCCTGTGAAAAAACAGTCTCCTAAATGAGCTCCCTGCAAAGACTTGTTAGAAAAAGAGCAATGTTTTGCGGAGAGAGAGAGAGAGAGAGAGAGAGAGAGAGAGAGAGACTGAATTTGAAACTGAGAAGAAACACTCAGAAGGAGGATTGTTTTCTCTCTACTGTCTTTGTAAATAGTTATACTGAACACATTTTAATTTTTTATTTTGCTGTTTTTGAGAAAAAAATAAAATGCTATTTACGAATTTTGAAACTGCTCCTGGTTTTCCTCTGCTTCCTGATCGTGCCTTGATGACAGATGGTGTCAGCCTAAGTGGGATTTACGCTGTGTATAATGTAAGCCAGGACTTTTGTGCGTGAGTACTAGACGTGGTGCCAGGAAGCATAGCAGAAAGGTATGGATTTTGCAGCAGCAATTCCAGGAGTGATTACCAGAAGAATGGCAGCCCAACTAGAAGCAGAAACAAAAGTCTAAGCTGAGACTGTACAGCCAGCACCAACGATGGAAAAAAAAAGAGCAGGCCATGACAGAACCTGAAAGTCTGACTACCTTTATCAAATGGTGGGCTATACAACAACAAGAGATAAAGAAACAGAGAAAAGAAGTGATGCAGCAACAGGAAAAGCAGAGAAAAGAAGATATGCAGCAACTGGAGCAGCGATGGATGGATGCCTTGCAAGTTATCAATGCTGGAGGATCTGGCACTGGTCCAGCAGAGCAACAAGACACAAACAACTTAAAATACATTAAACTTACAAAGTTGTGTCACTCGGATGATATTGAAGCATACCTGATAACTTTTGAAAGGGTTGCTGCAACCTGCCAGTGGCCAAAGCAGAAATGGGCAATCAGACTAGTACCTTACCTGACAGGGAAAGCCCAACTTGCCTACAGTAATATGGACACTGCACAGTCAGAAAACTATGACCTGGTGAAAAGAGAGGTCCTTAAAAGATATGACATCTCAGGAGAGATCTACAGGCAGAGATTTCAATTTCTGAAGTACAACTCAGTCGATGATCCTCGAGAAGCCTTCACCTGACTCAGAAAGCTCCTTATAAAATGGCTCCAACCAGAGGGCAAAACACTCCTACAGATCATTGAAACATTTGTAATGGAGCAGTTCATCAACATCCTACCCACAGATGTACAGCTTTGTGTAAAAGAACACTGACCAGAAAGTGGGGAAAAGGCCATTTCTTTGGCTAAAGACTACCAAATGGTCAGACTGATGCCACAGCAGTGAGGTAATAGCCAAGCACTGGTAAGACACTCTTTTTCCCATTTAAACTCCAAGTCTGAACTCTGGTGGTGGTAAAAAATCTGCACCCAAAGACTTTATTTGCTATAACTGTAATAAGCCAGGTCATATTGCAAGAAATTGCTGTAGTAAGAAGAGTGACACTGGATCAGGTTTGTCCTTAGAAAATTGGGGTAAGTAGTTAACAGATGTGAAGGTGGCAGATAAGACTATGAAGAGACTTACAGATTCAAGGAAGCAGACAGATCCTAGTACATATTGAAGTGCTAGGAAAACAATGTCCAAAAGGACCAGGTACTGGTGTCATACGTATCCACAGGGATAGTCAATACTATCCCACCAGCCAAGTGATTCTGACTATTAATGGGGTGTCGCACCAAATGAAAATAGGGGTAGTACCTAAGTTACCTGTACCTGTGATTATTGGAAATGACTTTCCAAGATTTTCTAAGTTAGTCAAAGATGGAGTAAATCCTGATGTTTTAGCAGCTGTGGTGACAAGAGCTCAGACAAAGAAAATCTCAGGTGGTGGGGACTCTTTTTTCTATTGGTGATTTTAATTCTGACTTGTTTGAGCACAACTCCAAGATCCAGAAGTCCAGGAAAGAAAGACGACACCTGAAGAAATGGTGGCAACAAAAGACTGGTGGATATAAGGAGTTAACATAGGAAAATGCTGAAACTAAACTGATCACTGATTGTGATTTTCTTTCAGAACAAGCTAACAATGTTTCTCTCTAGGGTTATTTTAAGCAGCTGTGGGTGAAACCAAAACAGGGTGAATCTATGTTTAAAAAATGTAATGAGCTACTGTACAGAGTTTGGGTTAAACCTCAGACACAGGACCAGATAGAATAATTGGTTATACCACAAAAGTATAGATCTGAGTTGTTACAGATAGCACATGATAGTCCTATGGCTGGTCTTTCAGGGAGGGATTGCACCCTTGCCTGATTACTGTACAGATTTTACTGACCTGAAATTCATGAAGATGTTGCTACCTGTTGCAGTTCTTGTGCTGAGTGTCAGAAAGTAGCCCCAGTGACGAAAAAAGACAAGGTGCTCCATGTGCCCTACCCTTAATAGATATGCCCTTTGAGAGAATTGCAATGGATGTGGTTGGCCCCTTAGACAAAAGTAAAAAGGGTAATCAATTCATTTTGGTAGTATGTGATTATGCTACTCAGTACCCAGGGACATTTTCAATGCATACTGTCATAGCCCTAAAAGTGGCAGCAGCCCTTGCCAAAATTTTCAGCAGGGTGGGCATACCTAAAGGGATTATTATTGATCAGGGTAGTAATTTTGGTGCTGCATTGCTGAAGGAGCTGTACCGACTACTAGGTATTACTGCCATAAGAACCTCCCCTTATCACCATCAGACGGACAGTCTTTTTGAACATTTTAATCAAATTCTAAAACACATGTTAAAAAGGTTTATAAAAGGGAAAGGGAAAGACTGGGAAGTGCCAAGTATATCAGTACCCTCAATCTCACCAAGGGTTACTGGCAAATCCCCCTAGCCAAAGAATGCAGAGACAAAACTGCAGTTGCCACTCCTATGGGATTCTATCAGTTCACCACCATGCCATTTGATTTGCATGGTGCACCCGCTACATTCCGGCGGGACATGGATGTAATTTTATCTCCTCACACTGGTTATTGTGCTGCGTACCTGGATGACGTTGTGGTGTACAGTCCAGACTGGAAAGCCACCTGGAACACCTATGAGCAGTTATCCAATTGATCAAAAAGGCAGGTCTGACAAGTAATCCTACCAAGTGTGCACTGGGCATGCAGGAAACCAGATATTTGGGCTATGTTTTGGGAAATTGAGAAGTCAAGCCAGAGATTTCCAGGATAGATGCTGCAGCTAACAGCCCTGTCCCCAAAACCAAGAAACATGTCAGGTCATTTTTAAGGCTGGCTGATTATTATCGGAAACTTGTTCCTAACTTTGCCCAGTTAGCTACTCCCCTCAATGAACTCACAAAGAAATGGTTCCCAAATAATGTGAAATGGATCCCAGAGTGTGACAAGGCTTCTCAGGCCATTAAGACTGCATTATGTTCAGCCCCTGTTTTAAGAAGTGCAGACTTTGAGAAACAATTTTTGTTGCAGACAGATGCACCAGAGGTAGGCCTAGGTGCAGTCTTGAGTCAGCATATAGATGGGAAAGAACATCCTGTTCTATACGTAAGTAGAAAATTGCACACCAGAGAGAAAAGGCACTCCACCATTGAAAAGGAATACTTTGTGGCAAAGTGGGCCATGGAGTCCCTTAAGTTTTACTTACTAGGAGCTGACTTTGTACTTGTAACAGATCACAATACTCTCTGTTGGCTTAACTAAATGAAGGATAAAAATTCTAGAATCACACAGTGGTACCTGGCACTAAAGCCATTTAAATTGAAAGTGATGCACAAATCTGCAAAAGAGAATGTCACTGCTGATTTTCTGTCAAGATATGGATCAGGAACTGAGAATTCAGAAGTTTGAAAAAAATGTAAATTTCACTGTTTGCTATACTGCACATGCACTGAACTGTATAGGTTATAAGCTAATGTTAAAGAGTATGACTAGAAAGTTTTGGAAACCTGTTTTTATAAAACAGGTTCCCTCGTGGGGGGGGGGGTATGTGACAGGGTTGAGTAATGCCCTGTCCCAGCTGTTATGCAGAAAGAGTATAAACACAACTGCCTGTTCTATCCTCTCCTTTTCGGTCTCTACTCTGTCTGGTTGTGCAACCAAATGTTCTTGTGAGATCTAGGAACTGATCACTCCAATGGTTTCTCAATTCTCCGCCTCTCGCTATCTCTCTGCCTTCCCTTGCTGTTTCTGTCTTTTCTTTCCCCTTGCATTTCTGTAGTTATAAAACCATGTGAATCTTTGTGTGAAACTGTATGTGATACTGGGATCCCTTTTTTAAAACTCTAGTTATACTGTTGAAATGATTGCAAAAACTGGTGGTCAGCAAGGTGATGGAGGGTATTGTCAAGGAAAGGCTAGCGGGGGTTCTGGAGCAAACTGGGTACTTGGAAGATAGGCAGCATGGCTTTGTCATGGGAAGATCATGCCAGACAAATCTTGTTGAGTTCTATGACTGGGTGACGAGGGCCCTGGACCAGGCTAGGCCAGCGGACGTCCTCTTTCTGGACTTTAGCAAAGCATTTGATTCAGTACCCCTCAGTGGTCTGCTGGCTAAGCTGAAAGAAATGGGGGTAGGGAGACACTTGTTAAGATGGATAAGAAATTATCTCTCTGAGCATACTCAGAAGGTGGTGGTTGGAGGATTAGCCTCATTCCCAAGGTGGGTTACTAGTGGGGTTCCCCAGGGGTCAGTGCTTGGGCCACTCCTGTACAACGCCTGTATCTCAGACATCAGGAGGGGGGGATCAGGAGTGAGATGAGTCTCTTTGCAGATGACTCAAAGCTGGGTGCAGTGGTGGATGGGGAGGAGGGGAGGGTGACCTTGCAGGAGGACCTGGAGGCTCTGGAAAGGTGGTCGGGAAAATGGAAACTAAAATTCAATGTGGGGAAGTGCAAGGTTCTGCACCTGGTAGTCAGAAATCCAGGCCAGGGGTATACCCTGGGAGGACGCATGATTCAAGTCACAGAGGGTGAGAGGGACCTGGGGGTATTGGTAGATGTCAAAATGAACAACTCAGAGACCTGTAGGAGGGCAGCAGCAAGGGCAAATAGGATGCTGGGATGCATCACCAGGGGGGGATTACCTCCAGAAAGACAGAAGTGATCCTTCCACTGTACAACTGCTTGGTTAGGCCACACCTTCAGTATTGTGTACAGTTTTGGAGACCACATTTAAAGAGGGACATTACACTCCTAGAGAGAGTCCAAAGGAGGGCAACCAAAATGATCTGGGATCTGGGGGAGTGGACCTATGAGGAGAGGCTCAAGGAGCTCGACATGTACACCCTAGAGGAGAGGAGGGATGGGGGCAGATGATAGAGGTCTTTAAGTACATGAAAGGTATCAATAAAGGAGGCCCAGTCAGGGTGCTCCAAAGGAAGGAGGGTGGGGCAACGAGAGGTCACGGGTGTAAACTGGAAGGCAGCAGGCTCAGAGGGGAGAGGAGGAGATGTTATTTCACTGAAAGGGTGGTGGAGCCATGGAATGCACTGCCCAGGGAGCTGGTAGAGGTGGAGACTGTGGACAGATTTAAGAGGGGATGGGACAGGTATGGGGGGGTAAATCTGACCAGGCCCAATACAGGTGGAACATCTGGGACTGGGGACAGTATAACCCAAGGGGAAGGGGGGGACACCAAAATCGTCCCTCAGTGCGGGTGCTGAAAATTGAGCAGACTCAAGAGACCGTTAGGCCTATTCTGCTGGCATTTTAGTATGTTAGTATGTTATTAACTATTTGGAACTCAAGTAGTTAAACTGAGATGCTGGTATGCAAACTTTACAGAGCTGTCAACAAGAGATCAGTTCTGGGTCATTATGTTCTTTTTGCGGCATCTACGAGAACATTACAAACTGACAAGAACATTCTGTGAAAAACACTCTCTCCTTAACAAGCTCCCTGCAAAGACTTGTTATAAAAAGAGCAGAAATGTTTTGCGAGAGAGAGAGAGAGAGAGAGAGAGAGATTGAGACTTGAAACTGAGAAGAAACACTCAGAATGAGGACTGTTTTCTCTGTACTGCCTTCGTAAGTAGTTATACTGAACACATTTTAATTTTTTATTTTGCTGTCACTGAGAAAAATAAAATGCTATTTGTGAATTTTGAAACTGCTCCTAGTTTTCCTATGCCTCCTGACCTGTGCCTCGATGACAGTCAACCGGAGAATTCCGCAAACCCTGTGCGCCTTATGTCTGGCGCACCAGGGGCTTGTGGCACACAAGAGGTTTTGAAAATCTGGTCCACTGTATTTAGACTACTCCAAGGCATTCGACACACTGCCACACTTTGAACTAATCAACAAATCAAAAGGCAGTGTAGCGCAGTGGGTTAAGGCTCTGAGCTGCAGATCTGGAGATCTGGATTTGAATCCCACAGCTGCCTAGGTGCATACTGTGTGACCCTGAGCAAGCCACTTAACTTCCTTGTGCTCCCAGGTTGTATCTGGAAACAAGTTTTGGCTTAGTGTGCTACTACTGGTTAAACAATGTTCCCTTTCCCTTAGAAAAGAGAATAAGTAAAAATGTCATGAGCTGGATTGCCTCATGGCTAAGTAAGAGAAAACAGAGAGTATGTATTTAAGGACTCCTACCCAGAGTGTGGCATGGTGATGAGTGGAGTCCCGCAGGGTTCAGTGCTGGGACCAGTACATACAGTAACATATTTATTTCATCAATGCAATGTTCCAGCGTAGGTTGGCTTAGCAAATTTGCAGATGGTACAAGGATGGGGCAATAGTTGACAGTGATGAGGCCATAGAAAGTTACAGCTAGAAATAAATAACTTTGCAAACTGGGCCAATCAAAACAAAAGATCCACATTAACAAGTGTTAGGTAATGCATTTGGAATCAAGAACAAAAGGGCCAGGTACATTCTGAATGGCAGAGAGACCTTCAGTGCAATGCTGACATAAGCAAAGGAAACAGAATATTGGTCTGCATTAGCAGGAATATCAGGAGTAGAGCCAGAGAGGTGGCGATGCCCTTGTACACAGCCCTGGTGAGGCTGCATCTGGAATACTATGGGCAGTTTTGATCACTGCATAGGAAGGGGGATATTAGGAAACTAGAGGGGGTGCAGAGAAGAGCAACTAAACTGGTAGCAGACATATAATGATAAGGACCTATGGGAATGCATCTGTTTAGAAAACAAAGAACAGTGTAGAGATACCAGGTACCGTACCATAATATGCAGTTGATAGGGCTGTGCAATATGTGGGCTGCTTGTGAGGCTGCTTGAGTTCCTTAGGAGAGCCACCCCTGTTTTTTAGCTTATTTTTTGTTTATTTGGGGGGGGGGGGGTTATCTGTTTGTAGTTGATTTATAATTTAGTTTTAGTTAGGGCATATACAGTGAGTAAGGAAGTGTTATTTTTGGGTTGTAGGTAGGGGTTTTTGGTTTGGTGCTTACTACTGGATAATTCCAGAACGCCAGACTGCTAGGTAAATTCTTTGTAGTATTGCTAGCAGGCACATTTATCTTGTTAAGATGATTACTTGCTCCCTCTGTATGCAACTTTGAAAGCAGGAGCATTTAGCTTTACCATTTTTCATTTGGATAGTCACGGCGGACTTTTGTGCTGAGAGCCATGACTCGCTCTCCTATCAGAGTTGAGAGCTGTGGAAGTTTGCTGTGAGCCGCTGTATTGGTGGCCCAGATCCCGGGTCCGGTGCCGACTGGGGCTATTGGTGTGGAGTCTAGTAGGAGGTGGGAGTGAGTACGACAGAGGTGTCTGCTGGCGAGTCTGTGCTGAAGAGGAGTTCTGCTGGCGTGGTGTGAACATGACCAGCACTTAGATTACATGGTGAATTTCGCTTGGCCTGCTATTCTGCCCTCGGATATTCAGGTACCTGCTGTTTCTACCCTTGGGGGTCGACCGGCGTTGCGGGCCGAGACGTGCTTCTTTGGGGTGGGGTGGGGACAGCGTTGGGAGTTTTTGGTTGGATGGTCGACCCCCGGTACTGTTTAGGGTGGAGGAACTTTGGCTGTTGGTGGGTGGCCAGGTCTCCAGTTACCCCCGTCCTAGGTGGCCTGTTGTTGACCTGCGGCTACCGGTTGTCACTCCGGGGCTAAGGAGAGAAGCAGTGCTTGCTGCTCGGAGACATAGCACTATACCAGGAGGTTGTGGCCTGGTCCGGTCAGTAATCCCAAGGTGGCGCTGAACGGGGTGTGCACCTTCGAGGGACCCTAGGGTTTAGCGGGTTAGAGCCGGTGGACTTTCCTTGGTGACCAGTGAGTTGCTGGTTACTGGTGGTGCTAGTTTGCTACCCAAGGGGGTTGCTATATACGGCTCCGTGGAGGTGAAAGGGGGAGATGCAGGCAAAGTGGTATGGATGGTTGAGAAATGCTGGTCTATAACAGAGACCATGGTCTGATGGCTCGTTTGCTACTTGCGGCCCAACTCTGGACACTGTTGGGGGAGGTAGTGAGAGTACCTCCGAAGATTTTTCTGAACTGCATTAAAATCAGTATTGTTGCTGGTGGGAGAGGAGAGCAATTATTGGACTGTGACTGTAAGGATTGGGTGAGAGCCTCATTCACCTTAATACTTTCTCTGACGTTTTGGTGTACGTTTTGTATCTGGACTTCAGCCCTGCATTTTGGACTATTTGGGACCTGTTAAGCACCTTTTTATTATATTTATTTGATCGGGTGGGATTTAGTAGTGCTGTGGGGTGGGTGATTGGAGTGGGATTATTGTTTGATTGTGAGGAGGTATTGTTAGTTATTTTGTGGGGTGGGGGGTTTGTTTATTTTATTTTTTTATTAAGTTAGTGGTGGGCTGGCTTGTTGGGTTAGTAGGAGAGTGTATGTTGTCCAGTGGCTCTCCCTGTCAGGCGCTACTCCTCCGCCGAGCTCCAGGGCCTTCTCCCCTTTAACTCTCCTCCTTTGTCTGCCAATTTGTATGGTCATTGCTGGGCATGGGGGATAATAGGAAGGAGGAGGGGGGCTGGGACCTCAGGGAGGAGGGGACAGGGGGCAGCTGAATAGGGGTAGCGAGGGTAACAAGACACCGTAGGGAAAAATGGAGATTGGAGTGGGGTCTGGTCTGGTCCCCATACCCAAGGGCTCCATCTTGAGTGGGCAGATGGTGCGGTCAGCCTCAGAGTGCCATCCAACCCAGGTGGTGTTGTGCAATGCTAGATGCATTAAGAACAAGACAGCAGTTATTGCTGATCTTGTTTGGTCAACGGATATGGCTTGCATCACCTAGATCTGGCTGGATGAGAATGCTGGCCCTGTTTTGGAGCCAGTGGTTCTGGACGGGTTCTCAGTGATACACCGCCCGAGGTTGAATCATAGGGGTGGGGGTGTTACCATTTGTTTTAAAATGGAATTGGGCCTGGTAGATGTACTGGTGGGGGGACCCAATCCTTTGAGTGTATCTTGGGCGCAGGTGTGGGGTGCAAAATTCTTCTCATCTACCATTCACCCAAGGATGGGAAACAATTTTTGCAGGAAATCGCGGACTTCATTGTCGACACAGTGTTGGAGTCCCCCATAGTGATTTTGCTGGGTGACTTCAACACCTGGATTGTTGATGAACTCTCACTCTTTGGACAATGCTTCCCTCAAATTGATGTATTCATTGGGCTTCACACAGATGGTTTCCTCTGCGACCCATAGTTTGGGAAAATCATTGGATCTGGTCTTCCTCAGGGTATGGAGAGCGCCGATCTGGTGGTGGAGCTGGTCAGATGATCTGACCATTGCACTTTCAGGTTCAATATCCAGGCACCCCCTCATAGGCCTGCCCCTGTGGAGATGGTCTGATATTGCCTGTTAAGGAGTTTGACCCCAGAAGGCCTGATGGTGGTCCTAGACCTCTCGGTTTTCCGAGTGCAAGCTCGGATCCAGAGAACCTACTGCAGGTCTATAACAAGGCCACGGTGGAGGGTCTGGACTCCATTGCTTCAGTCCATGTTCACAGTCTCTCCATTCTTCTCTGGCCTCCATGGTTTGATGGGGCCTTTAGGGAGATGAAGAGGGTTGGGCAAAGGTTGGAGCATCACTGGCAGAAATCTGGCCTTGATGCCAACAAACTTAGACTGATGTCACATTATGCAGACTATCAATTGGTGATCTCCCATTAGAAGACAGAGTTCCTGCCCAGGGAGATTACTGTTGCATGGAATCGACTGGCCCAACTCTTCAGAACTGTGGACAGACTGTGCAGTCCAACCTGTCTGCAGTTATGGAGAGCTTTGTCACAGGAGAAATGTGATGAGTTTGTTCGCTTCTTTGCAGATAAGATTGCTGACATCAGGTCAGAGATCAGTTCAGCCCGCTCTAATGGGAGTGGCGGTGATTGGTGGGAGATTGCAACACCTCGGGCTAGTTAGTCGGCTTTTGATCAGGTGGCAATCTCAGATGTCATTACGGTCATCTAGAATATTTATTTATTTAAAAATTTTTACCGGGAAAGGCACACTGAACCGAGGCTCGTTTTCAGGTGTGACCCGGGTGAGAGTATCACAATGGAGGAATCGAAGTTACAGTACAAGTTACATTACAGAAAGATTTGCAGACGTACATTTGGTAACAGTACAAGTATCATTTCAGAAATTCTACAAATACATACAAGAGTTAAATATGGTTTGGGCACAATGTTACATAGGAGAAGCACAATCATTTAAAGGCAACAATACATATCATAACTAAAGCTTGACCTGAGACAACTTGAGACTATTTGAGGTACCTTAGGAGGGATCCGTGCAAATGGGCAGAGTAAGGGAGTCAGGGGGTAGCCAACTTAGGCCAACAGGGACCTGAGGTCACAGTGAGAAGGGTACAAGAGGACATGATGTAGTTGAGGGGGGAGGGAGATGCAGGGATTAGGAGCATTGGGGACACTGGGGGGGGGGAGGAGTCTGAGGAATCTTTTGAGGGACAAGAGAGGGGAAGCAAGGTGATGTTCAGAGGGTAGATTTTTCCGGAGGAGAGGGAGGTGGTACAAGAAGGCAGACTGACCTGCAGAGGAGTGAGATGGAGGGATAGAGAGGGTACATGAGTCTCTGTGGTGAAGTGAGTAGGCTGTGGATTCAGCAGGAGTGAGATGTGAAGAGAGAGAGGGAGGAAGGCAGCCAAACCAGTATTTTGCAATAAGGGAGGCACAGTGGATAGTTCTCCTGTGAGACAGTGGTGTAAGGGAGAGGGGAGTATAAAGGAGACAATGGTGGGTAAGGGGGGGGAGAGGCAGTGGTAAAGTGGCAGAAGGAGTTGATAAGCATGTCCAGTTTGGAGAGGGAAGAGGTAGATGCAGTGCCATGTACAACATTGGCATCATCTAACACAGGCAAAATCGTCTTAAGCACTACTTCACATCTAGTGTGGAGGGGAAGGCTGGCTTTGTGGCAGTAGAAGACTGCAAGTGTGGGCCAGCATTTGGTGTAGATGGCGTCGCTGTGTGTAAAGAAATCGAGGTGACTGTCAAGCCAGACACCCAGGTATTTGAAAGCAGAAACCCTCCCAAAGGGTGAGCCTTTCAGGGCGATGATCACAGGGGGTTCGGGAAGGGAGACCAGCTTCTGCCTTGAGCCAAAAAACATGGTGACTCTCTTTTTGGTGTTTAGTTTTAACTGGTTTGATTGGAACCAAGACTGTGCTCTGTCAAAGTCGTTTTGGTGGTTGAGGAGGACACTGTTGTGGGATGGGCCAGAGGAAAAAATGATGGTGTCATCTGCATACATGTGCATGTTTGAGGAATGACAGACAGAGAGTAGATCATTTATAAAGACAAAGAAAAGGAAGGGGCCAAGGATGGAACCTTGGGAAACACTGGACAGGATAGGGAGGAGGAGTAGAGAGAGCATTACTTGTTTGTAGTGCGGCTAGCCTGCTGTGGTTTGGATCCGGGCCCAACCCGTCTCCTTGTGAGATGTGTAGAAGTCATCGGCCTGGTCCTAGCTGATATTGTCCGGTATTTGTTAGAGACCAGGGAGTTTCCTGACTCCCTGAAGGAGGCAGCAGTGACCCCGCTCCTCAAGAAATACTCTCTCAACCCTGACTGTCTTGCTAATTTCAGGCCAGTCTCTAACCTTCCCTTTGCAGGGAAGGTTATTGAAAAGGTGGTCACGCTGCAGCTGGAGGACCATCTTGCCATCCATGACATCTGTGATCCCTTCCAGACAGGATTTAGGAAGAGGCATAGTACTGAGCCCTTGTTCGGGTGCTCAATGCCCTCCTTATAGCGAGAGATCGGAGGAGCCGCTCGATCTTGGTCCTCCTTGATCTCTTCGCACTTGACACCGTGGACCATGGGATATTGCTAGAGCACCTGCAGTTAATCTGTGGACTGCTGGGTACAGTCCTCAGATGGTTTCAATCTTTCCTCACTGGCAGGTTTCAGAGAGTAGTATTGGGGATTTATGCCTCCGATGCTTTCTCCCTGCCATGTGTGATACCGCAGAGCTCTGTGCTGTCTCCCATGTTTTTCATGGTGTACATGTTGCCACTGGGGGACATTGTAAGGTGGTATGGGCTGAGTTTTCACTGCTATGCAGATGACACTCAGATGTACATGTCCTTTGCACCTGAACAGGATATGGTGGCCTCTGTATTTAACAACTGCCTATCCGAGATCCAACACTGTATGTGTACCAACTGGTTGAAGCTGAATTCTGACAAGACTGAGATGTTGGTGGTGGACCCGAGCCATTGAGTAGAAGGGTCCTTGGCAGGTCAGGCAACTGGTCTTGTGTTAGGAAGCTGCCAGTTGAGGACCTCTGAATGGGTGCAGAGTCTGGGCGTTATTCTTTTTTTTTTTTTAAAACACTTTTTCCACCAGCAGCCACAGTTCTACGCTACATCCAGCCACCACTCCCCCATTCCACCATCGACACAGAAGCTCCGCATGCCCAGCTGGCAGACGCAGCTACACCTGTGAGAGGGGGCCCCCTGTAGCCCCCGCGCCCTGTGAGGAAACCATTACTGGCACATGCCTTCTGGGCATTGTCGGCCGGTGAAACTGCAGCTGTCAAGCTGCCGCAGACCTGTGCTGCCTTTTCTCCACTCATCTTCCCTGATGGAAGCATGGACATACAAGGACGTTAGTGCACTAGCATGCAGACGTCTGCCATGCCCCCTCCCCACTGGCACCTGCACAGCTGCAGTACCTCTGGGCGTCCCCAGGGACTAGCAGAGCACGGTATGCATCCACCCCTTCTCCCCAGGACTAGGAGAGCTGTCGTCGGACGTTCAATCCTAGTACTCCCCTGATGACCCCTGATGACCCAGGCTCATTCCCAAACCTGGGTTGCCGGCATGGAGCGAGGTGTGGTGTCCAGTGCCTCAACCCTCAGTGCCACCGGGCCGGCCTTGGGTGTTATTCTTGACTAGGGGCTGACCCTGAAATCTCAGGTGTCGTCTGTCATCAAGACTTTGTTTTACCATTTGAGGAATATCGCCTGACTCAAACACCTGGTTCCGCCCAGTGACCTACCGACATTGGTCCACATCTTTGTAACCCTACGCCTGGATTACTGTAACTCCCTGTACCTAGGGTTGCCGGGAGTTGACATCAACTGGATGCAGCTAGTGCAGAATGCGGCAGCCAGGTTACTAACTGGGCTATCTTGGTCTAGCCATATTACACCATTGCTGCGTGAGCTGCATTTGCTGCTAGTTCAGTGGAGGATTACCTTCAATGTCAGTTTGCTGACCTATAAAGCCCTACACAGACTGGGACCATACTACTTGCAAGAGCTTCTGCGCCCCTACTGCTGCTCTCAACCACTCCACTCCACCAACAAGGGATTGCTAGAGATTCCCAGGGTTCAGTTGGAGACATCTGGTGCCCAAGCTTTTACTGATGTAGTCTCTACCCTGTGGAATCCTCTACCTTTCCGGGTTCGGGTATGCCTGACGGTGGAGTGCTTTAAAGCCACACTGAAAGCCTATTTATTTAATCAGGCTTTTCTGTAATGGAGATATTGGATTTTAGCTGTGATTACTTGAATTGTAATGGATTATTTATGGATCTTAATTTAACTGTTGTAAAGCGCTTTGATATTTATGAACTGCACTATATAAATAAAGTTGATTATTATTATCATTAAAAGGGGGAGAAGTATAAGAAAAACGTAAGAGGTACATGGTTAAACCAGTGACGCATGTCAGTTTGGAATAGTCTTCCGAATCATGTGGTGTACAGTGCCAATATGAAGTAATTTAAGGAATCTCTGGACACTTATCTGATCAGGAAGGAATTTTAGGATATGTATATTAAAGATCTGAGCCAAATGGCTAACACTAATGGGCTCGTACTGATCCTATGAATCCTATGAAAAAGAAATGCAAATGTAATCAAAAGTTGCTCATCTGCATATTTCACTGCGTATGCAGCCAAATATAACCCATAAAGAATCCATTAAGGCTTGTTTTTAATTGAAACCAAAAAGGTTTACGTTTATTAAAATCATGCAGTAATCTAGGGGTTTTCATTTGCATATTTACCTTGATATAAAGCCAAAAGTAAGCACAAAAGGATCCATTTGGAGTCATTTCTGCAGCACTCTTTCAGTGTGTTTTTTTTAAAGCCACAAAATAAGGATTTTTAATTAGCTTATTTTGTTGCGTATGCAGCCAAAAGTAAACCACTAATAATACAAGGAATTACCATAAAATAATTTATTGATTGACCAGAATTTCAAGGGAATGTAAATCAACAGAAAAAAGAAAAGGTATGTAATTGTCAGTCCACATATTTTGATGAGGGGAGAACCCTAGCAGCAGCAGGTGCAGATTGCAGGAAAAAGTGATGTCAGAGGCCGCCTCTGTAAGTATTGGTAGGCCAAACGGGACAATGTGAGGACAGAGCAGGGCAGGAGGACAAACAGATGACCCTCTTCAGTCAATTACAGACTGAATTGAAAAGGAGACATTTTGGGGCTCATAACATGTTCAGACCTGCTGCTGGGGAGATTGAGCTAGAGGCTTGGCCAGGCCAAAACTCCTGCGAGCCCTCACCAGGGTTCATCCTGCAAAATTGCTGTGAGCCTTGTTTTTTATTTATGTGTAGCTGTGCCAGGAGGCACCTGCAGAATGAAACTACTGTGAGAGAAGCTGAGTGTTTCAACTTTGAGAAAGCTGCAGAGCTTAGGAATTAGTGGCAGAGACTTGCATCCTACCCTGGATTGTCTGGAAGCACAGTAGTTATGGCCTTGACGTGATTACCATATTTCTCTGATGGACTCTTTTTCACCAGGGACTTTTTGTATGATGGATAGTGCTGGCTGTTCATCCCTTTTTTTTGCATGTTGCTCTCTATCCCTCTTCCTCGATAGTTTATTCATATCTTTTTTCTTTTCTTTCTCCTTCTTTGACGCTCTCAACTTAACGTTATATTGATATTCCTGTCCCCATGTTACTGGTGTTAACCATTTGAATCCCTAGGTATTCAATTGGTTCTAGCTGTACTGCTTGGGCTTTCCTGTTGGAGATGTGTTTTTTTTTATGTTATGCTGGTGTTTTGGGATTTTTTTTCTGTGTCATGTTTTTTCTTTGTTTATTTTTCTTTTGCTTTTCTAATCTGCATCTATTGGGAAAGCCCTTAGATTTAGTATTTTTTTCCACTGCTCTGGATTTTTCTTTTTTGTGGGCTGGTTTTCGTTAGTTTGTATTTTATTTCAGTTTTCATCCTTAGTGATTTTATGGTTTGTGTCTCCATCTTGTGGATCATCTGTTGCACTACAAGTTGAGTTTTCTCCTTCTGTTTGTTAGATGCTTTTCCATGGGTTTTTGGTTTCTGATTTTGGTACCTTTGTTCCTCTGTATCTCTCTTTTTTTTCTTTGTATATTTCTACAGTTTATTTACTTTTTTTTTCCTGCTGAAACTCAGTCTTGTTGGGGACGGTGGGAGGGCTCTGGTACATGTTATGATATTGGGTATAAAAGATTCCTTTGTTGTATAATTTCAGTCTTCTGATGTTCAAATGTCTTTTATTATTAGGAGGGGTCACCTTCTACATTACAGGGTGGCTGGGCGTGGACTGGAAGAAATTGGATTTGTTCTCTTCTCTGCATACATTTGGAGCTTTCCTGATGTTTATAGTTCCTATACACTTTTATATTTTACTTGGATGGGTTTTGGGGAGTTTGGGAGCTCAACCATGATTTTTTCCAGATGGTTTATCACCCCTCTAATTCTGAGATTGCTATTTTTTACTGCCTATCAAAGTTGTATAGGCGGTGATTGGGGTCCGCAGTCCTACTGTGGTTTTTCCTCCTGGGGAGCTAATTTTGGCTCCCATGTAGGAGGCTTTTTTTAGCCTCCCTACCTAGGAAGTCACTTTTTGGGGCTATTTTCCCTTTGCTCGGAATTGGTTCTATTTTTCCAGTAGTATCTGACACAGTTGCTTTTTGTTCCCTATTTATATTGGATAATTTTTTGATGTTTAGGGTTTGTATTCTGGTTACTGTCAGGTTTGATAGTTTAGTTTAGTTTATTAGTCTAGGAATTAATACCTTTGAGCCAGGGCTCTTTTACAAAGGTCTCACGTCACAAAGAACATTTAACAAAGCACGATACACATTACAGGTAAAACCAGACAGGAAAGTTACATCATAAATTTGCTATTAACAGTTTAAGGCAGTAACGTTTTTAAGTTTCATAGAAAAAGAAGCTATAACAGGTTCAAGCGAGTAGACAATTTCGAGGTTAAGGAAACTTCCAGGGAGAGGGTGATCATTAGGCCAAAAGGAGGCTAGAGAGGAGGGAAAGGTGGTGAGCGGGAGAGTAAGTGAGAGGGGACAGGAAAAAAGGGGGGGAGTGAGTTTGGGTGGGAGACAGGAAGTAGTAGAGGTACCAGAGGGTTCATTAGTCAGGGAGGAAGAGGCCTCAGATGTGAGGATGGACATGAGGAGTAGTAGTCTTTATCTAGTGCAATCACAGTTGCTAGTGGTGGTGAGGTGGGCATAGAGCATGGATTTGAAAGCTTCAAGCGAGGTTGAGGATAGAGTAGGTGGACTAAGCGCATTGAACCATGTCGGGGCCCTGTATGTGAAAGATCTTTGTCCCTGTGCAGTCTGGCATCTCAGAACCAGGAAAGGTTGACGTTCAGATCTGGTGGAGGGTCATGACCCAGGATTCGGTCGGAGTAGGTTTTGAATACATAATGGAGTCAGTCCCAAGATAGATTTATTATTACTCTTGTTTTTTGGGGCCAGACAGTTCTTACTTGGTGGTTGGGTCAAATGGGACCTGCTTTTGTAGGCGGAAGGGCCTTTTTGAACAGGACACCAACTCAGTTGTTTTATTTCTTCTACTTTTGCCCACTAGTAAAGATTGTTACTTGACATTTGCTGACCAAAAGATTGTTCAGTGGTTTCATGCCTTGTATACCTTGAGCTATGTTAATGTACTTTATTCTAGCCTAATTATGCAACTTTATAGAGTTACAGTAGGAGGAAATGTATATTTGCCTTATGGTTTTTGTTTGACAGGATGTTTAGTCAAATCGTGATGTTTTATGTTCTTTTTGTCCCTATGCTGGCTTCTTTATTTTTGGAAGGAGTCACGGTCTCTTTTAGCTTATTTAATATTATTCCCCTTGGCTAGATGCTCAGTTGTATTGTCTTTTGAATATAAATGGAATACTAACCCCATCAAACGTGCTTGTCTTTTACAGCTCCTGAAAAGGGAAAGGTTAGATCTTGTTTTATTACAGGAGACACATCTGTCTCCAACTGAGCATGCTAAACTGAAATCATTTGGTTTTCCAGCAGTAGTTACCTCCTCCCATAAGTCTGGTAGGAGGCAGGAAGTGGCAATCCTAATTCCCAGGGGGGCCCATTTCAGTGACAGGATCAATGGGAAGATCCAGAGGGTTTTATTTATTTATTTTTATTTCATTTTTTACGAGGTAAGTGTACTAACCATAAAATGACTATTTTCAGGCACGACCCGGGAGAGTACAACAAAGTAGTACATCCAAGGAAAACATTCTTAAGTGCAGCAACACATTTGGATGAGACAATACAGTATCAAATTACAAAAATACAGGCAACCAGTACAAACCTACAAAGGGTAAGGATTAGAAAACGGTACAACATGAGGAGGAACATCCAACTTGAATGGGAAAAGACAACCACAAGTGGTAAACTAAATGACACAAAAAGGCAAGGGGGTAAGTGTAGGAAGAATGTAAAGGAGGGCTAGCACTTAATACAGCATGTCAGGGTAGAAGATAGAGATCAAAGTAGGCTTTAGCTAGATGGAGAGTGGGGAATGGGGCAGGGAGTAGCAGGGCTGAGGAGTTATAAGACATAGTGGGATGGGATTGTTAGAGGCATACCAGTTTATTTCAGGTTGGGTCAAAGCAAGTACATGAGGCAGCAAGGGATAGGTATTGGCACAGCTCCCTTTTAAAGCCAAGATGGGACTTAGACTGTCTCAAGGCAAGTGGAAATGTGTCCCACAGCTGGGGTGCAGCATATTGGAAAGCACCAGTGCCTTTGGTTATGTGACACCTCGATACATTGAATAAAGATTTATCATCCAATCGCTGACATGGGAGGAGGTTTGGGGAACAAGCAGTGCCACAAGTGAGGAGGGGGTTTGATGTCGGGTGATTGAATCGATGAGCAACCTGAGGTAGTATTGTCTGCTTGCCAAGGGAGACAGTCATCTCAGGTCCATGTAGAGTTGACAATGATGCTTTAGTCGAGGAGACGAGGCGGCATACTGACATATGTTATTAATTAGGAAGATGGCCACTGCATGCTGACCCACTGTGAGGGAGTGAGTGAAGCAGGAGTTATACAAGGCACTATTTTGCTTAGAAAAGGTATGCCACCTGTGATGTTTCCCATACCTGTCTAAGTTGTACTGCTCTTTCCGGATCGACTTGTGTGGTCCTGTATGGTATGGCCCCTCTGCTGCTGTCTTCTTTTCTGTTCGCAGGCTGGAGTGCCGGGGGAGGACTAGCCCGCCACGAATAGTGGAGATTGAAAGTGCTATGGAGTGCAATTGACAGCAGAGGAATCATATGGATTTACACTAACCAGAGAGAAGCCAGAGGAAGAGAGAAAGAGATAGGAGCTGTGGACATTAAAGGATTCCAGTGTGACTGAGTGTACAAGGGAGAAATGGACAAGGATCTGGATGTCAGATGCTGGACTGAGACCTGAGGATGTGGCCTGACAATTATGAGTATTATTACAGAGATTTACTGAGACTTTACTGAGACATTCAGAGTTCTCAGATAAAGATCACTGACTTCTCAATGTAAACTGCAGTGTGATATTTACTTATTTTATATTTTTTTGAGAGTTTATTTTAAAATAGTTTACTCGACTGCACACTGCACTGTGATTGGCTAGTTGGGACACATGGTCTCAAGGTATTAGAGGCGCATGCGTGGCGTTCAGAGTATCGCAGATTCTTTGAGCATCTGAACACGCTGCACTTACTGTCATTTACCTCAGTCATTTAGCTCAGCTGCTTTTTGAGCTGCGTATTTAGTTGCTTGTATTGTTAAGCTGCTAAGCTGTCGAAGGCTCCTGGTCTTTAAGCTTTTTTAGGCATCTGAGAATCTCAGAAAGTTTGGTACATTTGCTATATTTGCTTCAATTGTAACAATATATTACTAATTTTACTAATTGCTACAGTTGTTATATCTGTAGCTTAGTTCTGTAGCCATAGTCATAGCCGCGGCTTAGAAGAGTTGGAATTTGAAGCAGAGCAGAGGATTTTCTGGGTGTTTGTGAGTGTGTATGAGCTTGAGTCCTTGGCCTATCAGACCAGGAAAGCAATACCTTGCTTGAAGTGATTTTTCATGTAAGTTTTGACCTTTGTTTTAATCAATTTAATCGATTTTATTTATTAAATTTATTGTTTGTGTTTTGTCATCTGGCGGTATATATTTGTTACACATTTGTTACATATTTGACAGTTGTTTTTAGTTGCTATATGTTATCAGTTAATTTTTAGTTAATTCTTTTGAGTCTGTTACATATTTGACACTTGTTGTTAGCTGCTACCTGTTGTTATTGTCAATTATATCTAATTCTTTGAGCTTGTTGATTTTGATGGGTTTTATGGGTATAGTGTTTTAGCATTTGTGTTCTTTTATTTTAAAAGGACTGAAGTAAACTGAGTAAACTTAATAAATTAGTAATTAAGTAATCAGCCATTTAGCTATACATCATTCTAGTAACTAAGCTTTTTGGCAAGTAATCTAGGAAGTAGAATATTTCAGCTTCATTTTTTAGTTTCTTTTTCTTATTTTTTTATATATAATTTCATCCTTTAGATGGCAAAGGCAGCATCTTAAGCCAGAGTTTTTACTGAGTGTGGCTATCAAGAGCCCACACACCAGACAAACTTCGACCTTTTGGACACGAGTAAAATATGCCTGCTAAGTATTTTGCCTGAATACTTTCTCTTAGTTGGTAATTTACTGTGGGGTACAAACTGAGCTGCACAAAGTGTAGGCTTTAAAAGATTTTTGAAGCCATTTTTAAAAGCTCCAAAGGCTCCAAGGCTCCAAAGGATACTGTGCAATATCTGCTCTGTACTTCTATATATATATCTATTATAGCTCACTGTAGTTTTAGGTGATTACTATTTTATTGTGTTAAGAATTGTTCTCTTTTTTGCAGGTTCTTTATTTCAGTATTTTAGTACTAGATAGTACAATAACATAATAATACAACTAAAGGGTTGAATAGAGCTCAGGTGACTTTGTAGTGACTCTGAAGTGAGTTTCTCATATAAAGTGTATTTGGACAGCAGGATTCTCTCTGTTCGAGGGGTAGGAGGGCAAGCAGCGGTCAACACCTTATTCTTTAGTCTCTGCATATCCCTATTTGATCTTTGATTGATGGGAGAAAGCATGGTTAATACTAGGCTACAGAGGCTCCAGAATGTGGAATTATCTCCCTTAACTCAAGAGCTTCCCTGTAAAAAAGTGATGGCTTCTAAAAAGCAGACTAAAATCACTGATCATTTCTTTAAGATTAATGATAGCTCCAGCAGGACTTCTACCCCGTTGACCCAGAAACCTGCTAATGATCCTGATGCTCTGATTGACCTGAGTATAGTAGAAAGTCAAATTAATATTAGTGGTGAGTGCTTGAATTCTGTTCAGAACTTGTCTCATCCTATTGAAACTTCTTTAGACTCAGGGCATTCAGAGGAGACTACAATCCACTCTATTACTGGTTCCCAGGAATTTGTAAGCTCAGTGCCTCATGAAGCTTCAAACAATAATCAGGCTTTGAGTTTAATAATTCAGGATTTACAGAATATTATTTATAGGCTGAAGGCATGTGAAGAAAAGATTAATAGTGCTAGTCATTTAGATCAGAGACAAATGGTTTAAAGTGTTCTGCTGATAACCACACTTTAAGTAGGGAACAGGATCTTACCTACATTCCTGATCATTTAGATAAAGATTTAGTCTCGCTTCTAAAGAATTCATCGTTTGCTAATCTGATCATGATGGATTAGTTAATTATTAACAGAGAACTTATGGAGAATCTAAGAACAGATGTAGCTATTAATAAAGATAAGATCAATGAAATATTGGTAAATTTATCTAAAATTAACCGTTCCAGTGAGTGTTCTGATGTCACTGATAAGTCTGTATTGTTAATTGAGTCTAATTCTAGTTTAATTAGACCTAATTTTAGTAGTCTGCATTTCCCTGAGAGTCCAGTTTCTAATAAAACAAACAAAGGAGAGAAGGGAAAAAGGAATAAGAAAAAGAGGGGAAACAAAAATAAAAGCAGAATTTCAAGTGATAATACTAAGCAAATTCAGGTTTCACAAATAAAAGAAGTAATAGCGGAGAAACAAGTAGATTCCCTCCCTATGAGTGAGTTGGAATTGATAATAAAGCTACAACCAATAATAATGTCTAATTTTCAGGATGACTAGGCAAAGAGGATGGTATACAGAGTGCTACCCCCTATTTAGAAGACAGAAAATTGATTACACACCTAAGGCTCTTGGAAACAGAACTTAACTTGTTAAATCAGCAGTTGGGGAGACCAACTCAGGAAGTAGTAAGTGTGGAAAATTCGGGGATTACAGTTGGAGAATCCTTGTTAGTTGATGGTAATAATAGGCAACATTTCCCTGTAGAGAACATTATTAGGGATATGGAGGATAAATGGTTGATGAATGGCAAGCATGAAGATGCAGCTAATAATAAACCCTTCCTGAGACTAATTGGTTCAGCTGAATGGAGTAAGTCTTTGATACCCTTTTCTAAAACTGAGCTCATGCAATTCTTCAATAATGAGCTGGGACTGAATTTAGTGTCTGATGATATACTTGAACTTAGAGAAATCCCAGTTGTGGAGGCTTATATTTTAGATATCATTTGTCTTTCTCCACGAACTGCCAACTATATCTGGACAAATAGTGACACTCTCTAAAGGAAAGAGGAATTATTCTAACTTATCCTATTAGAGAATCTTTTAATTATACAACATCACTTGTAACAGGAGGTCAAGCAAAAGACCTGTTACAACCCCGTATTTGTCTATTCGGAGTGGATATATTGATAAAAGAGTCTCGCACCAACTTGACTGGTAAAATAAAAGATCGCTTCTCAAATTTTTTGATGATACCTTTTAGAGACAGGGATCACTTTTTTGCTAAGAAGTGAGATGGCAGCACTCAAATAGCTATATATACTAGTTCTAAGGAATTTGCTGATGAAATTCTTGCAAAAAGTAATATATTGGATATGCTAGGGTTAAATATTTGCGATGGTAAATTTCTAGCAGTAGAATTAACAATAACAAAACCGGTAGTGGAAGCTGATCAGATGGAACTCCCTTTGAATAACTGATTTCTTCCTTTTGCAGACTATCAGGATAATTGACTGACCTTTGATAGTGTCAACAGTCCTGAACTCCAGTCCAACTCAATGATTGTTACATTACTAACTTGGAATATTGCTGGTTGGAATACAAAAATTATGGATGAGGACTGGAAAAAATATATTCAGGGATTTGATCTACTGTGTTTGCAAGAAACATGGCACAGTGCTGTAGATAACATTAGGACGAATGGATTTGATAGCTTCCAATCAGAAGGTAGAAAACATTACAGTAACGGTAGAAGTTCTGGGGGTATCATCATTTTTGTTAAGATTAATGTCTTTTCCTCTATTCATTGTTGGAAGTTGCATGAACATTTTATAGCACTAACACTAGGGATTCAAAAACAGAGAATGGTCATAATTTCTGGATATATTCCTACTGAAAATTTTAATTTTTTTCTTCCCTGCACTATGGGATTTTTTATTTGATATCCTTACTGAAGCAATTATCTTATTTCCCCAGGTAGATATTTTACTCCTGTGAAATTTCAACACTCAGAAAGGATCTTATAATGGTTTGATGGGAAATTTGATACAAATGTACAATGAAATATTAACTGAAGAGCATTTGAGGAAAGCTAAAGATATTAAAATGAACAGAGCTAGGAAGAAAATTATTGATTTTATAGGTAATTTTGATCTTTACCCACTTAATGGGAGATTCAAAGGGGATGAATATGGAGATTTTACATATGCATCTACTAGAGGTGCTTCTACTATAGAACTGGCATTATGGTCAGGTTCTGTAGATATATGGCAGGATGTGCAGGTTGATTTCTGTGTGAAGAGTGATCACTTCCCAGTTATACTGGAGTTCATCTCTCAGAAGGATAATAGTGAACCTCAGGATGTGGTACTGTTTTCAGAAATTAGGGCAGATGCTAAAATGAGGTGGTATAATAATGCAGAGGAAGTAGCTAGTCAGCTGCTTAGTGCCTCTCCACTTATAGCTCATTCTACTGTTTTAGAGAATATGCATATTCCACAGTTGATCAAATTAACACTTTGTTTGCACAAATAAAGGATAAACTGATTTCATTACCAGCTAGACATACTCCTAGTAAGCAAGTAGTCTGGTCTGATCAGGAATGTAGAGAAATTAGAAGAGAGATTCAAAGGTTGTATAGATCTTATAGAAAAAATGCCTCTAGAATTCTACTTAAACAGCTTAATATAAAATGGAAGTACTATAAATTGGTTATTAGGAACAAATGAATTCAATATCACAAAAAATAATGGGATCAGATGTTAGAGGTAATTTCCATCAATGATGTTAAACAGTTTTGGATTTTGGTTGCTAAGAGTACCAATTCTCTTAAAACAAAAGTTGATATTTATATAAATGAAAGCACCTGGGTAGAGTATTTTTCAAATATTTTTTTTTTGATTCTGAGGAACAAGACTGTATTTTTCAATTAGAACTAACTTCTGATAACAGATTATCCTTTTCTCTTATGGAAGTTTTTGCTGCTATATCATCTTTAAAGAGGAATAAAGCTACAGAACCGGATGGGATCCCCACAGAAATATTTATAAACAATCCTCTGTTTTGTAGCAAAGTGTTAGGGACTTATTTTAACAAATGTATCTAATTATTTTTCACCAACTTAGAAGAGTGCACATGTCATTCATATTCATAAAAAGGGTTCTCTGACTTCCCCTGCTATGTATAGACTCATTAGTTTATTGGACATTACATTGAAAGTTTTTTCTAAAATAGTGCTGGATAAGTTTAAAAAAAAAAGATGGAATTGACGGGTGGTTTGCCCAACTTTCAAGTGGGGTTCAGACAAAATTTCTCTACAATTGACAATATTTTTATATTACAACATTTAGTAGAGAAATATGTTTCACTTCGTAAGCAGAAGCTTTATTCTGAGTTCATTGATTACTCAGTAGCATTTGATTCCATTTCTAGGAGCACATTGTGGACTCTTTTGTTTGAAAGAAACTTAGAAATATAGAATTTGATGGCAGATAAGGACCGCTTGGCCCACCTAGTCTGTCAGTTTTCCTACCTAACAGATAAGCTGCAGATCCTAGTTAACCAACAGCTAACTTCCTCCTACCCCCCACTAGGACTGCCTTATGTCTGTCCCATGCATTCTTGAATCCCCCCACTGTTCTTGACTCCACAACCTCCTCAGGGAGGCTGTTCCATGCATCCACAACCCTCTCTGTGAAAAAATACTTCCTCACATTACCTCTGAGCCGTCCTCCTATATCTTCAAATTGTGCCCCCTTGTTCTTGCACATCTCTTTTTCTGAAAGATGCTACCCTCTTGGACTTTATCGATTCCCTTGAGGTACTTGAAAGTTTCTATCATGTCCCCTCTCTTCCTTCTTTTCTCAAGGGTATACATGTTAAGCTCCTTTAGTCTTTCTTCGTATGTCTTCTGGTGCAGACCCTGCACAATTTTGGTTGCCCTCCTCTGGACAGCCTCCACTCTGTCTATGTCTTTGTGGAGATGGGGTCTCCAGAACTGCACACAGTACTACAGATGGGGTCTCACCAACTGTCTGCACAGAGGGATAACAACTTCCTATTTTCTACTATTGATGCCTTTCCCTATGCATCCCAGTATCCCCCCAGCCTTCCTTACTGTCTTCTCACATTTTCAAGAGGTATTGAATCTTTATCATGACACATGGGCAAGAGTAAGTCTGGGTAAAGAGGGTCAACTGTTGGCCCCCTCTAAGATCAATAAGGGGGTGCGCCAGGGTTGTGTTATGGCCCCACTTCTCTTCTCCTTGTATATTGACAAAATGTTAAATGATGTTGAGTCTTTTTCTTCAGAGCCTCCTGAGGTGCTGGCCTCCACTTGCCCTTTGCTTGCTTATGCAGATGATATTGTTCTGTTTTCTCTAATTAAGAAGGGATTACAGGTTAAATTGGATTATATTGTATGACAGTCTGAGAAGTTAAAATTAAAAATGAATCTAACTTAAACAAAAGTTGTTATTTTTGGAGAGAAAACACTAGAAGGTACTTGGGTAGTGGAGGACAATAAAATAGAGGTAGTGTCCGGCTATGTCTATCTGGGGGTTGAATTTCATTCAAGTGGAACATGGAGATCTTTATATAAAACTTTGTTAGCGAAACACAAGAAAACTATTGGCGCTCTAACAAGGTTTAATTATAAATTTGGCTGTCATACAGTTAAGCCTCTTCTTAGAGCCATATCAGCTAAATTGGAACCACAACTACTTTATGCTAGTGAGATTTGAAACTTGGAAAGAAATAAGTTTGATCACTTGCTGTCCCCTCTATATAAAAACATAAGGCGCTCACTCAGACAGGGGCTTTCGTGTCCCTCCGCATAACTACATTCAAAGTTAGGTCTTACTAATTTAAGGGCAAACATGGATGCCAGGAAATTGATCTACTGGATTAAGCTTACTAGATCCCCTGAAGATAAGCTGACAAAAAAAGTGTTACAATGAAAAGGTTTGCTAATACAATTTGGGTTATAGGGGAGCCATTTGGTTCTCTAAGATTGTATTGCTTCTTGATAATTATTTGCTAACAAACTTGAAAAAGGCAGCTGACAGGGGTATTATCTTAAGCCTGAAATACAGCAAATATATTATGAGAAAGGTTTAGAATCATTGGAACAACAAAGACCTAAAGGCCATTTCTGAATCACGATATTCAAAATGGTTTAGCAAGAACAACTTTTGTTTTGGTTATAAATCATACTTAGACATACTGACTAACAATAACCTGAGATTTGCATTTGCTAAATATAAATTTTAGCAATTTCCTAGTAATGTCTTATTATGCAGATAGAACAAAGACAACATACCTGAAATGTGTGATTGCTCAGCAGGTGGTAGAGAGGATTTGATCCATGTCATTTGGTTCTACACTTACTATGCCAAAGAGAGGCTGCATTGGTTAAGAGACTTTAACACAACTGTGTATCAAATTGATAAATCTATGTTAACTACAATACTGCTACATGCGGCAGATAAATTGACTATTGAGAAATTAGCAAACTATTTTTATGCAATAGGAAAAGTGAAACAAAGAATGGAGGTACTGGTTTGATGTTCCTGTATTATGACTAAATAAAGTGCAATAAGGTAGTGAAGCTATGTATTAGTGTGCAGAAAATTAAGTGTGCAGAAAATTAAGTGTTTATGTATTCAGCTTTACAAGCCAAACAAATTCAATGCAATAGTGACCCTTTTAGATAAAATGGATGTATTGTATATGTTTATGATGTACTAATTTATGTTCCTATTGTATTGTTTTGTATGTGATAATTCTATTTTGTTGATGACTTTGTAAGTCAAACAATAAACGTTAATCAACAACATATGTTATTATAGGTAACGTCCCATTTGTGTATGGAGGTTTTATGAACAGCAGCAAGAATGGGAGCCTCATAGGTGAGGGCGGGGAGCAGAATACCTCTGGCAATTGTCAATTTGGCAGAGGGCATAAGCATATAGCTGGTTTAGTAGGCTACACCCAGTTTAGTATTGACCGCTTTGCAGGAGGACTGTATGTGGAGGTTAAAATCAAGGGATTGGTCAAGCAGGATCCCCAGGTAGTTAAACAGTGTGACACATTCAAGTTGAGTGCCCCCAGGTCATAGACAAGTAAAGATGTGGGACAGGCCCTGAGCTTAAGGGCAGAGCCCAGAAGCATTGCTTTGATTTTACTTGCATTTAGCCAGTTTTGGACATTTTGAAAGTCAGATGAAAGGGATGTGTTGTTACAGGCAATACTAATAGAGCTAGTGTAGATGACCAGATCATCTGTGTAAAGAATAGCCAAGCAAGATTCAAGAGCATTAGCAACATTTTTTATAAATAGTGAGAAAAGTAGGGGCCTAAGAATGGAGCCCTGCGGTACTCCAATGATGATGGTACTGCTGGATAGTGAGGAGTTAAATTTCACAGCATGAGACCTGTTTGACAGGTAGCTACTAAACCATTCAATGACAGGGGATGAGAAACACCAGAGTCAGAGTGGTGAGGAGCAGAGGATGATCAACAAGATCAAAAGCCTTGGTAAGATCAATGCAAACGGCCCCAGTTAGTTTTCCAGAATCCATATTGGAAAGAGTGTCAGTGATAGGTTTGAGTATAGCAGTAGACATACTATGTCCTTTTCTGAAACCATGCTGTGTATCAGAGAGAAGATTGAACTTTGTAAGCTAGTTAGTGGTTTGTGTAGCGACAATTTTCTCCAGAATTTTGCTCAGGACCGAGAGGATGGCTATAGGCCTATAGTTGGTGATGTCTTTCGTGTCACCTTTTTTGAAGACTGGCATTATACAAGCCATTTTCCAAATGTCCGGAACAGTAATGCATGAGAGAGATAGCGTATAGATTTTGGCCAGCGGAGAGGCAATGAGGGGAGCAGCAAGCTTAAGAAGTCTAAGTTCAAGGGAATCAGAGCCAGTACCAGTGTTAATAGAGATGGATCTCAGGAGATTCAGTATGTCCAACCTTGATATGGCCTTGAAGTAAAACGGTGGAGCCAGGGGCAACTCATGGGACAGAACAGCAAGGGTGTCCGGATGTAAGGTAGGTAGGAACTGGGAGTGTGTTGCGCCAGGTTGGAAGAACGAGGTGTAATGGGACAAATTTGAGAAGCGGCTGTTGAAAGAGTTTGCTATGGTGCTAGAGTCATTGCAGTGGATACCATCTAAGATCATATCCTCTGAGGTAACTGAGTGAGATGCCCCCAGAAAATCTTTGATATGTGCCCAAAAAGTATTGTCACAGTGCTTTTTTATCAAGTTGTTAACTGTGCTCCAGGGGCATTTTTGGGTACATATCAAAACTTGCTACATTATAGTTACAGGTACTTTATATGTCCACCCTGTGACTTTAGTTTCAGTTTATTTCCACCCACATAGCATCTAAATTATTGTCACAGTGCTTTTTGAGCAAGTTGCTATCTATGCTCCAGGGGCATTTGATTATGGGGGGATCTTAATGTGACCCAGAATCCTGCTTTAGATGCTTCAACACCCTTGTCTCATTGAATTAACCCACACCAGAAATACTTAAAACATACTTTGCCCTCCCTGGGCATTATTGATGTCTGGTGTCATTGTTTTCCCACTGTTCAATAATACACCCACGTGACAGCATCTGTGGAGGTCACTTTTTCACCACGGCCGAGCATCTTGCTTCATTGCAAGATGTTTGGCATGGTGCAACCCTCTTATCAGACCACGCTCCTGTACAGTATATGCCAAATTCTCTTTGGGGGTATGAGTAAGATGTCACACTGGCATCTTAATTTGACTCACCTTCGGGACCCTGAATTTAGGCAGATGATTTGGGAAGGCATCCCTAGGATTATTTCAGAAAACTCCTCTTCTAATATTTCCCCAGTGATTTTGTGGGACACCTTGAAGACAGTGAGCCAAGGTGAAATTATAAAATATTCAGCTAGGAAAAAGAAAGAGATCACTGTCTTCAGAGTCTACAACATGAGCTTCGGCAATTGCAAATCCTTTTCAGGCAGGGGTACAAAACAGTCCAGCCGAAACTGCTGGAGGTTAAACAAAAGTTGCAGAAACTCTTAGATCAGAAAATAGAACAAAACATTTTTATTTAAAGCACACTTTTTATGAGTGGGGGGCCCTAGAGGGGCAAGGAACCTTGCTTGATGCCTCAGGATCCATAGGACTATACCTGCGTAATGAGCTTGTTTGACCCAAGTACTGGGGGATTGCTGACACACCCTACTGTAATTCGAACTGCTATGGCTAAATTCTATCAGGTACTATACACAGCAGAACCTTTCCCTGACATCTCAAATAGAAACCTATTTGCAAAGGTTGCCTTTACCTAAGCAGTCACCCACCCAGGCAAATTCTCTTCTAGCTCCCATAACCCAGAAGGAAATTGAATCCTTTCTTAATTCAGCCAAGTCCTTAAAAGCTCCTGGCCCAGATGGCTATCCTTCTGAATTCTATAAACAATTCAAGGACTTGCTCTTTCCTCATTACTAGGGGCACTTCAAACAGTCCAAAAAGGAGATGTTCCTCCTCCCACTTGGAGGTACGCAGTGACTCCGGCATTCCCTAAACCCCATAAAGATCCGCGGTATCCGACGTCTAACTGGTCAATTTCCATGTTAAACTATTATTACAAGCTTTACATGGCAGCCCTGGCTCATCGTCTGGAGAACCTAATACTGGCCATTATTGATCTGGATCAGGTAGGTTTCATTAAGGGCCGGCAGGCACAAGATGCTGTAAGACATACCTACCTGTTAGTGAATTATGCCAATCGCAGGAAGGTTCCCTTGGTTTTGTTGGGGCTTGATGCAGAAAATGCCTTTGACAGGGTTGCCTGACCTTTTCTGTGGGCAACCCTGTTGCATTTTGGTTTCCCTAAGGAACTTATATTACAATGAAAACATATATACAACTTCCTCCAAGCTTATTTTTGGTTGGATGGTTCCCTTTCTGATCCATTTACCCTCTCCCATGGGAAGAGGCAGGCTGACCCTTGTCTCCCCTGCTTTTTGTGCTATGCTTGGAGCCCCTAGCAGAGGCAGTACATCAGCTCCCTAATATAGAAGGTATCCCCATAAGTGGACGTTCACATAAAATATCTTTATATACGGATGACGTACTCCTTACCCTAACTAATCCTGAATGTTCTCTGCCTGAGGTACGGAACTAATTAAACTTGTTCAGTGCTCTTGCAGGGTGCAAGATAAATACCCAAAAGACTGAGGTACTGCTTTATAACTATTCTCCCCCTACTTCCCTGAAAGTTGCTTTCCCTTTCAAGTGGAATAGGTTGTCCATGCGGTACCTGGGGTTTAAGTTAGTAACTAATTTAACACGTGCATGCCTTTTCAATGATGACCCCCCTATGCAACAGCTGGCAGAAGATCTGTCTAAATGGTCACAACACTCTCTCTCAGTTTTTTAGGTAGAATAGAAGTTATTCAGCAGCAGATTGTTCCTCGTATTTTCTTTCAAACCCTCCAAGTAGTGCTGGAGAGTTTTTATTTTCAAGCCAGGATAGATTGATTTCTCATTTTATTTGGAGGGGTAGACCTCCCAGGGTGAGATATTCCATTTTACAGCTTCCAAGGTAAAAGGGAGGTCTTAATCTCCCCAACTCAAATACTATGTGATGGCCACCCAGCTATGTACATTACTTTGTTGGTTTAATCCTCAATATGAAGCGCACTGGAAACAGGTGGAACTCACCCTGGGTGATCTCTCTGATCTCACTAGTTACCTGTTTGGTCAATCCCCACACTGTTTTCTGCCTGCTAAATTCTTTCAATACACTGCAGTGCCATTTCGGTATTGGCTTATGGTCTTATACCAATTACTTATCCAGTAGGAAGCCCTATTCATTTGGTCACTTGCCCATGATACTTGTTTCCCCCCAAATACCACAGAAGGGGTTTTGGCTTTTTTTGCATTCCTGTGGTTTGCGGTATATCTCTCAATTGATAGGTTCAAACGGTATTCTTTCATTCACACAATTACAAGCTACCTACTCATTACCACATACTTCTTTCTACAGGTACCTACAGTTGTGGACATACCTCACACCTTTTTAAGACTCACTTGTTTCCACAATGGAGAAACACCCTCTTCTGGCATCTCTGATTCAGAAGCACTGATACGGAGCCTCAGCAGATCATTTAATTAGTCGAATATGCGAGGCACTCCAGGAGCGTCCGAGACACTCCACTGATTCGTTAGGCTTAAGTGGGCAACAAAACTTAATGTTAGTTTACCTAGGGAGGCTTGGAATGCTTCTACTCTTCTGGCTCTTAAAATATCCAGTTCATCGTATTGGAAGGAATATGCCTGGAAACTCTGTGTTTGATTTTTCCGTACCCTGGTGGTAGTGGCTCAGTACATGGACCCATCCTTTGGCAGATGCTGGAGGGATTGTGGTCATGACTGTGCCGATCAGATGCATATCCTTTGGGCCTGCAAGTCCTTATCTTCCTATTGGCAGGAGGTTATACATGAATTAAGGGCTATATATGATTGCCCCAATTATTTACCCCTACTTATATACTGACAGCTGTGATGCCAGAAGGGGTTAGGGTATCTAAGCTTACGTACTGTATAAAGTCACACTATTATTTTTCCAGCTAAAAAAGTTATAACCCACTTGTGGCATACTAAGACTCTTCCCACATGGGAGGATTGCGGTGTACTGGTGAGGGAAATTTATGCTTTGGAGCAGCTTTCTGACAGACTTTTATGTAGTGATATGCTTCAGATTGACTTGGTCATAGGAACTGTTAATTGTCATCAGAATGGACTTGACCGAGGCCAAGATCCCTCACCTCTCATTGTTTTTCAGAAGAGACTTGTACTTTCTTTGTTTTTATTTTGTGAGTGCTCCCAATTCTACTTGATATGCGTATTTGAACTCTACAAGGGATGGGTCCTGGGGCTTTTTATGCAGCTGTTCGTGCCTTGGATGTTACTATTACTATGTTTTCATTCTGTACGGCCGTGTTTTCTTATGTTTTCTATTGTAATCTTCCTATATGTTTTTAATGTTTAATAAAAAGGCAAATATTAAAAAAAGAGACCTGCATCCTACCCTGATTGCTTCAGAGCCAGGTAAGGGGTCTGTTAGCCCTTATCCAGTAGGGTGGATCAGGAAACAGGGAACCATGGAGCACATGCCAACAGTATGTGAATACTCTCGATCCTGAAGGGAGTTGGACTATGGGAGTTGCTCCTGGAGTCTGGGCTCTTTGGAAATAGGGAAGCCACTGCATAGTGCTCCTGTGACTGAGAGCTGAGTCAGAAGGGCTGTGTTCTAAGAGGTGTGAGTCAGAAGGGCTAAGCTTCTGGGAGTAGTCTAGAAAAAGTGCAAAGTATCTTCATCACCAGGCATCTGGGGCCTTGTCTAGATTGCTGCCTGACCTACTACTATGTGCTGGTTCCCACCTTGACTGATCTTTGGCATCCATGGGTCCCATGAGTGCTGGCATTGCTGGCTGGGGCTTTGTGTTTCTTTACTTACAGTAACTTTAATTTTGGATTACAAAGTTGGGTTTTCTGAACATTTGGAATTTCAAGTTCTTTAACTCATGCTAACACACTATGGCCTATTGAGGGATTAAATTGCAGACTTGCTAAATTTCATCAAGAGAACCATTGAAAGAACCCATGTATCATAGCTATCAGGCCTGCACTGGGACTTTAGTGTAAATTCCTGGTGACCAGAGATATTGGTTCTTGTGTCACACTTGAAATCCTAGTTTTAGTGCTGGTACCAGCTGAAGACTGTGCCACACCTTAAATTGTGTGATTCTTGCTTTTTTTGCCTCTTGATTTGGTGGATGCATCCTAGACAGTGTGGGATCAGAGATGGTGGTACTGACGAACAGCACACTGGTAACCAGGGGGTATTGCAACAGGATGGGAGTGCTCAAGGTGACTTGTCACTTTCTAACTCCCTGTTTACCTCAAGTTTCCAGGCCTATGTTCTTGAATACAAGCACTGTTAATCTGCTGAATTTCACTTCTGCATGTGCACCTCACTTTGTGTTACCTGACAAGTGTTTATCAGTGAAGGTAACAACTGTCTTATTGGTCCACAGGGGGTGGTCCTGTTCAGTGTAGAGAGGTGGAAAGGTACTGCATCCCAGGGAGTGGTACTGCTTACAACATCTGGCCCACTTATTCTCTCTGGGTGGAGCCATCATGCCATTTCTTATTTGTTCTAGGATGAATCCCCATACTGCAGGAGAAAGAACAAACCCAACCCTGCAATCATAGAAACAGAATTTGATGGCAGATAAGGACCGCTTGACCCACCTAGTCTGCCCATTTCCCTACCTAATGGATAAGCTGTAGATCCTAGTTAACCAACAGCCTACTTCCTCCTACCCCCCCACTAGAATTGCTTTATGTATGTTCCATGCATTCTTGAATTCCCCCACTGTTTCTGACTCCACAATCTCCGCAGGAAGGCTGTTCCATGCATCCACAACCCTCTCCATGAACAAATACTCCCTCACATTACCTCTGAGCCATCCCTCCTCTATCTTCAAATTGTGACCCCTTGTTCTTGCACATCTCTTTTTTTGAAAGATGCTGCCCTCTTGGACTTTGTTGATTCCCTTGAGGTACTTGAGAGTTTCTGTCATGTTCCCCCTCTCCCTCCTTTCCTTGAGGGTATACATATTAAGCTCCTTTAGTCTCTTTTCATGTCTTCTGGTGCAGACTCTGCACCATTTTGGTTGCCCTCCTCTGGACAGCCTCCACCCTGTCTATATCTTTGCGGAGATGTGGTCTCCAGAACTGCACAAAGTACTCCAGATGGGTCTCACCAACTGTCTGTACAGAGGGATAACAACTTCCTGTTTTCTACTGGTGATGCCTCTCCCTATGCATCCCAGTATCCCCCCAGCCCTCCTTACTGCCTTCTTGCATTGCTTGCCCACCTTTAGGTCATCTGATATAACTACCCCCATGTCCTTTTCTATTGTTGTTGTTGTCAGTATCTCACCCCCCATTGTGTACTCTTCCCCTGGGTTTTTGTTTCCCAGCTGCATTACTTTGCATTTCTTTGCACTGAATCTAAGCTGCCATACATTTCATCATTCCTCCAACCTTGACAAGTCCCTTCTCATCCTTTCCACCCCACCTTGTGTATCAACTCTGTTGCAGATCTTTGTGTCATCTGCAAAGAGACAAACTTTTCCTTCTAGTCCTTCTGCAATGTTACTTATAAAGGCATTAAAAAGGACCAGACCCAGTACTGAATCCTGCGGTACCCCACTAGTAACCCCCCTTTCTTCACTGTGGACTCCGTTTACTATTCCCCTGTGCACCCTGTTGTCCAGCCAGTGTTTCACCCAGGCTACCACCCTGGGACCCATTCCCAGACTGGCTAATTTGTTTATTAATCTTTTGTGTGGGACTGTATCAAATGCCTTGCTAAAGTCTAGGTAGGCCATGTCCACAGCCCCACCCTGGTCTACTACTTTGGTCACCCAGTCAAAGAAATCAATTAGATTCATCTGACATGACCTTCCCACTGTGACTCCATGCTGCCTTGGGTCCTGTGCTCCACTGGCCTCTAGGTACTCAACAGTTCTTTCCTTCAGAAGTAATTCCATCATTTTCCCTACCATTGAGATCAAACTGACAGGTCTGTAGTTTCCTGCCTCTGTCTTGCTCTCACTTTTGTGAAGGGGAATCACATCCACCCTCCTCCAGTCCTCAGGTACCACACCATCCTCCCATGATTTGTTGAAAAGGGTAGTCAGTGGTGTCATTTGTTCTCCCCTTAGTTCTTTTAGAACTCTGGGGTGAATCCCATCAGGCCCCATTGCTTTGTCCACCTTCAGTTTTAAGAGTTCTTTCAGAACCCTTTCTTCTGTGAAAGGACTAATATCGACCCTCCTGTCCAGAGTGCTTCTACTGACTGGATTAGGTATCTCCCCCTCTTCTTTTGTGAATACTGAGCAGAAGTATTCATTCAGTATCCTTGCTTTTTCACTGTCTCTCTCTGCCCACCCACCCTCCTCTTTATTTAGCCTAAGTATCCCTCCTTTTGTCTTTCTTTGCTTTCTAATGTACCTATAAAAGGTTTTATCCCCTTTCTTAACCGAGCTGTTTATCTTTTCCTCGGTTTGTTTTGCTATTCTGACTGCGTTTCCTTCTTCCTTCTACTTTAACTGGTACAGTTCTCTGTCCTGCTCCTTCTGTGTTTCCTTATACTTCCTGAATGCTACCTTTTTCTCCTTAACCTTCCCCGCCACCTCTTTTGAGAACCATAGTGTTTTTTTCTTTCATTTTGATTTGTTTATTTGCTTCACACAAAGGCTTGTTGCCTCTGTGATGGCAGTTTTGATGTTTCCCCATTGTTGCTCCACCCTTCCTTCTTGCCTGTTTGCTAGTGCTTTTCTGAGGCACTCTCCCATTTTGACAAGATCAGCCCTTCTGAAGTCCAGCACCTTCACTTTTGTATGGCTTAACTCTACAGCTGAGTTTATCGTGAACCACACTTTTTAGTGGTCACTTGTTCCCAGATGGCTACCCACTTCTAGATCTGAGATCCTCTCTCTGTCCCCATTTGAGAGTACCAGGTCTAAGATTGCTCCCTCTCAGGTGGGTTCCAACACTAGCTGTCTGAGGCATGCCCCTTTAGGGCACTGAGAATTACCCTGCTCTTGGGAGTGACTGCAGCAAAGGTGCTCTAGTTAACATCTGGCATATTCAGGTCCCCACCAGCAGTATCTCCCCTTTCTCTGCCGTCCTAAGGATGCCTTCTATCTTTTTCTTGTCCATTTCCTCCCCCTGAGACGAGGTTCTGTATATAATCCCTGTGCGGATTGTGGTGCCATTTCCAGTCTTCAGGGTGACCCACATTGCCTCATCTCCTCCCTATTTACCCTTTAGTTCCATTGCTTTGATCCCTTCCCTTACATAGAGAGCTATTCCTCCTCCTCTTCTACCCTCTCTGTCCCTCCTGTAGATTGTGCACCCTGGTATGTTGACATCCTAGTCATGGTTCTCTGTGTACTATGTTTCTGTGATTGCCACGTTATCCAGGCAACCCTTTTCCAGCAAGGCCACCAGTTCAGGGAGCTTCTTACCTAGACTGTGGGCACTGGTACTCATTACCCTCTGTTTTTTGATGGTCTTACCCCTTTTTGCCCCATCCCTGTCCTTACTGCCTTTGTCTTTTTCTTCATTTACCCCTGCTCTTCTCCCTATCGACTTCTCTTTCTTGGTATTTACCTCACTAACTACCCTGATTTTTGGGGGGGGCTAGGATTTCCCTTCTCCTTTTCAGTGCCCCCCCTTGGCTAGTTTAAATGCTTGCCAATGAAGCATTTAAACCTATTACCTAGGATCCTGGTTGCCCTCCTGGACAGATGCAGATCATCACGCCAGTATAGGCCTGCATCCCTCCAGGTGGACCCCCAGTCCCCGATGAAGCAAACATCCTGAGCTCTGCACCAGTTTTTCAAGCACTGATTGAATCCCATGGTGTGGAGCACCCTAGCCTCACCCATGCCATAGACAGGCAGCACCTCTGAGAAGTTTACCGTGCGTGCTATTTGTATAAGGTCCCTCCCCAACTCCACAAACTCCTCCTGCACTGCTCTGATCCCTTTCCCAGACAGATCATTTGTCAGATGGGCCTTGTACAGTCATCAGGGGTGTGAACCCAGCACAGAAACCCTGTCGGGGGAGCACAGGTGTAAGTGAGTTGGGACACATGTCCATAGGTAGATCAGTGGGGAAGCAAGTTGCAAGGCATTAGATCATGTGACTCCCATTTTTCTTTTAGAGGTGAAGGTCTATATGTTAATTTAACAAAATGGTTGCTCAGGTTACATGAAGTTGCAATGAGCTGATTAGCACTGCCGATGTCATCACTGTATGGTCTTTAAATCTAACTTTCTCCAGAGTCTCGAGCCTCTTTAATGTCTGTACCTTCTCCCCTGCATCACAGAAACACAGAAATGAGGGTTACTCACCTGTAACCGTAGTTCTAGGAGTGGTACATTGTGCACAACCACACTTAGGCAGCCTTCCCCTTTAAATCTAGCTGGAATGTCTTTAAGCTAAGCTCCTCCCACTCACCTGGGTGGTATACTCCTCAGCACTGCCCCATGAAGTCAGATCTTGTGTGCTGGAAGCAGGGATATATATGCCACTTGCCGGGGGAGATTGGGTGGATATGCACCATACACTACTCCTAGAACTACAGTTACAGATGAATAACCCTCATTTCTAGGGGCATGCATATGGTGCACTATCCGCACTTAGGCAGACTCCTAGCAGTTCACTGGAAGGAGGGGTCAAGATGCACACCTCTATTTAGTGAACAGGGATTGGAGAACTGAGGTCCCAAAACCAGCATCCCAGCATGACTCAAGGTCGATGTAGTAGCTGGACATGAAGGTATGAGCTGACTTCCAGGTAGGGGCCCTGCAGATCTCCTGAATAAGGATGTCCCTGGAAGAAGTCACCAAGGCAGTGGTATGTCTGGTGGAATGAGCCCTAAGCCCTATGAGAGGCTTCCTACCAGCCAACCTGTAGCAGAGATCGATGCAGGAGACAGTCCACCTACCAACTGTCCACTTAGCTGCCGGTCTGCCAGGTGTGGCTTCAATGTAGGTTACAAATACTGTAACTGGGGAACCACTCCCTGAACTCCAGCTGTGCGCTGCTTGTAATAAGCATGTGCTTGCCTCAAGTCCAATGTGTGGAACCTGTGCTTGGCCTCTGAAGATGGAATGGTGAAGTACACCGGGAGGTTAATCACCTGATTAAGGTGAAACTCCAACACAACCTTCGGGAGGAACTTCTAGTGGTAGCAGAGGACAACCATGTCCTTGTGGAATACCAAATATGGAGACTCCACTGAGAGCATCTGGAGCTCACTGATCCTTCTGGCAGAGGTGATAGCCACCAAGAAGACAGTCTTCCATGACAGGTGTGGCATCTCACACCTGTGCATTGGTTCAAATGGCTTGCCCATGAGCACTGCCAGTACCAACAACAAGTCCAAAGGTGGTGATGGTTCATGCACCAGTGAGGACAGGTGGTTGAGGCCCTTAAAGAAGCACCCAACCACTTTCTCCTGCACCCCTGTCGGCATATCAGTCAATGCCTGGTATTCAGAAATGGCTGCCAAGTGCACCTTGAGAGTCACTGACCTCGGTCCTGACTGAGAGAGGGATCATAGGTAATAAAGAATGCTAGCCAAAGGGCAGGCCAGGGCATCTAGTTCCCTGCCCTGGCACCAAATGGAAAACCTCTTCCATCTGAAGGCATAGCACTGGCAGGTCAACTCTTTTCAGGAGGCCTCCACAACATGGAGAAACTCTTCGGACAGACCCACAGTCTGGAACTCTAGCCGCTCAGGAACCAGGCCATCAGGTGTAGAGACTGAAGGTCCAGATGCAGTATACCTTCCCATTTTGACAGGAGAGCAGGTCTGAACACAGAGGCAATCAGCACGGAGGCCTGCTGCTGAGGCTGTGGAGATCTGGGTACCAAAACTGGACTACCAGGATCATCCATACCTTGTCCCTCTGCATCTTGAACAACACTCTGTGGAACAGGGGAAAGGAAGGGAAGGTGTAGTGGAGGCCTGGGGTACAGGTCCACATGAAGGCCTCTTCTACCAGTGTCTGACACTGTGTGGGGTGGGCAAAAAATAGCCTCAGTTTGTGTTCTCCCAGGAGATGAACAGGCCAATCAGGAACTGCCCCACTGGGAGAACAGGTGGTTCACCATCTCCTGATGCGGGGACCACTCATGAGATGCCTTGATCACTCATGAAATGCCTTGCCCACTCAGCTGAGGGCACCCACTAGCTGGTTGAAGGATCTTGCTACATGAATTGCCAGGAGATCGGCATCTAAATTGTGCAGGAGGGTCCAGTTGAGGAAGGCTACCTGACACAAAGGAAGGGAGTGCATTCTGCCCTGCTTATTCAGGTTGTACATGGTCATGGTATTGTCCATCTGGACCTGCATGACTTTACCCTGGACAAAAGGAGTGAATTCCATCAGAGCAAGGTGCACTTCACAGAGCTGCAACAGGATTATGTGATAATGGGACTCCCCGGGAGTCCAGAGCCCATGGATGTAATCCTCCAGGTGCACTCCCCATTCCACCAGAAATGCGTCAGTTGTCAGGGTGACTCTCAGCTCTGGGCAGATGAGTGGGACTCCTTTCTCCAGATGTTCTGAGATGAGCCACCACTGGATGACATCCTACATTGGCCGAATCACCATGATCAATTGGTCCAGGTGATCTAGGCGCTGAGACCACTGGTGGGCCAGCTCAGACTGCAGGTGGCGTATATGCCAGTGGGCACATCTGACCATGCTGATGCAGGATGCCATGTACCCAAGCATCCGTAGGAAGTCCCGGACAGGGCATGAGTGCTCAACCTGAAATGATCAGGCAGGGGATGGAGTCAGGCATTGGCCCGAAGGGAGTCTAGCTCTGCCCCAATGAAGTGGATAACCTCCAAGGGATTGAGTTCAAACTTGGCCGTGTTGATCAGAAGGCTCAAGTCTCTGCAGGCCTGGTCTCTGGACCCCCCAATGCCTCCCAGAATGACCCAGCTATCAGCCAATCACCCAGGTATGGATAGACCCAGACTCCTCAGTACTGCAGGAATGCTGCCACCATTGCAATGCACTTGATGAAGACCCTGGGAGCCGAGGACAGGCTGAAAGGCATGACCTGGAACTCACAGAGCGCCCCCTCCACACAGAACTGGAGGTACCGCCAGTGGGACAGACAGACTGCATTGTGGAAGAGGGCATCCTGTAGGTCTGGAGAGCAGAACCACATGCCCTGCTCCAGGGACAGAATGATTTGGTTCAGAGACACCATCCAGAAGTTGCACTTCCTCAAGAACTGATTGAGATCATGAAGATCCAGTAAGGGGCGCCAGCCTTCCATTGGTTTTGGGACGAGGAAGCACCTGGATATGAAGCCCTGGCTGGTTGTGGTGTCTGGAACATGGATTACATCTCCTTTCTCTAGACTCTGAGCAATGTTCTCCCTGAAGGAGGACTGCATGTTCTGTGGCACCACAGACTCCTATGAAGTGTCCGTATGGTGGGAGAACCTCAAAGTTGAGAGGTAATTCACTGAGGTAATGGCAGACCAGAAGTATCAGAAATGGCAACGCCAACCCCGCCCCCCCCACAGAAAGCTGAGGCAGGGACTGGATGGGCACCCCCCACCCATCACTGAACAGCCTTGGAGGGGTAACCAGCTACTGTAGGGGTCCCGCCGCCCCAACCCTGGGCTTTTTGGAGCCCTGGCTGGCAAACCTAGGCTTAGATCGCCAGACCTGTGATTGCTACCATTGGGGCTGCAGCTGTTTGGGCTGCTGGGATGGAAAGGGTCAAACTTGAAAGGGCTCTTTCTTCAGCTGCTCTCTAGACTGATCTTCCTGTGATGATGTGGGACCTGATGGCATACAGGATACTAAAGGAGCTAAGGGTGTAACTAGCAGAGCCATTATCAGAACTGTTTAGTGAGTCTCTGAGTATAGAAGAGGTCTCAGAAGACTGGAGATGGGTTCATGTAATCCTGCTCCACAGGAGTGGTAGCAGGGAGGAGGCAGGGCACTACAGACCAGTCAGTCTTACCTCTGTAGTGGGCAAGATTATGGAGGTACTCCTTAAGGAAAGGAAAGTGCAACACCTGGAATCCATAGGTGCACAGAATCCAAGACAGCATGGGTTTACAACAGGAAGGTCCTGTCAAACTAATCTCACAGATTTCTTTGATTGGGTAACCAGAGTGGTGGACCAAGGGGGAGCAGCTGATGTCACCTACCTTGACTTCAGCAAAGTTTTCGATACTGTTCCACATAGAAGGTTGATTAATAAGCTGGATAGGCTCGGGGTGGGTCAGAAGTTGGTCAACTGGGTGGCAAACTGGTTGGCGGGCAGAAAACAGAGCATGGTGGTAAATGGTATACAGTCAGAAGAGATGCAAGTCATAAGTGAGGTACCTCAGGGATCAGTCCTGGGGCCAGTCCTCTTCAATATCTTCATCAGTGACATTGCAGATGGACTGGAGGGTAAGATTTGTCTGTTTGCAGATAACACAAAGATCTGCAACAAAGTAGATGATCCAGATGGGGTGGGAAGAATGAGAAGAGATCTGGATAAACTGGCAAAATGGTCGGGGAGAGTGGCAACTGGGGTTTAACGCAAAGAAGTGCAAAATCATGCACATAGGAAAGAGAAACCCTGAAGCCGCCTATAGATTGAGAGGAGAGTTGCTGGCAATCACAAGGGAAGAAAGAGACTTGGGCATCATCATCACAGATGACCTGAAATCATCCAAACAGACCACTAAAGAAGTAGGTAAGGCTAGAGGGATGTTGGGGTGTATTAGTAGGGGTATCAGAAGTCGTAAGAGGGGAGGTAATAATTCCTCTTTACAAGACACTGGTTAGGCCCCATCTGGAGTACTGCATGCAGTATTGGAGGCTGCACCTTCACAAGGACATTAACAAAATAGAGGCAGTCTAGAGAAGGGCAATCAAAATGGTGCAGAGACTGCATCAGAAAACATATGAGGACAGATTAACGGAGTTCAATATGTATACCCTAGAGCAAAGGAAGGAGAGAGTGATATGATCGAAACATTTAAACATCTTAAGGGCATTAACAAGGTGAAAGAGTCTAACTTGTTTCAATATAAGAAAAATGGCAGGACAAGAGGATACAGCATGAGATTAGAGGGAGGTCGATTAAGAGGTAATGTAAGGAAGTTCTTTTTCACAGAAAGGGTGGTGGATGCATGGAACAGCTTACCTCAGGAAGTGGTGCATATGAATACAGTGCAGGGCTTCAAACTGGCATGGGATAAGCATAAGGGAGCAATACAGATGAGTATGACTAGATAGGCCATTGACAGAGTAAAGGCCTATGGCACATTCATAAGGTAGAAAAAATGGGCATACTGGATGGGCCTTGCAGTCCTTATCTGCCGTCATCTTCTATGTTTCTATTATTTCACAGAGTCAAGGGTGGTGTTGGAATTTTCAGTTTCAAAAGGTGCCAATCCACCCCAGGGCTAAAGTGACTGGTGCCTAGGAAGAAGACATCAGCCAATTTGTGCTAGGTGTCTACTGCAAAGGTGGAAGTCCACAGCCAGGCCCTGCAACACATTGCGACTGCTGCTGCCATGAATCAGGAGCAGGAGTCTGATGTCCAAAGCCATCTGAAGCTGGTGTTTGGCCAGCGATTGTCCCTGGTCTTTGACCATCTTAATCACCATCTGCAGATCAGCAGCAAGGTGAGGGAGGACATGGTCAAGAGCACCCATCAGGGAGTGACTGAAGTTGGCTATCATAAAGGCATAACTTGCCTGACAGAGACCCAGGGAGGACACAGAGTAAACTTTCTTGGCTGTGTGGTCCAGCTTCTATGACTCCTTACTGGGGGGCTTGTCCACATGCTTGACATTGCCGGTCATATAGAAGATGGAATCAGTCACCAGCCCCTCGGCTGAGGGGTGATTTGAGAAACTGGACAGGGAACCGGTTAGGACTGCATACTTGTGGACAGTACGGGCTGAGGGCACCATGCAGGAGTCTGGATGCAGCCAGAACTCTAGTGCAGGTTCCAGGATAGCCACTACCACTGGGAAGGTGACCACTGGGGAATCATTCCGAAGGGGTACTTGTCCCACTTCTAAATCGGCTCCAGTGGGATTTCCATTGATTCGGAAATCAACTGGAAGAAAACCCTGAAAGACACCAGTCCATGTTCGGTGGTCAGGTCTTTGGCAAATTCAAAATTGAAGTCTGGGGTCCATGAAGCTTGCATGGAGGACCCTTCAGAGTCCAAAGACTCCTCATAGACAACCCTTGGCCGCTTCTCCCCATGAACAACCCTGAACTTATCCAAGTGGGTAATCTTGATCAACAACTGGCCAGGAAGGCTGGTTGCTTCATGGAAGGCCTTGCTAGGGGCCCCGTGTAAGGCTTGCCTGGGCAATGATTCCACTCAAACTGGTGGAGAGGCTGGGGCTGGAGACATCGGGTATGGCAGGAGCAGGGTGTGCCAGACCGGGAGCAACCAGGGAAGTGCAGGGGCCAGGGAAGGGGCCTACCATGCCCGAGGACCCATTGTTGCCACAACAGCTCCTCATAGCACTGACGCAGCCTACAATGGAACCTCTCCTTGTTCAAAGATGAGGAGAAGCATTGGTGGCTATTCCGGGTCCAAGGTCAAGTGGGAAATGCGAGGAGTCCCTTAACTGAGACTGAGATCTCCACCACTGACTGAAGTATTGATGGCAAGGAGAAGTGGGTAGAGGGGCCGTGTACAAAGCATGCACTGGCTCTTGCAGCACAACCCCAGAAGGAGGTAACTCCTGGGAGGAGACAGTCTGGTCTACCCACTGCTCCCAACCCTCCTGGGAGAGGGTCAAAAGGACTGGAGTCTTGGAGATCGAGTCATCCTTGATTCCCTTAGACAATGGGTCAACTGGGTTGAGAAAGATCTCGACTGTCTGGCTGGCCCGAGTCATGAACAAAAAGCCTGATGGGGCACCATGAAGCTAGTGGCCTGGCCCTCAGTCAACAGAGGCTCTGTTGAAGCCAAGCATTCAACAGCTGTCGAGCAATCAAGGGAGTCAAGGGAGCGGGAAGAGTGTGCTCTTTTCTGTCCCATGACCAAAGAAGGAATTTTTTCACCATTTTCTTCTCACCACAGGAAGTACCCTCTCTGAGTGTCTGAAGGGATTTTCACATTTCTCTAAATGTGCCCATGAAGGATGCCCCAAAGCTGTCCCCAACCAGGAGCAGCATGAATGCCAAGGAAGCATCCTCCACAGTGGCTGCCGCCTCTTCCATGGCCACAAAATGGGCCACCAAGCCCACTACCATGGACACCGCCTTATGGGCATCCTTTGAGCAGACTAGGGGATCCCTTTCATCTGGTCAACCGTGCAGGAGGAGTGCAATGATCCTCAAGCAACACAATGAGTGCGAGTTTGTCCATGACATTTTTTGGTTGCATGCAATGCAATGCTTGAAATCAGGACAGGACTGGTCTTTTTTATTTATTTTTATTTATTTAGTTTTTGTTGACCGGGTAAGTGCACTAGACAAATCTTGCCTATTTTCAGGCACGACCCGGGGGTGGATACAGATGAATGCTAACTGACCTTGAACCAGATTAAGCTGTTGGTGGTATTTTCAGTGAATGAGGGAAATTTGGCCAGGACACTGGGGAAATTCCCCTACTGCATTGCTGACAGTAGGGGGACTTGCTGTCTGTGAGCCATGGCCACTTCGAGTGGAATGCCAGGAGAGCATGATGTCCCGACTGGAGAGGAGAAATTGGATGTAATGTCTGATTTTCAGCAAGTTGAAGACTCAGTATCATTACCCGTTGAACCTGCTTTGAATGTGCACCAACCCGAAGTTACACCTTTGGTACAGAATATGCCTGATACTGAACTGGATGAGAAAACCCTAAAAGAGGTGCTTCACACAGAAGCGGAGAGACATCTATGTGAAACCGAGTGCTTAGTTGCAAAACTAGCCTGCTTTCAAACACCTGAGCTTGCTGTCAAGACGCCGGGCTCGATTGCTGCTGAGCCTGCATTCCAGAATGACGTGGCAGCTGAAGTACACCTTGCAGTGCGAGATAAGACTGACAAATCTTTTTCTACGGGAACTGCTTGTGTAAATTCTGAAACTTTAGTTTCTCCAGCTGGCAGTAAAGGGGTCGTTGATAACCCGTGCCGAAAGCTGGAGCAACCCACTGTTTTGCCTTACAAATTTTCGTTGCAAGTAGAGACTCTGTCTCTGAGGGTACTGTAATTACGGTTTGCTCAGCAATGCTTGTGCTGCCTGACAGGTGGATCTAGGAGAGCTCCCCGGCCCTACTCTTTCTCGAACTGCAGGTCTTGTGTTTAGAGCTATGCTACCTGCAGAGCCCTCACTTGCACAAGATACTGGAATTGTTTACCAGACTTCTCCTACCAAGCAGGATGGACTACCGTCTTCTCTTTCCAAAAATCAGACCCACACCCAGGGTCCCGAGTAGACTATGTAAATGAACACACTGTTCCCACTTTACCTGAAGCAAAACTGATATCCTCCACCTCTCCTGTGTTAGACTCCTCCTGGATGAATCCTCCACTTACAGAAACTTCTTCTGGGTCTACAAAAGGGGCTTTGAAGTCATACAATTTGCTAAAAACTCAGATGACAACTGGTCTCCCCAAAAAGCCTTAAGTGAGGCAGGTTGGACGAGAACTTCTAAAGGTATTTGGATTCCTACCCCAGATTGGGATCCCACACTCAACTTCATGCAAAATTCTTCTGCATGGCACCCTAAAGTTTCTGATTCTACTTCACCAGTGGGACTTCCTGATGGAACTATAGCACATGCTGCAGTTTTCTCCCCCTGTGGTTACATTACATGACACAAACTCTGCAGATCAGACATTACCAGATATTCCAAATGCTGAGGTATCTGTACCAGTTCCTGAAGATCCTCTGGCCTCTGCTGAACCAACTAAACCTCTTTTTTCTGATCTTTTTTCAAAAATAAAAAAAGAAGCCGCTCCAAGATGTAATGCGGTTCGCATACGATATAAAGGAGGTTTAGAAATTCACCCTGATAGACATTATGTTGGCAAATTGTTGTTAAAAGACTCCTTGAAGTTTCCCCCAAAGATGTCTTTGCCTTTATCAATATTTCTGGTGAAGATAATTTTGACATCAGCTTCAGAACTGCTTATGGTTTGGACATGTTTTGGGAACAGTACAACCAGGTCAAGTTCTCTCCTACATGAACCCCCTTTTTAGTCATTCCTTTGACTAAGCCATTAATAACATATGTTATTGTGATGTTCGGAAATGAGGGGGTTCATATAGAAGACATAGCTTACTGGCTTAGTCAGAAATGTGATGTGCTAAGTCCTTCTGAGGCTATTTTGGACACCGAGCTGTTCTGGACAGGAGGTTGGCATTATAAAATGAAGCTTAGACAATCTGAAGCTGGTGTGGAACATATTCCAAATTCCTATTTGCTAGACAGGGATAGAGGAGTTTGTTTTTTTGCAGGTCAGCCTCGGGCCTGCTACAAATGTGGCTCTAATACACATCTCTCAAGCTCTTGTGATAGGCCCAGGTGTGACAACTGCGGAGAGATTGGGCATATAGCTTTCCAGTGTGCGAATCTCACTAAGTGTGACCTCTGTGAGGAAACAGGACATGTCTTTGTGGAATGTCCCAGGGCTGCTAAAAATAAAGCCTCTTGCTTAAGCCCAGACCTTCTTATACAGAATGCCCAGAATTCAGTTTCCTCTAACCCTGCAAACCGTTAGTATCGGAGGCCCTGATCAAGCCTCCTCCTAAAGAATCTTGCCGTCCTTTGTCCTCTCCACTCCCCGAATCTCCTGTACAGGTAGTTGTAGACCCCCCCCCCCCACTTCTCTGCAGTTCTGCCACCAGATACCTCTCTTCCTGTATGTTATACAGATGTGGCAGACGGTGTAGCTGGTACTACTCACCCCTTACCTTTCATTTGGTTCCGGTATGTAGATCGGCCAGGCATTTAAAAGGGGGACAATCCCCACCTCTGGTAGATTTAGAGCTGAAAAAACCTTTTCTATTTTACCCTCCCAATGGGGAGATACTGAAATGGATTTGGGAGACTCAGACTCTCAACCAAAACCGAAGCTAGTACCTTGTCACTGACCAGATCTGACTATAAAGGGAAAAAAAAGAAGAAAAGGAAAAAAGTCTTGAATTCACTAATGAAATTTCTGTATGACTTCTTTTTGTGTTGGTACATTAAATGTTCATAGTTTATTGAACTATAAAAAAGGAGGACAGTTTATCAATATAATAATGATCAAAATCTTGACATCTGTTTTTTACGAGAGACATGGATGTATACCAGTGATCAAGCAAGGTTTTTCCAAAGAGAATGGGTGTGGAGGCCTTCTTTTTGGTCCTTTGGCACTGCCTCTGCAAATGGTGTAGGTTTTTTATTTCACTCATTTAATCTTACTTTAATCAAACTCTTTGATTTAGTCCCTGTGAGGGCTCTAATTTTGGATGGTGTCTGGAAACAATTACATTGTTGATTTATAAACATCTATGGCTCACAAGTTAAATCTGAACGAGTAGCTCTTTTTAACAGTTTGAAACCATATCTGCTTACTACCTATAAGGTCTTTCTTTGTGGAGATTTTAATTGCACTTTACCATCTTCATCTGCTACAGCAGTCCCACAGGGGAAGAAAATATACTGTGACTCCAACGCTTTACAGAAATTGATTGATACTAGAGATCTCTTGAACTGTAATTCACTTCAAACTTCTGGGCCTAAATTTACTTTTAAAGGGAATAAATTTACTTCCACGATTGATTATATATTTTTTTCCAAATCACTCCCCAATGTACAGTTTCAAACTGTAGTTACAACCCTTTCAAATCATCTGCTATTAATAGGTTCCTTTACTTTTAGTGCATGCCCTTTCAATGTCAGGCCAAGATGGAAATTGAATTCTTCTATCCTGAATGATCAGGAAGTGAAACTATACATAGCCAACATTTTAATGGCCAGATTATCTGTCTGTTTTTTGTATGACAAGGCAGATGAGTGGTGGGCAGACTCAAAATTGGATTTTAAACATTATTTTTTGAAACTAGGGAAAACCAGGGAAAATATAAGATTTCTAAAATACAAATCAGACAGCAGCTCCAAAACTTATATTTTTTAGCCAATACTTCTTGATCTGATTATTCAGATCAGATCAAAGTACTTAAGGAAGATCTGCTGAAATACCAGTATGATAGGGCCCAGACCATGAAAAACTTACTACAATATGGAGTACTAAAATCACCCCAAGAGGACCCCTTTGAAGCTTTCCGAACTTGTAAAAATTCTATTTTTCTAGATTCTTTATGAAATAAATCAGGTGCTGTGCCCTCCTTAACAGGGATGCATGATATCATTAAAGATTTTATGCTATCCCATGTCCCTACACAAGCCCCCTCTGAAGCTAATATCAAACAAATTTTGGCCTCAATAGTAATCCCTACGGCTCCAAATGATACAAAACAACAAATACAGCCAATTACGATTTTGGAAATTCAGCAGGCCATTAGGACTTTAAAAAATGGCACATCGCCCGGGTCAGATGGTTTGACCAATGAATTTTACAAATCTTTTTCCGGTCTTTTAGCCCAGTGTTTAGTCATAGTGTATAATTTTTTCATTACCCATGCTATATCTTCATGGTTCACAGAAGGTTTACTGATTTTGCTGTTTAAATCTGGAGACAAACTTTTAATTAATAATTGGAGAACAATTACACTTTTAAACACAGGTTACAAAATGTTTGCTATCACTCTAAATAATAGAATAAAACCCCATGCTAAAAGAGTGTTGTCTCCTCGGCAATTTTGTGGTCTGCCTGACTGTACAATTCAATAGGCCCTAATGATTATTAGAGATTTAATTGATTATGTGGAATTACACCATAGTCAGGGATGTCTTCTCTCGGTTGACCAGTATAAAGCCTTTGATAGGGTCTCTCATCCCTTTCTTTTTCTGACACTGGCAGCATATGGCATTCCACCACAATTATTGCAGTGGCTCAGATCTTCATATTATAAAGCAGAGGTCTTTCCTATAATTAGACACCACATTACGGCAGGAATCCAACTACAAGCAGGTGTACGACAGGGCTGTACTCTTAGCCCTCTCCTAGATATCTTTACTTTGGACCCCTTGCTGTGTCTTTTAACTAATACCCCTCAATGGACAGGTATCGTAGGACCAGACAGGAGGAAGGTTTTTCATATGACTACCTATGCAGATGATATTTGTGTATTTTTTTCAGACTACACCCAAATTCCTATTTTTTTGAATTTTATGGCTAATTATTCCACTTTTTCTAATTTCAAATGTAACCCCGGACCCCTGCCTTTTTGCAATTGACAGGTGGTATGCTGTTGAAGCTGACAGCAGTGCCAGGTGGGGACTGGGTTCGGGGAGGACTAGGTTACTCGGCACAGGGGCTTTGGTTTGGCTACTCTGCACAGGGGCACCCAAGTAAATCCGAACACAGGAAGCAATAACTGTAATGCCCAATACCAGGAATGGGATTCTAAAGTGTGGCTTTTATTCATATCCAAACTGAACAAACAAAGCATAGACAGAACCCCATGGGGCTGCATTCCTGGTAATGCAGATAAGAGATACAGAACACTTCTTCAACACTTCATCCCTCAGGCTCTGAACCCACCAGGCACACAGCCCGGACTTGCACGCTGCTTTGGGTACACAGCCCGACTTGTACACTATTTGTTTTTTTCCTGGCCTAGCTCCCCTGCCAGCCACCCGATCTCTGTCCATATGGCAGTGGACACATTTTCCATTCGTGGCTCCCCAAACCACCTTAGAGTCTTCGACTCCTTAAGGGAAATTTCCTTTCAATCTCAAGTCTGGGTACTTCCCTCAGCACTGGCCAAGTGCCTGAGGCAAAGTAAAAGGGCCACAGAGCAAATCTGTAGAGGTAAACCTGGTTACTAAAGGTGGGGGGTCTCCCACCCCCAGCTTCCACAATCCATATCCGGCCATTTCTCTGGACATTAAACAACTCTTTTTGAAAGCTTGGCAATGTAGATTAAAGGGTAAACGTATAGCACATTTCCTCTACATGACTTGACTTTCCCCTTGTATTAAACTCGAACATACTTAAACATCTCTTCCTTAAAAGCTTGGTAATGTAGATTAAAGGGTCAATGTATAGCACATCTCCTCTACATGTCTTGACTTTCCCCTTGTGCTGGACTTGAACATACTTTTACTTTGGCTAAGCCTATTCCTCTAGGCCTCCCACTGATTCAGCAGTCCAATCCCCATTTTAACACAGTTCAGGTGAAACATAGGCCCTTTGACAAGAGCAGAACTCACCCTTTGGTTGCAGGTGCCGCACAGGCGAATCTTGACAGCTTCTGGTGCCACAATACATTTCAGAAAATAAGGCAGCTTCTTCCCAGCCGGAACCAGGAGGTTGCCCTTGGAATAAAAGGCAAACCTTCCATCCCCATCCCCTCAGGGATGGGGCACAGAGACCCATATCAGCGGTCTCCACCACTTCAAAAACAGCTTACTGTGTTCCTCTTTAGGTGGAAACACACACCTTTCCCTAAAAGTAGCTCTATAGCAGAGCTTAGGCTCCAAAAGCCTGTACACAGACTGCTGTGCTCCTCTCTTCAAGACTGCTCACACACAACTGCTGCTGTTCACTGTTCAAAAACTCCCAACATTCTAACCTAACTCCCATCTGCAGATTCCAATGTGGCTCATGCAGCTGCGATAGTTCTATGGTGATGTCATCCCTCAGTCTCAGCTGAGACTGAGAACAGAGTGAGACAGTGTGAAATCCATTTAACTGGAGTTTCACAAGCTGCCTTCCCTGCCTACCACTAGGTCTTAATGGGATTCTAGTAATCCTGGGTAAGAAGGGGGTTACCCTAACCCTGGGCCAGGAAAATGACTGTCCGCAGTCATTATTTACCCATCTTAGGCCATCCCACCCTATGTGCTATCTGCGGAGGGGGGTGATCAAGCTCCCTCCTACCATGTGCGAGCACAAGGCAGGCAACACTAAGGGCCTAGAGGGCTTTGGCTGACATATCAGCCTCTACTCTACCCACTAACTATGGGTGCCTAGTTGATCTGATAGAACTGTCCAGAGCATAGCCCTAATAGCTCAGCACTGTAGTCCCTATGGCCATTCAGGACCACAGCCTGTCTATCCCCCCTAGCCCTCTAGGGAAAATCTGTCTGCCTCTAACTTAACACCCCAAAACAAAAACAACCCGGGGACCTCCCCGACCTTGGGCACCCTGCAACCACACACCAAGAAACTAATACCATACCATTACATTACATTACTGCATCCCACCCCCACAACCACACCTGTGGAAGGAATGAGTTACTACAGTAACAACAACTATAACAGTACTTTAAATACTACACACTAAAATACTAGTGAGGAACTCCGATGAGCCCCTCCTCCTCTTCTTGTCTTCTCTTCTATCTTCCTCAGGAACACCTGCAAGAAAAAGAAAGGCAACACACACTCCTGATCTGCATACACAGTCTGTCTAACCCCCTACCATCAAAACACTGGAGAATCCCAAAAATATATATATATTTTAGAAAAGGTAGAAAAACAGTATATACACTCAAACAGTAGAAAAACAATGGCATTATTTACAATACACATTTAGGGGATAGAGTGCCCTAAAAGTCCCATCTAGTGACCACAGTGCCCGAAGGCTAGTCCATTAGAGAGTCTCTCCTGGGACGGAGCCCGGTGAAGCACAGTTCTAGCAGGCCAAAGTCCCGAAGGGGAGGGTCTTTGAGGACAGTTCACACATTCTGGAGTCTGCTAGTGTAGGGTGTGTACTGCAATGTCATAAGGATAGAAAAGTTTGGACTTACCAGCCCCTTGTAGAAGGAATAATACACACTGACCTGCTCCTCAGCCGAAGACTCTCCCTGGAAGCATTCTTCCGGTACAGCTGGGTGGACATCTTCAAGGAACTCCAGGAGGGCACATCTGGAAACTGCTGGGTTGATGTCATCTCTGGAGATGGAACCTTGAACAGGAACAAAAAGGAAAACAGCTGGTCTGACGTCATCCAATTACCAGGTGATGAAGCAGGATACAGCTGGGCTGGCATCCTCTCTGGATCTGAAGTCATCTGGTGGGCCAGTTGATGGATTCTGGAAAGTCAGTATACTGTAGAACTGATGAATGTGGGGGCACCTGTGTCCTGGATGTCCATACTGGCAGAACAGCAAAGACACTGCAATGGCTGGTGTGGCAGTATTGACTACCACTGCTCTGCTTTCCATCTGGTAGGCACGGGCACATTTGCAGGGATGTTCTTGCATTGAGGCCAATAGTACAGGGGGTCAGGAGCTTGAATTATTACCCCGTCTGGGCGCACATAATTCACACTGTGGAAGGTTTCATGTCCCTCTCTATCCACTATTCGAACAGTGTCCATAAAGAATGTCCTGACTCTTTTCCACTGGGTGTATTTTTCATGAAACAGTCTGTTCCTGACATGCTTGTTTGCACCAGGATGCACACATTTCATTGCTTCGGCCCAGATCCAGGATTTCCTGCTGTTCTCAGTCTCCTCCCAGACTCTCCGAGGAAAGGTAGGAAAGGACATCCCATCGATTTTATTTGCTTTCCTACGAACCAGTCTCTCCTCTTTACTAGCTTTGGTCAACCTGAGACCGCTGGCCTGGCTTGGGGGCGGCCAGTCCTGGTTCTGCCAGGTATGCATTCTCAACAAGATGAAAAATAGATCCCTGACTTCTTCTTCTTGCACAGCCAGGGCAGTGGCATCACCACTCTCTTCCATGCATTTTTCCGAGGCAAGAGCTTGAGGCTGTGTACCCGTTCCTTTTTCACAAGGCCACATAGGTTCCCCCTCTTCTTCCTCCTCACTGAGAATCTGTGCCCAGAAGTGAGCAGTTGTCCTCACTCCTGAGACTATCCATTCATCGCTAGGTGCGGAGGTCGACACCTCCCATTCAAAGGCCTCCCTCATCTCATCTTCTCCAATGAGACTTGGACTAGGCCTCCCCATCCAGGGGTCTACTGATGCTCTGTCTGAATTATCCTTCTGCAATCCAGCATCTGAAACATCAGTATACTGTTCTGTCTGTAAATCTGCACCCTCTAGCTTTGTGCCATACTCCCCCGAGAGGCCTTCTTCAACAGGTTCCGCCTGGTGCTGTGTGTTGCCAACTACAGATTCTTGAACTTTTGTCCATGTGGGAGCCAAACGAATCTTGGCCGCTTTATACAAGCCGTATTTCTCTAGGCATCCTGAACAGTGAGATACCATGAAGACGTCCCTTCCAGCATTTAAGCATATTAGACACACTTGCACTGGATATCCAGGAATAGCCACATGAGAAGGCACTTGTTCTCCATAGCAACACCTTTCAATGTCCCTTAACTTATTTACTTCTGCTGCTACTGCAGCCCGGGCATGATCCTGGTAGCGGGCAGGTCCTGAGGCCATGACTGCAGGGAAAACAAACAAATGCTCACTGTTACTGAAAGTCCCACTTCACTGAACACTTTCTTTCACTTTTAAAACGGCTCCTCTGCTGCTGTGTTTACATTACTACCCCACCCTGTAATGGCGGCGGCAGCAGCACTCCTGCGCATCGACATTCAGAAATTAGGTCAAGCCACTGCGCATCCGATTTACTCACACTACTGATAACTTTTGCTCAAAACTGCACAAACTTGCACTGTTTTTTTCCTAGCACATTTATATGATTTGCCACGGACTTTTCACTTGCTGAAAACATTTCTTTAGCTCACAGTCCCTTAAAGCCTCAGGATTTCAAGCACAGGATTGCCTGTAACTAGTGCTGCACATTTTGCTACAACTCACAGTCTCTCTCTGGCTTTGAAGCTTTAAACTGACGCTGAACTCATAACTATGCTCACAGTCAATGGCTTAACAGACTTGCTTTAGCTGGTAAAACCTGACACAGTCTTTATTTGCAAAGCGACTACACTGCTGCACACATATTCAGCTGGCTTTTGGCAGAAAATCACTGTTTGAGCAACTATTACTTTCGGTACTCACTGTTATCAGTAGCTGTTTGCTGCAATGGAAAAATGGCCTGCAGCCAGTCTTGGAGGCCTCAGAAAGGAAGCGGGGTGGGCAGTCCTACTGATCGTCTCTCCGATCACCACACTCACAATTCAGTCAATCGAGATGTGGGTTGAACCCCGATTTTAAACAGAAAAATCTATTTTTAATACTTTTACAGCGCTTTTTAATCACTGCGACGCTCCTGAACCAAGCCAGTACATGCACTCCACTCACATTCCCTCTCGAATGCTGGGCAGTCACTGTAGAGCTGACTTGGAGGGCGGGACTGATTGCAGCCTCACCAATCACATGACGCCATGCAAATGAGCCTCTTTCCCTCACGAGTGCTCTTCTCTTCACGGCGATCATCAAGCAGGCAAATTTAAACTGCAGAACGCTTTTTTTTTTCTTCGAACTGACTCACGGCGGGAGCCCATTTCAACCATTTAGCACGGCCATTCACACAGCAAATCTCTCAGTTTACTAAAATGCATTTCCAACATCCAGGGCACAATTTTCCTGTTGCTACCCCTAGTCTTCCACACTTTTCTTTATCAGACACAGTTTTTTAAAGCTGGTAAAAACGCTGTAAATATTTGATTCAGGATAAGGGCATACTCTTTTCAACTCTACTGCTCCTTGGTAAACAGTTGGCATTTTAACAACAGCATATGAACCACAGCACACAGCGACACACTACTTAAACTTGCTTCAGCTTTTTGGGCTCCCCAATGTCAGATAACCAAAACGCTTGCCCCTTGCCTGAGCACCTTTCCTCCCAAAATTAAAATCCAAAGCAGTGCCTCCATTTTGTAATCCCCGGACCCCTGCCTTTTTGCAATCGACAGGTGCTATGCTGTTGAAGCTGACAGCAATACCGGGTGGGGCCTGGGTTCGGGGAGGACTAGGTTGCTCGGCACAGGGGCTTAGGTTGGCTACTCCGCACAGAGGCACCCAAGTAAATCCAAACACAGGAAGCAATAACTGTAATGTCCAATACCAGGAATGGGATTCTAAAGTGTGGCTTTTATTCACATCCAAACTGAACAAACAAAGCATAGAGGGACCCCCACAGGGCTACATTCCTGGTAATGCAGATAAGAGATACAGAACACTTCTTCGACACTTCAGCCCTCAGGCTCTGAACCCACCAGGCACACAGCCTGGACTTGCATGCTGCTTTGGGTACACAGCCCGATTTGTACACTATTTGGGTTTTTCCTGGCCCAGCTCCCCTGCCGGCCATCCAGTCTCTGTCCATATGGCAGTAGACACATTTTCCATTGGTGGCTCCCCAATACACCTTAGAGCCTTCGACTCCTTAAGGGAAATTTCCTTTCAATCCTATGTCTGGGTACTTCCCTCAGCACTGGCCAAGTGCCTGAGGCAAAGTAAAAGGGCCACAGAGCAAATCCATAGAGGTGAACCTGGTTACTAAAGGTGGGGGGTCTCCCACCTCCAGCTTCCACAATCCATACCCGGCCATTTCTCTGGACATTAAACAACTGTTTTTGAAAGCTTGGCAATGTAGATTAAAGGGTAAACGTATAGCACATTTCCTCTACCTGACTTGACTTTCTCCTTGTACTAAACTCGAACATACTTAAACATCTCTTCCTGAAAAGCTTGGCAATGTAGATTAAAGGGTAAATGTATAGCACATCTCCTCTACATGTCTTGACTTTCCCCTTGTGCTGGACTTGAACATACTTTTACTTTGGCTAAGCTGGTTTCTCTAGGCCTCCCACTGATTCAGCAGTCCAATCCCGACTTTAACACAGTTCAGGTGAAACATAGGCCCTTTGACAAGAGCAGAACTCACCCTTTGGTTGCAGGTGCCCCACAGGTGAATCTTGACAGCTTCTGGTGCCACAATACATTTCAGAAAATAAGGCAGCTTCTTCCCTAGCCAGAACCAGGAGGTTGCCCCTGGAATAACAGGCAAACCTTCCACCCCCATCCCCTCAGGGATGGGGGCACAGAGACCCGTATCAGCGGTCTCCATCACTTCAAGAACAGCTTACTGTGTTCCTCTTTAGGTGGAAACACACACCTTTCCCTAACAGTATCTCTGTATCAGAGCTTAGGCTCCAAAAGCCTGTACACAGACTGCTGTGCTCCTCTCTTCAAGACTGCTCACACACAACTGCTGCTACTCACTGTTCAAAAACTCCAAACATTCTAACCTAACTCCCACCTGCAGATTCCAATGTGGCTCATGCAGCTGCGATAGTTCTATGGTGATGTCATCCCTCAGTCTCCGCTGAGACTGAGAACAGAGTGAGACAGTGTGAAATCCATTTAACTGGAGTTTCACAAGCTGCCTTCCCTGTCTACTACTAGGTCTTACTGGGATTCTAGTAACCCCGGGTAACGGGGGGTTACACAAATTAAATATATCAAAATGTAAAGGGCTATTTATTGGCATTGACTTCCCCAATCATGTCTGTTTGCAAGAGATCTTGATCTCATCTGAACCTCATAAAATTTTAGGTATCTATTTTGGTACACAAAATCTTCCCTCTTTTAATTGGGATTTAGCATTAACTAATGTTGATGCTAAAGTACAAAAATGGAGACATTGGAGAATAGCCAAACTCAAACAAATTCAGATTATGAAGCAATTTCTTATTCCTATGGTTTTATATGTTGCCATGATTTTTCCACCACCACAGAATTTGGAGACAAGATTATATAATATATTTTTCCAAATGCTTTGGAGAAATAGATTAAATCCAGTTAAGCTCCATTATACGTATCTCAACAAAGAAAAATGGGGTCTAGGTATGATAGATCCAGCAATATTTTTCTCTACTTTATTTTTTACACTTTCTATTGAGTATAGCTTAATATCAGAAGAGGCACTATACTCTTATTGGATTAAGCTAAATTTAGCAGGGTATATTTCCAAATGGCATAACATCCCGCCTAAATTAATTAGTACCATATCTGTTATTTCTTGGTTTATTCCTGCTGCAAAACGATTATATAAATGGGGGTAACAAGCACAAATGATCATTACCAATGCAGGACCTCCGTTATATACTACAGTTATGTCCTTGGTGTATCCCACTGCACCCTGTTTTAAAAATTGTCCATTCTCTCAAAATCATAAAATCCTGAAACAGCTAAATAACCCCAGAATACCAACCTACATGTGGGAATTTTTGTGGTTAATGGTTTATGGCAGAATTAATGTAAGAGGCAATGCCAAATATAAGGCAAAATCTGAAAGAAACTACCTGTATAAGGCTTGTATTAATCCAGCAGCGGCTCTAGCCACAAATGGTTACCAGGGCACAGCTGGGGCACAACAGATTGCAGCCAGGGCACTGATATATTGTTACAATGGGGGAAGCTCTGCAACATATGGGGCACCAACTGGGGCACAGCATTTTTTTACCAGGGCACGTGCCCTGGCGGGCCCTGGTGTAGAGCCGCCACTGTATTAATCAGGATGAGACCACTGAACATTTTCTATTTCATTGTTCGTACGGAGTTACCTAGCTGCAAAATGGAAAATGGCATGGATAAAAAATACGAATTATGACAACCTAGTTTTGGGACACTTTCATAATTTAGGAACTTCCTATTCCACGGATACATTAGTAATTTTTTGTTGTGTTTTAAAATATTATATTTGGCAAGCTAGATGCCAATGGGTCCTTTATCAGAGATGGATGCCTTATGAGATGGTGGGAAATCTAATACAGGTAGCTATAGGAAAAGTACATAGCTTAGATTTAGTAACTTATACATCTAAAAAAGTCATAAATTGGTGGCAGGGTTTTTCTTGGTTTATTAAATATAAATAATAATCAGAAGTCTTCTAACTGATTTTGAGTTAAAATTGTGATTTTGGAAAAAAAAATGGTTTTGTTTATTTTCTTTTGAATTGACTGTCCTTTCTGATTTCATTTCAACATAACTGTGATTTTAACAGTTTTTTTCACTTTGATTTCTGTATTTGAACCTTTATTTCTTGATGTGATTTCAATAAAAATTCCCCTACTCTTTTCGATAAGTGCCATGGGATCTTTAGCATCCACCTGAACTACCACCAATCCAGGCAGATGGGACTTTGGTTTAATGTCTCATCCGAAAGACAGCACCTCAGAAGTGCAGCACCCCTCTCATGCTGCACTACTGTGTCAATACTGGGATATTAACCCAAGTGCCAGATGTGGGAACTGAACCCACAGCCTTCTGATCTCCTAGCCTCAGAGGCGAGTGTGCTACCTACTGAGCCACTGACACTAACTCGATCCAGGATGAAGCAATGACCAAGAGAGAATGCAAAGCAAAGACAAATGCGATGCCACACTTAGGATTTGCTTTCTGACCTACATTTCACATGCAGCTGCGAAGAAGGAGACCTGACTCTTCCATTGGAAAGGAAGGGCTGACATCACTGGGCAATGTTGTGAAGCATACCACCTGGGTGGGTAGGAGAAGTTTAGCTTGAAGACGTTCCGGTTGGATTTAAAGGGGAAAGGAAGACTGCTTAAGTGTGGATAGTGTACCATATGCATGCCTCTAGAAACACAAAATTTTCCAGCAGATAAAGACTGCTTGTCCCACCTTGTCTGCCCATTTTTCCCCACCTGTAGTATCACTGCAGATCCTACATGCTTTCCTGTCCATTTTGCCTCCCACTTCCTTTCCTCCAGGATACCCTTATGCCCATCCCATGCACTCTTGAATCCCACCACCTCTGCTGAAAGGCTATTCCAAGACTCTACTACTATTTCTGTGAAGAAGTATTTCCTTACATCTCTCCTGAATCTACCCCCTTCCAGCTTCATAGCATGTTCAAGATGAGGGAAAATACAAAAACTAGGGTCACAGCTTAAAGTTGGAGGGTGGAAAATTCAGTATAAATGTGAGGGGGCAATATTTCACTGAGAGGGTGGTGGGTCCCTGGAATAGGCTACCTGAATGGGTGGTGAATGTAAACTTGGTGGGGGAGTTCAAGAGGGCATGGAATAAATACATGGGCTTAAACAAGAGAGGAAAGGGTACAAATCCATTAGGTATAAGGGGGACTGGAGACTGCGCTGGGGAGGGGTTAAAAAAAATTGGGAGTAAGGGGAAGGAACAGAGGAGCCTATGGGGAGGGAAAGGGGCAGACTAGATGGGCCAATGGGTCCTTTTCTGCTGACAGATTTCTATGTTTCTATGTCCCCTTGTTCTTGAGCAGTTTTTTGCTGAAAACTGCTTCCCATCTGTACCATATTTACCCTTGTGAGGCATTTAAATGTTTATCATATCCCACCTCTCCCTTCCCTCTTCCAGGGTGTACATATTTAGGTACTTTAGTCTCACATGTAGGGCTTCTGAAGCAGACCCTGCACCATTTTAGTTGCCCTCCTCTCAACTACCTTCACTCTATGTCCTTCTGGATGTGGTTTCATGCTTGTATTTTTTCCCAGTTGGGAACACAAACCAGGAGAATTTTTATGTTGTCTTGCGCACGCAGCTCAAGCAACATTTTGTGACCACTTACTAGAGTAACAGGTTGTGGAGGTGCGGCCGTGTTGTAGCCAGTGGCGCCACTGCTTTTATAGGCTGGTCTCTCTGGCACCAATGAATGAGCATGCTGTCTATGACAGCAGTTCAGAAGCATGCCACCAACTTGAAAGAATTTTGCCGCTGCAGTGAGGGAGCACCCCATCATTGCAGGGCATGCCTTGTCTGCTGAAACATTTCAAAAAACATGGCAGTGGCTGCTACCATCCACCTCTCACAGTCCCTAGAAAGCCAACCTCGGGGGTGCCCAATCCCCCTGTTGGCATGCCCCCTCCCCAATTCGTTTGCCAACAGGGGAGCATAATCCCATTGGCATATGTTCCCCCTTGTTTGGAGTTGAACTGCTTGTGTGTTACTCCCACCCTTTGCACTATTTCACTGCTTCCTTGGTGGTTAATTTACTTATACTGACTAAGAGGATTATTTTTTCCACGTCAAAATGCAATGGCTTGCAGTCTAGTTACCTCTGTTTTCCAAGGTGCACAGCGGGTGCACAGCCAGTACACATACCACAAGCCATTGCATTTTCACTTACAGCAAAGGATGGTATTAGACTGTGTAAGTAAATGAAGCACATTGGCAATAAGACAATTCTCAGTCACTCCAGTATGAATACTTGCTGGCTAATGGGGGGGAGGGGTTGTGGTTAAGCTGGCCGCTGGTAAAACGTCCAGTCCTGAATGGGATAAATACCCATAAAAATGGACTAAAGTGTTGGAGCTTACTTATAGCTGTAACTGTTAGATGCTCAGTTCTCACTCTAGCTGAAGGACAGCATAGTGTAACTGAATTTAATTTAATTCCTAAATTCTGATTGTATTGCAGGTTGCATTTAAATAATGGGAATTAATTGAGAGATGGGTAGCTTGAATTTTTTTGTAGTTTACGTGTAACAAGTTAACCTTGTGGTAGAAATAAAAGGACCTTGTCTAAATTAGTTTTTATATTTATTGTGCACTAATTGTACTGTATCTCATTGCCCTGCAACATCCGCATACCTCTTAGCTGTTCCTGATCACAAGAGGCGTGCCTCATTTTACCCCATAGAATTGCTCTGTCCCTCATGGAAAAGGTGTTGCCCACACAGATAATGTGCTGGAAATGTATTCCACGATGTTAAAGCAAAAATAAATGTTGTACTAGTATACACGATTGTTTCCACAGTATTCTTAGCTTGTATCTCTGTTTAAGGATGTATCTTTTGTTATGAGGGCCATGCTGACCCTTGGCATTATTTTCCAGGTGTCTGTAGCTGGGGAAGAGATACAGTTTATTATGTTATAGGTGCTGCTTGCCACAGTACTGTGATGTTATGCTTTTTCATATGCACCCTGCTGTTTTACCAGTGTCCAACTCCCCCCACCCCCTGCCCACAAGTTTTTTGACTGGAGTGTCATAGTAAATGCTAATTTACTTGCATTGAAGGTACATCTGAGCTGCAGTCGCTCACACTGTCTGGGTGCATCATGTTATTCAAGGCTAAACTCTGTGGCTTGCAGTAAAGCACTCAAGAGCACGTCGTCCTATTTTTTTTTTCACTGATGGGAGAACTGAAGCATAGAGTTGCAGTCAATGCAGTAGTACATAATAAGTGGCTCTGGTGGGATTTGAACTCCTGGATCTCCACCAGAACAAATAAATCTTACAGAACAAGTTAAAACAAGCATTTGTCAATGCTGAATGTTTGCTTGCTGGCACTGGCATTGGTAGTGTAGAAATTACAGAGCTGCATAATAGGAATGGCAGCGAAGTATTGAACTGAAGCCAACCCCACCACCACCCTGCAGAGAGTGGCAGGCATTGGGGTGTGCCTTTGGGTCGTCAGGCCTAACGACTACGCCATTTCACCACACCCTACCCTGCAGACACTGACAAGTGTCACTGTGCCTTGGGGTCTTTGGCCCTTATGCGCACCCCATTCCATCAGGAAATACGATGAGATGGGTGTGGTATAGGAGAATGGGGTGAAGTTTGGGCTCAAAGAGTCCAAGGCACACCTTGATGCCTCTCACTTGCTGCAGGGTGTGGGTGGGGGTGGAATGGTATGAGCATGACAGGCAAGAATCCCAAGTCACACCCCTGATGCCTGTCATACTCTACAGGGTGGGGTGTTATGGTCAGAAAGTCTAACGCCTCTGGCATTCGTTGGTATTTTCACTCCAAATTTTCGACATGGTTTTTTTGTGACTCCCACCTCACGAAAAGTGGCAATATCAATTTGTTAGCGGAAAACTGCTTTTGCACAGCGACTAAGGCATTTGGCACCACAGGTGCAAAAACACATTCCGAACAGGATATGAAAAATGACAGCGGTACTGTTCATGGGGAGGTGTAAAAAATGGCAATGTTTAAAATCTGCTGTGAAAATCTTAAAAAAATGGTGAAGTCACGAGCGTGCGTAGAAACTGTGCAACGCACACCCGTAATGTAACGAGTTTGGGGATTTTTTTTACAGCAGACTGTTAACACAGGCATTTTGGGACCTCCAATCATGAACAGTGTCAGTGTGATTTTCTTCATCTGTCCCGAACAATGATTTCCCACAGCGACCATGCATCTCTGCAATGAAAGTGTGAAAACACATTTCAGCCATGTTGTGGAAAATGACAGCTGTACTGTTCATAAGGAGTTGTGGAAAAATGCCACTGGTGAAAATCTGGACTGAAAATATTACAAATTCATGAACCTACGAGGGTGCATGGAAACTGTGCAATGCTCACTCGTAACACAGTTGTTTTATGGAGTTTTGTCACCAAATTTTCAACATAGCCATTTAAAGACCTCTGCTCATGACCAGTGTCAATGTGATTTTCTTAATCTGCCCCAAACATTGTTTTCGCACACCGACTGTACCATTGTGCGCTACATGTGTGGAAACACATTTTGGGTGAGATGTGAAAAATGGTAGCTGCACTGCTCATAAGGAAGTGCAGTAAAATGGCACAATTGAAAATCTGGTGTGCAAATATTACAAATTCGCCAAACTTGCCAGCGTGCGTAGAACTACTTAGCGTGCGGCTCTAAAACAGTAAAGTTTTGAGATTTTCACCAAATTTTCAACATAGCCATTTTAACACCTCTGCTCATGATCAGTGTCACTGTGATTTTCTTCACGTGTCCCATACATTGATTTCGCATACCGACTGCGCCATTGTGCGATACATGGGCAGAAACACATTGTGGGCGAGATGTGAAAAATTACAACTGTACTGCTCATAAGGAGGTGTGGTAAAATGGCAATGTTGAAAATCTGGAGTGAAAATATTGAAAATTCGTAACGAATGCGGCGCATGTAGGAACCTGCACAAGATGCTCATAAAACAGTCATTTTTAGGAATTTTTCCACCAAATTTTCAAAATAGGCTTTTTGAGAGCTCACCTTATGAACACTGGCAGTGTCATTTCATTAATCATTCCGGAAAGGTGATTTCATGCAGTGGCTGCGAAATCACACTTGCCCGAGTAACACCATGACAGTGCAAGAATTCATGAGGAGGGGTCCCAAAAACCCCATGTTGAAAATTTGGTGCAAAATTCCAAAAAATGCCTGAGATATGCAACAAAGTTAAAAAAAAAACTATCTATCCCATTATACAGCTTACCGGCATTTCCTCAGTTCGCAGTCAGCTTTGAAGAGTGCAGACGTGTTCCCGGTCCACCGAAGATCGTCGCACCGGACTCCGGAGGTAAGTATGGGGTGAGGGAGGCTGTGGGGAGGCAGGGTGCACAGTGGGGTGCTTGCAGACACTGCGAGGACGTTTTGCTTTTCAGGTTTTCTTTTAGGCGTTGCCGGGAGTTGCTGCGCGGGTGGGCTCCCAGCATGGCAGAAGGGACGGCTGGGGGCATGGAGCTGATGGGGATTGGGCACCCCCATCAGCCATGGCATCTGTTGCCATGCTGGGGTGGACTCCCAGCGTGGCACCCTGTACTCGGAGGGGAGACAGTGGAGCCGGCGAGTTGGGCACCCCGTCGGTGACAGCATGGGGAGACAGTGGAGCTGACAGGGATTGGGCACCCCATCGGCCATAACATCATTTTGCCATGCTGAGCTGGGCTCCGAGCATGGCACCGGGATCTTTGGGGGCATGCAGCCGGCCGAGAGTTGGGCACTCCGTCGGCCAGCCGACATTTGCCACACTAGGTGGGCTCCCAGCGTGGCACCTGGATGCTTTGGGGGCATGGAGCTGACAGGGGATTGGGGCACCCCGTCCAGCCCGTACAGTGGGGAGGAGGGCGCGCCCAGGCGCGCGGTGTGCGTGCAGCGCATGTGTGTGTGTAGGGAGGCGGGGAGAGCTTTGCTTACCAAGGAGCTCTCCCTTCAACCGAAGGTCACTGGTATTTTCAGCTGTCATAGACAGCTAGAGCAGTGATTGACGCTCTGCGACCGCGCCTGCAAATACACTGACTGAATTGGAAGAGGCTGACACACCTCTGGAAAACTCGTATGATGGCACTATGTTTCTTGCACACGCGTGCAAGCAAACATAAAAATAACTACATAATTATTAACAGTAACAGTCACACATGAGGTTTCAACAGTGATGCAGGGGCTGTCTCTTCCTGAAGAATGGAAAACCATATTGCCACTGAGAGCAAGCAAAAACATGGCGCATGTTTTTTAAAGTTTCAGTTTAAGACCTGATCTGATCCATTCACCCACTCATCCATCTGTCTACTTACCTACCCACCCACCACTCTGTAGATCCATCTGATATTATACATAAGGGAAATTTACTCAGATTCACTAAGAGATTTAAGAGCAAAAAAGGCCAAGGCCCAAGAGCAGCTCCTTAGGACAATAAAATAAATTTATCTTAAGGAGATTAGAATGCAAACCTTTAGGACATACTGCATATCAATGTGTTGTGATCGTAAGAGATGATCCTGAAGTATATTGTGGTAGTGTCAGCAAGTGGAGGTATTGAGATGCAGTGAATATAGGACACAACTGCTGACTGGCATTTTTACCTTGAGCAAATCAATGGGGCCTTTGTTACCTAGTCTGATCCTACAGGTAGCTGGCTCCTGTAACAAACAGGGTGCTACTTGAAGGGAGAGAGATGACCTGCTAATTAATTCCTCACCCAAGGCTCGGACCTGCAACACTAGGGCCCATGGTTGACTGGATCACTTTAAGGGAACATTTTTGGCATCTACACAATTTCTTTTTTTTAACAAGATGATTTTCAAAGAAGGATCATCATAATTTTGAGGTGCAGTGCTCCAGGGACTGTTCACATACTGTATAGTTTCGGGCAGAGGCATAGTCGAGCTGCAAAAATATTTTTAATGTGCCTGAGGTATAAGTGGCCAAACTGTTAGAGATGGGAATAAACCAGGGATACATGGACCCACAGCTGCAGTGTTCACACAGCTGTTACAAGCAATATAGTGGCTTACAGCGACGTACCCATACACAACAGTTAATCTGACAGCAGATCACTTAGCTGATAAAAGGTTTTTTTTATCTGAAAGTTTCTTTTTCCTATGACAGTAACATGGCATAAATAGCATCGGTGACAGGCAGTACTTTGAATATTGTTTTACGTGTGAAGAAAGATTATTTGGCAGCGCTTTATGTTTTACCCCACTGCTGTTTCAAAGTAGCTATGCAAAAATAGCTTATAATGTATGGGAGAGCCTTGTTATGAATGGAAACCAAACAGATTATTTTCTTGTAATCTCATCTCTATGACGTAAGTGATAATATTCTCTTAAGTACATCATAGCGATGAGTTTATAAGATGGAACACCAACTTCAAGCATGATTCCTTTTCAGAACAGGGATTGCTAGCAAACTGCAAGCATTTACATTTTTAATTCCACTGTTTAAATTACCACTTGCAGTAGCTAGTGATCGCAATGTCAGCTGCTCCAGATCCAAAACCAGAAATGTCTGACCACAAACAGTTTACTTTTGTTTGTGCCCAAATCAGGTTACCTAGTTTTTCCTCCTGGCTTCATCGCTTGGCCCCTTCTTGAAGGATGTCATGCTGATGTCTCCCAGGAGGCTTTGTGACCTGACCCCATGTGATATGTAGCAACCAACCAGATTTCTTCAATTGACAGGCATACAGAATGGCAGTTCCGTTTCAATTATTTTACGGACATAAGTTTTCTTTACTCCTTTGAGCACTGCAGCTTAGTAAGTAAAAGATTTGATGGCATTGTCACAAATAAATATTTTAAAACTCAGATTGTTTGGCCAAGTTAAAAAAAAATGTTGCCAGTTGTTTGTTGTTAGCATGCTGCTGGTTGGGGGAGAGTGGGTCCGGCCTGCTGTTTAATCAATCGCAATAATCCCATACACTATAAAAGATAATGTATGGGGTTTTGATCAGTAACAACACTGCAATCACTTCTAGAGGTTACCATGACAAGCATGTAAACCTCTCAAATTGATTACAGCGTTCTTACTGACCAAACCCCATACATTATCCTCTATGTAGTGCATCTTTCACTGTTTCTCTTCATTAGTGGTAAGCATGCACCTACAGCTACCATCTGTAAACATCTGAAATCAGAAAGGGACACTTTTATGTTCTGTCCTATCACATATTTGTTAACCCTACATGTAAATAAATTGCTACATTTAGAAAAGGTATATTCTGAATGACCTACTCCAAGGGGGGGGGGACAATAGCACAATAGAATGTATTTCCAAGAGACAATAGGAGTGGCTCCAAAACAAAATAGCTGCAACACCCAGCAGACACTATGCATAACAAATAGAAATATTGAGATCGATGTCATAATTACATTTATTCTAAGCACAGTAAACACTGTATTTACCAGCAAAAATGCATTTGGTGATGAATGATAGCTTATCTAAAATACACACCATCTCCGTATTTAGCAACAGAACAAACATACAGATGACAGCCTGGGTAATGAAGTGGCTGGAGAATAGGACACAGAGAGTAATAGTAAATGGAGTCCACTTTGAAGAAAGGGGGGTTACGCGTGGGGTACCGCAGGGTTCAGTATTAGGACCAGTCCTCTTCAATGTCTTTATAAGCGACATTGCAGAGGGACTGGAAGGAAAAGTATGTCTCTTTGCAGGTGACACAAAGATCTGCAACAGAGTTGATGCACAAGGTGGGGTGGAAAGGATGAGAGGGACTTGGCAAGGTTAGAGGAATGGTCAAATGTATGGCAGCTTAGATTCAGTGCTAAGAAGTGCAAGGTAATGCACCTGGGAAACAAAACCCAGGGAAGAGTACACAATGGGGTGAGATACTAACAACAACAAAATGGAAAGGACCTGGGGTAGTCATATCAGATGACCTAAAGGTGGGCAAGCAATGTGAGAGGGAAGCAAGGATGGCTGGGGGGATACTGGGATGCATAGGGAAAGGCATCACCAGTAGAAAACAGGAAGTTATTATCCCTCTGTACAGACAGCTGGTGAGACCCCATCTGGAGTACTGTGTGCAGTTCTGGAGACCCAATCTCCACAAAGACATAGACAGGATGGAAGCTGTCCAGAGGAGGGCAACTAAAATGGTGCAGGGTCTGCACCGGAAGACATATGAAGACAGACTTAAGGAGCTTACTATGTATAGCCTCAAGGAAAGGAGGGAGAGGTGGGACATGATAGAAACTTTCAAGTGCCTCAAGGGAATCAACAAAGTCCAAGAGGGTAGCATCTTTCAAAAAGAGGTGTGCAAGAACAAGGGGCACAATTTGAAGATGGAGGCGGCTCAGAGGTAATTTATATGAAGTATTTTTCACAGAGAGGGCTAGGATGCATGGAAACGGCCTTCCGGAGGAGGTTGTGGAGTCAAAAAAGTGGTGGAATTCTAGCATGCATGGGGCAGTCATAAGGCAATTCTAGGGGTTGGGGGTAGGAAGAAGTAGGCTGCTGGTTATCTAGGATCTGCACCTTATCCATTAGGTAGGGAAATGGGCAGACTGGGTGGGCCAAGCGGTCCTTATCTGCCATCAGATTCTATGTTTCTAAACATTATAATACCAATACTGACATCAGCAAATGTAAAATTATATTTTTTTAATGTCCATACTAGTGTAAAGAGATTATGTATATGTCTGTGATCTCGTCAGAGAAAACTGTGATCTCTGACATGCTACAAAATCATACTACCAGCTGAAAAGAGCCAGTTCAAGATTAGTATTGACAATGTGATGGACTAGTAATAAATACAACAAAGTTTGCCAGCTTTTATAAGGGGCAGTCAAATCTTGATGGGAAACCCACATCCTACATTTTGCATGGTTAACAAACCAACAGCTTGACTGGTTTGATGTTTTATTGTAAGAGTCAAACCGTAGTGTGGATGCCGCCAGTAAAATGGGACATAGAGACCCTAAGAATAGTGGGTCCTTCTGAAAGGGACAGACAGATGGTCTTTCTGATTTAGAAGAGGCCAAGACGAGACTGGAGTTTTCAAGTATAGATGTATCCAGCACTGTTTGGTCAGAATTACAGGGGCTGGCAGGACATAGCCCCATTGGCACTTGAGTTACCCCCTGCATAGCTGATATCACTGCCCGTGACTTTTAATTTTCAAAGCTCATATAAAATGATTGGCATTCAACACTTACTTAACCATTACTACAGTAAAACAGGGAGGTCTTCTTCAAAAACAGGAAATACAGTATAACAGACCTTGAATCTATAGCTTTATTTGTGTTCTTCTCAGTTTGTGCATTGCTTCTAGTATGCAGGTTGGAGATAAGGAAGGATTACTTCCCAATAAATGTGAGAACTCATCTTTAAGCCCTTTACTATGCACTACTTTATTTAAATTGCAGTGTTCTTTGTCTTAATAGTTGGAATACTGCTGATTGTTTACAATTAAAATATATTCAGTCTGTTACACAGCACACTCAAACACAATTGCATACAGGAACTTAACTATACAGAGTTCCTCAATCAAAGAAATGACATGTTAAACTGAGAAAGGTGCTAGAACTAAACATGAGGAAATTAAAGGTTACATTTCTTCTATGAAGATCAGACAATTATTTATCTGCAAGTTATAATGCCATAATGTTGTGTAGGTGAATTTTTTTGCCCTCCCCATGCAAAGGTATTATCCATTTGGCATCTCTCTTTGCTGTCTTTCAGAGATAGGCTACTATACAGTACATATACTGTATGCTCCGAACGTATTCGTGCTCTCAAACAGATACTTATGGCAACAGGGGTGTCCAACTCTAAAACTTGCAGTATACCCCCATTTAAAGTTACATCCATGCTTATGCTTGTTTGCTGTACCTTTGAAACAGTATTAAAATGAAAAATAAGTCAGTGTCAGTGTGTGATAAAGCAATGGGGCCAGATGGGGTGCACCCCAGGATCCTTAAAGAACTAAGAGAGGTGGCGGCTGAACCTCTGGCTATCCTGTTTAGCCGATCATTGGAAACAGGGGAGGTACCCAAAGACTGGAGGACAGCAGATGTGTCCCCTTATACAAAAGTGGGAACAAAGAGGAAGCGGGGGGGAACTACAGACCAGTCAGCCTCGTCTTGGTAGTGGGGAAGATCATGGAAGCACTACTGAAGGAGAGATTGGTGGAACATCTGGTTGTCAATGGACTACAGGACCCAAGGCAGCATGGTTTCACCAGGGGGCGGTCATGTCAGACCAACCTTGTTGAATTTTTTGACTGGGTGACTAGGGAGGTGGATCAGGGGAGGGCAGTGGACATGGTCTATCAGGACTTCAGCAAGGCCTTTGACACTGTGCCACATAGAAGACTATTACACAAACTGGGGAATATGGGTGTGGGCAGGACAGTAGTGTGGTGGGTAGGTAACTGGCTGGGTGGCAGGACACAGAGGGTGGTGGTAAATGGCTGGCACTCCACAGAGGGAAGAGTGACCAGTGGGGTACCACAGGGATCAGTGCTAGGACCGGTCCTATTCAACATCTTCATCAGTGACATTGCGCAGGACCTAGAAGGCAGAATTTCACTGTTCGCTGATGACACAAAGCTCTGTAACAGAGTAGACACACCAGAGGGTGTAGACAGAATGAGAAGGGACCTGCAGAAACTTGAAGAATGGTCAGGAGTTTGGCAGTTGAAATTCAATGCAAACAAGTGCAAGATAATGCATATGGAGCACAAAAACCCTGGCACAATATATCAGTTGGGGGGTGAGGATATAGCATGCACCAAGCAGGAAAGGGATCTTGGGGTTGTCATCTCTGTTGACCTCAAGGTAGGGAAACAGTGTGACAAGCAGCAGGTAAAGCAAATAGGATGCTGGGATGTATAGGCAGGGCATCACCAGCAGGAAAAGGGAGGTCATAATTCCACTATACAAGACACTAGTGAGGCCCTACCTGGAGTACAGTGTACAGTTCTGGAGATCTTACCTACGTAAGGACATAGACAGGGTAGAGAAGGTTCAGAGGAGAGCAACAAAGATGGTGCATGGATTGCCACAAGTCCTGTGAAGACAGGTTGAAGGAACTGAACATGTACTCCCTGGAGGAGAGGAGGGAGAGGGATATGATAGAGACATACAAGTATCTTACAGGGAGGAATAGGGTGCAGGAATACACTATTTTAAGTGAAAAAGATGTTCCAGGACTAGGGCATGGGATGAAGTTGGAGGAGGGCGACTCAGAGAAGCGTGAGGAAGAATTTCTTCACAGAGCGGGTGGTGGGCAAGTGGAACACCCTGCCAGAGGAAGTGGTGGGGGCTGAAACAATCACAGGATTTAAGAGTGCATGGGATAGACATAAAGGAATTCTGGAGGTCAGGGGTAAGTGGCAACAGACTTCCAGGAAAACATAAACTGAACTTACAAGCTCAAATGGGCAGACTGGATGGGCCATAGGCCCTTATCTGCTGGCACTGTCTATGTATCTTTGTATTTATGTTTTAAATGTGCAATCCCATTCGAAATGGTGATGCAAATAATCATTTGTGGATGAAGGTGTTTATTGTTTATTCTGCAGTCTGGATGTAATTATGAATAGACAAGGACTCTTATAAGTAAAATGAATGGGGTGTGTGTGTGTGTGTGTGTGTGTGTGTGTGAATTTGATGGGGGGGAGGGGGGTTGACACAGAGATAATCCCATAAATTATGTTAATAATCACAAAATTAAAAAAATACTCATCTGTGGGTGGCATTAGGTGCATCGTCTGCTGCCCCACTGTAACTTGAGCACACAGTAGCTAATGACTTATTTCCCAGTGAGTAGCGCCATGTGTGGTCTAGCTGAAGTAAAGACCCATATCCCACTATTGGTAGACGCATTGCATACAGCATTCTAGTGATTTGGAGTAACATCCTGAATTCCTATTATGCTGTTCCCTCTTATTTGAGGAAAGGTAGAATGCTGCATCAAAAACAAAACGAGCAATGGCCCCTCTAGCTAAAAAGCTGACATCATACAAGGTCCGTACAATGAATGTATTTGTAATTTCAATAGACTCAAACGTATATTTCTTCTGGGGAACTGTAAATCAAATATGAACAACATTTAAGCATAATATTCATAACATATTAACCGGCAATAAAATTAATAAGCCATCTTAGTTCAATATTTGCATTCCAGCATGGATTTATAAAACATTCACCATATATATGTGTTAATCAATGAATTTTTACCATGTTTTTCTAGAATAAAAAAACTGTAAACAGTTATCAATTTATATTGTTTTATTCCATCGCAAGGACTACCAGTATTTCATTGTGAAAGAAATCCTACCTACTGTATAGCTACAGGAGCATTCAGGCTTCTCCTGTTTGCTCTGATCTTTGCCACCATCACAAATTGAATATTTCATTAGAGAAAGAATAATATCTCCAGTTAGATAACTACAACACAGTAATTTAAAAAAAGTTTTTATGGTATTTTAAATGTAGTGCTGAATTTCAGTACATCTGCTTATCAATTCCCTCTGTATCAGGGATGCTGCACATTGCCTCCAGCACTATTACTAATTCAACTCTCTGTGAACATAAAAAGAACACACATCTAGAGAGAGAGAGAGACTGTGTTGGACAAGTAACCTTGTATCCTTATCAGCACAGCCTGTGTTATGTTATTTAATATATGCCAGATATCTTTCATTAAATGCTCTGCTTAAAGATGCAGTGTGGTTTAACTCAAAATGTAAAAGTTACTCACCATGTTTACATGCAGGTAGGTATCTGATTCGAAGTGGATTACTGAATAATCTGATAATTGAATTAGATTATTCAGATCCATGTAAACATGAACATTCTTATTATAATCGGATTATGTAAAGTTTTAGAAATTTGATTCAAATATCTGGAGTTTTCTTATTTGAATCTGGTAACTGGCTCATGTAAACAGATGTGGTAATGTGTTCAGATTATTAGTATGTTTGCATATGCTTGGTTGCATGAAATGTCTCTCTGTCCACAGTGCAGAAATCAGCACTCTGACTAATGGGGCATCATAATTAACAAGACTATAAGACCTTTCAAACATTATTATTTTTATCAGTAATAATATCTTATAAGTATTTTTTTTAATTAGTACTTTATCATTTTTTTAACTTTTTCTCCCCTATTCCTGGAACTGCAGCACATGGGCGTAGTGCGTACATGGAAGCACACACATGTCCCTTGATGCTGGCTCAGCCCCTTTCACCCGTCCCCGTGGCTAGCACCAGAGCTCCCTCCGGTTGGCGCCATCATCCATCCTCCACTGGGAGGTGGCCAATAGCCAGGGAGCCCCAAGTCCCTCCCAGGAGGGGAGAGCTGCCTTGCGGTGGCTCAATTTCACTCCTTGCCCTCCCCCCTGGCTGACCCCCAACAGCCCAGATTCGTTCCCTAACGAGAGTCGCTGGCATCTTCTAAGGTTTTTACAGGCAAAGCCTGCAAAAACAAGAAATATTTAAGGTTGGTTGGGGGGTGGTGGTGATAAAATGTTTGTTGGGTGATTACATGTACAAGATGGAAGTGTATGTAGATGAAATTATTCTACATATTGGTTAAATTGCCTCAAAGAAGACCACATTTCAAAAAATGTTTTTAAAATTAAAAACATCCTGGTCTCTGATTAGTCCTGAGCCAGTCACATGATAGTAAAGGTTTTTGGACTATTTACTAGTTTCAAACTAAGACTGGTCAATAGTTCACTAGACTGGGCAATAGTCTTTTAGACTATCGCCCACTAAATCTGTCTTTATACAATGGCCAAGTCAATACAGCACAAAATGCTTCTTTCTGATTGGCTGGTTGGCACCTTTCTAGTGTTGTAAATCCTTCAGTGTACCAATGCAAAAAGGTGTAAGTCACCAGTCTGCTGCATAAAGAGCTATCCCTAAAATCACTCCGACCATCACCACCCCAAGACTGGCAAAGATGGCAATGTAAGGCAAGCCGTTTCGTCACATTGCGTCTCTGCTAAACAGCAGCCATCAACTAGACGAAACCAAAACCCATATCAGGACCAAAACTGTGTCCCCCGCTTGAACATTTTCTTTCTAGCTAGTTTCCCCTTAACCAGTTCCTCATAGCTCACCTTTTTTCATTTTTCTGTTTCACTGTCGCCTCTGCTTCTTTCCGATGTCCCCCCAAATTATCACAGCTGGAAAACTCACTGAACAGTGTTACACACTAAATAAATCTATTAATGTCCCCATTTTAAAAAAAAGTAATTTAGTCAGAATTATAAAAATATTTGCGCTTCAACAGTAACTGCTCTTGGAAACAGACTGTTAGGTATGGCAGCCGTCTGTTTTGATGAAGCCCTCATGCAGAACTATGCCCCTCACTACACATTGTAGCCCAAAGTCTCACATTATCAGAGAGAGAAAAAAAAAAATATCCTCAGCAATGTTAATACTTTTGCCCACTGCGGCCCCTTACTGAAGTAAAACAAACAAAAAAAATCTCCAGATTCAGTGCCAGCTAACATTTACAAGATAGAGTTGAGTTGATGTTTCCTCTCAAGCTACTGTATTCTGGCTATCAACAGGGAACTATTTTTTTTCTGGTGCAACAATAAATAATAACAAATGATTCAAAATGACAAAAACATTTAATTTTCTCTCTCTTTTTTCCCCCAAAACTGAAGGGGGACATTGTATAATTGCAATATACCACTCCAGGGTGTGGGTGTATGGCAGGATTTAACATTCTGATGTGGTTTACACACTCGGCCTGCAGCCTCATGATCAAACCATATCAGGCATGGTAAATCCTGCCATATACACACCCTATCATTCAGCCTTCCTCACAAGTACAATAAAATGGTGTCAGTTCCTTGTGGCTCAACCCCTGCCATGTATCCATTGCTACTGTTATTACTATCCCCTCCAACACACTTCCTATTAAACATTTTTACATAGTAGTCCAGTGGTCCAACCAATTAAAATAATTACCTCCTCCCCCCTCCGCCTTTTGCTGTAACTGTAACAATGGTCCTAACTTGCTATGCTTTGTCCCCATCACTATTGCATGGTCCTTGTGGCAGACAGCCATGGAGATTGAATAGCTCAAAGAAAAAGCACAGCACCAGGACTTCCTGGTTCAGGCTCTGTGCCTGACAGCTTCATAGACTGGGCTATCAGTGCAGCTCCAGAAGCAGAAATTGGATATGCTGGCAGAATAAAATGTCCTTGTTTGTTTTCATGCTCCACAGCCCCATTTGGATACTTTATAGGGGCCAGGACAACAAACAACTTACATTACCAGTGCAACTCTGGTTGCAGATAAATATAAAAAAATGCTATTTGTTTTTCATGCTTCCCAGCCCACTTTGTCTACTCTGTGGGGGCCGGGAGACCAGTTACATTAGGATATCAGTGCATCTCCAGTCACATAGAATTAAACAAATTCTGGTCAGATCCACCACAGCTGCATAATGAAGTTAGTGAAGTTGTGTGGAATTGTTAAGGAGGTATGGAGAAACAACACAATGATTTGTAAGTAGTAAGATTTGTTTTAGTTTCTGTTCTAAGGAAGGCATTCACATGATTAGGATAATACATAGAGGTGTACATTTTAATCGAAGGAATAGGAAGCAATATAGGTTTACAAGAGAACCCCAGAGCAAATGCCACTGATGTATGTGTTATCCTGGATGATATTGGCCGGACAGCCACATTTTAAAGAAAACACTATTGCACATACCCCAATAATGAAAAGCATCATGGGAAACATATGCAAATTCCCATGATGGAACAGAAGGTGGCAGTACATGAAAAAGTAATGACTGGCATATGTTCAGCCTTGGGGTTATTTACACAGGTGTGTTTTTTTTTTTAAGAGAAACAGGGTTTTTGTCCATGAGGTGATGTAAATTATATTTAAGCAATGTGTTGATGTCAGGAAGTCAGGTGTAATGATGATGGACTGTTAGCAGAGAAAATGTGATAGTAACTTTCAGAGGGGGTCACTTTTGATAAGGTCAAGATAGTTATGCTTGTGATAATGGGAATATTAGGAAAGAATGAGGTATATGCAGAAGTGGAGTACAAATATGCACAGTTTCATAAGAATGTGCTAAGAGTGCAGGCAAATGTGATATGCAGGTTTATTTTGGAAACAGGTAAAATAGCAATACATGGAATTGATAGAAAGATAGATAATTACATAGACATTTAGGCCCTGTTCACACTACACATGAAAAAGCTGTAATGGATTCAAACCGTTACAGACTGTAAACATTACAGCCTGTCCACATTGAGTGCGATAGTGTGTGTGGTCTCAACCCTGTAGCAGCAGTGCACATCCCATGGTGCACTAGGTGATGACAGCTGCATTTTGAGATGCCTTCCCTCCTACATGTCCTATGGAGTATTGTACATATGGCACAGTCATATTATGTAAATAACCATATTTCACTGTTATGACACACACGCTTATGTTGTGGAAGTGACAGAGAGGTTCAAGGGAGGGGGAAATCCGTATGTTGGAATCAGGGGCTGCATCAGTGAGTGAGAGAGAGGGAAGGGGAGAGGGGGAGAGAGAGAGAGGGGGGTGAGACATGGCATCAGTTCTGTCAGTATTAGGGCACCTGGGCACAACAGACGTTCATGTACTGCTGCTGTGTGGCTGAAGGCAGACCCCTACTACTGCCTCCAGTAATCGCCACTGCTCCACTGTACACAGTGCCACATGTCTATTGTCTGCTGCAGCAGTGCTCTACGATGCACTCAGGAGCTCCACTAATGTATGTGTTCACTACTGGCACTGCAGGTAGTATTGCTGCCACATCACACATGGGCAGGCAGGGTACTCCCAACACTCAGCACAGTAAGAAGAGTAATTGAGGACAGTACACAGATACCATCAGGAGGTGGCCCTCAGAGATGCAAGTGCGGACAAAGAGGTAGGTTAGGTCACACCGTCATCCTCTGTTCCCATGGTGAAAGGATATGACTGCTTCTACCCAACCTCGGAATGCCTTGCTCCATGCAGAGCATGGATCCATTCTCTGCAAGATCTAGGTATTCAACTGGATGCTTGGTGTCTGGCCCTGCTTCATCCTTTGTCCTCCCCATCCCACCTTCTGACACTGTGTAGACAGATGAGAGGCAGTCAGTCTACCAGAATCCTACACCCACATGGAGCATCCAGGTTGTTGAGCTGAGAATGCTATTACCGTGCAGTAGGTGCACAAAGTGACCCCAATTCAGAATCCAGACCTAGGGTTGTAATTCTGTCTCAGTGTTCTGTTGACAACTATAAACAAATCAACTTTTGCTCTCATGGTATATAATTTCTTTAATAGAATTATGCTCCTATTATGTAAAACTGGGTTAAAATTATTCCCGAGGTTAGGCATCACATACAGAGAAAAAGATACAAAAATATACCCATGGGGTCAAGAAGCCAGCAACACAATCGAGCAACATTGAGAGCTGGGGGCATGGGACAGCAACAGTGCTATTTGGCAGGGAAACAGAATATGAGGGGGGCATGGGACAGCTGAGTGTCAGCAACAGTGTCTGGCAGTGTCAGTGACCTTTAGAGGAAGAGTCATATAGGGACAGTTCGTGTAACCTTTGATCTTCTGAACAATTGACACTGGTGAGCCTTGGAGTTCAATGCTGGGGGTGACAGAGAATGAGCAGGCACAGCGTGGAGGTAAGATGCTGAGGTCCATGGGAGAGGGAGAGTGTGGGCCGCCCCAGCATTTATGAATCCACACCCTGCCAGCTGAGGAGCGCCATGGGCTAGGAAACCAGTCACTCATCTGCCCTTCCAGCTGGAGAAAGGGTGTAACAGTGATGATCCCTCCACTGCAGTGGGGAATAACAGGAAAAAAGATGAGAGAGAAAACTAAAAAAAAACTGTTGACATTAGTTAAAAAGTGAGCATCAGAATCAGACAGAGAAACTGCAGCCCTTTTCCAACAAAGACGTGCAATCTGATTTATCACATAATCTGAGCTCGTCTGCACACCTGAGCCACGCGTTCCTCTGTGCCTCTGCTGCAGTGCCCTGACTGATTGTAATTGTCAGACTTGATGAGATAACTTTGCCTACCCTGACAATTCCATTTATCACAAAGGAACCACTCATCCAACACCATTTGTGGTGGCTGTCTTCAGCAGCGAGCCCACCTGGGAAGCATGTCGGATTGTCATTTTGTAGAAACTTTTTTCTCATCTCTAAAAAAGAAAAAAAAAAAAAACACTGTCCGTTACTGAGCAGGGATAGCCCAGCATGAATGTATTTATTTATTTGTTCAATTTTGGTGACTGGGTAGGCCCACTGAGCCCCGGTGGTACCTTTTTCAGGGGCGACCCAGGTTACATTACAGAGGTAAGACATACATAGTAGTTTACAAGGTCATGACTTAGTACATGTTTTAAGGCATACATAGTGATTTACAGGATGGTAGCACAGTACCTATTTTTAGCTTATGCAACACAAGTTCAATACAAGGATGAGTTTTGGTTCTAAGTGTGGAGACCAGTATTTGTGCTGTTGTGGACAGTGTAGGGTAGTGGGGTAAGAGGGTTAGCTCAGGTATCGTGGCAAGAGCATATGCTGGCATCTAGCAGATGGGTCTTAAGCCTGGTTCAGAACGTTTTGATGGAGGGAGCTTCTTGTACAGAGGGTGGGAGTTTGTTCCATAGCAATGGGGCAGAGAAGGTAAAGGACTTGCCACCCACCTTGGTCCTCATTCTAGGTTCTTCTAGGAGGGTTCACCCTGTGGTACAGAGGTTCCACCTGGAGTGCTTTGGGGCTGGCAGGGGGGGGGAGGAGGAGTGGATTAGCTTGTACGTATGGCAGAGCAAGGGGTACTGGAGGTGAGAGTCCAGTGAAGGCCAATTTAGGAGTGCTAAGGCATTGCAGTGATGACTTCTGGCATGAGACTGTGTGGCAAAACAAGCTACCTTGTTACATAGCACATGCAGTTTGTTGAGCTGGAGTTTAGCCATGCCCTGCATAACTGGGGTGGCATAGGTCAGGGTGGGGAGGAGGACATTTGTGGCTATGATGATCCTGGCCTCAGGGATCAGCTGGTCTCTTAGCCAGTAGAGCGTTTAATTTGCTGTGGATGTTACCTGGTCGATATGCTTCTTTAGGGTGAGGCCCTGGTCCAGCATTAGGCCTAGTTAGGGAACCTACCACTTCAATGCTGTTGCCAGAGACAGTGGTGAGTGGTAGTGATTGGGTTCTGTCTTGGCTAGGGATCTAGGACCAAACAGCATGGTCTTAGTTTTGCCTGTGTTAGGGACCATTCTGTTTTCCATAAGTCAGGTCTCTAGCCTAGTAAAATCAGCTTGGAAGTGAGGGCCCTGGTCAGCCAAGCTGCCTAGGGAGCGGTATATGGCAGCATCATCAGCATACTGGACAACTTAGCTACCCCCACAGTGGCCACTTAGGTCATTGGTGAACAGGGAGAAGAGGAGGGGCCCCAATATTGACCCTTGCAGTATACCCTCCTTTAGAGGAAGCGGGTTGGATAGTGCTCCATTCCACTTGACTCTCTGTGTTCGACCGGTAAGGTAGCTGTCGAACCATGTGAGAGAGTGGGGTTCTAGACCTAACTTACCCAGCTTACTCAATTGGAGTTGGTGGTTGACAAGGTGAAAGGCCTTGGATAAGTCAATGAAAAATGTATGGTAGCAGTAGTTTGGGTTCGTGACAGCTGGCATTCCTAGTCGATCATCCATCCTCAGCTGGCACACCATGCAGTCTCTGCAGGGAATTATGGCTGAGGTCTCGTCCTTTGTTGAGATTTTTGGTAAGGCAGAAACCTGGGACCTGGCACAGCGGTGTCAGTGGTAACAAATACCATTACCATGCAGAAGTCCTGGATCTGTGACTCAAGCCAGACTCTTCTCCTTAGGTCAGTGAAGTCTAGTGAACATTCCAAGGGTCTGTCTGACTCCAGGATATAGGTTGTCAATCAATCACTGCAGAAGCACCTCCTGTGTGGGGGACAGTGCTGGAGCCATCAACGACCAGGTAGCACCTGCCCCCCCCCCGGCAGCATCATGAATGGACATAAAAGTAGATGGGCCCACCTGCAATGGGGCAACAATTACTGACTGCTGCTAATGACATTGTGGGAGGACCCCACATCACCAGAAGACAATCCACCCTTGGCTTCCCCCCTTCCCATCCTGGCAAACTGGAGTCACTACCAGCAATAGATAGGATGGAGTTCTGGGCACTTTGGGCCCTGCCACAAGGGGGCTTTCTGCAGGGTATCAGGCAATTATCCTTGATGAGACACCTAAAATGACTGATGAAAGAAAAGAAGAGGCACTTGGGACCAATTCTGCAGATGTAATGTGTTGGGCCACCATGTGGGAGACCATGGTTTACATTCAGACCATGCCAGAGTCTAGAGGAAGTACAAGTGGTACACACAACAGAGGAGAAACACGGGTGCTGCATTTAAAAAACTGTTTTATTTAGAACAAAATAGCAACCATAACTGAGGTGAACTCCAGTGTTTTATGGTTCTCTACTGCTTCATCGAGGGTGGAGTCTACAGCATGTTGTAGAGATGGAGCCCCAAGATACTGGAAGGAGGGACCACTGATCCTAGTACTGCAACACCACCTTACATAAGTTCCAGGTTCGGCATTGGTGATCACATAACATTATCCTTCCTGCTCTAAAGGCAGTGGCTAGCAGTGGCAGCATCAATCATGTAGTGGAGGGAGGGGAGAACAACATATAACAGGGGTGTGGACATGGTAAGGTCTCATTCACTGTCTGATCCCTCCCCTGACATTAAACCTGTGACAGATGATCCTGGAATATAATTATTCATAGTGCACCCTGAGGAATGCACTATGGCTACGATAGTCCAGGCTTTCCACTCCAATGTGATCAACTGTTTGGTGATTTGCCAATATTTTTTTTGGGTGTGCGCCAGATGTCTCCTGTGCTAACCCTGAGGTTAAGGACCTCCACATGACACAGGATCAGCCAGTCACTTCACTAGATTGGTGCAGGCCATGTTATAATTATTATGGGTAGATGGGAATGGAATAAGAAATTGCATTTCACAGGGAAGGGAGATTAATTTACTGACATGGAATGGTGCTGGGCAAGGGAGGGATAGGATAGTGGGAGGGATGTGTGAGATTTGTTTATTACACTGGTGGGGGTTAATATGAGGGTGTTTGGGAAGAAGGCAGGGACAGCTTGGTTGCTTTCAGGGTCTGTACTTTTCAGGACTGCATTTTCTGGGTGGAGTTGCCCCCTCTCTGCACTTAGCAGCTTCACAGATTCATTCCTGTTATTGACATCTGCACAATTTGGTGGCTTCTGATGTGACAGCTGCTTCATTGTCAGTCACAATCACACACCCTTCAAATTAAATTATTGTGTCTAAATTACAAAATAGGCCATGAAACTTCTGCACATGCATTGGTTGGAACACATGACTGCTGATTGATTATTTTCTGACAATCACACACTTCAGCTAAATTATACTTATTTTTTAACATATCACACTCCAGGGTTTGCGATCAGGGAATAATGCACTTCTCAGGTGGCTATGGCATTCAGCTATGCCTCATACCTAACAAATATCAAATTTATCCATTATTCCCTTATAACCACACACCCTGTTATATGTTATCTTTTAGGTGTACTATATTGTTTGGAGGTTATTGCATACAGTTACAGTTTATCTGCTATGGGTGGGAGGGTTACATTTTTGTTATTTTCCTGGTGGGTGACATCATGGCAGCTTGTTGTTGGAAGGATCCTATCAGGTGAAGGCATCATGCTATTCATATACAAGCATTTCAGACCCAAGGAGCATATATACCATTGGGAAGCAGTACAATGTAGTGGTTAAGAGCACTGAGCTGCAAACCTGGATAACTGGGTTTGAATCCCACAGCCACCACTTGTATACTGTGTGACTGTGAGCAAGTCACTTAACTTCCCTGTGCTGACACACACACACACACACACACACACACACACACACACATGCACACACACACACACACAAGTCACTTAACTTCCCTCTGCCACACACACACACACACACACACACACACACACACACACACACACTCTCTCACACACACAAGGCCATCTGTTCACAGCCTATATTTCATGTGGTCTAGTTGTCACTGAACTGAGACACAGGAGTCCTCAGGTTTGAATCCCAACATAACTACTGTTTGATCCTCCCTGTGCTTCATTCCTTCTAGCTGTAAATAACAAACAGGACCCTCACTGACAAATGACAAGTTACATCTCTGATGGGCTATCACTGAAAGATTACAATAGAAATTTGACATACATGATATGGTGAAAATTGCAACAGTCACCCAACTGGCCAGTGGTTCAGTAAAACGATCACTGAATGCAGTTATGGTTGCCAGATAGTCACTAGGGGTCATACCATCAAAAGAGCTTCTCTCCCATTTTTGCTAGGGGGAAAAAAAATCCCCGAATAGGGTTGTTTTTATGGTCCTAGATGTTACATCCTCTGCTCCACCCAGGACTGTTTCTCCAACAAGTGTGCACAAGGAGTGATGTGCTAACAGTAAAGTAGTGAACATCAGTTGCAGGTGTTAATTTATGGTCATATGGAATAAATAAAAATTGTTTTACTTGAATAGTTAAAGCACTTCAGTGGTCTTTTAAAGGAATGGGTGAGTGCTAAAATTGATGTCCACCCAGGACTGCACCTTATCTGTCACATAGATGCAGATTTTTATAGAGAGCATATAACAAATTTTATGTACAAATGATCACATATGTACTATAATAATTCACAAGAAACAAAATGTACCTCAGAGTTGTGAAACACCTGGTGGGAGGTCCAGCAAAGATAGGTGGGATTAATTGCCCATGTAAGAGGTCAAACACTGTGTAATAAAATAAAAACATTCCATGAGCATATTATTAGCACCCGAGCTGAAAACCCAGGGTGGGAGGGATTGCATACCCACACATGCATTATGTATAGTGTGCAAGTAAGGATAGGGTGCCTAGCACCAGAATGAGTTAGTAGCCAACTTGTAATGTTTGATAGTCACATGCTAGTAGGTACGTTGCCCAGTCTAGCATGTGCCCTAGTGGTCTAGTGACATGCCTTGGACAGGGCTAGTATTGAAAAAGGGTCTTGTGCCATGACTAACTGCAAACTTAAATGTTTAACATATGAGTCACAGAGGTTGGTTGTTGTAGCAGTTGCTTCTATTTCAAGTGCAGAGCAGCAGCTGAGCAGGGACAGGTGCCTTAGAGAGCTAGCACGAGTGTGCCAAGCTGGCTCAGAGTGTAGCCTACTGCACTATGTGGAGAAGATGGTCCAGAGTATGGATGCTGCCTCGGTAAGCACGTACTACTACTGAGGTTGCTAATGCAGGCTGAGGCATGTGAGGGAGAGAGCAAGTGCTGTCAGTGGCAGACAAAACTAGCAGTCGCACAAAGCAGCACAACATTAGTTTTGCAGCAGACACGTGTCAGGTGAATAAATATAGTAACTGGTTACAATTAGTAAATTATTAACTCTGAGGGGTTAGGAAAGAGACACATACTGCCTCAGAGAAATGGGTGTGGGCACTCTAAAACAGGCCCCATCTTTGGCAGCAGTATTTTTTGTTTGGTTTTTTTTAACTCAATTTATCTCTTTCTGGACAGGGCATCTCTCAGAGGTGCCCACTCGACAATCACCGCTACTCCTCACCTGAAGCCTCTTTTCCCTGAACCCCCTCCCAGGACCTTCCAGCCCCTTGGATCACCCCTTGGGGGAGGGACCGCCTCATCTACCTGGCGGCCTTTCTGGTATTAGAGGGTCTGTTTGGTGGAGAGCCGGGGGGGACCGGTAGAGAGGTGGCCCCACACTGGAGATGTGGGTGATGTTCCTGGAGCCCTTGTCACCTTCCAAATCCAGTGAGGGTTTTTCCTTTGGTGGTTCCAGGAGCACGGATGTGCAATGATGTCCACCTGATTTCCGCCGTCGCCCCCCAACGTGGCACTGCAGGTTCCTGGTGCTGCTCCCGGTCTCCACCAGGGGCTGCACAGGAGTGGCACAAGTCCCAATCTCTCCCCCGGGAAGGGAGAGCAGTCCTTTGGATGCTCAATCCCTTCCCTCCCCTGCTGACCCCCAATGACCCGAGTTCGTTCCCGAACCCGGGTCATTGGCTGGCGTGAGATGTGGTGGCCAGCGCCTCAATCCTCAGCACAACCAGGCTGGCAGGCAGCAGTAGGTTGCCAGTGAAAAGAGAAATGTGCACTGCTAAATACTCGAGGGAAATGCTATAATTATGTAGCCCCCTCAGGAGCTATGTAAGAATGTCTACCAACCTCTAGGTTGTGCCAATTTTCTATGCCTTTGGTGAACTGGGTAGCTTGTCTGACTTTGCATTCCAAAGGGGAGAAGTCAGTAGTCTTTGCTGAAGAGCAGGGAGTACTAAGTCAGAGTTGGTGGGAGAGGTACTGCTGGCACATTGTGCTATCTCCCACTGTCCTGAAGGTTTCATTATAGATCATGGCATTAAGAAAAGGTACCTATTCATGGCAGCTGCCATCGAACAAGCCCTCAAAAGGGGGGTGCCGCCTCTACAGCAGGAGAAAAAAACATCTGAAGAGAGAAATAGAGGTCTGTCTGGAGGAAACTGGTGGTAGGAAGTTCAGTGGCAAAGGATCTGAGGTGATGTTCACTGTTTTACAGTTAAAGTGACTGATCTGGCACTCAGCAGTGCCCTCCCTCCCCTAGAGAGGAACAGTGACTGCCATGCCAAGGTACAGACTTCCTGTCAGAAAACAGGAATTTACATCAGAAAGTAAAGTGTGGACCAGAATGCCCCAAATGAGAAGTCTGTGTAGTGCCAGTTAGCACCAGATGTGATGCCCAGGTGGACAAAGTGTTCTTGCTTAGAGCAGCAGTACTAGATAAACAAAATCAGATCTTTTGCAACAGTTTGTTGCCTGTTGAGCACTTACTGGTAATCTTTCTTGTTTTCACTGTACTATCACCCTATAATTTGCTCAATGTTTCTTTGTTTTTGTTTACATTTCTCCCATCCACCATGTTGAACTGAAACCCTCTGCTGCCAACCGCACATGCGGTTTGGACTGGCAGTATACCCTAGAGGTTAGAGTAATGAGCTGTAAGTGAGCTTAGTATATCCAGCAGACCTGGGTTTGATTCTCACAACCTCCCCTTGCATACTGTGTAACTCTGAGCAAGTCACTTAACCACCCCACTGCTCCCAGGTTGCCCCTGAAAATAGGCACTTGTGCCTAGTGGGCCTTATCCAGTTACCAAAAAGAATAAAATAAAAACACACATATGACTCACAGCACTACAAAGGAACAGTGGCAACATGCAGCACAGTCCCACGGAAGTAAACAAAAGATGTGATGTGACGTGAGGGGGAAGTTCAGATGCAAATTAAGCAGCAGCCATATTTACTGTGGATCCACAACAATGAAAATACATTTTAAATATCTAAAAAAAGCTAAAGATTGCTAGAAAGAAATATTTACAGTTATGGAAACCCAAACTATGGCTGCATGCTTCCAGCCAAAAACTGAATTTTGATAATCACTTCCTGATTATCTAGTACTGCCGCTTTAAATGAGGAAAAAGCTGTGAGTGAAGTGTAAAAGAACAGACTCTCTGGGAAATCAGAGTGTATTCAGAAGTCCCTCACAGGATACAGTAGTGCTGCTCTGCTGCCACCACACAACCTGTGATGTCTGCTAGGGTTATGTGAAATAGAAAAATGAACTTGGAGATGTCCGTGGAGTCCCCACCCTTTGCTGCCTGGGGTGGCGGACTCCATGAGTACTACTGCCTCCATCAGGGCTGTATGTGTCAGTAAAAGTACCCCACCAGGGCTGAATCCAACCCAGACACAACTAGGAAATGGTCACCCTGCAGTGACAAACAACAGACTGTGCCAGCTGGAAAGAACTTAGTAACGTATTTACCGTAACAGTAGATCTTCGAGAGAATCTCTTTCATCAGGCCACATCTTTTGAATTTATCTACCAGGCACTAGGACCACATGGAACCTTTTGCAAGCAGTCTGCCAGGAGCCACCCACGATGATGTTAGGCATCAGTGTATACATAAACATGGGTGGTCCCTCTTCTTCTCACTTCCCTACCGGAGATCTGCTCGGAGGACCTCCCTCTAGTGAACCAGGAGGGAACCCAGCACTCCACAAACCAGGTGAGACAGAGGGCTGGAAAATGAAACAATGGAGAAAGCAACACAGAAATCCCATGTTGCAGAAGACCCAGAAGTGGAAAGGAGGGTGGGACAACATGGTCTGATCAAAAAGATTCTCTTGACGATCTACTGCCATGGTAAGTATGTAACTGTTCTATCTTCTTTGAGGATATCTCTTTCATCAAGCCACACCTTTGGAATGAGTACCAAGCAGTACCAAAAGCTGATAATCTGGGGCTGGAGCCCATAGATTTATGACAGTGGGCCTTGTAGCACAGCTAGGCCAAAGCCAACTTGTCTGTGAGAGACAATGTCCAGACTGTAGTGCTTAGTGAAAGTGTGGACAGTACTCCAGATAGCAGCTGAGCTGCACAGATCTCTGTAGTGGAGACATTCTGAAAACAAGCTACAGAAGTACCTATGCTTCTTGTGAAAAGACCATGAACCACAACAGGAAGTTCCTTACTGTACTTGCTGTAACAAAAAGTAATACAGTTTGTTAGCCATTTGGACAACCACTATTTAGAAACTGGGGCAGCCTCTTTCCAAGGGGTGAATGAAACAGAAAGCTGCAAGGACTTCCTGCAGACCTTTGTATGGTGTGTATGGTAGCTTTGGTATAGTATTTTATGCACATCTAAAGGCCTCAGGCTTTGCCACCTTAATATTAGGAGTATGCTTCCCAAACTCAACACTCTTAAAGTTCTGGGTCTCCCAGTATTCCCCTGATCTTCTTGGTATTTCTGAAATCTGAGCCAGAGGAGAGCCTCCTCTAGAATTCCTGACTCCCAGCTCTTTCTCCCCAACCTTTGTAAGGTGTGTATGGTACCTGAGTATTCTATGCACATCTAAAGGCCTCAGGGTGTGTCACCTTAATACTAAGAGTCTGCTTCCCAAACTCAATGCCCTTAAAGTGTGGGTCTCCCAGTATGCCCCGAGTTGTCTTTGTATTTCTGAAACCTGACTCTCCCTTGGAATTTCTGAATCCAGCTCTCCCTCTCCGACTTCCACCTTTTTCGTCAAGACCATGCCAAACGACATTGCAGCATAGCCATTTATGTTCGCCAAAACTTATCCTGTTCTGTCTCCTCTCATGAATCTGTCCCCTCCTCACATAAGCTCCTTCTTATTAACCTAAAATTCTCCTCCTCCTGCCCAGTCTTCGTAGCAGTGTTATATGCTTCTCCCAAAATCTGTTCTCCCTCTCTTGTTGAGACCATCTCTTCCCTCGTGTCCCTTTCCAACTCTGGTGAGCTAATTATACTCAGGGATTTTAATCTAAACTGGTCCTCTCCTGCCTTGAAGCCTACCATTGAAAGGATTGAGTCCCTGAACCTCTGCCAACTAGTAAATGAGCCCACCAGGCCAAACCCACTCTCCTTCAAAGATCAAATGCACCACTTTTTCCACATGTTAAATAAAAGCTTGAATTCACATGAGACAGAAGACAGGAACAGGGTCAACAGGGTGCATTGGCCCTGACTGTGGGGGGAGAGCAGAGGGAGACAGGGTACAGTAGCATCAGCTGTTTATGCAAGAGGCAGCAGGGTGTAGCAGCCTCGACTGTGTGGAGAAGCCAGTGGGCAGCAGAGTGCAGCAGCCTCAAATGGGGGAAGGAGACAGGGGGCTTGTGGGGCAGGGGAAATGGGGCAGCAGGGTGCAGCAGCCTTAACTGAGGGGCAGGAGACAGGGGCATCAGTATGCCATATAGTATTTCTAGTTATACACATATATGATGTATTTTGACACAGGAACCCTCAAAGAACTGAATTTTGTGTGTTCATACAGTACATGTTCCTGAAATAGCAGAGTGTAGCAGAAACCTCTTTGTCAATCTGACATAAAACAAAATTGTTCTCACATGAACATATGTTATGGAGGCTACATCAAATACACACTACTTCTATGAATTAATAAAATTTAGTTTATTTTATATCCATTAAACTACCTTATATCATACAGCCAGTAAACAATGTAGAATTTTGATGAGACAGAACTGACCGCTGTAATACAGACAAGGTGACGTCTCACAAACATTCATACCACTTCAGTTCAGCACTGAAACTCAAAATGATCAACTTTCTATGAGAAGAAAATGATAGATTTTAAGCTAATCTATCTAAACACAAACCAGGTGGGTTAATAAACACCTTGGAGTGAAAACAATTAGCTCTACAGACCGCTTTGACTTAGAAGTGTTCCAGCCTCTTCAGTCAATCAGGGACTTAACTGCTGAAGCAGCAGGCTAGATCAATATGATGTCATCACTCACTGATAGGAATAGAAAAATCTTCACTGTTTTCAGTTACTGCAGAGCACATAAACAAATGCTGATTTAAAGAAAACTACAAAACCAAACAGCATGGAATTTTCGGGTAACACTAATCATGGGACTTGAATTCATGTGAATTCAAGCTTTTCTTAAACATATGGAAAAAGTGCAGGTACATAGAAACATAGACTTTGATGGCAGATAAGAACCGCTAGGCCCATCTAGTCTGCCCATTTCCCTACCTACAGGATAGGCCGCAGATCCTAGTTAACTAATAGCCTATTTTTTCCTACCCCCACAAGAATTGCCTTATGTCTGTCCCATGCATTCTTGAATTCTCCCACAGTTTTAGACCCCACAACCTCCTCAAGAAGGCTGTTCCATGCATCCACTACCCTCTCTGTGAAATAATACTTCCTCACATTGCCCCTGAACCGCCTCCTTCTATCTTTAAATTGTGTCCCCTTGTTCTTGCAAGTCTCTTTTTCTGAAAGATGCTACCCTCTTGGACTTTGTTGATTCCACTGAGGTACTTAAAAGTTTCTATCATGTCCCCCCTCTCCCTTCTTTCCTAAAGGGTATACATATTAAGCTCCTTTAGTCTCTCCTCATACGGCTTCTCTTGCAGACCCTGCACCATTTTAGTTGCCCTCCTCTGGACTGCCTCTATCCTGTCTATGTCCTTGCGGAGATGGGGTCTCCAGAACTGGACACAGTACTCCAGATGGGGTCTCACCAACTGTCTGTACAGAGGGATAACAACTTCCTGTTTTCTGCTGATGATGCCTCTCCCTATACATCCCAGTATACCCCAGCCCTCCCTACTGCCTTCTCACATTGTTTGCTAACCTTAAGGTCATCTGATATGATTACCCCAGGTCCCTTTCCTTTTTGTTGTTAGTTACTACCTCCCCACCCATTGTGTATTCTTCCCTGGGTTCTTGTTTCCCAGGTGCATTATTTGTACTTCTTTGCATTGAATCTTAGCTGCCATACTTGACCATTCCTCCAACCTTGCCAAGTCCCTTTTCATCCTTTCCACGCCTCCTTGTGTATCAACCCTGTTGCAGATCTTTGTGTCATCTGCAAAAGGCATACTTTCCTTCCAGTCCATCTGCAATGTCACTGATGAAGACATTAAAAGGACTGGACCTAATACTGAACCCTGCAGTACCCCACTAGTAACCCCTTTCTTCAGAGTGGACTCCATTTACAATTACCTTCTGTGTCCTGTTGTCCAGCCAATGTTTTATTCAGGCTACCACCCTGGGTCCCACTCCCAGGCTGGTTAATTTGACTATTAATCTTTGTGTGGGACTGTGTCAAATGCCTTGCTAAAGTCTAGGTAGGCCATGTCCACAGCCCTCCCTGGTCTTCTACTTTGGTCACCCAGTCAAAGAAATCTATTAGATTCGTCTGACATGACCTTCCTGCTGTGAACCCATGCTGCCTTGGGTCCTGTGTTCCACTGGCCTCTAGGTACTCGACTATTCTTTCCTTCAGAAGTGACTCCATCACTTTCCCTACCACAGAGGTCAGACTGACAGGTCTGTAGTTTCCTGCCTCTGTCTTGGACCACTTTTGTGAAGGGGAATCACATCCGCCTTCCTCCAGTCCTCGGGTACCACACCATCCTCCCATGATTTATTAAAAAGAGTAGCCAGTGGTTTCACTAGTTCCTCCCTTAATTCTTTTAGAATTCTGGGGTGAATTCCATCAGGACCCATTGCTTTGTCCACCTTCAGTTTTAGGAGTTCTTGCAGAACCCTTTCTTCTGTGAAAGGACTGGGATCGACCCCCCTATGAAGAGTGCTTCTGTTAATTGGATTAGGCACTTCCCCCTCCTCTTTTGTGAATACTGAGCAGAAATATTCATTCAGTATTCCTGCTTTTTCACTGTCCCCCTCTGCCCACCCACTTTTCATTCTATTCAGCCTCACTATCCCTCCCTTTGTCTTTCTACACTCGCTGATGTACCTATAAAAGGTTTTATCCCCCTTCTTAACTGAGTTGCTATCTTTTCCTCAGTTTGGTCCTTTGCTATTCTGACTTCCCTCCCTGCTTCCTTCTGCCTTAACTGGTACAGCTCTCTGTCCTGCTCCTTCTGTGTTTCCTTATACTTCTGGAATGCTATCTTTTTCTTCCTGACTTTCACAGCCACCTCTTTTGAGAACCATAATGTCTTTTTCTTTCATTTTGATTTGTTTATTTGCTTCACACAAAGGCTTGTTGCCTCTGTGATGGCAGTTTTGATAATTTCCCATTGTTGCCCCACACCTCCTTCTAGCCTGTTTGCTAGTGCTTTTCTGAGGCACTCTCCCATCTTGCCAAAGTCAGCCCTCCTAAAGTCCAGTACCCTCACTTTTGTATGGCTTGACTCTGTAGCTGAGTTTAACATGAACCACACTGTTTGATGGTCACTTGTCCCCAGATGGCAACCCACTTCTAGATCTGAGATCCTCTCAGTGCCCCGTTTGAGAGTATGAGGTCTAAGATTGCTCCCTCACGAGTGGGTTCTGAAACTAGCTGTCTAATGCCTGCCACCTGTAGAGCATCAAGAATGGCCCTGCTCTTGGATGTGGCTGCAGCAAATGTGCTCCAGTTAACATCTGGCATATTCAGGTCTCCCATCAACAGTATCTCCCCTTTCTCTGCCATTCTAAGAATGCCTTCTATCATATCCTTGTCCATTCCTTCCTCCTGACATGGGGGTCTGTACACAACCCCTGTGTGGATTGTGGTGCCCTTTCCAGTCTCCAAGGTGACCCACAGTGCCTCCTCTCCTCCCTGTTTACTCTTTTGTTCAGTTGCTTTTATCCCTTCCTTTACATGAGAGCTACTCCTCCCCTCTTCTCCCTGCCTGTCTCTCCCTGTAGGTTATGTACCCTGGTATGTTTACATCCCAGTCATGGTTCTCTGTGTACCATGTTTCTGTGACTGCTTTCGATATCCAGGCATCCCTCTTCCATTAAGGCCATCAGCTCAGGGAGCTTGTTGCCCAGACTATGGGCATTGGTACTCATTACCCTCCATTTCCTAATGGCCTTTCTCCCTTTTGCCCCATCCCTGTCCTTCTTGCCTTTGTCACTTTCTCCATTTACCCCTGCCCTTCTCCCTATCGACACCTCTATGTTGGTGTTTGCCGCACTTACTGCCATGATTATTTGGGGGGCTAGGATTTTCCTGCTCCTTTCCAGTGCCTCCCCCCTTGGCTAGTTTAAAAGCTCACCAATGAAGCATTTAAAACTATCACCTAGGATCCTGTTTCCCCTCCCAGACAGATGCAACCCATCATGCCAGTATAGGCTTGCATCACTCCAAGTGGACCCCCAGTCCCCAATGAAGCCAAATCCCTGAGCTCCACACCAGTTTTTCAACCACTGATTGAATCCCATGGTGCGGAACACCCTAGTCTCTCCTATGCCATAGATGGGTAGCACCTCCGAGAAGGTTACCGTGCGTGCTACTTGGCTAAGGCCCCGCCCCAATTCCACAAACTCTTCCTGTACTTCTCTAATCCCTTTCTTAGCCAGGTCATTTGTCCCTAGGTGGACAATGACATCCAGCTCCCTCCCTGTGCAGCTGCTCCAGCAATCCTGAGATTCGCTCCCTGACCCTGCAAGCCATGGCGCCAGGCAGGCACCTTACCTCCCTCTCCCCTTCCTCCCCCAGTTCTACATTCCTAACAATGGAGTCCCCCACCAGGAATTGTTTCCTTCCCCTGCAGGGTCCCCTGCCACCCTCCTGTGGGTCTCCTTTGTGGAGGTTCCCAGCATCCTCCTTGGTCTCCACTGTGGGTGCCTCCATAGAGGAACCACACTTTGCCAGAATGGCATAGGAATTGTGGAGAGGTACAACGGGAGGGATGCGCCTCTGTTCCACCACCCTCACCCTCCCTGAGCCCACTGTGGTCCAACCGCTCCTCTTTCTTGGCAACCTCTGAGGCAACGGCAGTGGCACTGGTGGTCCCTGGATGGAAGAGGAGGTCCCACAAATCCTGGCCAACTCAGCCTGGAGATGAGCAACCTCCTCCCTCAGCCCAGAGAGGTGCCTGCAGATGGAACAACACCACATCCTCCAGAACATCTCCCGGAAGACTGCTGCTCCACAGCCACTGCACTGCACCACTCCAATCATGTCTTATTTCTGGCCCCTTAACTGTTTGCAATCCTTACTCTTTCCTCTGTTTTTTTCTCTCTCTCCTTACTTTCTGCCTGTGTGCCCTTTAAGCTCCTGATTGTCCTGTTCTGAGACAAGAATATCCTATATTTCAGTAGACCACTTATTTGCTCAGAGGCAGACCTCCAGCAGCTAGAGGGGCCGGAGCTACTTGCCCTTCTAGGATGGTGGGTCCTTGGTGGTTCTGTGATCACTCACTTCCTACCCCTAAACAGGAAGTTCCTGTTGTCAGTCAAATCCTGTGCCTTTAAAAATACAGCTAGCTTTGGGTGCGGGGGGGGGGAGGAGAGGGAAGGAGGGCAATATAGTCCCAGCAGAGAAGTTCAGTCACACAGCAGTCCTTTCTCCTGGTGTCTTCTGCCAAGCTATTAGCAGAAACTTTCTAAGGCAGACTTTAAATGTAGCTTCCTTCTAGCTAAGCCACTCCCCCTACTTACCAGATCTTTCTACAGGTAATTTAAACCTCACAGCAGTTAAGTCCTTTCAGTCACCTGAGATTTACACATAGATAACTCTTCAGATACCCATTCAGTTCAGTTAACCCAAACACACACTTTTTTTTTGTATGTTAGTTTTTTTACCCTAAATTAAAGGTCAAATATAAAAGTTCTTCTACTTTAGTCCCAGCAGAGAAGTTCAGTCACACAGCAGTCCTTTCTCCTGGTGTCTTCTGCCAAACTATTAGCAGAAACTTTCTAAGGCAGACTTTAAATGTAGCTTCCTTCTAGCTAAGCCACTCCCCCTACTTACCAGATCTTTCTACAGGTAATTTAAACCTCACAGCAGTTAAGTCCTTTCAGTCACCTGAGATTTACACCTAGATAACTCTTCAGATACCCATTCAGTTCAGTTAACCCAAACACACACTTATTTTTTTTTTGTATGTTAGTTTTTTTACCCTAAATTAAAGGTCAAATATAAAAGTTCTTCTACTTTAGTCCCAGCAGAGAAGTTCAGTCACACAGCAGTCCTTTCTCCTGGTGTCTTCTGCCAAGCTATTTCGATCTTTAATTACAGTCTCCTTGACTGGGTGCTTTCCCCAACCCCCATCATATCGCTGCTACTTGCACACTCCCCGACTCCTTTAGTGACCACTATATGAGCTACTGTGTAAGCAAGTTAAATATGCCCCACTCCCCTCCCAACTACTGCTGGATTAGGTCTCTCAGGTCACTAAACTTCAAAGCCCTCCTTTGTGACCTCTCCTCTTCTGACTGGTCCCTCATATACTCTGTCCCAGATATCGACTCCGCTCTTTCCCTCTTCTGCTACTTTCTAAACGAAGTTTGGGATGCCCACACCACTCCCAGGAGGTGCAGGGTCAAATGATCCCATCACCTCTGGATCTCTGCCGACATTCTCTAACTTTGTAAATCCCATGATCAAGCCTGGGTATGATACAAATCTTCCCTCTCCCCCACTGATCTCCACCTTTACCGCTCCTTAAGAAATGCCTGCATGAAGGCCATAACATCTGCGAACGCACACTACTTCAGGGTGATCCTGTAGAAAAATTTTGATTCCCTCTCTAAATTCTGCCAAGCTCTTCAATCCCTCTTTATACCCCTCCCAAGACTTCCCCTTCCACCCTGCTAGTTGAGGGCACACCTTTCTCGGACCCCTCCTCTGCTGGCTCAATTCTCAAACTCATTTTTCACAACCTGTGCCCTCCTCTCCAGCCTGGTAAATGCCCCGCTCACCCATCCTCTCCTCTTCTGATGGCTTTCTTTTCTCTCCTGTCTCTGCCCAGGAGGTTCTTCATGCCCTCCTGTCCCTCTACCCTCACAAGTCTAGCCTACATGACATCTTTCCCCACATTCTCTGAATCTCCACTCCTGCCATAGCCCTTCCTCTCGCTCACCTGTTAAACCTCTCCTTCACTCTCAGTACTGTTCTCCAGGCCTGGAAAGCTGACAAGGTTATACCCCTTCACAAAGGGAGTGATCCCTCCACTCCAGGCAATAACCAACCCATATCCCTCCATTCCTCCCTTACCAAACTTCAAGAATCCTTTGATTTCTCTAGGCTGTCTGATCTCCTTTCCTCCTCTGACTTCATCTCTCTGTTTCAGCCTGGATTCAGAAAAAAACACTCAACCATGACTTCCCTACTTTGAGTCACTGATGCTGTTCTCACAGGTATGGACCACAGACATATCATCACTGCTATCTTCATTGTCCTTGCTAAAGCCTCTGACTCTGTCTCTCATCCTCTCCTTCTAGCCAAACCTCACTCCACTGGTCTTTTTACCTCTGCTGTGAACTGATTTAGGTCCTATCTTACAGGACATACTCAATGTGTGCAGGCAGGTGATGCTCTCCCCCCATCCCCCCATTCTAGCAGGCATCCCTCAAGGCTCTATCTTTGGCCCTAAACTTTTCTCTATTTTCTTAACCAACCTCCTGTCTATCACTGTCTCCCCCCATTCATCTATATGTGGATGACATCATCCTCTATGCCTCTGGTCCTTCTAATCCTGCTGTGAAGTCCCAGCTGCAGAGTGACTTCATGTGAGTGTTCGCTGGTTCCAAGATAACCTGCTTAAGGTTAACACTGAGAAAACTGTATCCATGACTTTTGGCACCTCACAAAAACTAGTCAAATTCTCTTCACCCCCTTCCTTTTCTACCCTCAATGGTACCACTTTAGAAGTAGTCCCCTGTGACAGGGTGACCCCTATCATAATGGACACCCATGGGATACACTGAAACCCCTTCCCCAAGCAGTTTATATGTTTTGTATAATGTTCAACATGCTAGTTGGCTGGTTATAAATTAAGTGCTGAGGTGCTTATAAAGCTTTCTGTGCATATTAACCTAAAAACAAAACTAAAAGTACAGTTACAAAATGAGAGAGCTGTCTTAATATAAGAATAACAAAAACTTGTGTCTGCTTTTTCTAGACGTTAGCAGCCCACTTCTAAGATAGTCTAAGACACTTGGAATACTGTTTACAGTACTGGTATCCATACCTCAAAAAGGATGTGAGATTACTGGAGGGGTGCAGCATAGGGCTGCAAAAATTATCATGGGACTAGGGAAGTTGCCATATAAGGAAAGGTTGAAAGAGCTCAACATGTACTCGCTGGAAGACAGAAGGGTAAGAGGGGACATGATAGAGACCTTTAAGTACTTGAAAGGAATAAACAAAGTCAAGGAGGGAGGATTGTTCCACTTAAAGGGGGGAAGGGTCACTAGGGGGCACAGTCTGAAGTTGGAAGGAGGAAGGTTTAGGAGGGAGATGAGGAGGCACTATTTTACAGAGAATGTGGTGGCATGTTGGAATGCACTGCCGGAGGAGTTAATCGCTCAAAGGACAGTGGATAGCTTTAAGCGGGGTTGGGATAGAGTCAAGGGCAAGGTTAGTACAGACAAAAATGCAAAGTGGGGAAGGACAGGAAAGAGAAGGAAAAGAGGGGTTGGGTGGGCGGGTAGGGGGCAGCTGTAGTGATATGAAACTAAGACCTAAACAATCGGGCAGACTTGATGGACTTGTGGGCCTTTTTCTGCCGGTATGTTCGCATATATTTTGCAGCAGACAGCATGAGGTAATATGACCCTGCAAGAGAGTTTAAGAGAGCACAGAATGTTCTGACCTCAGCTCTGACCTTTAACAATGTTGTAAACAAGTTATGTAATATACTCCAGGTGCCAAATGACTGTTTTCTGTGGTGCAACAGTGGCCCCTAGTGGCTAGTTTTGTGTTGTGTCTGCTGTTAATCAAATTTTTTTTCCAGCTGCTAGTGAGCCTATAAAAAGACCCACCTCAGTGCTGAAAGGATTGATGGGGTGATCAGTTGAATACTGACTGAGGAAGTTGAAAGACCTACTGGTAGAGTGTGCTTTTACACTGTGAGGTGGAAGACTAGGTTTGCTGGCAAAGGCACCTAGCTTCACCTGAGCTCTTTTCTTCTAGGTTTGCTTGTAACGACAGAGCAAAGAACACTATCAGAGCAAGGAAAAAGATTAAGGCTTCTTTTGGCTAGGCAGAGCTACTGTGTGTTACTATTTTCTTTTGTGCTCACAGGTTTTGTTACTGTTTTTTGCTTACATTTTACTGCTTTTTTGTTCTCTGATTCAAATTGCTGTTGCAGGGTATACTTTCTGCTGCATTATTTATTACAGGGTGTGCCTACAGGTTTTTACTGTTTTGTGTTTACAGAATACTGCTGTAATCTTCTCTGATTCAAATTGTTTTTTGCAATGTATATCTTCTTTTACTGCTTTATTTTTCTCGGTAGCAAAATGTTTTTTTCAGGGTATATCTTCTGTGAAATTGTTACAGGTGATGCTTACAGGTTTTACAGTTTTATCTATTGTTACGCTAAGCTTTCAGGGCTACTGCATTTGTTGTTGGTTGATTGTTTCTGCTCTTAACTCCTTGCTTCTTTCATCTGTGTTTCTTCTTTTTTGGTAGGGAAAGGGCCCAACCACCCACCCCATCCCCAACCACCCCATGCTATAGTCCTTTTATAGAGTAGCACAGTCATGACATTTCCTGTAGCAAAGCAGGAAGGGAAGGCTCAGAGGGGTATCCACATAGTGACCTCACTTACAGGGGCACAATTAATTTAACTTGTTATAAAATGTTATACAAAAACAAACAAACAAAACAATATAAAAAAAAAAAAAATCTTTTGCTTTCTTTTTCTTTTTAATTACTTGGACCAGGTTATAAACTCGACAACTCAACTGCAATGGATATTATTAACTGCAGGTACTGTGGGCCAATTTTCAAAAGGACAGTTATACAGGATTTAGGACACTGTCCTACATGCTGGACCATCGGAGATCTAAGGGCTCAGCTCCGGGCAACATGGGCAAAGATTGTGTGCCTCAAATCACATATTCAGGAGGAAATAGATTACAAAAATTGCTCGCCATTTCCCCAACATCCAACTGAAGCACCTTGATCACAGAGGGTAGTTGGTCCAGGAGGTTGGCAGGTAGTTAGGAGGGGTAAATCGGGTGCCGCATCACTCAATGCTCACCAACGTATCACCTCCATAAACCATATAAAAACTACAAACTGATATTTGCCTCTATCACCGAAGTCGAACAAAGGGGCAGAGGACACACTGCAACACAGGAGCTAGCACTGCAAAACTCACCCCAAAACAGGGACCAAAACAAAAAAAAAAGCAAAAAGGAAATCTAAAACACTTCTGATCATAGGAGACTCCATGATTCGGGGGGTTGATACCTATCTCTGGCCGTGGGTAATGGTCAGATGTCTCCCAGGCTGGAAGCAGGAGAAAACATTGATGTCCTAGTACACAAAGGGATGAACAATCTCGCCAGCTGGTCAGTTGTGAAGACCAAGGAACACCTGACCAGGCTGGGAGACAAACTGTCATCCATTTCGTCCAGCATCTCCTTCCCTGAGATCCTGATGGTCTGGGACAGGGGGGCAGACAGACGGAAGGTCAGAGAAGGGGAGATAGGGAAGCTAAACATGTGGCTCAAGGGATGGTGCCAGGAAAAAAAACACAAATTTGTAGGTAACTGACAACAGTTTTGGGAACAAAAGATCTTTAAATTCGATGGACTGCATCTGACTAAGGAGGGAGTCAGTGCATTGGGGCAGAAGTTTGACATATTTGCAGAATATTTAAACTAGCAAATGGGGAGAGGGGTGCTAGTGATTAAACAGGAGTTCAGCATGTTTGAAGTTCATTTGCATCACCTGGTAAGGAAAAAGGTCCGGCTCCCCATATAATGCACAGGGGAAATGTCAGACCTTGCCCAACAACTAACACACTGAAATCTGGCCAATGAAAAATCTTGTACACAAATGTCTGCAGTCTGGGAAACAAGATCCCAGACCTTCAGGCAGCAATGACAGAGGTTAAACTGGACATAGTAGCCAGTAGCGAGACATGGTTCACCAGTAACCACACATGGGAGACTTCAGTACCCAGCTATGTACTGTTCAGAAGAGACTGAGGTGCAAAAAGGAGGTGGGGGGAGTGGCCCTTTATGTCAATGAAAATATCAAAGCTACAGAAATTCAGAATACACATAAGGAGCCAGAAGAACTGTGGGTCACCCTGGAAACAGGAAATGGGACAGCCATACGAACTGGGGTTATCTATAGGCCTCCAGACCAGGGGGAGGACATAGACACATTACTGTTAGAAGATTTACAAAACATGACAGCTAAAGGAGAGGTTCTGACAATGGGAGACTTTAACATGCCAGATACAGATTGATCAATACCAGCAGGAACATCCACCAGAACTAGACACATAGTGGATTCCCTGCATGGGGAGGGCATCAAACAACTGGTACAACAACCCACAAGAGACAGGGCTATCCTAGATCTAGCACTGATTATCGGGGAAAGGATCACAGATCTCCAGGTAGAAGGTCACCTGTGGGCCAGTGACCATCACATGGTATGGTTCAATTCACTAAAACCAAATCATCCCATGGGACTTCAGAGAAGCTGACTTTGATAAGATGGCCAACAGAGTTAAGCTAGCCCTTGCAAGAAGAAATACAGGTGAGGGGGTACAGGCAAAGTGGGCAAGCATTAAGGATGCAATACTTGAAGCAACATCCCATTGTGTTAGAGAGAAAAGCAAGAGCAAAAGAAGGAGGAAACCACTTTGGTTCTCAAAAACAGTAGAAGAAAAGGTCAGAGCCAAAAGGCTGGCCTTCAGAAAATAAAAGGAAACGCAGCGGGATGAAGATAGGGAGGCATACCAAATTTCCTAAGGGAAGCAAGGAAGGCAGTAAGGCAGGCAAAGGCCCAAAATGAGGAAACACTAGCACGAACAGTAAAAGAAGGAGACAAGACTTTCTATAGATACATTAGTGAAAGGAGAAAGTCCAGAGGGGGTATTGCTAAGATCAGAGGGGATAAGGGAGAGTGTGTGGAGGAGGACCAAGGAAAAGCATCTATCCTGAATGGATACTTCTGCTCAGTATTTACTGAGGAGAAGGTAGGCAGGGCCCACAGCTCAGCACCATGGACACAGAGAGAGGGAGATGTGCAAAAGCCCCTTCACAAAAGCAAGGGTCCTGTAAGAGCTCACTTAGCTCAGGGTGGACAAGGCAATAGAACCTGATGGCATACATCCCAGGGTACTAAAGGAGTTAAGGATGGAACTAGCAGAGCCATTCTCTAAACTGTTTAGTGAGTCTCTGAGCACAGGAGAGGTCCCAGAAGACTGAAGAAGGGCTCATGTGCTCCCATTCCACAAGAGTGGTAGCAGGGAGGAGGCAGGAAACTCTAGACCAGTCAGTCTTACCTCAGTAGTGGGAAAGATTATGGAGGCACTCCTTAAGGAAAGGATAGTGCAATACCTGGAATCCATAGGAGCACAGAATCCAAGACAGCATGGATTTACAACAGGAAGGTCTTGTCAAACTAATCTCATAGATTTCTTTGACTGGGTAACCAGAGTGGTGGACCAAGGGGGTGCAGTTGATGTTGCCTACCTTGACTTCAGCAAAGCTTTCGATACTGTTCCACACAGAAGATTGATTAATAAGCTGGGTAGGCTCGGGGTGAGTTAGAAGTTGGTCAACTGGGTGGCAAACTGGTTGGCAGGCAGAAAACAGAGAGTGGTGGTAAACGGTATACAGTCAGAAGAGATGGAAGTCACAAGTGGGGTACCTCAGAGATCAGTCCTGGGGCCAATCCTCTTCAATAATTTCACCAGTGACACTGCAGATGGACTGGAGGTTAAGGTTTGTTTGCAGATGACACAAAGATCTGCAACAGAATAGATGATCCAGATGGGGTGGGCAGAATGAGAAGAGATCTGGATAAACTGGCAAAATGGTCAGAAGAGTGGCAACTGGGGTTTAACGCAAATAAGTGCAAAATCATGCACATAGGGAAGAGAAACCCTGAAGCCACCTATAGGTTGGGAGGGGAGTTGCTGGCAATCACAAGCGAAGAAAGAGACTTGGGCATCATCATCATCACAGATGACCTGAAATCATCCAAGCAGACCACTAAAGCAGTAGGTAAGGCTAGAGGGATGTTGGGATGTACAAGTTGTAAGAGGGAGGTAATAATCCTTCTTTACAAGACACTGGTTAGGCCTCATCTGGAGTACTGCATGCAGTGCTGGAGGCCACACCTGCACAAGGACATTAACAAAATGGAGGCAGTCCAGAGAAGGGCAATCAAAATGGTGCAGGGACTGCATCAGAAAACATATGAGGACAGATTAACAGAGCTCAATATGTATACCCTAGAGCAAAGGAGGGAGGAAGAGAGGTGATATGATCGAACCATTCAAACATCTTAAGGGCATTAACAAGGTGAGAGTCTAACATGTTTTGATATAAGAAAAATAGCAGGACAAGAGGACACAGCATGAGATTAGAAGGAGGCCAATTAAGGGGTAATGTGAGGAAGTTCTTTTTCACAGAAAAGGTGGTGAATGCATGGAATGGTCTACCTCAGGAAGTGGTGGATATGAATACAGTGCAGTGCTTCAAACAGGCATGGGCTAGGTATTAGGGAGCAATACAGATGAGTATGAATAGATAGGCCATCGACAGAGTACAGGCCTATGGCACATTCATAAGGTAGAAAAAATGGGCAGACTGGATGGGCCTTGCGGTCCTTATCTACCATCAACTTCTATGTTGTTTCTTTGTAGAATGCCCCTCAAGAACGTATGGGCTACCTCCAGCTGAACCACCATACGGCCATCTCTAGGCATATGGAAAGCTGACATGGCAGCCAGATGCACTTTGAGTGAAGAATACCGCAGGCCTGAATCCGTTAAGGACAGCACGTATTCTAGAACCAGATTAACCAGATAGGTGAACAGATCCAGGTGGTGGGAAGCAGCCAATAATGCAAACTGCTTCCACTTCATGGAGTGGGTTCTGGTGGGGGGTTTATAGCAGCCGCTAGAACATCTGCCATTTTGGGGGGAAACCCCATAATGAGTTATGGCTATGTCTCCGAGAGCGATGGGTGCAGATGAGATTTCAGGTCCAAATTGGCCAGGGTTCCTTGTTTCTGTGACAGTAGACCCTTGCACAGGGGCAGAGGTACTGGGGCTTCCACTACTAGCTGTTGCAGTAGGGAGAACCAGATCAGTTGAGATCATAGGACAGAAATAAGTATCAGAGTTGCCCCCTCCATTTGCAACTTGAGTAGCACTATCTGAATTAGAAGGAAGGGAGGGAAGGCATACAGAAACCTCCCCTTCCAAGAGATGGACAATGCGTCTCACCAGAAAATCCAGGCCCTGGAGTGAGCAAGCAGAAAAGCTGTAGTTTTACATTGTGTGGGGATGCAAAAAGGTCCTACTCTGGATGATCCTATCTTGCGAAGACGTCATCTACCACTGAGGTCAGTAGTTCCCACTCATGCATCCTGGACTGTAACTTGTTTAGCTTGTCTGCCAGGATGTTTCAGATACCTGGAACATGCACTGCTGATAATTCTAGACCGTGTTCCAGAGCCCAATACCAAACTCTCACTGCTTCCGTGCACAGCAGATAGGAATGAGTTCCCCTTGCTTGTTGATGTAATGCATCAGACTGACATTGTCCATCTGTATTAGCAGAGGACCTGGGAACAAGTGGTTTCTGAAGACTTGGAGTCTGTACAGGACAGCCTTCATTTCCAGAACATTGATGTGCACAGTGGGATCCACTTGGGTCCATATGCCCTGTGTTTGATGAGACCTCAAGTGAGCTGCCCCAGTCCAGTCCCGAGGTATCAATGGTGAGGATCTGAAAGGGTGCGAGGATTAGGAACAGCACCCCCTTGAGTAGACTGCTGTGTTACATCCACCACTTGAGCACTTTGTGCACAGGTGACGTGACTAGAACCATCTGTTCTATATTGTCAGTGAGCTGGTCCCACTGGACTCTTAGAGTCCTCTGGGGAATCCTCATATGCAACCTGGCCAGTGGTACTATGACAGTGACTACTGCTATAAGTTCCAGAAGATGAAGAGATGTCCTTGCCAAGACAACCATTGTTGTGCACCAACTGTGCTTGGGCAATTGGACAGACGGCCCTGTCCACAAGTAGAAAGGCCAAGCCCTTTCTATATCCAGGACTGCTCCTACTGTATATATTGAAGTCGCTAACAAGGTATCAACACTGATTTTGGTTTGCTGACTGTTGCTCCCACAGCATCAAACAACTGTTTGGTTCAAGCAAAGTTCTTCAAGAGCTGGTCCCTGGAGAGGTCTTCCAATAGCCAATCATCCAGGTAAGGGAAAACATATAGACCTGTGAAGGACTGCTGCCATCACTGCCAAGCATTTGTTAAAGACCTGTGGTGCAGAAGACAAGCTAAAGAGCAACACTGTGAACTGGTACTGTTCCCCTTGGAGCTGGAGCCTCAGGTAATTTCTGTGAGGTTTCTGTATCTTGATATGGAAAAATATAGAATTTAATAGCAGATAAGGGCCACAGGGCCCACCAAATCTACCGATTTTTTGAAACCTTTGTTGTTGTTTTTTTGCTGCAGACCCAACTTAACCTTCCCTTCCCTTCCTTACCTCTTCAATTCCCTTGTGCTAGTCCTAGGCATTTTTGAACCCCACCACTGTTTTCACCTTTACCACGTCCACCGGACGTCTGTTCCAGGCATCCACCACTCTTTGTGTGAAGAAGTACTTTTTCACATCCCTCCTGAATGCACCCCTTCCAGTTTCATAGCATGCCTCCTTCTTCTAGAGCATCTTTTTCTCTGAAAAAATACCTACCTCCTATTCCTTGGTTCCCCTTCCATGAGGTATAGAAAGGTCTCTGTCATATTCTCCCCTCCCTCCTCTCCTCCAGGGTGTACATATTTAGCTCCTTAAGCCTCTCCTCATAGGGCTTCTCATGCTGGCCATGCACCATTTTGGTAGCCCTCCTCTGGACCGCCTCCACTCTAGGTCCTTTCTAAGATGTGGTCTCCAAAACTGGACACAGTACTCAAGGTGAGGTCTTATCAGCAATATACAGTATATAGGGGCAGCCTCATCTCCCTTTTCTTGCTTGCAGTGCCCCTCCCTATTCACTCCAGCATCCCACTAGCCCTCTCAACTACCTTGCCACTTTTAGGTGATCCAGTATGATTACCTCTAAGTCTCTTTTCTGCTTGGTCTTTGTCAGTATCACTCTGCTCATTTTGAACTCCGCTCCCTGGTTTCTATGGCCCAAGTGTACTATTTTGCACTTTTTTGCATTACATCCCAGCTGCCATACCCATGACCACTCCTTCAGTCTTTTCAGATCATTACCCATCTTTGCCATGCCCCCCCCAGGAGTGCCCAGTGTCCACTATGTTGCAAATCTTGGTGTCATCTGCAAAGAGGCTGACCTTTCCTTTCAGTTCCTCCACTGTCTCTTATAAAGACACTGAAAAGTACCAGTCCCAGCACTGATCCTTGAGGTACCCCATTGGTCACTCTCCCTTCCTCGGAGCAAACTCTGTTTACCACTACCCTCTGCGTCCTATTCAGTAACCAGTTTCTTACCCAAGTTACCACCTTATTTCCCATCCCCAAGTTCTCCAACTTGCTTACTAGTCTCCTATGTTGAACAGTGTTGAATGTCTTGCTGAAATCCTGGAAGAACACATCCACTGCTCCTCCTTAATCCAACTCCTTGATCGCCCACTCAAATCTATCAAATTTGCTTGACATGACCTTCCCCCTGTGAAACCATGCTCCCTTAGATACTGTAATCTGTTGGATACAAGATAATCCACAATCCTTTTCTTTAGTAGTGATTCCATTAACTTACCCACTACTGTTGTCAGGCTGACAGGCCTATAACTGCTCACCTCTTCCTTGTGTAATCCCCTGGTCCCCTGGGGTTACTAGAATCCCATCAGTTTCAGTGCTAGGTAGGGAAGGCAGCTGGTGAATAACTAGTTAAATGGATTTTCACCTGCTCCCTCTCTGTTTACTTCGTCTCAGCTGAAAGGAGAGAGGTGATGTCAATTAGAACTCTCGCAGCAGCATAAGCCATGGTAGCTAGCTGTGAGTGGAGAGCTTTAGAATTTTCAGTTAGTTGTTGGTTGGAGTTAGTGTGAGCAGTTGGAGGAGTGAAGAGCTGTACTGTGGTCTCTGAGGGGAGCCTAGTTTTTCTCACCCTAGTGCTGAGAACCATTTGCCTGCCAGTAGAAGTGGGGGGGAACCATCTAGCAGGGGTTCCTGATTTTTCACATTCCTTGTGAGATGAGTAGGACTTTCAAATGGATCCAAGGGGCAATTCCCTGATTTGATCCAGGACATTGAAGCTGCCTGTTTGTGTACAACAGTGAGTAATCTGACTTTGAGTATCCCAGGAGGAATGTACCTGTGTTTTCTTTTGGGGTGTACTCTGACAAAGGGACATATACACCAAGTTCTGTTCTGTTTGAGACTGTTCTCATGCTTTTCCTAAAGTTGGCTGACAATCGTGATGTCCCCAGAGAGACTTGACATATTTTTCAGGACTTTATTTTTACACTCAGAAGTAGTGCGTTTTAATGCTGAATGTGACAGACATTCCAGGATACACAGTTCTACAGTTTTACTAAAAGTTTGAGGTGTAACTCTAAAAGAATGGCTGGGTATGGACTGTGGAAGCAAAAGGTGGGCAGCCCCCCATCTGGAGTGACCAGTCCAGTACTACAGGTTCAGTAAGGGCACCTGCTTATTCAGGACATGGTGGCCAGTGCCTGAAGAGAAAGTTTACCACCTGGTGTGGGTTGTGCTAATTTTGAGCACCAGTGAGCTCCGTTGTGGCCAGCAGCCACATTGTCAAAATGTTAAATCCTATGTCATATGGAAAGTGTTCTAAGTTGTGGCCAGTGCCACTAGAAGAAATCGTGTGCTCGGTTGCGGCCAGTGCCACTAGAAGAAATGTACATTTCAGCTGAGGCTTTGCCGCTGAATAGAGTTCAAAGTCTTATGCCATATGGGATGTTTAGAGTTTCTGTCAGCTACAGACTTTTGCTAATCTGCCATTGCCTTGTTCCACGAAGTGTAAACCATTGGGGGACCACCTTTGCTTTTGTTTATCAGGTCCATCTTTGGAATAAAGCCATGCTCTAGATCCCCAGCCTGGTATGAACATTCTTGTTACTGCTTCCTGTGTGGAATTACTGGGTACCACTCCAGAAGTACAGACCTAGCATAGCCTCTAGCAAAAGTTCTCTCCTCAGGACCTGGGTTTAGTAATGGTCATTTGTGTGTAGTCTGCTTTTTACACCCCCACCCCTTTCTTACCTCTAGAAGCAGCAAGCCTGGGATACATTCCCAGTGCTAGGGATGGTATCACAAAAGGTGTCCAAAGTAGTCTGGGCACCCAGTCGAGGGACCAAGTGGTAGCTTACTGTGTAAAGTAGCTGTGGGGTGGTTACAAAAAATGGGGGCTCTTCCAAGGATATTGTTTAATTTGAGAAGAGAATGAGAGACTTTTTGCTGAGTGTATGGCTATTGTTTGTCTGTCTGGTAGCATGGTAGCCCAAACAGGAAAGGAAGCTGTGCACAAAAGGATTTTGCACAGGAGAGTGCCATCCAAATGTGCTACTTGCATGCCTGCTAGTACGGACACAACAGAGTGCTGCTGTGTGTGTGTGTGTGCCAACTTGCAATGGACAATAAAGCCTGGAAGTGTATGTCCTTGTTTCTGCATTAAGAGAATTTACAGAACTTTTTAACTTGCAATTTTAAATGCCAAAAGTAGTGTGGACTTTAAGAAACAGAGAAAGAGAAATGTGCCCTGAAAGTTTCATGTGCTTTGTGTGCAAATTGGGGGAGTCATGAAAGAGATTGCCAGAATCTGTGGAGAAAATGGTCAAAATGATGCTCCCACCACTGAAACTGCAGCTGAGAAGAAAGTTACAGTCTGCAGTTTAAATTTGCTCCTGCTCGATGATCACTGTGAAGGAAGAGTGAGCAAGAGAGAGAGAGGCTCATTTGCATGGTGTCAAGTGATTGGTGCGACTGCAATCAGTTCCACCCCCAAGCCAGCTTCTGTGTGCAGGCGAGTGCTCAAGAAGGAGAGACTGAGTGGCGTGCGAGCTGGTCAGACCAGGATCAACCATCGAAGGGCTTGTGAATGTTCTAATCTGTAAAAAAGCAGATCTTTGCTGTGTAAATTCAGGCTCAACCCATTGTCTAACCGACTGGAAAGTGAGTGTGATGTTCCTGGCTAAGATCCCATTTCATCCCAGAGGCCTACCAGGATCAGCAACAGGCCAAAAATTTCCACTGGAGATAGCCAGCTACTGATTTCAATGAGTAAAACCCAACTAACTGTGCATCAAACTGTGTGTGATTTTCAAGCCAGCTGAATCTGTGTGCAAGTAGTGTGATTGTTTTGCAAAGAAGGACTGTGCATTGTAACAGCAGGACAACAAACAAAAATTCTGAGCATAGACTGTGAGCATTTATAATGGGTTCAGCAACAGTAAAATGTTTCTAAGCAAGAGAGAGACTGTGAGTTGTATATTCGGCTGCAACAAACAGGCAATCCTGTGCAATAGAAATACTGTAGGCTTGCAAGTTACTTTGAGCATGTGTAAATAGTTCTTTGATTTAATGCTGATCACAAAGTCAAGTTAAAATCATATGAATGTGCTGAGAGATACAAGCAGTGCAATCGATTACAGTTTTGAGCAAAATCAGTAGCCAGGAAAGGTTGGAAACACAGTTTTGAATGAGAAACAGATCTGATGCATGAGGAGAGCTACAGCTGCCGTTACAGGGTGGGGTAAGCAAATGTAAACATAGCAGCAGGGAGCCATTTTGTGAGACTGTAAAGAGACTAGTGAGCAATTCAGAAACAACAAATTTTGTGTTTGCTTTCAGACATGGGTTTGGGAAATCCCACTACCTGGATCATGCCTGAGCTATGATCGCAGAGGAGGTGGCAGCACTAAGAGACACAGAAAGAACTTTCTGTGGTGAAGGGTTGCCTCCAGATGTAGCAATTCCTAGCTATCCAGTGAGACTGTGCATTATGTGCCTCAAGGCTGGAAAGGATGTGTTTCTGATACCCCACTGTTCGGATTGCCCTGTGTAGTATGGTATGAGCAGGGATGCAGCACCAGAGAGGGCATCACAAATTTGTTTGGCTCCCATGTGGAAGAGAGTAGGAAACTCTGCATGTAGCAGCATGCAGCACCAGGTTGAATCTGTTGGGGAAAACCCCATAGAGTGTGACACAGAAGGAGAGAGCAACATTGATCTACTGCAAGGGCAGACACAGAGAGAGGTTTCCATGCCTGTGTCCCAGATGGACAGTGCAACGGAAGGATCTGTGGACCCATGGGAGGAAGGTCCAAGTCCTAGCCTAGTAGGGGAGGATGAACTGCAAGAGACACTGAACTGGGAGGTGTCTACCTCTGTGCCAAGTGAGGAGTGGACGGTCTCAGGAGTGAAGACATCTGCTCACTCCTGGGCTCAGATCCTGAGTGAGGAACAGGAGAATGAAGAAATGTATCTTCATTTTGAGGGTCCCTGTGAGTCACCACAAGCTCTTGCCTCAGAGGAGCCAGAGAGAGAAAGAGACAGAAGAAGAAGGCTCCAGTAACCTGCCTACAGAGATCATTGGTGACAAGTTCTTTTGTTCTTTAAGTATGCAACACTGGCTCAACCAGGACTGGTCACCCCCAAGCCGAGCCATGGGTCGTAAACTTGTGAAGAGTAGCAAGGAGGAGAGAGTGGTACGTAGGGCTGACGCCATTTATGGGAAGTCCTTTCTTACCTTTCCTCCTAGAGTCAGGGAGGAAATTGAACAGAACAGAAAATCCTGGTTGCTAGAAGAGGCAAGCAAGAATTTGTACTCTGGTGCAGCAGAATATGTCAGGGACAGAGTCATAAGTGATTGACTTAAATTCTGGAAATTGGGCAGAACTCTGTTTATGGACACTGTGCGGATTGTGGACAAGGCAGGGAATGAGACATTCCACAACATCAACTCTGAACGCTCAGATGGCGTCATAGTTCTTGCACCTAACCCCAAGTGGTACTACCCTTAATGGTGCCACTCCCTGTGAATATGCCCAACATGCCTAGAGGGAAGTGAGCAGTGGCAGCCCGGTGTCTGTCATCCAGTAGCAGCAGGATCCAAGGAGGAAGATGCAGCTCTACTGGTATTCCATGATTCTTCAGGTGCATCCAGATTCATCAGTCCTACAGTGTTTTCCCATTTTCATCGCCTGGCCTTCCAGATGACATCATTCCAGCTGTTTTCCTGTTCCATCACCTGGTTTTCCAGATGACATCAACCAGCTGTTTTCCTGTTCCATCGTTTGATTTCCAGATGGCATCAACCCAGCAGTTTTCCTGTTTTTTCAGAGGACATGAACCCAGCTGTATCCAAAGATGCTACCTGGTCTGAAGGGAGAGGGTTCTCAGCCTGGAGAAGTAAGGTGAGCTTTTGTTTTCGGTCTTCAAGGAACTAGAAAGACCAACTTGTGTTGCCTAACTGACTTTGCACAACACATCCTACACTTGAAGACTGTCCATGGAATTGTAATGACTGTCCACAAAGACTCTCCCCATGGATTGCAGTACTTTTCAGGCCCTGTTCCAGGACTGTTCTTCATTGGGCTCTGGCCCAGGAGAGACTCTTTTATGGATCTTGCCCTCCGGCAACAACATTCTGTCACTAGTTTGGACATTTTAGGGCCTTCCACCCCCCAAATATGTTGTATAAATGTCTCCTTTCCATTTTTTACTTTTGTACTTTTTTAGAAAAATATTTTTGGGATTCTCTAGTGTTTAGGTGGAGGTTTAGGCACTGTGTGGTATGCAGGATGTGTTTTGTTTTTCTTCTCTTGCGGGTGTTCCTGAAGAAGAAAAGAAGAAGATGCTGGAGCTCAGCTGATTTTCCAATTTCTTAGGACTTAGGATTGTTTGTCATTAACATGGTGTTAACGTGCTTTTTCTTCACAGGTGTGAGATTTATGAGAAAGTTTTGGGAAATGTAATGCATTTTAATGTGTTGTTTCCTTGTTGCGTTTGTTTGCAGGTACCCTAGGAGCTTGGGTGAGGTTCTCCGAGAGGCAGCCTGGTCAGATAGATTTTCCCTAGAGGGCTAGGGAGATAGACAGGCTGTGATCCTGAGCTGCAGTAGGAATCTCAGTTCTGGTCTTTCAGGGCATGCTTTAGGCAGTTTCTTGGAGCCACTGAGTATCCATAGATAGATCGTAGGGCAGGGGCTGAAGTTTCATTGGCCAGCCTCTGGGCCTTTAGTGTTTCCTGCCTGTGCCTGGCACATAGTAGGGGAGAAATAGTGCTACCTCCCAGTAGGTAACACAGAGGGTAGGATGGCCTGATGCTGGGTAGAGAAATGACTGAAGACAGTCATTTACCTTGCTAGGGGTGAGTGTAATGCTACAGTCCCCTGGGGTTACTAGAATCACATCAATGTCAGTGCTAGGTAGGGAAGGCAGCTGGTGAATAACTAGTTAAAGGGATTTTCACCTGCTCCCTCTCTATTTAATTGGTCTCAGCTGAGAAGAGAGAGGTGATGTCATTTAGAACTCTCACAGCAACATAAACCATGGTAACTAGCTGTGGGTGGGGAGCTTTGGGATTTTAAGTTAGTTGCTGGTTGAGTTCAGTGTGAGCAGTTGGAGGAGAGAAGATCTGTAGTGTGGGACATGAAGAGAGCCTACTTTTTCTCACCCTACTGCTGAGAACCATCTGCCTGCCAGTGGAAGTGGTGGAAACCATCTAGCAGGAGTTCTTGATTTTTCTCATCCCCTGTGAGATGAGTAAGACTGCTGAGTGGATCCAAGGGGCAATCCCCTGATTTGAGCCAGGACATTGAAGCTGCCTGTTTGTGTACAGCAGTGAGTAATCTGACTTTGGGTATCCCAGGAGGAATGTACCTTTTTTTTGGGGGGGTGTGTACTCTGACAAAGGGACATATACACCTATGTTTGAGACTGTTCTCATGCTTTTCCTAAAGTCGGCTGACAATTGTGAAGTCCCCAGAGATACTTGACAAATTGTTCAGGACTTTAATTTACACTCAGGAGTAGTGGGTTTTAATGCTGAATGTGACAGACATTCCAGGATGCATAGTTCTATTGTTTTACTAAAAGTTTGAGGTGTAACTCTGAAAGAATGGCTGAGTATGGACTGTGGAAGCAAAAGGTGGGCAGCCCCCCATCTGGAGTGACCAGTTCAGCACTACAGGTTCCGTAAGAGCGCCTGCTTATTCAGGACATGGTGGCTAATGCCTGAAGAGAAAGTTTACCCCCTGATGTGGGTTGTGCTAATTTTGAGCTCCAGTGTGCTCCATGGTGGTCAGTTGCCACATTGTCAAACTGTTAAATCCCATGCCATATGGGAAATGTTCTAAGTTGTGGTCAGTGCCACTAGAAGAAATTGCATGCTCTGCTGGGGCCAGTGCCACTAGAAGAAATGTGTGTTTCAGCTGAGGCTTTGCCGCTGAAGAGAGTTCAAAGTCCTATGCCATATAGGATGTTTGGTGTTTCTGTGATCTACAGACTTTTTTTGTTCTGCCATTACCTTGTGCCACGAAGTGTAAACCCTTGGGGGTCCACCTTTGCTTTAGAGTACCATCTTTGAAATAAAGTCACACTCTAGAACCTCAGCCTGGTTTGGACATTCTTATTACTGCTTCCTGTGTGGAATTACTGGGTACCACTCCAGAAGTACAGACCTAGCATAGCACCTAGCAAAAGTTCTCTCCTCAGGACCTGGGTTTAGTAATGGTCATTTGTGTGTAATCTGCTTTTGTACACCCACACCCCTTTCTTCCCTCAAGAAGTAGTGAGCCTGGTATACATTCCCAAAGCTAGGGATGGTACCACAAAAGTGTCCGAAGTAGTATGGGTGCCCAATCGAGGGTACCAAGGGGTAGCTTACTGTGTAAAGTAGCTGGAGGCTGGTTACACCTGTTATCACTTTTGTGAAGTGGGACTACCTCTGCCTATTTCCAGTTCCCCAAGGCCATGCCGGTCTCCAGTGATCTGTTAAAAAGATTTGTCAGAGATGCAGAAGTAGAGGTATGCATCCTTTACATCCAGGGAGGATATCCAATTCCTTGTTTGCAGTAGTGGAAGGAAACCCTGCAAAGTGACCATTCTGAACTTCATGCATTCTATAAAGAAGTTTAGATCCCATAGCTCCAGGATAGGCCTCAGGTCTTCTGTCCACTTTGGGACAAGGAAGTACCGGGAGTAAAAACCTGCATTCCTCTGTTCTAGAAGCACAGGTTCTATGGTGGCCTGCTTTTGCAGCAGAATCTGCTCTTCCTCCAGCAACAGGGGCAGGTGCCCAGGGTGATATGTTGTCACAAGTGGGGGATGATCTGGAAGGTTGTTGAGAAGTTCCAGAACATGCACCTTTTCTATGATCTGCAGAACCTATGTGTCTGCACCACCCTCCACAGGTCTAATGAAGGGAGAGACTGCCCCTTACGACTACCCCTAGAGGTAAAAGTGATTGAGGAGTGTACAAGGAGTCAGGCTGAGCTGGTGGGTGGCTTCACCACCTCTAGGTGCTTTTGAATGGGCACTTGTGGCTGTGGCTGGGACTGGCAAGGCCCTGTCTCCCTTGCTCCTGCACTTTAGCCTGGGGGCTGGGCAATGTCCCCTAATACCAGCCAAGTGAAAGGCACCCTCCTACCCCTAGGTTGGGTATGGCAGAGGTAGTGTACAGACTTCCAAGTCATACCCAAGGCTTGGAGATCTTTGAGAGTCTGTTGTACCTCATGACCAAAAACGTTTGCCCTCTGAATGGGGCATTAAGAATTGCTTGTTGTACATCTGTGGCAAAGCCTGCCATCCTGAGTTACTAATATCTCCTGAGACAGATGCCAGAAGCTGAAGCCCTGGCAGAAGCATTAGAAACATCATAGGCTATGTGGACCAAATGCTTTCCCACATCAGCCCCAGCTGCCAAAGCTTTTAGTAGTTCTTGCTTTTAGGTGCATATGCAGCAGCCTTAGCCTTCTGCTGGAGGGTGTTCTGATATTTCATCATGTGGGCCTGGTAATATGAATAGCAATATGAAGGCACAATAATGCAGAGACACAAGTCCTCTTACCTATGACATTATCTGGAGAAAGAGAACTCAGGTGTTTAGGTGCTCTATATCTGTCATGGGCAGCATTAATTACAACCAAGTCTGCCTCGGGTTGTGTGGCATAAAAAGGAAATTAGATGGTATTACACTAATTTTATTAAATTTCTGTAGTTGGACAGATGATAATGGACCCTTAAATTCACTCAGGGTCCAAGTAGAACAGACTAACCACTTCCAATGCTTGGCCACTAGTGGTAGGCAGGAGGTGGCCATCTTACAAACACACTGATTGGTGTAAGCTGGGTGGGTTGGGACATGAGGCTTTGCCGACCGGCCAAGCCTTTTTGTCCCAATTCAGTCATCCTAGACATACATTTTGATTTACAATGTACATATATAGACTGAGCATAATGATCATCTTTAGAAAGTGGGACTTCCAGACATGGTTGTTGCATGACCCACCAGTGAATAAGCTGCATCTATGTGCTTCAGTTGACAAATCAACCAAGTTAAATGAAAACTGAACTGATCATGTGCATAGAATTTATGCATTTCAGTTGAAAATCAAACTAAGTCAGACAAAAACGGAACTGAGCATGTGCATGGAATGGACACTCCTAGGTGAGTCGCCATGGTAACAAAGGCCTGTTTAAGCAAGAGCAGAATCAGTAGTCAGCATCCACACCTGAGAGAATACAGACACCAAGCAAGGGGTAAAGCCACATTTAAAGGACTTCAAAGTATTATGTTGAAAGAAATGTTAAACCTCTAAAACAAGGACAGAACAAGAGAGTGTTTAAGTTGATTACAACATAGGAAGACAAAGCTAGAAACTGAGAATTATGAAAGTGTGATAAAATGCATAAATATAAGGAGGTTTCATGTATTGTATTTTGGTCAGGAAGTATGACCACTTTGAATATATTATGTAAAGTACGTATTTTTTACCTCAAAGGATTTTACAGACAATGTAAAACAAATAGAAAGTTTCCAGATACAGTTTCTTCAGTATTCTTTACCATTAAGTGTGATCATATTGATGTGTCTGAGATCCTGAGGAAGTAGTGAGATAACTACGACACGTTGATCAGAGTTTGGTGGATTTAAAATACAGTATCAATAAAAGATATTACAACATATCCCGGTGAGTGGGTCTATATGTCTCCATATATGGCATAGTTTGTACTGAGGTTTTGGAGATTGAGCCCTCCCGGAGTTTTCTATTTCATTATAGGTGCAGGGTGGCCCACACTGCCCCTAGTGGTTTGCATAAAACGGTTTCCCACAAGTAGTGGAATACATTTTATCTGCTATGCTACAGACAGCTGGTATATAGTTTGGTCTGTACCAAGCTGCACAGGTGATAATTCCACACAAACTGGATCATGAACACTCTGGGGGGGGGGTGCAAAACAAAGGGCAGCCAACCCTGGTCACTAGCAACAGTCTCCAAACAGTTAGCACTCCAGAAGCAAAAACTACATATTCACTCATGGAATAAATGCAAGTATCACAGCTTTACTGCTGTTTTTTCTTGTGCATTTAGAACACATCACACTCCACTTTGCCCCAGCGTTTCGGGTGTAAACCCTTTGTCAGGGGACTGTAACAAACTGCACAGGTGGCATCCTTTAAGGCTGGGAGCAGAGGAGGCACCACAATGGCAGGAGATTCTGGGAGCCCCAGGAACTGTAGCAGGTTCTCTTTAGTGGTAATCAGATCCAAAACATAGCAGCAGTCTTACCAGAAAGACACTCAGATGCATAGGTTTGCTGATTTCCAAAAAGCTTTAATGTAAGCCAGCCTGCCAGCAAAGCTGTAGATTTACTGCATGTGGCCCTGGTACCCCAGGTTCAAGAATGGACTCAGACTGCCAAAGGGCCAGCCAGGGTGAGGTAGACTGAGCAATGATGGCACCCTCTCCACCTCCTGGGGGGGGGGCACATCATGGTTCAAGGTGCCTGGGTGACCACAGATTGCCCCATTACCAGAGACGTCTCATGGGTACTGTGGGGGACATGCTGCATGCTTAGCATATTTATGCCATTGTGTCATTGAAAGCCATGCCCCCATAGCTCAGTGATAAAAACCTTGCCGGACGAGCTGAGTGATGCTCCCGTCACGCCGCCATCCTGCATAGCTAACCCATGGCCCCCTGCCTGGACACCAAGCATGGCAGCAGAAGGGGTACATAGAAACATAGACTTTGATGGCAGATAAGGACCACTTGGCCCACCCAGTCTGCCATTTCCCTACCTACTGGATAAGCTACAGATTCTAGTTAACCAACAGCCTACTTCCTGCAACCCCCCACTATGATTGCCTTATGTCTGCCCCATGCATGTTTGAATTCCCCCACTGTTTTAGACCCAACTACCTCCCCAGGAAGGCAGTTCCATGTATCCACCACTCTCTCCGTGAAAAAAAATTCCTCACATTACCCCTGAGCCGTCCCACCTCTATCTTTAAATTGTTCCCCCTTGTTCTTACACATCTCTTTTTCTAAAAGATGCTGCCTTCCTGGACTTTGTTGATTCCCTTGAGGTACTTGAAAGTTTCTATCATGTCCCCCTTGTCCATCCTTTCATCAAGGGTATACATATTAAGCTCTCTCAGTCTCTCTTCATATGGTTTCTGATGCCGACCCTGCACCATTTTAGTTGCCCTCCTCTGGACTGCTTCCATCCTGTCTATGTCCTTGCCTAGATGAGGTCTCCAAAACTGCACACAGTACTCCAGATGGGGTCTCACCAACTGTCTGTAAACCATTTACCTTTTTCTACTTGTGATGCCCCTCCCTGTGCATCCCAGTATCCCCCTAGCTCTCCTTACTGACTTCTCACATTGCTTACCCACCTTTAGGTCATCTGATATGACTACCCCTAGGTCCCTTTCCATTTTTGTTGTGGTTAGTACCTTCCCTGCTATTGTGTACTCTTCTCCTGGGTTTTTGTTTCCTAGGTGCATTACTTTCTACTTCTTTGCATTGAATCTAAGTTGCCATATGTCTGACCATTCCTCCAACCTTGCCAAGTCCCTTCTCATCTTTTCTACCCCTTCTTGTGTATCAACTCTGTTATAGATCTTTGTGTCATCTGCAAAGAGGCATACCTTTCCCTCCAGACACTCTACAGTGTCACCTATAAAGATGTTAAAGAGGACTGGACCCAGTACTGAGCCCTGAGGTACTCCACTAGTAACCCCCCTTTCTTTGGAATGTGTTCCCTTCACTATTATCTTATGTGTCCTGTTGTGCAGCCAGTTTTCTACTCAGGCTACCACCCTGGGACTCACTCCCAGGCTGGCTAACTAGATTTTGAATCCACCTCAGTGGAATCAACAAAGTCCAAGAGGGTAGCATCTTTCAGAAAAAGAGACTTGCAAGAACAAGGGGACACAATTTAAAGATAGAAGGAGGGCGGTTCAGAGGCAATGTGAGGAAGTATTATTTCACAGAGAGGGCAGTGGATGCATGGAACAGCCTTCCTGAGGAGGTTGTGGGGTCTAAAACTATGGGAGAATTCAAGAATGCATGGGACAGACATAAGGCAATTCTTGTGGGGGTAGGAAGAAATAGGCTGTTGGTTAACTAGGATCTGCGGTCTATCCTGTAGGTATGGAAATGGGTAAACTAGATGGGCCTAGCAGTCATTAGCTGCCGTCAAAGTCTATGTTTCTATGTTTGTGTGGGACTGTGTCAAATGCCTTGCTAAAGTCTAGGTAGGCCATATTCACAGCCCCTCCCTGGTCTATTACTTTGGTCACTCAGTCAAAGAAATCAATTAGATTTGTCTGACATGACCTTCCTTCTGTAAATCCATGCTGCTTTGGGTCCTGTGTCCCGCTGGCCTCTAGGTACTCAACAATTCTTTCTTTCAGAAGTGATTCCATCATTTTCCCTACCACTGAGGTCAAACTTACAGGTCTGTAGTTTACTGCTTCTGCCTTGCTCCCACTTTAGTGAAGGGGGATCACATCTGCCCTCCTCCAGTCCTCAGGTACCACCCCATCCTGCCATGATTTTTTAAAAAGTGTGGTCAGTGGTGTCACTAGGTCCTCCCTTAGTTCTTTTAGGATTCTGGGGTGAATCCCGTCAGGCACCATTGCTTTGTCCGCCTTGAGTTTTAGGAGTTCTTTCAGGACTCTGTCTTCTGTGAATGGACCGGTGTCAACACCCCTACCTAGAGTACTTCTATTGTCTGGTTTAGGTAACTCCTCCTCATCTTCTTTTTTTTTATACTTCATCTTTATTTTCTTCACAAGTGGATAACAATCCTACATTGTATCTCATTCCTTTACAGTTACATCCTTATTTCCGCATTTCTCAGTCAGAAATTCTTTCGTCTTTCGGATGAGACGTTAAACCGAGGTCCCATCTGCCTGGATTGGTGGTAGTTCAGGTGGATGTTAAAGATCCCATGGCACTTATCGAAAAGAGTAGGGGAATTTCCCGGGTGTCCTGGCCAAATTTCCCTCATTCACTAAAAATACCACCAACAGCTTAATCTGGTTCAAGGTCAGTTGGCATTCATCTGTATCCCCCTCCCCGGGTCGTGCCTGAAAATAGGCAGGATTTGTCTAGTGCACTTACCCGGTCAACAAAAGCTAAATAAATAAATAAAATAAATAAAATAAATTCCAAGTTTCTTTCACATTTTATCTATCTGATGCAATACAAAAAAGAAACTTAAGCCTAATTTCTGCGTGTTTCATTGTTCCTTTTTATCTTTCAGCTTATTTTCTTCAGTTTTTAACAGTCGAATGCATTTATCCCTTTATTTATACCCCTCTTTACTCTTTATATTCTATTATCTCTGGGCTACCTCTCCTCTCCTCTCCTCTCCTTCTCACTCACTATGCTTCTTTTCTAGCTATTTATACACTCTCTGTGGTCTGGGGTAACTGTGAGGGAAGGAGTTTTATTTTGTTTTACAATTAGGTTCCATATTATTGGTGGCATAAGAAACTCTATACCTTCCTTCCCATTCCTCGTTTTCAGCTCAGGGTCAGTCCTCTCCTTTAGTCCTGCTCCAATTCCCACCTCATCCATCTAGTTTGGTATTGTGGTAGTCTTTGTCTCAGAGAGTGTGTAATTCTTTCCAACATCTTTATCTTTTCTACTACCTCCTTCCACTCCATCATTGTGGGGGTACTTGGGGAAAGCCATCTCCTAGTTATGGCTTTTCCAGCCGCAGCTCTCAGTATCCTCCATAGAAATTTAGCTTCACTCCCTCTAAGCTCTAATGGGTATACCCCCAATAACGTGTGTTCTGGCCCTAATGGTGTTGTTATATTAAATGTTTTACTTATGTCCCTCCATATCCCTTCCCAGTACTCTTTTAGATCAGGGCATTCCCAGAAAACATGCGCTTGATTGGCTAGCTGTGCCCCGCACCCTCTCCAACAGTCACCTGTTATGGCTTTATGCCACCTAGCCACTTGTACTGGTACCCTGAAATATCTTGATCTTAGCTTCCATACAAAAGCCCTCCACTCTGGAGAGGACATGGTACTCCAGGTATTTTGCCATATCGCCATCCACTCCCGAGAGTCTAATTTGATCTGTAACTCTTGTTCCCATTTAATTTTCAAGTCTTTATTTATTTATTTAACCAGGCGTTCATCGTTGAGCAGAAGCTCATTTGCAAGATGGACCTGGGTGGAGCACGAACAATTGTATATACCGGTCAACACAGGTATTTACAAGGCAATACAGATAATACTCTTTACAGAGAGGAAGGAAAAGAAGTTCATATGTACATAGAATTATACAGATATTGTACAGATTACACGGTATTTACATACATAGAAGTGTCTATAGGAAGATAAAGCAGGTTATCTAAGGTTGCAGGGGAAGTAACGAAGAAAAATAAAAAATATACACCAGGTAGAGGTGAAGGTAGGGGGAAGAGAGGAGGAAGTAGGGGAGAAAGGCTAGAAGGGCACGGTGCACAGAAAGGAGTTGGTAAAGCTGGATGTGAGAACGTGGATGGAGAAAAGGAGTATGTGTGAGCCCCGGGATTGAATGCTATAGCACGGGCATGGTAGGATGTCACAACTCAGGTAGTGAGCTCCTCATCCGAGGTTGGGAAAGGAAGAATAAGGGATGGATGGGCTAGTGTTGATAAGACAGGGATAAGAGAGAGAACAATTAGGCTGGTGAGGAGCAAGCTGGGGGGGTCAGTACTTAAAATTGGGTCTAGGCGTGGCTATATACCAGTGCAGACACCGGTACTGGGTCTGAGTGGGTGAAGCAGTTACATACTTCTCTGATTGTACGGAAATAAAGCATCTTGAAAGCATTTATACCGATTAGAGTGCTTAATTTGAGGGTTTTTTGTAGATCGTTCCATAAGGTAGGTAGCAATTTTGATATAATCCTTTGAGAACTGGAGATCCCTGATATAGTTCTGATACAAAATTGAGATAGCTCTTTCCCCTCTGTTCAAACTCCATATTGTCTCAAATGCATTTGGAACTAAGTGCCCTCTTGCTCTTATAATTGAGTTATTCATCTGTTCCCATATAAAGTCTCTAATCTGATAATAGCGAATAAGCTCTTTCCCCATTCAATTGAATTTATTTTGTGCTTCCTCAAATGAAATTACATTTCCCCCAAGAGGAATTGCCACGGGGCTCTACATCCTAGCCCCTCCTGTTTTCTATATCAAGGATCTCCGGCTGCTGGATCACACCCCGTGTTTATAGTCCACCATATATACGTCCATATATATATTCTAATAGAGCCCTTAGTCAGCCCCTGTCTGTATCCCTGTAATGCTGTTATTGTTTCTAGATATGACGTATTTAACCACTCCGCATTGGGGTTTATCACCGTGCATTGTGCTAATAGTGAAGGAGTCTGGGGAACCTCAAGGTCTATTTCCTACCATCTGGCCATACAAGTCAGGTGTTGCAATCGCAGTATTATTCTAGTCTGAACTGCTATCCAGTATCCCTTTAGCATAGGAAGCGCCAGTCCTCTCATTTTTTTGGGAAGGTATAAAGTCTGCTTTTTGACTCTCGGCTTTTTACTTAGCCAAATAAAATTCAGTATCATCTTCTGTCATTCTCCTAATTGTTTGAGGGATAAAGAGGCAGGGACACACTGGAATAAAAACAAAAAGCACAGCAGCACATTCATTTTAACTGCCTGAATCCTCATGGACATAGACACTGGGAGAAGTCGCCATCTCTGAATATCTTTTTGTATTTGCTTTTCGAGTGTCGGATAATTTATCTGGGTAGTCTGGGAGACTGTTTTATCCAGCTTTATTCCTAAATATTTCAGGTAAGGTAGATCCCATCTCATAGGGTATAAATTCTTTATCTGCGGGGATGGGGTATAATTTAATTTCAAAACCTCCGTCTTATTATTGTTTAACGTATAGCCTGCATACTTCGAAAATATTTTTAAATGTCTGAATAAATGTGGTATAGATTCTTCTGGGTTAGTTAAGTAAAGCAGAATATCATTAGCATAAAGGGCTAATTTTTGTTGCATCCCCCCCAGTTGCACCCCCTTAATTTCCGAGTTATCCCTAATCCCTTGTGCCAATGGTTCTAAATATAGGACAAATATTAATGGTGATGGTGGGCAGCCCTGCCTTGTTCCCCTTCCCAAACTAAATGGATCTGAATGATATCCATTTGCTCTTACATAAGCCTTAGGTTCCTCGTAAATTTTCCCCACAAGGTCAATAAATAGTTTCGAGAAGCCAAACCTCCCTAGTACCACCCTTAAAAATCCCCAATCGACTTTATCAAAAGCCTTTTCGGCATCTAAACTAAGCAAAACCACCGGTTGTTTAGTAGAGTTCAGGTGATCCAGTATGTGCGTAGTTTGCCTTAAGTTATCCTGTGCCTGTCTCCCTGGAATAAACCCAGTTTGATCTGTTTGTACTAGCCTGGGGAGTATTTGTTGTAGTCTTCGGGACAGAACTGCCATAAATAATTTATAATCCGTGTTAAGGAGAGAGATTGGTCTATATGAAGAGCATAATCTGGGGTCTTTACCTCCCTTATATATCACTGAAATTATAGCCTGTGACCAAGATTCAGGTGGTTGTCCCTCCGTTAAGAGAGTTTCATTAAAAACTTTTAATAGTAGAGGTATAAACTGATCCTGGAAATGTTTATACATTTCGGCTGGATACCCGTCCGTTCCAGGGCATTTATTTGTTTTAAGTCTAAATATCTCTCCTACCAACTCCTCCATAGTCACCGGTTTCATCAACTGTCTTTGCGCCCTTTCCGGAACCTTAGGCAGCAGGATATTTCATAAATATTGTTCCATATCCTGTTCCTTTCAGGTTGTGAGAGCTGTATACTGCTCTTTATAATATATTCTAAATGCTTCTACAATCTCCTGCGTGTTTTGTAGCTCTTTTTTATTCTGTGGGTGTATAACCTTGGTTATATGTGCTTATGCCCTCTGGGCATGCAATTTGGCTGCTAACACTCTGGTAGCTTTGGGTTCTCCCTCATAAAATCTTTGCTTGACGAACAATAACTTTTTCTCAATATAATAGTCTAATTCTCTATTCAAATCTTGTTTGACTTTACTTAGCTTCTAAGAGAATTCTTTGTTGTATTTCTTTTTAAGTTGGCTTTCTAGATTGTCCAGTTCTCCCCTCAGTGTCTCTATTTTCTTTTCCCTTTGCTTTTTTCTATGTGCTGCGATGGCTATTAACTTCCTTCTTAGAATGGCCTTTAATGTATCCCATACTACAGCAGTTGTTACATCCGGTGTTGTATTTTCCTCTATAGCCTGTTTAATAGTATCTATTATTTCTTGTTTGACTTCCTTATCTTGTATCAATGAGACATTTAGTCTCCAAAATGTTTTCTTTCTGAAGTCTCCCAGCCTCATTTGTAAGTAAATCAGAGCATGGTCTGAGAGTACTGTATTACCTATCCAACTATCCTTGACCTCTGCCATTCTTTCTTTTGGCATGAGAAAGTAGTCTAGTCTCGAGTAACTTTTGCACGGAGGTGAAAAAAAAGTGAAGTTCCTTTGTTTAGGGTGGCTTACCCTCCACACATCCATGTACCCTATCTCCCCCAACAACTTCGCTAATTTTCTTGAGGTTCCCCTCTCTCTGTGCCCTCCCATGGCTGTACTATCCAGATTAGGGTCCAGTGTTATATTCAAGTCCCCCCCCCCCCGAGTATAACTTGTCCTTCTGCCATTCCTGAAGTTTCAATAAGATCGATCTATAGACCTGGTATTGTGAGCCAGGTGGTACATAAACTGATGCAAGGGTTAGCAATTTTCCCTGGAATTTACCCTTGAGGAATACATATCTCCCCTCCTTATCTATACATTTGTCTATTGGTTCAAATGCTGTTTTATTTGGTATGAGTATTGAAAACCCCCCTCCTTCTATCCCATCTATATAAGGCGCTAACTTCATAGTTAAAGCCCATTCTCCCTAATTTATTATGTTCTTCCTGTGTTAGGTGCATCTCTTGCAAAAAAATAAAGTCAGGATCTTCCTTTCTCAGTGCAGATAATATTTTGCTTCTCTTGATGGGATTGGTCAGCCCATTAACATTAAATGAGCAGAATAATGTTGTCGTATCCATCTTTGTATTTCTTCCTCTTCTTTCCTTTTCTACCTAAGGTATTTCTCTCACCCTTCCCTGAGGTACTAATCCCTAGACCCCTTCGATAATATGCATTCATTTCACATATTGTAGGCTTATTAAACTGTTGTATACATAAATAACAATTTCCAAACCTGTCTGGAGATCCAACCATTCTGATCTCCCAGCTAGACTTAGTATACGTTCCTTTAAACAAAAAAGATACAAACATTTATATATCAACCCAACCAGAACACAACTTTTCCCCTCCTCTCATAGAAGGGAGTAACCAGGTTGTTGCTTACAAGGCAGGGGATCCCAACTGCGTGGTTCCTTTCCTCTGCCCTCTAGAGCTGTAATTGAGGACAGACTCGAGTGGATCTAATCCCGTTGCTCCCAGGGTATTCCCTCGAAAAAGCTCTCTCTATAGAGTAGCTTTTAATCTGATTTGTCCCCCACAGAACATCTATCAGCACTGCTTTAATGTTGTAAATACCTCTCCTATCAATCCTTCCCTCCCACATCCTTTTTCTTTTATTTCTTTCTCTTTCCCCACTCCCGAGCTCTACGTACTATGCAAACCCTCTTAATTCCTGTCCTTACCTTTTGCATACAAATGACTCTCCTCCCGTCTTTCTGTGTTTGTACTTTTCCATTTGTACAGGCTTATTCTGTCTAGCCCAACTGTAACCTATTGTAGGTCTGTTTCTCATCTTTGCTTAAGTACCTTTATCCCCCACTTCCCTGGTATTTCTTTCAGCTGTTGTCTCGCATCTCCTACCTAACCTAACCATTACTACTTTTAAGCATGTTCTCTACTCCAACATCAGGGAGAATTCATTAATATTTTATTCATTCCTTCCCGTACCAGTTTCCATTTGTACCCCTTCCCCCTCTTATTTTATCCCCCCTCTCACCCCTCTAATACAAGGATGGCACTGAACTATACGATCTATCCATCTGCTTTGCACCCTTTTACTCTATTATCTCTCCTGGGATCTCCTCCATAACACCCCCTTAGTCTTTTTCAGGTCCCTTCCACCTTAATTTAAGCTCAGTTGTTTATTTCGTCTGCTGGGCTTCCTCCTACTTCTATCCAGTATCTCCTACTAAGAGCCCATTTACAAAATATCTTTCCTTTTATTTAAATTAAACTTCTAAGGACATCTGAGAACCCTTTTTACTGTTCAGCATTCAGTTCCGAATACTCGTCGATTTTCTCGGGTTGCAGTTCCATCTTACCATATAGTCCCTTCATATTCTCCTGTTTGCACAAAAGTCACTCTTCGTAATGCCTCTCCTCTGCTAGAGCTTCAAGACATGCAACAGTACCTGTGAGCTCTTTCAACTCTACATGTCTTTCAGTTTTCCATTTCTGATTCACCACATTCCTCTCTCTGCACATTGCCCCTCTCCATCTTTCTCAATTGCTCGAGTGCTTCTCTAAGCACTTTCATTGGTGGCATCCCTCTACGTTGCATTGCCACTTGAGAACCATCCGATAGGAACCTCTGACTCCTGCTAATCCGTTCCTTTTCCTCCATCAATATTAATATTCCCTTCTGTGTTAGGGCCTCCAATGCCTTACTTGGTGAACCATACAGGTGCCATCCCTCCGGCCAATGCACCTTCAACTTTGCTGGGAACGGTGTCTGATACCTTTCGCTCTCAATGCTTTCAGAATCGGGGCATATTGCTGTCTTGCTTTTTGAATTTCGATTGGGTAGTCGTGGTCCATTGACAGCTTAGATGTTAGGTAAGACAGTTCTTTTTTCACTCACGCTCTACGCAACAGATCCTCCTTTACTTGATAACTCGAGACCAGGATTATTATGGAAAGAGGGTGTGCCTTTGGGTCTTGAGGTCTCTGGCCAAGCGATCGATGGGCACGTTCTACCTTTAGGCCATAATTTGGTGGTAACTCTAGTATGTCTTTAAGGAGGTTTTCCACAAAAGCTGACATCGAGGCTGTCTCTGTGCCTTCTGCCAATCCGTACAGTCTTAGGTTGTTTCGGTAAGATCTACTTTCCAAATCAATACTTTTTGCCTGCAGCCATATCGTTTGCTGGATCAGAGCCCCCATTACTTGGTTAAGGCAAGTCAAAGTGTCCTCCACCGCCGCGATCCGAGCTTCAGCTTCCTCAATCCGGTTGTCAGGTTTTGTTATCTGCTGTGCCAGTCCTTGTATGTCTTTTTTGGTCTCAAGTCTTGAACTATGTATTTCTTTTATCAAGGTTTCAAAACGAGTCCTCGACAATTTATCTTGCTCCCCCTCCGTATCATAATCTGAGCCACGCATACTACTAGGTGAGCGGCTACGACTTCACGGCTTATGATCTGGCTCCAATCCACCTACATCTCTTACCTTTAATTGCTGTTTATTCTTCGGGGTGCCTCCCCGTCCCTCTTCCTGGCTTCTTTTGACATACTTGAGGGTTCTTTACTTTCTAGAAACACTCAATAGGGTTTTTTTATTCTTTATTTTAAATTATGTGGGAGGGAGCTTCTCTTTTGCGCTGCCTAGGCATCCGTGGCGGAACTGGAAGTCCCTCCTCCTCATCTTCTTTTGTGAATACTGAGCAAAAGTATTCATTCAGGATCTCTGCCTTTTCACTATCTCCCTCTGCCCACCTCCCCTGTCTTTATTAATCTTCACTATCCCTCCCTTAACCTTTCTATGCTCCCTAATGTACCTATAAAAGGTTTTATCCCCCTTCTTAACTGAGTTGGCTATTTTTTCCTCGGTTTGAGCCTTTGCTATTCTGACTGCTTCCCCACTTCTATCTGCTTCAATTAATACTTGTTCCCTGTCGTGCTCCTTCTGTGATTCCTTATACTTTTTGAATGCAGCCTTTTTCTTCTTAGCCTTCCCTGCCACCTCTTTTGAGAACCATAGTGGTTTTTAACCCCGCTTTGTTTTCTTTATTTGTTTCACACAAAGGCTTATTGCCTCTATGATGGCAGTTTTGATTTTTCTCCATTGTTCTTCGACCCCTCCTTTTTGGCCATTTGCTAGTGCAGTCTTCAGGTATTCACCTATTTTACCAAAGTAAAAAGGGGGCTAAGCCAGGGAGGAACACCGGGTGGTGTCTGGCCCTGGTGTTTTAGTGACAGTGGCTGCGAGTGTGACGAGAGGTGGAAGGAGAGCCATGCTGACTTCAAAAGGCATAGTATAGGAAAAAAAAAAGCTTTAATGTTTTTGGTTCAAGAGTGTCTATACAATAATATTACACACAAAAGAACAGCTGCACACCTCATCACTTCACCTCACCAGGCTTCATCTGGAAGTGGAGACCTCATCCCACATACTAAGTTTATCATCACATGACATAAAATCACACCAAAAGGGTCATTTCAAAAAAAAAAAAATGTGGATGTTGTTGGTAGTGAATTTACAAAAATAATTTTTAATAATAATACACTAATAACAATGCTTTTTACATTTCATCACCTCTAATTTGCTATTAAACAAAGTACCAAAAACCAAAAACATTTAAATTCATTCTGTGATTGCCAAAGTAGAGACATTGGGATCTACATGAATGTAATGTTAATCATTTGATACTGTTTGTTGGAGCAGGAAGGCATGGCATCACCAGCAAACAGGATCTGAAAACAAAAAACATAAACAGATTACATATTAGAGATTTTATCTCAAAATGATGCATAAATCCTTTCTCTTATATCTTATAACATTCCACAAAAAATATTCAGGGTGCAGGAATAATGGTACTTGTGCATTTACTTGTTTGTGCTTGGTGCTTACTTAACTTATACTGGTTTGGCCTTACTCATTCCCATCTTCGGTAGAGGCAGTTAGTAGGAATGGAGGCCCATAAAAGTAGTTTACAAATAACACCTCTTCCAACTCACGGAGAGTGTACTTGATAGCTTGCAGGAGAGGAAAAAACCCTTTTAGAAGAGGAAACCTCTGAGGAACCATGGCCACCAAGCTGCCCTTCCTCTAGGAATACTAAGAGGAACTGGTTTGAAAAGCTGAACAGAGTTCTTGTTTGGGGCTTGGGGTGTACATTTCGAAGCAGGAAGAAGTCCATGTGCCCAGTCTCTTGATTATATGTGCTGGAACGTTGTTCCTGGAGGCTGATGATGATGCTCCTATGTGAAAGGAGTGACCAGAAAAGGATAATGGATCATATCCCATGTGCTGGTAAAGAAATCTGATGGAGTCCAAGAATTATTTCATAGTAAGCAGAGTGTAATCTGAATTAGGCAGCAGAGGAGCAAATGAACAGGAGCTGTAGTGGAACTGGAGTTGTTGATCAAATACTCAGATCGCATACCAATTATTGAAAGTGGGAAAGTAATTTATGGAGACTTCTTTGCGAAGTTTGTTAGTCTTGGAGGATAGAAGGTGCAGGATGTAGCAACCGTCTTGTTTCTGCAAATGAGCCACAGTAAGGAAGGGAAAAAGTGAATAGTGAGGATACAGTCAATTCACCTGGGTGAAGAAATCTGTAGAATGCAAGGCAAACAGCAGCAGATATGATGATATTTGAGGAAGGTTCCAATGGATTGGTGTGAAGTAATCCAAGTAATTTTCTGAATATCAGACTGTCGATAGGTTGACGCTTTGATGGCTTCTTAGACATTGCTCTGTTGATACCGGTCAATAGTAGTTTAACTGAAGAGTTGGAAAGAATGTAGTCATGGTGGGGTCTGATTAAGCAAGGAAATACTGAATACCAGATAAATATTGTCTGATCGTGCCACGAGAGAGACTATAAACTTGATGGCAGTAAGTAATGAAAGCTAATATATGTTATAGGGAGGCAGGTACTGGTGGAATGGAATGCATGGCACAGAATATAGTGTATTTTCTACAGGCTAAAGTATAGGCAGACTGGATTCTCAAAGATAAAGATGACCACATCATTTTCTGAGCTTGATCTAGATAAAACTTTAAGGCAAGGTTAGATCTTTGAACCGAGGAAGAGGAGTCACGATCAGGTTTGCTGATGGATGAAGAAGTCGAAACTCTTGAAAATGAAAATGAGATAGATAATCCACAGCAGTGTTAGCAGAAACTGGGATGTGAAAACAATAAATTGAGGAGTTATGAAGCAGAGAAATCCTAGTCAGTTTCCGCACTAACAGCATTATGGAATGTGATGATGCTCTGCCTTTGTTAACAATGTCAATGGTAGACTGGTTGTCTGAAAATATAGAAATTGTTTGGAGGGACCATAGATGCCCCCAGGTAAAAGTGGCAGCTACTATAGGATTAATTTCAAACAAAGGTGAGGTGGTGGAAAAGTCTGGAAGTTTGAAAATATCTGAAGGCTATGGAACAGTGATCCAAGAATTGTCAAATATAGCAGCAAATCCAAAGTTTGGAGAGGCATCTGTGTAGACCCGGTGAAAAAGGTTAGGAGAGATGTCCTTGTAAAACATGGAACAGCCATTTCAGGTCTTTAAAAAGAGAGCCCACATAGCAAAATCAGATTTGGCTGATGCAGAAATTGAGATGTGGTGATGCAATGCGGAGACATAAGATGCTTGGTTAAGAAGGTAGGATATAAAAGAATGGGCTTGGGGACTTATGTGCATTGCAAAGCTTAAATATCCTAGGAGCAAGAGCAGTTCTCGTTTTGTGCAGGAGGATCTGGTAGAGAAGGAGTGAACCATGGCTTGAATACATTGTAATTTATCCTGGGATAATCTAGCTTCCATATTAGCTGAATCTAATGCAATGCCGAGAAATTCTAAGGTAGTAGTAGGTCCAATAGTTTTTTGCACTGATATAGGGATGGCTAATTCCTGAAATAAATTATTTACAGATGAGATGCCCACTGCTGGGGGGCGTTGGTTGGTTCTATAAGTAGAAAGTTGTCAAGTAAGTATATGACAGCAGGCATACGACAGGTATTTAGTAGCAACCAACACAGAGTATCTGAAATTATGTCAAACAACTTGTGCTGCTTCTACAACTGAAGATCAGGCGTACTGTGAAATAATAAGAACTCTCCCATTTAATGTCATAGAGATGCCATAAAGAAGGGAGCTTGAAGGCATCTGAAATGTTGGCTTTTGCTAACCAGGAACCTCTGCCAAACTGTTTTATGGTGGCAATGGCATTGTCAATCTGGGGATATGATAAAGAGAAATCCTCAGAAGATATTAATGAATTGATGCTGGGAGTATAAGAAGCCCGTGCCATGGAGTGGAGAGATCAATGATGAGCCTCTTCTTGCCAGAGAACTTTTTGGTGGTGACTCTGATAGGACTTATGCGATAAATGGGAAAAGGTGGATACTGGAACAATTCAATGAGGTAGCCATTGAGAAGCTCATTCTGTAGTAACTGGTGGACAATATCCAGTTCGCGTGTGGCAGACAGTAAATTCTTACATTCATAGTATTCAGATGGGAGCACAGAAACACCAGTATGGAAGCCTTCGGAGAACCCAGAGCGCAGGAAGTTGACTGAAAAATTGGTAGGATGGGTGGAGAGCAGGTGGGCCAATACATCAGTGTTAACAGGAGTTAAGGGGTGCTGTAATTGTCATTGCTTGGGATGAGGAAGTTTAGGACAACTCGCTCTAGAATGGGCCTTTCCATAATGATTCCAAAGATGAAGCTATCGGCAGCCATGAGTAGAACAGCCAGACAAGTTGAAATAGTTGCATACTGGTTTTCCATCGATGAAAGTAACAGGGCAGCCAAGTTTATTGTGAGAGGAGCACAGTAAAGCAGTAGGATTACGAATAGTATGCATTGTGGAGGAAGGGGCGAAGGACGAGGCTGAAGATGAAGGATGGCTAAATGGAGTATCTGGTACCATGAAGGGGCATAAGGAGACCGAATGCGAAAATGAGCCACACAGTTGGCATGTAAGGGCTTTCATTGTCCAAAATGCCCCAGTTAAGCCTTAAGTTAAAATGTGCCAAAGCAGCTGCCGCTTTAGCGGGAAAGGATTTATGATAGTCAAAACAATAGATCCAACCATAACCAACTCCGAGGTCAACTACCAGATACATGTAAGAATCAAGGTCTTCACGCAGGGAAGGAAAGGCAGAGCACAGCATGTCTCTATAGAAGCTGAAAGCCAGAACAAACTCCGGGATGGTAAGCTTCTTTGACAGTCTAGGGTTTTCTGATTTCAGGATGACAGAGCTGTCTCTGCAAGAGATGACTCTGTTTTCTATGGCGTCATGGAACAATATGAGCAATGAAATCAGATTAATGTTCTTTTCTTCAATGCTGTCCTTGCAGAGATTACTGGGAACCAAATGAATTGGGGATATGACAGGTAAAGCAGTTTTGATAGTGTATACCTGGGTCCAAAGGAGATGCTGGATCAGCTGGAGTAACTGAGACTGGATTCAGAAGAGGCTGCAGGGTGACTTCTGTAGTAGGAGTTATCTGAACAGCAGGTTGAGCAGGGAGATGGTTTTCCACCACAGAGGTACGAGAGTAAACATTTAGCATAGATGTAGTGTGTTGGTTGATAAGGTCTTTGATCTCATACAGGGCATCAGAGGCAGGTTGAGAAGGTGGATCTGGCGGGGGATCATTCTCTTGGGATTTGGCTGCTACGAAGAGGTTGAACAGTTCCTGGTTTTTAGCTGTAGATGGATAAGATATGCCCAATTTCTGCAATTCTGTAATTAATCAAGGGACAGTCCAATCCTTAAGGGAGTATTTGGATTTTGAAGTATGCTTCCTAAGAGAAGGAGGAGCAGTTGAAGGTCCTTCTTCCAGATCAGGAGAAGCCATGGTGGAGATGTAAGACTCTGGTGAACTTGATGGTGCACTTGTTTTAATGATGTGGATAACCTGTAACTAGCGAACTGCGACCTCCACATAGGCACAGAACGATTAAACTAATAAATGCAGGAAAGTAGTAAGCCCAGTGACCTCCGCATAGGTGCAGGACAGTAATTCACCAAATAACTAGCCCTGTGACCTCCACGTAGGTACAGGACAATGGAATGTGTTGAATTTCAGTAATGAGCCCTATGACATTCACGTAGGTACAGGACAATTTGAATAGTTGAATATTTAGTAGTAAGCCCTGTGACCTCCATAAAGGCACAGGACAGAGTATTTAAGTATGATTTATTAAGCTATTGCAACCTCCATGTAGGTGTAGAGCGATTAAGCTGTAACCTCCACGTAGGTACAGCAGTAAACATTATTTGGATTTATAGAGCAGAAAGCTACCAGACCCCCATGTGAGTCTGGAACAATATTTTAACTTTGCAGACACGAGCTGATGTGGCAGAAAAGTAAACAGTGTTATAGTAGTCAGGTCGAGCAAATAAGGTTGGTACAGCTTTAAGAAAATATGAACATATGAACATATAAAATTGCCAGCAGAAACAGGCCTCCTGGTCTATCGAGTCTGCTCGAGTGTGCAGCTCGCATCTCATCTTGCAGCTGCCCCTCCTGCCCTCCTCTTCCCAGTATCCCTTACCCAACCCTTCTTGAAACTGCCCACTGTCCTAAGGTCACTATGTCATCTGGTAAGGTGTTCCATTTGTACACTACTTTTTCAGTAAAAAAAATGTCTCCTCATCTCCCTCCTGAATCTTCTCCCCTCCAGTCTCAGTCCATGCCCTCTCAGGTCCCTCCCCCTTCTCATCTGGAAAATCCCTTCTGTGTTTGTCTTGTTTATCCCCTTCAGATATGTAGAGGTCTTGATCATATCCCCCCATCCCACCTCTCCTCCAGTGAATACATATTCAGCTCTTCCAGCCTGTCTTCATAGGGCTTGCTGTCTAATCCCTGGATCATCTTCCTGGCTCTTCGCTGCACCCTCTCCAACAATTTGATGTCCCTCATCCGGAATGGGCATCAGTACTGCACGCAGTACTCCAGGTGGAGCCTGAACAATGAACTATACATGGGCAGGATAACCTTCCTCTTTCTGGAGGAGATCCCTCTTGCAATACACCCCAGCATTTTGTTGGCTTTTTCTGCCACCTTCCTGCACTGAGCAGTTGTTTATGCTCCCTGTAATGATCACTCCTAGGTCCTTCTCCTCTGTGGAGATATCCAACTGTATCCCATTCAAGTGATAATCTCTCCCCTGGTTCCTGGCTCTGAAGTGCAGAACCTTGCACTTCTTGGCATTTAACCCCAACTGTCATGTTTCTGCCCACTCCTGCAGCTTAGTCAGGTCCTCCTGCAACCCCATCTTGGTATTGTCTACAAACAGACTGATCCTGCTCCAGATCTCATGTGAGATATCTGCAATAAAAATCCCAAACAGCATCAGCCCCAGTACTGATCCCTGTGGTACCCCTCTCGTCACCACTCTCGGTGATGAGAGGTCCTTGCAACACCACCTTTTGTTGCCTTCCCTTTAGCCAGCTTGTGATCCATTTTACCATCTTTGGTCCTGCCCCCACATATTCCAGTCCCCCCCAACCTCCCATGTGGCACTGAATCAAAGGTCTTGCTGAAGTCTAAACACAGGACATCCACTGCATGGCTCTTGTCTGGTTCCCGTGTCACCCAGTCGCAGTACTCTACAAGGTTTGTCTGGCAGGATCTGTCCACTACAAACCCATGCTGTTGACCATTCTGGAGACTGTTTTCCTTCAAGAAGCTCACTTGTCTCTCTTTTAGGATGGACTCCATGAGCTTTCCCATGATTGATGTGAGGCTCACTGGCCTATAGTTTCCTGGTTCATCCTTTGGGCCACTTTTGTGGATGGGCACCACAAATGCCATTCTCAAGTCCTGTGGTACGCATCCCATGTCCAGAGAGGTACTGAACCAGTCAGCCAGTGGCTCCACCAGGACCTCTGCCAACTCCCTTAGTATCCTAGGGTGAATGCCATCAGGTCTAGGTGCTTTGTCCACCCTTAATGCCCTCAACCCCTCTAGTACTCTGCTCTCTGTAATCCCTAGAACTGTCATCTCCTCCCACTCCTACCCACCTCCCACCTCGCCTGGGGATCTGCCTCCCCTTCTCCTGCGTGAATACATAGCTGGAGTATTGTTCAGTGCCTCTGTCTGCTCCCCCTTTCTCCACCCATCCCCCCATCCTTCTTAATCCTTACCAGCTGACCTTGCTCCTTTTTCTCTCTCCGATGTAGTGGAAGAAGTCTTTTTCTCCACTTTTGATTCCCTGTACCAGTCTCAGCTCCCTGGATGCCTTGGCAACCCTGACCAGTCTGGTGACCTCCCTGGACTTCTTCATGTACGTATCCTTATCTTCACCTCTCCCCAATTTCCTGTACTTTCGAAATGCTGCCCTTTTGGCCCTCGCCCCTTCCATAACCTCCCGTGTCAGTCAACTGGGTTTCTTTACCCTTCCCTTCTTGCTTTTCTTCCTAGAGCAAGACTCAGTAGCTTCCGCCAGCCCTTCCTTTATGGTGCCCCATTTCTGGACTGCATCCATGTGTGGTTGCATACCTGCCAGGTGCCTGCCCAAAATTTCTCTCATATTCTTAAAGTCCACCTCCCTGCACTCAATTATCCTTGTACCCGTGCCCTCTTTTTCCTTCCACATGTTGAGCATGAACCACACCGAACAGTAGCCACTTTTAGCTAGTGGTTCCTCCACTTGCAGGTTCCTTACAGCTTCTCCGTTATCCAGTACAAGGTCCAGAGTCCTTTCTAACTGAGTCGGCCCCTGGACCAGTTGTGTCAGGAAGCTGTCCTGAAATGCTTCTAACAGGACCCACTGCCTTGCACTCATGGTGGATAAGGTGCCCCACACCGCCCCTGGTAAGCTGAAGTCCCCCACCACCACCACTGTGCTCCCCTTACTGTAGACCTTCTTAATTAGTTCAGCTAATTCCCTATCCAGGTCACTCCCCTGAGCTGGTTGCCTATACACCACTCCCATCCTCAGTGTCCTATTCTTTGCATCTCAGAACTGCATCCATAGTGCTTCTGTCCTCCCCTCTTCCCCTTCCTCCCTTTCGCACTTTATCACCTCCCTTACATAGATCGCCACTCCTTCCCATTACCCTTAGCCCTATCCTTTCTGAATAACCTTAACCCCAGGATCATCATATCCCAATCCTGGTACTGGGTGGCCCACTTTTCCATGATGACCACAATGTCCACCCCCTCTACCACCACGAGAGCCTGTAACTCCACTGTTTCATCCCTTAGGCTTCTTGCATTCAGTGAGACCACCCCCCAGCCTGTCTCCTCGCTTTCCCTACCCTACCCTATTCTCCCCTCCTCCTTATTCCTCCTTGCGCCGCTTCCCCACTGCCTTTATCCATAACTGGGGGGGGGGGGTGAGCTCACTAGAATCCCCATTCCAAACTTTTTTCCATCAGTGGTTCCCTCACTCCCCCCAGTTTAAATCTACCATTGCTTGATATATATTCCTCTATTCCCCATTTTAGTACTCCCTTCCCCTCCCAGCTCAAATGTAACCTGTCCCCTGTGTATAGGTCACTATTGCCCCAGGTCCTGCCCCAGTCTGACACTAATCTGTACTCCCTGATATGGCACCAATCCCTCAGCCACTCATTGAACTCCTTTATTCTTTTTTCCTCACTGTACTCGCACATGGTACCAGTAGTACCTCAGAGAATGCCACTGACCCCCCTCCCACCTCCTCACACTGCCTACCTAAATCCTTGGACCTCCCCTTTACCACCTGTACCATCTCCCCAGCCAAGGCATTTGTACCCACATGCATCACTATATGAGGTTTCTTTCTCTTCTTCCGTGTGCACTTGAGAAGTGCCTGCCTGCGGTCAACCCTGGAATAGCCTCAACCCAGATATGACTGTACCTTTCTCCACTAATGCCCCATCCGACCTCTTTCAGTATAGAATCCCCCCACACTAGTACCCCCATCTTCCTGTCCCAAATCCCACTCCTGTTTTCACTGTCCACATTTCCAGAGTCCACACTGCCCTGCTCCTTATTACCTCTACCCACACCATTTGTGACTCTTACATCTTCCCCATTTCCACCTCTCCCCTGCCTCTACCCTACTCTTCCCAACCCCCTTTCTTTCTTTCTCAGCCTGACTCCTGGGCCTTCACTACTCTTCTTCCCCCCCCACCAACCTCTGACACAGCCCCTACCACGTCCGTTGCCAACACTGCAAACCTTTTACTTGCTACCCCCACAGTGGTGCTCATCTCCTCCTTCCCCCTGCCTTGAGCCTTCCCTCCACTTACTGCCCCTCTCTTTTCCTTACCCCCATACTCCCTCCTTATATCCTCAGGGTATTTATCCCTGCTGTTCCTCCTCTACTTCTCCCAGCTACTCCACTCCAGGGTCCCTCCTGCCCCAGTCCCCCCTTCTCTCACCCTCTCCAGCCCCCTCCAGAGCCCCAGTACCTCCTCTTCCTGTATGCTCAGCCTGTAACAAATTGGACAACCCTTCAGTTTCCATAGTATATTCATCCAAACAGCTGCCTCACAACCATTGCACCCCACTATCCTACCTGTGCTTGCCACCCTCACTTCATGGTGCCCCCCCATTCCATCCACTATTCCGATGTCTCCAGCCACCCTTATTCATGCCCCTCCACCCCCAAGTGTGATCTCCCATTATGCCCCATTTTCCTTCCCTCCATTATTCACACTTAACTTAAACATAACCTCAATTTCTTATCACACAGTCTGTACAGCAATAGCTGGATACCATATGTGACCCTACTAACTTGCTTCTGAGTCCTTCTTTACCCTGTTGGTCCCTTGCTTGCTAGCTCAGTAACTCTAGTTAACACTTTTATACATGACCTTGCCAGTTTCAACTTTCAACTTTAAATATGCAGTTACCCCTCTTTAACTCAAACTTGTCAGTTTGACTTTCAAACTTGCAACTTTAAAACATTTAAACCTTAAAATCCAACTAGTAAATGCTTGAGTGTCTGAACTTTTCACCATCTATTAGCTTTAAGAGCGCTCATACGGGAGGTTTGCAGCTCCTCAAGCTCCTCCATCACAGCCTTCAAGCCCAACCTGCAGTGACTTTTCTGTATTTAAGAAGGGCTGGTGGAGCAGGTGTTGGGGGGGGGTTCAGTCCATCCAGCCACAGTCCACAGACAAGCCAGCAACTATTAAAGATGTCTAAATTCAAAAACCACCAGCAAAACTTACAAAAAAACTCAGAGATAAATAAACTCTTACAGAGACAAACTCACCTCATATTCAAACTCCCCTCTAACCTCTCTCCACAGCAAGTAGAATGAATAGACAATGCCTCAGTGAACATTTAAATAGAGATTCAAACTAAAATCCCAAACAAACTTGATTGGCTACTCTATTACTGGGCAAAGAACCCCATCCCCCATCCAGCCACAGTCCCCAGGCAAGCCAGCAACTGTTTAAACATGTAATCTAAATTTAAAAACCACCAGCAAAACTTACAAAAAAACTCAGAGATAAACTCTCACAGAGACAAACTCATCTCATATTCAAAATCCCCTTTAACCTCTCCCCACAGCAACTAGAATGGAGAAAGGAGGGAACTATGAAGAGCAGTCACAGCAAGATGGGGACAGAATGGAGAAGTAAGAGAGAATAGGTGAGCCAGCAGAGAGAAGCCACAAGCCCCAAAAGGAAGACAAGTAAAGCAATTGCAGGCAGAGGGAGAGACATGAGATCATACAGATGTGGCACAAAAAGTGAGAGTAGAGGGTGTGAGCCGAGAAGCAGTGTGGAAAGAACAAGGCAGAGTGTCCAAATGGGTGAGGAAGAAAGCAAGGCAGGAATGGAAAAATAGCAGGGAAGGGGGGGCAGGGGCAGAATGAAAGAGCGCTCTGAAGAGGAGCATGAGGAGGTAGACAGAAAACAGATGGAAAAAAGGAGAGGCAGGAAGACAGCATAAGGGCAAGCAGCAGGTAGCCAAAAGGCAAAGCATGCAGCAGAAAGCCCACAGCGATTGACTCAGCATCCCAAATCGAAATGGCTAAGTGATGCTGAGCTGGGTGTGTGCAGTAAAATAGAAGGGTTATCCCTGCCCATTGAACTATGGGCGGAGCCCTCCAGTTATGTAGTAAGTACCTATTTACATATGGAGATAGGGTGGGGGGGTTGTAGAAATCTTTATTGTTTTAAAAATAGACAAGGTGTAGGTTGCTTACGGATGGGGGGTGTTTATTTTCTTTAAGTTATAATCACACTCAAACATCCTGCAAAAATGGTTTCAAATCCATAGCTCATTTAAGCCCAAAGGGCTCATGGTTCCTAATCTATAGATCCCAAAAGTCTCCCTTTTAAGTCATAGGTTAACTTTATCTTTCCACAACTTTGTTTTTCCTGCTGTGTCAGTGGATTGCCAGAGGTCACCTCAGGCTCTGAAGGTCAAGTAAGTGGCATTTCAGTTTTCTTGTGAGGTCCCTCCCTGAATGACTGTACCATCTGTATACCCCTAGAAAGGGAGGGTGACCTTACATAATAATAAATAATCAAAAAAGATGGCACAGCAAGTTAGTTCATAAGCTAATGAACAGAATCAGAGCAGTAGTTTACCACAGATGTGATTGCAAAGACAGAGCTAATTAAAGCTGGTGTGTTTGAGAACATGAAACAGAAAGATTGAAGCTGCAAAAATGTGCAAACGTTTTAACTAACACAAACAACTCAATTATTTTAAGTCAGAATCCAACCAAACGTAGATCATTTATAGTTTGTAGAATGGGCTTTCAAATATGTTTGTCACCTATCTGTTTTCTGTTTGTTTGTTTGTTTTGGATTTTTCTGAAATTGCAGGTGCTTTCCAGTTGCCCGATTTTTCTTCTGCTAAATCTGGTAAATCAAAAACATGTGTTGCTACCGTGGTGGGTTAACTCCTCTCTCCGAGTCTGACTGAGCATGAGCAAACTGTGGGTGGCAGCATGGAATTCAAAAGCAGGCAGCAGACTTAGCACACCCATGTGCACCACACCAACTCTCTTTAGCCTCGATCTGAGCAAAAGAGAGCATGGGCCGGTGAGCAGAACAGCTTGTTCCGAAAGCTGGCTTAGAAGCCAGCCAATAAGAAGCATCCCTTAGAGTCCTTTTAAATTTAAGACCTATTGGAGCAGGGTAGCAGAGCAGGCTTGTGACTGGTCCCGTGAGAGGACCAATCAAATGCCTGCATTTACGATCCTCTATGACGGAAAAAAGAACAAAGACAGCACCCAGCTAGTACTGCTGCCTGCCCTATATTAAGCCCCCAAATCCTAGTGCCATCTACAGCTCAGTGAAGGCCTGGAGATGGCCAGAGAACTACACACTGAACTTGAGAAATCAAAACTACAGCCTGCGCAATCGCAATCAGAAAGACAGACTGGAGAATCGGTGGCTCAGAGACCCTAACTTTCCTCAGGCAGAGAACCAGGACCTTGGATGCAACTTGTAGCTGGAGATTGGCAGCACAGCTAGTACATCAGCATCAGCAATTTCTGGGACTCAGCAGCATAGGCAGCCTGAAGCCAGCTCAGCATATCGATTTCCACAAAACCTGAAAGAAGCAGAAGAGTTTTTTGAGCGGTAGGCTGGCTTACAGTCCTATTACAGTATATTGTTTTATTATTAATGTGCAATGTATTGAGCTGGAATTTTTTAAATATATCTGCTGTGCTAGCCTGCAAGTAGTCTGAAAACTGATCTTTTGGCAATTTAAATGGCAGAGATGCTCCTGTGGGTCTGGGGTGTGATGAAACATTATTTAAATGTCCATATTTATCTTTTTATACTTTATTTTTTCAATTCCTTAGGAAAGAAAGGTAAAAAGTAAGCAATTTACCAGCTTTAGAAAACATTAAGAAAAACAAATTTTACAAACAATGGTAAGCTTAACAAAGTAAAGAATTTTTTCCTTTTTTTGGAGGGCTAAAGGAAAAAAAATATCCAGTTACTTGTCTTTCTCTCTCAGCACAATAAACAGTATCTTATTAAATAAACGTTGAATGTGCTCCAAGCTTTATCTTTCCCAGCCTTAAATCAATTCTGTTATAATAAAGTTTGTCCAATTTGCAAATGTCCTATCTCCTCCACCTCTGAATCCATTACATGGGCATCAGTAAGAACAAAAAAGAGAAGAATAATAAATATAATAGACACATTTGAAAAATCAGTCACCAGTAACTTCAAATATTAACGGGATGGTATTCCATAAGATATGCCTCATCTTCATGTAGGTCGGAGCCTATATCCTCTGGAAGCTTGACATTTGCCTCAAAAAATACCTTCACTGAATCAATATCTTCAAAATAATACATTTCCCCTGGAATTGTACCTGCAAATGTGCTGGAGCCAAAAGACTAGCTATTAGTCCTGCATCTTTGAATTCTGACGTAATCGGCAAAAAATGCTTTCGTCTGTGCTGGGTTTGCATGCAGAAGTCAGGGTATAAATGAAAATATTGTTTTTTTACTTGAGCTAATTGAAGGAGTTTGTTTTGTTCAGCCAAACTTAGAAAAGTAAGTATCACAAATCTTGTCTTCTCAGATTCAGTACAGGGTTCCTTAGCTGAATGTGACGGAAGTCTGTATACATTTTCCAGCTCAAACGGAGACTCCAAAGAAAAAACAGCCATTTGTGCCTTCTCGATAGAAACATTTAAATCCGATAGGAGAACAGTTTCAGGGAACCCAATTAGTCTTAGTTTTTTTCTCAGCGCATTGTTCTCTAAGTGCTCCAGCCTAGATGCCTGAGACAGTTGATCATGAAGCATGGCATTCACCGCCCCTTCTAAGGTAAGAGTTCTGGCTGATAAAACGTTGAACTCTTTTTCATTACTCTTCACAGTCAATTAAGCTTTCTCAACCCTCAGCTCCATAGCTGCGCACCTAGCATTTATCTCAGTGAGCGAGGATTCAATTTGAGTTATTGACTGACGGGCCTCTGCCTGGAATTCAGTCAGGAGGGACTGGATGGATGCCAAAGTTGGTTTAGCCTGTGATTTGGGCTTTGCTCCCAGATCAGGGTATGTCTGTGTGCTGGGAGAAGTATCTGCTGCAGTCATAACTAGAGAGCCCTCAGGCCTCCATGCCGTAGCACCTCTACTATAGATTTCAGGAGAAACAAACTTTTCCATTTCGAGCCTCTAAGAACCTGTTTACTTCAATATTAATTTCCTGTCAAAATATGTTCAAATAAACTAATTTAAAAGTGAGTTCTTAGTATGAGATTTGCAGAGCTACAAACAAGCATATAGTACTTGTAAACCGCTCAGCAGCACCCCCTATATTTTTTATTTTAAATTCATTTAATTGTAAGTTAAATTTCTATTTGTATTATTAACAGCTAGAAATTTGCCATCACATATTGCATTTAAACAAACGCCATGTTGGACTGATTATATGTTGGTCTGAAAGGGGCATGGTCTTAGAAAAAGGGACAGGTAATACTGGTCAGGTTTTTGCCAGTTATAAAGGTGGCAGCCTTACTTTCAAATACAAATAGTCACACTTGTCTCACATGTCAGGAAAGGAGGGTTACAGACCTGTGAAGGTGGAGTGGTTACAAAATATTGCAAGCTGTCAAGAAGCTATGCTGGCAGGCAGGGGAGGATTTATTTATTTATTTATTTATTTGTTTTTGTTAACCAGGTAAGCACACTAGACAACGAGTGCCTATTTTCAGGTGCGACCCGGGAGGTTACAGTACAGAGAAACGTGGTACATATGCAGGGTAGTATATAGGCCCGCAACTACAAATGGGCCAAGTGGAATACAATACACAGGACATTGAATGGACAAGGAACAATCTCACCCACACACAGGTGGGGCCAGAGTAAACAGCATGTAGACACTAATACACGGTCAGAGCAACAAACAAGAATGCAACTACAGGCTCATTAAGAAATAAGTTCACATTGTGGCAGAGGTGAGGAGAACACAAGTACAGGGGGCTAGAGGGAGGGGAGGGGTGGAAACCGCTGACACCCCAAGTGGCGGTCGGGAAGACGGGCAAGGGGTGGTGAGATTTTTCAGTGGGCAGCATTGAGTTAGAGGGAGAGGAACCCAACCTGGAGGACCACCATGGCAAGGCAAGCACGAGCTGCTGGGGAGTACTGCCCAATCCAGTGACAGGCCCCTGTGGGCAGGTCTGGGGTTAGTGAAGGGACCTTCGGGAGCCCCAAGGGAGGGAGCTAGAAGGGGAGAGGATCCCAGACAGTGTGGGGGGGGGAGGTGCAGGCCAGAGGGGATGGTGGGAGCCAGGAACTACTTGAGGGTGGGGAGTAGGGAGGCCACGAGAGCAAATAAGTGCAGGGGAGGAGAAGTGGTTAGGGCCGAAACCTACGAGGTGGAAGAGGTGACAGGCAGCCAGTGGTGGCAGCTACACATTTCCACAAGGACAGGTGGAGGCCCCTTTGAGGAATTTCCAGAGGGACGTTTTGAAGCTGGAGTGGGAAGGGGTGGCTCAAACAGGAGCAGGAAGGGAATTCCAGAATCTGGGGGCATAGACGGAGAAGGCCCGATCCCCAGTGAGGGAGCGGGTCCTGGGGACCTTGCAAGCGAGAGTCGAGCTGGGCCTAAGCAGATAGGCCAGGGTGCAGTGTTGGAAGGGAAGGGCAAGTGCCGGGGGGCAGGCCGTACGGACTATGTTGTCTACCAAGCTACCAAAGACAAAGGCTCGGAGTTTATCAGGGGAAGCCACTCCAGCCGGGCATAGAGGGCACACTACGCGTAAGACGATGGGCAGAGAGGCGCATGACAGACATTGTTATATGTCGTGGTCCCATTTTGCTAGGGAGGCATTGGGACCGGCGCTGGCCAATAAGCCCATAGCAGAGCATAGGAAGGAGGATCCTCGGCTATGGGCGAGCCGAGCAGCCAGGGTGAGGCAGTCCTGGTCTTGTAGGCTAGGCCAAGCTTACAGTTTGACGCTTTGCAAATGTTCCAGAGATGCTCAGTGAAATCAAGTTGGGGGTCTAGTGTCACTCCTAGGTACCTAGCGAAGTTCAGGACAGGCAGGAGAGAGCCGTTTCCCCCATTTATGGCGAGGGAGGAGGGGCAAGAGGCAATTTTGGCTGCCGACCTGAATAACATGGTGTGAGTTTTGTCAAGATTTACAGTAAGCTTGCGTCCCATGAGCCAGTTTTGGATACGCCCAAAATCGGAATTGAGTTGGGAGTTGATGCTAATGGGGTTCAGGGCGCTAGATAGTAATACCAGATCATCCGCATATAGAGTAGTAGACCCGAAGGTTGTAATTAAGGGGAATTCGTTTACATAGAGGGAGAACAGAATGGGACCAAGAACGGACCCTTGGGGTACACCACATCTAACTGGGGAGAGGCCCGAAAGGGCACGGTTAAAACAGATGTATTGTTGTCTCCCCCCAAGATAGCTGGTGAACCAGTCAAGAGCTCGGGGGAGAAGCCTTTCCCAAGTAGGGTGGAGATAAGGAGATTATGGTCAACTCGGTCAAAGGCCTTAGAGAGGTCGACAAAGATGGCCCCAGTCAGTTTACCAGCATCTGTGGCAGCTCTGACCTGGGAGGTGACCACGGCGAGAGTGGTGGACGTGCTATGCCTTCCTGAAGCCGTGCTGGGCAGGGGAGAGAACTGCATACTCCTGGAGGTAATGGGAGATTTGTCCAGCCACAGCTTTTTCAAGTAGCTTGCTGGTAGCAGGGAGTATGGCAATGGGGTGGTAGTTATTTAACTCTTTGAGGTCGCCATGCTTAAACACCGGGACAACCATGGCCACCTTCCATATATCAGGTACGATTCCGGAGGTGAGGGAAGAGTTAAAAATGTGGGTAATTGGCCGAGCGAGGTAGGGCGCCCTGAGACTCAGGAGCTTAGGTTCTAGGTGATCATAACCCGCCCCAGAGTGTTTTGAGAGCCCGGCTAGGAGAGTTTGAGTTTCTCTGGCAGAGACTTGCCTCAAGTAAAAAGGAGGCCAGGAGGAGGGGGGGGTGGCCCTGAGGTTCTGTGAAGGGGGAAGGGAGGTGATGGGCGGCGGGCAGTTCTCAGAACAGATGGTTGAACGCCGATGCGATGGTCAGGGGGTTGTTGCATTTGGCCCCTTCTAAGTTCATGTCAACAACCGAGTGCATGGCAGAAACACCCGCCATACTTTTGATGTTATTCCAGAAACTCTGGGGGTTGTAAGCCAATTTGAGCAAAGCTGATTTACAGAACTCGCTCTTGGCGGCGCGTATAGTGGCCTTACAAGAGTTTCTGAGTCGTCGATATTCAAGGTGATCGAGTGGGTCACGGGAAACTTTGTAGGTGAGCCAGCACTTGCCTCTCTGCTTCATGAGAGCGAGTAGTCCACCATGCAGCCACTTGGTGACAGTGCCCTCACCCTTCTTTTTAGTGGGGAGCATGCTTATCCTGCAGGGGATGAGAATCGATGGAAGTGGTCTAATGCAATGGTCGGTTACTGGTACTAAGTACCTGGCCCAGTTAGTACGACGTAGGTCATTCAGGTAGTCATTTAGGATAAGTTTGGAATAATCCCTGACCTGAATCACTCTACTGGGAATTTTTGGGGCAGAGGATCCCCATATGCAGTAGATGGGTGAGTGATCGGATATCGCATCCGGGAGACTACCAGATTGTAGGATTTTATCCGGGCGGTTGCTAAGTAACCAGTCGATAAGCGAGCCCTTGTCCCCCCAGATGGAGATACGAGTGGGTCCAGAGATGGTCTGACAAAGGGCTAGGCCAGACAGAAGCGGCTCAGTGAGCTTGATATTGGGCCCCAACCAGTTGAGGTTGAGATCCCCCAGGATAAGGACCTCATTAGACCCCACAGTGCCTTTTAAGTGGTCAAGCAGAAAGGAGAGTCCGGGTAAACCACCCTTGGGGGGGTTGTAGGCGCAGACCAGGTGCACCTTTTTGGAGTTCCCGAGTAGCAACAGGGAGTGAATGAATTCACAGCCTGTGGGGTTGGGCAGAGATAGGGATACCATGGATACATTTAGGTGCCCCCTGAAGTATAGGAGTACTCCCCCCCCACGTTTGTTACCAGCCCTGTCCCGCCTGATGAGGCTGTAACCTGGGATGGCACATGTAGTGTCAGGAATACCAGGCTTCAACCAGGTTTCCGTGAGTCCCAGAATGTCAGACTCATACAGGTTCACCCAAGCAGTCAGTTCTGCCAGGTTATGGAGGATACTGCGGATATTTAGATGAGCTATTTTTATCCCTTTTTTCAGCAGCCAGGCAGGGGGCTGCTTGGGTGAGAGTGGGGGGGCTGGGTGCCCAGGGTAGAAGGGTGTGGAGACTGGCAGCACGGGAGGAGCCATGGTCTAGCATGACTAGGCTGCAGGATAACCCTGGCCTGAGAGCAGTCCAGAGGAACCAATGAACGGTACCCTTAGTAAAGGTGCAGTGAACCAGGGTATGGGAAGAGGGATCCTGACAGGGTCCAAGGGAACTCCCGAGGAAGAGGGAGTCAGGGAATGGCTATGTACAGGGACAGGGATAGTAGATAGGAGAGAGGACAGGGGACGGCTCAGGGCCAGAGGTGTGGAGCCTTATGTAGGCACACAGAGAGCCAAAGTTCTCATATGGCATATAACATAAACAGAGAGGGAGAGCCTGGTTCACAATATTTCAAAAGGATGTGTGAGTAGAGAGTGCCTAGGAGTCACTCTGTGGCAGACTAGCAGGCACAACGCTTAGAGGGAGAGAGAGAAAGACAGAGAGGGGGGGAAGGGAGAGAGAGAGAAATAGCCCTCTAGTGGCAGGCAGCTATAGCCTGCAGATGGTAAAGAGGGCTGATAGGATAAATCTGTACACTTGATAGCAGCTATATATTCCATGCACCACCAAGGGTGGTGGTGAAGGAGGAGCCAAGAGAGTGTATGTGCTCTTGGGCAGGAGTGTGTTATTAGAGCCCTTTGGACAGCCCCTGGGAGCAGCTCAGACCAGTCATTTAAAATAAATTAATTTCCAGTCTCAGCCACAAGGAAGGTTTATCAGTAAGAGGAGAAAGTGATAATTTTTTGCAGTTTTGTTTCCTCAGAGTAATGGCTGAAGGTACACAACACACTGTTAATTTTCACATTGGGAGAACATCTATAAAAATAGTGACATGGGGTTCCCCTGGCCCAATTACAATAAATAGTGGAGAGCCAAAGAAGTCAACTTTCTAGTAGGTGAAGTGAAAATGTAATTGCTTTTATTTAAAATACATTTTTATAGTGCGTTATGCAACATGAAATGGAACTGAATCTATGTTAACAGGGCTATGCAGGCTTGGAATATTCAGGCAGTTGGTCAGTAATTTCAAATCTGAAGATTCTACTGTGGCCCATGCTGCTGCAAGATTGCAGGGTGGAATCAGATGTCATTGGCGCTTAGGAGTAAAATCAGTTAACTCTCCACTAAGGGGCGAGAATAGGGGAAAATGAGGGTTACTCACCTGTAAGCGTAGTTCTAGGAGAGGTATATGGTACAAATCCACACTTAGGCAGGCTTCCTTTCCCCTTTAGATCTAGCTGGAACATCTTCAAGGTAAGCTCCTCCAACCCACCCAGGTGTTATCCTCCTTGGCTCTGCCCCATGATGTCAGATCTTGCATGCTGAAGGCAGGGATCTGTATGCCACTTGCAAGGGGAGGTTGGGTGGGTGGTTTGGATGTGCATCATATATCTCTCCTAGAACTATGGTTACAGGTGAGTAACCCCAATTTCTAGGGGCATGGAGATAGTATACTCTCCACACTATGGCAAACTTCTAGCAGTTCTCCCAGAGGAGGGAGCAAGGTGCAAACCCCTATCTGATGAATAATGATTGGAGAACTGAGGTCCCAAAATCAGCAACCCACATGACTCAAGGTTGATGTGGTAGTGGGAAATGAAGGTGTGTGCTGACTTCAAGGTAGTAGCACTGCAGATCTAGATAGGGACATCCCTGAAAGCAGCCACTGAGTCAGTGGTATGTCTGGTGGAATGATCTCTAACCCTACAGGAGGATCCCTACCAGCCAACTTGTAGCGACTGTTGAGTGGTCATGGGAATCACGGGAGAAGGAAGAGCAGGCTCATTACCGGTCCCACAAACAACTGTGGGATTTTTTTGCCTCTTTCATTTTGCTGCAGGAAGGGCCCTCTCCAAGTGTCTGGAGGAATTTGCAAATTTCTCTGAAAGTGCCTGTAAAGGACACCCAACGCTGGCCCCAACCGGGAGCCGTGCGGACACCAAGGAAGCACCCACTGCAGCATGGGCTGCCACCTCTTTCATGGCTGTAGACTGGGCTGCCAAGCCCGCCACTTCAGACACCATCTTACAGGCATCCTTCAAGAGGACTGGGAGTCCATTTCATCTGACTAACCGAGGTGGAGGGACGCATAATGATCCTCAAGTGATGAGAGCAGAAGGGGTTTACACAGACCACAGGCCTGAGCATCATGCTCTGCCCCCAAGGTAGTAAAACTAAATGTACGATGAGTGCTGGTCCATCCAGGAAATTTTTTTGTTGCATGTGATGCAACACCTGAAAACGGGACTGGATCAGGCTAAATCTTGATTCATGATGAAGCGATAACCGAAATAGAATGCAAAGCGAAGACAAAGCATGGATGGTGCACTTAGAATTTGCTTTTGAGCCTAGACCGTGCATAGAGCTGCAAAGGAGGAGACCTGACTCTTCCAACAGAAAGGAAAAGGTGGTGCCGAGGAGTATACCACCCGGGTGGGTGGGAGGAGCTCAGGTTGAAGATGTTCTAGCTGGATTTAAATGGAAAAAGGAAGACTGCCTAAGTGAGGATAGTGCACCATATCCACGTTCCTAGAAAAGAATATTGAATGAGTATAAAAGGAGCTACAAGGCTTAGTTTAGAAAGGTTGAGCAGGGAAACCAACTTGAAGGGACCAGTTTCTGACCAGGGACCGTCCAGCCTATAGAGGCCTACAGCCAGATAGGGCCTGGGGGAATAGCTATCATACAGTAAGCTTAGCCTATTGAGGATTACCTGTTTACCTGTGTCAGGGTCAGTAAGTGAGAACAGGGAGAGTTTAGTTACTGCCTGCTGCAGTGGTATCTGTTCCTATATGTTGTTTTAACCTGCATCCAGTAAGTTCAGCTCTGCATTTTCCAGCATACAGTCATATTTAAGAACCAGCAACACCAAAGTTTAACTGCAGTCTCTGGAGAGTCCAGTTTTGTCATCAAATGTCCGAGCCTCAAAAGGAAAGTGATACAGTAATTTCCATTTATTTGTGAACTAGTTCAAGAGGAACACTCATCTGCCATACAAGCATTTTTGATCCTCTTTGCTACTAAAAGGACTACTGTCCAGCAGTTAGAGACTTTGCTTAGAAGGGGATTGTAAATGTGAATGCCTAGGAGTACTTGTTAGCCAAATGAAATTTAAATGCTACAGTGAATACAGTAATTACTTGGAGTGCAAGTGATATAGATTGTAGGTTAATGATAATTGTTAAATACCAATGAAGGGTACCTGGATTAAGTGGGTGAGTGTGCTGATTGAGGTGGGTATGGCATAGTAGCCACTGTAAGCCCCTAAGGCATCTGTAAAGCAAAAGTGCAGTGATTGGGGTCTGAGGGGTAGCCTAGTGCTGGTTGAATTGGTATGCTGGAGGGCTGGTGAATATTGGTATAGTACTCATGAAAAGAAAGCTGCACCAGGCACCAGGTGCTCACAGCAAACAGTTACAGTCACTTTGGCAAGAAAAAATCCAGGAACTCACCCCTCCAAGTAGACAAGCTGCAAAAGGATAAAGTGCTCAATCCATTTTATTTCAAGTGGCACTACAAAATCTTTTTTAAAGCAGGATCTCAACACAGAGGAATGTCACCTGATGCATTTTGCATCCAATGATGCTTTTCCAAAGGCTCAACCTCTATGATATGACACCACAATTTATACTGACTACTTAATGCCACAAATACTGAATTCATTATCCTCTACAGTAATATGCTCATTGTAAAGCTGTAAACTGGTAGTGTGGTCATCACATCATTTCTATATAAATTCACAGATACAGAAATACCTCATCAAAGTGCAAGTGTTGTGTACAATTAACAATCTAAACAATGTTATACTAATATTGTAAAAACCTGATTTCCGGGGCTATCTCAGTCATCAGGTCACACTGCAGGAACTTCACTGTTGGTGAAGTAGGATCCACATGGAAGATTTTCCAGTAGTACAACTGGGTCCACCCACGCCAACGTCAATTGTTGACATCATCAACCCTATAAAGGGGTAAGTGGCCCTGCTCCTTCCTCAGTTCTTTTCTGCCATCAACTCTGTTCGTATGGGTCTTCACAGAAGCTCCATCGCAGTTCATGCCATTTTCGTCTACAATTTTTTTTTCCATTACCCTAGCTTTAAGAATCTCTTTTAAACAAGAGATTCCTTTACCTCGTTTATGTCAACAGTTACTCCTTCCACATCTCTCTCTTCTGTCACTGCCGCTGTGGAAAGAAGATTGTTTTTTCAAACGACCACAGTCTCTGTGCCTTCTGTCTTAGGCCTGACCACGATGTCTCTGACTGTGAGCTCTGCCAGTCATTTAATCTCACAACACTTAGGGGATGCAAAACGGCTTTGAAGAAATTCTTTATGGAGCAACAAGTAGCCAGTTCTGGGCAGGAGTCCTCTGGGGGTCCTTCCTTCCCAGTCGCCGTTGGGTTCATCGAGTTCCCAGGCTTCGAAAGCCTGAGACAAGTCCTTGGGGAAAAGTCACAAAAAAAACAATGAATGGAACCGTTCCCCCCGGTGGTGCTCCCCGTCCTCGACAGCCTCTTCTTCCTCCTCCTCTTGGGGGCACTCCATCAGATGCAGCTGCACCAATGCACTCTGCTGTCCAGGCCTCTGTTTCTCCCAGGCTTCTACCAACAGCGCCTCCTCCCACTTCTCAGGGAGGCCATCCATCGACCCTAGGGTCATTGGCCCCTCGTTTGTTGACCCTTGGGTCATCAACAACAGCCCTTTCATAGCAGCCTGATGCTTCTCCAGACCCTATGACGTCAGGGCCCTCGGGCCCTCAAGTCCCAATAGATGACTTGTCATGCCCCATGTCGGTGACCCTTCACTGTCTATGCACCTTTCTCCTGCCGTTGACCTCAATGACATTTTGGCAAGGATAACCACAGTCCTGGTGCATCAACTGGGCTCTTGCAGACCTGGATCTCCAGCAACGTCAACAACCCCATTGTTGTCAACACCACTTAGGCCTTCTCAGGCTGCAACCTATAGGCTGTCAGTAGCCTCTCGATCATCAGATCTTGAGTTAGAACTGGTCGACGTTGAGGAGGAGTACCACCCTGACCTCATCCTCCCTCATGAAAAAGAAGAGGAGGAACCTCTTTCCACTGGTAGGTCTACTGCTTTTTCAGTGAGTGAGGACTCTGTTAAACATACCTTCAGGTCCCTTCCTGAAGATCCTGCCTTTTTTAATGTTATGAAGCAGCTGTCCACAGCCATGGACTTCCATACTGAGGAAGTGGATGCCACCAGGAGAGGTGGACTTCTTGGAGATTCCAGAATTTCCCTCTAAGGTCTTTCCTCCTATTCTCCAAGCTCTGAGGAATATAACTACTGTGGCTTGGCACCATCCAGACATGGTTCTCGCCATGCCCCACAGAGCAGATAAAGTCTATCATGCCTCCCAGGGCCTACCTTATTATGCTGCCCAACCTGAGACCGATTTCGTGGTTATCAAAGCAACACGTGACAGGTCCAAGGTGTCCAAGCACCAAAACTCCCTTCTACCTGACAGGGAATCCAGACAAATCGATCTTTGGGGTAAGAGGGTTTATGCCTACTCCAAGTTGGGACTTCAGATTGCCATCTATCTATTGCATATGGTCCAGTCAGAACAGGAACTGAGATCTTTATTTATTTATTGAAATCTTGGATTACAACCTTTGAGCTGGAAGCTCGTTTACAGAAGTTCCAAGTTATGACAAAACAGGGATACAGTAGTTAAATACAAGTCAAAACAGTGTTAAAGAAAACAAACAGGCAATTCAGATTCAGCCATTTAACATGCAGGCTTATAAAAGTACAGATATTATGGTACAGTACATGCAGCAACAAAATCACGTATAACATAAGTGGACTAATAATACAAGGCAGGAGAAGGAGAGAGGACCATGGATGGGAAGGGACTGGTAGCAGGGGGTGAGGGGAGGAAAGGGATAACAAAGAAAGGACTAAGAGAGGGGATGATGGGAGGACTGGAACAGCCAAGTAGGCCTTGTCAAAATTTAGTGGATGAGGGAAGTAGATAGAGGGGGGAGTGAGGGGGGATGGGACATGTAAATCTGGGTGGGGGTGGGGGGAGATGGAGGGACATTGACTGGAGAAACTGAGGGAGGCATTGAGAGAAATATGAAGGCAGGAGGGATGTGGGAGGAGGAAAGTAGAGGTGTTGATAGGGGCTTGAGCAGGTTAAAGGCAGCAGTCACAACAGCTTAGGGTTGCAAGATAGTCATGAAGCTTAGCTTTGAATGGGACAAGTTTAGTATTGGATAGCATGTCCTTGCTGAGAGAGTTCAACCAGAGGGGAGCATTATATAAGAAGGAGCACTAGCCCTGGGCGGTGCAGTGGAAAGGGACTTTTATGGTCAGGATGTTGGACCCCCTAGTGGTGCAGATATTGTCGGTGGGGGAGAGAAGGCTTTGAACGTCAGGAGATGCAAGCCCTAGCATAGACTTTTTAGCTAGAAGGCAAACCTGGTACTGAATTCTACAGTTCAAGTTTAGCCATCCTGACTGGGAATAGAGGTCACAGGTATGTGTTAGTTGGGGAGCTTCAAGGACAAGCCGGCAGGCTTTGTTGAGGGCCAATTTGACCCTCTTGAGGGCTGTATCAGTGGCAGTGCCGTATACTACCAGTCAGTAATCAATCACAGATAGGACAGAACTGATAATGGCTAGGTTTAGGGCACCATCTGTTAGGCAGTACTTGTGCCTAAATAGTTGGCCAATCCTAGCATTGACTGCTTTAGCTACTAGGTCAGTGTGATGAGTGAAAGAAAGGGAACTATCCAAGATGACCCTGGGATATCTGAAACTCTGAACCATCTCTAGGAAGACATTTTGAGGGTTCACTATGTGCAATTGGTAGGATTTGTGCTGGTTATGGGGGAGGCAAAAAGCATAGTTTTTTTTTTTTTTTAGTTTAATAGGAGCTTAGAGTTGGTGAACCAGGATTCGGCAGCAGTGAAATTAAAGTTGCATCTGTTATTCCAGCATTACTGTGTCTGATTGCTTGGAAAAAAACACCACATCATCAGCATAGAGGAGGACCTTGTCCAGACATGCTCGGGGGAGGTGGTTCAATAACAGGCTGAAAAGCAGGGAGCCCAGAATTGACCTCTGGGGTACCCCTGTAATTACAGCCCAGGTTTCGGAGAGGACGTCAGCGATTTTCACTTGTGTTCTCTCAGAGAGGTAACTCCTAAACTAACATACAGTTTCAGGAGACAGTCCCAAGTGGGTTAACTGGTTCAGTAGAAGTTCATGGTTGACTGTGTTGAAGGCCTTGTTGAGGTCGATATAAGTCACCCCCCCAAAATTGATCCCAGTCAATAGCATTGCAGATGTAGCCTGTGAACTCCACCAAAGCAGTGGTGGTGCTGTGTTGTTTTCAAAAGCCATGCTGCTCTGGGCATAGCAGCTAATATTTGTCAAGGTGGTCAACGAGCTGATCATAGACAATTTGTTCTGGAGGTTTTGAGAGAGGGGGAATAACAGAGATTGGTCTATAATTGGCATGGCTTGCTCTATCCCCACTTTTGAAAATGGGGATGACCACAGCCTTCTTCCATGCCCTCAATGGTCCTCAATGAAAAGTTTAAATGCTACATTGCTAGGCATTTAAACTAGCCAAAGGGGGGGCAGACTGATAGGCAGGAAAGATAGCTGTTCATCCCCAAAGGCTAGCAGTGATATCAGGGAACAGAAGGGAGAAAAAATGCAAGAAATCCATTTACAAGGTAGTCAGAATATGGATAACAGAAGGAATACAGGCAGCAGACACAGAGTAGAAAATAAAGACAGTAAGAAAAATAGGAACAGTTCAACAGAAAATAACATCTGGAAGGCCATGTCTACAAATGACAGGAGCTTGGGCAGCAAAGTTGCAGAACTGGAGGCCATCATGGTGGAGGAAGATATGGATTTGGTGGCTGTAATGGAGACATGGTCCAAGGAAAACATAGACTAGGAAGTAACAATACTGGGGTACATGCTATTTAGGAGGGACAGAGTGGGCAATATGGAGGCAGGGTAGCACTGTACACAAAAGACACTATTAAAGCCACAGTGCTACCATGGGAAGGAGAGGAAGAGGAGATGTTATGGGTAGTGCTGGAGGTGAACCAAGGGACCATAATATGAGCAGGGGTTATATACAGACCGCCTACACAAAAGGAGGAAGTGGATAAGGTAATGACAGAAGCAATCAGGGAGATGTCCAACAGGGGGGAGGTAATGCTGAAGGGCAATTTCAACATGCCTGACGTGGATTGGAGCATCCCAGTGGCATCAACTAATAGGAGTAGGGAGGTCCTGGAGGAGTTACAAGGGGCATTGCTAAGACAGCTCATAGATGAACCTACACAGGAGGAGGCCATACTGTATCTGGTACTGTCAAACAGAGACAATGTAACCAGAGTCACAGTGGGGGATCACTTTGGAATGGCTGATCACAAAACAGTACACTTCGAGGTAAGAATAGGGCAAGTAGCATTCCACACCAAAACAAAGGTCCTAAATTTCAGGAGAGTAGACTTTGGTAGAATGGGGAGGGGGTTAGCAGGGCTCTGGCAAAGATACAAAAAGGGGAGAGGGTAGAGGAAAAGTGGGGAAAAAAAGGCATTAGAAGATCCTGTAAGCCTTTGTATAAAACGGTTATCAAAGAACAAGAGAAAGAGAAGACCGCTTTGGTTCTCCCAGAAAGTAGCAGAAGCTGTAAGGGCAAAAAGACTCGCCTTCAAAAAGTACAAATCTACACAAGGAGAACAGGATAGGGAGGAGAATATAGAACAAAAGAAGAAAAGCAGCAAAAGGGATTAGGGAAGCTAAAGCACTCACAGAGGAGAACATAGCAAAGATGGTGAGATAAGGGGAAAAGGCATTTTACAGATATGTCAGTGAAGGCAGGAGAAATAAGGCAGGAACAGTGAGAATTAAGGGGGAGGGTGGAGAAAGTGTAGAGGAGGACCAGAAGAAGGCAGACATATTGAACAAGTATTTTTATTCAGTATTCACTAGAGAAGGGGAGGGAAATGGTCCACAGATAAAGGAGAAAGGAGAGAGACACAAGCCCCTTTATGGAGGAGAGAATACTCAGGGCACTGGAGAAATTAAGAGTGCATAAGGCTATGGGCCCTGACAGAGTGCACCCAAGGATACTAAAAGAACTAAGGATAAGAAAGGAACTGGCTGCTCCCCTGGCAGCCCTGTTTAATCAATCATTGGAAACAGGGGTAGTACTGGGGGACTGGAGAAGGGCAGATGTGGTACCAATCCACAAGAGTGGGAACAGGGAGGAGACAAAGAATGATAGGTCAGTGAGCCTGGCGTCGGTGGTGGGGAAGGTAATGGAGACTTTAATAAAAGAAAGGATGGTGGAATACCTGACCAGTAATAAGTTGCAGAACTCAAGGCAGCATGGTTTCATGGGTAGGAGATCATGCCAAACTAAACTAATCGAGTTCTTTGACTGGGTGACACGAGTCATGGACGGGGGCAGTGGATGTGGCCTACCTAGATTACAGGAAGGCCTTTGACACTGTCCCACACAGGAGATTAGTTGACATGCTGAACAGTCTAGGGGTAGGGACAAATGTGGTAAAGTGGGTGCAGAACTGGCTAAGTAAGAGGAGCCAGTGGGTAGTAGTGTATGGGGTGAGATCAAAGAGGGGGCAGTTACAAATGGGGTACCACAGGGGTCAGTTCTGGGGCAATCACTGTTCAGTGTTTTCATTGGAGACATTGCAGATGGACTAGAAGGGAAGGTATGCCTGTTCGCGGATGACACAAAGATCTACAACAGGGTCAACACACAAGAGGGAGTGGATAGGATGAGAAGGGATCTGAACAAACTGGAGAAATGGACAAGGGTATGACAGCTGGGATTTAATGCTAAAAAGTGTAAGGTCATGCATATGGGGCGTAAGAACCCAAGGGCAAAATACCAACTAGGAGGTGAGGAGGTGGCAACAACTAACCAGGAAAGGGACCTAAGAGTCATCATAACGGATGACCTCAAAGTGGCAAGTCAGTGTGGGAAGGCAGTGGGTAAGGCAAGCAGGATTCTGGGTTGCATTGGGAGAGGTATAACAAGTAGAAAGAAGGAGGTAATCTTGTCCCTCTATAGGTCACTGGTGAGTCCCCACCTCGAGTATGGTGTCCAGTTCTGGAGGCCCCATGTCTGAAAGGACATTGACCAGGTGAGGGCAATGTGAAGGGCTACCAAAAAGATCCAGGGCATTCATCAGAAAAACTATGAGGAAAGGCTCAGGGAGCTAAACATGCACTCGCTGGAGATAAAAAGGGAAAGGGGACATGATGGAGACATTCAAATATGGCAATGGGATTAATAAGGTACAATAGGAGAGAGCAGCTTTCTTCACAAAAGGAGGAGCACTTGGACAAGGGGCTATGATAGGAGGCTGGAAGGGGGGTGCGCTCAGTGCCCGGTGGTGGCACTTCCACTAATGAGTGGTACTCCTCTTCATCTGTCAAATCAAGGAAAAGGGTATGTTTAAAATTAGCAACAATATGAGACAAATAGGGGAAAAACAAGGAATAGGGGTACTTATTTTCAAAAAGTGCAGACGAGCATGGGTACCACTTTATATTTTGAGTGCCACCACCAGGGCGCAGAGGCAGTTTAAGGAAGTACTTCTTCATGGAAAGAGTAGTTGAAGCCTGGAACAACCTACCAGAGGAAGTGGTGGGTGTATACACTGTGGAGGCATTCAAACATGCATGGGACAGGCACAAGGACTAATGAGATTAGGACAGAGGGGAAGTACAGACGCAGGTCTAGCAGGACCTATAGTTAACAAGCATTTGTCAATGCCAAATGTTTGCCACATTACTTAAGGAACAGCACAAGGAGGCACTCCATAGAGTTTAATGGGGGCAATTTGTAAAAGCTTGTTTTTATACTTTACAGTGACAATTTTGTCAAAGAAACGCAGTCACTTAACTAACAAGGACCTTCTTATGTAAGTGACTGCATGTCTTTGACAAAATCATCACTAGAAAGTATAACAAGCAGTTGTCAATGCCGAATATTTGCTTGCTGGCAATGGCATTGGTAGTGCAGGAGTTAGAGAGATGCATAATAGGAATAGCTGTGAAGTACTGAACTGATGTCAACCCCACCCTGCAGAGACTGACAGGCGTTGGGGGTGTGCCTTTCAGTCATCAGCCATAATGCTCATTGCATTTCACCTCACCCTACCCTGCAGACACCAACAGGTGTTTTGGTGTGCCTTGGCGTCTTCATGCCTTACGTTCACCTCATTCCATAAGGAAATACACTGAGATGTGTGCAGTATAGGAGAATGGGGTGAACGCTGCGGCTGAAGACCCCAAGGCACACTTCAATGCCTGTCACTGGCTGCAGGGTCTGGGTGGAATGGTGTAAGCATTACGGCCAATGATCCCAAGTCACCCCCTCGATGCCTGTCAGTCTCTAAAGGGTAGGGCATTATGGTTGGAAACCCTAATGCCCCAGGCATTTCATAAGTATCATAAGTACATATGAACCAAGCAGGCAAATGCCCATAGCAGCTTGCCAACTTAATTTGATAACCCTTGATCATCATTCTAGTGCAATAATCATCTAGTCTTTGTTTAAAAATCTCCATGGTCCCACTACCAACCACCATACATAGCAAATAATTCAACAGGCGGTAACTCTCTGACCGAACCATGATACCCTTTTCTTAGTATTTGCGGTTTCTCCCTGCAGCAGTAGTATGCATACCCTAGTATTAGGTATGCCGACTGCTCGATGAAATCTCAACGGCGATATTCTGCCACAGCGACAATCTCGACAGGTTTCGAGATTGTTGCTGTGAGGGACCTGTGGGTCAAATTTCACCCTTTCATCAACTGTCCCCCCCCCTCCCCTTCGAGGCAGCTCTGACTCAGAGTTGGTTATCTATAGAATGGGGGGCATGGGGGGTGTAGCCCAGTTTGGGGGGGCTCAGCTCCCCCGAGAGAAACACACCAATGTCGGACAGGCAAAATTTCACCTGTCGACATCGGGGATTTCACTATGCCGATCTTCGACAACAGTGTTGCCGATTTAGCATAGGTAAACCCTAGTATTATACCTGTTTTCTCTCATCTTCAAATCCAAACAATCCCATAAATCCATGTTATTAAAAGCCTTTTACGCCAAACATAGATCTCCCCTTATCCGACGATACTCCAATGTATACAGCCCAAGTTCTCCTAGTCGTTCCTCATAGCTCAAATGCTTTACTGTATCAATCATCTTAGTGACTCTGTGCTGTACCCTTGCCAAAGCCATAACCTCTGACCTATTATAGGGTGACCAGCACTGGGCACAGTATCCAAACTTGGCCTCATCAGAGACAAGTACAGGGGCAACAGCACATTTCTGTCCCTGCTCTTTATATTCCTCCTTATACAGTATTTCCCAGTATGGAGTTTGCCCTTTTGGCTAAGATGTAGCAGTGATTTCCAGTCTCCAATCAGTTATTTGTATTCAAAAATCTTTTTTTTCCTTACTTTCTCTCCTTACCAGCTAATGTATATCCAAAACACTTATTATTTTTTCCCAAAGGCATAACTGCACATTTCTCGATGCTCAGTTCTAATTTTTTTTCATTATTTCAATTTTCAATTTTTGTTAGCACTTCTGGAAATTGAGCTGCATCTACTGCATTCTTAACTGGTTTGTTGGTATTTTCACTCCAAATTTTCAACATTGACTTTTTGTGACCCCACCTCATGAACAGTGGCACTACCATTTTGTTAATCTGTCCCAAAACTTGATTTTGCACAGCGACCGAGACATTCTGCGCCACAAGTGTGAAAACACATTTTGGGCAGGATGTGAAAAATGACAGTTGTACTTTTCATAAGGAGGTGTGAACAAATGGCAATGTTGAAAATCTGGAGTGAAAATATTAAAAATTGGCAAAGTTACGAGTGTGCATAGAAACTGTGCAATGCACACTAGTAACGCAGTAATTTTTTAGAATTTTTTCAACAGATTTGCAACATGGGCTTTTTGGGACCTCTCCTCATGAACAGTGACACTGTCATTTTGTTAATCGGTCTCGAAAGGTGATTCTGTGCAGTGACTGCAAAATCACCTTTCAGGTCTGAGAAACGAAATGACAGTGTGAGTGTTTGTGAAGCGGGATCCCAAGAACCCCATGTTGAAAATTTGGGGCTGAAAGTCCTAAAAGTGGCTGAGATATTAACCTAAGTTTAACCCCCCCCCCATTGACTCCCATTATACAGCACTTACTAGATTCCTCAGTTCGCAGTTCGGCTTTGAAGAGTGCAGACGCATCCCAGGTCCACAGAAGATCGCTGCTGCTGACCTCTGGAGATAAATATGGGGTGGGGGGTGCAGGGAGGTAGGTGCACAGAGCGAGGGTCAGGATGAGGGAGGGGACAGGCAAAATGATGAAGGACCGTTTTACTTGCAGGTTAAAAAAAAAAAAAAAGATTCCAGGTGACCGTTTTCTTTATTTACAGGTTAAAAAATAAATACTTTTGGCACACTGGGGTGGGCTCCCAGTGTGACACATGAGTTTGGGGGTGGACGTGATGCTGATGGGGATTTGGCATCCCCATCGGCAAATAAATTGAGCTTGGAGGGTGTGGGCATCTGACACCGGGAGTGGGCACCCTGGCGACGGAAAAATAAATTACAAAAATTGTCTGGGCACACTGGGGTGGGTTCCCACTGTGCCACAATGTGGGGAGATATATGTCGGCATGGGGATTGGGCACCCCGATGTCAGCTTTTCTGGGGAGTGTGTGGTGGGTGGAAAGTCGCGCTGGATGGTGTATTTATTTCTTGAAATGTTTCACCAGGAAAGGCACACTGAGCAAATAAAATCCATTGCGTGCATCCCTACATTGTTCATTTCCACACATGCACCAAAGCAGTGGCACTACTGTGCATGTGCAGAATTGGCTGCATTCCACACATATTTGTTCCGTGACCGAACAGCAATCAGCTGTTAGGCGGCTCATTCTTTTGACGTTTTCGCACATACTACCCATAGCAATAAGTTTGCAGCGCACAGCTGCGGCAAACTTAAAAAGTAGGAGATTATTTGAGAACAGGGCAGACTAGATGGACCAAGAGGTCCTTTTCTACTGACAACTACTATGTACATACCAAAATACAATTTGGAAGAAGGGCAAGGTGGCTGCCCAAGCCCTTCCAGAGTGTCCCCAGAAACAGGGGTGTCTCAGATCTTTGCAGGCCACCGAGGACATCAGTAAGCACCTCCTCAGGGCCTTGTATGACATTTCTAATAGTGGTGCCAGGGCTGCTGTCACAGGCATTTGCCTTCGTTGGCATGCCTGGCTGAGGGGCTCGGGCTTCACAGTGGATGTCCAACAGAAAGTGCTGAATGCCCCCTTCAATGGCTCAAAGTTATTTGGGCCAGATGTCCAAGACATCATTAATGATTTACAGGCATCTGGCAGGTCTATTAAGTCTGTCCATTGACTCTACCAAACCCAGCCAAGGAGCAGATACTGCCCTCCCTTTTGCAAGGTTCTCACAAGTCTAGAGCAGGCTCCCATCCCCAGAGACAGAGAAAAGCCTCCTTGGCCCTACCTACCCCCTCCTCCTTGAGCCCAGCTGCCAAGCATCCCAGAGGTGATGGATCAGCCCCAATGGCTGAATCTGCCTCTGCCTGACTCCTTGCCAGACCCCACTTCTTCCGGTCCCCGACCAAGAGGTGATGGTTGGAGGTCAATTCGCTCTCCATCTCAACCAATGGAGAACCATAACTTCAGATGTCTGGATTCTTCAGATTGTAGAATGGGGTCACACTCTGGAGCTCATAGAATAGCTCCCAGAGACTCCTCTGGTACCCTCCACCTACCCTCCAGCCCATGTAATGGTTCCTTCAGAAGAGGTACAGTCACTTCTGTGGGAAAAGACCATCGAGCCAGTGCCCAGGTGGCAGAAGAACAGGGGTTTCTACTCCAGGTTCTTCCTGGTCCCCAAAAGAACCAGAGATCTGAGGCCTATTCTAGATCTCAAGGACCTCAATCTTTATATCTGGTAAAAAAAAATTCCACATGGTCACTCTGCCAGGCCTACTGCCCTTACTCAAGCAGGGAGACTGGCTCTGCTGTCTGGATATGCAGGATGCTTACTTGCATATCGCTGTTATTCCTTTGCACAGTTGGTTTCTCCAGTTTCTTTTTCAAGATGAACATTACCAATGCAAGGTGCTGCCCTTGCCAGGGGTCTTTTAAAAATGTTTAGCAGCAGTAGCTGCTGTTCTCCGGAGAGAAGGCTTGTATGTCTTACCCTACCTGGATGACTGGTTCCACTAAGTCTGATGACTGGGATACCCCAAAGAAAACAGAACCGATATGTGAGAACTTACTGTAACAGTAGATCTTCGAGGTGATCTCAATCATCAGATCTGCCTTCCCTTCTACCATTCCCCTTCTTGGGGTCCTCTGCTCAGACTGGTTATATGATGTATCCAGCCTTTTATTTAGGCCTGGGTACCTCTCTCTCTCTCTCTCCCCTTGGCATGGGTTTGCTCCCTTAGTCTTATGGGGAAAGAACTGAGGAGGGAGGGGCTGCTCACGCCTTTATAGGGTTGATGATGTTGGCAGGTGACATCAGTGTAGATGGCCCCAGTTGTACTGCTGGAAAATCTTCCATGTGGATCCTGCTTCACCAATGGTGAAGTTCCCATGGTGTGACCTGATGACTGAGATCCCCTCGAAGATCTACTATTACAGTAGGGTTTTAAATAATTGATTAGCAGTTTTTTTTTCTTGGGACGATACTAACTGTACTGAAAGTATTCATACAGATTTTCTAGAAGTGCTATGTTTGTTAAACACAGTAAGGCAAGAGCTATGCATTTTCACAAAGATTTAGCACTTCTATGAGCAAAACGTTAATCAATTTTTAGAGTTAAATAAATCCCTGTACAGTAATTTCTTATGTAACTGTTCTTTCAGTCTAAATAATTAAAATCCATTTTTGTCCTGGCCCAGTGGCACTGACAACTGAGGCTCTGTTAGTGCCTTACATCATGCCACGCTAGCAACCTGGGTTTGGCCCACCAGGTGCTGGCCGGGAGGGGGGACTGGGGTGGTGGGCCAAGACAGGATTGGGAGGATAGCTGGCAGCTCTCCACTCTCGGGTTGGGGAGGTGTGCTGCACTGGCTCTTGGCTACCCCACGGTGGAGGCCTGGGTGCAGTGCCGACATATGGAAGGCAGATGGTAGTCAGGGATGGCGGAAGGAGCCGCAGTCTGAGAGTGCATGCGTATATCCACAAACATGCATCATCTGAACATGCTGTGGCTTTGGAAGGACTACAGGATGGGATGAAAAGCAGCCAGAGGAAAATGGTGCAGATCAGGCTCCGTGAAGCCTCACCTGGATGCCTTGACCTACCCCTTCGTCTCCTACTGGTGGCCTTTCTAGATTGTGTGCTCTGGGAGGGAGCGGCCCTCCCCTCCCTGGCCCCACTTTGGGGTGGGGGATCCATAAGGAAACTTGGTCACCAGAGTGGAAGGAGGAAGGGGACAGTCAGAGGCATCCGGCAAAAGTGCTGATTAGAACCTGGCCTGGCTACAGGATAAAACCTTTATTAAAAAAAAAATCAGTTTTCAAACACACTCCCGTTGCTCACTGCTACAGCAAATTCCAACCACCGGGGGTTAACTATTTTGAATCTGTGGAAGGAGTAAAAATAGAACATAAATTAGTATAGCATCAGTTAGATCCCTACACATATATCAATGGATACAAAGAAACATACAAATTAAAAGCTCTTCACAATATTACATTACTGACAAATTCATCTATAGAAAGGGCTAAAGTCATATGAACTGTTCTAGCTTGGTCATTCTGTGGCTCTCAGTATAAATATCCAGAATGCAGCATCCTTTTTTATGCTTTGTCATCAAAATTCCCCCCTCTTTTTTTTTTAAATTTAGTAAACTTTAATAATGTTAATAAAATGTCATAATACACAAAACATACAAGCAAACAAACTACAGCTCACAGCACTAACCACATGGGGTTCCCTATAGTAACCACCCCAGACCCCCCCATCCCCAGAGGTACAACATAGCATGTCCATAGTCCACACTGTTCACATATATACAAACTTAGTTATATTAGAGTCCAGGCAATCTTCCAAAGTGAGGCTGTGGAAAAGAAGTAATCGAGAAACAAGAAAACACAGAGAAACCACAGAGAAAGGGGGATCATATATGACTCCCATACATACCCATGAAGCTAGCTTTATCTAAGCTAGTTAAACTCCTGAGACTCTTCAGGAGGAAGGGGATGCCAAGAGTAATGTGTGTAGTTTTTCCCATTTCTTCCTATATATTGGCAGGTGATTGTGAAGGCTAGCTACCATTTTCTCAATCCTCAGGTTATGCAATATCTCATTGAGCCATTCAGAATATGAAACTTCAGTCTAATCTTTCCAGTGGCATAAGATCACTTTTTTAATCGATAGGGAAATCAAGGTTAGCCAATATCTCCTTTCTTTAACATATACCTTGGAATAGTCCCCTACCAAGCAGACTTCAAGAAGAAAGAATTCTTCCAATTCCAAAAGTGGGTCCAGTTTTTATTTAATTTTGTCCCAGAGAGGGGAGACCTTCGGGCAGTCCCAGAGAATATGTTTAAGAGTCCCATCCACCTGTCCACACCTAGTACATAGGGAAGAAGGGAGTTTCCCCATCTTAGCCAGCCAGACGGGACTGTAGTAGATGATATTCTGAATGTAAAATTGGGTGAGGGGGAGCTTGTCGTTGGACAGCAGGTGGTATACGTCTGACCAAAAACTTTTCCAGTCAAATGTAGAATCAGGGAAAGAGAGAGACTAGTATCTAAAATGACCGGATATCTCAGGAAAGTTGACTAAGTAGGACATTAATCAATTGGGAGACTGAGAGGGGTTGCCACGCCATTGATTGAAACACTTGGAGAAGTTCCTTCTGGGTATTAGTCCATGGTACTATGCCAAACCATGCAATCAACAAGTGGCGGATCTGGAAGATCTTAAAAATGGACTGAACTGGCATATTGAAATGTGTCATCAAATCCTGGCTCTGAATAATCCTTCCATTGGAAAGAAAGTCAAGGACCGTCTTCCCTACTAGAGAAGGTGTAGTCCTAGGGTTCAACATGTGGCCCCCCACTTTAAAGTTTGGGTTTCCGAGGATCAGTTCGGAACATCCAGTGTATTGGGGAAATTCAACAATCTACAAAGTTGTGTATGTACCCTCAGAGACATACAAATAACCGAATCCCAAAGGGATTTGGGCAGACCTTTAGGAGATATGAAGTATAAACTATCTAGTGAAATTCCAGCTTCTTCAATCGATGTCCTCTCAATTTGAAGCCATAAGGGGGTATATAGGACATTGGTTGATGCAGTCTCTACTCTAGGCCATTTAGCATAATTTGTTATGTGACTTGCAAAGTAGTATGCAAGAAAATTAGGCAATTTAAGACCTCCTATGTGTTTGGGGAACCCAAGGCAGTAGTAGGCCCTACATGGGGCTTTGCCCTTCCACAGAAAGGAAGAAATAATGCCATGTATTTTCCTAAACCAGCTAAGGGGGAGCAAAGTATTCAACATTTTAAGCAGGTAAAAAACCCGGGGTAGAACATTCATTTTGATAATATTTACTCTACCTTGCAGAGATAAGAGAAGGGAGGACCATCATTGTAAATCTTGGTGAAGTACGTTAACCAGCTCATCCAAGTTACTGTAAGTTTTTTCATTGAGATCCTGGACTATGCGAGAATGATACCCAAGTATTTAAGTTTGGTGGTTCATTCCAGGCCCAAATAAGTAAAGTCAGAACTGACAACCAAAGGGTTTAAAGGCATTACAACCGTTTTGTGCATATTGAGTTTGTAATTGGAGTACTTATCGAAATTGTGAGTAATTTGGAGAGCTGCCTTGATGGATGTTGCAGGATTTGAAAGATGTAAAAATATGTCATCCACATATGCAGAGAGTCTGAGGGCAAAAGAAGCCACAGGAATCCCACATACCGAAGGAGAAGTTCTAAGAAGGGAAAGTAGGGGTTCCAGGTACAGGTTAAATAAAAGGGGGGAGAGACGACAGCCTTGACGAGTACTGGAGTGTAATTCAGTCTTTCCAGATAGTACTCCATTACAATAAACCTTCACACTGGGAAAGGAATATAGTGCTTGTACCCACTGAATGAATGTCAAGGGAAAACCAAACTTTTCCATAACAGTGAACAAAAATGTCCAATTCCCTCTATAAATGCTTTTTCTGTGTCCAGGGAGATCAACACCATAGGTCGATTAGACTCCCTGGAGGCAGAAAAAATACGCTATCATTTCCTTAAATGATCAACTGAAGAGCGACCCTTCATGAAGTCAACTTGTTCTGGCCCAATCAGTCTGTCCCAAATCTGCATGATTCTATTAGCCAATATTTCAGCATAGAGTTTAATATCATAGTTCATGAGAGATATGGGTCAATAATTGACGACCCTATCTGGGGATTTACCCGGTTTGGGTAAAAATTCCCCCCTCTTGAATTTGGGCATATTTTGCCAATTCCCATAAACCTGTATTTGTTTCAGTCTCTCACTCTGCTGTCTGCAATATGGTGTGCTGTGGCATATTCCAAATGCCCCTTGTTTATGGTCCCACAGTGCTCACCCACTCTAGTTCGAATCCAGACTGAACAGATTTTTACAATATTTGTATAAAATTGTTTAGATTGTTATGTAAGCTCCCTCCCCATCTAGGGGTATCCTGGTGATAAATAAAATTAGAGGGGATACTTCACAAACACAAGCAACCACAGCCCAAGGCATTTGAAGCAAAGATATCTCGTTACCTGGGTTCTTGAATCTTTGTGACTGGGAGTCACGAAATGGGGAAGCAGGCTCCATTCTTTCAGCCGATCTCTTCACCTGTAGGAACAATGTACATTAGAAGGCAAAACAGGCACAGAAACATAGACTTTGATGGCACATAAGGACCACTTGGGCTACCTAGTCTGCCCATTTCCCTACCTACAGGATAAGACACAGATCCTAGTTAACCAACAGCCTATTTCTTCCTACCCCCCACAAGAATTGCCTTATGTCTGTCCCACGTATTCTTGAATTCTCCCACAGTTTTAGACCCCACAACCTCCTCAGGAAGGCTGTTCCATGCATCCACTTCCCTCTCTGTGAAAAAAATACTTCCTCACATTGCCCCTGAACCTCCCCCATCTTTAAATTGTATCCCCTTGTTCTGCATGCATGTCTCTTTTCTGAAAGATGCTACCTCTTGGACTTTGTTGATTCCACTGAGGTACTTAAACATTTCTATCATGTCCCCCTCTCCTCCTTTCCTCAAGGATATACATATTAAGCTCTTTTAGTCTCTCCTCGTATGGCTTCTCTTGCAGACCCTGCACCATTCTAGTTGCCCTCCTCTGGACTGCCTCTATCCTGTCTATTTCCTTTCGGAGATGGGGTCTCCAGCACAGGACACAGTACTCCAGATGGGGTCTCACCAACTGTCTGTGCAAAGGGATAACAACTTCCTGTTTTCTGCTGGTGATGCCTCTCCCTATGCATCACAGTATAGCCTCAGCTCTCCCTACTGCCTTCTCACATTGCTTGCTAACCTTAAGGTCATCTGATATGATTACCCCAGGTCCCTTTCCTTTTTTGTTTTTGTTACTACCTCCCCCTCCCCCCCACTGTGTAATCTTCCCCTGGGTTTTTGTTTCCCAGGTGCATTATTTTGTACTTCTTTGCATTGCAGTCATTTTGAGTAAGTTCATTGTCCACTCCGGAATCAAAGTGCAAAATGATTTAATTAAACTTGAAAAAACAGTAACACCCACTCCATGGAGCAGGGGGTATTAAACAGTGGATTTCTTTCACAGACACAGCTGGGACATCTACTGCAACAGTCTCTTGTGCTAACAGACTATTTATTTCATGCAGATTTCCCTTCTGTAGAAAAGGCTAGAATTCCTGGCAGCATTTCTAGGGTCAAAAAGGCCAGTAGGTGAGGTAGCTTGACACTGATACAATTCACTGACTCATTCTCATTCATTCTCTCTCTCTCTCTCTCTGTTTTCTTTCCCTTTACTCTTTCTTCAGGCACTTCTGTTCCTGTACTTTCACTCTGGCTTAATGACAGCATGAGACGTTTCTACTGTCCCAAACCTTTACACTCTCTTCAGTTAATTTCCGCAGCCTGATCTTATACCTTCTCCACCTGGGGGCTGTTTCTCAATGGAGCATACTTTTTTCCCCTTCTAGGTCTTATTTTCATATTTTTCATTTGATGTCCTTATAGCAACAACTGAACCAACAGAACACTTTCAGTCGTTCATTCCCTGATGCCTCAGCTGGTTGCTGGGCCTTATTCTGGGGTTTTATGTGCCCTGGACCTGATCTCAGTCCTTACCAACACACTCCACTCATGCAGCGATTCCAGCCTCTGAACTGACTCATCAGGGGAACTTCTGCAAGTGCCACACAGATCACACAATGGAGTACTACCCCGCTTGAGTCCCAAACACCACTCCCCCAAATGGACTTTCCCCACCTCCACACGTGGCTCACACTGTGGGTCTCAACTCTGCAGTGCCTCACACCCCCGGGAAATAGGGGTAACTCTGCCACCATTATACCTTCAACAGCAAGGGCTGCCACTTCCAAGCTGTACCCCATGGCCCTATTTGCCATAATAGGCCCACCCACAGTAAACCATTCTGACCCAACAGCTGAACTCACCCACAAGCAATTTCTCTCTTTTAGAGCTTTAGGCCCCATCGGTGCTTACCCTACCAAGGTGCCGAAGTTCACTTGGCGGGACTACATTTTTCTTTCTTCTCCCCAGGCTTTGGCCCCCAATGCAATGACAGGCCCCTTCTGCTTTGCTTCATTGCTCCCCTTTACTACTCCTGAACTGTCACTTCCCATCTTGTGGGTCTTCAACAGTGGAGGGCCAGGGCAACAAGTGGACCAGCCCGGCCCCACCACGGCCATCAGGATGATCTTGCAGGCTCAACCCCCTGGCTCTTTTCTCCCTCAATCTCCCCCTTTGGTGCCAAAATCTCTGCTATTTATACCCTTCACAGAAGGGCCACACCTGCAGTCAGCAGGCAGCACCACATCATAGATTCAACGGCACTACACTCTCTCTCTCTCTCCACCTAGTTACCCTCAGCAAACAAAAATGAACTAGTAAGCACCCAGAGGGTGCTTACACTTTCCCCTCACACAAAATGTTCACCTCCTGGTGAACCCCCAACCAGGCTGCACCACCAACCCACGAGAGGAGAGGAGAGATATCCATACTGTCCTTCCTCCCAAAGTCAGCATAAGAAACCGATAGCACCGCCAGAGTGGTGAATTTACTACCATCTACTTATCCAAGATCCTAATCCTCCCACATAAGGGCTAACTAGGCAACCCACCGCCAGTTCCCAAGATCACTTGCCAGGTACTACAGTAGCAGCATTCCTCCCCCCTCTAGCTAAACACAATCTTTTTTCACTATTCATACACTTTCTTCTTTACTATCTCATGCTACCTATAGAAATAATGCTGCCAGGAATGGGAACATTTTACTTTGTAACATGGCAATATTAACGAGGATCGGAACGATTAAATTGATTGGTTGAAATCGACCACATGATACAAGTTGGATATGGCATTAATTCCCAGGTAATGCCCGCTCTAACTTCTATAATGCCGTGTCCAACTTCTATAATTTGCTCAGTTTCAAGCAATCGGGAGCGCGCTAACTACAGCACTGAGGACTTCCCTATAGGTGGCGGTGCTAAATGGTCACAGTGAGTCAATGCTGCTGAGTCTTACTCACCCACCTGCCCGGTCGCCCGTGGGACTGTGTAGAATACAGCGACGAGTTACACTGGTGCATAGAAAACAAAATCAAGCTACACAAAGATGAAAGAGAGAGAGAGGCACATTCATGGGGATGCCAACCATAGCTCTTTTGAAATCCAATGCAGTGATTGGACTGCCTCGTTATTCTCTGCAATCCAGTAATGCATTGTGGAGATAGTCCAAATAGATCCGATATATGCAAATATTTGTACTTTGCTCATAACGCATTAACAAATCAAAAGTGAAAATGAACAAAATGAGTGAACTGACCACTGCACAAGTGCAGAGAAATAAATGGTTAGTAATATTTTTGTGTTATTGAAGAGTAAACATCATGCCACAAGTGTATGAAAAGAGCAGTCACAAGATAAATGTATATTGAGTACTAAACATGCACGAGCACAGACGGACATTTAGATATCCTGTCTGCTTAGTCAAAAGTGTTTAATTGAACAGCATATAATATTGTATTCAGCAATATTGTGAGTTGCTGTTCATTTCTGTCACACATACTATTGACTTATAATAGTATTCCCCCTGCACTTGCCATGTTTCAAGCACATTAATCCACTCCAAAGTCAGGCTCTACTATCAAATTAATGCCTGGTTGGTGGCTGAAGGCACTCAACCTGCGGCCTTGTGCCACCCCCCGCCTCAACCAAGCATTAATTCCCCTAGTAGAGCCTCCTCTGTCATGGATTAATGCTTACTAGTGCACCCCTGAATAATTAAACCAGAAACATTGTAGCAGTAATCAATAAACACATTCTTGTAGTTCTTGTTTCACTCTTTTTCTCTCTTTCTTTTCCAGCAAAAAGTAAACACTACTAAATCATAGTATTACTAGCAAAAGCTACATAGTCACTCGTAATCACTCTTCAAGCTATAGAATAGTTTCATTCTCCCTACATGCATTCTCTAAATAAACTTTAACATCACTGTGGTTTTAAGGGGGCGTACTCTAATAAACCTCCTTCAGGTACCTCTATATCTAATTAACAGTATAGTCTAATAAAACAGGACTCTCTCTTTTTTTCCCCAAACACATTATTCAAATAGTAACCACTTAGCACAACAGGATTAATAGCATTAGATAAAGCAGATATTTACTCAAAATGTAAACAGTAAAAGTTCACGGCACTTGCTGGCTCAGTAACCAAACCCTGTGGAGGAAAGATGTGTTGGATTTATTCGGAGATTCAACATAGTTCATCCTGTCAGCAACAGCAAGATATGTCTTCCTCCTGGATAACACTGATCACTACTGAGCAGAGACTCCACGCACCTGAACAAGGCCCGACAGCTAGACATGAGTAGGAATTTTACCTACAACCTACTCACTCTAGCTGTGGGTATAACAGGGATTAATGTATGCCCCTCTTGATACTTCTCATCCAATCAGAAACATCAGAAAAACAGCCAATGTTATAATGATATTTTGGGTCAGGCTTAGTGATGGCTTCACCAGAAGAATCTCAGGAGATAAAGTATCATTTGATGTGCAGGTCATTCTCTTCTCGCACTAACACAGATGTCTTAAAAAGAGTAACACCAGTCCATACTGAAAAATATACATTCTCCTTTCTCTACTAAAAAGTTCATTTCTCATTGTTTGTGCAAGCTCATCATCTGAGTCCTCATGATCCATCCCAGAATTTATTGCCTTTTGGAACATCCAGGCTTCCAGGTTCTCTTCAATAATGTCCCAAAGGTTGTCCGTCAAGTACAGATATTTAAAAGCACTGTACTCCTGCTTAACACGCTCTCTCATTCAACACTCTGCATGACACCACTGAATATCACCTAGCCTTCCTGACTCTGTAACGGTACCCTTCTGCAGCCAGGGGCTAAACTTGTCCAACATATGAGGGTGTCTAGGACTTATGGACTCCATCCAGTCAAGCCTTTGCTTACACAGATCTGGCAGCCACCAGGGGATCACAGGCAATCCATCAGGTGGCAGATCATATGGTTGTAGAATATTCCCCATGATACATGGATCAATCAAATCAAATCAAATCATTTTTTATTTATATGAGGAACCTTTCTTAAACCAAGGCGCCTGTACAATCTAACATAAAACAATAAATAATTAAAACAACATTAAATATATTCAAAAATTATTATAAGCTTTACTAAAAAGATAGGTTTTTAAAGCTCCTTTAAAACTGTGGACAGTCAGGCAGTCTCGCACCTGACGAGGTAAAGAATTCCACAGGGTTGGGGCCATGAAACTAAAAGATCTGGGCCCTGAAGTTTTTAAACGAACCCTGGGAATCTCTAGCAATCCCTCGTCAGTGGATCGGAGAGAGCGGGGGGGACAGTAGAGACAAAGGAGGTCTTTCAGGTAAGCAGGTCACTGATCATGTAGGGCCTTATAATTAGCAAACTGACCTTGAAGGCAATTCGCCAGCAAACTGGCAGCCAGTACAGTTGACAGAGCACAGGCATTATATGACTGGACCTAGAAGAACCAGTCAACACCTGGCTGTTGCATTCTGCACTAGCTGCAGGTGGCGAATCTCAACCCTTGGTAGCCCAAGGTAAAGGGCATTGCAGTAGTCAAGGCGGGAGGTAACGAAAGTGTGGACCAAAGTAGGAGGATCATCTGGAGGAACCAGGTGCTTCACCCGGGTGATGTTCCTCAGATGGTAAAAAGAGGTTTTAACAACTGCTGACACCTGAGATTTAAATGTCAGACAATCCTCAAACACAACCCCCAGGTTCCGCACCTGGTTTGAGGTAGTCAGCTGGACACCCCCAAGCCATAAACCCGAGGGCAATCCAGCCAACAAACCCACCTCCCAGCGACCCTGGTCCACAACCAACACCTCTGTTTTTTCTGGGTTCAACCGCAGCCAACTCACATTCATCCAGTCCTGGATTTTGGCAAGACAGTTGTTAAAGACTGAAAAGGAGCATCTTGGCCGGGCACAAAGGACATGTACAGCTGCGTATCATCTGCATAGTAGTGAAAACCCAGACCGTACCACCTAATAATCGCTCCTAATGGCAGCATGTACACTGCAAACAACATGGGCGCCAAAATGGAACCCTGCGGTACCCCACAGGATAGGGGAAACTGATGCCGGGGAGAAAATCCTGGACACCACCCTCTGAGTCCTACCCTCGGGGTAAGATCGAAACCAGCTGAAGACTGTACCAGACAGTCCACAGATAGATCGCAAACATTCCAATAGCACACCATGGTCCACAGTGTCAAATGCTGCAGAGAGATCAAGAAGGACCAAGATGGAACAAGTCCTTCGATCTCTCGCTATTAGGAGGTCATTTAGTACCCGAACCCGAGCTGTCTTGGTACTATGCCTTTTCCTAAATCCAGACTGGAGAGAATCATAGACATTGTGGCTGGTCAAATGTTCATCCAACTGCAAAGCAACCACCTTCTCAATAACTTTACCCACAAAGGGAAAGTTAGAGACAGGCCTGTAGTTTGCCAGACAGTCCGGGTCCAAGGAGGACTTCTTAAGAAGGGGCTGAACCACAGCTTCCTTAAGAGGATTTAGAAAAATCCCCCTCTCCAAGGACCTCCAGACTATCTCAGCAAGGATGGGACCAATTTTATCCACACAACCCACTAAGAGATGTGTGGGGCCCGGGTCCAAACCACAGTTGGTTGGATGCAGTGATTGGATGATCATCACAATGTCATTGATTGTGGGGAGGCTGAAGTCAGACCACACAAACTGGGTGTCTGACATCTCCTGCCGACCATCACAACTCCCATTGGAGAGGGTCAAGTGGATATCAGATCTGATTGTGGCAACCTTATCTGAAAAGAATAGAGCAAACTTCTCACACCGTTCTTGAGAAAAAGCTCTTCTGGGCTGAAGACAGATTGGATTGCACAATCTGTCTACAGTCCGGAAGAGCTGAGCTGGTCTATTCTGTGCAGCAGCAATCTCTCTGGACAGAAATTCTGCCTTCTTACGAGAGATTGCGGATTGATAGACCACACAGTGGTCCATCAAACTAAGTTTGTCACAATCCAGACCCGACCTCCGCCAGCACCTCTCCAACCCTCGTCCAACCCTCGTCCAACTCTCCTCAACTCCCTCAAGGTCTCATCAAATCAAGAAGACCTGGGGCGAAGAGTAAGAGGATGAACACGAATAGGAGCAATGGAATCCAGGGCCCCTGCCACCGCCTTATTATAGGAAAGTATCAGCTTTCCTGGATCCGTGCAATCTCTCGGTAAGCCCGATAGGTCCAGCACCGCCAGCAGGTCATCTGGGGAGACACCCCTTAATGGGTGGTACCGGACTATTTCCATAGGGGCCGACCTACTAGGGGTGGCCTCAAAACTGAACCCAATGGAGTGATGGTCCGACCATCTGACTGGTTCCACCACCAAGTCGGATATCTCCATCCCCAGAAGGAACACCAAATCCAAAGAATGACTGCCAGTATGGGTCGAGGAGGAAATAACCTGTGTGAAGTCCAGTGAAATCATTAACTGGAGGAAGTCTTCACCAATTTGTGAGAGTTCATCATCGACCCAAGCATTGAAGTCCCCCAGAACCAACCATCTGGGGGACCCCAATGTCAGGTCAACAATGAAGTCTGCGACTTCCTGCAGGAAAATATTCTCATCACCTGGTGGATGGTATACAAGAAGTATCCTGCGCCCCACACCCTCGCCTATGATACATTCAAAGGATTTGTTAGTTCCCACTGGTACCTCCACTAGGCCCAGTTCTGATCTAAAACAGATAGCAACACCCCCGTCCCTACGATCCACCCTCGGGCGGTGTATCACTGAGTACCCGGCTGGAACTGCTGCCGCCAAAACTGGTCCAGCATTCTCATCCAGCCAGGTCTCAGTGATGCACGTCAGGTCAGATGTCCCAACAAAGTCAGCTATAATAGCTGTCTTGTTTTTAATAGACCTGGCGTTGCACAACAGCGCCCGAGTAGGATGAGCCTCTGAGGATGACCGTGCTACCTGCTGACTACAATCAGAAGCCTCAGGTATGGATACCAGACAGGGAGGACCACTTTCCTGGGCCCATTTCGCCCCAGGGCATCTCCTTGTCTCCACTATCCCTATCTGCCCACTCCTTTCCGTTCCCCCTCCAGACCCAGCCCTCGTCCTCCTCCTTCTTCCAACAATTCCCAAAGCCCTACACCGTCTATAGACTTCTGGCAGTGGGGGGGACAAGAAAAAGGACAAAGGTCCCTGAGCCTGAAGGGGGAATAATACCCGACTGTCCTTGTGTTATCCCAGCACATAATTAACACAACAAATAAACGATCCTAATTACAAAATTAACCCACCTCTTAAAGCTTAAATAAATACAAAACCCTATACAGTAATTTAACAACAAAATAAAATGCAATTTAAGAAAACCAAACAAACCTCAAACTATTGATTTAAGGGCTCTCACCCCCTAAACCCAAACAAAGGAATATAATCAAATACAACAAAGCACTAATTAAATTCCCCCTCCCCACCCAGTCCTCTCACCACTGGGGAAGAGAGATAAAATAATATACATTAAAGTAATGAATTCCCTCCGCACCCAGTCCTCTTACCACTGGGGAGAGAGGACAATACTCCCAGTATCAAACAAACAATAACATAAACTATAAATCTAATAAACAAATAAATAACTGTATACAGAGTCATCTCACCACCCAAATATCCAAACAATAAAAATATTACAAACCAATTTCTTCAGTCCAAACTAAGCACCTATAAATTAAAAAGGGCTAAAATCTGAAATCAAATGTTCATAATAGTCACAGTTTCACCAAGCACCACGTCGGCCAGTAAACAATTCATCCCTCTCACAGGTGAAAACCAGTTCAAAGCTGTAATATGCTGCAGACCACTCTTATTAAATTCAAAATAAGTCAAGAACTTATCTCTCCAAAAATGATGACAATAATTCAGATTTTCAAATGAGCTCTCGCTTTCATTTGAAAAGCAGCAGACCTCAAACAAAAGTCTCAGATTCTGAAGCACATAGGAGCAGTCTGTAGTTAGAGTTCATTGTGCAAAACCAAAGAGCAGGGAAAAGTCCAAAAATCATGTATCCAAACTGTAATTAAATTAAAAACTCACGATAAGGACCAGAAACCACGGGCAGAGCAAAATCAATCCAGGATACCCAGAAGCCAGTTCAATTCCTTCGCACAGCCAGCTAGTTAGTAACGAAGACAAGCTTCCAATACCAGGTAGCTTTCGGGATATTACACAGCTTCAGGCAGGTCCCCACCCTGAACCCGATACCTCTTTCCAGATCTGCTCACCACAAGAGCTGCCCGCCAGCTACCAAGTGGTGAAAGTGGAAGAGCCGCTAATACAGCCGCCCTACGACAGCGCCACCACGGTTCACCACTGGCTCGAGGTCAGGGTAAGGGAAGGATTTCCCCCTCAGTCCTCCAAAATCTCTTCCAAGTTCAGTGCAGCAAAGAAACACTCCTCGCTGCTCACCCAAATCTCTTCCAGGTTCAGTGCAGCAAAGAAACACTCCACACTCCTCGCTGCTCACCCAAAGCAATCCAAGTTATGTCGCGCTACTCCTCAGTCCGACTCTGGGGCTCTACTCTTTGCTCCAGTTCCTGGTTCAGTTCCAGGTTCCTAAACACCCTCGATCCTCGAACGAAAAAACTTTGGGCATTGGACCAGGGGCAGTGGCCATAATACTGTCCACAGAATCAGAAGAGCATATCTCTAACGGTGGACTATTTTCTGCCTCCTGGGGATCTAGGGTAGAATATGTAGAAGAATAGGTAGAGTAAGTACTCACAGGTGCCTCCAGACTCGCTTTCTGTGGTTCCATCGCCTCAGAGGGGTTACCAGGGTGAGTAGACCGAGTTACACCTGGAGACTGGCCCCTCCAAAGCCTCTCCTGCTGCCACTGGGAGACATGGAATCCACTTGCAAGAAAAGGCTGGACAGATGTCTGTTGCCATTCCCTGCATTCTCCCCTTCTAGATCCTGCAGTACTCACCTCATCTCCTCCCATGCCAGTGCTCCTGCTAAAGAATCCAGTCTCTCTGTAGGGACAGGAGCACCAGGCCACCCCAACTCTCCAAATAGGGCACTATGGCATCATTTGGATGGGGTACAACTCCATCTGCGCAAGCCAGACAGATGGGCAGACACACCAGTATCTCATCTATAGTATGACACACCACACAACTGTCCATAGTGGAACCGCGCTCCATCATATCCCAAATCCATGACAACACTGACAAGAGAATAGTTACAGTACATTCTCAGACTGTTCCTTGCATTGCATTGCTTTTCACTGTTCCACATAGCTGCGAATAACACCCCAGTCCCATTTGGTCCACAAAATGGCGACGGCTGCTAGCTGAGAAATCTCACACCACAGTCTCTTAGTCGCAACAGTCAATCACAGTTCAGCATTTGCATAACCAAACGTTTACTCACGTTCCAAGTCCATGTGCCACTGTAAGGAGCGAGGCAGTACAGCAGACAAATGGTGCCTCCACTGATATTGAGTAATAAGGCCTGCAGTTTTGGTTTTAGAGACCCTACAGATTTTAGCAAACACCCAGGCAAACTTGCTCCCCAAAACGATTTATTGTCAATTCCTGAAAGAGCCCCCACATTGTAAGCCCCCCTCCCCGTCTAGAGGTGTCCAGGTGGTAAATAAAATGGGAGGGGTGCACTTCACAAACACAAGCAATCACAGTCTAAGGTATTTGAAGCAAAGATAACTCGTCACCTGGGTTCTTGAATCTTTGTGACTGGGAGTTATGAAATGGAACGCAGGCTCTATTCCTTCGGTCAATCTCTTCACCTGTAGGGGCAATGTTCATTAGAAGGCAAAACAGGCAGACATAGTCATTTTGAGTAAGTTCATTGTCCACTCCAGAATCAAAGAGTAAAATGATTTAATTAAACTTGAAAAAACAGTAACAGCCACTCCATGGAGCAGGGGATATTAAACGGTGGATTTCTTTCACAGACATAGCTGGGACATCTACTGCAACAGTCTCTTGTGCTAACAGACTATTTATTTCATGCAGATCTCCCTTACGCCAAAACAGCTAGAATTCCTGGCAGCATCTCTAGGGTTGAAAAGGCCACTAGGTGAGGTAGCTAATACAATTCACTGAGTCATCTCTTATTCCTCTCTCTCTCTCTCTCTCTCTCTCTTTATCCTCTAACTCTGCATCAGTTACATTTCTTTCTCTTTATTCTTTCTTCAGGCACTTCTGTTCCTATGCTTTCACTCTGGCTTAATGACAGCATGAGACGTTTCTACTGTCCCAAACCTTTACACTCTCTTCTGTTAATTTCCGCAGCCTGATCTTATACCTTCTCCACCCGGAGGCTATTTCTCAATGGAGCATACTTTTCTTTCCCTTCTAGGTCTTATTTTCGTACTTTTCATTTGATGTTCCTATAGCAAGAACCGAACCACCAGAACCCTTTCAGATATTCAGTCACTGATGCCTCAGCTGGTGGCTGGGCCTTATTCTGGGGTTTTAGTTGCCCCAGACCTGATTCCAGTCCTAACCAACACACTCCACTCATGTAGCTATTCCAACCTCTGAACTGACTCATCAGGGGAACTTCTGCAAGTGCCACACAGATCACCCAATTGATTACTACCCCGCTTGAGTTCCGAACATCACTTCTCTAAATGTGCTTTCCCCACCTCCACAAGTGGCTCACACTGTGGGTCCCAACTCTGCGGTGCGCTATACCCCCAGGGAATAGGGGTAACTCTGCCAACAGTTACACCCTCAACAGCAAGGGCTGCCACTTCCAAGCTGTATCCCATGGCCCTATTTGCCATAATAGGCCCACACTCATTAGACCATTCTGACCCAACAGCTGAACTCACCCATGAGCAAATTCTCTCTTTCAGGGCTTTAGGTCCCATCGGTGCTTACCCTACCAAGGTGCCGAGGTTCGCTTGGCGGGACTACATTTTTCTTTCTTCTCCCCAGGCTTCGGCTCCCAATGCAATGACAGGCCCCTTCTGCTTCACTCCATTGCTCCCCTTTACTACTCCTGAACTATTGCTTTCCATCTTGTGGGTCTTCAAGGGTGGAGGACCGTGGCAGCAAGCGGACCACCCCGGCCCCACCACGGCCCTCAGGATGATCTTGCAGGCTCAACCCCTGGCTCTTTCTCCCTCAATCTCCCTTTGGTGCCAAAATCTCTGCTATTTATACCCTTCTACAGAAAGGCCACACCTACAGTCAGCAGGCAGCACCACATCCCAGACTCAACGGCACCACTCTCTCTCTCTCTCTCTCTCTCTCTCTTCCTAGCTACCCTTAGCAACCAAAAATGAACTAGTAAGCACCCAGAGGGTGCTTACACTTTCCCCTCACAGAAAATGTTCACCTCCTGGTGAACCCCCAACCAGGCCGCAGCACCAACCCACGAGAGGAGAGATATGCACACTCTCCCTCCCCCCAAAGTCAGCACATGAAACCAGTAGCACTGCCGGAGCAGTGAATTTACCACCATCTACTTATCCAAGATCCTAATCCTCCAATACGAGGGTTAACTAGGTAACCCACCACCGGTTCCCACGGTCACTTGCCAGGTACTACAGTAGCAGCATTCCTCTCCGCTCTAGCAAAACACAATCTTTTTTCACTATTAGTACACTTTCTTCTTTACTATCTCATGCTAACTATAGAAATATTGCTGCCAAAAATGGAAACATTTTACTTTGTAACATGGCAATATTAACAAGGCTCAGGATGATTAAAATCAATTGGTTGAAACCAACCACATGCTACAAGTTGGACACAGCATTAATTCCCAAGTAATGCCTGCTCCAACTTCTATAATGCTGTATCCAACTTCTCTCATTTGCTTGGTTTCAAGCAATCGGGAGCGCGCTAACTACAGCACTGAGGCCTTCCCTATATGTGGCACCGCTAAATGGTCACAGTGAGTCAGTGCTGCCGAGTCTTACTCACCCACCCGGTCACCCGTGGGACCACGTAGAAAACAGCGACAAGTTACACTGATGCATAGAACACAAAATTGAGCTACATGAAGATGAAAGAAAGAGAGACACATCCACGGGGTTGCCAACCATAGCTCTTTTGAAATCCAATGCAGCGATTGGTCCACCTTGTTATTCTCTGTAATTAAGTAATGCATCGTGGTAATAGTATTAATAGATGTCAGATATGCAAATATTTGTACTTTGCCCATAATTCATTAATGAATCAATAGTGAAAACAAACAAAACGAGTGAATTGACCACTGCATAACTGCAGAGACTAAATGGCTAGTAATATTTTTGTGTTATTGAAGCGTAAACATCATGTCACAAGTGTATGAAAAGAGCAGTTACAATATAAATGTATATTGAGCACTAAACATGCACGAGCACTGCCAGACATTTAGACGTCCTATCTGCTTAGTCAAAAGTGCTTAGTTGAACAGTATATAATATTGCATTCAGCAATATTGTGAGTTGCTGTTTATTTCTGTCCCACATATTATTGACTTATAAGAGTATTCCCCCTGCACTTGCCATGTTACAAGTGAATTAATCCACTCCAAAGTCAGGCTGTACTAGGAAATTAATGCCTGGTTGGTGGTTGAAGGCACTCAACCTGCGGCCCATGCCCCAACCCTCCCAAACCGGCATTAATTCCCCTAGTAGAGCCCTCCTCTGTCATGGATTAATGCTTACTAGTGCACCCCTGAATAGGTAAACCAGACACATTGTAGCAGCAATCAATAAACACATTCTTGTAGTTCTTGTTTCACTCTTTTTCTCTTTTTTTCCAGCAAAAAGTAAACACTACTAAATCACAGTATCACTAGCAAAAGCTACGCAGTCACTTGTTATCACTCTTCAGGCTATAGAATAGTTTCATTCTCCCTATATGCATTCTCTAAATAAACTTTAACATCACTGTGGTCTTAAGGGGGCATACTTTAATAAACCTCCTTCAGGTACATCTATATCTAATTAGCAGTATGGTCTAATAAAACATGTCTCTCTCTTTTTTTTTCCCAAACACATTATTCAAATAGTAACCACGTAGCTCAACAGGATTATTAGCATTAGATAAAGCAGATCTTTACTCAACATGTAAACAGTAAAAGTTCATGGCACTTGCTGGCCCAGTAACCAAACCCTGTGGAGGAAAGCTGTGTTGTATTTATTCGGAGAGTCAACATAGTTCATCCTGTCAGCAATGGCAGGATATGTCTTCCTTCCTGATAATACAGATCATTACTGGGCAGAGGCTCCACACACCTGAACAGGTTCCAACAGCTAGAAATGAATAGGAATTTCACCTACACCTTCTCACTCTAGCTGTGGGTATAACATGGATTAATATATGCCCCTCTTGATGCTTCTCATCCAATCAGAAACATCAAAAAAACAGCCAATGTTATAATAATATTTTGGGTCAATCTTAGTGATGGCTTCACCAGTAGAATCTCAGGAGATAAAGTACTATTTGATTCACAGGCCATTCTCTTCTTGCACTAACGTGAATGTCTTAAATAGATTAACACCAGTCCAAATTGAAAAATCATACATTCTCCTTGCTCTATGAAAAAAATTATTTCTCGATGTTTGTGCAAGCTCATAGTCAGAGTCCTCACAAGCCATCCTAGAATTTACTGCCTTTTGGAACATCCAGGCCTCCAGGTTCTCTTCAATAATGTCCCAAAGGTTGTCCGTCAAGTACAGATATTTAAGCAATATACATTTAGTGTGTTGTCATATTAACGCTACTCCTGGGGTGGGTTGAGCACCAGGCGAGCTCGAGTGCTTCCCACCACCCCAGGAGTGAGACGTTATTACACCCATAACACACATCCCTGAGTGCCTTATTGCTATTATACAATGGCTCATGTGTTAAAAAAAAAAAAAGAAAAAAGTATGTTTTTTATTTATTTTTATTACATTTTTGTGTGGGTAAGTACACATTTTAAAAAAGTAATCCCTATTTTTTTGTACCACTGGGTGGCACTGTTGCTTTGCTGATCTTGTGTGAGAATGCTAGCACTTGTCATTGACGTGCTTTATGTGACGTAGGGACGTTGAATGCCGCTTTCGCTTATGCCTTACTTTCTACTTTTTTAATGTCGTGGAAATTAGCTGGAGTACGGTAAGCAACTAAGAGTTGCTAATCTGACTGGAGGCTGGTATTTTTATGTGCTTTTAGTTTTTTATTTGCGGCGAAGAGCGAGGGAGAGCGAATTTTAGTTGTGTGGTCAGTCAGCTGGTTACTGAAGCCATTGCAAAGTAAATGCTGCCAGCAAATTTGTTTTCCCCATTCTGCTACTGAATTGTGGTGCTGCTTGTTAATGTGACAGGCTACTAAATGGGGGCCGTCGGCCGCGGTAAGTGTGAGGGATTAAGCGGTGTCTCTAGGACTGGTACCATGATTTGTGTTATGTGGTCAGATGTGTGTGCCTGGACTTAATCCAGTGATGTTATAGCTTAATATCATCACTGTCCGAGGCACACACTGACCAATCAAAGTGCAGGAAATGTCATTGCCATTGTATAATTAAAAGCACTGTACTCCTGCTTAACATGCTCTCTCAACCAACACTCTGCAGGAGACCAATGAATGTTACTTAGCCTTCCTGACTGTGCAGTAGAACCCTTCTGCTTCCAGGGGATAAACTTGTTCAACACATGAGGGTGTCTAGGGCTTATGGACTCCATCAAGTCAAGCCTTTGCTTACACAGATCTGGCAGCCACCTGAGGATCATAGGCAATCCATCAGGTGGCAGATCATATGGTTGTAGAATATCCCCATGATACATGGATCAATGAACAAAACAACTTTGGGCATGGGACCAGGGGCAGTGGCCATAATACTGTCCTCAGAATCAGAGGAGCATATCTCTAATGGTGGACTATTTTCTGCCTCCTGGGGATCTAGGGTAGGATATGTAGAAGAATAGGTAGAGTAAGTACTCATGGGTGCCTCCAGACTCGCTTTCTGTGATTCCATCACCTTGGAGGTGTTAACAGGGCAAGTAGACTGAGTTAAACATGGAGACTGGCCCCTCCAAAGCCTCTTCTGCTGCCACTGGGAGACATGGAATCCACTTGCAAGGAAAGGCTGGGCAGACATCTGTTGCCATTCCCTGCATTCTCCCCTTCTAGATCCCGCAGTACTCGCCTCATCTCCTCCCATGCCAGTGCTCCTGCTAAGGAATCCAGTCTCTTTGTAGGGACAGGAGCACCAGGCCACCCCAAATCTCCAAATAGGGCACTATGGCATCATTTGGATGGGGTATAGCTCCATCTGCACAAGTCAGACACATAAGCAGATGCATCAGTCTCTCATCTATGGTATGGCACACCACACATATCCTATATCTCTGACAACATGTACAATGGAATAGTTACAGTACATTCTCTGGCTGCTCCTTGCATTGTGTTGCTTTTCACGGTTCAACACAGCTGCGAACAACACCCCAGTCCCATTTGGTCCACAAGATGGTGACGGCTGCTAGCTGAGAAATCTCACACCACAATCTCTTAGTCCCAACAGCCAATCACAGTTCAACATTTGCATAACCAAACATTTAGTCACGTTTCAAGTCCATGTGCCTCTGTTAGGAGCGAGGCAGTACAGAAGACAAATGGTGCCTCCACTGATATTGCCCAATACGGCCTACAGTTATGATTTTAGAGCCCCTACAAATTTTAGCAAACACCCAGGCAAACTTGCTCCCCCAAATGATTTATTGTCAATTCCTGGACGAGCCCCCACATTGTAAGCCCCCATCCCTGTCTAGGGGTATCCAGGTGGTAAACAAAATGGGAGGGGTGCACTTCATAAACACAAGCAACCACAGACCAAGGCATCTGAAGCAAAGATAACTCATTACCTGGGCTCTTGAATCTTTGTGACTGGGAGTTATGAAATGGGGAAGCAGGCTTTATTCTTTTGGCCAATCTCTTGCTCATTAGAAGGCAAAACAGGCATGCACAGTTCATTGTCCACTCCAGAATCAAAGTGTAAAATGATTTAATTAAACTTGAAAAAACAGTAACAGCCACTCCATGGAACAGGGGATATTAAACAGTGGATTTCTTTCACAGGCATAGTCGGGACATCTAATGCAACAGTCTCTTGTACTAACAGACTAATTATTTCATGCAAATCTCCCTTCCGCCAAAAGGCTAGAATTCCTAGCAGCATTTCTAGGGCCAAAAAGGCCACTAAGTAAGGTAGCTTGACACTGATACACTTCACTGACTCATCTTTCATTCCTTTCTCTCGCTCGCTCTCTCTGTAGCAGTTACATTTCTTTCCCTTTATCCTTTCTTCAGGCACTTCTGTTCCTATTCTTTCACTCTGACTTCTGACAGCATGAGACTTTTCTACTGTCCCAAACCGTTACACTCTCTTCAATTCTTTTCCACAGCCTGATCTTATACCTTCTCCACCTGGAGGCTATTTCTTAATGGAGTGTACTTTTCTTTTCCTTCTTGGTCTTATTTCCATATGTAACCCCCCTGCAAATGGGGGTTCCCAAAAGACTTCCAGGAGCTTGCTTGAATGCTCCAAGCCTGAATGGTGTTTGGCGTTTAAGCCATTTATCAGTGAGTGTTTTTAGAACCTCTGGTACTGTCTCTTTAAGAGCTGTCTGCTTGCAGACATAATTAGTTTGTATGGGGGACTGTGTGCTTCTCTGAGTACCACTCGAGCTGCTGCCAATTCACTTCATTTTTGCAGTCACTAGGAGTGCAAAGGGAACCTATCTGAAAGATGTAACTGTTTGCCAGAAATTATTTAGAGTAATAATGAAATTACAGTTTGTCTAACCTGCTTTCTTTGCAGTCAGAACTGTGTCTGCTAGTTCCCCATTCTAGTTTTGAACTGCTGAACTGGACCAATCAGTGTGGGGTAAGCTAGCTCTAAAATGGTGCCTTGGACGGATCAGAACTTGGACTCATAATCTGAGCCAGCCACAAGAGGATTGTATGGGCAGTGACTCTGGGAGATGTAGTTTAGACTTCAGTGCCTTTTTGGACCAACAGCAGCAGTCTATTGTGAGTGACAGCCAATCCAGTCAAGAACTGGGAGGAACTCAAAGGAAGTGCCCGGTTTTGTCGGTTGGAGTTTCAGTTGAGCTTTGGCAGTGAAGAAGGAAGGAGCCCTGTGCTTTTCAGTGTGCAGTTTTAGTCAAAAAACGTGTGTAAGGCCCAGAGTTCCGGTCTGCAGCTTGTGTAACAGCTTGTTAGGACTGAATCCGTCCTGTGAAAAGAATCAAAGGATCTCTGAAGAGTAGAAACCAGGCTCACCCTGTAGAAGACTGGAGGAATTGCTGAAAATTGTACTCGGTCTGTCAGGAACTGAATCTGCTGTGTGTTCTCCGATTGTGCAGTAATTGTGATCGATACAGATGGCATTGCCTGGTATAGTGCTTTTTATATGGATGTGTGAAGAGGTTTGTGTACCTCAAGTGAGCCCTGCTGACATTGAAGGACCCTATCTTATTTGGAGGTCGTGAGTACTAATTCAGGGTCGCTTCCTGTTGAATTGCCACATTAAATCCAAATGGAATTACTGTTACTGCTGACTGTTTAATTCTCCTTTCTCTGTGTGAAAGGGCCCTACCAGCTGCCACGGGTTTGACTAGCCACTAGGGCTTGGGTACCCAGGGACAGTAACTGATAGGGATAGGCCTGTGCACAGAGCCATAGGTAGATTATTAGAGTGATAAGCTAATTAACCTGATTTCCCTGTCCTTGTTATATCCCCTAAATAAATCAGGAGCTGCTTGTTTCAGCAAGTTATACTGCCTGAGGTATTTGTCTATGTTAAAGTACTGTACTGTGATTGTTGCACTGTATCTCATTTCACAGGGAGGTCCCAGTGCCGGAACCAGACCTGGGGTAAGTGTATACTGTGAAGGTAATTCTGATATATTGTGTGGGCCACTAGTGGGAAGAAAGGGGGGTTGCAGTGTCCCAGAGGGCTGTGACCAAGTTAGTTTAACTATTGCAAACCCTGACCTCTGGGTGGAGGCACCCGCCATTGGATCCAGGCCCCTCAACCTGTTAGTGGCAAATCAGGCAGGGGTAGTAGCCCCTGGGATAGCGCCATCTAGGGGTTACACATAATTTTCATTTGATGTTCTTATAGCAATAACTGAACTACCAGAACCCTTTCAGACATTCAATCACTGATGCCTCAGCTGGTGGCTGGGCCTTATTCTGGGGTTTTGGGTGCCTCAGACCTGATCCCAGTCCTTGCTAACATGCTCCACTCATGCAGCAATTCCAACCTTTGAACTGACTCATCAGTGTGACTTCTGCCAGTGCCACATGGATCACCTAATGGACTGCCACCCTGCTGGAGTCCCAAACATCACTCCCCCAAATGGACATTCCCCACCTCCACAAGAGGCTCACACTGTGGGTCCCAGCTCTGCGATGTCCTACACCCCAGGGGATTAGAGGTACTACTGCCACCGTTGCACCCTCAACAGCAAGGACTGCCACTTCCAAGCTGCATCCCAAGCCCCATTTGCCTGAGCAGAGCCACCCACAGTACACCATTCTGGCCCAACAGCTGAACTCACCCACGGGCAATTTCTCTCTTTTAGGGCTTAAGCCCCATCGGTGCTTACCGTATCAAGGTGCCAAAGTTCACTTGGCGGGCCTTTATTTTTCTTTCTTCTTCCCAGGCTTTGGTTCCCATTGCAAGGACAGGCCCCTTCTGCTTTGTTCCGTTTCTCCCCTTTACTACTCCTGAACCATCGCTTTCCATCTCACGGGTCTTCAGTGGTGGAGGGACAGGGTGTCAAGCAGACCACTCCGGCCCCACCACGGCCCTCTGGCCAAACTTGTAAGCTGAACCCCCTGGCTCTCTCTCCCTGGGTCTATCCCTCAATCTCCCCCCTTGACACCAAAATCTCTGCTATTTATACCTTTCACAGAAGGACCCCACCTGCAGTCAGCACCATATCCCAGACTCAACGGCACCACACTCTCTCTCTCCGCCTAGCTATCCTTAGCAACCTAAAATTAACTAGTAGGCACCTAGAGTGTGTTTACAGTTATGTGTACATTACACTTGCACTTTGATGAGGTATTTATGTATCTGTGTGTTTATATAGAGGTGATGTGATGACAGTACTACTAGTTTGTATTACAGCTTTCATATGAGCATATTATTAAAATGAGTAGTTGAGGCTTTAAGTAGTAACTTTAAATTGTGATGTCATCTCACAGAGACTGAGCCCTTAAAAAGTACTGTTGGATGCAAAGCACATCTGGTAGCGCTCCCTCTATCTTGAGATCCTACTTTTAAATATTTTTTGCTGCCACTCGAAATAAAATGGACTGAGCACTTTATCCTTTTTCAGCCTATCTACTTGCAGGGGTGAGAGTATGTCTTTTTTCGTGCCTTAGTGGGTACTGATATAGCCTACCATCTCCAGTGTTAACAGGTGCAGACCTGTGGTAAGAAAGTAATAGAGTATATGTGCGCAGAGTATAAGTTACAGTTAATTTAAGAGGTATTGCAAAAGTGTTATTTCTTATTTTGCAAGCTGTGTCTGTCATCGTTTCCCAACAGCCCAGTAAATGTACCTTTTTTTTCACTTGAAACTGTGTGCTGAGTCAAACTTCAAAGGTATCCACGTATCACAATTCCTGTTGTCTTCAGTGTCAATCCAGACAGTGCATCTTCCCCACATAGGTTCGCCCAGCTATCTGGTGGGTAAACCAGCCGTGCAAACCATCCCAGTGTATGAAATCCAGTGGTGATAGATGGAAAGAGAGGTAAAAGAACCTGATGTGCACAGGTTGAACCTTTTATAGAAACATAGACTTTGACGGCAGATAAGGACCACTTGGCCCACCCAGTCTGCCCATTTCCCTACCTACTGGATAAGCTGCAGATTCTAGTTAACCAACAGCCTACTTCCTGCCACCCCCCACTACAATTACCTTGTGTCTGCCCCATGCATGTTTGAATTCCCCCACTGTTTTAGCCCCAACAACCTCCCCAGGAAGGCAGTTCCACGCATCCACTACTCTCTTATATGTTATGATAGGTCTGGTCATCATAGTACTCCCGATATCTTTGCATTAGTTATTCAGACACTTGGGAAGCGAATGAACCTGCACCATTACAATATCAAACACCAGATCACAAGCACAACAGTGACTGAGCACTTCGCCAGTTTGGGATATGGTTTAGATGACATGGAAGTGACAGTCCTGATGGGCAATTTCAGAACACAGAGAGAGAGAAGGGTCTCAGAGTTCAAATTTATGCAAACATTTAATACCCTGGAATGTGACCAGAATAAAGACAGGGGTTTTAATACAGTCTTTGAAAATAGCATTCCCTTGCTATTAAAAAAACAGCAACTGGAGATAGAAACAAAGAAGTTGACGGCAGATAAGGACCGCAAGACCCATCCAGTCTGACCATTTCTTTTTCTACCTTATGGATGTGCCATTGGCCTTTGCTCTCTCAATGGCCTATCTATTCATACTCATCTGTATTGCTCCCTTATGCCTATCCCATGCCTGTTTGAAGCCCTGCACTGTATTCATATCCACAACTTCCTGAGGTAGGCCATTCCATGCATCCACCACCCTTTCTGTGAAAAAGAACTTCCTCACATTACCCCTTAATCAACCTCCCTCTAATCTCATGCTGTGTCCTAGTCTTGTCCGCTATTTTTCTTATATTGAAACATGTTAGACTCTTTCACCTTGTTAATGCCCTTAAAGTGCTTGAATGTTTCAATCATATCACCTCTCTACCTCCTTTGCTCTAGGGTATACATATTGAGCTCAGTTAATCTGTCCTCATATGTTTTCTGATGCAGTCCCTGCACCATTTTGGTTGCCCTTCTCTGGACTGCCTCAATTTGGTTAATGTCCTTGTGAAGATATGGCCTCCAGTACTGCACGCAGTACTCCAGATGGGGCCTAACCAGTGTCTTGCAAAGAGGGATTGTTACCTCCCTCTTCTGACTTGTGATACCCCTACTAATACACCCCAACATCCCTCTAGCCTTACCTACTGCTTTAGTGGTCTGCTTAGATGATTTCAGGTCATCGGTGATGATGACGCCCAAGTCTCTTTCTTCCCTTGTGACTGCCAGCAACTCCCCTCCTAGCCTATAGGTGGCTTCAGGGTTTCTCTTCCCTATGTGTATGATCTTGCACTCCTTTGTGTTTATTGTTTATTTGTTTATTGAATAGAATCGAAATTACAAACCTTTGAGTCATAGACTCATTTGTTAAACCCCAGTTGCCACTCTTCTGACCATTTTGCTAGTTTATCCAGATCTCTTCTCATTCTGCCCGCCCCATCTGGGTCATCTACTCTGTTGTAGATCTTAGGGTCATCTGCAAACAGACAAACCTTACCCTCCAGTCCATCTGTAATGTCACTGATGAAGAAATTGAAGAGGACTGGCCCCAGGACTGATCCCTGAGATACCCCACTTGTGACTTGCATCTCTTACTGCAAGCCCAAATAAAAAAAAAAAAGTTTCTTAATACCTTGTGCTCAGATCCTGTTTGCTGTTAATCAACATTACCGAGCTTGTTTCAGACCTAATGTTTAATAAAATCCAGCTTTGTGTGTATACTGTGTGAACAGCTAGAATGTAAATAATGACATTATTCCTACTGCACCAGTGTTCATTAGCAGATCAAAGTCTACGCAAACCTTTGCAGTTCTATTTTCTTTTTTCTTGTATTGTTAACCAAAACCAATCTTCTACAAAGGGCAGGCACATCAGCCTGCATTTTAATATACCTGAAGAAGAGGTGTTCAGGCCACGGAAGCTTATATCTTTAACTTTTCATTAGCCTAATAAAGGTATTATTTTTATCCAGCAAAAAGATTATGTTTGTTTATTTAAAACTTTTAAAAGGGAGAGGATTACTGAGCCGAGGCTCACTTCCAGGGCAACCTGAGGGCCAGGTGAAGGGAGTACAGAAAAAGTAAAAATCATGCAACATCAGTGTGGTTACATAGGCAATTGTAGCAGGTGCAACACAATGTACTCTCAAGGCAAATAAACAGCACCATGGTTCAAGATTCTCTTTTTGTTTTTCTCCCACAAACATACGAAATTGCCAGCAGAAAAAGGCAGCAGGTCTATCAAGTCTTTCCGATGGTGCAGCTCTTAGTTTCATATTGCTACAGCTGCCACAGCCCCACCTAAACCCCTCCCTTCCTCCCCTTTCCTGATCTTTTCCCCTTCGCGTTCTTGCCTGTACTAATCCTGCCCTTGACTCTATCCTAACCCTGCTTAAAGCTGTCCACTGTCTTCAGTTCGATTAACTCCTTCATCAGTGTGTTCCACCTCACCACCACTCTCTCTGTAAAGTAATGCCTCCTCAACTCCCTCCTGAACCTTCCCCCTTCCAACTTCAGACTGTGCCCCTAGTGACCCTTTCCCCCTTTAAGTGGAACAATCCTCCCTCTCTGACTTTATTTATGCCTTTCAAGTACTTAAAGGTCTCTATCATGTCCCCTCTTTCCTTTCTCTCTTCCTGCGAATACATGTTGAGCTCCCTCAAACTTTCCTCATACGGCAACTCCCCCAGTCCCATGATCATTTTCATAGCCCTGTGCTGCATCCCCTCCAGTAATCTAACATCCTTTTTGCGGTATGGGCACCAGTACTGCATACAGTACTTCAAGTGTGGCCTCACCAGCGATCTATGCAAGGGCAGGATGACCGCCTCCTTTCTAGAAGTGATCCCTCTGGCATTGCACCCCAGCATCCTAGTTGCCCTTGCTGCCACCCTCCTATGTTGTGCTGATACCTTCATGTCCCCTGTGACTATTACTCTGAGGTCCTTTTCCTCTTCTGAAACTGTTACCTGCATTCCACCAGCCAGTAGATGGTTCAGGGATTTCTTGCTCTGAGGTGCATGACCTTACATGTCTTAGCATTAAACCCTAACTGCCACTCCCTAGACCAGTGTTCGAGTTTAACTAGATCCTCCCTGAGTGCCTGCCTCTCTTCTTCATTGTCCACTTTTGCACAAACCTTAGTGTCATCTGCGAACATGCTGATCTTACTCTTGACCCCCTCTGCAATGTCTCCAATGAAGTCATTGAACAAAACAGGGCCCAGAACTGAACCCTGCGGGTACTCCACTTGTTACTGGCCTTGGATTGGATGTCTTCCCACTTACAACTACTCTCTGTTGTCTGCTCTGCAACCAGCTCTTAACCCACCCCACCAGTTTCTCACCCACCCCCATGCCCCTCTGCTTGCTCATTAACCTCCCATGGGGTACCATGTTGAAAACCTTGCTGAAGTCAAGGTACAGGACATCCACAGCGTGACCTTCATCAACCGCCCTAGTGACCCAGTCAAAGAAGTCGATAAGGTTAGTTTGGTATGATCTTGTCGAGACAAACCCATGCTGTCTTTCATCCTGTAGACCATTACTATCGAGAAAGGTTATCAACCTCTCTTTTAGAATGGTTTCCATCAACTTCCCTACTATGGAAGTCAAGCTTTACCAGTCTGTAGTTGCCTGGTTGGTCCTTGGGTCCACTCTTGTAAAGAGGCATCACGTGAGCCACCCTCCAGTCCCTAGGTACCTTTCCCTTCTCCAAGGAGGTGTTGAAGAGGTCCATCAGAAGGCCTGACAACACCTCCGCCAGTTCCTTCAGGACCCTTGGGTGTACACCATCTGGTCATGGTGTCTTGTCCACCCACAAGGCTTTAAGGACCTTCAGAACTCTATCCTCTTGGATGACCCTATCTGTTATCTCTGCCCCCTTCACCCTTGCCCCCTTTTCCCTATGATATTGGACCATCCCTTTCTTTTGTGAACACCCAGCAGAAACACTCATTGAGTGCCTCTGTCTGTTCTTCCCCTTGTTCCGCCTATCCCCATCCCTCTTGATTTTAACAATGTCATCTCTACAATGCCTTTTCTTCCCTTATGTATTTAAAGAACCCCTTCCCCCCCTCTCTGATCCCCTGATCCAACTTAAGCTCCCTTGCTGCCTTGGCTGCCCTGACTGACCTGGTCATCTCTCTAGATGCCTTTGTGAACACTTGATTTTTTGAACTTAATGAAGGCCAGTCTTTTTTTCTCTCACCTTCTACTCCACTTCCTTGCTGAGCCAGCTAGGTTTTTTGAACCTGGACTGCTTACTCTGAGATTTGGCTGCGGGAACTGTCTATTACAGTAAGGGCCACCTCGCCCCCCTCCCCAGGTCCATTTAGGCGCCAAACCTTAAAAACTACAATTCTTACAGAAATTCAGTCCCACAAGACCTCTGGAGACAGTCTCCATTTTAGGTCCCCTGAGGTTTGATTGGTCCAGCTCTGGCTGTCCAGAATGAAAAAGGTGGCTCTTATGCAAGAAATCCAAGCTGCAAGAGAAGGCAGGTTAAACAAACTTCTATAGTATTATTAATAAGGCAGATAAACAGTAAATAAGCACAGTTCCTAACAGAGCTCCCTCTGCGCATATAGCAACTGCAGAATGGAGAAGGAATATCACTCACCTGCTTGGTCACGATCCCAAAACTACTCGGACCCAGCCCGGACTAATTTCTAACACAGCATAACAACTATCTTAAAGAGACAGGCATGGAGGCCTTCTATAGCACTCTCATGCAGACACAAACAGCTACTGCAGACACAGGACACCATTCTGACAGTGGGCATTAGGCAGCCCAGGAAGACATTTTAGTGAATCCTAATTTGTACACAAATATTACACCACAATGTGTTTTAAACCTGTAAATTTGCCTCGTCTGAAGTTTATTCCCACATGCTGTGACACCCTCCATGACATACATAGTTACCCCTCCAGCCCTTCCCCCTCCCAGTCCTTGTGGAACACCTTGTAACCCAGAATAGTAAGATCCCAGTCATGGTATTGGGTGGTCCAGGTCTCTGAGATGGCGGCAATATCTACCTCTCCCTCTACCATCATTGCCTGGAACTCTGCCACCTTGTTTGCTAAGCTCCTTGCATTCAAGGATAGTACAGTCCACCTTGTGCCCAGCCTCTCCTCTTCCCATCTCTCCCCCTTTCACTTTTGTCTTGGTAACTTCCATTCATTCTCCTCCTCCTCCCTCTCTGGGGGGAGAGGCCTTCTGGTCTCCTCTGGAAGGTGCCTCCTCCCTGCTCTCTGACTCAGCCCTTCCCCCTTCTCAGTTTAAATCTATGTTGCTTTTAATGTACTTCTCCCACTCCTGTCCCTTTGCCCTTGTACCCTCGATGCTGAGATGCAGCCTATCTTTGGCATAAAGCCCCTTATTGTTCCATGTCTCGCCCCACTCCCCTACTACCCTATACCTCATTTCTGCACACCACACCTTCAGCTCTCCTACATTAGTTATGAAATTTAATATCCCTTTTTGTTTTTATTTCCCATTTCTCTCCTATGCATGCCTTTGTTTTCTTCTCCTTTTCTCCTCTGATTGGATTAGCTTATGAATGAAAAAAAAAAAGAATACCTGTCAAGGAAGTCAGAATAGTGTAGTCATTAAGAGCACTGGGCTACAGACCTGGTGAACTGGGTTTGAATCCCACAACGAGTACTTGCATATATTGTATGAGCATGAGCAAGTGACTCTTCCCTGTGCTCCCAGAATGCACCTGGAAACAAGACTTGGCTTAGTGTGTCTTTCTTGGCCAAACATTGTAAAATAAAAAGCAAATTATCCCAATCCATACTTATGGAATAACTTGAGCATTTCATAAAATATTTTCATTGTTAGGTAATAGTTACCTGCTTTAATGGAGACTGCTTTTAATTAACAAATAAATGTTGTAGGTATTTTTGGTTTATACACTGGGGATTGCACTAACAATGTTTATGCTAGCTAATAGTTTTATCACATTGGTTTGTTAATAATGGTTTGATGGGCACTTTGTATGAAACTTGGGAAGGGTTGCTGTGCTACTAAACCTTTAGGCCACCAGTATAAATGTGACATCTCACAGCAACCCCCCCGAGGAAGATCCATCAGGGTTCAAAGCACTGGTATGAGTTCATGGCATTTTTTTTTCTATTAGCAATGTGGAAGAGTAAACACTCAGCTCTTTGTGAGTATTTTTTCCCTTTTTTGCAGGGTGTTCTTTGTTTTCTTGCAGTTTCGAATTGGGACCGCTGCGCACCTGCTCTCGATGCACTGCTCATCTCTGCATTTGTTACCTATCCTGCCACTGTGTCCAACCCAAAGTGAGGCAGTTGCAGAAGAGAGCCTTATAATGAGGATGGAGAGGGGGCTGAATGTTGCTAGAGACTTCCTGTAAGGCAGCTGAGGGGGAGACAGGATATATGCTGGAAATGCCAGCTCCTTGATTTCATTAGCTATTCTAATGGATGGGATCTGGTCTCGTATGTTACAATTATGGTCTGCAGTTTGTGGATTGAGGTTAAGTTGTTAGATTCATTCAGGGAGCTCTCCTCAGCACCTCAGTCCTGATTTCTGCAGCAGGGCTCGTAGGCTTTTGTGGTGACATTTTGTTCAACTCTTGAGACCTGAATTGTTTCTGTGGTTACGTGCTAAAATATGATGTGATGTCATCAATGACATAACATGCCGAGGACAGGGGAGCAGGATTAGGATAAGCACAGCGGGAAAGGGAGCAAGGCACTATGGCAGATTGTACATTCTATTAAACTATCGCCAAAAACAACTAATCCCATGCCACTGCATACATTATTCAGCAGGATGCAATATTCCTGGGGCCTTGGTCATATTCTGTCAGTCTGTCACCGATGTTTACAGAAGTTTAAAATTGTCGAATTTTAAGGAGGGATGTGGGGGGAAGGATGCTTTGTAAGAGAACCACTCTAATAATTAAGATTTGGGTCCACAGTTTATGGGCTGAGTTTGAGACCTCACACGGAATTTGAGAAGAGAGTTGTAGATTATTTTATCTGTAGTAGTTCAGCAAAGTCAACACTGGCAATGCATGTATCTTCCTATGATATCTGAAAAAAAAAAAAAAGTGTTTGATGCAATTTAATCAGTGTCCCAGTATTTAAGAAGCTAAAATATAACAAGCCACCTTTCTGCACCCATCCACAATGAAAGTTTATCCCAGCTGTGGAATGCATTTTTTAGCCCTGGCAGAGAGCTCATCATCAACCCCACCCCCCCCACACACACACACTCCAGGGGAAAGAGTCTGGGAAATGACTAATGAGAGTGCAATCGAGCCAAGAATTCTGGTCCTCAGTGTGAGATTGCTGCCTGGGTGAGAGCTCACAGCACCCTCTTTACCTTCTGCTTCTTCTGAGTACCTTATGAGGTTACCATATTTTAAGGTGTAAGTTTCACAGTTCAGGAAACACGGTAGGTTTTCCTCCTGGATCAGTAGAGGAAACACGTCAAGGCACAGACCATGTAAACTCCAGTTTCTGTCTTAGAAGAAACCTCACTGAAGTGGAGCTCAGAGGTTCTACAAGCATGTAGGTCAGTGGCAGGCAGAAACTGTGTCTATTATCCCTGAAGTTACTGCAACCTCTCATTAATTTTTTATCCCATCAAACAGCAAGAAGTTGCCGAGGAAAACTTCACAGCATGCAGCCTTCACAGTTGCCTCTAATTGCAGAGCCCTCCTGTTTCTTGGCCTAAATACAGTGGTATTTTGATGTAGTTAATGCTAATTATGGGGTGCTGTTTGCCCACAATAATCTAAATGTTAATAAAGCATAATTGCCTCTTCCAGAATGGCTTGCCAAAAAACTAGGGCAAATTAGAAACCCCAATCACCTGAGAAAGTGCTTAGTAGGAAAGGCTGACACCCTGTCTGATAGTGTTCCTCATTAACAAATTAAGCACAAATGTGTGTGAATACATACATCACAGAAAGTGATCCTGTTGGTTTGGCATGAGCTGCGCCTCATAAAGTCATGCTGAAAGGAGGGGTGAGCACCTTGGCCTCAACTAAGTACTCCCATTATTCTGATCTTTGTAACAGTTTTCAGTACCTTGCCCAGCAGTGGTGTCTGACCTGTACCGTAGTTGCATGGATCTGACCTTTCCACTTCCTGAAGATGGATACCATATTTCCTCCACAGTTTAATCCCTTTATTCCTCTAACCCCACTCTTTCTCCCTCCCCCTCCCTTCCTCGTGCCAAGACCTCGGTATGCCAATTGGTTTTCTCCTACAACCTCCTTTGCCTGTGGTCTAACCTTATCCTTGCTATCCACTGTTCCTCCTCCTCCTCTGCCCTGAACTATTTGAACTAAAAGCTAGATGCACTCAGTGAAAACAAAAAGCAATCTGTGACTCAGTAAGCTAGAAATATACAATATAGAGGATAATGGATGGGCAACAGTGAGCAACAACACTGTTGTTCACTTCGAGAGGTTGTCATGACAACCATGTAAACCTTGAGGGTGAAGCTTGAGAGGTTTACGGTTGTCATACAACCTCGAGAAGTGAAGACAGTGTTGTGGATTACTGTTGCCCATCCATTGTCTTTTATAGTGTATGGGCAACAGTAAATAAACAGATTGTCACTTCTTCTGTGATCGCACCCACTCAAAAGTCCGTGCTACCTACCACAGTTCCCTTCTCCTCTCCCTCAACAACAGGCAGCGGCTGGTGGTGTGAAAGACCGGGGACGTGACTTGGATACAGCAAGTGGGAGGTAAATCCTCTACGTCTGCGGGATGCCGCCCGGGAAGGCGGTGGCTCTAGACAGGCTAACAGTTTCAATGTAAACCTCACAGGACAGACGGTTTTGTATGTGCTAAGTACCGTCACTTGTGCATGTGCAAAGATAGTCAGTGCTGTTGAACAGTACCATTGCTGAGATGTACCAAAGATAGTACAACAGCTTACTGACGTCACAGTGATGGTACAGCAACGCTAGTAAATAATAGATTTTGACTGACAACAACGTTCTACGATACACTATATTTATTTAATGCAATACTCACATTGTGCAAACAAGCTAAAGCTCACATAAAATAAACAGGTGCAGCCTGCAGCAGCATGCCACTTGCCCCAGTGCTTTGACTTTTACAAAAAAGTGCAAAATTATGCACCTGGGACACAGAAACATAGAAACATAGAGGTTGACGGCAGATAAGGACCGCAAGGCCCATCCAGTCTGCCCATTTCTTTTTCTACCTTATAAATGTGCCATTGGCCTTTGCTCTGTCAGTGGCCTATCTATTCATACTCATCTGTATTGCTCCCTTATGCCTGTCCCATGCCTGTTTGAAGCCCTGCACTGTATTCATAGCCACCATTTACTGAGGTAGGCCATTCCATGCATCCACCACTCTTTCTGTGAAAAATAATTTCCTCACATTCTCCCTTAATCGGCCTCCCTCTAATCTCATGCTGTGTCCTCTTGTCCTGCTAGTTTTCTTATATTTAAACATGTTAGACTCTTTCACCTTGTTAATGCCCTTAAAGTGTTTGAATGTTTCGATCATATCACCTCTCTCCCTCCTTTGCTCAAAGGTATACATATTGAGCTCCGTTAATCTGTCCTCATATGTCTTCTGATGCAGTCCCTGCACCATTTTGGTTGCCATTCTCTAGACTGCCTCAATTTGGTTAATGTCCTTGTGAAGGTGTGGCCTCCAGTACTGCACGCAGTACCCCAGATGGGGCCTAACCAGTGTCTTGTAAAGAGGGATTATTACCTCCCTCTTACGACTTGTGATACCTCTACTAATACACCCTAACATCCTGCTAGCCTTACCTACTGCTTTAGAAACCCTGAGGAAAGCTACAGAATGGGGGGGGGGAGTTGATAACAGTCACAAAGGAGGAAAGGGACCTGGGGGTTATTATTTCAGATGACCGGAAAATGTCAAAACAGAATGCTAAGGCAGCTGGGAGGGCCAGTGCCATGCTGGGGTGCATAGGCAGGGGCAGGGGTATCACCAGCATAAGGAGGGAGGTAGTGATGCTATTATATAAAACCATGGTCAGGCCTCACATGGAGTATTGTGTGCAGTTCTGGAGGCCGAATCTTCGTAAGGATTTTAACGGGCTGGAGACGGTCCAGAGAAGGGCGACTGAGATGGTACAGGGCTTGCAACACAAGACTTACGAGGAGAGATTAAGGGACCTCAATATGTATTTGCTGGAAGAGAGTCGGGAAAGAGGGGACATGATACAAACATTCAAGTAACTCAAGGGATAAACAAGGTGCAGGGGGGACATTTTCCAATACATGAAGAGCACCAAAATGAGGGGGCATGACATGAAATTGGAAGGTGGGAGGTTGAGAGGGAATGAGAGGACGTTCTTCTTCACAGAGAAGGTGGACGACGCATGGAATGTCTGCCTCAGGAGGTGATGGGAGTGAGCACTGTGGTTGAATTCAGGCATGCTTGGGACAGGTATAGGGGAACCATAGAGGTACAGCAGTGGGTGGGTCGGAAGCAGTAATCCAGTACAAGAGCTTATGGGCAGACTAGATGGGCCAGGCGGTCCTTATCTGCCAACAATTTCTGTGTTTCTATGTTTCTTCGCTGGGGGGGTGTGGCTACAGGAAAGATTGTCTTACTTCAAATACATCAGCTCATTAATATTCAACAGTATAGAAACAGAATTTGATGGCAGATAAGGACCGCTTGGCCCACCTAATCTGCTCATTTCCCTACCTAATGGATAAGCTGCAGATCTTAGTTAACCAACAGCCTACTTCCTCTTACCCCCTACTAGAATTGCCTTATGTCTGTTCCATGCATTCTTGAATTTCCCACTGACCTCCTCAGGAAGGCTATTCCATGCATCTACAACCCTCTCCGTGAAGAAATACTTCGTCACATTACTTCTGAGCTTCCCCCCATGTGATGACATATTGAATATATTAAAAGAGAGCACAAGCAAACACACACAATAATGTCCAGAGTTCAAAAGGTCATAGCAATCAATACATATCTTTAGATCTTTCACTTCAGTTCGCAATTTCATATTTATAAAAGTGTTCAAGTACTTCAAGGCTGCTATTGAACTCAAAAAGGCACTAGCAGTATGACTTGATTCACAGTTAGATTCCTTTGTACCCATAATAATGTTACATTCTGAGTAAACAACAAAAGGTCCAAAGCATAAAGGAAAATTAGACAGCAGCCTGGCACATCCCTGCAATCACACACTGTAGTTTCCTGGTAATTCCCTCTGTGTCCATGGGGATCAATCAGGTACGGTGTCCCAATCTGCAGACAGAAAAATGAAGACAGAATCTGAAAGAAAAGAAGAGAGAATACCAGTAATGGTAATAACTACCATCAACAGCAGAAGGATAATATTGCTAGTTAACTGGAACAGAGGTACTCTTGGGAGTATCCTAGGCTGCCACATTTTTTTGGGGAGGAGAGGAAAATATAGAAACTCTGCTACCCTGCTACTCCAAATAACTGAACCTGGGGGAATTGCAATTACTGCTCACAGACAGCATTTGAGATCCCAATTCTCATTCAATCCCTGTGTTTTTTTTTTTAGTAGTAGTTTTGCAGTTTTTTCCCCTTTTTTTGCTCCCTGGACCACAGGACCCTGGCAGACATGCGTGGAAGTGCACATGCATGCTGGGTGCCTGCTCAGTCCTTTCCGCACCACCCCTGGCAATCGCCGCTGCTTCCCCCTCCCGCCTATGATTCCCATCAGACCTCCACCCGATGGGAGCGGAACTATGGGAGGAGGAAGACAACCACCCTGGGAGGGGAGAGCCGCCTTCCGACCACTCAATCCTACTCCCCCCCTGCCGGCTCCCCGTCCACCCGAGGTCATTTATGAACCCGGGTCACTGGCGTGATGTGAGGTAAGGCATCCAGTGCTTCAGCTCCGGGCTGGTGTAATCCCTGTGGTTTTATGCTTCTCAGTGTAGACCAAGTGCTGTGTGCCAGTGGGCTACTACCCCTGCCTGTTGACCACCACACAGGTTAAGGAGCCTGGGTTCTGTTTCGATGGTATTTGGGGATTCTTTCCCAGAATGGAAATGAAATAGCGCTGTGCCTCCACCCAGAGTGAAATAACAGTGGGCCAGGTGTCTGAATAGTACAACCCCCTGGGATGTCGTACTTACCCTCCTCCCCTGCCAGTCACCGCACACACAGAATACCACGTTATTTACCAATACAGAGGAACTCATACACTTAACAGCTATAGTTAATAATATGATCAACACACTGGGATTTCCAACAACAAAACACAGCTTTATTGTAAGGGGAATGCCTACAGACTGGGTACCTGGACACACAATAGCTGTGGAGAAAAGAAGTTATTTGGGTTAACAGGGCCCGAAGGCCAGAACAGCAATGAAGCCCACCCCCACTGGTACCAGTACAAACCCCCAATGTCCTATCTGAGTACCCAGATTTAGCTCAGGCCTGCTAGCTGCCACGGGTTGGCCGGCATTGGGGAACTTGGAGTAGCTTTAAACAAACAATTCTAGCTGTTTCAAATCACTCCTCCTTTTGGCAGGGCAAGCCCAGGGTTACTCACAGTTTGCAGATTCTGGGACTTGAGTACTGGTACGGTGAGCTCGAGTAGTCCAGGAGCAACTGCTCCCAGGGCAGCAAGCAAAGGGTCAGTGAAGGCTGGTTCAGAGGATGAAGCAATGGCTAGAAACTGGTCGACCGTAAACTTGTTTGAAGATTCTGGCAGCTTGTCACCTTCTGACTTGCTTGAAGACTCTTGCAGCTTGTCACCTTCAGTCCGCAAAGCAGGCCAGATTACAAAGCCCAGATACAAAGCCTACAAGGAATCCAGACCCAGGAGTGACCCCATGGTCTGGCTTCACTAATTGGTCCAGAGTCCCTAGGACTCAGAAAAAAAAATGAACGGCCACACTCTCTGCAAGGTATAACTCACGTTTGAGATGCAAAGCGCCAAGGTTGTATGGCTCACCTGGGCTCCACAATAAAATTCTATGGATTGGCAAATATCTTCTTGAGTTTGAAGCCTGTTGTACCTTGCAGAGAGTGTGGCCATTCCTGTGTTTTCCTGCGCTGCTTAGTTGGGGCCGCATGCACCTCTCTCCTTTCTTGAGCGCGGTGTTGTTGATCTGGATTTGCCCTAGCACTCAGGCACACACCCATGGCCCCCTCCGGCCAAGTCTGCCTCACTCGGTAGGGGTTTGCAGTTTCCCTACCTGGCTGCAAGTTACAGCTGTGAAGATTCTCAGTTGTCGCCTTTCCCCTGAGCAGGGACAAACAGCTCTGGTGTGCAGCAACAAATTCTCCTATTTCCACCTTGCCAGTGGCTTTTGGCTAGTGACTTGCAGTCTCTGGATTTGACCTCCACCTTTCCACAGCTGTCTTTCAGCAGAACAACAAGCTCCCAAGCTCTGGATACCTGCAAACCTTTTTTCCCCCAATGTCCTTAGATTCAGTCAAAGAGCCAACTTTTAACTCTGGCACACACACAGTTCCAAGCCACCCTTTTCACTGGTTCAGGGTTTTCCTTTTTCCACACTGATGCAGGCCCACTGCAAATACTGAATCTCCAACACCACCAGGAACTTTCACCATAATGCCTTGAACGCTAAGCTGTACAAAGTTCCTTTCACCCAGAATGAACCTCTTTTCCTGATTTTCTAAGGAAGGGTCGATTGACCGATCAAGTCCTGAAACACAGTCTGAGTCCCTCCTGACTTGAACGGAGCCCAGACCAGACTGCCCAAAATGCCCAAAGTTCCTGGGATTTCACACACAAATCCCAGCTTCTGATTGGTTGGATCCTGCTGGCAATCACAAATATTAATAGTAATTAACCCAGTTAGATTCTTGATTGGTAACAGAGTTTCTAGGGACGTGGATATGATATTCTATCCACACTTTCTGGCAGTGTCCTGTCCCTTTAAGATGTGCCAGAAAGTCTTCAAGCTGGCTCCTGCCATCCACCCCGGTGACAATTCCCTCAGCTCCGCCCCATGATGCCAGATCTTCCTTTCCGCTGGAAGAAGAAGAAGAAGGTTCCCTCCTTACTGCTCCTTCGATGAGTAGGCCCTAGCACTTAAATCCTTTGGAATTACTTCCAAACCAACTCTCACAAGTTTTGTCTTCAACTCGATCTTCGATTGTGACCGTGATATACAATAACTGTGCTCCCAGGTTCCGCCAGTGCCCTTGCGGGCAGAAGTTGTCCAGAACTGACTCGCACGCCACGTGCGTCTACTGCCTGGGGCACGATCACGATCATGATCATCAGGCCAGTGACCTTTGCCTCTCATTTTATTCATCCATCCTGGAGGACTGTCTCGCCCTCTTAAAACTGGGCTACCCAGCGGAACAAAACCCGATGGTCAAGGTGGACTTCTGGTTCTGCTTGCAGGGTTGATGGCCGCTTAGTCGAACTGCTCTCGCTCCCCCCGAGCAAAACCCTTTCTATCACAAAGCAAAATTGAACTAAAACCACTTAAAAACATGAACAAGAGGGTATCAAACACACCAAACCTGTATCTGCTCAGAAAATGGAGGATTATACTGAGGATGCCGCGGGATCGGAAACCGAAGCCTCCGATACTGAAACAACGCAGTCGCAGCCTATTCCAATCTCAGCAAAGTCTACAGGCCTTTCTCAGTGCACCCTAAAAGTTAAAAATAACAAAAAAAATAAAGCTTGATACCATCTACCATGAGCTTTGTGCCTTTCGGGCAGATATTAATTAAACTGTATGGGGAAATCCGTCGGGATGTTACATTGCTTGAGCAATGAGCTGATGACACGGAGTGCCAGGTAACAGCAACAGAAAACTGGGTAGATGACCTGGAGGGCCTGGTACAATGTTTGCAGGAACAACAAGAAATTTTTAAAGCACATCAAGAAGATGCGGAAAATCAAGCAAGATGTAAAAACATCCATTTCTATTGTATACCTGAGGGTGCTGAGGGAGCCAATATAAAGGATTTTATTACTGATCTACTTAAAACAGCTCTTGACCTGCCACAGGACATGGTACTGGACCTTGAATGTGTCCACTGGGCCGTCGCCTCAAAACCAACCTCAGCAACAGCCAGCCCCCGTTCAATCATCGCTCGCTTTAATAGCTATTCAGTGAAGGAGCAAGTTGTATTAATTGCTTGGTGAAAACAAAAAATCTTTTACCAACAAAAGCGCTTCTACATTGATCATGACTATGCACTACAGTCAATGAAACTACGTCAAGCTTATCTTCCACTTCTCCCCACACTGAAAGCACAGGGTCTCAAGTTTACTACACCCTACCCTGCAAGGCTGGTTGTCCATCTCCCCTCAGGCAAGAAAGAATACTCCACTGCCTCAGAGGCAAGCGAGGATTTGATGCAGCAAGGCCTGTTTTTTCAGAGTGCCCCCAGGCTTCCTCATAGCCTTTGTCCCAACCACCGAGATGGCAAACAGCCCCACAACTGATTGTGGGAAGGAGAGGGACAACAACGCCGACACCAAGAATATAGTACCGAAGCAGCGTTTGGCGGAATTTCGCAGAGTGGAAAATAATCCTGCAACCACTTGAATCCTAGGACTGTCTCCCTTGTGAGACCCTCTCTACAATTACCTCAGTAGGCTCTGCTGAGGTACAGGTACGGGACTGTGGGATAGGATTGGTGGCGGGGGGGGGGAGGCGATTTGGTAGGGTTTTCTCTGCCAGGGCTCCCAAGGCAGGCCTAGCTCTAGATCACTGGGAAGTATTAATGTTCCCCTCAGGGAGGCAGTAGTGCAGTGGTTTAATGCTCTGAGCTGCAAATCTGGAGACCTGGGTTAGAATCCCATGGCCCCCACTTGCATACTGTGTGACCCTGAGCTAGTCATTTAACCTCCCTGTGCTCCCAGGTTGGACCTGCAAACAAGCTTTCAGCTTAGTGTGTCTCTTCTGGTTAAACAATTGGGGAAAAAAAAAGAAATATTCGGGGATCCAAGCGGTCACTTGTCTTTTATTCTATTTATTTATTTATTTAAATCTCGGATTACAAATACCTTTGAGCTTGAGGCAGCTCATTTACAAAGGTTCCACATCAAAGGAAAGGGTTACAATAAGGTAGGGCAGTATAGACAACATTCATGGTATCATCGGAGCACATCAAGTCAATTGGTAAATAAGTGGGAACAGTGCTACACACTCAAGATTACAAGCAAGCATAGAAAACGATATGGTACATTTGGAGCAACATTGCTAATCAGAGGTGGGGGGGAGAGGAAGAGTAAGGAAGGGGTAGGGGAGATGAGAGGGCAGAGTCCAGATAGAGAAGGAAAAGAAAATATGGCAGCCAGAGGCCTTGTCGCAGGGTGAGAGGGATGGGAGGCTAAGGTGGGAGAAGGGGTAAAAGAGGGGAAAAGGAGGGCGGATGAAGGGAAAGAAGAAAAGGGAGAGTGGGGACCAGAGGGCCTGGACAGGTCCAGGAAAAGGGGGAGTCAGTGGGATAAGAACAAGGAGGGGTGAGGTAAGGGAGGAGGTGGCAGGGGAAAAGGGAAATTGTTCTGTCAGGAGAGGTGAAACGAAACAGGATGCCAAGTAAGAGCCTCAGAGAGTGAAAAAAGTGGTATAAGGGTGTCTGCAGAAGTGGGAAACTAGGTGAAACAATCACAAGTGCTTTTGGTTAGGAGATGCTGATGAAGCCTAAGTTTAAATTGGGCCAGACTAGAAAGACTGCTCAGTTGGTTGCTTAGATTATTATACCACAGGGGGGCTCTGTATTGAAAGGATCGCTGGTATTGAGCAGTCCAACAGTGGGGTACTAGAAGGAGGTCAGAAACTGAGGTGCGTGTGTGTTGGGTCTGAGGGGATTTGTTTAGCAGACAACCAATGCTCGGGGGGTAGTAATCCAAGTAGAGCTTTTTTGGACAGGAGGCAGGTTTGATATTTGATCCTGTTACTTAGTTGGAGTCAGCCAGATTGAGCATATAACTCACAGGTATGAGTGAGGCACACAGCACCCATAACTAATCTACAGGCTTTGTTCAGGGCCACTGTGAGTCATTTAAGAGATGTGGAGGTTGCAGCACAGTATATGATTAGACCATAATCAATGATCGAGAAGACCGAGCTGTGAACTGCAACCTTCAGGGCTTCTTAGGTAAGACTTTGTCTGTGTCTGAAGAGGAGCCCAATTCTGGTATTAACATCTCTGGTAACATTTTCAATGTGAGGCACAAAGGTAAGGTGGTATCCATGCTTAGACCTAGGTAGTTGAAAAGCTGAGTTTGTTCAAGAGCGTCTCCATGGTTGTTGGTGATAGTGAGTTGATGGGCCTTAAACTTATTCCGAAAGGACGAAAACAGCTGGACTTTAGTTTTTTCGTAGTTTAGCACCAGTTTGTGATTATTAAACCATCTCTCTGCTTCTGTGAAGCCTTGTTGAAAACTGTTTTCAAGAGCGTTGGGATCCAGTTGGCTAGTAAAGATGACCGCGTCATCTGCATAGAGGAGAGTACGCTGGTTGCAGACAGCTGGAAGGTCGTTCAGGAAAATACTGAACAATAAGGGACCCAGGATTGAGCCTTGAGGTACCCCTGATTGGACAGCCCTCTGTTCCGAAACTACATTTGATATCCTCACCCTCTGCAGTCTATCACTTAGGTAGCTTCTGAACCATTTTAGGATGTTTGGGGCAACACCAGTTTTAGAGAGTTGGCCAAGCAACAGTGTGTGATTCACTGTGTCAAAGGCTTTTGTTAGGTCAACGAAGGCTGCACCTACAATCTTGCCTTGATTGATGGCCTATTGTGTGAAGCTTGTGAATTCTAATAGTACTGTGGTAGTACTGTGCCCCTTTCTAAAGCCATGTTGTTGTGGGCACTGGATGGAGTATGTGTCCAGATAAGCACCAAGCTGGTTGGTAACAATTCACTCAAGCACCTTGGAGAGTGGAGGAAGAATGGGTATAGGCCTATAGTTATCCTGTAAGGAACAATCACCAGTTTTATGTACCAGAGTTACGATGGCCATTTTCCAGGCATCAGGAAATTGTCCCAGTGTAAGAGAAAGGTTTAGAATCTTAGTTATAGGTAGGAGAACTTCATCTAGGGTTAGGGTGATAAGCTTAAGGTCTAGTCCATCACTACTGTGTCTTGCATTTCTTAGGACCTTAGCTAGTAGTTTTCTAACCAGGTTGCATGATACCCTTTTAAAATAAAAAGGGGGGTGCTCAGGACTATTTTCATCACCATGGCTTGTGGAGCAGGCATCATCATCATCATCGAAAAAGTCAGGTGGGAGAACATAGCTCAAATTGGTAAAAGCATTGTTAAAGGCATTAGCAATTTGCAGAGCGTCAGCGGTAGGGGTCCCATTTATGTTTAGCATTGTAGACGATACTTTAGGTTTTTTGCCAGTGACGTCATTTATATTAGACCAGAACCTTCTGCTATCACCCCAGGAGTTGGTAAGCATCTCCTATGGTACTTGTCTTTGCCTGGTGAGTCTCCTCATGCAGTTGTTTCTAGCAGCTTTATAGGCTTGTAGGTCCTGCTGCTTACCAGTGGCTTTGCACAGTGCCAGAGATGGTCCCGAAACTTCATGTGGGAAAGGAGCTCAGGAGTGATCCAGGGTTAACCGTGACAGAGACCTTAATCTTTTGAGAGGGGCATGATTACAAGCAATGTTGAAAACCCTTATAAAGTGACAGAGGGCTACATTAACATCATTGGTTGAGTCCAGGATGTTCCAATTTTGGGCACAAAGCTGTTGTTTTAGGAGGTCCAGGTGGCCCCTTCTGAGAAACCTGCTGTAGGTAGTTTGGGGAGGGGGGATAAGGAATTTATTAGTCCAACTGCATGTGATTGGGGAATGGTCACTGATGGAGTCAGAGTGCACAGTTACATTGGAAAGGCAGTTAGGCTGGTTAGAAATTATCCAGTTGAGGGTAGTGCTGGTCCCTGTTTATCCTAGTGGGTGTATTAATAAGTTGAGTTAGGTGAAGGGCTTTTATTGAATCCTTTAGTGAGTTAGTCGCAGGTGACAGCCAGTTTATGTTAAAATCACCCATGATAATTGTCTATGTGAGACGATTTTGTGAGCAGAGATGGTCAAGAAGACTGAGGAGACCAGTGGCCGGGTCTTTGGGAGGTATGTAGACTGAGAGTACAGATATTGTTTTATGGTGAGCCCCCAACAGCACTTTTATCGCCAATATCTGGGTATTTCCACTGAGATCAATTGGTGGCATAGCATACCCCTTTAGGGAATTTTTTAGAAATATAGCACATCCACCCCCACATTTGGTCAGCCTGTCCAGTCTGAATATAGTGTATCCAGGTATAGCTACTGCAGAAGCCGGTATTTTGGGGGTCATCTATGTCTCAATGACAGATAGTATGTCAGGGTTGTGCTGAGTTACCCAGACTTTCAGGACATCAATTTTGCTTAAAAGGCTACAGATATTAATTGTGGGCAATTTAATGGTACCTTGTTTAGGGCGCGCATTGTAGGTGGGAGGTGCTTCAGGATCTGGATTAGGATGTATGTTTCCAGATAGCAGAAGTAGTATAAGGGCTATCCTGAGTAGGAGTTCTCTTTGAGCCTTGGAGAAACATTTAACCTTCATGCGAACCCAGCAAGGTTTGGTCTTTTCCCTGTATAAAATGAGGATGGTGTGGTCCTTAAGGACACGTTGACAGGGATGTGATCCACCTGGGGGCCAAACATTTATTGGGGGGCAGGATCTTTGAGGTAGACCAAAGTCCTTTATTAATAATGAAAAAGTTCCCAGATGAGCAACCTATGTTAACGTGAAGGTTTTTCAAGATTTCAGTATTGGGTGAGAAAATCAAACTATGGCTTGTCTTGCTTGTGGGAGTGGGCAAAGACAGAAATATGAGAATGGGAAAGGCATTCAGTAAGAGTTTAAAATTTGGGGCCATGGTTACTTAGAGAGTGAGCAGGGAGCAGTAGCTGTGTACATTTAAGATGAGACAGGCCAGGGTACAGAAAAAAATAAAATAGTTCGTGTTGATCAGTATGCAGCCGATGGTAGAGGAGGACTTGAGAAATGGGCGGGAACTATACGTATTTAATAGCGGCTGGGGTTGGTGAGGTGGTCTCTATGGCACTGCAGTAGGGTGACGGACTATGGTTTGTTAGGGCGTAATAATCTGCTTTAGGGAAGTAGGACCCAGGATAAGAAGTGCTTAGGGGATAGCAGTGGGAAGAGGAATGCAACTTCCAAGAGTTGTTGCCCTCTAGTGGCTTTGCAGTATACTTTGCAAATGGAAAAGTAGACACAAAAAAAAAAATCCTGTTCCACTAGCAGTTGATATATGCCCTGCGAGCCTTATTTCCTCCTTAGACCCCTCATCCCCTTAATATCCTGGTACAAGAGGCTTTACCAACACAACTATGCCTGGGATCTCCATTTAACAGTACTTTGAGATCCTGCCTTTACTTCCTGGGACATGGAGCTCTGAGTGAGACATTCATGGCTTTATATTTGGAGCAAAAAGAGATTCAGGCCAGGCTCTTGAGAATAAGTGCTCCTTCTTGTTTATCGCTTTCCCCCATTATGTTTACCTTTGCTTTGGTGGAGAATACAAATTTCTATATTTCTGTTTTTGCTTTCACAGGAGGACAATGCTTAGAAATGCTTAATTTACATATTCATGCTGTGCTATGCGCATGGACTATAAACAGCCATGATTTCTGTTTGAACTGGACAGATGACACTGCCATGGAACTGGACAAGTGAAACTCCTGCATTTTGGATTAAGATGGACACATAATATTGGTTCGCACTACTAGAATAAAATATTTGAGTCGGGGGAGTCATGTGGGTATTCGTCTGGGTTTTAACCATTAATCTTTTTCAGACGATTAAATACTCCATTACCCTTTTTTTCTTTTCCACCCTACTGTATACTTTTAATTATGATCTTTTAGGTCTCCAGGGGGCCTGGAGCGGGCAATGCTTTGGACTTACCCCCCAACCTATCAGGGAGCTGTATAAGGTTACTACCTCTCTGAAGGCTAAAGGGAGAGATTTTTGGTTCCCCCTACCTTGGAAGCCACAGTTATTTTATTAGCAGAAGAGTGTTTTACTGGTTATGTGAAATATGACAAAAACTTAGTTATACATAATTCTGGGAAAGTTTTTCAGGCTATCTGAGAGTTACTGTTGTGCCCAGTTGGTCAAGTTCTTAATGTTTTTGAAACAATGTGCAACACAGTGCAGGTCTAGATTATTCTTGCAAAGGACACACATGGACCCAGTCTTCGTGGCTCCTCTACCCCTTAGCTTACTACCTGATGGGATAAGGAAAGGTTTCTATGGGACTCACAGAAGGCATGGGGGACACTCTATAAACCCCACACCGCTACTTGCCATGAAGGGGAGATGCTGGATGTGGCCCCATCCCTCTTTATAGCTCATTGCTACATGTTTACAAATGGTTAGCCCCTCCCTCATATTGTTATTCAATGTCAATGGCATCCACAGCCTATTAAGAGGAGGAGGAGGCTGATTAAATATTTTAAGAAAGATAAGCCTGATATTATTCTTCTCCAAGAGACGCATCTCCACCAATCAGAGCATGCAAAACTAAAATCTTGGAGATTCCAGACGGTGCTGGCTTCTTCACACTCCTCTGGGCGCACACAGGGAGTGGCGAGCCTAGTTCCACAGGGAGTACCATTCCAACTGCAAAACCAGATCAGTGACAGTGAGGGAAGATACGTCATACTGGTGGGCCTACTATATTCCACCCAAGTGACCCTGGCCTCCGTATATCTCCCCCTGGTAAGTCCAGCCCCGGTGGCACGGAAATTCCTAGATGACTTTGCCTCCATAGCTCAAGGTATACATATAATAGGTGGGGACTTCAATGTAACTTTAAACCCCACTATGGACACATCATTACCCTCTAGGCATAGAGCCTCCATGCTTCAAAAATATTTGAAGTCAACCCTCCCATCACTTGGTATGACTGATATATGGCAACATTTCTTTCCCTCAGTCCAGGTGTACACTCATTACTCCCCTAAAACAAATACCTCGGTGAGATTAGACTATTTTTTGTTTCCGTTGAACTCCTGGAAATGGTTCAGGATATGTTGGGGGGGGAGGCTCCATTCTTTCTGACCACACCCCTCTCCTGCTTAAGTTAGCCTTAGACAAGCCAAAAAATCACTCCTTTTGGTGATTTAATATATCTTATATTCAGGACCCAGAATTCAGCCATATTAACCCTTAATCCTGTCTCATAATGATTCAGCATACAATGGGATACGCTGAAAACGGTACTTAAGGGAGAGATTGTAAAATACTTAGCCAAAAAGAAAAAAAGCCAGGGAAGTCCTGCAGGTGGAACTGCATAATACCGTGGCCCAGTTACAGACACAAGTTAGACAGGGTGCTACGAGTCTGAAACCACAACTTCAGCTCACCAAACAAAAACTACAAAAACTAGAGGACCAAAAGCTAGAACAACAGTTACTGTATTTAAAACTTAGAAATCAGGAAAGAGGACCTAGAGGTGCTAGGCATTTGGCTAGGTGCCTGCAGGGGATGAAACAGCAGGCGATGGTCACAAAACTGTATGACCCTCAAACCAAAAAATATCTGGTGCATCCCACTGCCATCAGGCAAGTCATTGATGCTTATTATAAAAACCTCTATACTGAGGATATCACTCAACCCCCCACCACAAATCACACCATATTTGCAAAATACCCCCCTCCCACAACTCTCTCTGATACAGGCGGAAGGGCTGATGCATCCCATTACCGTGGACGAAATCAAGGCCACATTTAAATTAATAAAGACCCAAAAGGCACCTGGTACCCGTTGGAGTTTTATAAAAAATGGAGTAAATTATTTCTTCCAACATTGCTTAAAACATTCCAGGAAATTCAGGAAGGAGGCCCACCACCACTTTCTTGGAGATACGCTGAGATAGTAGCCTTCCCCAAACTGGGTAAGGATGTGACTCTGATGGGATCATACTGTTCAATCTCAAAACTGAACACAGACTATAAATTGTTAATGTCCATTCTAGCTCATAGGGTGGATAGTCTCCTTCCCCACCTTGTGGATGGAGAACAGGTAGGATTCATTATGAAGCGTCAGGCCCACGATGCCATCCGGCAGGTGCTATTATTAACGGAGCATGCCTCTCAAAGACAGATCTTCTTAGTCCTTCTCGGCCTAGATGCTGAAAAGGCATTTGACCGGGTCTCATGGCCCTATTTATGGGCAACACTCAAACGCTTTGCCTTTCCAGATAAACTTATCTCTCAAATCCAGCGCATGTACCAATCCCCTGAGGCATATCTTAAATTGGACGGCTCCCTGTCACCCCTCTTGCCCCTAGCCCGAGGCACCAGACAGGGTTGTCCAATGTCTGTGTTGCTGTTTGCTTCATACCTGGAACCACTAGCAGCTAATATCAGGAAACAGGCTGGTGTTGAGGGACTACCTCTAGGGGGCAGGTTATATAAGCTTACGCTTTTTGCAGATGATATCTTACTAACACTAACCTCCCCTGAAACCTCCGTCCTGGCGGTGTGGGATCAACTAGAACTTTTTGAAAACCTGTCCGGGTATAAAATCAATAGCTCCAAAACAGAAGTCCTAAATTACTCTTTTCCTCCCTCCAGAACTCTAAAGGGGGCTTTCCCGTTTCGCTGGAATAGGGTAGAAATGCGCTACCTTGGAATCAAGATCCCCTCCCAGCTATTATATTTGAAACTGGTTAACTTTGAACCGATCACTCAGCAAACAACTGCTGACTTATCTGAATGGACGCACCTCCCCATTGGGTTGGTGAGTAGGGCAGAAATTGTCCAGCAGAACATTTTTTCCCGAATCCTTTTTTTTTCCTTCAAACCTTACCTATTATACCCACTACTCCCTATTTTTTAGCTTGGGACAAGTTAATTTTTATGTTTCTTTGGGGAGGCAAACCACTTAGATTGAAATATAACATACTACAACTGTCTAGACCCCAAGGCAGCCTTAGCATCCCTAATTTAAAGAAATATGCACAGACAGCACAATAACGCACTGTTCTCATACATGTGTCTGATTCTTATACAGCATACTAGAAATACATTGAAACAACCATTAATGGGTTAGAAAATTTCCCTTCATATATTTTGGCATGCCCCCGAGATGTCTCCCTCTGAGCAGGTTTAGGCAATTTACTGGGGAACTCTAAAGCATGGATTCTAATTAGTCGCTCCACCCTCACCATCTCTTAGAGACTTTACCTTTCCACACTAGCTTATAATTCAACTTTATATCCACTGAGATTGGCCTCCTTACTGAGGGACTGGAAATCATACCATTTATGTTTTGTGTTCCAAGCTGTAGGCCCGTTTGGCCTATTCTCGTTCATTTATTTACAATCTATTTATAAACTCCCTTCCAATCAATACCAAACTTATGCACAACTCAGGAATTGTCTTCTTCCCCAGGAGGATGCTTTATCCTTAGTGGTGGAATCCCCAATCCCCATCCCTCTTAGTTGGAGTGATAAGACATCACTTGAATTATGGTATACAGGAGCATCGGATCAGTTAGCTTTTCCAAGCATTTTGTCCAGACGGTAGTATCCTTTTGGACCCAGTTTGGCAACACTGGGAGAAGGACATAGGGGTGGAAATTGATAAAGAGAATTGGCATAAAGCCACTGTCCCTTACTCCAAGGTCACAACCACAACATATTGAAGGAAGTTTGCCTGGAAAGCCAGACTATGCTATTTTAGAACCCCAGCTCTGACTGCTAAATACAAAGAGGGAGACCCTGCAGAATGCTGGAGGGGGTGAGGCTTTCATCCAGCTAGGGAGGCACATATTCTGTGGTCCTGCCCCTTACTTCAGGGATATTGGTCTGTGGTCATCTTTGAACTAAATTATATTTTTCAGAAACCTGAATTACTTACCCCCACCTTCATCCTGACTGCGACTCCTCCCATAGGCTTTCAGATGAATAGGGGACAATTCAAACTTATTGCACTTCTGGTTTTGATAGCTAAAAAAGTGATCACCAGACTCTGGTTTACCAAGCATAAACCGACTAAAGAAGCCTGGCGCAGGTTGGCCTCTGAAGTATACAGATTAGAACAGATATCAGCCAAACTGAATAACCGGATGTTGGGCTTCACGAATAGATGGAGCTTGTGGACCAACTTTCAGTTAGAGCATTACCCAGATTTTGTGCCATGATGGAGCGTATAGAAATTATTTCCCACATACAACCTTCTCTGTGTAAGAATATGAATCAGAGAGTTTTGGGTCCGGAGTCGCATAGGAAGGAGGCTGTGGATGAGAAGGGTTGCCATACATTACTCTATCTTAACTCTCGAGACTTACTTACTTGTGGTGGGGCATGAAATTCATATTCCTGCTATCCTTTTCCCCTTTCATTTTTTACCAATATAATGTAGTAATGATAACGGAAAGCAAATTGATCTGTGGTTCTATGGACTGTAATTTTCTAATGCTGTTATATTTTTATCTCTGTGTTTGTACTGCACTGTATTATGGATACTACCATTTTATAGACAATAAAAATTTAAATAATTTAAAAAAAAAGTACCCAATGGTCAAATCCAAAGATGCCCGTTGGGTGGTCTCTGCAGTTGCGGGGTCCACTGAGCAGTTTGCAGCCTTCAAAGAGGAGGCAGTCCGGGCTGCGACCCATTCCTCCTCAACTTCTTCCTTCTTGCTGCTTCAGCTGGGCTCGACTTTTATGGGCTTCTTCAAGGAATTGTGCCAGTCTCTGCTGACCTTCGGTCAGGGTCCCACCAGCAAATCAAAATCTAAAAACGAATCTAAGAAAGAAAAGACTCGTCATTGATCGTGGGAGTTTTGGTGCTGTGGAGCAGCGGCTGGATCACATACAGGGACATCAGTTGCAAATTATGTCCATGCTGGAACTGCTGCTGGATCACCATGGGATCCCACATTAGTTTTTTTCCCTCACACCATTTGCCCCCCACACCTTCCTTGCTGTGTTATAAAATGTATTCCTCCACCATCCGCGACCCTTGTATGTAATTATGCCCTTTTTTTGTTGTCTTCCGTATACGTGACACTTTGTATTCTGAGAAGTGCAAGTATACTGTGCTAAACTGCATGTGTTCAGTCAGTCTTCTTTCCAGTCTGTGTATGTACTGCAGACACTGTCCAACTCCCTGACTTAAAAACAAACATTAATGAGTACAATGGTGGGGTGGTGAAGCATGGAGAGATACTACAAAACAGGCTTACAATACATCCAAGTAACTTTAAAAAAAAATTATTGTTGTGATTCGTGACATGATCATAAATCGTGATTTGTGACTGCATTTGCGACCATGATGAAGAAGAAACGTGAGTGCCTACAGCTGTACTTCCTCGGGCCCTGATGAGGTGTGGCACAAAACTCCTCGACTTAAAAACAAACATTAATGAGTACAATATTGGGGTGGTGAAGCATGGAGAGATACTAAAAAACAGGCTTACAGTACATCCAAGTAACTATTAAAAAGTGAATGTTGTGATTTGTGACGTGATCGTGAATCGTGATTTGTGACTACATTTGTGACTGTGATAATGAAGGATGTGATTTGGTGTCGATGGTGTGAGATAACCAGTATGAACCTGTATTGGGAACGTGAATGCCTATGGCTGTACTTCCCTGATGAGCTGCAGCTTAAAACTCCCAGACTTAAAAACACGTATCAATGAGTACAATGGTGGGGTGGTGAAGCCTAGAAAGATACTACAAACAGGCTTAAAATACATCCAAATAACTAGAAAAAAAATTAATGTTGTGATTCGTAACATGATCATGAATTGTGATTTGTGACTGCATTTGTGACCGTGATGATGAAGAACATGATTTGTATCACGAGTGACTCGTGAGGTCCTGGCTTAAAAATGCATATTAATGAGTACAATCTTCATGCAGAATTAAGCACCACACCTGTCCAGTACTCTGAAGGGAAGCCAAATAAACAACTGTGACTTAAGTTACAGATGGAGATGGGCCCTAAAGAGATGCAAATGCACAGACAGATTAAGATTGCGCTGTGCACTGAAGAGATGCAGACACAAAGGCACACCATCTAACCAGTGCTCACCATCAGAAATTCAAATCTGGAAAAGAATACCTTTGCCTGTTGGGGCAGGCGGGGAGTGTACTGCACTGCTGCAGTAACAGTCCTTAGTACTAGTACCAGTAAAGATACCACAAAGAAGTACAAAAATCACACAGCTGCAGTGGATAGCAGCTTCACATTGCTGAATTATTATGTGGGCTACATATGCAAATCACCACAGAATGTTATGCTGGTCCAACTTTAAGCAGAATTGCATGGTGCCAAAAGGCATCTCACACAGTTTGCAAAGGGTGCTAACAGAAGACATAGACACGTGTTTCGTCCTACCAGGACTCATCAGTATGCCACGTCTGTTTGACACCCCAGTGGAATGGACCAGCTACCCTTAAGGCAGTGTGCCTTGGATATGTTGTGGTGAACCCATTAAAATAAAAAACTATTTAAAAGACAAAGAACCTCTGTGCTCAAACACTGAGGCAAGGGTTACCCCAAAGGGCATTTGGCTGGGAAGCCAAGTTTCAAGAAAATACAGGGCATCAAGTTTGGATAGAAGGCTGCAGATGTTAAGCGTTGCAAAGGTGAGTCCCCCAGAGTGACTCTACAGGAAGTTGGAGCTTGGGATTGTGCGGCCAGGGTTAGGGTGAATATTGCCAGACAGAAGTAGTAGTAGAAGCAAGAGTTTCAGGGTGCACCAGTGTAGCTGTTTGAGGGAGATTATATTCGACCATTTCTTATTAGCGAGAAAGCTACTCTGTAAACTATGATCCCAGTAAGTGGTGACGTAGGCCAGAAGTGAGAGTGGGAACAGGTAAACATAAATCACTCCATCTTGGTTCCAGGAGTGGTGCAAGCCTGTCCTGGTGGAGGTTAGATATGGAGGGCGTAGCCCAGTGGGTATGGTCCCCAAGTGCCAGTAGATTTTGTCCCGCTGGAAGCACAGTGGGAGATTGGGATGGCAGGCTCCAGGCAGGAATGCCATGGGAAACAGGGAGGAGACAATAACCAGACAGAGGAGCAGAGAGGGTAGTGCCATAGTGGATAGAGAGGTGAGGGTAGTAGAGGGCGAGAAAGGTCTGAGGGAGGGGGAGATAGCCAGTTAGAAAATGGAGGTGAAACGGGGGGGGGGGGATGCGATGGGTGCAGTAAGAGATATGAGGAGGGTGTCAAGCACAGAAAGGAGTACCTGCAGAAACTCAACAGGTGCTATAGCTCTTTTAAATGTTGAGGTCCGGGCCAAGTGTTGAGCACCTCGACCTTGCTAGGGTCAGTTTGAATCCCTTCTGCTGACATTATGTGCCCGACATACTTCACAGAGGCTTGGAAGAACTGACACTTGTTGACATACAGTTTAAGCCCAAACTCCTATAGGCAATTCAGGACCTTCAGTAATCTCACCTCATGCTCTTCCAAAGGCCTTCCAAAGACTATGATGTCATCCAGGTACACTAAGCACTCCAGAAGATTCATATCCCCACTGCTCTCTCCATAAGGCACTGGAATGTTGCAGGGGTGTCGGAAATGCCCTGGGGCATGTGGAGGAACTCATAAAACCCAAGGGGGCATATAAAAGGGGTCTTTTCTCTATCTTGTGGGGCCATGAGGATCTGATAGTACCCACTTCTCAGGTCCAATAAGCAGAACCAGGCACTACCATTCAGGCAATCCAGGGCATCTTGGACCCTGGGCATCGTATATTGGTCAGAGATGGTCCGCTTGTTCAATGTTCAACAGTCCACACACATCTGCACAGCCCCACTTTTCTTTCTCACCATCACTATGAGTGAGGCATACAGGCCTCTGAACTCCCCGATAATGCCCATGGCCAACAGTTCTTGGAGATACCTTCTCACATTGTCAATGTCTGTCTGGGCCAAGTGGTGGGACCTCTCCCTAAAGAGGCGCTTGTCAGTGAGTCATATGTGGTGCTGTTCACCTGTCATGCACAGCACATCCCATTGATGTAGGGAAAATACATTGGTCCTCCTTGGCAGCTTTTGCCAGATCCGAATCTTCCACTCCTCTGGGATAGGGGAATCGCTGAGGTCAAACATGTTTGAGTCTAAGCCATAGGGGGGGCTTTCTCAGGGAGAAGCTGGTTGTACTGCTGTATCAGCACAATACACCCAGGCTAAGGTGCATCCCTTTCTGACAACAACATCTTGGTCTGACACGTTTTTTATCTATACCATGACTCTTCAAACATAAGCATGGGCCCCGGGCTGGCAGCACACTTGGCATGATGAGCAACCCTGACAGTAATCCATGCTCCTCGGGGGCATCCGACATCAAAATCTGGTTCTTCACCTCCTTCTTCCAGTGTACCACACTGCTAACATTACACACAGCATTGGACGACAGTACTATTTCCTCCTCATCTCACCTCTAGACTATGCCTACCGGGTCATCTTGCTCCACTTTTGGGGTGTGTACTTGGTACCTATATGCTTCCTCTATCACTGGGTGAATGGGCATTATCTTCCTCTTCTGCTTAGCTTCCCAAGCCTGGCAGAGCTGTGCCAGTCATCCAAACATGTGGGCATTTGAACCCACCAACACAGGAACCCCGTCTTACAATCCAGCCTCAGGGGAAATGAGGGCCAAAGTCTCGACCACATCTCCCACTCTGGTCACCTTAGTTGGGAAAGCAATCCACACCTTGACATAGCCAAGATAGGGATAAGATTGCTCACTAAGCCCCCACACATTCAGCCCTTCTATTGGCTGCAGCTTGATGTGTGCCAAATGTTGATCATACCATGTCTTGAAGATAATAGTCACTAGGTGTCACTGTCTAAGATGGCATGAGTGAGCACACCATTTATGGTAACAGTAGTCTCAGCAGAAAGCCCCACTAACTTGTCTAAATTGGGTAGGGGAGGTCTATGGCTTTAACTTTTGACTTTCTTTCAAATGCCGTGGAGCTAGGCTTGGCGGGGGCCCCAGTATGCTCCATTACTGGGCACTATTGAAGTTTCCCTGACTGGTGTTTCTCCACCAGCAGCCAGTCCCTCACTCAAGCTGGGTCTTCACATGATTGCCATTTTCTTCAGATATGGCCATCCCTCCCACACTTATAACAGTAGAGGCCTTCTCGACCTGGCTGGCTTGGGTAGGATACTTCAACAACAGGTCTGGGACCTTGATGACCGGGTGGCCTGGGATACACTGGGGGAACTAGGCCATAGCTTGGCAACAACCACTCTCCTCTCTAATTCACCTTGCATTGGCAGACCAAGACTCTTCAATTTGCTCACAGCCTGACACAGTTCATTAAGGCAAGCTTCGATATGGGGGATCACAGGGGCAGCCTGGGCCTGCACCCCAGGTCCATCACAGAGAAATTGGTTGGGCCCAGGGTAACAGACAGGCCCGAGGGGGGGTATCAGGGTTTCTAATAATTGCAGAGGCAGTCTTGTCTAGTGCTTCCCTGTATTATCTAAGAAGTTCTTTGAGCTCACAAGCCTCAGTGGAGGGGTTGTTCTCAATGGCCTGCGCGGCTACCACTACAGCGGAGGAGGGTCCCCACTGCACATCTTGTTCCTCCACCTCCCTTACTTCCCTTAGGAGGACCTAGAGGGAGGGAGGGTCATGCAACCTTTCCTTTAGACTTAACTTTCATAGCAACAAGTCAGAGTGTTTGGCACCCCGCAGCACCTGCTCTAGGCGTATCTTGTTTAAATTCCTGGACTGTACTCCCCCCCCCCGCCATACACCTTCTGCAAAGCCTTTTCCACCCTTTGTGTATACACTGCAAGGAGCTCCCCTCATTGCTGGCTTGCTCTAAAGTTCCACAGAAGGCCCTAACTGGACTCAGTGCTGCCAAAGGCGCTGTCCAGGGCAGTAAGATAATCTCCCACACTGACCTCGGGGTCTGTGGCCAGCAAGGAGCAAATAGTATCAAGAGCGGTGCCCTTCAGACTCTCAGACAACCTTTTACACTTCTCCTCCTTGCTGCAATGCCAATCTTGCAACAAAGGGATCACATAATTAACCCATGTCTCATAATCGTTTTCCCCAACTGGAGTGGGCTTTACCCCCTCCAAAACATTCTTAGTTTTCTAGAAGAATCTGCAGGGGAGGGCACATAACTAGGCTGGATTCCTTCACCAAGTAAGGGTGTGGCATTAGGCTTGGGCACGGCCTCAGTGGTCATAGTTACAATAGGCCATGCCTCTTGGGACCCCCAGGAACCAATGTATTAGGTATCCATGAGGCCTCTATCACATTTTTACACTCAGCCAGTACAGTTAAAGTCCCTGTAACAGAGTCTAACTTTTGCCCACAGACTACCACTTGGTCTAGACCTTTAATGGTGGATAAGAGCCCCTCTATGGACATAGTGTCCAGATTAGGGGAGACTCCCAGGAGCAGGAGGGATTTCTGGGGGTCCATTTCCTGGCCTCCACTCATCTAGTCTTAATTTATCGGATGCCTTGACCATATTTTGGGTTTGGGGGGTAGAACCTGGGTCAGGGGAAACAATAAGGGCCCTTTTAGGATGGCATCAATGGTGGGCATACCTGGTGAATAGGAGACTCCAAAAAGATGTAGCCCAGGCGCTGTGTGCCAATGGGCTACTATTACCCCTGCCTGTTGACCACTACACAGGTTAAGGGGCCTGGGTTCTGTTTCAATGTTGTTTGGGGCTTCTTTCACAGAATAAAAACAAAATAGTGTGGTGCCTCCACCCATAGTGAAATAACAGTTGGCCAGGTGTCTGAATAGTACAACCCCTGGGATGTTGTACTTACCCACCTCCCCTTCCAGTCACCCCACACACAGAATACCACGTTATTTAGCAATACATTTTTTTGGAGGGGGGGGTCCTGCAGTTGTTTATTTATTTATTACATATTCGGAATTACAAAGTACCTTTTTTCCAATACAAATTGCATTTTTTTTTGAAAATACACAACATATCTATAAATTCATTGAACTCAGACTTAATTTATAGGTATTTCCGTGTAACAGTGAGTAAAAAGTTTTAAAACCTACATAATAATAAGCAAAACTCATACCTATGCAAGATTGATAAGTAATAAATACAAAGTAACTTCAGTCTACTGATTCTCCTACTTAAATATTCCACTTAGTATATTCTTCCAAGTCTCTAGTGGGGCCCAGTCACCCCTTTACTCCTTTTTGCATTAAGTTCTGAGCTGGCGACCATAAGATATTAAAGATGTGAAGTCTATTACATATATTATGTGCTATTCGCTCATTGTTGATAAATTCACCCAATTTGTTAAAATATTCTTGTTTGGGGGGAGGTGCACTTGATTTCCAATAAGACAATAAAATACGTTTGGCAACTTGTGCCACTGCCCAGGTTCCCATTTTCTGATATTTTTTTATAAGTCCCACTGTCTAAGTCAATCCCCAATAATAAAAAACTTGGGGGGAATGGAATTGAGATATTATATGCCGCTTCACAGAGCCTATGGACTGATTCCCACAAAAATGTAATGCAGGGACACTCCCAAAGCATGTGAAGAAGGTTTGCTTGTTTTTGATGACATTTCCAGCACGACCCATCTGGCAAAAACCCCATCAACTGTAATCTGCATGGCGAATAGTAATAGTAGTGCAGTATTTTAAACTGGACAGTTCTGCCTAAAATTTCTTTGCTAGCCCAGAAAGCATTTTTCCAGGCCGCAGCCCATTCTGATTCAGAAATAATCAGCCCCAGCTCATCCTCCCATTTTTGTCTAGCTGATGCTGTTAACAGATTCTGATCTGTAACCCCCATAAAATGCTTATACCTCAGACGTACCCCTTTCCTTAGACTTATCACCTTCAATAAATGATTCCATTGTGTGAGTCCTGTCTGTGAGCATCAAGCCAAGGCTTAATATGGCATTTGATAAGGCTTGTCGAATCTGTAAATAGATGGAGAAGTAAATCTTTGTATCCCAAATTTCTGTCTTAGACTCTCGAATAGTAATAAAATGCCTGCCTCATCCAAAAGATCCCCCAATTTTGTAATGCCTAACATCTCCCAACCCGGGTCTTCCAAGGCCTTTCCATTGTGGAGCAACTTGCTACAGTATTTTTCCATATTGGTGTTAAGTGTAAGGGGGGTTCTTTCATATTTAGAATTTTTTGTGTTTTTTGAATTGTGTGTAGAGATTCAGAAATATACGCACTCGTTTTAGATTGATTAACCTTCTTATTGAATAGAAAGCCAGACAAGTTGTGAGGGCGAGTCATTTTCTCTTCTACTCTGTACCATAGAGGGCATGTCCCATCCTTATGTGTGATATACCAAACTGCTTGTTTAAAGTGGAACGTCAGTAAATATTTTTCCCAATGAGGTAGACCAAAACCTCTGCCCAATTTACGTGCTGTGAGTTCGCTCAGCGACAGTCTTGGAGGTGTTACTCCCCATAAAAACTTCCTGACAATGGTATTTAATTTTTAAAAATAACTACTGTACCTGACAAATGGGATGTTCTGAAAAAGGAAGAAGAGCTTTGGAGCCATCAACATTTTAATGAAGACAATTTTCCCCCAAAGCGACAAATTTAGCTTGGCACATTTTTTAAAGTCCTCCTCTATGTCTTTCAATAAGGGGGTGGGATTTAATTCTAATATCTTTTGAGGGTCTCTAGGTATTTTTATTCCTAGATACACTACGTATTCTGTGCACCAGGTCTCCTTCCCCATTTCCCCCAAAGCTGCATCTGTTCTCATAGCCCTATTAAGTGGTAGAAGCAGTGTTTTCTTCCAGTTTAATTCTAAACCTGCAAGTTGAGAGAAGTTATCTAGTGTGTCTTCCAGGGATTTTGTAGCTGATACAGAGTTGGAGATAGTAAGTAATAAGTCATCTGCAAAAGCAAAAGCTTTGTTATTCAGAACTCCTGATTTTATACCTTTTATAAGTTTGTTAGCAGAGATTATCCGTATTAAGATTCTAGGGCAAGAATAAACAGGTAAGGTGAAAGAGGGCAACCCTACTTGGCCCCTCGGTGTAAGGTGAAGGAGTTAGATAAGTAGCCATTTGAAATAACCTTTGCGGTTGGATTTTTATAAAGGGTTTTAATTCCAGACAAGAATATATTTCCTACATTAAAACTACCCAATGCTAAGAAGAGATATTCCCACTCTAATGAGTTGAACACTAAAAAAGTCTAAGGCTATGGCTATTGCAGGCTCCTTGGCTTTGCCCGCTATGTGTTGACAATCTAACAGCCTTCTCACATTTTCATAACCATTCCTATTGGGAACAAAATCAACCTGTTCTTCCCTCAGGAGCCTATCTACAAGGCCTTAAAGCTTGTTTGCCAGTATCTTTGCCAAAACTTTGTAATCAACATTCAAAAGTGAGATGGGCCTGTAGCTTTCACAATTTTGAGGGTCCTTGTCCTTCTTGGGGATTAAAGAGATATAAGCATGCCTCATGGAGTCTGGTAGAGACCCTATAGCTAACGCCGCTTTGATTGTTTGAAACAAATATGTTTGACTATCTGATCCTAGGATTTGGTAGAACTCTCCAGGAAGGCCATCCGGGCCTGCAGTCTTGTTTGCTGGTAGATTTTTAATGACTTTATTGAACTCCTCCCAAGTAATGGGTTTATCTAATATATCTCTATCTGAGTCAGGTAATTTGGGGAGACAGACTGAGGATAGGAATTCTTGAATCTCATTTGTCCCACAGCTTACTTTACTCTTGTATAGCTGAGTGTAAAATTCTTCGAATTCTCTAGAGATTTTACTGTTTGTTACTAGTAACAGTAGGTGGCCTAGTATAGTAGAGTCAACAGTTTAACCGGGTGCATGAAACTAGCATACAGTAGTTGCTCACAAAAGGCTACCAGGATGGTATTTATTCTTCTTTTTCACTACTGTTGTTTTGGCTTTAGCTCTATAGCACTTAAACATCCATCAAGTTTACTATATTATTGCTCTCCAAAAGGCATGATGTTGTATTCAGAAATCCATCAACGTTTCATTGTGGATGCGCATGCTCTAAAGTATATTTGGCACTCTTACAAATCCCACGCAGGTTGAATGTGACTAAAAGGTGTGTGTGGGTGGATGGGAGGTGGGAACTCCCCAAATATGCAACAGGGGTAAGTATTTACTTGAGTCTGTTGAAACAGGAGTGGAGAGGGAGAGGGAGAGAGGGAGAGGGAGAGGGAAGCAAAGGAAGGGGAAGAGGTGCCCATTTACAAATACCCATCTCTATTGGCTGTTTTGCTCTATGTGGGATAAGGTGTTATTGGAGGCCATTGGAACTATAACCTGTTCTCATTGGTTGTAGGGTGTGATGAGAAGGTTGGAATGTGGTGAGCGACAACAGAACACTATGCTACATAAGTTCGCTGTGTGACCACTATTTGTGAGCCACAACTAGTAGCCAAACTGCATCAATAGGAAGCTACAGGGTGATAAATGGGTCAGTTGTGTCTGGTAATACTGGGCGCATCTGTCGGATCTTACATTGGTATGAAGCTTTACTCTATCAAAAACTATTTAGGCAGCATTCCCTTACAAACATATGTGAAGGGTGTCAGTGGGAGTTAGGGAACTAGCGCAGCCCTAGACTCCTCCCCAATAACCCATGACAGAGGATGTTGTAAGGCTGGTGAACTGGCATATTTTTGTGTTCTTGTGGCACAGTAAACTTATGGATCATAACATTTTATTGCACTGTTTTGTCTGCTTCTGCAGTTTGCTGTATCATTACCTGCGTCTAGTGGTGAGCAGAGTTGATGTGTTTAAAATTGGCCTACTTCTCCATATATTGGCAATCTGGATAGTATTTTACCTTATTAGTCAAACCTCTTTGTCTGGACTCTCCCACACTTCACGTTCCAACAGACTGTGGTAACACTTTGTTGTTTGATTATATTCCTTGAAGGGCCAAATACTGCATTTATGATACTGTTCAAAAAGTTTGGGTGTGGGGATATACAAGTTTTCTAAATTGGATGCAAAATTAGTTTAAGGCTATTGTTAGAAGGTCAAATAAAATAAAAAGGGTATATAAAAACTACATTATAGGTTTTTAGATACTAGACTGTGAGTCCTTAAATTTGTTAATTTTGAGTGTTTAAATGATTGAGGTAAGGGTCTTGGAAACTTATCTCAGAATTGCATTGCTTTAATGCAAATATCTATCTTGATGTCATTTTCATTAAACTAATGGTACTAATGATATAGTTGCTGTTACAAGTTAACATGTTTCTTATATATGTGGGTGTGTATGCATATATATATATATATACTGTATATATATATATATATATATATATATATATACAAATTTCTCTGGGTGTGTGCTGGGCATTCGCCACCCACAGCTGTAACTGCAGGAGCTGCTCCCAGCCCATCATCCAGCCGATAAGCCTGAGCCCTGTCCCATTGGGCATTCGCCTCACGCAACTGTAGCTGTAGGAGCTGCTCCCTGCCCGTCATCAAGCCGATAAGGTACGCCCTCTGAGCATCAGCCAGCTGTGTCCCTGCGCATAGCCAATCTCCTTACTTTTGAATTTTGGTACCTTCATTGAATAAAGGCTTCTTCTGGCCGTTTGGGAACTGCATTGTGTTTTCCTCGCTCGCTGGCTGAAGTGGGAACTATTTTATTTTAAAACTTAGAGAGTTAATAGTGAAAGCACTATGAGCCATTCTTGTTAAAATTAATTGTGATCCTAATGGCTCCAGCTTAGCAATTTGTTAGGAAGCAGCAAATAGGCCAGAAACAATAGTAAAAGAACTGATCTTAGTTTCCTTTCTGAATTATAGTCTGAATCCATCTCAAAATAGGACATGGTGTAATCTGCCCTGTTCTAACCCAATCTTGCAGTACTGTGCTGTGCTCTGCAGCTCCTGGTAGAGCGTAAAACTCAGAGCAGGACTCGGTACAGCCGCCTAGCTGGGAATTGTGCCTTCCTGAGCTGGATTTCATGTTGTAATTTCATTCTGAGATACTTTAACTCGCTAAACTCATTTTGCTAAAGTACTAAACATAGGTGGCTCCTGCCTGTTTTTGTAGCCAAAGACATACAGTTAGAAGTGTAGTTTAGTGACTCAGGTTTTTTGCTCTCCCCCCCATGCAGGCCTCCTTTAAATACACGTTCACCCCGCCCTCCTTACAGGAAACTACTTACCATTGGCTACTACCATTAGTGGGTTTTTTTGTCTGGTTTTTTTTTGTGCTATAAAGTCTTAAAGGCACACTTATCCATAAGACTATGTGACTGCTTTCCTTACAGGAAGCACATTCTCCTATGGAAACTCACCATTAGAGTTAATTTAGCAATTAAAATCTTAAAGGCACACGCTTCTATTTTAAGACAGAGTACCTACTCAGCTATTCAGATACTTAAGCCCACCAACATAACCCTCACTGTGATCAATCATCTTGGATGCCCTAGAATCTTCAGCTCCTCTACATATCTCCTTTGTTTCTAAATCACTCCTTCACCAGCTCCTTCTCTCCTTCTGGAAGTGGGTCGCTTCTCCCCCCTCCCCCTACCCTCTATTACGTCTACATTTCTCTTGATAAGGAGATCCCTGTTAAACACCTCGATATCTACTGCAAGTTGGCTTTCTCCTCTACACCTTCACCTTTTGAAGAATTATATCTTCCTAAGTCTCACCACGCTACTGTGATTTTTCAGAAGTGAAGTTGCTAATAATCTCTATACCCCGGCAGTTACTCTGTCAGCTTTACTTGAGATCTACAAATAATTCCAGGAGGCTTGGCCTCTAGACGATTGCCCGTCATCATTGTCCTGTGTCAGGTTACAGCATGACCAAGCTGGGCAGTGCTACTGCATTATTATTTGTCTTATCCTTTTCTCTGCTCAATAGAATTATTGCACTGTGCCTAGCCTCCCCTGCCTCAAGAATCCTCACCCCTCTATTTTAGCCAAACCTACATCAACAATTCAACTCCCATTCAAGTCACTCATCTCATGCAAAAAAGGATGCCTACTACTACCTTGGGGTCTGTACCCGAACCTCCCTGCACTTGTTATGTAGGATTAGCATAAATACCGTAGACCTACACTTCTAAGTTAACTCTGGCCATACACTTGTCCTTACTCCTCCTTCTAGCTGGTGAGATAGAAGTTAACCCTGGCCCCCAGAGTCCTCTATCTGCTTCTGACCCTTACATGTTGAGGGAAAAAGGCATCAAAATTGCTCATTTAAATGCTCAAAGCCTCCGGCCTAAAATTGCTGAGATTCAGGCATGGGCAACTAATCTCAACCAGGACATCCTTGGCATAACAGAAACTTGGTTGAAGCCCGGTATACAACATGAAACTGATCTCCCTGGCTACTCCTGCCACAGGCATGACCATTTAGGTAGAAGGGGGGAGGTGTCTTAATATATGTTAAGTCTAAATTCCATGTCACTTTGATCTCTTCTGCCGCTGGCATGCCTCCAAATGCAGAATCTTTATTTATTTCACTAACTTTAGGCAATGTTAAGAAACTACTTATTGGATGTATTTACTTACCCCTGTGGGACACCTCCAATGAGCTGCCTTCCCTTATGTCAGCATTGTCAGCTCTCCCCCCTCATGACACAGTAATCTGTGGAGATCTCAACGTTGATTGGCTGTCCCCCCACAAAAACAAGGCCCATACGCTAGTCTCTGACACAAAGTTATCTCCTTGCCCACAAGACGTAACTCCAAAACACGTACTACAATGCTGTTGGATTGGTCACTATCTAATTGCCCACATAGGATCAAAACAGTCAATGTTTTTTTAGACTGTATTAGTGGCCACTCTCCTACCTACTGTGTGTGGTGTAATAATTTTGATGCCCCACCACCCATAATACATGAATCCAGGAAAATGTCTCAGTTTAACGTAGATGATTTCTCAATGTCTATTAGTAATGCTTATTGGACACCCATTACTTGCCTTCCCTCAATAGGCCAAGCACTCGATTATTTTATCCTTACCTTTAAAAACATTATCAACAGACGTGATCCACTTACTAGACATAGATCTAAGGGTATAAAGGCACCCTGGCTCTCTACTGAAATCAGCACCCTCATGAAGAGTTGTGATGCAGCTTGGAAGACCTATAAACACAGCCTCCTTCATTCTGATTGGCTATATTATTGACAGCTGAGAAATAAGTGTAAAAATAGGATACATGATGCTAAACGTACCCATCGCCACTCACTTCAGACTGAGAATCTCAGCAAGCCCAAAGAATTCTGGAAACAAAGGTAAATTGACCCAATGTCCAAGCTCCATGTCATCCGGCGGCCACCTCCTTCAAGATCCCCGTCCATTGCAGAAGGAATTAATCAGTTCCTAACTTTCCTGGATAGGTGCACAGCTCATCTACCGCCACTCTTGGATCTCTCTATCCCTACTCAGCATCACGCCGCTCTTGGTTCCCGACCCCCTTTCCACCCAAAAATAGCCACTAGAAGAGAAGTCCTCAGGCTGTTGTCAAATCTCAAGTCAAAGACCTCTCCTGGCCATAACACATTAGAACCCAGGTTTCTCAAACTAGGGGCAGCAGCTCTTGCTGCACCTGTCTGTGATATTCTAAATAGATCCATCCTCTCTGGTGAAGTGCCAAGTCTTTGGAAAGTGGCTGTGGTGGTCCCCCTCCATAAAGGGGGGACCCACGCTGTGGAAAATTATAGGCCTATTTCAATTCTCTGCCCACTGGCTAAGATCCTGAAGTGGATCCTGCACATTCAGCTATAATCCTATCTAGACTTATATCATCTTCTCACAGACTGCTCGCATGGCTTCAGGAAGGGCTATAGTACTACTACAGCCCTTGTCAAAGTTCCGACTGACATTCTTAATGCAAGTGATGCTGGCCTTCTAACCGGTGGAGTATTTGTCGACTTGGCTAAGGCCTTCGATCTAGTCAACCACCACCTTCTCCTTGGTAAATTGAATAAATTAGGTCTAGATCGCTTAGTACTCACATGGTTCCATAACTACCTCACTGGAAGATCGCAAAGGGTAAAATGGTTTAGTTCACTCTCCTCTTCAAGGCCTATCTCACACGGAGTACCCCAAGGTTCTATTCTTGGCTTGATACTATTCTCGCTTTTTATCAATGAGCTCCCCAACTTCTGTGGTGGTGCATCTGTGCAATTATATGCTGATGATGCAATCTTATACCACTCATCTAACAATGTAGACTGGTTTAACCAAAGCCTCAACTCTTTTTTTATCATATCATATTGTATCCTCCCTGCAGCCACAGCCCCTGTAGACCTCCAGCCACTGCTCCTCCTTCACTGCCAACCCCGAAGTTGGATGTGCCCAGCTGGCATATGCAACTATACCATTGAATGGGACTCCTCCCTATGTCCCCACACCAGGCAAGGAACCAATACCGGCATACGCCTACAGTCCGGGCATTCATCTGCTGGTGAAGCTGCATCTATCATGCTGCTGTGGACCCTGTACTGCCATTTTCCTCCTAGATTTTCTGTTCCCCTTGGAGTGCGAGCGTGCAATGACATCAGACACAATGCTGATGTCTGCAGTACTCCATCCATCATGTTTTAACCCCGCTCCAGTAGTGTCCCCAGTCGTCACCAGGGGCCACTACATAGCAATGGTTCCTCTGGATCCCTCCCCAGGGATGAGAGAGCAGTCCTTGGATGCTCGATCCCATCCCTCCCCTGACAACCCCTGGCACCCCGAGCTCGCATCTGAACCTGGGTCTCCAGCGTGGCGTGAGGTGTGGCATCCAGCGCCTCAACCCTCAGCTACACCGGGCTGGTTCCAAAGCCTTAACTCTGATTTCATTGCACTCAAGACCTGGTTCTCTGACAACCACCTAATTCTAAATATGAAAACAAAAACAAAAGATATGCTTTTCCATAACCCGTCCCCCAAACCTACCAAACAGCTCCAGATCAATACACAGTCGGGAAACCCCACGGAGGTGGTTAGTGCTTTTAAATACCTTGGGGTTCAATTAGATGCCTCCTTCTCAATGGAGCATCATGCAACTCAGTTTACTAAAATGGTAAACTAGAAACTCGGGTTATTATATCACCTCTGCCCTCTTTTATCCAATGCCGCCTGTAAAAAGATTGTGTTACATTCCTTCTCCTTATTTTGTTCTATGGTGCCCCTCTACTATAATCTGCCCAGTCTTCTTCCCTTGTCCAGGTTCGCCAGCTCTGTCATAGGATTGGACGTTTTGCCCTTGGAGCAGACTCCAGAAAACACCACTGTGAGGCCCTGTATTCTCTTCAATGGCCTACCTATGACTCAAGGTTACAGTTTCATACCTTATGCCTTGTATTCAAACTTACCAAGCTCTTTAATCCCACTTGCCTAAGGGGATAAGGGGACTTGTTTACAAAAAGGCACCTACAAGCATGCTTAGATCTACTTTCTTACCCTTATTAGCAATCCAGAAGGGACTATAGGGAGGCAGTATAGCGCAGTAGTTTAAGGCTCTTAGCTGCAAATCTGAAGACCTGGGTTTGAATCCTGCAGCCCCCACTTGTATACTGTGCAACCCTGAGCAAGTCACTTAACTTCCCTGTGCTCCCAGGTTGCACCTGTACACAAGCTTTCAGCTTAGTGTGCTACTGTTGGTTAAATAATTGGAAAAAAGAAAGACGCAGCACCTATCGGGTAAGCGCTTATTCACCTTCTCAGCTCCCTCTGCATGGAATTGCCTCCACCCTAACTTACTCTCCTGCTCTACCCTATCCTCCTTCAAAAAAGAGCTTACCTCTTTCCTACTAACCCCCCTCCTCTGCAATTGTTTTAAATAACCCTTACAGCATTGTTAGTGCCCAGTCTATGTTACTCTGATAGCTGTATCTTGTAATCCACCTGTTCTCGTGTTCCTGCTATGTATATATTGTATAATATTAGTTATCCTGTTTATTTATATATGCTTAATGCCTGATCTGTTTTAAGTTGCTTACCTGGCTTTCCACTGTAAAAATGTTTGCAACATTGTTAATTCTCTCTGTATCCTGTATATTATTATTGTATTTATCTGTTGTACTGTGTCCACCATTGACACCCGGGTTGTCACTGAAAAAGGGACTGCATGGTCTCAGTGGACTTACCCGGTTACAAAAATTCTAATAAATAAATATATGTATATGTGTGTGTATATATATATATATATATATATATATATATATATATATATATATATATATATATATATATATATATATATATATATACAGTATATATGTGTGTGTATGGATCTAGTTATATATTGTTTGCCTATGCTGTTTTGTTTAAAAACAGTTGTTACGAGAGTGTAGTAGTCTCCTAGAGTGGTAGCTGATTTGAGAAAGTATTTTGTTTTAGATCAGGCCTGCGGCCACACTGGATTCCTACAATCCAGTGGTTAGCAACCTTATAGCCTATGGGCTTTTGTTTTTTGGGAAGGGGGTGTTGGTGAGGTTGAAGATTGTTTACTACATTACTATCAAATACACAAAGTCTAAAATTGTTTTTTACTGACAAAAAGGGCACTCTCCTACTTTCTGCTTTTTGGTGTTTTTGATAAGAAATATTAGGCAGTGAGAGATATTTCTTTTTCTACCTGATGCAGATTTTTAATCAATAAAGATACCTAACTCATATGGGAATTAGAAGATGTCTATGAGAGATGTGGGCATTGGGACCTGGAATGTTAAGGACTTGGGCACTCCAATAAAAAGAAAAAAATACTTAGTTACCTACAGAAAGAGAAGGTAGACATAGCCCTATTACAAGAAACAGATTTACTGGTAGACGAAACAAAGAAATTAGCAAGATCTTCAGTAGTTCAGGTTGAGTTTAGTGAATTTAACACAAAAAAGGGGTACAGCAATCCTGATAAGAAGAGGTTTGACTTTTACTAAAACAGCACATTATGCGGACCCAGAAGGAAGATTTCAGATCTTGACAGGTGTCTTAGAGGGGAAGGAACTTGCAATCTGCAACATATATGCCCCAAACTCAGGACAAGCTGAGTTCTATAGGGACATTAATGTTAGATTAAGCACTATGGGGGTTGAGCATATCATTATGGGGGGGGTTAACGAAACTTTAGATACTATTCTGGATAGAAGTGGGACCCCATCAAACATCAAGATCACAGGAGCACAGAGGGCTTTACACTCACTGATAGAGGACCTGGGCATAGTAGACTCTTGGAGACTATTGAATCCTCAAGGAAGGGATTATACTTTTTACTCGCATAGGCATGGTTCTTTTAGTAGTCCAGACATGATTTTAGTCTCCAAGATGCTCGTGCCAGATTTAATATCAACCAAAATTGGGGATCTTGTCTCGTCAGACCATACAATTTCAAAGACTGTTTTAGTTATGGGTGGATAGAGAAGTAAATCGTCCAGATGGAGATTCAGTACATTACTAGTCCAGGAACCCAATTTTAAAGAATGGGTAAATCAAGAGGCTGCAGAATTTTTTAAGATTAATGATAATGGTGAAGTAGAACTCAGCTGCTTATGGGATATATTCAAGGCATTTATGAGGGGTAGAATTATCAGTTTCTCAGTCGCAAAGAAAATAAAAAACTTCAAAAGACCTCTTGGAGAAAGAAAATATTTTAGCAACCTTGGAATAACAATTTAAGAAGGACCTGCAAAACAAAAAAAATACCTCTTGCATCAGATAACCATGTTGAAATATGAAATTAATAAGATTATTTCTATCAAAGCAGAGTATGCCCTTTTTAGAATCAGACAATCTTACTGGGAGACAGGAAAAAGGCAGGTAAACCTTTGGCCCACAGTCTTAAAAAAAGATCAACCCAGAATAACATAATAAGTATCAAGAACTCACAGAATCAGTTACTAGTTATTTACCAATACAGAGAACTCATACACTTAGCAGCTATACTAATAATATGATCAACACACTGGAATTTCCAACAACAAAACACAGCTTTATTGTAGGGGGAACGCCTAGGAACAGGGTACTTGGACACGGAATAGCTGTGGAGAAAATAAGTTATTTGGGTTAACAGGGCCTGAAGGCCAGAACAACAATGGAGCCCACCACCACTGGTACCAGTGTAAACCCCCGATGTCCTATCTGCCCCATCTGGGTACACAGATTTAGCGCAGGCCTGCTAGTTGCTGTGGGTTGGCCGGTGTTGGGGCCCTTGGAGTAGCTTTTAACAAACAATTCTAGCTGTTTTAAATCACTCCTCCTTTTGGCAGGGCAAGCCCAGGCTTACTCACAGTTTGCAGATTCTGTGACTTGAATGCTGGTACAGCGACTTTGAGTAGTATAGGAACAACCACACTGAAGGCAGCAAGAAAAGGGGCAGTGAAGACTGGTCCAGAGGATGAAGCAATTGTTAGAAACTGGTGGACTGTAAACTTGTTTGAAGATTCTGGCAGCTTGTCAGCTTCAGATTTGCTTGAAGACTTGCAGCTTGTCACCTTCAGCCTGCAAAGGAGGCCAGATTATGAAACCCAGATACAAAGCCTACTAGGCCACAAGGAACTCAGACTCAATAGTGACCCCCATGATTTGGCTCCCCTAATGGGTCCAGAGTGCCCTAAAACTCAAACATGTGCCTGTGGCCCCCCGTGGCCAAGTCTGCCTCACTCAGTAGGGGTTTGCAGTTTCCCTACCTGGCTCCAAGTTACAGCTGTGAAGATTCTCAGTTGTCACCCTTCCCCTGAGCAGGGACAAACAGTTCTGGTGTGCAGCAACAAATTCTCTGATTTCCATCTTGCCAGTAGCTTTTGGCTAGTGACTTGCAGTCTCTGGATTTGACCTCCACCGTTTTACAGTTGTCTTTCAGCAGAACAACAGGCTCCTGAGCTCTGGACACTTGCAAACCTTTTTTCATCTAATGTCCTTAGATTCAGGCACAGTGCCAACCTTCAGCTCTGGCACACACACAGTTCCAAGCCACCCTTTTCACTGACTCAGTGTTTTCCTTTTTCCACACCTGCGCAGGATAACTGCAAATACTGAATCTCCAACACCACCAGGAACTTTCACCAAAATGCCTTGAACTCTAAACTGCACACAGTTCCTTTAGCCCAGAATGAACCTCTTTTCATGATTTTTAAGGGAAGGATCGATTGACCGATCAAATCTTGAAAAAAGTTTCAGCATTTTTTAACACACAGTCTGAGTCCTTCTTGACTCGAATGGAGCCCAGACCAGAATGCCCCAAATGCCCAAATTCTCTGAGATTTCACACACAAATTCCGACTTCTAATTGGTTGGATCCTGCTGGCAATCACAAATATTAATAGTCATTAACCCATTTTGATTATTGATTGGTAACAGTGATTTGGCACCTGGAATAAGGTTCACACCTCTCCCATAAAGCAGTTCACTGGTCTTTGAGTACCTAAGCTAGTGACTGGCTGCTACCAGTGGATCAAAGTAACAAAGATTGCTGCTTAGTGCACTGTCCCATTCAGTTTATATAGCAGTCCCCACTTTACAGTGTTCCTGCAGCCAAAATTCTGTACATAGTCTATGCACACAGTTGTCCAATAATCCTGTAGCTGCCTTTGTTTCCTGCAAAGTGACTGCTATATTGTATTTCAATTGTTTAGTTTGGCTGTCACTGACCTCGATACACATAGACTCTCCCAGGGAAAAAAACTGTGCTGCATCAGCATGTGGTCTGAAACAAAACAAAATGGTAATATTTAATGCATGCCAAAAACAGAAACTAGAGTTAAAATCGACTTTTTGACCTTGGGTTTCTTCAGGAAATATCTAAAAGCAAAAAAAGCAAACTTAGTGTAGAGGGCAGGCAAAATAAAGTGCATATATATATATGTGGGGAAAGACAAAGGGGGAGATTCTGGGAGAAGAAATGATAAATGACAAGATGAAAGGAGAATCTGGAAAACAAAAAGGTAATGATGGAATGACAAGGAATAATGGCAGTGAATGAGCTAGAGAAGTCCCCAGGTGAGGACTAATTAGCAATACCTAGTAAGAAGGCTGAAAGGTGACAAATGTGCAGGAAGGAGACAGAGTTGGAGACCTCTGGTAAAAATTGAAATAGATTTGCACAGATAAAGACTTTAGGGAAAACAAAGGGTGGCTGAAAGATGTTAGCAGAAAATAAGTCTCTCATTTAAACCAGAGGGCTGCTGGGAGCTAAGGTGGATGATCAGTTTGGTTTCCATGTTTTTTCTTTGGTCAGCATCAAACCCTGCTGAAGGACACAAACAGAAAGATCACTGACACTGGTCCCTGGAGGAAAAGTGGGATACAATGGGTTTAGCAGTCTCTCCATTCCTGACTGCCATATAATGTTCCCTGAAATGGACAGCCAGGTGTCTATCAGTTTTGCCAATATAAATAGCTGCACAGTTTCTGCAAAGAATACAATATACCACATTAGTGGAGGTGCATGAGGACTACTTGATGATGTGAAAAATAGAGGACTGTGCATGAGCAGTCATACACAACAAGGATATTCTTGTATTGAGAGGTTTCCTTGGTAACAGATGATCTCAAGAGCACAGCTCGATAGGTGCTCTGTTACCAAGGGAACCTCGAGATACAAGAATATCCTTTTGTGTATGACTGCTCATACACAATCTTTTATAGTGTATGGGCAGTCACAGCATAGAAAATCACACAAAACCAGCTAGTGAAGATGATGGAGAATGGAAATTTTAACATTTTATTTTTCCTTTTTTTAAATGACACAGTGTGCTGCAGATGTTTCTGCAAGTTCAAGTTTAAAAAAACAACAACTTCCAGCCTAACTGGATAGAGGAAAGCAACTATGTGGCAGCATTCCAAGTTGTTCTGCTGCAGTAGCGACATTACTACTACAGCAGAACAACATAATGATTTCACTACTGCAGCAGAACAAGCATATCACGAAAAACAGAATGGCTGCCCAGTAATCGACTTAAAACAGACAATACCTATATGTTAAGGTCAGATAAAAAACTTTTAATCAAATAGCTTAAACGAGCAGCAATACAGAGCCACAGATGCATGTGTCCGTGCATAACAGCATTCCACCATACGCTATATAGAGGACTGTGTATGAGCAGTCATACATAACAAGGATATTCTTATATCAAGAGGTTTCCTTGGTAAGAGGTGACCTTGAGAGTGCAAATGTCCTTGTTTGTGTATGACTGCTCATACACAATCTTTTATAGTGTATGGGCAGTCACAGCATAGAAAATCACACAAAACCAGCTGGAGAAGACAACAAAGAATATAGATTTTAACATTTTCTTTTTTTTTAACTGACACAGTGTGCTACAGATGTTTCTGCAAGTTCAAGTTTAAGAAAAAAACGTAACTTCCAGCTTAACTGGCTTGAGGAAAGCAACAATTTGGCAGCATTCCAAGTTGCTCTGCTGCAGTAGTGACATACTTAGTGCAGCATAACAGCTGTGACATAGCTACTGCAGCATAACAACTCCATTCTAGTTATGGATTTCTATCCATAACAACATTCTAACATACACTACACACCTGTGAAACCCCGAATTTCAGTCACACTAGAAATAAATTTGCAGATGTAGCAGCGAGTTCTGTTGCAAAGTTTGGTGCATTGTAGGGAGGAATTGTTAGGAGTAGGTAGGCTGCTTCTTACCAGGAGATTCCTGCCATAGATCATTACCCGGCTTACTTTTGAAGTTGCGGAATGCTTCCCTCTTGACCCTAATGGCTGTGCTAACTTGACTCTTGAACCAAATGGGACATTAGTGTCTGTTTTGGTCATTGTCCTTGTACATGCCTTTGTGGCCTCTGTGATGGCTTGTTTAATCATTCCCCAAATGTCTTCTACTAGAAAATGTTGGTGAATCTTAGTTATTTTTTCTCTTACTAGTTCCCTCATTTTATCAAAATTTGCCCCTCTGAAATTTAGGACTTCTGCCCTTGACTGGGATTTGACATCCTTCAGGGCTATTTTAAACCAAATGGAGTTGTGGTCACTGTCACCAGTGGCTCCTGACTCTGACTGCCCAGCCGACCAGTGATTGATACAGAGGTATCACCACCTCTCTCTTTCTGCTGGTGATACCCCTCCCTATGCAACCTAGCATCCCACTGGGTTTTTTCCACTACTTTGTCACACTGTCTGGCCACTTTTAGGTCATCATATGTAGTTACCCCCAGGTCTCATTCCTGTTTTGTGGTTGTCAGTACCACTCCCTCCATTTTGTACTCAGCCCCTGGGTTTCTGCGCCTCAAGCACATGATTTTGCACTTCTTTGCTTGAAACTTAGTTGCCACACTCTTGACCACTCCTCAAGGTTTCTTAGATCACTTTTCATTATTTCCACCACCCCCACCCCTTGGAGTATCTACCCTATTGCGGATCTTAGTGTCATCTGCAAAAAGGCATATCTTCTGGTCTAGCTCCTCTGCAATGTCGCTAATAAAGACATTAAAGAGAACTGGTCCCAGTGCTGATCCTTGTGGCACCCTGCTGGTCACCCTTCCTTCCTCTGAGTGAACTCCATTTACCACTGCCCTTTGTCTCCTATCCCCCAACCAATTACTTATCCAATTTGCCACTTTTCACCCACACCAAGGCTGCGCAGCTTGTTTTCGAGTCTCCTATGTGGAACAGTGTTGAAGGACTTACTGAAATCTATAGTAGGTAGGCCACATCCACTGCTCCACCCTAATCTAACTCCCTGGTCACTCAGTCAAAGAAATCTATCAAATTTGTTTGACATTACCTCCCCCTAGTGAATCCATGCTGCCTCTGATCTTGTATTCTACTGGATTCAAGATATTCCACAATCCTTTCTTTCAGTAGTAATTCCATTAATTTCTCTACCTCCGAAGTCAGGCTGACTGGCCTGTAATTACCAGCATTCTCCCTGCTACAACTTTTGTGAAGTGGGACTATATCTGCCCTCCTCCAGTCCTCCAGTACCACTCCCATCTCCAGTGAGAGGCTGAACAAGAAAGTCAGAGGTGCAGACAGCACCTCTCTGAGCTCCCATAGCATTCTTGGATATATCTCATCTGGCCCCATTGCCTTGTCCACTTTCAGATTTGCTAGTTCCTTCAGGACTCTCTGTTCTGTAAATGGACTGTTATCCACCTCCATCCCCTTAATGCCACTGACACCTATCTGTGGTCTCTCATCTTCCATTTCCTTTGTGAACACTGAACAAAAGTAATCATTCAGGATGTCTGTTTTTTCCTTTTCCCCTTCCACTCACTCGTCTCCTTCCCTCCTTAGCCTTACAATCCCTGCCATGGTCTTTGTCCTTTCGCTTACATACCGGAAAAATGTCTTGTCACCCTTCATTACTTCCTGGGCTATTTTTTTCCTCTGTTTGCAACTTTGTGCTCCTGATTGCTTTACCTGCTTCCCTCTGATTCTCCCGAAACACCTCCCTACCCTCCTCCCTCGGTGTCTCCTTATACCTCCTGAATGCTAACTTTTTTGCCCTTATCTTCCCAGCCACCTCTTTTGAGAACCATAGCAATCTCTTTTTCCTCTTGCTTTTGCTTACATTTCTGACACAGAGGTTTGTTGCCTTCACTATTCCCACTTTAAGTTTCACCAACTGTTTCTCCACCCACCCCAAACCCCCCCGCTAGAAGGCTTCCTAGAGGCATTTCACCATTATTGTAAAATCAGCCCTCTTGAAGTCCAGGACCCTTGCCTTAGTGTGGTTCTGTCAGCGTTTATGTTAAACCACACCATACAGTGATCACTGTTCCTCAGGTGGCCACCCACTGTGATTTCTGCAACACTGTCCCCATTGGTGAGTACAAGGTCCAATACTGCTCCCTCATGAGTGGGCTCCTCAACTAGTTGCCTGAGGAACACCCCTTGCAAGGAGTACAGAATGTCCCTATTCCTAGCTGAAGATGCAGCTGGGAAGCTGCAATCTACATCCGGCATATTGAAGTCCCCCATCATCAATATCTCCCCCTTATTTGCCATCTTTTGGATGGCTTCCACCAGAACCTTATCCATCTCCTCACACTGTGCTGGAAGTCTGTAGATCACGCTGGTGAAAATAGTGACTCCATTCTCCATCTCTCGTGTGACCCACTGTATCTCCACCTCCCCCTCCCCATGTTCCTTGAATTTCTGTTGCTTTTATGCCATCCCTCACGTAAAGAGCCACTCCTCCCCCCCCTTTTTGACTCACCCTGTCCTTCCTGAATAGAGTATAGCCTGGTATGGCTAATTCCCAGTCATGGATCACGTTGCACCATGACTCAGTAATGGCGACAATGTCCAGGTCAGCCTCTGCCATAATGACCACTAGGTCCAGGATTTTATTTCCCAGACTATGAGCGTTTGCACACATGGCCTTCAAAATACTGCTATCACCCTGCTTGTCAACACCCCTTTCCCCTTTTGCGTTCTTTCCTTACCCCTTCTGCCCTCATTTTTAACCCTCTTCATTTCTATCTTTATTTTTTTCACTGTTGACAGGTACCATTGGGGAATACCATCCCTTAGGATTCCCCCTACTGTCTAGTTCAGCTTGCAGGGAGGGGGGGCAGTTTATGTCTCCCTGCTTCCTCCAGCCACCCGTTCCCCCATGGCTAGTACAAATGCTCTCTAATTTACTATTTAAACCAGTCACTGAGAACTGTGGTCCCCCTCCCAGATAGATGCAGGCCATCTGGCCATCTCCTCTGTACAGGCCTATATCCCTTCAGGTGGGGCCCCAGTCCCCAGTGTAGCCAAATCCCTCCTCCCTACACCACCTTTTCAACCACTATTTGAAGCTCCTGATACGGAGTACTCTATCCTACCCTCCATCATAGACAAGCAGTACCTCAGAAAAGGTCACTGAGTGTACTACCTGCCTAAGATTCCTTTCCGACTCCCCGAACTTCTTCTGCATTATCCTAACCTTGTCCCTAGTCAGGTCATTAGTCCCAAGGTGAACAATAACATCCAGTTCTCCCTGCCATCCTGCTGCCTTAGCAATACTCAGGATCCACTTCCCATCTCTCAGAGCTGTGGTGCCAGGTAGGCACTTAACCTCCCTCTCCTCCCCTACTGCCTCCAAAACTATCCCCCTCACAATGGAGTCCCCAACCAAGAATCGCTTCCTCCTCCTCTGGGGTCCTCTGCCACCCTCCCTAGGGACTCTACTACAGAAGACACCCCCATTCTCCTTGGTCACCACTACAGGTGCCTCCATGGGACAGTCCCGCTCTGCCGCTGCAGCGTAGGAATTATGTAGTGGTACCATAGGGGGATGTGCCTCTGACCTACCACCCTCACCCTTCCCGAGCCCACCATAGTCCAGCTTCTCCTCCTCCTCCTCCATGGCACCCTTCGAGGCAGTGGTGGCAGACTAGGTGGTCCCTGGGTGGGGGAGGAGGATTTCCAAATCACAGCCAGCTCAGCCTGGAGTCTAGCAACCTCCTGCCTCAGCCCAGAGAGGCAAATGTCATAAATAAATTGATACCAATACCTGTTGTTGGGGAAAAAGGGATTGGCTTTTGGTTTCAGGATTACAGACATGTCTCATTTCCTGTAGCCCCAAGACATGAATAGCATAACTTGAGGCCATGGTAGCCCCCATAGCTGTACCACAAGTCTGGAAAAAAGTCTTCCCTTGACTTTGAAGGCATTATGGGTTAAATGTATTTCAGAGATGTTATAATAAAGTCAATTGGTTTGTCACTGTTATTAGATTGATTCTCTAGATAAAATTTGCAAGCCCTTATTCCTTGTGAGTGCTTGATAGATGTATACAGGGCTTCAAAATCTATACCCAACCACACAACTCCCTCATGCCACACAATGCCCTCTCATTTTTGTAGGTCAGAACTGTCTCTAATAAATGATCTTATATTGGGGGATACTGGAGAAGAGGCAGACAATGCCTACAAGCGACAGGGTCCAGAAAGGGCTGGCAGCCCTGAGCCCCGGGACTAGATGAGTTGCATCCAAGGATACTAAGAGAACTGGCAATGGTACTGGCTGAACCCACAGTAGGACTAGTCAGCTGCTCACTAAGGATGGGGGGAGGTAGTCCTGAGGGACTGGAGGCTGGTGGATGTCATAGAACATAGAAACATAGAATGTTATGGCAGATAAGGACTGCTTGGTCCATCTAGTCTGCCCATTTCTTCCCACCTACACTATTACCACAGACCATGCCTGATTTATAGTTCTTTCTCTCCCCCTTCCTTTCCACTATGATTCCCTTGTGCTTATCCCATGCATTCTTGAATCCCACCACTGTTTTCATCCCTACCACCACTGGAGGCTGTTCCAGGAATCCACCACTCTTTCTGTGAAGAAGTTCTTTCTCACATCTCTCCTTAATCTCCCCCCTCTACGTTCATAGCATGTCCCCTTGTTCTTAAGCACCTTTTCTTCTGAAAAATACTCCCCACCGATACCTTATTTACCCTTCCATGAGGTATTTTTTTTATTTACACTTTATACCCCTCTGCCCCCAGCTGCCCCCTTCTGACTGACCTCCCCAGCCTCATCACCCCAGTATCACTGAGACTTTCCCCTGCCTGGTCACTGGGTGTGGAGTTTGTGAGAGGTCGGTCATCATCCCCAGCTGGAGGAGTGTTTCCTCCATTTTTCTCCCTTCCCATTGCTAGGGCACACATGCAAGATGTGCGCAAGTAGAGGTGTGCTTGTATCTGCATAAGTCCCACAGCACCCTCCCTTCTTCTGGCCCATCTGACCCACACTACCCTCTGGCCTCCACCTGTGGGTAGTCATTCGTCGGGACTGCCAGTACTCCCTCCCTGGGAGAGGAGAGCCATCCTCTAGATGCTCAATCCTCTCCCTCCTCTGTTGACCCACGGCAGCCTGTGCTTGTTCCTGAACACAGGTCACTGGCGTGGCATGAGGTGTGGTGTCCAGTACCTCAACCCTCAGCAGCACCGGGCAGGCCCACCCCCATGAGGTATTTAAAGGTGTCTATCATATCTCCTTCCTCTGTTCCAGGGTATACATATTGAAGTCCTTTAGCCTCTTCTCATAGGGCTTTTGACACTCAATCTGCACCATTTTAGTTGCCTCTTTTTGGATTGCCTCCATAAAGATAGGGGGACAAGCCCAGACCTAAAGACCTGTCAGTCTGACCACCACTGTAGGGAAGTTCATGGAGTCACTGATCAAAGAAGACCTCATGGACTACCTGGAAGGCAACGGTCTCCAGAACAGTAAGCAGCATGGGTTCATGTCAGGGAGGACCTGTCAGATGAACCTGATAGATTTCTTTGACTAGGTGACAAGGGAATTGGACAGAGGCCACATCGTGAATTTGCTCTATTTCAACTTCAGCAAGGCTTTTGACTTGGTGCCTCACAGACTCTTGTTGAAGAAGATGAAGGATCTGGCTGCAGCTAGGGACATATTTAATTGGGTAGGAAATGGACTGAAGGGTAAGTAACAGAGGGTTGTGGTCAATGGGATCAAATCAGAAGAGAGGGAGGTATGAGCGGGGTGCCACAGGGATCTATTCTGGGCCTGGTCCATTTCAAAATGTTCTGGGCAGGTTATGTCTCTTCGCATAAGACACTTAGCTCAGTGGGAAGGTGGATAGTGATGAGGGAATCAGGAAAATAAAGAGTGACTTACAATAGCTAGAGGAGTAGTCTAAGGTTTAGCAGTTGAAATTCAACACCATAAAGTGTAAAGTATTGTACCTAGTGAATAAGAACCTCAGGACAGGGTACTAGATGGGTGGGGTGAAACTTAGCACTATGGCTGAGGAACGGGACCTAGGAGTTATCATCAGTGACAGCCACCCTCAATTTTATTTATTTATTTACTTTTGTCTTTGGTGACTGGGTAGGTACACTGATCCTAGGGACTGTCTTCAGGCATGACCCAGGCCATAAACAATGGCACATTTAGTAAAACAGAATACAGGAGGAGTAACATGGCTGCAATGCAGGCCATAAACTATGAGGTGCAGGGAATTACAGTACAGAGGGTATTAACAACAAGCATTTGTCAATGCCGAAAGTTCACCATTGATATTGCTATTGTACCGGCTGGGGCAGGACTACGGTTCCCAGCAGCCTTGATTGCTGGCTTATTTACATGTACTTTTTAGCACTTTTAAAAAAAACTACTTTTTTATCCCCACTTTTGTTTGCCATTTGCTTAGAGTCCCTGGTGGCTAGAGTGCACCAAACACTGGAGATTAGGGGCATAACAATGGGGGGACTCAAACAAAAAATTTCCCTCTATGCAGACGGCTCCATTTTGTACTTGTTCTCCCCAGAGACATCTCGCCCCCCTTATGGAACTTCTGCACAAGTGCAGTGTGCTTTTTGGCTATAAGATTAATGATTCCAAATCAGAATCCCTGATAGTGAGGAGTGCCCCCTCAGACACCTTTAAGCACTCTTTTGCATTTCAATGGGCCCCCTGAAACCAGATTCGATATCTTGGCATTCAGGTCCTGGTTGATCTTACCAGACTGTTCTCAGCTAATTACGAGGGGTTGTGGAGGGTGGTCGAGCAGGACCTGGCAAGATTGCTCCTCCTCCCCCTTTCGCTGGTGGACTGTATAGAAGTAATTAAGATGAATATTTTACCTCGTTTGTTATTCTTATTTCAATGTCTCCTGATCCAGCTGCCAAGGGCATTTTGGGCCAGGATGGACAGGGAAATCTCCCGCTTTATATGGAGCCACAAAAAACCCAGGATCTCAAAACAGACGCTATACCTCCCTAAAGAGACTGGTGGCTTGTCTTTACTTAGCTTGCCACTACATTATTTGGCAGCTCAGGGGGCTGGCCTTATGATTTGGGCCAAGCAAAGAACAATGTCGCATTGGTATAGACTGGAAGAGGCGGCCGTGGGTGACAGACCACTATTCGCACTAGGATTAATGGACTGCACACCAGAATACAGACATAACATGCGGAACAAGTGGATGAAGCATGGCCAAAGCAACCTTCAGAGGATCTGCAAAACTCTGGGTACACCATCTGGGTTGGGTCCCCTGTCAATCATAAGATTTGAACCTGCATTCATGCCCCCTTTGCTGGATTTGGGATACGCAGTCTGGGCATCTAAGGGGGTTACTAGATTTACCCAATTTCTGGAAGGAGGGAGCTGCATCTCTTTTCAAAGGGCCAAGGACAAATTTCACTGGACGAATGTTGATTTTTTTCAATTTATGCAAATACGGCATTTCATAAACTCGGAGAATCACATTCTTCAATTATCACATCCCTATTCTAGTAGGGAAGACTTTCTTTATGATTCTGTGACTATCACAGGATGAGACAGATATATTTCTTCCCTCTACAATCTCCTCTCTCAGCAACCGTCTGACCCCCTTGGGTTGTATCGGACAGCATGGGAAAAAGAAGCCAATATACAGATTTCAGAGTCAAATTGGCTACATAGGCTAAAGTGGGGTTGGAAGGTAACTTCATCCCAAATAAGTGAGAGTTTTTCTGAAAAGTTATGGTTAGGTTCTTTAGAGTTCCCACAGTTATAAAACATTATGTGGTCGGGCCACTGATACATGTTGGAGGGGCTGTGGGCAACCAGGAACTCATTGGCACATATTCTGGGAGTGCCCAATAATATGCCAATCTTGGGGGGAGTTTCGCATTGCAGTAACTCACATAACAGAGGTGTATATTCCACCATTAGGAGAGGAACGGATCCTGGGTGTCCCCACAATAACACACCTAAAAAGGAGACACCAGGAGGGTGACCCTAATTCTTGTAACTGTGGCCTTAAAATGCATTACAGGGAATTGGCTCTCGGTGAGGCCCCCAACCATAGGCAAATGGATTTGAAGGATGAGGGAGGTAGTCCTGATGGAATCTATCACAGCTAAGTTGAGATTTAACTCAGAGAAGCACACTGAATGATGGAGCAGATGAGAGAACTGGTTACAAATTTCTGGGCTCGCATAGTTGAAGGGTGGAGGGAGAGGTGACACACTCAAGGAACAGGCAGACGCTGTGGAGGCATAACCTACTTTATATCTCTCAGCTTAGGTTGGGCTGGGGTAATTCACAGCACCTACAGAGAGGTGAGAGAGAATGGCCAGGTGGCATATTTAAATTTTATGAGAGGGCGGGGCGGGGGGTTAGTGGCAGCTCAACTGGGGTCGGGTTGGTAAGGCTTGTTTTACAGGGAGCAAGTTTTTTCTTCACTCCCTTGTTATTGTGGTGCTGTACCTTGTATTTCTTTTTGTATAATGTCCCCATCACTCATTGTATTGTAGACTGTACTATTAACTAGGCTGTGACCACTTGTCTTTGCTTTTAATTCCTCAAATTTCTAGCAACTCTGACAGAGTGCAGAGTATATAAGTGAACTGTGTACAAGCTTAAGTGTCAGGGAAGGGGTACTCCCCCTCAAGATGAAGACACATTTATATTTTAATTGCTACATTGTATAATTACCTGCTCTGTACTCTGTTATTATTGAGGCAATAAGGTGCTGTATGTTTTGTAAGTGATTATCTGACTGCATTAATAAAGCTGATTTTTTTTTTTGCTCCTTACTTGCTCCCTGACCTGCCTCTCCTTCTGGCTGCTCAAGGACCCCCCCCCGACCCCCTCACTCTGACCCCCTTCCATTCACCTCAGATTGCAGCCATCCCAGGGGTGACCCAGTGTATCCCTTCACCAGATGGGTCCCTCTCCTCCAGGAAGGCCAGGAGAGGTAACCAGTGTGCACTACAATCAGTCCTCGGATGCTGCTGAGGTGGATTCTGGGGCTTCTGGGCACTCAAGTCAGCAGAAGCAAGCAGTCAACATCCGGTCAATCAGGAAGCTGAGTTTCCGCTTTTCTCCCCAGGGGCATGGCGTGCCTTGGACGTCTAGGCCAATGCTGACGTTCACCATGCCCCAGTATGCAGTGGAGCTTGCTTGAACTGTTGTTTTCCTGGCCTCCACCAGGAGGTGGCAGACAGTGAGCCATATCCCCTCCTTCCCTGCGGAGAAGGCGAGCAGTCGCAGGATGCTCAAGCCTTCTCCTCCCGGCTGGCTCTCCAGCGACCCAAGTCTGTTCCCAAACCTGGGTCACCGGCATCGCAAGTGGAAATCCAACTGCTGCACTGATGAGCCAGCTAATAAAGCTGATTTTCAAAAAATAAACTACTTTCGCAGCCCCTCAGGTTTCTCACTCGTGTATCCGGACCCCAATTAGCCAATTTGGGGGTCCGGGAGCACGAGGGGAACCTCTGTTTTGCCGCATGAACGGCTTTAATTAAATCAAATCAAATCAAAATTTATTTATAAAAAGCCCAATTCCACATGTTCAAAGCGCTTGCACAACTTATATAAGGCTTACATACAGACAAACAGATAATATTTAAAACTATAACAAAATTTTTTAAAACCCATATCATCAAATCTAAAAGTTACAAAGGAAACTTTAAGCAGACATCATAAAAGTCAGAAAATGACAAATAATCAGAGAAAGGCCAGATCAATTAAATATGTCTTTAGAGCAATAAAGCTCTGGACGGTCAGGCAATCTCTCACCCGACGAGGTAGAGAGTTCCACAAGGTAGAGGCCACAAAAGCAAAAGAACGGGCCCCTGAAGTCTTAAGTTGAACCCTGAGAACCTCTATCAATCCCTCATCAAAGGAGCAGAGTGGGTGGAGGGAGCGGTAGGGACAAATGAGATCTTGCAAGAACCAGGGTCCCTGACCGTGTAGGGCCTCATAGGTCAGTAACCTGACAATGAAGGTGATCCGACACTGTACTGGCAGCCAGTGCAGTCCGCGGAGCACAGGCATGATGTGGCAAAATCTTAAAGACCATGTCAACAGCCTGGCCGCTGCATTCTGCACCAGCTGCATGTGGTGGACATCAACCCCTGGAAACCCTAGGTAGACGGCATTGCAGTAGTCAAGGCAAGAGGTCATGAAGGCGTGGAACAAAGTTGGAAGATTGTTAGACAGGATCAGATGTTTTGTCCAGGCGATATTCCTCAGATGATAAAAGGAGGTCTTGACAGTGGCTGACACCTGAGATTTGAGGGTCAGAGCATCATCAAAAATAACGCCCAGATTCCGCACCTGGTCAGAGGTCACCAGTTGAACACCCCCAAGCCAAAGCCCAGAGGGCTGTCCCACCAGTGATCCCATGCCCTGATGATCTGGGTCCACCACCAACACCTCAGTTTTATCCAGGTTCAACCACAGCTAGTTGGCACTCATCCAGTCCTGGATCTCGGTGGGGCAGTTGTTAAAGACCAAGATAGCTCCATTCTGCTCGGTGACAAAGGACATGTAAAGCTGAGTATCATCTGCATAGCAGTGAAAACTCAGTCTGTACTGCCTAATAATGTCTTCCAATGGCAGCATATACACTGCAAACAACATGGGTAACAAGATGGAGCCCTGTGGCACCCCACAGGATAGGGGGAGAGGGGCCGAGGAATAAATCCCAGACACCACTCTGAGTCCTACCCATGACTCAGCGAGGAAAGATCAAAACCAACTTAGGGCTGTACTCGACAGTCCACAGATTAGCTACAGGTGCTCCAACAACATTTCATGGTCCACAGTGCCAAATGCTGCAGAGAGATCAAGGAGAACCAAGATTGAGCAACTCCACCGATCTCTCGCTATTAGGAGATCATTAAGTACCCAAACAAGTGCCGTCTTGGTATTGTGCCTCTTCCTAAATCTGGACTTAAAAGGATCATAGACATCATGAATGGTCAACTGATCATCCAGCTGTGATGCAACCACCTTCTGAATAACCTTACCCACAAAGGGCAGGTTAGAGACAGGTCTGTAGTTAGCCAGATAGTCCGGGTCAAGGGAGGGTTTTTAAAGGAGAGGTCTCACAACTGCCTCCTTCAGAGGATCAGGAAACACACCTATCTCCAATGAACTCCAACCTATCTCAGCTAGGACTGGGAAGATTACCTGAACACACATCATAATGAGGTGCATTGGGCCAGGGTCCAAACTACAGCAGGTAGGTTGCAAAGTCGGGATAATCTTCACGATGTTGGTGATCGCTGGCCGGCTGAAGTCAGATCAGGTAAACTAGGTACTTGTAGCCTCCTGCCGACCTCCACAGCACCCAATAGAGGGGGCTAGATAGATTCCAGATCTGATGGTGGCAACCTTATCTGCAAAATAAACAAGCAAACTCATCATACTTATTTTGTGAAAATGCTCCCCCAGTCTGAAGACAGATTGGATTGCACAATCTGTTGACAGTCCGGAAGAGCTGAGCCGGTCAATTTCTTGCAGCGGCAATCTTCTGGACAGGAACTCTGTCTTCTTACAGGAGACTGCCAATTGATAGTCCTTATAATGAGCCATCAAACTAAGTTTGTCATCAATCAGACCCGTTTTCCGCCAGCGCATCTCTAACCTTTACCCCATTCTCCTCAACTTCTTCAAGGTCCCATCAAACCAAGGGGACCGTGGGCGAAGAGTGAGGGGGCAAGCATAGACAGGAGCAATGGAATCCAGGGCCATTGTCATCACCTTATTATAAGCATGTAACAGATTCCCTGGATCCATGCTTTCATTCAGCATACCCAATAGGTCAAGCACTGCCATTAGACCATCTGGGGTCAAGCCCCTTAAAGGACGGTTTCAGACCATCTCCATAGGGGCAGGTCTATTGGGGGAAGCCATAAAACTGAACCCTATGGTGTGATGGTCAGACCACCCAACGGACTCCCCCACCAGGCTGGAGATCTCCATCCCCAGGAGGAATACCAGGTCCAATGAGTGACCATGATTGTGGGTAGCAGAGGTAATTACCTGTGTAAGGCCCAATGATGTCATCAATTGGAGGAAGTCTTGAACAAATTGTGACAGTTCATTGACCAAGGTATTGAAATCCCCCAGAACAAACCATCTGGGGGATTCCAACACCCTGTCGATGATGAAGTCCACGACTTCCCGCAGGAATTCCTCCTCACCACTGGGTGGACGGTAAATGAGAAGTATCCTGCACTCTACACCTGCACCTATGATACACTCAAAGGATCTGGTCATCCCCTCTGCAACATCCATAAGGCCTAGTTCCCATTTAAAACAAATGGCTACACCCCCGCCTCTATGATCCACCCTCAGGCAGTGTATCACCGAGTACCCAGCTGGAGCTGCTGATGCCAGTTCTGGGCCAGCATTTTCATCCAGCTAGGTCTCAATGATGCAAGCCAGGTCAGCTGTACCAATAAGATCTGCTATCACAGCGGTCTGCATTTTTATAGACTTGGCATTGCACAACACTGCCAGAGTAGGATAGGTAGCCGAAGAAGACCGCGCTACTTGCCTACATAAAGTAGAGCCCTTGGGTATGGGAACCAGACAGGGATTTCCCCTATCCTTATCCCATTTCACCCCAGGGCATCTCCTTGTCACCACAACCCCAATCCGCCCACTCCCCTCAACTCCTCCACTAGGACCAATCCCCCCCCTTCCTCCTTCTAGCTATTCCCAAGGCCCGACAGCATCTATATGCCTCAGTTGATAAAGGGGAGACTGCTAAAAGGGCAGAGGTCCCTGAGCCTGGTGGGAGAGTAGTACCTGACCGCCTGTGCTCTCTACCAACACATCTTTACTAGCGGCAGCCAAACAGCAAGCAACCAGCACACAATCCTACTGTATATCACATGTTCTCACACAAACATACACCATCCAATCCACAACATTAACCCACAATCACCCAGCAAATTCAACAATTTTCCTACCCTCCCCCCAAAATTTAAGAAAAATCACAAACATTAACCCCAAACTATAAAAAAAATGCAGCAAACTAAATAAAACACACACTAAACAAGCAAAAAATGTAAGATAGGATAAAATTCTCAAGTGATTTTTGTTAGTCTCTCCAAGGTTTTAATGAGTCACTGATTCTCTCAAACAGTTTTAATAAAGATCTGTTGGAACTCCCACTTCTTTAGACCAATGAAACCAGAAAATGCTCAGAAGTGTAAGCTCTCTCACTTAAACTTAAATAATTAGCAATACAGATTTATATGAGCACTAATGATATTTTAAGGCACTCTCACTGTCTATAAAATATGGGCTCAATTCTCAAAAGGTTACATCTGGCATAACTTGACTTACACATAAAAACTGGTACAAGTAGCAAGTTACGCCAGCAGTTGCGACATCTGGTATTCTGCACAGCTGCCTGCTTGTGCCAAAGTGGATTTACGCCACTAATTATGCCCTAAACCCCTGTGACATGGCACTAGGGGTTTGTTAACAGTTAAGCCCTATTAAGTAGGGGTGGCAGCAAAGGCCCCCAGGGCGCTATTCTACAAACAACCCCTGGGGAGAACCGTCAATGTAAGTTACACCACCATACAGCTGGTGTAACTGTACATACTGTACGTCCCCGGGGGTTGCCTGCATGAGCAGCTCACCCATCCCTCCCATGGTATGCCATCCCCCCCAACACTGCCCTAACCCCAGCACAAGATTGCCCCACAGGGCAACCTCTGTCCCCCCCATACCACAATGCCCCATAGGACCACCACAGGTCCCCGATCCTGTACCTGCTGAAAGCCCCACAGGGCTGCTGCATGCCCCCGACCTCAGTGTCATACAAAACACCCACAACCCGCTGTCTGTGATAATGCCCCCCATCTTCGATTCCCTACACCGCGCCCATACATGGGGCATCCCTGGAAGTCAAGTGGCTCCCCACCTCTCTCACCTGGCAGCACCCGACCACCCGCACCCCTCCAAGACCCGTCTGAGGCCGGCAAATGGCACAGCCCAGCTCTCACCTCCACGACCAGCGCTGACTGTACTCAGTATGAGCGCGCACTACTTACAATAGTATGCGCTCATACAGAGTGCAGTTGGTGGCTGGCCGTGGTGGTGAGAGGTGGGCTGTACCAGTCGATGGCCTCAGATACGTCTTGGGGGTGTGGTGGTTGGGTGCTGCCAGGTGAAGGGGTGGGGGGCCACTAGACTACCAGGGATAATGCGGATATAATGCATTATAAATAGCACTTCAAGGACTTGGGTTCGGGGATTGGGACCTGGGGGGCAGAACAGCCCTGCGGGGCATTTACATTCAGTATTGGGGGACCAGGGGCTGGGGGTCCCATAGCCCTGTGGGGATTTCCAGGCCTGGCAGGGCACTTGCACCCTACTGCCAGTCAGATGCAGCTTGCAATATGCCCCTTAGCTATGCCCTGCTTTTTGCGTACTTGTGGACATGTCACAATTCACAGAACTTAGCTGCGGGGACCCTGTCCATTACAGAATCGGGTGTAGGGTCCTTAGCACAGTTGCACTCCTCAGATGTCGCGAATCTCAGACATGAGGGCTGTTTCTAGAATCACGCCTCAAGAATTTAAAATCAAGCCCAGAAAAGTCTGACCGGCAGATGATTACTTCAAATTCCTTCCAGCGGATACTGCTGTGAATACTGCTGATCTCTTCTTGGAGAATCTCCTTTATCGATGTCCTTCACTTCGTGTTGTTCAGATGTTAGCCTGTCACCCTGTGCAGGCCTCCCAAGCAGCAACCACCTCTGCAATTGACACAGGGGTTCTGCACAAGCTGCAGGCAGGAGTGCCGATCAAAACCAAAGGAGGGGAATCCTAGAGACACCCACCCCAAGAGACAGTCACCCTGCCCAAATAATCCCACAAATATAGCCCCTGGGTCATGTCCACCCACCAGAAGAACCCGTGAGAACCTAGGCACCACCAGACACAAACATCCACCCTTCAGTGGGCCCGGAACCATGCCTCCCGTTAAGGACTAGGCAACAGCAGCCACCCCCTCAGGCAGATGAAGCAGGTCCCCCCACAATGTCTGCACCGACCTCCAAGTTTTCTTAGTCCCAGTAGCTCTTCAGGGACTACCAGCTAGACACAGTCCACCTCAGTTCAGACGCCAACGATGTTCTGGGTTTAGAATCTAACAGTCAGTGCTCCTCGGCATTGTTCCAGCTGAAACATACTCCATCAGCAGTTCCTCTCAACTTTCCTTGCAGGCTCTTCTTGCAGATTCTGCAGACTCTGCTCAGGACACCTTGGGACACACCAGCAGGTAGGGCGGATTTCAAAGGAATATACAAGCACTAGCTCATTGAGTATCTAGTGCTAGTTGCAACAACAGACTACTTAAAACAAAATAATTTTTAAAACAAACATGTGCTCCTCCAGCCTTCTGCTTTCAGGAAAACACTGTGGGGGGTTGGCAAGATCTTTCATATGGTGCCACAGGACCCCAGCTGGCAGTGATGAGCAGCGGGACTGTTGGGGGACAGAAGTTAAACCCCACACTTGGGGGGGAGTGTAAGATCATCCCACTCCCATTGTGGAGCAGAGACAATGAGGGAAGGGACTGGTGGGGTGGCGAGGGGGGAGTACATGCATACCAAAAGGGGTTGATGTCAGCCAGGCTGATCAGAACACTGAACAGCTGTTTTTTGAGTGGTATCCTGCAGATCAAAAGGAAAAATTGCCATATGACTGGTTCGGCTTTTTCTTTGGAAGTTCACAATGTTTCCTCCCATGAAGGGAAAATGGTGTCACAATCAGCCTGGCTGACAATTGGTGTGCCACTGTCTCGCCTCTTGCAGGCCCTTCTACATTGGACAGACAGTGTCACACCCTTCAAAAGTCAGTCTTATAGGTGCACATATGCAAACTTAAAAACCTTCTGCTAGCCTAGTCACTGGAAAAGGAGGCTGAGAATGATGATCAAAAGCTCTTTAAGAGCAATAAAGGCCTTAAAAAAAAAAGCCTCTCCACCTCCTAAATGTCTGTTTAAGGACTGAGGGCAGGCTGGGCGGAGTACATAAAAATAAGTTGAAAAGCCCTTCTCATGGCTTGGAGGTATAAGGCTTTAGGGCAAGTAGGCAGGCATTAAAGTAAGCAAGCCCTTTTCATGGCTATTGAGTCCTCCTAGTCCTAAGGACAGAGGATAGGCAGGGAGAAGTAAATAACTAAAAAAATAAATTTATGTCAGGACGTGGGGTATGACGAAACTGATGTACAGTGTTTTTTTATGCCTATATGTCCAAGCAGGCATGTACTTTTTTCATACATTTCATATGGTTTCCTAATCTCACTTATCTGGTGTTCTGCCTACAGTATGCAAAAAATATTCAGGGACGACACTGCAATCCCCTTCCTTACAAAAAATTAAATAAAATAAAAAACTGTGAAGTGCAGTCTTCACAGATTACTGTGTCATTTTCCCTGCAACTCCTGACCAATATTCACGTGTTTCCCTGGATATTACATTATTTCCCTATGAAAGCCAAATTGCTCTGTTTTCCTGCATAATACAGTAAATGCAAATATATGGGAACCAGTTTCTCAGTATATAGCTCAATTTCCTTGTAAAACACAGGAATCCCAGTAGATATGGGAGCCCTGAAAGGCAAGTGTTGTTATATTTTCTCAATGACACTTTCTAAACTCAAACCAAAAACAGCGGGGGAATTCAAGAATGCATGGGACAGACATAAGGCAATTCTGGTGGGGGGATAGTCTGAGGAAGTAGGCTGTTGATTAAAGTAAAGGTGTAAGTTCTCTTTATTAAGATTTTGGGCTTCACAGCCTGCTGCCCTGGGGCAGTGATAGCCCATCTGTGCCAAAAGTAAAACTTTTAAAATGCTCTGTAAGGTTTGGAAAGGGATCATAACTCTGGCTGAGCTGCCAGCCAGCTGATCCCTTCCCACTTCCTAGTCTGCCTGCTCCGCCCCCGCGTGCCTTCGTATCGTGACGTTTAGCCAGGGAGAGCGTGGGGACGTGCGCCATACTAGTATATGGGGCTAATTTTCAGAATGATTTTGCACTTTAGACTGCCTGTTAAGAAAGTAAGCCTACTTGACTAATAGGTTCCTAGTGGTCGTCGGTGGCTCATTTCTAATAATGCATCTAAAGATTACAAATCATTCCATTAACCTATCTCTAAATCGCGCCACATCCCCGCAATCCCTGGCTAAGCGTGATTCAGGAGGCGTGGGGAGGCCCAGGCAATTTTTAAGTGGGAAGGAGGTGGCTGGCTGGCAGCTCAGCCAAGTTAGATCCTTCTACAGCTAAGCATTTTAAAATTCTACTGCCAGTGAAGGCTCGCTGCCCCAGGGTAACAAGCTGTAAACCACAATGTAATCTTACAATTTTACTTTAACTTGGATCTGCAGCTTATCTAATAGGTAGGGAAATGGGCAGACTGGGTGGGCCAAGCGGTCCTTATCTGCCGTCAAAGTCTATGTTTCTATGTTTACTGCAGAAAAAAGAATAACGTCAGGTTACCAACTAAGTCCTGATGAAAAAGTGTCTTCCACGTATGGCTGGTGAGTGTCAGTGTCGGAGATGGTTACTTAGTTAAGTTGGACTGTAAATACTATGTTACACTAGTATATATTTTGCTAATATCAGTCTTGTAGTGAAATAAAATCAGACCCACATTAATTAGTTACTAGGTGAATGCTATTTCTTGACATTAGTACTCTACAGAAAGTTTGCAGTTCTGTAGGGGATACGAAAAAAATCAAAAGTTAGCATTCGGCTTAAAGAAGATAGAGAGAAATGTGAAAAAGGAAACCAGAAAGTCTCTCACATTGTTGAAGTCAGGCATGTTGATTTATAGTTGCTAAGTGATGTCACATTTAACATCTGTGTTTCCGTGACTCCACAGGACTCGAATAGGAAAGTCATTCATTTCTAGTTCTTCTGTGCATGACTGCTCATGCGATCCCTTCTCCATCGGTCAGACGGTCCTCGGGCCATAAAATGGCAGTGAACCTAAAGTAACTGAGAGGGAAGCAGAGAGAGACCACTTGAGTTGCATGGTTGCAAAGAATTTCAACAGCCAGCCATGTGTATCACTCAAATCCTGCCTGAGGGACCTGGCAGAGCGGTCAGACTCAGAATTACTATTACCCCCGCCCCCATCATTATGAGCAAGGGTGGGTGGGGGAACATGTACTGAAATATTTATCTTCTCCCTGTGTGTTCTACATATCAAGGACAGATCATCAAGGTGAGTTAGATGAGGGGGACTGAAAGGGTGAGTTTATACTGTGCAGTCATACTATACCTCTCATCAGAACTGTGGTGCAAAATGTGGGACACAATCAATTCTTCCAGATGTAAGCTCAGAAAACTAAGAGAATGTGAGAGTACATGTTGTTCACCATAAGGTTGGGTGAACATTGGGAAGTGTAATAATCGGACACAGAGGCAAAGTACTTAGCCAGGCTGATCAGGACACCGAACAGCTGTTTTCTGGATGGTGTCCTGCAGATCAAAAGAAAAAGCAGCCATATTATTGGTTCGGCTTTTTTCTTTGGAAGTACACAAAGTTTCTGCCCATGAAGGGAAAACGGCATCAGAATCGGCCAAGCTGATGATTGGTGTGGCTCTGTCTTGCCCCTTGCAGGTCACTCTGCATTGGACAGACAGTGTCGTACCCTTCAAAAATCACTCTTATAGCAAGAAGTTTGCTGCGTGTGCCCACATAGAGAACTTAAAAATGAGAATACAATAAGGTACAAGGTGAAGTTGTAGGCTAGCAACAAGTCCATATACATCATCACAGGAACATGGAGAACAATACAGTAAGGTGACAACTTACCAGGTAAACCATATAAAGTGCAATTTCAAAAAGGCACGCCAATAACAAAATCAATCAACAGCCAGGTAAATATTCAAATTTCAGTGTTACAGTCCTTGATAAGCAAAGTGCAGTGGAGTAGAATATAAGGAGGAGAGAGAGGGCCAGGTGGGGTGGGAAAGAAGCTGGAGAGAAAGGGGTGTCGCAAGGGTTGGGAGACCCCACAGAAGGTGGGGGGCGAGAGGGGGGAAATCATCCCAGCTTACACAGATGGACAGCAGCATTTGGCTTCCAGTAGTAGCCAATCTTTAAAGTGGCTTTTGAAGGATAAGTGGGAGGAGGATGAGTGGAGCGATATAGCTTTTTCCATAAGGAGGGGGCAGAGATGGAATAGTCTTTGCTGCCCATGGTAGTGGAGATTCTGGGAACTACCAGGGGGAGGATGGATGATTCACAGAGGCACCTAGTAGCCACTTTGCCCATGAGTAGGGATGAATAAGGGGACAGGGGACCATCTCTGAGTGTAGTGTCTGTTAGGCAGCCCAAGGTGTAGTCAAAGCGTCCTTGAGGTGGGAGCCAGTCAAGTGATTTGTATAAGTCACAATGATGGGTAGAAAAGAGTGCAAGGAAGATGAAGCATCAGATGTTGTTGTAAATTGATGTCATCCTGGAGCACAGGGCTGACAACATTGGGGAATATATGGGAGAGCAGTAATTAATAAGAGGTAGAAGTCTGCTTTTTGCAATTGCTACTGTGATGTGGAGATAAATCCTGGCCCCAAAGGAGTTAATAAACAAAATTTAAAAATTTCACTTGAAAACACAAGAAGTCCTATAAACAAGATGTATGAATTTCAAATATGGACTAAAAGTTATGAACCAGATGTGATAGGTTTAACTGAAACATGGTTATCTCAAACCATACAAGATAAGGAAATATTAATGGATGGTCATAACCTTTTTAGATTAGATAGGGGAAAGGGGGTGGTGGGGTTCTTTTATATATTACAGAGAAACTGGGTTTGGGAGAAGTTGTTTTTCAGGGTAATTCAGAAGGAATTGAATGCCTCTGTGTTAAATTTGAAAGATTGCAGCTCTTAAGTAGTATAGTATATTCCCCTCCAAAAGTAAATACAGCACAACCTCAGAGATACGAACAGCATGGGAATGCATGGTGTTCATATCTCTGAAATTTTTATAACTCTGAAACTGACAAAGAAAGACTACAACATGACTTATTTCATTACCAAATCACTTTTTAATATAAATACAGCGAAGATAAATAAGGTTATGTTTCAGAATTTTTAAAAAAATTGGTTATTGCACTCTGTTTCAGTGAGCAATGACATTTTTTAGCAGCGAGGTGCTGCAGCTCCCTTAGTAACATTAGGTTAATTGGACTTGCTTCTTGCTGCTGCTCCAGCCATTCAACACAAACAGAGAAACATTCTTCCACTTTGCTGTGAGGAAGATTCACAGTGACTGCCTCATCCCCCTCATCTCCCTCACTGTCCATTTCATTTTCAGTACTCTCTCTTGCAAGATTAATGATATCTGTGTCCATTAAAATCTGATGGCCCGTTTCTTCATTATCGGCACAAATCCACTCCTCCCACTTCTCCACGGTTACCTGAAGCGCTTCACACTCCTCCCCAAAGTTAATCTGGGTGTCGGCAACTGTTACGTCATTCTCTTGTTCATTTGGATATGGCCACAGCTTATTCCAGGACCTACGGAGGGAGTCTGAGCTGATTTCACCCCCATGCTTTTGCACTAAGTAAACAGCATCCTTTACAGTCAGGGACTTACAAAACTCAGTGTAACACCTGCAGTCATTCATTCCTAGCAGAAGGCGATGAAGCAGATCATGCTTATAATGGTGTTTCAAGTTCTTTAATATGCCCTGGTCCATGGGCTGCAGAATGCTTGTTACATTTGGGGGCAAAAAGAAGCACTTAATGCTGCCATCTCTGGCAGTAAGATCTTCGACTGCAGGGTGTGAGGGGGCATTATCCATAAGCAAGACTGCCCTTGCTGGTAGAGATTTTGAATTAAGATATTCTTTAACCAGGGGGACGAAGTGTTTAAAAAACCAATCACTGAAAATGCTTCGGTCCATCCAAGAACTACGCTGGCTATAATAATGCACTGGAAGTGCTGACATTGTAACGTTTGCAAAACATCTGGGCTTTGTGCTTTTGTGAATGAACAGTAGTGGAAGTTTAAAATCACCACTAGCATTCACTGTTGTCATTAATGTTACTCTATTTTTGTTTGACTTAAAGTTCTTAACTTGTCTTTTGCTGCCATCTGCTAGTGTTTTATTGGGGAGCAGCCTCCAATATAGACCTGTCTCATCGCAGTTAAAGACTTGATCTCTTGTGAGCTGCTGCTGCTCCACTAGGTTTTGTAGGTTGCTTTTAAAACACTGAGATGCTTCACAATCAGCAGAAAGTGCCTCTCCTTGCATACTTAGCTGTCATATGCCATGTCAGTTTTGGAAGCGATGTAACCACCCAGAGCTAGCCTTGAAATCTTCCTCAACACTGTCAGGGTACATTTGCTTGAATAAAAGTTTTGCTTTCTTGATAACAATGACACTGCTGATCGGGGTACCTTTGCGGCATTGTTGGGTGAACCACAAATGCATGGCACAGTCAAATTCTTCATTTGCTGCTTTTCGAACAATGCAACATGTTTGAGCAGACCCAGTATCTCGGGTTTGCTGGGCAAACTGTTTAATTTTGTCCTGTGACTTTTTTAAATCAAACACAGTAGATTTGCCAATTCCATACTCCTCAGGAACAGCGCTCAGACTTGCACTGCATTCTATTTTACTTATTATTTCAAGTTTTGTTTCAATACACAATGTTACCCGCTTTCATTTGTTAGCCTGCTTTGCCATGTTGCTAGTGCTGACAGTGTTGAAGATGATTAATGGCTTTTGAGCACTCAAGAAAATGAGCTGCAGGTGGCAATTATGGTGGCAATTACGATAATTGTTAACAGCGCTTAGCGCTTAGCGCTTGGGGGGGTTCAGTTAACTGGTCAGTTTGGTTCTTTGAGGTTTGGATCTTTGAGGTTGTACTGTACTACTAAGTTTGAAATATTGGCATCTAAATTAGCATTAGTGTCAGATGGTAAATATTTAATACTGATTGGTGATTTCAACGCTGCTTGGGGCAAGCCAAGGGGATTAAAATTGGAATAAAGTTTTGAGATACTAAATGTTAATCAAATAAATCAAAGTCCTAGGAAAAGTGGGGTTAATAGTCAGGGGAGTATTTTGGACTTGATTTTTCTCTCTAGGGGCTTTCATGTTGAAAAATGTTTGATTTTACCTCCAAATTTGGGGGATCATAATCCAGTATATTGTGTTGTAAAAGATTTAAATCAAATAATTGAGGAAGAAAAGATTACCCAAAAAAGAAACTTTAAGAACTATCACCCCAATAATTTTGTTTATGATCTAAATTGTGTAGAGTGAGGAAGCTTAAATTTAATTCCAGATGTAAATTTTGGGGTTGAAGAATTTTCTAAAACTTATTTGGAGGTATGTAATAGGCATGCACCATTTAAAAAAACTAAAACAAATAAAAATCATCTCCCATGGATAAATGAATATTTGAAAAAGAAAATTTTTATTAGAGATAGAATCTGAAAAAGAGCAAATAAAACAAAAAGGGAGGAAGACTGGGTTAATTTTAAAATGAAGCGGAATGAATGTAAAAGGTTAATTAGATCTACAAGAAAAAAATTTAACAACATTAGAATTGAAACTACTCATGATCCTAAACAATACTGGAATATGATAAAATAACTGGAAAACCCTTTGAGAGTTAAGCCTTACATAAAAATGTCTAATAATAAGGGTGAGCTCCTCGATTCAAAGAAAACAGCCCAGTTGTTGAATACATATTTTTTAACATTGCCGGATATTACCATCCCAGTTGGTTCACAAGTACAAACTGATTTAGTAAATAAAACAATCAATAATGAAAATTGTCCTCTTTTTATTTAAAAAAAATAAAAATCTCAGAAGTTAGACGGGAGATCTTAAAACTAAATAAAAATAAATCATATGGTATGGACAATATTGAAGGGAAATTTATTAAAGATGCAGTTGCAGTCTTATCACCAATATTGACTGATTTATTTAATCAGAGTTTGATGGAAAATGTTTTTCCCTCTATCTGGAAAATAGTCAAAATAGTACCTATATTTAAGGGGGGTGATTCTAATGATCCCTCTAATTATAGACCAATAGTGATCCTCTCCATCCTTTCTAAGTTAATGGAACGGATGGTGTCCTGCCAGTTGTATAGTTACTTAGAAAAATATTAAAAATTGACCAAAGACCAATATGGCTTTAGGGCAGGTTATTTAACTTGCACTGTGCTCATGGACTTTGTTGATGAAGAGGCAGTGGCCTTAGATGGGGAGAGTCCACGGGTGCAGTGTTCGTCGACCTGTCCAAAGCCTTTGATTTGGTCGACTACCACTTATTGTATGAGAGGATGGAGAGGATCGGTATAACCCCTAGGTAACTGTTATGGTTTAAATCATATCTGAGTCAAAGAAAACAGCAAGTAGTAATAAATGGTCATTTTTCTGAAGTGGGTAGTATATTAAGAGATGTCCCTCAAGGTTCAATTTTGGGGCTGTTATTGTTTTTGTTATATATTAATGAATTACCTATCAAAATAAACAATACACAAATCAGGCTGTATGCTGATGATGTAGTACTTTTAGCATCAGCAAAGTCCCAAAACGAAATGATGGTTGAACTACAGATGGATTTTGATGTTTTATAGGATTGGTTTTCCAGCTCTAAATTAGTGATAAGTGATAAAAAAACTCAGGTTATAGTTTTCAATAAAAAAGACAAAGGTTAATAAAAAACAGATTAGAGATAGGGAAATACTAATGAGGAATGGGAAAAAAATTGGTAGTTACAAATCAACATAAATATTTAGGTGGAGAGATTAATCACACTTTATCTTTCTCAGCTCATATTAATAATAAAATAAAGAAAATTAATAATAAGATGGGGCATTATGTAGGTCATCAAGGATATTAAATCTACAAACCTGGAGGGTAATTGCAAATCAATTAATAATGCCTGTATTAGAATATGGAAATATGGTGTACAATTTTGCAGGTCAAACACATTTAAATAGATTAGTCATATCATATAATCAATTGGCAAGATTTGTCCTGAACTGTAGTTACAATACCCATCATTGCATTTTGTATACAGACTTAAACTGGGACAGTTGATCAGTACAATTTAAGAAGCAATATTCAGTATTTATTTACAAAATAATAAATGGGAAGATTGATGGAAATATGGAATTGTCTTCTGTTGGTAAATGTTATCCCTATGTTTTAACGGATGTAAAGCACAGAGGTTATACTTTTCCAAAAATTAGTACAACATATGGTACTATGACATTTGAGGCTCAGTCTGCAAATATTTGGAATAATATTCCCCCTGAATTAAGGAAAGCAACTAAACTATCCCAGTTTAAATTAGGTTTGAGCACTGTATTTTACGATGAATGCACGTGTTTTTAAAATGTGGATAAATTAGTTAGTAGTTAGTTAGTTTGAAGATTTTTTGTCTTGTATAATGTTAAGAATTATTTATTAGTTGTCCTACGTAGTACAAGTTTTTGTATGTTATATTGAATGTAATTTGTTTTTTTGGCACAGGACAACTTTGAAAATAAGTCTATGACCTAAAGTTTGCTATCCTGTATATAAATAAACATTTTTACTACTACTACATGTGTTCCTCATGGGACAGGAATTGTCTTAGCAGGTAGGCGGCTCCTAATTTCTGGTTAACTCTATGCATGGAAATATTAACATGATCAGTGAATGAAAGGGAGGGGTCCATGGTGATGCCCAAGTATTTGAAACTAGAGACATTTTTGAGGAGGGGGCAACAGGTGTGAGTCCAAGTAGAGAGGATTCCACTTAGGAGACCTTGGTGAGGAATGGTTTTGAGCCAAATAACATTGATGTTGTCTTTTTTTCATTTACCAGGAGCTTTTTGCAAGTGAAGCAATTGTAGGCAGCACCATAATTAAGGGTAAGGAGAGAGGAGAGCTTTGCAAGTGACATGTCACTGTGGTATAGAACAAGGTCATCTACATACAGAAGTGCCTCACAGGAGAGACTCTCTGCTAGGAGTGCATTGATAAATATGGAAAACAGTAATGGGCCAAGGATGGAGCTTTGGGGGACCCTGGTAGAAACAGGCAGGGCAGAGGAGGATGAAGCCCCAATGGTAACTGACTGGGACCTGCTTTTAAGATAGCTCTGTAACCATGAGGAAGCCTCTGAGGAGCAGCCAAGGAGGTGGAGAATAGATTGTAGGAGAGGGTGGTCAATTAGGTCAAATGCCTTAGTCAGATCCATGAATACAGCACCTGTGGCCTTACTCAAATCCATGTTTCTGAGGACATGGTCAGTGAAATGGGCTAAGGCCAATGTGGTGCTGTGGAGCTTGAGGGAACCATGCTTCTGGAGGCACAGCAGCGAATATTTTTCAAGGTGCTCAGAAAGCTGGGAGTGCACAATTCTGTCTAGTAGCTTGCTCAGGTGGGGGAGGAGGGAGATGGACCTGTAGTTATTGGTAGAAAGAAGATTGCCTGCTTTAAAGATAGGAACAACATTAGCATGCTTCCAGGAATCAGGCATGGTGGACATGGCAAGGATAAGGTTGAAAAGGAAGGTGAGGGGTTTAATGATTGCAGGAGGGATGAGCTTAAGGAAGGAGGGGAACAACCCATCACTGTCAGGGCTACCCCTGGTAGGGAGGGACTTTAGGAGCTTGGAGGTAGTTTCTGGGCCTATGGCTCTAAAGTAGAATGGGTGCGGGAAAGGGGGTGTCCAGCAGGAAGGCAGTCTGCTGACTACTAGGGCTAGATTGTGACGGGGGGGGGAGTCTCTTGAGGTGGACAGAGAGGTTGGTAAATTTTTTGTTAAAGCTCTGTGCAATCTCAGTGGGGTCAGTCAAGGGACCTGATGGGGAGGCAAGTTGAGTGTTTTGACTGTGAGTCTTCAGGTTGAGTGAGGACTCTATCAAGGCCCAAGTACATCGTGGATCGCCGAGGTTGTTCAATTGTAGGTTGAGGTAGAAGTTGCGCTTTAGTGTTTTAGCCATTTGCTTGTAGGCGTTGCATAGGTCCCTGTAAGCATTCCAGAGTTGGGGGGAAAGGGACGTTTTGTAATCCTTCCACTGGCTGTCCCTCTCTTCCATTAGGGCCAGTAGGTCCTTGGATATCCAACAGGTGTAGCCCCCCCTCACCCTATGAGTGGTCAGTGGGAGGTGAGGTGGAGGTCTTGTGCCTGAAGGAGGTCATTGGTGAAGAACCTAACTGCTGATGACACATTGTCAATGAGGTAATGGGCAGATCAGTTTAACTCTCTTATGTCATCGAGAAGTCTAGTGGGGTCTAAGCAGTTAACATTTCTGAAAGAGGTATTTGGGAGGAGGATGTTTAATTTTGGTGGCTGGAATGATGTAAGTAGGGGAGTGGTCACTTACAGAATCTGGCAGGACATCTGCCTGAAGGACCATGTCCACCCGATTTGTAATTGAGCCAGTGCAACAATACCTATGGTAAGGCAAGTAGGATGCTGAGGTGTATAGAAAGGGGTATTGATAGCAGGAGGACGGAGGGAATACTACCCCTTTAGGACCAACAGGGCAGGTCTCACGTGAAGCGCCTCAAAGCACTGAACATGTACTCGCTGCAGACCAGAAGGGAGCAGGGAGATATTATAGAGACCTTTAAGTTCTTAAAATGAATAAACAAGGTGAACTGCAAAGAATTATTTAGCGTGAATGCTAGTTTGAGGTCATGAGGGCATGACTGGAAAATAACAGAGGTCATGAGGAAGTATTTTTTTTACAGAAAGGGGGCTGGAGCCATGCAGCAGGCTACCACCCAAAGTGGTGGGCGCTAACAGTTGATAGTTTTGAGCTTGTCTGGGACAGAGTGAAGGGTACAGTTGTCACTTGGGGTGACAGACTCGAGAAGGAGAATAGGGTAGAGGAAAGGGAGGGCTAGGACACTGGATGGACAGTAGATCCCAGGGTTAGATAGGAAACTAAGGCAGACTTGATGGACCATAGGTCTTTTTCTTCGATCACTGTCTATGTTTCTATGTTTTTTAAACTGCCAGAGTCTTGAATGAAAAGTCAATAAATCTGTTCGAATTCTCACTGACTGAACCCATCTCTGAGACTATTGGTCTCCCTGGTGGTCAAACCATGTTTATGTCAGTGGCTCAGATGTTGCTCACTCACCTCTGAGGCTGGAAGATTGAAAGGTTATGGGCTCTAGCCCCATACCAGGCACTTGGGGTAATTCCCAGTACTGACACTGTAGTACATCATGAAGGGGACGCTGCACTCCTGAAGTGCTGTCTTTTGGAGGAGACATTAAACCAAGGTCCTGTCTGACTGATCTGATGGTTGCTCAGGTAGACGTTAAAGAACCCATGGCACTTCTTGAAAAAGAGTAGGGGAATTTACTCAGTGTCCTGGCCAAATTTCCCCCATTCACTAAAAATATCAACAACAGCTTAATCTGGTTCAGTTTCAGTTGGTTGCCATCTGTATCCCCGGTCACCCTGGAAAGTGATGTTTAGTCTCAGTGGACCTACCTCGTCAACAAAATTCAATAAATATGTTTACAGTATCTTTGTTAGTATGTAGAACCCTGGTGTTGTGGGGGTTCGCATGCCAAATATATCTAAACTTATCCAGACTTGTATGTCCCTCACTCAGAGCATGCGTTAGTATTTGGTACAGCTCTTTTTTAAAATACCTGTAGGATTAGAGTTACGTTCCCCATAGTTTCTAGCATCACTGAGCAGGACAAAACAGTTTCTCTGTAATGTTCCTTCTGCATGGTTATTACACTGCCTCTCTCATCCGAAAGTTTGATAACAATATTTTTGTTTTTTGCCAATTCTTCAAGTGCTACTTTTTGTGTTCGCCATGCTCAAAAGTGAACACGTTTGTATGAGAGTGCCATTTGAGGGGTGTGACACTGTCCACCCAATGCACTGCAGTGTAGCAGGGGCATGACAGTGCCAGCCCAGTCAGCACCCAGGCTGGCTATGACAGAGTTTCAGCTTGCTGGGTGGGGATGGTCACAAACTTCAAAATATGTTGCCGTTCCTTTTATCCGTGCTGCCCAGCAAGCCTGGCTGATCTGTCATAGTCCACCTGGAATGTGTGTCTGCAACAAATAAAAACATTCATCGATGCCTCTTGCTGGCAGCCTAAACTGTTCCTCAATCCGGGCCACTCACACGGCATGCTTCTTTTGCCTCTTGCTCACCCACCCGCCCAATTTACAGCACATGGGACAACAGAAATGCACGTGCAATGCAGCTGTCACCCCCCCCCACACACACACACACACACACAGTGACACCATGATCGGAACTCATGCGGCACACCCCTTTTGCCTCTTGCTCACCCACCCACCTAGTCACAGCTGCTGTCAGTGATTGCTGTAAGTGTTCAGTTCAGTTTAGAAAAAAAACATACGCTACAGTACAAACTGTCTACTTAGTTGTGCAGGCAAAATAGAATGGCTACCAAACCGCATGATGTCAATCGCTTGCAGAAGTGCTATCAGTGCAAGCAGTAAACTGTAAACAAAAAAAAAGGCCCTAGTACTGCACTGGTCCTTCCTCCAGATGTCCAATTGCCCTGTCAGTCTAGTGGTCCCTTCCATGTGCGATCACGGTAGTCTAGAGGTCCCTTACTCCTTCCCCTCCCCTCAATGTGCGATCACAGTCCCCATAATAATAAATAAAAAAAATAATAATACCTTGTAGTCTAGTGGTCCCTCCCCATCTCTGATGCCAGATCCTCATTTGTTTATAAAAAAAAAATACCCTGGTAGTGTAGTGGTCCCTGCCCCCTCCTACAATGTCTGATCCCTGTCCCCCTATAAAAATAAAACAAACAATACCTGGCAGTCTAGTAGTCCCTCCCCTCTCCACGATCCCCCTGCCTTCAAGCCTAGTTAATTTTCCTGGTGGTCTAGTGGCCCTCTTCACCCTTTTTGCACCCCACTCCCCCCCATATCCCAATTTGCATTCTACAACCATCGCAGCCCTCCTCTCACTTCCCTGAATGGTCGCAGACTGTGCCATGAATGACCTGAGCCACAGAATGCGATCATATTCTGCAGCACATCTCATTCATGGCACAGTCTGCAGCCATCTGTGGAGGTGAGAGGAGGGCTGCGATGGTTGCAGAGTGCGAATTGGGATGCGGGGAGGGGAAGTGGGGTGCAAACAGGGTGGCGGGGCCACTAGACCACCAGGACAATTAACTGAGTTTGAGGGGAGAGGGATTATGGAGAAGGATCACTAGACTGCCACGTAATTTTTTTTTAATTTTTATATGAGGATGGGGATCAGACAGCGTAGGAGGGGAAGGGACCACTACACTACCAGGGTACAGGAATCAGTCATTGGGGACAGGGGAGGGACCACTAGACTACCAGGGTACAGGAATCAGTCACTGGGGACAGGGGAGGGACCCCAGACTACCAGGGTACAGGAATCAGTCACTGGGGACAGGGGAGGGACCACTAGACTACCAGGGTACAGGAATCAATCATTGGGGACAGGGGAGGGACCACTAGACTACCAGGGTACGGGAATCAGTCACTGGGGACAGGGGAGGGACCACTAGACTACCAGGGTACGGGAATCAGTCACTGGGGACAGGGGAGGGACCACTAGACTACCAGGGTACAGGAATCAGTCACTGGGGACAGGGGAGGGACCACTAGACTACCAGGGTACAGGAATCAGTCACTGGGGACAGGGGAGGGACCACTAGACTACCAGGGTACAGGAATCAGTCACTGGGGACAGGGGAGGGACCACTAGACTACCAGGGTACAGGAATCAGTCACTGGGGACAGGGGAGGGACCACTAGACTACCAGGGTACAGGAATCAGTCACTGGGGACAGGGGAGGGACCACTAGACTACCAGGGTACAGGAATCAGTCATTGGGGACAGGGGAGGGACCACTAGACTACCAGGGTACAGGAATCAGTCATTGGGGACAGGGGAGGGACCACTAGACTACCAGGTATTTTTTTTTTATAAACAGACAGGAATCAGTCATTGGGGACAGGGGAGGGACCACTAGACTACCAGGTATTTTTTTTTTATAAACAGACAGGAATCAGTCATTGGTGGCAGGGGAGGGACCACTAGACTACCAGGGTACAGGAATCAGTCATTGGGGACAGGGGAGGGACCACTAGACTACCAGGGTACAGGAATCAGTCATTGGGGACAGGGGAGGGACCACTAGACTACCAGGTATTTTTTTTTTATAAACAGACAGGAATCAGTCATTGGGGACAGGGGAGGGACCACTAGACTACCAGGTATTTTTTTTTTATAAACAGACAGGAATCAGTCATTGGGGACAGGGGAGGGACCACTAGACTACCAGGTATTTTTTTTTTATAAACAGACTGGAATCAGTCATTGGGGACAGGGGAGGGACCACTAGACTACCAGGTATTTTTTTTTTTATAAACAGACAGGAATCAGTCATTGGGGACAGGGGAGGGACCACTAGACTACCAGGTATTTTTTTTTTATAAACAGACAGGAATCAGTCATTGGGGACAGGGGAGGGACCACTAGACTACCAGGGTATTTTTTTTTTATAAACAGACAGGAATCAGTCATTGGGGACAGGGGAGGGACCACTAGACTACCAGGTATTTTTTTTTAATGTTACAAAACTTTTCGGTGGTGGGGGCAAGTTTTTACATAAAACTGGGGGATTCAATAGCTTTTTGTTAACATCACTTTCATTCCCACAGAATCTCCATGAGTCAGCCACACAGAGGTGCTGGGACTTGTACAGCCAGCTTTGGCAGGCATGAGGAAAAAAGCTTAAACACACACAGGCTGTTCGGCAGGAATCTGGCACAGCACAATTGATAATTTGAATTATCCTGCATGTTTTATTTCTTTCCCACAATGCAGCACTCCAGTCCTACTTCACTTGCTTCCCCTGACTCTCTGTGTTCTGACTGTCATTGAGGTCAGCGTCCCATAGAAATCCTAAATCAGACAGCAGGAGGAGAAGTTGAAACATGTCTGGAGTAGGTGGTAAAGTGTTTGGGGAGTTCAGGATACAGCATTAAATCTTTGTAGGGCATTTAGAGTTGTAACAGCATAACCAAAATTGATATGCACAATGGGAAGCTAGCACAAGTCTGGGCTGTTTTCTGTTTAGATTTCGAGGCAGTATATTTAAGTTTGTAATGATCCCTTCACTGAAGCAATTTTTAACATCAGTTTCAGTGGTATCAGCACTACACACCCCCTATGAAACCAGTGCATGCGGCGAACACTCGGCATTGACAAATGCTTGTTCACCCTGTTTTAGGTTAAACCTCCTGGATGGTCCTAACTTCTTCAGCAGGTCCTGTACTTGAAGTGTAATGATGTTTTTCAGAAGTTGTTATTGCCTGACTGGTTACCCTAAGGCAAAATATGGATTTGTTCCAAAAACATTTTTTCTGCTTTTCCCAAGTTGTTCATCTGTGAGGAAAGTATTAGACACATCCTGATATCTCTGTACACCAATAGCAGTCACAACAGCATCCTCAGTAATAGCAATCACCATAAAATCCCCATTCTTGTACATACAATTTCAAATGTATCTTGTGGATGCTTGTACTTATTGCTGTGTTACTTGTCTATAGTTCATGCCATTCTTAACTCTGTATAAGTTTTCCTCTGGCCATTGAACTGTTCCTGTTATGTATTATTGTTGCATTTATTTCTCCCTTGTCCCCTACCCCCAGGATGCATCTGAAAATGAGCTGCTATTTCAGCTCATTGTGTCTTTCCTGGTAAAACTTTTGAAATAAATAAATATCAGTAAAACTGTAAGCTACCATTAGCCCCTAATAGAGAGTCCAGATGGCCACATCTATGAGACCTACAGTAGTCTCAGATCATGTCCTGTGGTGGGGCCCCCTGCTGGCTGCTGATTTTAGTGTTGGGAGAGGGTTGGAGGTTTGAGTCTCTTGTAGATGTACTTGTTTCTCATTCATTCAAGTCCCGGTTGATCACTGCTGAGACCTCACACAACAGCAGGCCTACCACTCGTGACACTAGCAATTCTGGTTCAAGAATGAGCAAGAGACAATGGGGGCCAGCCGGGGGGGGGGGGTTGAGCATCCTATCTCCTCTTCTGGGAAGGGGGTTATCATCTTCCGCCATGATAGTGCCACCTGGATGGCCACACACATGTTGTCTTCAGTCTCAACATCCCCTGAGGCTGGTCAAAAAAATGGAAAAGTAGGGCCCCAGTACCTGCAGTAATTAACCCCTGTAATCTGAATCCCCACACCTTCACCATGTCACTTTCTGATGATCACAATACTCAGGGGTAAGGGGGTAAATCCTTCCAATCCAACCCCACCTTGTGGGAAGCCATGGCTTTATGAAGGTGGTGGCAACAGGTAGAAGGTGTAGGAAGGATCGTTAAGTATCTAGGGAGCTTCTGAGAGAGCTGGGTACCAATGACAAATAGGGGACATAAACAGATAACACACAAAAAAATATCTCTAGCTTTAGGCCCTGTCCGACAGGCATTAGTCTCCAGTCTGTCTCTCCTGCTTAAATTGGCAACAATCAATAATGCTGAAAAAAGAACCAGTCAACATTATTCAATAAACACAGACTTCTGACTGAAAATCAATGCTTGGCTTGAGGATGTACACTACCACATAGTTCTAATGCCCAACATCATTTTGACAATGTGTGGACCACTAGCAACTCTTTCTGTTTCCCTCCCCTCTCGAGCATTCTTTAACATATGGGTTGGGCCCCTTGGTGAACTCTTTTTGTTTGTTTGTTGCACTGCAATACCCCAGGCAACAAATAAAGGTGAACCTCTGGAGCCCTGGATGTACTACTTGCATGGGACCTTTGCCCAATTTCCTGGATTCTCTGTCTCTCACTCTCTCTCTCAACACTCAGAGCTTTGGGGAGTGTACTATACTCCCTTCCTCAGTAGTGGGACTCAGACCTGTCCCCTCCTAGACACACTTTCTTTCCCAATGGGAGCAGATGACATACATTGGGATTTATCCCACAGGCATCTTACACTGTATGGATCCTTACCAGGCTACATTGGAAATGTGAGGATTTACCCCATGGGTGATTTACTTGCCTGGGATCCTGGTTCTGATCAACACCACAACTCTAGCCTGACGTCCTCATGCTCCTAAAGCACACAGTGCCACCTTCTCACCCATTTGGCAAACTGTCTAGGGACTTGCACCTCCATCCTCCTAGCAATGTAAAACTCCATCTGTCCACTTAATTCTCTCCAGCTCAGTACATAGTGGGGACTATGTGAGGGCCTGCGCCACACCACGAGACATAGAAAGAACTGCCCCCCCCCAGCCCCAGTAAGTTCTCATGGCCCACTTCTATACCGGCCCATTCTCTGTGCTACTTTTGAGAACCCCCTGAGGGGGGGCTCAAAATGGCACCCCAACTCTCTCTAGACTAGGGACCCCTCCTCTCATTCTGGGAGACCTACAGGATGCTGGCTTCTGTATATGGGCAGGCCAACAAACTCAAAGGATCCCACAGAGGCCAGTAAGAGCGGAGGTGGTATGAGTTATAGAAGTCAAGGCCTGCCTTCATCTTGCCACCAGTGCCATCTCACTCTCCCTCAGCCTTACAGTTACAGCTACAGGTACCCGTTTATGAGGCCTGAGCCACTGGAGGCTGATGCCAGTAGTGGATTCCCTTTGCCACAGGACCCGGGGGCCCAGACTGCCCCAGGTACAAGGGGATCCTTCCAGGCATGAGGCCCAGTGGTGTCTGGGGCCATGGACCTCCTCTCGCCCCAATTCTGACTCCTCTTCCAGACCTGAACTCAGGTTCTTGTGGTCTCCCCATATATACCCTAGGGGACGCACTATGTCAGCACCAGCCACACAGCTTTGGGAACCTACTCAAATAAACTAGTAACCCCTAATTGAGGAGTGAGGTGGTTACAGCTACTATCAAGTAAGTAGAAGACAGTTAAACTTTTACCAGCCTATAGTGTTGAGGAAATCTCTTACCATTATGAATATATTTTTATTACAGTTGACTGTAACTAAAACCTGTTCTTTTAAAAAAAAAGTTTTGCAGGTTTTAATGCAACCCCCTCCGTTCACTCTACCACTTTTAATCTGGGAGAGGGGTGGGTATGGCTCAGGGAAACTCCCATGTCTAGGGGTATACTTAAGCTTACCAGGAGTTCCCCTGCATTATGATACAATTAAAATGAGACACCCAAGAGTGGAGTTCCCTAGGAAACAGTATGACCCTTACAGGTGTTTGGAGTAAATCAGATCATCTCCTAGCGCTTGTTCCTTTACTGGTGAATAAACTGTAAAAGTTCAGCTACACTTCCCATATTTCCCTCCGCTCATCAGAGCCATTTACAATGTTCCTTCCAGGGTCCCAGTTACCCAGTTCTGACCCTGCTGGCCGGTTGGTACCAGCTTCGTCAAGCTCTAGCACAGCCTCTTGCCGAGACATATGATAACCCTGTCTCATTCCAGGTCTTTCCAGTTTGTCCTTACTTTCATTTGTGGAATTAATACTCTCTCTCTCGCTGTCCTTTCTCTGCATATAGGACCACACCACATGGACAGGCCTATCCATGTCTAACAGAGCATGGCTCTGTCAGGGGTCCTGTTCCCTGTTACCATCACAGTAACTGCAACTGGCAATGCTCAATTGATGTGTATCTTAGATACCTCTAACTCTGATGTTGGTGTACTTCCCTGGCATCAGTGACCTTCATTTCTGTCCCTTTGCAGCTTTCCCATACAACATCTTGGGGTCTGTTTCTAATACCTCACCATGATGGCATGCATCCCACTGTCGAGCTCAATGTCTGCCACTGGAGACAACTGGGGGCCCTGCACCTTTCTGCACAGTCACCCACTGACTCTCCACCTCCTCTAACACAAGTGTCTACTTGTTTAAATCCATACACATAGCCATGAGCGCTCTATACTGACCATCAGCCAGCTACATGGTCTGCGTCTCCTGCAGGTCAGGCCAACAGTGCAGATGCTGAGGAATGTGGTAGTAGTAGATCCTTTTATTCATATATCATGAATAGGGATAACACACATTTGAGCAAAGCTCATTTTCAATGAGGTCCCAGTGCAAAAGTACAAATTACATATAAGAACACAAATTTAATCAAAATTTTATATAAATAAATTAAAAACTTAATAAAAAAACAAACATCACAGGGTTACTTGAGAATTCTTAACTACCTCCAATGTAATTATTATTTCACACTAAGGGCCCTGATTCACAAAGCTCCCAGCATGGCACAAGGGGCTTGCACCACAAAGAATGGTGCAATGTACCCCTTGCACCAAAAGATGTGCCGGGAGTGATTTACAAAGGCAACCTGCATCCCCCACTGTCTGCTTGCCCCAAACCAGGCTTGTGCCGCTCATGAACTACAAACTGATCTATGGCAAGGCACTAGGGATGTGTGGGAGACATAGGCTGACAAAGTCCTTCCATTGGGATTCACAAAACTCACCCAGAAGGCAAAATTCAAAGCACCCTTAGACTAACCAGGGGTGGTCTAAGGGTACTTAGAAACATGTCCTCTGGGTGAGTTGAGCACTTTGCGGCAATGTGCTGTGGTTTTCCCACCCCAGCCTGATCACCCCTTGTAAATATATTGTAGTCTAGTGCCCCCTTAAGCCCCAGTCACCCTTATACCAATAAGTAAGATGTACAATAATATATTCCCCGGTAGTCTACTGGCACCACCCCCCAGCCCTAATTGTCCTTATACTACTAAGTGATACGAACAGTTTTATATTCCCCGTAGTTTATGACATTCCCCACAACCCCGATCTCCCATTGTAATAACTGTATCATATAATATTATTTTCCCTGGTGGTCTAGCGGACCACCCTGTCTCAATCGCCATTAACAGATAAGTCCATATTCCTGGTGGTCTGCCCCCCCATCCCACAGTGCCCTACGACCCCGCTCCCCGAACCCATAACTGGACCAGCGACTGGCATAACCCACCACTCACCACCACAGCGAGCCACCAACTGAGCTCTGAATTAGCTCATACTCTATCTAGTACTTGCTCAGTGACTGACAGCAGCTGTCATTCACTGAGGGCATACTGTGTACAGTACACGCTCATTCAGAGCTCAGTCAGTGGCTGGCCATGGTAGTTAGTGGTGGGCTATGCCAGTCGCCATCTTGGTTATGGGTTGGGGGAAGTGGGATTGTAGGGCACTGCAAGGTGGGGGTCCACTAGCCCAGCAGGAATTTGGACATATCTGTTAATAGACCACCAAGGAAAATAATATGATATGGTATACAGTAGTTATTTCAATGGGAGATCGGGGCAGGGAGAGGAGTTCCATGGACTACCAGGGAAATAACAGGAGATTGGAGGGGGGAATGCCATGGACTACCGGGGAAGTAATGTGATATTGGAGCAGGGGGTGAGTGCTATAGGCTACCAGGGAAGTAATGTAACATCGGGAGGGGGGAGTGCCATAGACTACAGAGGAATATAATACAGTTCATGTTACTTAGTAGTATAAGGGTGATTGAGGCTTGGGGGGGTGCTACTAGACTAACAGGGAATATATTATTGTACATTTTACTTATTGGTATAAGGGCGATTGGGGCTAGGGAGGGCACTACACTACCGATGACTGTTTGGAACATTGACACACGGCTGCCCATAGTTGCAGCAGCCTGTCTAGGTGTGCCCTCTGTTTGGTGCACTGCTACAGGTACTGCAAGCCACGGGACGTTGCCACTGGGACTCTGCCCAATAGAGAATGGAATGCAGAGTCTCTGACACACCAGCAATCAGTGCAAGCCTCCTATGCCGAGGCTTGCACAAATTTTTGAGAATTGGGCCCTAAGTGACTGCATCTGAACAACAAGACATTGAGGCAATTTCACATTCTGCTATGTAGCTCCTCTAGTCCTTCCATGTACCCTGGAGATGAATCTCATACTTTATATGACTGCTTTCTTTCTGCCGCACCCTTTCCTACTGTCTTCAGATGCATGTTCCGACACTGGCCTTTCTCTGGGATCGCCCTCTCCCACCCATAGGATCTCACCTGATGTCTTTAGAGGACCATCTTCAGGTCATCTGGCCACAGGAATACTTCCCTTGAGAAGAAATCCCCATGAGAGTCCTGCACCCTCTCAGTGGTCCCATTATATGCTTCCCCATGGTGGACAATGCACCCAACAAATGTCCACAGATCCCAGACACGAAGATCTGTCCCTAGTGCTGAAAGTCCCTCCTTGGCAGGCTATCGGGGTCCAAGTTGAAACAGTCTCTGATGCTCTTGAATCACTGAAGTGTCTTGGGCCTTAGTAACGCACAAAGCCCAAAGGGCACCACTTACCCTTCTCTCACTTTTTCCATTCTTCAGCCCTTTTGCACTCTGTTACCAACAGGGCACCCTACTTATCTATTCTACCAAACCCCTCCCCCAGCCAGTCAACTTGGGGATAATGCCAAAGTATCAGTCTCCAACTGGCACATATCGATGAACAACCAGCTCCCCCTATTGTATGGAGGGAGTTGTTATGCTACCTTGCCATTTTAAAGGTGCAACAGCACAATCCAGGCTTTAATGACCTGAACCAATTTACTTTACTGTGGGGTCTGGGATGGTTGATCTTGCACACACAGTACACCTTGTGCTGGTCACTAAAGGCTTTTGGGATGGTGTCTACTTCCATAACATGGTGGGAGTGAGAGGAAACCCAGTCAATTAGGAAGCGGTTGTTTGTAGAGGAGTTGAGTCAAGTAAGTAGTTCACAAAATCTGCCTTGTGAGCTGAAAGGCCAAAATGTTCCGTACTAATTTTCTGGCAGAGAAGGAGACACCCTGTTGATGCTGATTAAAGTCTGCCAACATCATGAAGCCATCAGAGGAGGCAAGGAAGGAGTTGGAAGAGAGGGTATCAAGCACAGGGTAACTACGTGCAGTGTAGAGTAACCAAATTGATTCAGGGCCAACAGGGCTGATCATATAAAGAACGGCTTATGGAACTCAACATGTATTCACTGGAGGCCAGAGGGGAGAGGAAAAACATGATGGAGAACCTCAAGTTCCAGAAAGAAATGAATAAGGAAACCTTGTGAAGGACTATTCAATAAGAGTGTTTAGTCAAACACATGTGGGCAAGTGTAGAAGCTGATGGGGAAGGGATTCAAGAGAGACATGAGAAAGTCACTTCATGAAAGTGATTGAGACATGGAATGACTGCAAAAGCCATGAATGATTTTAAGCACAGCTGGGGCAGAGTTCAAGGAGAACTCCTGTTACACATAAAGCAGCAACCACTACACAGATCGGGGCTTCAGTACCCCGATCCCCTTGCAGGCACAAATCTTCATTCCTTTTGCTTTGTTTTTATTTTATGCTGAAAAAGCCTGTAAGCAAAATTGCTTGTTTTCACAAGCGTCCAATAACAAATAACATGGGATACAAATACATATAACAACATCATACAACGATGTATGACAAATATGAACATTAACAAAGAATTCATGTACTAATTAATTAAAACACTTACAAAGTCAATCAGCAAATATTTTTTAGGGACCTTTTAAAGGAAGAAATCTTGGTAAATGTGTCCATACCTGAATCCTTGTAAAATCTAAGAAGGGTCTCATAGCAGGCAGCATTTTGTAATATGCCGGTACTCACCCACAAAAACAGCACTGCTAACAATGCGATATCATGACACACCACCACCCCTTTCTGTTTTGTGCCCTTATGTACGGAGATTTAATAATCTCTGTATCTCCTATGTCCTGCTCTGTTTTCACAGACTTTGCTTAAATGACGTGTATACACAGCATACACATTTATTTGTTTATGTATGTCTTTGATTACCGGATAAGTACACTGATCTGAGGGACTGGTTTTTTTTTAGGCACAACCCGGGCCATAAAAGATGGTACATAAGCAAAAGTAGGAACAATAAGATACACAAGAACACCAAGAACAGCTGATTACATTACATAAATATCGGTATAGAAAGCAGTAGAGTCAACAGATTTACCACATAGAAGAACTGCAAGTGGATATATAGATAGAGGCACAATAGTATTCCTGGTAGGCAAACAGATTCAACTGAAGGTGCAGACAAACATTCCTACCCCCCCCCCCCGCATTTCTTCAGGAGATGTGGAAGGATGAGGGAAAGAAGAGAGGACAGGGCCAAGACAGCAAGTGTGGGCTGAGAAGTCCCTCTTGGAGTCAAGAAGTGCAGTAGTAGGTTAACTGTGGGCAAGAACGAGGTGCTACCCAGGAGAGCAGGAGCAGTGAGTACTGTCCATCAGCCAGGATTTAAAAAGGGATTTGAAGGCTGTGTGAGTGTTTGATGAGCAGAGGAGTGCAGGGATCCTGTTCCACAGAGAGGGGGCTGCGGCTGATAAGGTTTTCCCTCCCATGTTGGTGGAGACCCTGGGTACTTCAAGCGGCGGGACAGTGGATGAGTGCAGCCTCCTGGGTAGTGTTCTGGCCCAGAGTGAGGAAGCGAGAGGGGACACATTGCCACTCCGGATGGTGCTGTCTACCAAGCAGTCAAGAGAACTGTCAAAGTGGCCTTGGAGGGGTAACCAGGCAAGGGTACTATGGAGGTCGCAGTGATGGGCTGAGAAAGGAGCTGAGAGAGCAAAGCGGCAAGCACTATTGTATACAGATGTGAGCCTAGTTGTGAGAGTGGTGGATGTACATGCATAGATGGGGGAGCAGCAGTCAATGACTGGGAGTAGATTTCCCTGAGCTATTGCTAAATGGGCCTCCAGGGTTAGTAAATTGTGTTGCCACTAAGGCGACCCCAAGCTTTTGATTTACCCTGCGAACCACATTGTTGATGTGGTCAGAGAAGGTTAATGCAGGGTCAAGTGTTACCCCCAGATATTTGAATGAGGGAACATCATCTAGGATCATACCATCTGGGGATAGGATTTGAAGGGAGGAGCCAGAGCTAAGAGTTGTGGCAAGTTTAGGTTTGGATGTGAATAGCATGGATTTGTTTTTTTTAATGTTGACCAACAACAAGTTAGATGTGAACCAGCTATAGGCACTGCCATAGCTCTGGGACAGGATGGAGGAGACCTGTACAAGGGACTTATCACTGTGATAGATGACAAAATCATCAGCGTACAGAAGCGATTTGCATTTGATGCTTTCAGCGGGCAGAGAATTAATGAAAATAGAAGAGAGTAGAGGGCCCAGGATGGAACCCTGTGGGATGCCAGTAGAGACAGGGAGGGCTGGGGAGATGGCAGAACCAATGCCCACAGATTGGGAGCAGCCCATGAGATACCTCATAAACCAGTCAGAGGTCCCAGAAGAGGAGCAGCTGAGTGCATGCAGCTTGGAGAGGAGGAGTGCATGGCTGACCATGTCAAAGGCCTTAATAAGGTCCACAAAGACAGCCCCTGTAACTTGTCCTTGATCCATATTGGTGAAGACATGGTCAGTAAAGAGTGCAAGTGCAGAGGTAGTGCTGTGATTCTCTCAGAAACCATGTTGTTGGCTGCACATAAGATTATTTTTGTTGATATGTTCCAGCAGCTGGTTGTGGATGACTTTTTCTAGGATTTTGCTAAGATGGGGGAGGCTAGAGATAGGTCTGTAATTGTCTGTCAAGTGAGGGTCCCCAGCTTTGAAGATAGGTATCACTTTCACAGATTTCCAGGTATCCAGCATAGATGAAGTAGACTGGGCCAGGTTAAGAATAAAAGTGAGAGGCTTGGCGATAGCAGGGGAGATGAGTTTGAGCAGGATGGGTGAGAGGCCATCAGCACCAGGGCTACCCTGGTTTGGGAGATTCCTTAATAACTTGGTGGTGTCATGGATGATATGGCCTTGAAGTGGAAAGAGGGGATGCCTAGAGGGGAGGTGGGCTTTTGTGCATTTGAGTTAGTTCCCAGGTTGGATGGTGGGTGCACAGTAAGATTGCTGAGGTGGACCGCCAGGTCAGTGAACTTTAAGTTAAAAGCTTGAGCTACCTCAGCAGGCTCAGTCACGGGGCCTGAAGGCAAGTTCAGTTTTATAATAGGGTTTCTGGCATGAGGATTTATCAGGGAGCTAATGGATCCCCAGAATTTCCTGGGATTCCCAAGGTTATCATTCTAAAGCTTGATAAAATAGTTGTATTTTAGGGATTTGGTCAGTTGTTTACATTGATTTCTTAGGCACCTATACTCGTTCCACAGAGAAGGTGAGGAGGATGATTTGCAATCTGCCCACTTCCAATCATGAGCTTTCATAAGTATCAGGAGTTCCCTGGTAATCCAACATGTACATCCTCCCTGCACTCACCTGGTCTTAAGAGGGAAGTCACAGTCCTGAATCTCCAGGCTGGCATTTGTGAGCAAGGTCACAGCTGCATTCACATCGGTTAGCTAGTAAAGACATGACCAGTTGATGGCCCTTACTTCTGCCAGGATGGCGGAGACATCCAGACAATGAAAATTTCAGAAAGAGAGGTATTTGGGGGGTGGACATATAGTCTTAAAGGACCAGATAAATGGGAGAATGGTCACTTAGGGAGTCAGCGAGTGTCCCAGCATGAGCTACACTGTCTTCTCGATTGGTGATGATCCAGTCTAACAGAGTATGAGAGGGAGTACATGTGTTATGCCTAGTAGGGATTGAGATGGTTTGTACCAGGTTGTGTGATCGTAGTATGTTGGCATAGTTAGGTTCGTGGGTGCACAACCAGTTCAGATTGAAGTCACCAAGGAGAATTGTGTCTCTGTGGTGGGGGAGAGAGAACTTGAAGACAGTTAGGAGGTTCTGGAAGCCAACAGTGCCCCCTGTTGGAGGGTTGTAGCAACACCCCAAAAAGAGCTTTTTAGAGGATCCCAAGGTCACCTCAGCAATGAGCCACTCACTTGGGGAGGAAGGACCAGAGCAGAGGGAGATGAGGCAGGTAGCACTTCACTTAGATATATAGCTGCACCCTCACCCTTTTTCTTTCCCGGCCTGTCATGGCGAAGTACAGTGTAGCCGGTCAGTTGGTACAAGGCATCAGGGATGGGTGGTTTTAACTAGGTTTCTGAGATACCTATGATATGGGGTTTGTAGAGGGCTATCCAGGCTTCAAGCTCCTGGAATTTGGAAGGAAGGCTACACACGTTAATTTGTGCAATTTTTTATCTATGGGAGTTGGCCAAGGCACAGTGAGAGGAGATAATAGGGGTGTTTACAGGGCCAGGGTTGATCTCAATATCCCCAGCAAGTAATAAGAAGGAGACAATTAGATGATAAGGGTAAGATAACCATAGATGAGAGAGTGAGCACATATCATTTAGGCAAAGTCTGTGAAAACTGAACAGGGTATAGGAGATATGGAGATTATTAGTGTAATAGGAGACACTCCAAGGGTCACATTTAGAAAACCATCTAGTATAAACTGGTGCATAGTCAGTTTTTCAAACCAGTCAGAAGTAGAACAAGCTGGCTTTAGCAGCCAAAAGGTTTCTTCCAATGCAAATGATGCACTGCCTGTAGATATGGGGCCTGATTTCAGAAGGTGGACGCAGGGCTTGCATCAAGCCCTGCATCAACTGCAAAGTTTGCTGCAGCTGCGCCTAACAGTTTGATGCAACTTGCACCAAATTTTAGTACCTTTAGTGCAGTTGCAACAATTTACTCACTTTACGGCAGCTTGTGCCAAAGGTTTGGCACAAGCCCCATAACATGGCACCCCCAGTCCTGCATTTGGTGCAGGTGACTTGCGCCAAGGAGCTGCGGTTGAGCTTTTGTTAAAATCAGAATTGCCACATTGCTTACACAAGTCGCCATTTGCATCAAACCTCCTGCTGCAAGTCCCTTGCTGTGATCTACAGACTTTATAAAATTGGGTCCACAGCGTTCAGGGCAAAACTTTTGAAAATGCTAACGATTCCACAGAATGTAGTATTAGAGACCGTATTACTTGTACCATGAATTTCATAGTGTATGTGCTGTGGTACCCATGCAATCTGTGATATGTTGGGAGAACTGAGAGGACCTTAAAAGAATGAATACATACACGTGTGAGATCAGTGGTAAATAGAAACATTGACACCTCAGTTGGGAGATACTTTCTGGAAAAACATGGGGGCAGTCACATCAAATGAGTTTTATGGGTCTAGAACAGTGATGGGCAAACTGCGGCCCTTGTTGTAATTATTGTGGCCCTCTGCGTCTGTCAGATACATAGCTGGTAACAATGAGTTGATGTGTACTGCGGGATGCTATTAAAATAAATTGTCATTGCTACTATCATTGCCCAGTTCCATTCCATTAGTTAAATGTGCAGTGAAGTCTGTCTTAATTATTTGCCTATGGTGAAATCCAAATACGACAAGAAAAGCCAAGGACAAATAATTACCTGTTCATCAATGCTTCTTAATTATTTCCATTTGTGCACAATTGAGTCCACCCCCCTCCCCCATCTAGTATAAACTATGCTAAGTCTGTCATTTAACAGCTACCTCCTCTGACAAGTGCCACAAACTCGGGAAGAAGCAGCATTGAAAGTAAACAAAATTTCAACAAAATGGACAGATATCTAACCAACAGCAACACACCAAGCAGCTCACCGAGGTTGTCTGAACCCAGTTCGCCAATAGCTTCAAGTCCAGGCAGCAGTAAAAAAAGAAAACTGGGGTAAGAAGGATGAATAGTGCAGGAGTCATGGAGTGTGAGTTTTTTGTTACTGACCATCATGGCAAGCCTACGTGTCTTATCTGCAAAGAGTCTCTCTCTCCGTCCCGAAAAGATTTAATGTGCAGAGACATTTTAAAAAGTGCCATCCGTCTTATTCACACAAATTTCCACTTGGATCTGTCATGCATTTTCAACATGTGTGCATGCTAAAAACTGGGCTTGCTAAACAACAACGAGTGTTAAAAGTGGCAATGAATGAGGGCGATCTGATAACAATGGCAAGCTTTCACATCGCTTGGCTTTTAGCAAAGCATTCAAAGCCATTTTGTGATGGAGAACTAATTAAAGATTCATAGAATCTTCGTGGATATTATTTGATGATTTCAAAAACAAAGAAGACAAACATTCTCAGCAATGGGACATATTAAAAGCAATAAAAGAAATAGACTCACTGACGGTAACCTATCAGCAGAGCTGAGATGTGCCTACACTCAACTTTCACCAAACCTTAGAAAACTTGTTGATAACGTCACAGCACAAAAGTCAGACTAATATACCATACTATGTTTTCGTGGTATTTATAAGTAAACACTATTTAACACTATTTTTTAATATTTAATTAATTTGTTACAGTTAATAAAGGTTTTTGCATTACTAGCTGGTGTCTGCTGCATCATTTAATTTTGAATATGGAGCTCACTTACTAATACGGCCCTTCAGATAACTGGAGGGCCGCACTTGTGGCCCAGATACAATCCCAGCTTGCCCATCACTGGTCTAAAACACATCAAGATACCAAGGAGAGGAGCAGATAGTTTGAATCACCTTCTGAGAAGAGAAAACTTTTGGATGTTCAAGTTTAAGACAGTGAGCCCAGGTGGATAGAATGAATACTGGGACCTAAAACCCTTTATAAAGGGTAAATAATAGTAACGGAAATTAATGTAAATGTTATAGATAAGATATTTTGTTCTCGCAGGCTGTTTTATGGTGCATATTGAATATATGTTTGTTTCAATCCCCCCACCCCGGCCCAGATTCCCTTTAAAACCAGTGTAATAATAAAATCAATACTTTTATGTGTTATATCTTCATTCTAGGTTTCACTTCTCTTCCCTATCTGGATGCCTCACAAAAGGAAGCCACATATTATGCTGTGGATCACCATTTGGTTCAGCATTTGACCCAGGGTGTCAGCATGGCTCAGTTGGTAGCACATCCACCTCTGGACCAGAAGGTTGTGGGTTCTTGTCCCACACTGGGATTGGACTTTCATCTAAAAATTGCTGGCATCTGAGTGCAGTATTGGGGGGAGGGTGATGTACTGCTGAGGTGTGCCGTCCTTTGGATGAGATGTTAAACTGAGGTCCCTTCTGCCCATCCTGGTGTTGTCCAGGTGGAAGTAAAAGAACCCAGAGCACTCTTCACAAAGAGCAGGGAGCATTCCCAGTGTCCGGGCCAACATTCCCCTTCCCATAAACTGGTTCATGCAATTATCCAGGCTGTGTGTGGGTGATGATGTGTGATGGCCGCCACCACACATTCAGTCACTTCACTACCAGTCTAGCATTGCTTGTAAAGCGCTTTGGGATACTGTGTATGAAAAGTGCTATATAAATGCTGATTCTTCTTCTTCAAGTTAAAACAAAGGTTGATCGCAGGAAAAATTATGTCTTTGGTTTGGCAGTACCTATTTCCAATTACTTTTTCTCTATCCTGTTCTAATATACAGTCTGTAAGAAATGTGATAACTGTATGAATAGTGCCTAACAACAATCATGCCTGGTAAAGTCTTTGTACTTTTAACACACATATTTTGATACTAGTGATTTGTAAATTAGTATAGGACATAACAGGGCAGACTGGATGGGCTGATGGTCTTTCTTCCGCTGGCATTGTCTATGTTTCTAAGAAGGGAGTCAGATTATATGCCAGGCAGCCACTGACACCATAAATGACAAGCATTTGTCAATGTCGAATGTTTGCTTGCTGGTATTAGCATTGGGAAGGCAGGGGGTAGACAGATGCAGAGTAGGAGGGGCAGTGAAGTATTGATCTTCATGCCAACCCCACCTCCACCCTGCGGAGACAGACAGGCATTGGGGTATGCGTTTGGGTCATCGCCTATAACGTTCATGCCATTTCACCTCACCCTATCCTGTAGACACTGCTAAGTGTTGAGGTGTGCCTTGGGGAGTTCGGCTTTAAAGTCACCCCACTCTATAAGGACATACGCTGAAATGGGTGCAATATAGAATGGGGTGAACTCTGGGGCTGAAGAGTGCAAGGCACACCTCGATGCCTATCAGTGGCTGCAGGGTGGGGGTGGTGGGGTTGGAATGGCATTAGCATTACAGTCAACAATCCAAAGGCACACCCCTGATGCCTGTCAGTCTGTACAGGGTGGGACATTATGGCTAGAAACCGTAACGCCCCGGGCATTTGTTGGTATTTGCAGTACAAATTTTCAACATGGCCATTTTGTGGCCCCACCTCATCAAAGCATTTGGGACCTTTTCTCATGAACAGTGACACTGTGATTTTTGTCAATGTGTCCCGAAATTTGCGTTTCCATAGCGACCGTGCCATTGTGCGCCAGATGTACAAAAACACAGATCGGGCAGGATGTTAAGAATGACAGCTGTACCATTCATAGGGAGGAGTGAAGAGATGGCAATGTTGAAAATCTGTAGTGAAAATATTAAAAATGCTCAAACTTCCCAGCATATGTGGAAACTGCACAACGCATGCATGTAACACAGTCATTTAGTAGAATTATTTCACCAAATTTTCAACATAGGCATTTTGAGACCTCTGCTCATGAACACAGTCACTATGACTTTCTTAATCTGTCCCGAACATTGATTTCCCACAGCAACCACAGTATTCTGTGCCAGATGTGTAAACGCATATTTCAGGCAGGATGTGAACAATGACAGCTATACTTTTAATAAGGAGGTCTGAAAAAATGCCAGTGTTGAAAATTTGGAGTGAAAATACTACAAATTTGCAAAGTTACGAGGGTGCGTGGAAACTGCACAATGCGCGCTAATAACAGTCATTTTATGAACATTTGCCACCAAATTTTCAACATAGGCATTTTAGGACCTCTGCTCATGAACAGGGTCACTGTAATTTTACATATGAATATACATATGAACATATGAACATACGAATCTGCCAGCAGAACACACCAATCAGTCTATGTAAGTCTGGCTGAATGTGCAGCTAGCACCCTCGATTGCAGCTGCCCCAGCCTCCTCCCCCTCAGTTCCTTCCCCGCTTGTCCCAGCCCCTGCACCTCTACTCTTCCTCTTGCTTTATCCCACTCCTTCTTAAAGCTATTGACTATCCTACATGTTACCACCCCCTGTGGCAGTGCATTCCAACTAGACATCACCCTCTTGGAGAAGTAGTGCCTCCTCATTTTCCTCTTGAAACATCCCCCTTGCAACCTTAGTCCGTGCCTCCTTGTCTCTCTTCCACTCCTCAGTTTAAACACCCCCTCGGTGCTAGGTTTGTTTACCCTCTCAGGTATTTAAACACTTCAATCATATTCCCCCAATCCATCTACTCCTCCAGTGAGTACATGTTCAGCTCCTTCAGACAAACTTCATATTCCTTTCCTTCCATCCCCTTTAACATTTTTTGTTGCCCTCCTTTGCACCCCCTCCAGTAACTTTATATCTCTCGTCAGGTAGGGCCTCCAGTACTGTACACAGTACCCCAGGTGTGGTCTGACCAATGATCTGTAGAAAGATAGGATCACATCCCTGTGTATGGATGAGAACCCCCTTGCGATACAATGCAGCATCCTGTTTGCCTTAGCTGCTGCTCTCCTGCACTGGGCTGAGTTGTTTATGCACCCAGTTACCAACACCCCTAGGTCCTTCTTCTCCTCTGTGATCTCCAACCAGTAGTCTCTCTTCTGGTTCTTAGCTCTGAAGTGCATCACCTTACACTTTTTTGCACTGAATCCTAGCTGCCACTCCACTGACTATGTCTCTAGTTTGGTTAGATCCCCTTGCAGTTTTTCCCATCTGTCCTCTTCATCCACCACCACCCCCAATTTGGTATAATAGAAACATAGAAACATAGAATTTGACGGCAGGTAAGGACCACTTGGCCCACCTAGACTGCCCATTTTCCTACCTAACGGATAAGCTGCAGATCCTAGTGTAACCTCCCCCCTACAAATGGGGGTTCCTGAAAAGTCTTCATTGAGCTTGCCTAAATGTTCACTGTCATGCTGGTGTCCTGCGTTTTAGCAGTTTAAATGTGATTGCCAGAGAGTGCCTGTATAGCCTCTGTGTACTGTCTCTTTAACAGCTGCTTGGATTGCAGTCATAAGTAATCTGAGAGGGAGCTCTGTTGAAAGATGTAACTATTTGCTGAAAATCATTCAGAGTAGTAATGATAATGTAGTTTGTCTAACCTGCCTTCTTTGCAGCAAGGACTGTTTTGTTTATCCCCTCCACTTTGGCCCAGGACTGCTGAATTGGACCAATCAGTACTGGTGGGACCTAAAATAGAGGCGGACTACAGGAGCTGTCTGGAGTCAGAATCTGTAGGAATTGTAGTTTTGGGCTTTTGGCACCTTTTTGCACCTGAAGGGGGAGCCTTTGTTGTGACTTGACAGACAGATTAGCCAACCAAACCTTTTGGATTCTGGGGAAAGTTCCTGGCTTGCTGGCAGTTGAATCAGATCTAAGTTGGGAGCTGAAGAAGCAACAGCTCAAGGCAGTCTCTGTGGAAAGGCCTGAGTTTTGGCCTGCATGCCTGCCTGCTGCCCCTGAGAGGGAGAAGAGAATCAGTTCAGACTGAATCCGAGTTTGTCAGAACGAAGAAAGCCACTGAGTTGTGACCAGGATCACCCTGAAGAAGACCAAAGATTTTGATGAGTGCGATCGGCCTGTCAGGATTTCCAGCTGCTTTTGGATCCCCGGTTTGTGCAGAGACTTTGCGATCATGACTGGAGAGCAGTTTGCCTGGTACAGTACAATTTCCTTACATGTATATGTGCTGTAAGTTGTTAGTGGGTCGTGATTTGGTTCCCCACTGTGTGAACTGTGTTCTGCTTGCTGGAAGCTGTATCCAGCCCAAAATGGACTGTATCTGAATTTGTCTCCATTTGGCCTGGGCTTTGCCACACTGGCCCAGCCAGACTACCCGCTGCACAGAGAAAGCCATCAACGAGAAACCTGCCTGGGGATCAGCCCCCTACTCCACGCTTGAACAGGAACGATGCCTCAGTGAATCATGTGGGCCCTGCTTCTCCTGGCACTCCAGATCAACCACCTGCAGTCTCAATTTTCGTCCAGCCTGTGTCCAGCCTTGGGTATCATGAGTAATCATCAGGGTAGCTCCCTGCAACAACAGCCTAATCTAAAAGTGTATCATCTGATTGTCTTGTTGTTTTCTTTTCATGAACTGAGCCCTCCGGCTCCGGATTACAATTAGTGCGTGTGGTGCATGTTGTTTTCTTCCATCACAGGGCCCCAACCAGCTACAACGTTCCTGGCTAGCCCACCATTCTCCATCTGGGTACCCTGAGTGTGTGACTGTTTATGGACCCTGAAGTGCATGCATAACTGTTTGACTGATACAGCCTTTAAGCAAATTAACCTGATTACGTCCCTCCCTTGTTTAAGTCCCTTAAATAAATCAGATCTAACTCTTTTTGCATTTACCCTGACTGTGGTTCCAGTATGTGCAAGAGTACTGTACTGTTGTTATTTGCTGTGTATAACCTTGTTTTACAGGGGGTTTCCAGGGTCTAGCCCGAGGAAAGCCCTGGTGGTATAGTAAGTGCAAACAGTGTGGGTACTTGTGTGGTGTATCAGGGGTATTGTGAAAGTGATTATTGTGTATTGTTCCGGCTACTAATAAGGAAAGAGGGGGATTACAGTGTCCCGGAGGGCTATGCCCAGGTTAGCTTGACCACTACCAACCCTGACCTCCAGGTGGAGGCAGCCATTTCAGAACTCAGGCCCCTTAACCTGCTACTAGCCAAGCAGGCAGGGGTAGTAGCCTGTGAGATAACGCTACCTAGGGGTTACATCTTGGAGGCTCACCGCTGGAATTTTGTGCCTTCTAGTGGCCAAAAATTATGAATTATTGTTAAAGATTAATGGCTACCCCAGTAGAAATGGCTGTGCACCAGTTGGTGGGGTGGTGTACTGGGCAGGAGATTGACCCCCAAAATCCTCTGCTTATACTGGATATTCCCCTGGGTCCCAGTAAGGACACTGTAGAGGGAGTACTCTCTAAAGCTGAATGTTTAAAAAAAACTGTGGCGGTGGGTCGACAGGCTGATTTGATCACCCAAACTTTCATAGCTTTAGTAGAGTGTAGTGACCTTGTGGACAGCTCTAAAGTGCCACAGACTGTTGCCCCAGTAGGGGTTCCAGCTGCCTGGAGACTGATAACAAAAGACAGTAAAGACCCCAGGGAGGATGAGCTCCCACCATTATCTAAGACTTTTGAGGAGAAATTTGCTAAGTTGTTGCTGGAGGAAGGGAAAACTGTAGAGGACTTTAAGAAACTATTCCTTCCACCTGGGGGTGTTCCTTCCCCAACACCCCCTCCCACTCCAGCACTTGTTACTGCCCTGCCTTCTGTGCCATTGCCAATGCTGGCCCTTATATCTGTGCCTGCCATTAGTCATGACTCCTACCGAAAGCTGAGAATCTTCTCGGGCACCCTCCCCACCCCACAGGGGGAGGATGAATGGGAGACCTGGATAGACTATGTTGCCCCTCTAATACTTGAATAGCAGTGCTCAGAAGCAGAGAAATGAAAGAGGTTGAGTGAGAGCCTCCAAGGTCCTGCCCTGGCTACCACCCATGCCAAGTGGGCCAATAACCCCGAAGCAACTGCACAGGACTATCCTGATGTATTGGAAAATGTGTATGGGAGCCCGGATTCAGATGAGGATCTGTGGTGCAGAGTAAGAAATGTGCACCGGTACCCAGGGGAGCCATTGTCTGCAAAGGTACCTCGGCTTGAAAAGCTGCTACAAGAGTGCCTCAGAAAGGGTAGTTTGCCATAAAATGAATTAGATCAAACTAGACTAGACAAGATCCTTAAGTCTGCTCTGTTTTCAGAATTGTTACTGATTCAGTTGCACCTTGCCACCTGACTGGAATCGCCCCTCCTCCTATGACGAGCTAATGAAAGAAATTTGGGGGGGAGTTTGAGCAAAGGTGACTCCATGGGGGAATTGCACCCATATCTACTGCTGCTGCACAAGTGACCGAGAGTGATCCGCCAAGTGAGGCTCAGGGGCAAAAGTCAGCACTTAACGAACACTCTGAGAATGCAAAGGACTTTCTGCCCTGGGCCCAGCATTGGAAAGATGAGCTACTAAAGGAAGTCCGAGAGTTGAACACGGGTGCCTCTGCAAGAGTTTTCCCCATGGAACAAGATTCTGGTCCTTTTCAAGACATGACTGCCATGGGGGTGGGGGCGCACCCTCAGGCATCCGCTACTGAGGGTGGCTCCAAGGCTGAGATAACCGGATTGACTGCCACTCTAAAGGAACTGTTAAGACACGTTGCACCACTCTGACCACTGCAAGCAGACACTAGACCCCAATCTCTTACTACTGCTTCAGTACTTCATACGATGTTCTCTCCCAGAATGACCCAAGAGTCTATCATTTGTCACAGCTGTGGAAAGGATGCACCTTTCAGAAAAAGAGGTGTGCAAGAACAAGGGGACACAATTTAAAGATAGAAGGGGGGCAGTTCAGGGGCAATGTGAGGAAGTATTATTTCACAGAGAGGGTAGTGGATGCATGGAACAGCCTTCCTGAGGAGTTTGTGGGGTCTAAAACTATGGGAGAATTCAAGAATGCATGGGACAGACATAAGGCAATTCTTGTGGGGGGTAGGATGAAATTGGATGTTGGTTAACTAGGATCTGCGGCCTATCCTGTAGGTAGGGGAATGGGCAGACTAGATGGGCCAAGCGGTCCTTATCTGCCGTCAAAGTCTATGTTTCTATGTTTCTATATGAAAAGAGAATGACGGTCTCAGAAGGATTTAGAAAGAGTAGTAAACAGACTCCAAGAGGAGCTCCAAAAAGCAAATCAATGGCCAAGGGGTGCCTGAAATGACCACAGTGAGGGTTCAAGAAACCCTAACTCAAATTTCTTTGTGGCTAAATCATCTGTCAAGGCCTCTGCTACTGCCTCTCCAGACTGGTCCAAAATAGTGTGCCCTTTGGTGGAGACTACGGTGACTGTGAATGGTATTCATACTCGGGCTGTGCTTGACAGTGGGTCTCAAGTGACCATTGTATTCCGGGACTGTTATGACAAACACTTATCTGATGTGCCTTTGCAATCCCTGGAAGGCCTACATGTGTGGTGCCTGAGCGACAAGTCTTATCCCTACATAGGGTATGTCCACCTCTGGTTGTCTTTTCCTGCAACTGTAACTGGTGTAGAGGAGCTAGTAGAGACAATGGCCCTAGTGTGCCCCTCCACCGGACCGTATGATGGGGTCCCCCTGTTAATTGGGACAAATGCCCATATGTTTGGGAGACTGGCGCAACTCTGTCATGAGAAACAAGGGTGATGGACTGGGAGGGCCCCGAGAATTCCGGCTCTGATCAAGAGGGCCTATGATTTGCAACAGAAACCCGAAGAAGTAGACCAGGATGAACTGGCGGGGATCGTGTGGAAGAAGGATCCCGATTCAATGGTACTGGCCCCCAATGCCCAGTGTACCATTCAAGGGGAGGTCCACCTCCGGAAGGATGTCAAGAACAAAATACTGATGTTGGATGTGCCAGGCAATGGAAAATTGCCAGAGGGATTATTGGTCAAGCCCAGCATCTTACCTGCTCGTGCCCATGCCTATGCACGACGAGTGATGCTCCAGATTCACAATGTGTCAGATAGGGAGATCCAGGTGAACAGATGGTGCACCCTAGCTAGGTACACTGCACAGACACTGCAGTATTGCCCAGCAACAAGCACCCAGGTGAGAAGGAGAGAGAGACCCCAGACTTGTTTGACTTTAGTGACTCCCCGTTGCCAGCTGAATGGAAGGCTAGAATTAGCAAGACACTTGCCCAGAGAGACCAAGTGTTTTCATTGAAGGAATGGGATGTGGGATGTGGGATGTGTCCAGGGTGCGGAGCAGCACATACACCTACACAATGAATGGCCATTTCGGGAGAGGTCCCGACGCCTAGCCCCAGCAGACATAGATGATATGAGAAGACATCTGCAGAAAATGCTCGCTGCTGGCATGATACAAGAATCCAGGAGCCCATACGCCTCTCCCATTGTGGTTGTGCATAAGAAGAATGGATCTGTGAGGATGTGTGTTGATTATCGAACCCTGAACCAGCGGACCATCCCAGACCAATACACTATGCCTTGTATACAAGATGCCCTGGACTGCTTGAATGGGAGCAAATGGTTCTCGGTGTTGGATCTTCGCAGCGGATACTACCAGATCCCAATGGCCCCAGAAGACCATGAGAAAACAGCCTTCATCTGTCCATTGGGGTTCTATGAGTTTCTGAGGATGCCACAGGGGATATTGGGCACCCTGGCCACCTTTCAGTGACTGATGGAATGTGTGGTGGGAGAGATGAATTTGCTGGAATGCCTGGTGTACTTGGATGATGTCATTGTGTTTGGTAGCACCTTAGAGGAGCATGAGAACCGACTGTTTAAAGTCCTAGACTGACTGGAAGACTTCGGCCTCAAGCTATCCATTGACAAGTGCCAATTTTTCCAAACCTCCGTGAAGTATGTGGGGCACACAGTATCTACAAAAGGGACAGAGACTGATCCCAGTAAGGTTGAAGCACTGACTACTTGGCCCCAGTCCCATAATCTGAAAGAACTACAATGTTTCCTGGGGTTCTGTGGCTGCTGCCACAGGTTCATAAAAGACTATTCCAAGGTGTTTCGCCCACTCTTGAACCTTACCCAGGGTTACCCTTCTACCAATCGCAAATGCAAAAAAGGGGCCGCCAAAGAACCAGAAAAAGTATACTTCTGCCCAGGTGAACTCTTCGGACCCCACTGGATGCCCGACTGTGAGGCATCCTTCCATGAGATCATGTACCAGCTCACCCACGCCCCCATCCTCGCCTATGCTGACCCCACCAAACCCTATGTGCTGCATATGGATGCTAGTCTGCAGGGTCTAGGAGCGTTGCTGTATCAAGACCATGAGGATGGCCTGAGACCAGTAGCTTTCGCCAGTAGGAGCTTGACCCTGTCTGAACGAAACTACCCTGTGCATAAGTTGGAGTTTCTTGTGCTAAAATGGGCCATTGTTGACCAGTTTCATGAATACCTCTATGGGGCAAAGATATTGGTGAAGACTGACAATAACCTGTTGACCTATGTACAGACTTCAGCTAAGTTAGACGCCACTGGGCACCGGTGGTTTTCTGCATTATCAACGTATGACTATGCTGTCGAATACAGACCGGGCCTGAACCATATTGATACTGAAGCCCTATCACTAAGGCCCACTTCATAGAGTGATTGGGTCAGGCTGTCTGAATCTGACATTTGAGCATTGTGCCAAAAGTTTGATAGAGATGAACAGATGTCTGCGGACACAGTGGACTGTTTAGTAGATTCCTTGAGCCCTTCTGACACCCGCATACCAGCTGCTTATTGCCCCTTCTCTGATCTAGATATTAGTGCACTACCTCAGCTTGACAATGACAGCATTCAGTGGGCTCAATCCCAAGATCCTATGATTCAACCAGCACTTGATGCCCTGTGTGCAGGGAAAGATGTGTCTAAGTTATGTTGCACTGACTTGCGAACTACTTTATTGTTTAAAGAAGGCTCTAGATTGAAGTTGCTCAATCAGTTGTTGTATAGAGAGACAGTAGATTGTAGTGGCAAAGTAGACAAGTAACAATTGGTCCTGCCCACGGCCTTTAAAGATTTGGTACTGAGGTCCCTCCACAATCACATGGGGCACCTCGGTATTGACAGAACCCTTGGCCTGGTACGATCTTGCTTCTACTGGCCCAAAATGGGGGCCTATGTTGAGAACCATGTAAAGACTTGTAGTTGCTGCCTGCAAAGAAAAGCCCTGCCTCAGAGGGCTGCCCCCCTTGTTAATATTACTACCAATGCCCCCATGGAACTAGTCTGCATAGACTTCTTGTGTTTGAACCTGATCAGCGGAACATTGGCAATGTGTTAGTGGTTACAGATAATTTTACATGGTATGCACAACCTTTTCCCACCAAAGATCAAAAGGCATCTACCGTGGCCAAGGTGCTAGTGGAAAATTTCTTCATCCACAATGGTGCCCCCCCAGTGGATCCACTTTGACCAGGGCAGAGACTTTGAGAGTCAACTAATCAAAGAAATGCTCTCTCTATGGGGGGGGGTGCGAAAGTCAAGAACCAATCCCTATCACCTGCAGGGAGACCCTCAGCCAGAACAATTTAACCACACCCTGCTAGACATGCTGGGCACCCTCCACCCAAAAGACAAGCATAAATGGAGCCAGCAGATTAGCACCTTGGTACACGCATACAGTTGCATGAAAAATGATGCTACCGGGTTCTCCCCCTACCGTCTCATGTTCGGGAGAGAGGCTTAGTTGCCAGTTGATGTCTGCTTTGGGGTCTCTCAGATGGGGTCCGAGTCGAAAACTACCTGAAATATGTACAAAAACTGAAAGCTCAATTGAACCAAGCCTATCAACTGGCCCAGACAATGGCCGCCAAGAGAAATCTAGCCAACAAAGAGAGGCATGATAAAAAAGTAAAGGCTCAAGAGCTTCGATCTGGAGACCGTGTGTTGTTACGCAATTTGGGACTGCATGGCAAGCACAAAATTGCTGATCAATGGCACCATCTCCCCCATGTAGTAGTTGGAAAGTTGGATGATTTACCCGTGTACAAGGTGCGCCCAGAAAATAACTGCAAAACTGTCAAGACCATTCATCGTAGCCACTTGCTACCTATCGGCCAAGTCATAATTGAGGCTGAACCCTCAGAGATTGATTCCCCTGGGCCGGTGACTCATGCTGCTGCAAGAAAGAGACAGAGTCAACCTACCCCAGTGGTTACAAGTTCAAGGTTTCCTCCGCAGCAGGTTCTGAATGATAGTGACTGTCAGTCCACCTTGGACGAAAGTGAATGTGACAATGCCTATTACCCCTCCTATTAGTTGAGTCATCTGTTTCGAGGTCACCCTATGACTAATTGTGAGAATGAAGCTGGGCCTTCTGGACTGCCTTACCCCCCAGCTTCGTCCTTGGAGCCTATGCTCCCAGAAAGTGAAGTGCAAAGTATCACGTCTGAAGATGCTGAGTCTCTGTGTATTGTGGAACTATATGATTTGCCTGAAGGAGGGGCTGATGGTTTGAGTCTTTCTGGTGACATACCAGAATTTGAAGAACACTATATGAGAGTGCTGACCACCCCCCTTCAGTGCCTCAAAGATCGATTGTGCCTGGGCCTTCGCAAAATGAGTCAAGTGTTGTACAAACAGAGCCTGCAGAGCAAGGAGTCGACAGTGCCCCAAGTTTGGACATTCCCATCCAGGCAGAGGCACCCCTCACAAGTAACGAGAGTCCCCAGACCAGTGCTGAGGGTACAGAGACTGTAGTCGTCCCCCTCAGAAAGATTGGCCGAGCTGTCAAGCCAGTAGTCTGCTTCAGTTATGATTCTCCCGGGAGGCCAGTGGATTTGTCTCTCAATGTGGTCCACAAAGTGGTTTATGTTTCTCAGAGCTCACTGCCTAAACTCAGCCTAAGTGCCATTCCAGGTTGGTTGTTCTGCCTTCTAGATATGCGCCCCTGCCCCATCTAGCCCCAAGTTAGCTGATAGGGAAGGGCCCCCTCTTACATTGTTCAATGTACAAGAAGTTATTACATGATTCCACATAGTAATGTGTAAATTACCTGTGTAAAATATGCATGACGTATTGTCAGAGTGGATATAGTATTGTGAAGTGCAGAGAATATGTATAGTAAAGGTATATGTTTACATTGACTGATGCATCAGATGTCACTTGCATAACATGCTGTTGGTATAATTGTCTCATATAGTTTGCATTTGCAATATTGTGATGGTACAGACTTGATGCGGACGCCAGGTTTTCTCCAGGCAGGGAAGTGTGTAACCACCTCCCCCACAAATGGGGGTTCCCAAAAAGTCTTCCTTGAGCTTGCCTAAATGCTCACTGCCAGGCTGGTGTCCTGCGTTTTGGCAGTTTAAATGTGATTGCCAGAGAGTGCCTGTATAGCCTCTGTGTACTGTCTCTTTAAGAGCTGCCTGGATTGCAGTCATAAGTAATCTGAGAGGGAGCTCTGTTGAAAGATGTAACTATTTACTGAAAATCATTTAGTGTGATAACGATAATGTAGTTTGTCTAACCTGCCTTCTTTGCAGCAAGGACTGTTTTGTTTATCCCCACCACTTTGGCCCAGGACTGCCGAATCGGACCAATCAGTACTGGTGGGACCTAAAATAGAGCCAGACTATAGGAGCTGTCTGGAGTCAGAATCTGTAGAAATTTTAGTTTTGGGCTTTAGGTGTCTTTTTGCACCTGAAGGGGGAGCCTTTGTTGTGACTGACAGACAGATCAGCCAACCAAGCCTTTTGGATTCTGGGGAAAGTCCCTGGCTTGCTGGCAGTTGAATCAGATCTAAGTTGGGAGCTGAAGAAGCAACAGCTCAAGACAGTCTATGTGGAACGGCCTGAGTTTTGGCCTGCATGCCTGCCTGCTGCCCCTGAGAGGGAGAAGAGAATCAGTTCGGACTGAGTCCGAGTTTGTGAGAACGAAGTAAGCCACTGAGTTGTGACCAGGATCAACCTGAAGAAGACTGAAGATTTTGTTGAATGCGAGCGGCCTGTCAGGATTTCCAGCTGCTTTTGGATCCCTGGTTTGTGCAGAGACTTTGCAATCGTAACCGGAGAGCAGTTTGCCTGGTACAGTACAATTTCCTTACATGTAAATGTGCTGTGAGTTGTTAGTGGGTCGTGATTTGGTTCCCCACTGTGTGAATTGTGTTCTACTTGCTGGAAGCTGTGTCCAGCCCAAAACGGACTGTATCCAAATTTGTCTCCATTTGGCCTGGGCCTTGCCACACTGGCCCAGCCAGACTACCCACTGCACAAAGAAAGCCACCAATGAGAGACTTGCCTGGGGATCAGCCCCCTGCTCCACACTTGAACAGGAATGGTGCCTCGGCAAATCGTGTGGGCCCTGCTTCTCCTGACACTCCAGATCAACCACTTGCAGTCTCAATTTTCATCCAGCCTGTGTCCAGTCTTCTGTATCGTGAGTAATCATCAGGGTAGCTCCTTGTAACAACAGCCTAATCTAAAAGTGTGTCATCTGATTGTCTTGTTTTTTTCTTTTCACAAACTGAGCCCTCTGGCTCTGGATTACAATTAGTGTGTGTGGTGCATGTTGTTTTCTTCCATTACAAGGCCCCAAGTAGCTGCAACGTTCCTGGCTAGCCCACCGTTCTCCATCTGGGTATCCAGAGTGTGTGACTGTTTATGGACCCTGAAGTGTATGCATAACTGTTTGATTGATACAGCCTTTAAGCAAAGTAACCTGATTATGCTTCTTCCTTGTTTAAGTCCCTTAAATAAATCAGATTTAACTCTTTTTGCATTTACCCTGACTGTGGTTCCAGTTTGTGCAAGAGTACTGTACTGCTGTTATTTACTGTGTATAACCTTGTTTTACAGGGCATCCCCAGGGTCGAGCCAGAGGAAAGCCCTGGTGGTAAGTGCAAACAGTGTGGGTACTTGTGTGATGTATCCGGGGTATTGTGAAAGTGATTATTGTGTATTGTTCCAACCACTAATAAGGAAAGAGGGGGGTTACAGTGTCCCAAAGGGCTGTGCCCAGGTTAGCTTGACCACTGCCAACACTGACCTCCAGGTGAAGGCACCCATTTCTTAACTCAGGCCCCTTAACCCGCTACTAGCTAAGCAGGCAGGGTAGTAGCCCTTGGGATAGCGCCACCTAGGGGTTACATTAGTTAACCAACAGCCTACTTCCTCCTACCCCTCACTAGGACTGCCTTATGTCTGTCCCATGCATTCTTGAATTCCCCCACTGTTCTTGACTCCACGACCTCCTCAGGAAGGCTGTGCCATGCATCTACAACCCTCTCCATGAAAAAATACTTCCTCACATTACCTCTGAGCTGTCCCCCCCTCTATCTTCAAATTGTGCCCCCTTGTTCTTGCACATCTCTTTTTCTTAAAGATACTACCCTCTTGGACTTTGTTGATTCCCTTTAGGTACTTTAAAGTTTCTATCATGTCCCCCTTTTCCATTCTTTCCTCAAGGGTATACATATTAAGCTCCTTTAGTCTCTCTTCATATGCCTTCTGGTGCAGACTGTGCACCATTTTGGTTGCCTTCCTCTGAACAGCCTCCACTCTGTTTATGTCTTTGCAGAGATGGGGTCTCCAGAAATGCACACAGTACTCCAGATGGGGTCTCACCAACTGTCTGTACAGATGGATAACAACTTCCTGTTTTCTACTGTTGATGCCTCTCCCTGTGCATCCCAGTATCCCTCCAGCCTTCCTTACTGCCTTCTCACATTGCTTGCCCACCTTTAGGTCATCTGATATAACTACCCCCAAGTCCCATTCCATTTCTGTAATGTGAGAACAGACTAACCCTGCTCCCCACTCCATGTGCTATATTGGAGATAAAGAGCCCAAATAACACCAGGCCCAGCACTGACCCCTGCAGCACCCCGCTTGGCACTGTTCTGGGTGCTGAGAGCTCCCTCACAACCACCACCCTCTGCACCCTCCCCTGTAACCAGTTCTTTATCCATTTAGTTAGCTTTTTTCCACCCCCACTGCCGTCAGCTTCCCCCAGTCTCCCATGAGGCACTGTATCAAAGGCCTTACTGAAATCCAAGTACAGGACATGTACCACATGGCCCCTGTCCAAATCTCTTGTCACCCAGTCACAACACTCTATTAGGTTGGTTTGACAAGACCTCCCTGAGATGAACCCGTGCTGCCGCCCATCTTGGAGGCCATTACTCTCTAGGAATGCCACCAGCCTCTCCTTCAGGATCGCTTCCATAAGCTTACCTACTATGGATGTGAGACTTACGGGCCGATAATTTCCTGGCTCTTCCCTAGGCCCACTTTTGTATATGGGCACCACATGAGCCACCCTCCAGTCCTGAGGCACACACCCCGTTTCCAGCGAGGTGTTGAACAGATCTGCCAGTGACTCAGCCAACAGTTCCACCATCTCTCTCAGCACCCTGGGGTGGATGCCATCGGGACTTGGTGCCTTGTCCACCCTTACTACCCTCAGCCCCTCTAGCACCCTACTTCCTGTGATCACTTTGTCCGTCACCTCCCCACTCTTTCTTCACCCCCCCTAGCCCATTCTGGTAGTGGGCCATCCCTCTCCTTAGTGAAAATGGAGCAGAAGTACTCCTTTAGAATTTCCACTTGCTTCTCCCCCTTTTCCACCCAATCCCCTCCCTACTTTATCCTCACAATATGTTCCTTGCACTTCCTCTTTTCCCTGACATACCTAAAGAAGTCCTTTTCCCTTCCCTTTATGCCCTGTGCAGAACTTAAGTGCCTGGAGGCCTTAGTTTTTTTCATTTTCCTGGTAACCTCCCTTGACCACCTCCCAAAAGCCTCCTTATCCTCTCCCTTCCCTGTTCTCCTGTACTTCCGGTATGCAGCCATTTTTGCCCTCACCCCTTGCAGCACTTCCTTGTCCAGCCAGCATGGTTTCTTGCCTCTGCTCTTCTTACTCCTGGCCGTGGTGCAGGTTACTGTGGCCTCTGTTAACCCAGTCTTTATGACTCCCCACTTTTGTTCTGCATACATCCCCGGCCTTATATCCTGGAGTCTCCCTTGCAGTATTGCTCCCATCCCCCCAAAGTTCACCCTAATAAAGTGCACCACCTTAGTGCCCATGCCTGCTGTCTCTCTTCCCAGCGCAACAATGAGCCACACTGTTTGGTGGTCACTACCTGCTAGTGGGTCCTCCACCCTTACCTCTCTCACCACCTCCCCATTTACCAGTACTAGGTCCAGAGTGCTACCAAGCCTTGTAGGCCCACTTACCAATTGCATCAGAAGGCCATCCTGGAATGCATCAAGGAGCACCTGCTCTCTGGTACTGCTAGTGGCCGGCATGCTCCAGTCAACCCGTGGTAGGTTAAAATCCCCCACTATCACCACACTCCCCTTTCTACACACCCTCCTTATCTGCTCTTCCAACTCCCCATCCAGTTCCCCGGATTGGGCTGGTGGTCTGTACACCACTACCAGCCTCAGCTTTCTGCCCTTGGAGTCCAGGAACTGCACCCAAAGTGCCTCTGTCCTCTCCTCTCCTCTTCTCCCTCGTCCCTTATGCATTTAATCCCTTCCCTCACATAGAGTGCAACCCCTCCTTCCAACCCCCAGTCCCTCCTGTATATCCTGTATTCCGGGATTGCCAAGCCCCAATCATGGTACTCTGTGGCCCAAATCTCTGTCACTGCAGCAATGTCCACCTTCCCCTCTGAAAGGAGCACCTGAAGCTCTGCAATTTTGTTGCCCTGGCTTCTTGCATTGAGAGAGACCACCTTCCACCCGTACCCCTCCTTCTCCTCACTCTTCTCCTCCTTGGCTTGTATCCCTCCTCCTGGTCGTCCACACCCTGTCTCAACCTTATTCTTACCAGGTGGTGGTGCCTTCTGTATTACATTCAAACCACTCTGACCACCCCCTCCCAGGGTTACTATGCCTTCATCTTACCTATATCTAGGGGGGTGAGCTCATTAGGCTCCCCTGTCCGGACATTTTTACCAACCTCAGTTTTTTGGCCCCCCCTCCCTACTAGTTTAAATCCACCTTAGTGGAGATATACCCCTCTAATCCTGCCTTTAATACTCCCCTCTCCTTCCTGCTAAAGTGTACCCTGTCCCCGCGTACAAGTTACTATTCCCCCAGACCCTACCCCAGTTAGTCACTAACCCATAATTTTTGAAGTGGCACCAATCCCTCAGTCACTCGTTGAATTCCTCAATCCTACCCTTGCTCCCCATGCTTGCACATGGTACAGGGAGTACCTCCGAGAATGCCACCAACTCCCCAACCCCCTCACACTGCCTGCCTGCCCAACTACTTGAACCTTCCCCTCATTACTTCCACAGTCTCCCCCGCCAAGTCGTTTGTACCCAAATACAACACTAAATGAGGCTTCTTTCTCCCCTTCGCTGCACACTTGAGCAGTGCCTGCCCTGCTCCTCCTGCAGTCAACCTGGGGATAGCTTCAACCCAAATAAGGCTGTGCCTTTCCCCCATTCCACCCCATCTCACCCCGTTCAGTATAGAATACCCCAGGACGAGTACCCCCCATCCCTCACCTTTCCTTCCAATGCCCCTTCCACCACCCCAGTATTCATTCTTCCCTGCCCCTTACCCCTGTCAGCTGCACCATCTGTGACTTCTGTATCTGTATCCCCTACTTCCGCCTCACCACTTTTCTCTGCCTTATTCCTCCCATCCCTCTTGAACTCCTTCCCAGCCTGACTACTTCCTACTGGGCTTCCCATGTCGACCGATCCTCCTCCCCTGCTGATTTCCAGCCCTTCTCCTATCCCCGCTGTTGTCGATTTAGAGCCCCCATTTCCTTCTACCCTGATAGTGATGCCCCTCGCATCCTTCCCCCTTCCTGTAACCTTCTATCCTCCAGTCACCACCTCCTCTTTCCTTACTAACCCCCCTTCTACACTTTCATCCATGCTATCTCTTCCCCTACCTGTTGCCATCCCTCTCATGCCCTGCTTGTTCTGTTCCTGCTACCCCTCTCTCTCTTCCATAGCAGAGGCTCAAATCTATTCCTAGTCGATACCCCTTCTACATATCTTCCCCCTATCGGTTCCCCCTCCTACTTGTTCCCCTCTGTGCCACCCCTGGTCACACACCTGGTCCCTCCCTACCCGCAGCCATCTGCTCTCTCCTCGGTACTCCTCCTGGTCTCTTCCTCCCCCATCAGGAGGCTTCCCCCTCACCTCAGGCACCCTCCTGCTCTCCTTTTCTGCTTGTGCCTCTGATACTAGGGACGGTTTCAGTCCCTAGTTGTTCTTCCTCAATCCCCCTTGCCATCCCCTGTTCCCCAGCCAGGATGCCTACCATACTCATCTGCCCTGCCACTTAAACTCCTCCCTAAGCTCCACGGTTCCTCCCTCAAACTAACCAGTCATTTACAGACCATACACCCTCCATCCTCCAAGCTCAGTCCAGGATCATGACGGACCCACACCCTGTACACCCAACCACCCTACCAAAGATGCCTGCCCTATTGACATGTGACACCTGCCCCATTTTGGCCCCCATCTTATGTTATGGGCTCTTTGTCCCTGGTTCTGTACCCTACTACAACTGTTAGGCCCCTATTTACTCAAATTCCTGTTCCCCCCCACACTAGTCCCCCTACTGCCCCCTTGCCGACCGGGTTAATTCAGTCTCATATCTCATCCGTTAGATACTGTATTACTGTAGCAATCCTAAAGCCTCCTTGTCCGTTTTTCACCCCTCAGCTATCATACTTTTTGTTCTCAGCTCTCATATAGTTTCACTTAGCCCAGTTAGAAATCCTATTGCACGCCAAGTATTACTCAGCTCAGTTAGAGAAATAAACAGAACAACTAAATCTGTGTTATTACAGCAATCCTAAAAGTATCCAGTCATTGCTTTGTCTCCACCCCAGAGACCCTGCTGTAATATAGGACCACAGAGGACACTGGGCAGGAGGGTGGGCAACTCTAAAGTCCCAGCAGTGCTCCGTTAAACTCGCTCACTCCCCCTCTCTCAATCACTCATTCTGTTTCTCCCGGTGCTGCAGGCTGCCATTTTGTACTGGGCTCCTGCCTGCACTGGCACCTTTTTCTGTCCACAAAGAAATCTGCAGCAGTCCCGACAGAGCTCTGTTGAGCTCACTAACTCCCCCTCTCATTTGCTCATTCTGTTTCTCCTGGTGCTGCAGGCTGCCCTCTTGTACTGGGCTCCTGCCTGCATGGCGCCTTTTTCTGCCCACAAAGAAATCCGCAGGAGTCCCGATAGAGCTCTTTTGAGCTTGCTCACTTCCCCTCTCTCACGCTCTCATTCTGTTTCTCCTGGTGCTGCAGGTTGCCCTTTTGTACTGGGCCCCAGCCTGCGTTGACGCCTTTTTCTGCCCACAAAGAAATCTGCAGCAGTCCCGACAGAGCTCTACTGAGCTCGCTCACTCCCCCTCTCTCACTTGCTCGTTCTATTTCTTCCGGCACTGCAGGCTGCCCTTTTGTACTGGGCTCCTGCCTGCACTGGCATCATTTTCTGCCCACAAAGAAATCTGCAGCAGTCCCAACAGAGCTCAGTTGCGGTCGCTTACTCCCCCTCTCTCACTCGCTCGATCTTAATCTGTCCAAAACACTGATTTCGCACAGCAACTGCGCTATTCTGTACTAGAAGTGCAAAATCACATTTTGGCCAGGATGTGAAAAATGACAACTGTACTATTCACAAGGAGGTGTGAAAAAATGCCAGTGTTGAAAATCTGGTGTGAAAATATTACAGATTTGTGAAGTTACAAGGGTGCGTTTTTAACTGCGCAATGCACACTTATAACACAGTCATTTTGTGGACTTTCATCACCAAATTTTTGACATAGGCATTTTAGGACCTCTACTCATGAACAGTGTCACTGTCATTTTCTCAGTCTATCCCGAAAACTGATTTCACACAGAAACCGCGCAATTCTGCGCCAGAAGTGCGAAAACACATTTTGGCCAGGATGTGTAAAATGACAGCGATATTGTTCATAAGGAGATGTGGATAAATGCCAATGTTGAAAATCTGGAGTGAAATTCACGAAGTTAAGAGCATACACGTAAACTGCGCAACACATGCTCAGTCATTTATTGGATTTTTTTCACCAAATTTGCAACATAGGCTTTTTGAGAGCCCACCTCATGAACAATGGCACTGTCATTTTGTTAATCATCCCAAAAGGTGATTCCGCACAGTGACCGCGAAATCACCTTTTGGGACCGAATAACGCCATGAGACTGACTGAATTCATGAGGAAGGGTACCAATAACCCCATGTTGAAAATTTGGTGCCAAAAGTCCCAAAATTGCCCGAGATATGCACCAACGTTGAAAAAAACCTATTTATGCCATCATACAGCTTACCGGCATTTCTTCAGTTCGTGGTCAGCTCTGAAGAGTGCAGACGTGTTCCCGGTCTACCAAAGATCATCGCACTGGGCTCCGGAGGTAAGTATGGGGAGGGGGAGTGTGGGGAGGCGGTGTGTGCAGAGGGTGGGTGCAGATTGGGGGAGGGGCCACTGGACTCAATGAGGGACCGTTTTCTGTTTTACAGGTTTAAAAAGGAAAAAAATGAAAAACATTGTGGGAAGGTTTTTTTTTTTTTATAGGACATTTGGCATGCTGGGGTGGGCTCCCAGCATGCCACCTGAGTGTTTTTTGGGGGGTCTGTAGCCAGTGGGGGATTGGGCACCCCCATCAGCACGTACAGAGTGGGGGGAGCAAGAGCCAAGGGAGACTGGGCACCCTCCCTCAGCACACAACAAATTGGGGGGGACATTATGCTGATGGGGGTGGGCTTCCCCATTGGCAAATTGAACTGGGAAGGGGTCTGAAGCGATGGGGATTGGGCCCCATCGGCAAAGAAAGACTGTTGGGGACACATGATGCTGAGGGGATTGGGCCCCTCAGCCTACACTAAATGGGTGGCATTATGCCAATGGGGAGTGGGCTCTCCCATTGGCAAATGAACTAGCTTACTGTGTTAGACACCAGGACTGAGGAAGAGCCACTCCGCCATCACAGCCTCAGCTTCTGTCGGCAAACTGCATATAGCAAGATGTCTACTTCTATCTCCATCCACACTGTTCAGGCTGAAATGACAGACTGCTGCTGCTATGACGAGGTGCTCCTGGACAGGTGTGGCTATTTTCTTTTAAGGTGGTGGCATGCTTTAAAACTAGTGTCACGGGCAGCGTCCTTTGTTGGTGTCCAACCCACAAGCCCCAAAATGCAGTGGTGGCATTGGCCACAACAGTACCGCACCTCCACAACCTGCATCTGCAGCAAGCTGCTGCAACGTGTTTCTTGCACATGCGCACAAGCAAACATAATAAAAATGGGAATGGAGAAAGACAAAGGGAGCTTACTAAGCAGGATCTTGCTGGAGAAAGAAATCAGGGGAGCAGTGTAAAACCTCAAACCAGAGGGTCAGAGAGACATACACAACCACCCCCACTGCCCCACTGCTCCTCTCCCCTCTTACTATGGTCCTCCCTAAAAATAATAAAGCCAGGAAGGGGGACAGCCAGGACATCTAGTCAGCTTTCCATCCAGTTTTCTGTTTTCCTGCATGATGAAGAACAAAATGCAGAAATACATATTTGTTTTTACTAGTACAAGAACTTACAAATATGGCTTTTGAAGTGCAAAACAGTAAAACAAAGGCAGGCAAATCAGATATAGCAAGGAAAAACCACAGGAATGTAGCAGAGCATGGAGATCAAAGAGCTCTCTTGCTGTTAAAGGCTCCTCCTGTACTGTTTCACAGCATCCATTTGTTGTCATGTAAACATCTGGCATAGCAACACAACTGCTGGTGTGAAAATATGTACATTTAAGCTGTAAATACTGAAAAATACTGCTTAAGAATTTCAGAATATACTGTCACAGAATATTGGAATCTATATTAAATATGTTTTTTTTTTGTTAACACTGATACAGACAACTGCCATGTGTTATCTATGTATGATAGCTATTACGGTCCAAAAAAGGGTATAAAATCTTCAAATGAATCCAGTTTTCCAAGGATTAACATAGCTACAAGCATTCTGTCCTGTGATGTATTGGGAATACATAATGGTTTGGCTTTGAATAATACATTTATCTACAGTAGTGAGTGATAAGATCCGTAATTTACGAGTGTTAAAGCCACTGGTTAGATATAAAGGTTTTACCACTCATGTGTTGAAATAAATGTGCTATTCCATTACAACTCATTATGTATTTTTATATACCGTGCAACACTAATGTTTTTATTAATGTTTTACCTTGTATTAGCTTCAAATTGCCTTTCTTGCCATTGTGAGCTATCTAGCCCACTGCTCTCAGTCTTTTATTTCCAGATTATAAGTGGAAATGACATGTTCTTTGTGACAATAACATGTTCTAGGTTGAAATAACATGTTCTAAGTGAAACTAGTCTTTTTATCCTGTTTAAAAAATAAGATGACTCATTTACCCAATTTATTCACCACTAGTGGGGTATACAATAGGTATACAGAATCAGTGCTTTCTTTGCTGCGATGAGCCTTTTGTGCTCTCTTATACCCTGCAGATTGCGTCTCCTTCAGCTGCTGCTGGGAAAGGTTCTGTAACCATTCTCCACTGCACCATTGCAGGCTGCATCTCATGCCTTTGCAGCACCACAACAAACTCTGTAGCACTGCTGTCTGTAACATGCAAATAGTAACCTTTTTTAATGTCTCCACCTGCGGTTATGGTACACTGATTGACAGCACATTCTGCCAGTCATCACAGTCACCTAAAAGTCACCCGGCCAATGAAGGGAGGGAGAGTGGGAACTATGCAAATTAGCTCTTGTCCAGGAACAGTGCATAGTGATGCTCTGGAGGAAGGGGGGGATTCTGGTAACCCATCTCATCTGAAAACACAGCGTTGTGTCTCAGGGAACAAAGCAAGCTGCTCTGAGCATCTTCACTCCTCAGTGTTTCTCTCTTCATTGCTTCACTGATTCTCCCTGAATTCCACTGAGGTGGCTTTCCCCTTCTATGTGCTGAATCCACCGTGCACTGAGATTTGACAAGAGAAAGGCATACACACTAGATCTTCCAACAATATTCCAGGTAAGTGATCTGCTATCGGACACCTTTTCTTACCAACAGCTTACCCTCAGGCATTGGTATCTACTGGCTGCAAACCAGTATTTTAAACAAGCAATAGTGATCAGCTGGGATGCTGGTTTACATTTTTTTAAAGTCCAAATCTGTTTTTAAAACATGGGATTCCAGTATTTTTTTTTAAAACAGCACCCATGTCTACATTCCGAATTCATTTATGATGAGCCAAGAGGGTTTCTGTGACTCCAGTGATCTGGACTATTTTTTTCCACTAAATTCTATGGTTTTATTGGCAATACAAAATGATACCAGCATCTCTGGTGATCAGTATGGCAGGACAAGGAGCTGGGCAAGACAGCCACTGGTTACCACGCTGGAGATCGGACAAGCAGCAAATAGCTTGAAAAATCCTGTTGGTGAATTGTGTTGATCTTCCTGCAGTGAGAGTTACATGAGATTCATAGCCGTTTTCCTCCTCTAGTTAAGCATCAGGCAGTGAAAGTTTGATGTGACAGCAGGTAAACGACAGCTCCCACACACAAAAAAGCTTCCAACCCCTCTGAGTAGTGACGGGTAGTTATTTGGTTTTCTCTCCAACTTCTGTGTTCAGTTGTTTAGATGCCTGCATGCTGAGGGGGGGGGGTGTGCTATCCCATTCAGACAGACCTGCATCAACATGTCTGTGGGGAAACCCCATTAAACAGTTTAACAGGATGTGACTTTTTTTATGTGGTCTGTTCAATAAAGGCAGGCCCAAAACATAATAAAAAAAAGAAAATCATGCTTCCTCTTCTTATGGGCTCCAAAGCTACAGCTGGGTCAAAATAACATCTGGATTTACTGAGATAGCTCTAGTCTGTGACCACCATGGCCCGGACAGCCATTATGGGCAGTGTAGCGGCAGACTGTCTATAAGGCATCTGAACTTATAAATCACACCCCAGAGAAATCTACAGCTATAAGACTATGCCATGCTCTCACAAAGCAGACATGGCTTGGGAACTGCCTGTGTACCTCTCTCTGTCCTCAGCTCTGACTCTTCTTCCCTCTTTCCATCTCATTCACTGCTGCCCTGTCTATGCTTCTCTACCTCTCCTGTCTTTCTTTTCTGCTGTCTCCCCGTGCATGTCTCTCTTTCTCTTCATTACTTCTTCTACTCTATCAGTGCCTCTCTCTGTCTATGTGGGTTTCATCTGTCTTCATCTCTGTGCTTTAGTACTCCCTTTCAAATCAGCTTCATTCAAGCATAGGTGAATCATTTTATAGAGTCTGATAAGTTGTACCTAGAAAAATGAGTTTATTTGTGTTAATTAGGTAAGTGTACTAGACATACAATGCCTCTTTCTAGGCACAGTGAGAGTACTGACTACAATACAAACAGAATTGTAAAATACACCCAGTGCAGCACAAATGTACAGTGAATAGAGTTACAGAAGTTTTATCAACGATACAGCATTTATAGATAAATAACAATGTGTAACCCTTACAAAAAGCATGAATTATAAAATTATACACAAACACTGGCATTTAATGTGTAGATATTTTCTTAGTTTACTCTGAAAGAGCAAGTAAAAGGTGACATTATGCAATCCCAGAGGGAGAGTGTTCCAAGTTCCAATAAACAAATAAACCATTCCTTTCTGCCTACTTATAGTTGCTGTTAGAACTTGTCCCTGTCTTCCGGTATATGTCAGAATACCAGTATGTATAGTCGCAGTTTCACACTGCTCGTCTGTTTTACATGTCTGATTGTCTCTGCAATATAAATTTATGGCTGTGGGCCGGCCAGACTTCAATGGGCAGAGCAACAAACCACTCCCCCCAAACAGGTCTTAAAAGGCCCTCCTCCAGGTCAGTTCTTATTTGTTTTCTTCATTGCCCCATCATCCACCTTCCTTCTCCAGCAGCTCGTCTCTCTTTCCCATGGGCTTCTTCCTAATCTACCTTTAGCCAAGGTAATTATTCCCGTGGCACCTATGGGGGGAACCCTCCTCTAGGGTTCCTTACGTCGTACACCTACAGGGTGGTATATCCCATGGATAGAGGGGTGAACAGCCACAATGTATCAAAGACACACAAGCATACATCTCATCCAGTTGCACAAGCCCATTGAACTGTATTGTATGCCAATTTTGATTGTCTCTTAAATGTAACTGTATTGTATCCTAATTAATGTAACTGTATGGTATTCCAATTTTGAGTATTACATATTGTTGTATTACTTTGTCCGAACAGGACCTCCTTGTAAATGAGCGTGCTTAGTGGAGTTTTCCTGCCAATAAACTTGAACTTGAACAATAAACTTGAATAACTGGAAGGAAAGGAGGAGAAGGCTTGTAGCCCCATATAGAACAGTTTGGAAAAAATAACAATGACTTCTTACTGGATCTGAGAGGTTAGGTACACAAGGGGAACCAAAGCAGATCAGCCAAGAAAGCAGTCACTCATGATCTTAGTAGTTTATCAGTAAAGCAACCAAGGACAAAAGAACACTTAGCAGCAAGGGATACCCAACCCATGAACCCAAACCAGAGTATAAAAGACAGCGGTGAGTGAGATGAGCAAGGGTAAAGTGATAGTTGTTATTATAGATGACATGCTACTTGGCCTGGTTACGTTTTATAAGTATTAGAAATGGATAACAGACCATAGCTCAGGCTAGGCACTAGGCAGCAGGACTCCATGTGCAATTACCAAGTGAACATTAGGGGTAAGATTCAAATGATTTCTATAAGCAAGGCCCAAGTTGAAATTAACAAATTTACACACAGAAGAAGTATTGTCAGAAAAGTCTAATGTGGGGTCAAACATTATCCCTAAGTACTTAAAATCACTGACAGTATCTAATAGGGACTGATCAATCCTGAAGAGATTTAAAAGAGAACAGTCAGCTCTAAGAGACCCACACCCAGTTGTGTGGCTTGTCGCGATTTGCAGTTTGTGTGCAAAAATCTATTGCAATTATCACCATGCTCTTAAACTGTCTTTCCTTCCTCTGATTTGTAGCAGAGTTGTAAATGAAAATTGCCAACCAGATTGTATGTTCCCCTATAGTTAGATACTTCCTATGTATTAGCTTGTTAGATCCTACCTATGTATTAGCTTGTATATTGGTTTACTATTCTGGTCCCCTGTACTTTTACATTGTAGTACTGTATACGGTGTGCTAATTTATATGTTTGTCGAATGCACTCTTGTATGTAATTGTCTTGTCACACCAGAACCTCCTTGTGAATGAGCCCGCTCAATGGAGCCAACCCTGTAACAAAATCAAATTGAACTGAAAAATATATATATTTTTTACTTACTGCTTACTCCACCTCAGGCACTTGCCCTCTCTTTCTAGCACTTGTAGTATTGTTAATCCACCTATGCTAGTTTTTAGACTGCACTTAAATTTTTTGTTTCCCACTGTTATATTATTGTTAAACCCTTGCTGAATGCTTAATGTCACCCTGTATTTATCAATTCACCAGGACTAGTTCCTGGTTTGCCCTTTAGTCTATATCATCCTAATTTTATGTACCATTGTATTAACCCTCGCTGTTAATAAATGTTTAAGCCTATGTCGTTTCTCATGATTGTTGTATGTAACTGGACGCTTGTGGAAACGGGCAGCAATGCTCACATGCCTTTCCAGTACAACCAATAAAAATGAAATGAAATAAAAAAGAAACGTATTTGTTTACTGTTTACTGCAGTGTAGTAGACTGTGTCAGGCTGATTTTGTTAACTCCCAAGCTGACATTTGCTGTAACCAGAAATCCCAGAATCTCTGCAGCTAGCATCAGAGCAGGATTGCAGCACTGGGAGATTCAGTAGGCTGCAGAGCATGTTAGAGATTTTATAAACAGACCAGATGTTTGCAAGTCCCATTGTTCTCTCAGGACTAAGTGCAGTGCTCTCTGACTGTACTTAGCTTAGCTGGACATTTGAACCAGCAAACAAAAGATCAGGGGCCAGATTCACAAAACTTTGCCCTGGTGCAAACCCAGTTTGTGTGGCGCAAACTGGGTTTTGTGCTGAAGTGGCATTCACAAAAGCTCGGTTTACATGCAGAAACTGGGTTTGTGGAGGGGGCCACAATGCAGATGAGGGGGAGGGGACCTGCATATCAGCACTGTCCCATTCACAAAGAATTTGCTCCGTGCAAAGGCCTTTTGTGGGTCCCCTTACAAGGAGCAAATACCGCAGACTGAGACCTTGCTTTAACCCCTAACCCCACCCGAAGGGCTGCCTGACATAGAAATAATATTCCCTGGTGGCTAGCATTCCCTCCCCCCACCCATTCATTCAACCAATATAACAAAAAGATTTCCCTGGTGGCTAGCCATCCCTCCCCCTCCCAATTACTCAACTAGATGTCAAAAGATTTCCCTGGTGTCCAGCAGTCTCTCCCTCCCTCCACCCAGTTACCAGCCTGATGTATTTAAAAGTTTTCTCTGGTGTCCAGTGGACCCTTCCCCCACCTGACAACCCACCCAATATAGAAGAAGTATCCCTGGTATCCAGTGTAACTCCCCCCTTCCTGATCCCCTGTATGGTAAAATGGAACATTTCCATGGTGGTCTAGTAGACCCCCCTCCCTGTCCCCTATCCCCTGTATAGTGGATGAGTGAGTGAGCTGTCAGTCAGTGAGCATGTACTGTCTACACTGCGCACTCATTGTCATTTCAGGTGGCAGCCAGCTGTGGTGGAGAGAGAGAGGAGGGCTGTGCTGGTTGCTGACTCGGGTTCCAGATGGCGGAACAGAGTGGTGGGTCATTACCTGCCAGAGCAGGGGGATGGGAGGTTTACTAGAGCACCAGGGAAAGGTTTTAATTCTGTATACAGGGGATCGGGGATAGGGAGGGGAGTCCACTAGACCACCTGGGAAATGCTTAACTTTACCATATATGAGATCGTGATAGGGAGTTACACTGGACACCAGGGACACTTTTACTATATTGGGTGGGTAATCGGGTGGGGAGGGACCACTGGAAACCCAGGAAAACTTTTTAACTATATCAGGCAGGTAATAAGGTAGAGGGAGGGACCACTGGACACCATGAATCTTATAACTATATTGGGTGAGAGATCATGTGGGAGGAGAGACCAGTAGCCACCAGGGAATATTATTTCTGTGTTGAGAAGGGCTTCAGGTGGGGGAAGACCACTGGACACCAGAGATAACTTATATTTTTAATATCAGGCAGCAATCAGTGACCGATGGAGGGGGGCCTCTACCACTATTGGTCTGGTGATCGGCGATCATGGGTGGGGTCACTACGACTAAGGAAAGTCATTTTTAAAACATTGGAATGGTGATGGGGGGGCACTTTCACAAGGGAAATTAAATTTTATATCATGGTCCGGTAATCTGCAATCATGGAGGCTGGGGGTCATTAGCACCAGGGACTGTAACTGCTTATGGGGCAGGGGCTGGGGAGGGCCATGCTAAGCTCCATGAACCCTATGGAAATGGACCCGTAATGGACATGTAAATTGCCACCTAGTGCCTTACATGCCCTATGGGCTCATTTGCATGGCTGCCTTTGTGAACTGGGAATAGTACACCTGTGCTAGTCATTGAAGGGCCATACTCCTGGCTGCCTGCCGGGGAGGCGCTAGTGGGGCAGCACTAGCTGTACTGGGGTCACCACTATTGCCTTGGGATAGCACTATTCACAGTCGGGTAGCACAGTGCGCTATCTGACTGTGAATAGTGATTTTGGACACCTGGGCAAACGCAAAGTACAATGCAAAATGTTGCGTTGCCTTTGTGATTTTTTGTGAATCCAGCCCCACAGCTTATAAAAACTCTGTCATGTTCTGCTGGCTATTGAATCTCCCACTGCTTTAGCCCTACCCCGATGTGAGATGCAGGGGATTCTGGAATTTCTGGTTACAGCAAGTGTCAGCTTGGAAGTCTGCAGAATCAGTCTGATACAATCTACTACACTGCAGTAAAATGCAAAAAAAAAAAAAAAGTAAAGAAAACAGACTTTTTGCACACAGTGTGCTAATTAGGACCAACCCAGCTCTTAGTTGTAGGGCTCTGAGCACTAACTACTCCCCTTTAAATTACCAATATTTGCTCAAAGGTTGGATCTAGAGCCAACAGCATGGGTTGGGGCATTTTATTGTTTAAAGCTGCAGTACAACGAAATTGGACAAAATATTTGATCCTACCCCTTTTTTCTCTTCACTGTAAAACATTCCTGGCATATTCCATTTTTATTTGGTAGTAAAATTTTCTAGTGCTATGAAAATGTGAGTATTTTATGAATGTTTTATTATTTGTCCTCAAGAAAAAAAGATGTCTGCCACATTTAGCTGAGAAATGGTATTGTAAACCTGGCAAGGGTTAGGCTTGAGGGGGAAAAATCGCATAGCAGCAACCTAGAAAAGTACATTTGGCATTTATTTATGTTTTTTTTTTTAGTTTTTGTTGACCGGGTAAGTACACTAGACAAATCTTGCCTATTTTCTGGCACGACCCAGTGGAGGGGGATACAGATGAATGCCAACTGACCTTGAACCAGATTAAGCTGTTGGTGGTATTTTTAGTGAATGAGGGAAATTTGGCCAGGACACCAGGGAAATTCCCCTACTCTTTTCGATATGTGCCATGGGATCTTTAACATCCACCTGAACTACCACCAATCCAGGCAGATGGGACCTCGGTTTAACATCTCATCCGAAAGATGGCACCTCAGAAGTGCAGCACCCCTCTCATGCTGCACTACAGTGTCAGTGCTGGGATATTAACCCAAGTGCCAGATGTGGGAACTGAACCTACAGCCCTCTGATCTCCCTGCCTCAGGGGCGAGTGTGCTACCTACTGAGCCACTGACACTACGTTTCACCAGGAAAGGCACACTGAACAACAAGTTGTTTGTCTCACAGTGTGTCCTGGGGGAAAGGGTAGTGGAAATAAATACATACATGCATACAACAGCAAACATTATTACAACAATATTGGCAGCAGTGAATTAAGCAATAAGGCACAACAGAGTGTGGGTTATTGGGGATTTACCCACGCCTTGTGTGGTGTGTCATGAGGCGCAGCCGAGTGACTTAACCACACAAGAAGTGGGTAAATCACCAAATAACTCACACCCTGGAGTGCCTTATTGCGATTATACAATGGATCCATGTTTAAATAAATTTAAAATGTGTTTAATTATGATTTTTATAAATGCCATTTCTCAGCCGTAGGTTATGCAGGATTTACCCATGGTCATGTGACATATTTTGACCAATGAGGTTATAGGATTTTCATACACCGTCCATTGTACAATAGCAAATAACAGAAAGAACATATTAAGTGCAGCATATGAGTATAGCTGTTTACAGCAGAAACAATGGACAGGTCAAGTGCATTACATTAGGATGACATGCATGCTAATATTTTTATTAACTGTAGCTGAAACTAGCTGTTTTGGACAAAACATATTTAATTGCACTGCTGCTTTAAGATTAATTTATTATCAGATATACATCCTTGGACCTTGAGGAAACCAAAATGTATTCAAGTCAGACAAACAACATGAATTTTAATATAATACTGGGTCATCAGCATACATTAAACAGGAACAGGAGGAAGTGACAAGTAGTAGATTAAATAATAAAGGAAGAGGCAAGCAAATGACCCTGAATCAAGCCCTGAGAAACAAAGATTCTGCTAAGTGTAGATAAAACAGCTATAGATGATAACTAAGTGATAATATTCAGTTAGCCAGAGTATACGGAAGAATAACTGGCTGATGTGGGTGATTAAGGCTCTTATGTAATGCTGTGACATTGCTTCTATTTGCAATTTCAGTTGTCTTTGCAACCTCCTGGGTCATGCCTAAAAAGAACAGCTATGTAACAACTTACTGTAACAGTAGATCTTTGAGGGGATCTGAGTCATCAGGTCACACAATAGGAACTTGAGGCATGATCCACAAGGAAGATTTCCCAGCATTACAACTGGGGCCGCCCATGCCAACATCGTCTGCTGATGTCATCAATCTATAAAGGTGTGAGTGGCCCTGCTCCCTCCTCAGTTCTTTCCCCCCGGAGACTAAGGGAACACACCCATGCCATAGGGGACCAAGGAGAGACAGAGGTGCCCAGGCCAAAAATTAAAGGCTGTATATACCACTTAGCCAGTTCTGAGAAGAGAACCCCTCAAAAAGGGGAATATGGGAGGGAAGGCAGACCTGATGACTGAGAACCCCTCAAAGATCTACTGTTACAGTAAGTTCTTATGTAACTGTTCTATCTTCTTTGGGGTATCTCAGCCATTAGGTCACACCATAGGAATGCGTCCCAAGCAGTTACAAGTGCAACAGAACAGTCTGGGAGGAAGGCCAACCAAAGCTTAGGACAGGAGGCCCTGCAGAACAGCCCTGCCAAAACATGCACAGGCTCTAGAAGCAACGTCCAGATTGACATGCTTGGTGAAAATAGGGACAGTACTCCAGGTGGCAGCAGTGCATGTGTCAGTGGCTGTGACCCCTTTAGAAACAGGCCACAGAGGTAGCCATGCCCCTTATGGAATGGGCTTTAACTACCCCTGGCAACTCTTTGCCATGCTTGTTGTAACAGAACACAATGTAATGTGCCAACCACTTAGACAAATGTTGTTTGGAAACCTGAATGCCCTCTCTTCTTGGGGCAAAAGAAACAAACGTTTGTTAATGCTGAATGTTGTCTTGCTGGCATTGGCATTGGTAGTGCAGGAGTTAGAGAGATGCATAATAGGAATGGCAGTGAAGTATGGAACTGATGCCAACCCCACCCCACCCTGCAGAGACTGACAGACATTGAGGTGTGCCTTTGGGTCATCGGCCATAACACTCACGCCATTTCACCTCACCCTACCCTGCAAACTCTGACAAGTGTTGCGTTGTGCCTTGGCATTGTTGGGCCTTACACTCACCCCATTCCATAAGGAAATATGTTGAGATGGGTGCAGTATAGGAGAATGGGGTGAACTTTGGGGTCGAAGAGTCCAAGGCACACCTTGATGCCTGTCACTGGCTGCAGGGTGGGGGTTGGGGTGGAATGGCATAAGCATTACAGCCAACAATCCAAAGTCACACCCCTGATGCCTGTCAGTCTGTACAGAGTGGGACATTACAGTGAGAAACCCTAACGCCCCGGGCGTTTCTTGGTATTTGCACTCCAAATTTTCAACATGGGCTTTTTGTGACCCCACCTCATGAAAGCATTTGGTACCTCAGCTCATGAACAGTGACACTGTGATTTTGTTAATCTGTCCCGAACATTGACTTCTTTTAACCGTGACCGCGCCATTCTGCACCAGATGTGCGAAAACACATTTCGGCAGGATGTGAAAAATGACAACTATAACGTTCATAAGAAGATGAGAAGAAATGGCAATGTTGAAAATCTGGACTAAAAATATTAAAACATCTCAAAGTTACGAGTGTGCATGGAAACTGCGCAACGCACGCTCATAACACAGTCATTTTGTGGAATTTTTTCACCAAATTTTCAACATAGGCATTTTGGGACTTCCACTTATAAACAGTGGCACTGTAATTTTGTTACTCTGTCCCAAACTTTGATTTCCCACGGCGACTGCACCATTCTACCTACCTATTGTTTGTAATCCATAAAGTCACACTTTTGATGTTGCACATGCAGCTACTGCCCGCTTTTTGGTACTCATATCCCTGTATATAATCAGTGCTACTTGAAACGCTGTACACTTTATGTAAATCAGGTGTTTGCAGCTAAAATCTGTAACTGTCTACTATGTACTCAATCTGTTACTCTACTGCTGTATGTGCCTTGTTGTAAAATATTTTACTATGTAACTCCATCTCCTCTCTCCCCCAGGTTGCACCAGGAGATGAGCAACTTGTTGTTCAGTGTGCCTACCTGGTGAAACTTTTCAATAAATAAATAAATAAATAAATTCTGCGCCAGATGTGCAAAAACGTATTTCAGGCAGGATGTGAGAAATGACAGCTGTACCATTCATAAGGAGGTGTGAAGAAATGGCAATGTTGAAAATCTGGAGTGAAAATATAAAAAATTCTCAAACTTACGAGCGTGCTTGGAAATTGTGCAATGCATGCTCATAACACAGCCATTTTGTGGAATTTTCTCACCACATTTTCAATATAGGCATTTTGGGACCTCCACTCATGAACAGTGTCACTGTGAGTTTCTTAATCTGTCCCGAACATTGATTTCCCACATCGACAGTGCCAATGTGCGCCAGATGTGTGAAAACACATTTTGGGCAGGATGTGAAAAATGACAGCTGTACTGTTCATAAGGAGGTGTGAAAAACTGGCAATGCTGAAAATCTGGAGTGAAAATATTAAAAATTCTCAAATGTACGAGCGTGCGTGGAAACTGCATAATGCACGCTCGTAACACAGTCATTTTTGGGAATTTGTTTCACCAGATTTGCAACATAGGCTTTTTGGCAGCCCACCTCATGAACAGTGACACTGTCATTTCGTTAATTGGTCCTGAAAGGTGATTCCGTGCACTGACCGCGAAATCAACTTTCGGGACTAAATAACAGAATGACAGTGACTGAGTTCATGGGGGGGGGGGTCCCAAGAACCTCATGTTGAAAATTTGGAGCCAAAAGTTACAAAAATGGCTGAGATTTCCACCTAAGTTGAACCCCCCCATTGATGCTATTATACAGCTTACTGTGATTTTCTTCAGCTTGCGGTAGGCTTTGAAGAGTGCAGATGTGTTCCCGCTCCACCAAAGATCATCGCGCTGGGTTCTGGAGGTAAGTATGGGGTGGGGGGGTGCGAGGAGGTGGAGTGTGCAGATGGTGGGTGCAAGTTGGGGGAGGGGGCCGTTGTGACCGCGAGGGACTGTTTTCTGTTTTACAGGGTAAAAAAACAAACAAACATCAATGGAAGGTTTTTTTTTCTTTCAGGGTGTCACAAGGACATTTTGGCACACTGGGGTGGGCTCCCAGTGTGCCACCTGTGTTTTTTGTGGCCAGGGGACTGAAGCCAATGGGTATTAGGCCCCCCCATTGGCATAGAAAGCGTGTCTGTGTTTGGGGGGGCAGGATGCCAAGGGGAACTGGGCACTCCTCTCGGCAGGCAAAACAAGAGGGAGTATTATGCTGATGGAGATTGGGCTCCCCATCAGCAAATGAACTGGGGAGGGGGCATGCTGACAGGGGACTTTGGCACCTCCGACATTGGCTTTTGGGGGACTGTGAGAGGCGGATGGCGCCAGCCGCTGCCATGTTTATTGCAATGTTTCAGCAGGCAAGGCACACCCTGCAATGATGGGGCACTCCCTCATTAATGCAGCAAAATTCTTTCAGGTTGGTGGCATGCTGCTAAACTGCTGTCATAGACAGCGTGCTCATTCATTGGTGCCACAGAGACCAAAAAAGCAGTGGTGCCATTGGCCACAACACGGCTGCACCTCCACAACCTGCTATTCCAGCAAGTTGTCACAAAATGTTGCTTGTGCAACACACAAGACAACATAACAAAAAGCTGCTTTGTCTTTCTGCAGTCCCTGGTATGGAGCAGATAATATTTCAAAATTCTGTGCACATCTAATGTGTGGAACAGCACTTCCCCTGGATTGACCGGCTCTGGAAAATAAACTGGTAGGTGGATAGATTGATTCAGGGTAAACTCAGACACCACCTTGGGGGAGAAACATATGATTCATGCATAAATAAGGCTCTTCACACCAGAAAGCCTGAAGCTCGGAAATCCTTCGAGCAGAAGTAATAGCAACCAAAAATAATGCTTTCCAAGAAAGAAAGTGTAGCTCGCAAGTTACGGCTGGCTCAAATGGCGACAGGGTCAATTTCTCCAAAACAAAATTTAAATCCCAGGCTGGGACAGGGGAACAGATTGGAGGTCTCAGGTACAAGATGCCCTAAGAAAGGTCTGGGACACATCTAGCTGAGCCACAGTATGACCGCCCACAGGCTTGTGAAAGACAAAAACAGCTGAAAGGTGCACCTTGAGGGAGGAGTACTGGAGACCCGAGTCTGACAGAAAAATCAGGTAGTCCAGAATCTGTCTCACCAGACAAGGGTCCAGATGATGTTTGGCAGCCCAGATGGCAAACCTCTATCACTTCATGGCATATGTGACTCTAGTGGAGGGCTCCTGAGCTGCCACGAGGACTCCAGCCACCAGCTGAGACACTGAACTGGATGATGGCTATGTCCTCAGGAGCCAGCATGCAGCTGAAGGGACTTGAGGTTTGGATGGACCAAGGTCCCCTGAGCCTTTGTCAGTAGATCCCTGCAAAGGGGCAGTGGAGCCAGAGGTTCCTCTGCTAACTGCGGCAGTAATGAAAACCATATCTGCCATGGCCAGAATGGTGTGACCAGGATCATGTTGACCCCCTCCATCTGCAGTTTGATTAGCACCCTCTAAATGAGAGGAAATGGAAGGAAGGCACAAAGGAACCTCCCTCTCCAGGAGAGGGACAACACGTCAATGACAACACGTCTCAGTAGAAAACTCCAGACCCTGGATCTAGTGAGCAGAAATTGGGTAGTTTTGCATTGAGTGGGGACGCAAAAAGGTCCAACTCTGGAGGACCCCATCTGTCAAACAGATTTTCTGCAACAGGTAAGAGAAGTTCCCATTTGTGCATTCTGGACTAAGTATGGCTGAGACTGTCCACAAGGGTTTTCAGCACGCCTGGGATGTGGACTGCCAAGAGGATAAGGCCGTGGTCCAGCGCCCAGTACCACACCCTCATGGCCTCCCTGCACAGGGAGTATGAGTGCAATTCCACCTGCTTGTTGATCTAGTAGTTAACACTAAGTTTGTCTGATTGAATCAACAACTGGCCCAGAAGAAGATGGTTGTGAAATGCCTGTATGGCAAACAGGACCTTCCGCATCTCAAGAACGTTGATATGCAGGGATGTCTCAATCTGGGACAATGTCCCCTGAGTCTGGAAAGGACCCAGATGTGCACCCCAACCTGAACTGGAGGCATCTATAGTGAGAATCTGCTGGGGAGGAAAGAGATCAGAAATGGGACCCCCTGTAACAGCTTCTGGAGATCTATCCACCACTGGAGCACCTTGTGGACTGGAGAAGTGACCAGCACTAGCAGCTCCAGGTCATCCATGCGTTGGTCCCACTGCACCCAGAAGGTCCACTGGAGCACCTTCATGTGCAGTCTGGCCAGGGGAACCATGGCAGTGGCTGCAACCATGAGGCCTAACAGCCTCAAGTACACCCTCGCGGGTACAGAACACCTCTGGACAACTTCCTGAGCCTGGGAAATGAGGCACTCTGTTCTGTTTTGGGTCAGGAAGGCCATGCCCTGTGCTGAGTCCAGGACTGCTCCTATATACTGCAGTCTCTGGGACAGAATCAAGACAGACTCAGGCAGTTTGACAGTGATGCCCGAGGAGTGGAGCAAATGGAAGGTCCTTTCCAGGGTCTGAAAGAGCAAATTTCTGGATGAAGTTTTGAGGAGCCAGACGTCCAGGTAAGGGAAGACATACAGAACTTCTCCCCCGAGGGCTGCAGCTTCCACTGCTAAGCATTTTGTGAAGACCTGATCATAGAGGACAAGTCAAAGGGCTATATCTTGAATTGGTAGTATTCACCTTGAAAAGGAAACCGCAGAAACCGCCTGTGCGGGGGACAGACCAAAAAATGCAGGTAAGCATCCTGCATATCGAGGGAGCACAGCCAGTCTCCCAGCTTGAGTAGGGGCAGCAGGCCTGGCAGTGTGACCACCCAAAACCTTTTATATTGAATATAACGGTTGAAGTCCTTGAGATCTAGAATGGGCCTCAAATCTCCAATCTTTTTGGGGACCAGGAAGAACCTGCAGTAGAAACCCCTGTTTTGCTGTCACCTGGGCACTTGCTTTATTGCCCTTTTTGGCAGAAGGGACTGTACGTCTTCCCAAAAAAACATTACATGGGCTTTAGGATAAGTGGAGGGTACCGGGAGGGGTCTCTGGAGGCTGTTCTATAAGCCTCAGAGTGTGACCCCATTCTATAATCTGAAGGATCCAGGCATTGGAAGCTATGGTTCTCCATTGGTTGAGATGGAGGCAGAACTGATCTCTGTCCACCACCAGTTGGTCAGGGACCAGAAAAGAGGAGCCTGTCAAGGAGTCAGGCAGAAGTGGATCTGGACATGGGTGGGTCTGTTGCCTGTGGGCCGTTTGGTGGCTCAGCCCGAGGAGGAGGGGGTAGGCAAGGCTGAGGAGGCTCTGCTTTTCCCTTGGGGATGGGAGCCTGCTCTGGACTTGTGGGACACCATGTGAAAGGATGGGTATTGTCTGCTCCTAGGCTGGGTATGGAAGTGTGAATGGACAGACTTAATAGCCATGCCAGATGCCTGCAGATCATTAATGATGTCCTGGACATCTGGCCCAAATAATTTTGAGCCTCTGAAGGGGTAATTCAGTACTTTCTACTGGACATCTACTGCAAAGCCTGAGACCCTGAGCCAGGCATGCCTACAAAGGCAAATGCCACTGGCAGCAGCCCTGGCACCTGTATCAGAAATGTCATACAAAGCCCTGAGGAGGTTCTTACTGATGTCTTCGGTGGACTGCAAAGATTTAAGAACATTCTGTTTTGGGAAACAATTTGGGAGGGCTTGGGCAGCTGCCTAGCCCTTCTTCCAGGTAGTGTTTTGGTACTTGACCATGTGAGAAAGATAGTTGGCAACCTGAAGTCCCAAGGTGGAGGAGGCATAAACCCTCTCACCCTAAAGGTCTAACCTTCTCGATTCCTTGTCAGGGCGGAGGGTGCTAAGGTGCTTGGGCACCTTGGACCAGTCATGTGCAACTTTGATGATCACAGAATCAGTCTCAGGTTGGGCAGCATAGTAAGACAGGTTCTGAGGAGTATGACAGAGCTTAAGCACCTTGTGACACATGGCAGGAACTACGTCTGTATGGTGACCTGCTGCAGTACTGGCATTGCTCCTAGCTGGGAGGATAGAAGAAATGACCTTAGGGGAAGATTCTGGGATCTCCAAGAAGTCCACCAGTTCTCTCCTGGTGACGTCCTCTTCCTTAGTATGGAAGCCCATAGCTGTGGACAGCTGCTTCATAACATTGAAAAGGGTAGGATCTTCAGAAGAGGACATGGGAGTATGTTTAGCAGTGTCCTTTCCCACTGAAGATGCTGGAGACCTATCAGAGGAATGAGGTTCCTCCTCCTCATCAGGGAGGATGAGGTCAGAGTGGTACTCCTCTTTGACATCGACTAGTTGTAACTCGAGGCCCAATGATTGAGTAATTACTGATGGCCTACAGGACGCAGCCTGAGAAGGCCTAAGTGGTGTTGATGACAAGGGAACTATCAACAGCGCCGGGTAGCTGGGCCTGTAAGAGCCCAACTGATACACCAGGGCTGTGGTTAGTCTGTCTAATATATCATTGAGGTCGATGGCAGGAGAAGACTGCGTTGATGGTGGAGGGTCACCGGCACAGGGCACAATAAGCCATCCATCGGGTCTTAAGGGTTCAAGGGCCCCAACGCCCAAGGGCTTGGAGAAGCATCAGGCCACAACTGAGGGGCTGTCCTAGATGACCCAACGGTCGATGAACGGGGGGCCGATGATCGGAGGGTCAATGACCAGCCTCCCTGAGAAGTGGGAAGAGGCACTATCAGTGGGGGCTTGGAAGAAGCAGAGTCTTGGACAGCAGAGTGCATTGTCGCAGCTGCAGCCGACAGGGTGCCTCTGGAGGAGGAAAAAGAGACTGTTGAGTATCGGCAGTGCCGCCAGGGGGATCGATCCTGTTTGCATTCTTTTTTATGACTTTCCCCCTGAGGACTTGTCTCAGTCCTTCAAAGCCTGGGAGCTCGATGAACCCACCAGTGACTGGGAAGGAGGGACCCCGGAGGACCACTACCCAGAACTGGCTACCTGTTGCTCCATGAGGAATTTCCTTCAAAGCCTTTTTGCATCACTTAAGGGTTGTAAGATTAAACCTTTGGCAGAGCTCACAGTCAGAGATGTCATGGTCAGGCCCAAGACAACAGACACAGAGGTTGTAGTTGAAGGAGTAACTCTCTACATAAATGAGGTAAAAGAATCTCTTGTTTAAAAGAGATTCTAAAAACTATTGTAAAAGAAAAAAATCATAGGTAAAAATGGCATGAACTGCGTTCGCGGTTCCTTGGAGACCCACGCAAACAGCATCGATGGCAAGAAAGAACTGAGGAGGGAGCGGGGCCACTCACACCTTTATAGGGTTGATGACATTGGCAGGTGACATCGGCATGAGTGTCCCCGGGTGTACTGTTGGAAAATCTCCCGTGTGGATCCTGCTTCATTGATGGTGAAGGTCCAATGGTGTGAGCTGATGACTGAGATACCCCCGAAGAAGATTACAGGCATTTTCTTGTCTAGTATACACAACTGGTCAACAAAAACTAAAGAAATAAGTGCTGAGGCCAAAGACCGAGGCACTGAAACAGCTGCTAGAGTTGGTTATTCCGAGTATGCTCTGGTTAACTGAATGTTATCATTATTATATGATTAGGAATTTTGAATTCAAGATCTTGAGATTTTTTTTTTTTCCAATTGTTTATCCAAGTGAGACACACTAAGCTGAAAGCTTTTTTACAGGTGCAACCTGGGAGCACAGGGCAGTTAAGTGACTTGCTCAGGGTCACACAGTATATGCAAGTGGGGGCTCTGGGATTCAAACCCAGGTCTCCAGATTTGCAGCTCAGAGCCTTAAACCACTGCGCTATACTGCCTCTCATTTTGATGGTAGTTAAGAGTGGAACATGCCTTTTCCCCATTTTTTCTGTTGACTAAATGGATTCCCTACTGTGGGGGTGCCTGCAATGTCGATAACCTACATGGGCATGTCTGAAATGTGGATGACTTACTGTGGGCGTGTCCAAAATGTTGATAACCTACTGTGGGCATGTCTAAAATGTGTAAAAACCGAATGAGGCATGTCTAAAATTAGGTTGTTGTAGTTTGTGAGGTATTAAATGAGTTTTCCTCTGTTCTGATTGGCTTACAACAGATACCTGTCATATAATTACCAATAATCCAAGGGTCACTTCTCTCACAAATGGGAACAGTTTTAGCTACTGTCCAAACAGTAGGGACTGTGCTTGAGGTAAGGCAAAAGTTGAATACCTTAGTTATAGGGGAAGCCAAACAGGGTGTAGCCAGTTTAAGGAGCCTGGGCACTAACCATCTGAGCTTCCACTGTTATTAAAGGTAGGGATGATGGCAGCTTGAGAATCTTTAGGCAACCCACAGCCCTTAAACAGAACTGAGAAACATCGAGGCTTGCATGAGTGGTATAAGAACCTGGGTAGCTCTGAAGGACTGGATTGTGGCGGACATCGTCCCACCCCTTAAGGAGGGGAGGAAAAAGAACAAGTTGGGCACTACAGACCTGTCAGTCTGACCTCCATCATAGGGAAGCTGGTGGAGCTACTGGTCAAAGAAGACCTTGTGTACTACCTGGTGAGCACTGGTCTCCAGGATAGTAAGCAGCATGGATTCATGGCAGGGAGGTCCTGCCAGATGAATCTGATAGTTTTCTTTGATTGGGTGACAAGGAAACTAGATAGGAGTCACACCATGGATTTTACTTCAGCAAGGCTTTCAACTATGTGCCCCACAGATGCTTGGTGAAGAAGATGGATGATCTGGGTGCAGCTAAGGTTATAGTTAACTGAGTAGGAAACTGGCTAAAGGGTAGGCAGCAGAGGGTTTTGGTCAATGGGGTCAAATCAAAAAAGAGGGAGCTCACGAGTGGGGTGCCAAAGGGATCTGCCCTGCGCCCAGTCCTCTTCAATGTGTTCAGCGACACTGGAGAAGGTATCCAGGGCAGGCTGTGTCTCTTTACCCACAGTGCTTCATCTCCTCCCTGTTTTCCCTTTTGTTACATGTTTAATGCTTTGAGGTGCTCCTTGTAAGACCTGCCCTGTTGGCCTTGAAGGAAGAAAGAGACTTGGGCATCATCATCACTGATGACCTGAAATCATCCAAGCAGACCTCTAAAGCAGTAGGTGAGGCTAGGGGGGTGTTAGGGTGTATTAGTAGGGGTATCACAAGTCGTAAGAGGGAGGTAATAATCCCTCTTTACAAGACACTGGTTAGGCCCCATCTGGAGTACTGTGTGCAGTATTGGAGGCCACACCTTCACAAGGACATTAACCAAATTGAGGCAGTCCAGAGAAAGGCAACCAAAATGGTGCAGGCACTGCATCAAAAGACATATGAGGACAGATTAACAGAGCTCAATATGTATACCCTTGAGCAAAGGAGGAGAGAGGTGATATGATCGAGGCATTCAAACACCTTAAGGGCATTAACAAGGTGAAAGAGTCTAATATATTTAAATATAAGAAAAATAGGGACAAGAGGACACAGCATGAGATTAGAGGGGCCGATTAAGGGGAATGTGAGGAAATTTTTTTCACAGAAAGGGTGGTGGATGCATGGAATGGCTTACCAGAAGAAGTGGTGGCTATGAATACAGTGCAGGGCTTCAAACAGGCATGGGATAGGCATAAGGGAGCAATACAAATGACTATGAATAGATAGGCCACTGACAGAGCAAAGGTTGATGGCACATTTATAAGGTAGAAAAAGAAATGGGCAGACTGGATGGGCCTTGCGGTCCTTATCTGCCGTCAACTTCTATGTTTCTATGTTTGCGGATGACACTAAGCTCTGTGGGAGGGTGCATACTGATAAGAGAATCAAAGAAATGCAGAGTGACTTACAAAAGCTAGAGGAGTGGTCTAAGGTTTGACAGTTGAAATTCAACTCTAGAAAGGTCAAAGTATTAAAATGCACTTACGGAGTAAGAACCACAGGACAGAGTACTGGATGGGTGGGGTGAGACTTAGCACTATGGCAGAGGACTGGGACCTAGGAGTTAGCAGGAGTGACACTCTCAAGTAACAGAGCCATGGCAACAAGGCCTATGATAAGGCAAGTAGGATGCTGGGGTGTGTAGGGAGGGGTACAGATAGCAGGAGGAAGGATGTAATACTACCCCTTTGTAGATTTTTAATGAGGCCAGGCCACACCTGGACTACTGTGCCCAGTTATGGAGCCCTCACCTAACAGGAAGGATAGGGACAGACTGGAGATGGTGCACTGCAGGGTAACAACGTTGATTCAAGGCCAACTGGGCAGGTCTTACAAGGAGCACCTCAAGGCATTAAACATGTAACAAAAAGGAAAACAGGGAGGAGACGAAGCACTGTGGGTAAATTTGGAGACCGGCAATGGCACCACAATCCGCACAGGGGTTGTATACAGACCCCCTTCTCAGGGGGAGGAAATTGACAAGGAAATTATAGAAAGTATACTTAGAATGGCAGAAAAAGGGGAGATATTGCTGATGGGTGATCTGAATATGCCAGATGTTAACTGGAGTGCAGTTGCAGCAACCACTTCGAAGAGTGGGGTTATTCTAGATGCCCTTCATGGGGCATGCCTTAGACAGCTAGTATTGGAACCCACCTGAGAGGGAGCAATCTTAGACCTGGTTCTCTCAAATGGAGATGAAGAGAGGATCACAGATGTAGAAGTGGGTAGACATCTGGGAACTAGCGACCATCGAACAGTATGGTTCACACAACACAGCAATAGAGTCAAGCTATACAAAGGCAAAAGTACTGGACTTTAGGAGGGCTGACTTTGCCAAAATGGGTGAGTGCCTAAGGAATGCACTAGCAAATGGGCAGGAAGGAGGGGTGGAAGAACAATGGGGAATAATAAAAACTGCCATCACAGAGGTAACAAGCCTTTGTGTGAAGCAAATAAACAAAACAAAACAATGTAAGAAACCACTATGGTTCTCAAAGGAAGTGGCAGTGAAGGTTCAAGAGAAAAAGAAAGCATTCAGGAAGTACAAGGAATTACAGAAGGAGCAGGACAGAGAACCGTATCAGTTAAAGCAAAAGGAAGCTGGGAAGGCAGTCAGAAGAGCAAAGGTCCAAACCGAGGAAAAGATAGCCAACTCAGTTAAGAAGGGGGATAAAACCTTTATAGGTACATCGAAGGCGAAGGAAGACCAAGGGAGGGATAGTGTGAAATAGGGGAGGGAGGCGGGAAGAGGGTGACTGTGAAAAGGCAGAGATACTAAACAAATATTTTTGCTCGTATTTACAAAGGAAGAGGGGATGTACTCTAAAACAAACAGTAGAAACACTCTGGATACAGAAGTTGATACCAGCCCATTTACAGAAAAAGGGTTCTGAAAGAACTCTTAAAACTGAAGGTGGACAAAGCAATGGGGCCTGATGGAATTCATCCCAGAATTCTAAAAGAACTAAGGGTAGAACTAGTGACACCACTGACTACCCTTTAACAAATCATGGGAGGATGGGGTGGTAACCGAGGACTGAGGAGGGCAGATGTGATTTCCATTCACAAAAAGTGGAGTAAGGGAGAAGCAGGAAACTACAGACCTGTTAGTTTAACCTCAGTGGTAGGAAAATGATGGAATCACTTCTGAAGGAAAGAATTGTTGAGTATCTAGAGGCCAGAGGGAACAGGACCCAAGGCAGCATGGATTCACAGTGGAAGGTCATGCCAAACAAATCTGATAGATTTCTTTGACTGGGTGACCAAAGTAGTAGATCAGGGAGGGGCTGTGAATGGCCTACCTAGACTTTAGCAAGGCATTTGACACAGTCCCACATAAAAGATTAATATACAAGTTAGCCAGCCTGGGGAGGTCCCAAGATGACAGCCTGTAAAGAATTGGCTGGAGAATAGGACACAGAGAGTAATAGTAAATGGAGTCCACTTGAAGAAAGGGTGGTTACTAGTGGGTACCACAGGGTTCAGTATTAGATCGTCCTCTTCAATGTCTTTATAAGTGACATTGCAGAGGGACTGAAGGAAAGTATGTCTCTTTGCAGATGACACAAAGATCTGCAACAGAGTTGATGCACAAGGTGGGGTGGAAAGGATGAGAAGGGACTTGGCAAGGTTAGAGGAATGGTCAAATGTATGGCAGCTTAGATTCAATGCAAAGAAGTGCAAGGTAATGCACCTGGGAAACAAAAACCCAGGGGAAGAGTACACAATGGGGGGTGAGATACTAACAACAACAAAAATGGAAAGGGACCTGGGAGTAGTCCTATCAGATGACCTAAAGGTGGGCAAGCAATGTGAGAGGGCAGCAAGGAGAGCTGGGGGGATACTGGGATGCATAGGGAGAGGTATCACCAGTAGAAAACAGGAAGTTATTATCCCTCTGTACAGACAGCTGGTGAGACCCCATCTGGAGTACTGCGTGCAGTTCTGGAGACCCAATCTCCATAAGACATAGACAGGATGGAAGCTGTCCAGAAGAGGGCATCTAAAATGGTGCAGGGTCTGCACCAGAAGACATATGAAGAGAGACTTAAGGAGCTTATGTATAGCCTCAAGGAAAGGAGGGAGAGGGGACATGATAGAAACTTTCAAGTACCTCAAGGGAATCAACAAGGTCCAAGAGGGTAGCATCTTTCAAAAAAGAGGTGTGCAAGAACAAGGGGCACAATCTGAAGATAGATGGGGGCAGCTCAGAGGTAATTTAAGGAAGTATTTTTCACAGAGAGGGTTGTGGATGGCATGAACAGCCTTCGAGGAGGTTGTGGAGTCAAAAACAGTGGTGGAATTCAAGCATGCATGGGACAGTCATAAGGCAATTCTAGGGGGTGGGGGTAGGAAGAAGTAGGCTGCTGGTTAACTAGGATTTGCAGCTTATCCACTAGGTAAGGAAATAGGCAGACTGGGTGGGCCAAGCAGTCCTTATCTGCCATCAAATTCTATGTTTCTATGTACTCGCTGGAGGCCAGAAGGGAGAAGGGAGATATGATACAGACCTTCAAGTTCCTAAAAAGATTAAAGTAAGGTAAACTGCAAGGAACTATTTAATTTGAATGCTAGTTTGAGGTCATGCGGGTATAAGTGGAAACTGAAAAGGGGACGATGAGCAAGAAGTATTTTACAAACATGGTAACATAGAAACATAGAAGTTGTCAAAGTTATCAGCAGATAAGGACCCCTTTGCCTACCATGTCTGCCCTATAGTCCCCATCTACTGTGCCACTGTAGACCCTACTCAATCTCTGGTCTTCTTCCCCCTTGCCTTACTTCTAAGGTCCCCTTGAAGACTATCCCATGCCTGCTTGAATCCTGTTACCATTTTAGCACCCACCATCTCTGCTGGGAGGCTGTTCCAGGTGTCCACCACCTTCTCTGTGAAGAAGGATTTCCTCACATCTCCTCTGAGCCTCCCCGTTCCAGATTCATAGCATGACCCCTTGTCCTGGAGCATCTTTTCTATGGAAAATGGTGTCTTCCTGTACCTTATTCATACCTGTGAGGTATTTGAACATTTCTATCATATCCCCCCTCTCCTCTACAGAGTACATATTTAGTTGCTCAGGTCTTTCCTTGTAGGGCTTTTGATGTGGGCCCTGCACCATTTTGTTGGTGGAGCTGTAGAGCAGTGATCCAACAGTACACCAGTCGAAGTGGTGGGTGCTAAAACAGTTACATAGAAACATAGAAGGTATCGGCAGATGGGGACATTATGATCCTTCATGTCTGCCCTTGTTTTCCTACCAGTTGATGATTTCGAGCATGGCTGGGATAGAGTGAAGGGTATAGTGGTCACTCGTAGTGACAGAATCAGGAAGCAGACTAGGAGGAGGGGGAGGGCTAGGACCCTGAATGGACAATAGGTCCCAGGGTTAGATAGGTAACTTGGGCAGTCTGGATGGACTACTGGTCTTTTTCTGCTGTCATTGTCTGTATTTCTGTTTTTACATGTTAAGAAGTGATTAAAGCATGCGCATGGTTGGGCCAAGAGGTCCTTATTGGCCATCAAAGTCTATGTTTCTACATCAGGTAACCTCTAAGAGTGACAGATACATGGAAACAAATCAGAAAAAGGATTATAAAAAACATTAGCAATGGTGACCAGGATGCTACAGTTTACTCCATTTATGATCATATCTTTCATATGGTGGTTATGGTTTGGCCTTATAAGATCCGTCATGATATGACTCCAGAATCTACAGGGATCATCAGCAGAAGTCAAGAAGATTTTTACAATAAGCATTTCTGTACCACTTTGGTTTTCTTACAGGTGTGTCTCATTTTCATACATAGAAACATGTATTTTTTTGGCAGAAAAGAACCCTTACGACCATCCAGTTTGCTCCTTGTCCCTGCCTATTCTATCACCACTGACCCCCGCTGGTTATAGGTGTCACTCCTTCCCCCTTCCTCTACCTAATATGCCCCTGTGCCTATCCCACACCTGCTTGAAGCTCCCCACAGTCTCTGCCCCCACTACGTCCTCTGGCAGGCTATTCCAGCCATCCACCACCCTGTCCATGAAGAAGTATTTCCATACATCGCTCTTAAACCTTCTCACTCTCAGCTTCATTGCATGCCCCATTGTTACAGTGCCTTCCTTTCTCTGAAATAAACCCTCCACTTGCACCTTGTTCACTCCTGTGAGCTATGTGTAGGTTTCAATCATGTCCCCTCTCACTTGTCTCTCTTCCAGGGAGTACATGCTGAGTTCCTGTAGCCTTTCTTCATACGGCTTCTCGTGCAACCCCCTCACCATTTTGGTTGTCCTCCTCTGTACTGCTTTCACTCTTTCAATGTCCTTACAGAGGTGTGGCTGAACTGGACACAGTATTCCAGGTGGGGCCTCACCAGTCAGTGACATAGAAACATAGAATCTGACGGCAGATAAGGACCACTTGGCCCACCTAGTCTGCCCATTTTCCCTACCTGTTTCATGTACCGCAGATCCTAAAATGATCTGCGGCTTACCCTCTCTTTCATATCACTAGAGTTCCTTTATGTTTTTGCCTCTACAACCTCTGCTGGGAGGCTGTTGCATGGATCCACCACCCTTTCTGTGAAAAAATACTTTCACACGTTACCCCTAAGTCTGTTCCCCTCTATCTTCATATCATGGCCCCTTGTTCTTGAACATCTTTTTTTTTTTGAAAGATACTACCCTCTTGTACCTTATTTACACCCTTGAGGTATTTGAAAGTTTCTATCATATCCCCCCTTCTCTCTCCAGTGAATACATATCAAGGTTTTAAATAAGTCGAAAAAATTGATTAGCAGTTTTACACGTGATAGTGCTAATCAGCTGTAAAAATGCATAGCACTTGGCACAGAATCGTTAGCAAAATTTAAAAAAGTATATAGATACATAGATGCTCTTGGCAGATAAGGGCTTTGGGGCCCATCCAGTCTGCCCTATCCCTCTTCCTAATGCTTAAGGTACCCTAGATGCTACAAGTCCCCCCCCCCTTCGCCTTAGCTTGATAATTCCCACATGCCTATCCCACGCATTCTTGAAGCCCTGAACGACGGCTGCTCCACTACTTCCTGGGGGAGACTGCTCCATCTCTCCACCACCCTTTCAGTGAAGTAGAATTTCCTCAAGTTCCCCCTAAGTTTTCCCCCTTTAAGTCTAATGCAGTGCCCCCTTGTTCTACTATTTCCCCTCATGTGAAAGATGCTCCCCTCTGGTACCCTGTTGATCCTCTTCAGATACTTGAAGGTCTCTATCATGTCCCCACTCTCTTTCTCTCCTTTCCTCCAGGGAGTACATATTGAGAGCTCTGAGTCTCTCCTCATGCAACTTATGCTGTATCCCGGACACCATTTTTGTCACCTTCCTTTGTACTGTGACATTTCCATCCTGTCTATGTCTTTTTGGAGATGGGGCCTCCAGAACTGAACACAGTACTCCTGATGAGGCCTTACTAGGGCGTTGTACAATGGTATCACCACTTCCCTCGTTCTACTTGTTATACCCCTCCCTATGCACCCTAGTATTCTGTTAGCCTTTCCAACTGCTTTGTCTCACTGTTTAGCCACTTTAAGGTTGTCTTCTATGACTACCACTAGATCCCTTTCCTCTTTGGTGTCCTCCAGTGTTACCCCATCTAGTTCATACTCGACCCTAGGATTCCCTCTCCCCAAGTGCATAATCTTACATTTTTTTGCACTGAAACACAACTGCCATTCCTTGGACCAGTTTTCTAGCCTCTTCAGATCTCTCCCTCCTCTATAATGTTAATAATTTTTTCTACTGTGCCATAGACTCACTAAAAAAAAAAAGGTTAGCAGTCTACTGCTACACATTTTTTGACATGGTTAGTGTGGGCAATGGTTAGCATGGGCATCAAGAGCAAGACCAGTCTGTTTACTGATGACACCAAGATGGTAGTGGTGGTGGATGACCTAGGGGGGGATGGCAGGGGTTGTAGGATGATCTGGCATAGCTGAAAACCTGGTTGGACACCTGGCAACTGGGGTTCAATACAAAAAGTGCAAAGTGCTGCATTTTAGGGCGAAAAACCCAAGAAGGAGTTACCAGCTGGGGGGAGTGCAGCTAGCTGAGGCAGAGGAGGAGAAGGATCTGTGGTGCTCATTACAGGGTCAAGGAACAACTTGGCACAATGTAGGAAGGCAGCTACAAAGGCCAACAAAATGCTGGGTTGCATTGCAAGGGGTACATTCTCGAGGGGGAGGGGAGGTAATTCTGCCACTGTATAAATCATTAGTTAGACCGCACCTGGAGTACTGCGTGCAGTACTGTCACCCATATCTGAAGAGGGACATTAACTCATTGGCTCTGAGACACCATTTTGAATTAAAGTTAAGCAATGGAATTCTCAGACTTCGAAAAGCGCTACTGGAGCCAGTGAGTTAAGTTACTGGAGAGGGTGCAGCGCAAGGCAACAAAGATGATCCAGGGGCTGGGGGACTTACCATACGAGAGGAGTCTGAGGGAGTTGAACATATATCTTCAATATCTTCATTAGTGACATTGCAGATGGACTAGAGGGTAAGGCTTGTCTGTTTGCAGATGACACCAAGATCTGCAACAGAGTAGATGATCCGGATGGGGTGGGCAGAATGAGAAGAGATCTGGATAAACTAGCAAAATGGTCAGAAGAGTGGCAACTGGGATTTAATGTGAAGAAGTGCAAGATCACTCACATAGGGAAGAGAAACCCTGAAGCCACCTATAGGATGGGAAGGGAGTTGCTGGCAGTCACAAAGGAAGAAAGACACTTGGGCATCATCATCACCGATGACCTGAAATCATCCAAGCAGACCTCTAAAGCAGTAGGTAAGGCTATAGGGATGTTAGGGTGTATTAGTAGGGTTATCACAAGTTGTAAGAGGGAGGTAATAATCCCTCTTTACAAGACACTGGTTAGGCCCCATCTGGAGTATTGCGTGCAGTACTGGAGGCCACACCTTCACAAGGACATTAACCAAATTGAGGCAGTCCAGAGAAGGGCAACCAAAATGGTGCAGGGACTGCATCAGAATGCGTATGAGGACAGATTGACGGAGCCCAATATGTATACCCTTGAGCAAAGGAGGGAGAGAGATGATATGATCGAAACATTCAAACACCTTAAGGGCATTAACAAGGTGAAAGAGTCTAACATGTTTAAATATAAGAAAAATAGCAGGACAAGAGGACACAGCATGAGATTAGATGGAGGCCGATTAAGGAAATGTAAGGAAATTCTTTTTCACAGAAAGAGTGGTGGATGCATGGAACGGCCTACCTCAGGAAGTGGTGGCTGTGAATACAGTGCAGGGCTTCAAACAGGCATGGGATAGGCATAAGTGAGCAATACAAATGAGTATGAATAGATAGGCCACTGACTGAGCAAAGGCCGATGGCACATTTATAAGGTAGAAAAAGAAATGGGCAGACTGGATGGGCCTTGCGGTCCTTATCTGCCATCAACCTCTATGTTTCTATGTACTCGCTGGAGGAGAGGAGGGACGGGGAGATATGATTGAAACTGTCAAGTACATGAAAGGAATAAACAAGACAGGTATGGAAGGGCTGTTCAAAGTAAGGAAGGGGAGGGACACCCGGGGCCATGATATGAGACTGGAGGGAGAAAGGTTCAGGAGGGAGATGAGGAGACACTTTTTTATGAAGAGGGTTGTAACTGGTTGGAATGCGTTACTGGCAGAAGTGGTATCTAGTAGAACAGTGGGCAGCTTCAAAAGAGGCTGGAACAGGGCAAGGGGAGGGTGAGGGAGGGCAGCTACAGAATAAGGTGCTAGCTGCACATTCGAGCAGACTTGATAGACCACTAGACCTTGATTTGCTGACAAATTTCATGTGTTTATATAGCATAACCCCTGTTTTGCATAGCGTTTTGCTATGCTATACCAGCTATTTAAAACCCTGCATACTGAGATTCTCCAGTCTCCCATCACGTGACTGCTGATGCAGCCCCTGCACCATTCTTGTTGCCTTCTCTGAACTGCTTGTACTTTATGTCCTTCTAGAGTTGTGGCCTCCAGAACTGGACACAGTACTCTAGATGAGGTCTCACCAATGTTCTATACAGTGGCATCACCTCCTCTTTCCTTCTGCTGGAGATACCTCACCCTATGCTCCCCAGTATTCCACTGGCTCTCCTTACAGCCTTCTCACATTGTTTGGTAACCTTTAGATCAACAGATATGATTACTCCCAGGCCTCTTTCCTGTTTAGTGGCCATCAGTAACCCCCATCATGTACTCCTCCCCTGCATTTCTGTGCCCAAAGTGCATGATCTTGTGCTTCTTTGCACTGAATCTTAGCTGCCACACACTTGACCGCTCAAGCTTGCTTAGGTCCCTTCTCATTTTCTATACCCCTCCTGGAGTGCCAACCCTGTTGTAGATCCCTATATTGTCTGCAAAGAAGCACACCTTCCTTTCCAGCCCCTCTGCGATGTCACTTATGAAGACATTAAAGAGGACCGGTTCAAGCACTGATCCCTGCTGGCCCCACTGGTCACTCTCCTCTCTTTGGATTGAACTCCATTCACCACCACCCTCTGTGTCCTATCACTCAGCCAATTGTTGACCCAGTTTACCACCCTGGAACCCACTCCCAGGCTGCCCCTGATAAAGAGGTATTGTACCTCGAAGCGCTGGGACTGATTGTCTGGGTACTGTAACAATGCTTTGTAAAATTGCCACTGTGGTTTGATTTCAGCACAACAGTAAAGTACATTTTAATTTTAGACTGATGTTTGGAGTGCTGGCTTTCTTTAACAGTGGTGAATTCTATTTGCCTAGTACCCAGTCTTCACCATGAGCGCAGCCTGTTTTAGTTCTGAGCACATCCACCACCCTTCCCTGATCTACCTCCCTAGTCAACCAATCAAAGAAATCTATCAGATTTGTTTGACACGATCTTCCCGCTGTGAATCCATGCTACCTCAGATCCTGTGCTCCACTGGATTTGAGATATATCACAAACCTTTCTTTTAGTAGTGATTCCATTAGCTTACCCACCACCAAGGTCAGACTGACTGGCCTGCAATTGCCCGCCCCCTCCCTGCTCCCACCTTTGTGGAAAGGGACTACATTCACCCTCCTCCAGTCCTTTGGTACCACACCTGTTTCCAGTGAACTGTTGAACAGGGCTGTCAGTGGTGCTGCCAGCACCTCCCTGAGTTCTCTTCATACTCTGGGATGTATCCCATCCAGCCCCATTGCCTTGTCCACTTTCAGATTAGTGAGTTCCTTTAAGACACTCTCCTCCTCCTTAAAGAGACTGGTGTCCATCTCTCTCTCCCAGTGGTGCTTCCATCGTCTAACTTTGGTCCCTTTCCTTCTCCTTCTCCTTCTTCTGTGAATACTGAACAAAAATACTTGCCCAAGATTTCTGCTTTTTCTTGGTTGCCCTCTGCACACTTCCCTCCTTCTGTTTTCAGTCTCGCAATCCCACTCTTTGTCTCTTTTCTTCCGCTAATGTACCTGAAAAAGTTATTGTCCCCTTTTGTTATTGCCTGGGCTATTTTTTCTTCTGTTTGTGCCTTTGCCCTCCTGACTACTTTCCCTGCCTCCCTCTGCTTTTCCAGGTACAGTTCCCTGTCTTCTTCCTTCTGTGTTTGCTTGTGCCTCCTGAATGCCACCCTTTTTGGCCCTTACCTTCTTGGCCACTTCCTTTGAGAACCATATGATGTTTTTTTCTTACGTTTTGTTTTGCTTACTTGCCTAATGCAATGGCTTGTTGGATCCCTTAAGATTCTTCAATTGTTCCTCCACCCCCTCACTCTTTTCTCCTTCTGTGCCAGTAATTTCCTCAGACATTTCCCCATCTCTGCAAAGTCAGACCGCCTGAAATCCAGGACCCTTGCTTTCATGTGGTTTGACTCTTCTGTTGTTCTCACATTGAACCACACCGTACTGTGAGCACTTGATCCCAGATGGCTCCCCATTTTTACATCTGTAATTCTGTCCCAGTTGGTGAGTACCAGGTCCAAAGTTGCTCCCTCTTGGGTGGGCTCCATCACTAACTGTCTTAGGCATGCCCCCTGCAGGGCTTCCTGAATGTCTCTGTTCCTGGCTGAGGCTCCAGCCTGGTTGCTCCAATCCACATCCGGCAGATTGAAGTCTCCTGCCAGCAGCATCTCCCCTTTTAGATGTCATTCTGTGATGGCTTCTACAAGTACCCTGCCCAGCTCTTCACCTTGTGTGGGAGATCTGTAGATCACACCAGTGTGAATGGCAGTGCCATTTCCCATCTCCAGGGTGATCCACAGTGCCTCTTCCTCTCCCTGCATTCCCTGTACCTCAGTTGCCTTAATTCCTTCCCTGACATAGAGAGCGACTCCTTCTCCCTTTTTACCCACAGTAATAGTCCAGCAAGGTTTGGCTGCGAGCTCTAAAGCAGGTCGGTGCTCACCATAATGGGGCAACTTACCCCAAACACAAACAACACAATCCAGAACAGTGGTGGCACTCAGAAAGGAAAAGGCAAACAAGTGGAGTTTGCAAAAAAACTTAAAGGCTTTAATGCACAAAAGCTGATACTGATGCATACAAATCCTGGCAGCTCAACGTATCCCTGGGATATGCTGAGCTGCTGAGATTTGCATTCATCAGCTTTTGTGCATTAAAGCTTTTAAATTTTTTGCAAACTCCACTTGTTTGCCTTATTTTCCTTTCTGAGTGCTACCACTGTTCTGGACTGTGTCCCTTTTTACCCACCCTGTCCCTCCTGAATAGAGTGTAACCTGGTATTGTCATATCCCAGTCATGAATCCCCATGAACCATGTCTCAGTAACAACGACAATGTCCAGGTCCGCCTCAGCCATCAGGGCCACTGGGTCTTGGATTTTGTTTCCCCAGACTTCAGGCATTTGTGCACATAGCCTTCCACTTTTTACTGTCTCCTCTCCTAATAACTCCCCTCCTATCCCCATGTCTTTCCTCCATGCCCCTCTTGTCCTTACTCATGGTCAGCAATACAATGGCAGCACCACCTCCCTCATCCTACTAGAAATCCATCTCCCAGTGCACCCCAACATCTTGCTAGCCTTTCCCATTGCTTTGTAACACTGCCCGGCTACCCTGAGGTCATTAGATATGATGATCTCTAGGTCTCTTACTCGTTTGGTGACTGTAAGCTCAACTCCCCCATTTGATACACAGCCCCTGGGTTCCTCGGCCCTAAGTGCATCATCTTGTACTTTTTGGCACTGAAACCCAGCTGCCACCCCAGCTCATTCCTCCAGTTTCTTCTGATCCCTTTGCATTGTCTCCCCCCCTTACTGAATGTCAACCCTGTCACAGATTTTTGTATCATCCACAAAGAGACACACCTTCCCCTTAAGCTTCTCTGCAATGTCACTTATGAAGACATTGAAGAAGACCAGTCCCAGCACTGAACCCTGTAGCACCCCACTGGTCACTCTCCTATAGTCCAAGTGGCTACCGTTTACTACCACCCTTTGCCTCCTATCCCTTGAACAGTTTGATATCTAGATTATCACTTTCTCCCCCACCCACAGGCTGCTTAGTTTCTTAACTAGATCACTGTGTGGCACAGTGTCCAAAGCCTTACTGAAGTCCAGATAGGCCATGTCTATTGCTCTCCCTTGATCCACCTCCTTTGTAACCCAGTCAAATCTATAAGATTAATTTGACATAGTACCCTCCACCTGTGAAACCATGCTGCCGGTTGTCCTGCAGCCATTTTGCTTCCAGGTGCTCCACGAGCCTCTCCTTCAGTAGTGTCTCCATTAACTTCACATATACCTTTCTTTAAGTCAGAGATAACATTTCACTATCTGTCCACCTGTAGTCCCCCCCCACCATTCTCATTTTAATAGTAGGGGTATGCATGCCTTGAATTTCAGATCATTTGATTATAAAGAATGGCAAAAGCAGAGGAAAGATCTGTAGTGTTAAACAGTTGTGACCTGTCAGTACAGGAGGGATTAGCTATAAGATTATCCAGATTTACCTTACAGAAATTCCTTAGCAGAAAATATATTGGGGTGCTTATAGATCCATATGCATGGAAGACAGATAAAGGCCTTCCTGCCCATCCAGTCTGTCCACCCTGTCTAGGAAGAAAGCTAATCATAATCACTGTGCACTGAGAGAGTCGAAAAAATTTATTAATTCATGCCAACTCGAGCATGGATACAATAAACAAGCACAGAACCTCAGTACTTCAGGGCACACTGCCCCTTCTGCAGGAAGTAATGCTTGGTGCTCCATTTCCTACCTTTATATAAACACTCCAACCCATGTAATTGCATGACTAAAATCACATGACAATACCGTACCCTGTGCAAAAATATGTTAGAAATCTTTAATGAAGAACTTAGGGGCAGAAGTGCAAATAACCAGTTAAAACCACAGGTCAGTGTTACTGGCTGTGTTACAACAATAAGCCGATGAATCAAAAAAGTGACAGGTCCACCCTACCTGACTACTGTGCTCTGTCCCTAGTGGCTATCCTATGCCCTAGTGTCTGACCCCTCTTCTCTGATTATGCCCATATGCCTATCCCCCCTTGCTTACCGATTTGGCCCTTACCACTTCTTCCAGTAACTCATTCCACTTGTCCACCAATATTTCTGTGCACAAGTGCCTATGGACCTCTTCCTTGAATATCCCCCCTGCTAGTTTGAGTGAATAGCCCCTTGTCCCTTTGTTTGAGCTCAAGGGAAAAGTGGCCCTGACATCAACCCTGTTTATCTTGTGCAGGTACTTGTAAATGTCAATTAATTCACCCCTTTCCCCTCTCTTCTCAAGGGTGCACATGTTCAAGTGCAGCAGCCTCTCTTCGTATGTCATGTGGCTGCCCCGCCCCCCACACTGGAGCAAGCACTTCAAACACACAAAGTGGACAAATGGTCACTAATAGTACTGAGAAGTGCAAGCACAACAAATTATAGCCTTCTTGCTAGATAAAACATAACCAATCAAGGTATGGTGGCAACCAATGTTAGACAGTCTAGTGGGAGCAGAGATATGTTAAGATTAGTTTGCTAATAAAAGATGTAGATGTTTTAGTTTTACACAGAAAGAGCCAGTCAAGGCTCAAGTCTCCCACAATTATTAATTCATTGCTCTTAACATGTATGCCAGCATGATCAATTATGTGGGACAGGTATAAGAAACCACTGGAGGAAAGGTTATAAATGCAACCAAGATGGAGTGTCCCGTATTACCCAACAGAAGCACAGAGTGAATTAATTCTCAAGGGGATTTTGAGGAGGAGGCATGGGTTAGGACAGATAAATTGAGATTGCACTTAACAGTGTAAATTATTAATCGTCTACTTTTTTTTTGGGGGGGGAGCTGCTTGCCTCATAAAAGTCAGGAAAAGAACAGGATGAATCAAGGTTATGAGGCCCCTGCCAGGTTTCATTAAGCCCAAGAATGTCAGAACTGCTGCAGGTAATCCAGTCCTCTACCTCTGGTGTATTAGCCAGAAGACTGCCGATATTAAGATGAATAATGTTGTGTCCTTTTACGTTATGCCATCCAGGCATAACAGTGAGGGGGGAGAAAAGGGATAGGCCAGAATTAGGTTCAACATCACCAGATAGATTAAGGCATGGTTATTATGTGTTTATAGCCATTTATGCATGCACTCATGAATGTGTGCACACTCTAGTAGATGTGCATGCTGGCACTGTGTGCGTCAGTGGATGCAGGAGTGTGTACCCGTGTATATGTGTGACTATCTTATGTAGGAGAGTGTGCATTTATGGGTAGCAGTCTTGTAATGACAGGGGCAACTCAATCTCCCACACACAGAAGGCAACCAGGAGCACTGTTGGACTAGTCTATCTGGCTATTGTGTATGGTTGCTCATACACTATTCTATATATTGTGCTTCTAAAATGTTTCTATGTATTTTAGATGCATGGAGCAATTAAAATATTTATTTATTTTAATTTTGTTAATTGGGTGAGCCCACTGGGTCCAAAGATCCCTTTACCTGGTTACCAAAGAATAAAATTAAAATAAATAAAATAAAAAATAAATAAATACGTTTTTCAGGGGCGACACAGAATTAGTTATATAAGGTCCTATTGGATATTTAGCATTACAGAGTAACAAGGCAATTGCTGGAACATACATAGCTTTTCAAAGTGCATTACATATCAGAGGTACATTCCATTTCTGGAGACATCTTATTAACACAGTAGATTAGACAGAAGGTGGCTTCAGACAATGAGAGGTTGTTAATACTAGCAACTATGGTTTAAGGAAACAAGCATTAGGCCCCAATTGAGCATGTTGACACTATATACCTTACAGAGTGGTGCGTTTGGGCAGGTGCATTACAGCCCTGGCAGGTTGGTCTGCTTAGGGTCTCTTGTCTATTGTCACGAACACGTGCAGAGGCTGTTTTCCAGCAGGTGCACTTTGAGCCCTTTTCTGAAGGCATCCAGAGAGCTGGCAGTCTGTAGATTGTAGGGGGAGGTCATTCCATAGCATGGGGGTTGTATAGGAGAATGACATTCTACCTGCTGCTGTCCTAACTCTAGGAACCTCCAGAAGCTTCCTGTTAGAGCTGCAGAGCAGTCTATCTGGGCACTTGGGAACCAGCAGACTGGCAAGGCTTGTCGAGGGAGAGTCATTTGTGAATTTGTATGCGGTGTACAGGAGTGGATACTGGAGCTGATGTTTAGGGGGATGGCCAGTGTTGTGAATCAAGTGCTTGCAGAGGTGGCGCTTTGGGTGGGAGTTGGCTGCAAAATGGGCCACCTTGTTGTAAAGTATTTGCATCCTCTCAAATTCCGCATTTGTGAGTGACTGCAGGACTGGGGCAGCATAGGTAAGGTTGAGCGGAGTATGCTGTTTAATATTGTTATCCTAGTTTCTGGGATAAGAAAGAGGTCTAAACTGTAAAAAAGTAAAATCTTTTAATTAATTTTCCCTAAAATAGTCCAGGATGGCCAAGCGGTCTAAGACACTGTGTTCAGGTCACATCATCCAATGGAGGTGTGGGCTTGAATCACACTTCTGACAGTTGTTTCTAAGGAGTGTCAGGATGGCTGAGCAGTCCAAAACACTGCATTCTGATTGTAGTCTCTCCTGGAGGTGTGGGCTCGAATCCCATTTCTGACAATTGTTTCTGTAATAGGCATGGAAAATAGGGTAGACTAGATGGGCCTACTGATCCTTTTCGCTGACATTATGTGTTTCTGTGTTTGTATGTTGCCATCTAATTTTCTTTTTTTGCTTTAGTACTTTAGTCCTAATATGGCTTCCGTAATTTTTGTTTTTAAATTCATTTGCGTAGTTTGGATTGAGTACTGCCCCTGGGAGAGAGATGAAAGAGAACATGTGTAAATTAAGGTCCTTATCATTTTTAAAAATAATGTCTGATGTTTGGGGAAAGAGAAGACCAGGGACCAGGACAGTGGGGCAGGTGGAAAACTGCACTGAAAGTGGAAGTGCAAAGAAGTGTTGGCAAGCTGAGTTTACAACTTCATTAACAAATGCTACTGTGATGAAATGCTGGTTAAAAAAGTTTCTATCATAAAATGCTGTTAAATGGAATTTGAAACTTAAAAAAACCCAAAACAAGACAATTGTGTCGGTTTGCCTCAAGGAAGCATGGAGGATGTGATTTGAGTACTATGGGAAGGGGGAACCAGGAGTGACAGCGTGATCATTTCAAATGTGTGTACAAGCACAGAGAACAAGAAAAACAGGTTACTCACCTGTAACAGCAGTTCTAGGAGTGGTATATGATGTTCATCCACACTTCAGGCAGTGTTACGTTCCCCTTTAAATCAGCCGGAACATCTTCAAGCTGGCTCCTCCCACCCACCTGGGTGGTAACTCCCCTAGCACCACCCTGTGATGTCAGAGCTTACCTGCTGGAAGCAAGACCCGTGTGTTACTTGCTAGGGGAGGTCGGGTGGGTCAGTGTGGATGAACAACATACTGTATACCACTTCCAGAACTACTGTTACAGGTGAGTAACCTGTTTTTCTAGGGACAGGGATATGATGTTCAAGCCACACTTCAGGCAGACTCCTAGCAGTTCTATGGGAGGAGGGAGCAAGGCACACACTCCCTACTTAGGGAACAGAGACTGGAGAACTGAGGCCTCAAAACCAGCATCCAGGCATGACTCTTGGTTGATGTGGTAGTAGGAGATGAAGGTGAGTGCTGACCAGGTAGCAGTCCTTCAGTTTTCCTGGATAGGGACATCCCTGGAAGCAGCCACTGAGGCAGCATTATGATGGGTGGAATGAGCACTTAGCCCTACAGGAGGTTCCCTACCCACCAACCTATAGCAGAGGTGGATGCAGGATACAGTCCACCTGCCAATCATCCACTTAGCTGCCGGTCTGCCAGGTTCAGTTTTAGCGTAGGTAACAAATAGCTAGCGAACCTCTCCATGAACTCAGTTCAAGCGCTCAATGTAGATCCATGGTATGGAGCCTCTGCTTGGTCTCCAAGGTGTGGTTGATGAAATACACTGGGAGGTTAATCACCTGGTTAAGATGGAACTCTGACACAACCTTTGGGAGGAACTTTGGGTTGGGGTGGACAACCTTGTCACTCTGGAAGACCAGACAAGGAGACTCCACCGTGAGTGCCTGGAACTCACTGATCATTCTGGCTGACATGATAGCCACCAGGAAGGTGGTCTTCCATGACAGGTGAGACATGTCACACCTGTGCATTGGTTCAAATGCCTTGCCCATGAGCTTTGCTAATACCAGCAACAAGTTCCAAGGTGGTGGTGGTTCATGCATCAGATGGGAAATGTGGTCAAGGCCTTTGAAAAAGCACCAGATGACCTTCTCCTGCACCACCAACTGCATACTGGTCCACTTCTAGTAAGCGGAGATGGCAGCTAGGTGCACCCTAAGGGTGTCGACCAGAGGCCTGACTGGGAGAGGGACAAGAGGTAGTCGAGAATGCTAGCCACCGGACAAGCTAAAGGGTCAAGCCCTTTGCCCTGGCACCAAATGGAGAACCTTTTCCATTTAAAGGCATAGCATTTTCAGGTTGACTCCTTCTGAGAAGCCTTGACCACAGTGAGGACATCATCAGAGAGACCTAGAGCCTGGATCTCTAGCCACTCAGGAACCAGGTTGTCAGGTGCAGAAATTGAAGATCCAGAAGGAGTACCTTCCCCTGATTGCAAGAAAGCAGGTCCAGGCAGAGGGAAAGATGCCTCAGGAGCCTGCTGCTGAGACTGAGGAGATTGGGGTACCAGAAATGGTGAGGCCAGTCCGGAGCCACCAAGATCCCTTGCCTCTCCTGGCCTTGAGCAGCACTTTGTGGATCAAGGGAAATGAAAGGAAGGCACAGAGAAGGCCTGGGGTCCAGGGCCTTGAGAAAGCCTCCCTCTGCAGTGATCCCTGCTGAGGGGGGAGAGCACAGTACAGCCTTAGCTTTGCACTCTCCCTGGAGGCAAACACATCATCCACCAGAGGGTTGCTCCACTGGGAGAACAGACTGTGTACTATCTCCGGATGGAGAGACCACTCGTGAGACACCTCGCCCACATGGCCGAGAGCATCCACCAGCTGGTTGGAGGCACTGGCCACATGGATGGCCAAGAGATCAGCCCCCAGGCTGCACATGAGTGTGCAAACATGGACAGCTTCCCTGCACAGAGAAAGGGAGTGCATCCCGCCCTGTTTGTCAAGGTAGGGTTGTGGTGTTGTCCATCTGGAACTGAATGATCTGACACTAGATTTGTGGAGCAAAAGCATTCAGCACCAGCCAAACTGCCCAGAGCTCCAGCAGGTTGATGAGTCACTGGGAATCCTCAGGATCCAGAGTCCATGGACTCTGTGTTCCCCCAGGTGGGCACCCCAGCCCATGAGGGAGGCATCGGTAGTCAGGATGACCATAGGCTCAGGGAAGACCAACAGGATCCCTTCCTTTAGATGTTCCAGGCCTAACAACCACTGGAGGGCATCCCACAGTGGCTAGGTCACAGTGATCAACTGGTCAAAGTGGCCTTTGTGCTGAGACCATTGGTGGGTTACTTCCCATTGGAGACAGTGCATTCTTCAGCAGGTCCAATAGACCATGCTGGTGCATGGAGAGTGGTTCCTCTATGGAGGCACCTGCAGTGGAGACCAAGGAGGATGCTGGGAAGCTCCACAAAGGAGACCCACAGGAGGGCGGCACGAGACCTCACAGGGAAGGAAACAACTCCTGGTGGGGGGCTCGGTCATTAGGGGGATAGAAGTGGGGGAGGAAGGGGAGAGGGAGGTAAGGTGCCTGTCTAGTCCCACAGCTTGGAGGGACAGGAAGGAAATCCTCAGGATCGCAGAAGCAGCTGTACGACAGAGGGAGCTGGATGTCATTGTCCACCTAGGGACAAATTATCTGGCTGGGAATGGGATCAGAGCAGTGCAAGAGGAGTTTGTAGAGTTGGGGAGGGGCCTTAGACAAGTAGCATGTATGGTAACCTTCTAGGGGGTGCTGCATGTCTATGGCAAGGATGATGCTAGGGTACTCCGCACCATGGGATTTAATGAATGGTTGAAAAACTAGTGTGGAGCTCAGGGTTTTGGCTTCACTGGGGACTGGGAAGCCACCTGGAGGGATACAGGCCTATACTGGTGCGATGGTCTGCCTCTGTCCGGGGGGGGGACCAGGATCCTAAGTGATAGGTTCAAATGCTTCATTTGCAAGCATTTAAACTAGCCAAGGGGGAGGAACTGAAAAGGAACAGGGAAATCCCAGCCTCTCCCCACAAAACACAGTATTTAGTGAGGTAACACCAAGGTGGAGAAGTCATTTGGGAGCAGGACAGGGGTAAATGCAAAAAAAGGCAAAGGCAGTAAGGACAGGGATGGGGCTAAAAGGGGTAAGGCCTCCAAAAAATGGAGGGTGATGAGTACCAATGCCCATAGTCTGTGTAACTAGCTCCCTGAACTAGTGGTCTTGATGGAAGAGGGATGTCTGGATATTGTGGCAGTCACTGAAACGTAGTTCACAGAGAACCATGACTGGGATGTCAACATACCAGGATACATAATCTATAGGAGGGACAGGGAGGGTAAAAGAGGAGGAGGAGGAGTAGCTCTCTACTGTAAGGGAAGGGATTAAAGTAACAGAACTAAAGAGTAAACAGGAAGTTGATGAGTCACTATGGGTCACCCTGGAGACAGGAAATTGCACCACAATCTGCATGGGGGTTGTGTACACACCCCCATCACAGGGGGAGGGATTGGACAAGGAAGTGATAGAAGGCATCCTTAGAATGGCAGAAAAAGGGGAGATATTGTTGATGGGGGACCTGACTATGCCAGATGTTAACTGGAGCACCTTTGCTGCAGGTACATCTAAGAGCATGGTCATTCTTGATGCCCTACAAGGGGCATGCCTCAGACAGCTAGTGTCGGAACCCACTCGGGAGGGAGCAATCTTAGACCTGGTACTGTCAAACGGGGATGGAAAAAGGATCTCGGATTTATTTTATTTATTTGCTTTGGTAACCAGCTGGGTGCACTAGCCATAGAAATGCCTATTTTCAGGCATGACCTGGGAGAATACAAGTTGAAATACATAAGCACACCATGTGACGTGGCACATGAAGGAGATAATACAGTAAGAAGGGCTCAAATACAAACAACAGAGGGATTGGAGAAATACAGTTTAGAACAAAGTCAGGATACAGGCAATATTGTATTAGACAAGGTCAAAGAAAGTATAGACATGTGCAAAACAAATGAATACAAAGTACAAAAAATGGATAAATGGACATGTTATGTACACTATACAATAAGTGCCATTAGAGGTAATTAAGTTTTGAGAGAGTAGAGACAGAGAGGAGGGGGAGGAGGAGTGGTATAAGCAGCGGAGAAAGAAGAGATAGGTGATAGAGAATGTATAAGGGGAGGGTCATTAGAGAGAGGTGAGGAAGAGGCAAAAAGGGGAAGTGAATGCCGAGTAGTAAGGAGGGACGGGGAACAAATGATCTAAGGTGGGTAGAAGCAAGTGCAGGGGTTTGAAGCACATAGATGGTCACGGTGGAGTTTCCTGAAACCAGCATGGGTGGGAGCTTGATGGATAGTTTGAGGTATGGAGTTCCAATACTTAGGAGCTGAGCGAGAGAAAGCTTGTGCGCCCATAGAGGTTTTACATCTAGGGATATAGAATGTGGCTAGGTCTGTAGATCGGAGCCCATAAGAGGGGGATTGAGAGTGACGCAGGGAGGCAAGGGATTGTGGGAGACCTGAAGTGGCTATCCTGTCAATTAGAGAACCGTAGGACTGACAGCGATGAGCAGTGGGAGAGGGCCAGTTTAAGTCAGCATAGAGCTGGTAATGGTGTCTATACTGAGGTGATGTAGAGGTGTAGTGACAGATGTTATTATAGGTGGTGTCCCATTTGGGGAGGGAGGACTTTGTGGCATCTAGGTAGATGACTGTGCCATAGGCCAGGGCCAGGAGCAAAAGGCTTTGTGCAACGGCAAGTCTGGCTGATGGGGCAAGGGCATAGCTAGTGCGGTAGGCCCCTCCAATTTTAGCATTGACAGATTTACAGGTGGCAGTAATATGCAGATCAAAATCCAGGGATTCATCCAGAAGAATGCCCAGGTATTTGAAGGAGCTGGTGCTGACCAGTGGGGAACCCTCAGGCTCTCCTCCCTCCTGGGGCCTCACACTTTAAGGAGGCTGCTTGCTCTCAATCTGAGAGTCCTGCATGCATGCAACAGATAACCACTTTCCACCCATCTCCTGTGGCTCCCCAAACACTAGGCACTTACATGTATTCTCCTAGCACTTTTATTTATTTATTTTATTTATTAGATCATTGGTTTACAAACCTTGTTCATGCCTACCTTCAGATTAAGCTGCCCAACCCCCCCATTTGTTACGACTATACCTGTAATCACCATCTCACCGACCCCTCCCCATGTTTTTTTTCCCCCGCCCATAAGCCTTCGTGTGTTGTACCCCTATTTACCCTCCCTGGTATCCCTCACTTTTTTGTAACATTGTGGTTTCTGGTTGTAAAAGCCCCTGCCATTAGGGATTCCTTTGCATGCACAGTGAATTATCAACCCACAGATAGCTGTGCAGTGTATGTACTCCCCATCCCTTATCTTTTTGTTATACTGTAACTGTCATTTATTTGCTTATTATATGTACTCTGCAACTCCGATAATATGCTGTAGCTGTGTATGTTCCACTTGTCTAGGACCATCTTGTAAATGAGCTTGCTCAAGGATGATTTTGCCTGGTTAAATAAAGTTTGATTGATTGATTGATTGATCTGCACATGAGATTTTGAGGGAGTTACGATTTGCTTTAAGTCTGGCAGAACAGCCAAAGGGCATAGAGTGTGTTTTGCTGACATTGAGAACCAGGTGGTTCTCTATCAGCCAGGATTGTATGCTTAGGAAGTCAGAGCCAAGAGAGTGGTTTATATCTGAGATATTTTTGGCACTGTAGTAGACGACAGGGTCATCTGCATAGAGAAGAGATGAACAGGTTGCTGCAGGCAGCAGAAGGTCGTTAATGAAAATAGAAAAAAGCAGGGGACCCAGTATAGAGCCCTGGGGAATGCCAACTTCTATGGAGGAGAGATCCAACATGGATGAATTGAAAACTACAGCCTGTTTCCTGTTGCACAGGTAGCTATTAAACAATGCCACCACATCAGCAGAGAAACCAAGGGAATTAAGTTTTGTAAGGAGAAGGGTGTGGTTGACCAGGTCAAAAGCCTTGGTCAGGTCGATAAAAAACACACCTGTCAAGAGGCCAGTATCCATGGCAGCATAGATGTCATTTGTGAGTTTTAGGAGGGCAGTGGAGGTGCTGTGGCCTTTGTGGAAGCCATGCTGGGCACCAGAGAGGAGGTTATATGTCTGAAGATATGCTATGGTTTGGGTAGCCACTAATTTTTCCAGGATTTTGCTAAGCACAGAGAGAATAGCTATGGGTCGATAATTTGCAATTTCTTTAGGATCACCTTTTTTAAGAATGGGTGTTATTCTAGCTATTTTCCAGATGCTAGGAACTGTTCCATGGCATAGTGACAAGTTAAAGACTTTGGTTAAGGGGGAGGCAATGAGAGGAGCAGCAACTTTCAGAAGCCTGGGTTCCAGCCCATCGGATCCAGAGTTGGTGCTGTCCAGGATGGCAAGTAGTAACTTTAGAACTTCTGTTCTTGTAATAGTCCGAAAACAAAATGGTGGTTGGGTGGGCAGGGATTTAGTATCTAAGGGGGGACATAGTGCAACCGAAGGGGAAGGAAGCCATGTAACTTGATAAGTCAGAGAAATGAAGGTTGAAGGAATTGACGATGGTCACAAGGTTATTACAATGAATGCCATTCAGCAGCATATCATTTGAAGTGGCCGTGTGATCAGTTCCTAGGACTGTTTTTATGACTGACCAGAATGTCTTTGAGTCTCCAGCGGCTTTTATTAATAACTCTTTGCAAAAAGAGCTTTTAGCTAGTTGGATATTCCTTTAGAAGTGGGTAGCCATCTGGGAAAAAGACACCACCAAACAGTGTGGTTCACAATAAACACAGCCATAGAGTCAAGCCACACAAAAGCAAGAGTATTGGACTTTAGGAGGGAAGACTTTGGGAAAATGAGAGAGTGCCTGAGAAAAGCGCTACCAAATGGGCAAGAAGGAGGGGTGGAGGGACAATGGGGAATAATCAAAACAGACATCACAGAGGCAACAAGCCTTTGTATGAAGCAAATCAACAAAACAAAATGAAGGAAAAAACCACTATGGTTCTCAAAAGAGGTGGCAGGGAAGGTTAAGGAGAAAAGGATAGCATTCAGGAAATATAAGGAAACACAGAAGGAGAAGGACAGAGCTTTATCAGTTAAAGCAGAAGGACACAGGGAAGGCAGTCAGAAGAGCAAAGGCCCAAACCAAGGAAAAGATAGCCAACTCTGTTAAGAAGGGGGATAAAACCTTTTATAGGTACATAAGGGAGCAAAGAAAGACCAAGGGAGGGAGGGATACTGAGGCTTAATAAAGGGGAGGGAATGTGGGCAGAGGGTGACAGTGAAAAAGCAGGGATACTGAATGAATATTTCTGCTCAGTATTCACAATGGAAGAGATGGGGAAGGTACCTAAACCAAACAAGAGAAACACTCTGAATAAGGGGGTCAGTACCAGTCCATTCACAGAAGAAAGAGTTTTGAAAGAACTCTTGAAACTGAGGGTGGACAAAGCAATGGGGCCTGATGGGATTCACCCCAGAATTTTAAAAGAACTAAGGGTAGAACTAGTGACACCACTGACTACTGTCTTTAACAAATCATGGGAGGATGGGGTGGTACCTGAGGACTGGAGGAGGGTGGATGTGATTCCATTTCACAAAAGTGGTAGCAGGGCAGAGGCAGGAAACTACAGACCAGTTAGTTTAACCTCAGTGGTAGGAAAAATGATGGAATCACTTCTGACGGGAAGAATTGTTGAGTACCTAGAGGCCAGTGGGGCACAGGACCCAAGGCAGCATGGATTCACAGCAGGAAGGTTGTGTCAGATGAATCTAATAGATTTCTTTGACTGGGTGACCAAAGTAGTAGACCAGGGAGGGGCTGTGGATATGGTCTACCTAGATTTTAGCAAGGCATTTGACACAGTCCCACACAACAGATTAATATACAAGTTAGCCAGCTGTAGAGTAGGTCCCAAAGTAGTAGCCTGGATAAAAAATTGGATGGACAACAGGACACAAATGGTAATAGTAAATGGAGTCCACAGTGAAGAAAGAATGGTAACTAGTGGGGTGCCGCAGGGTTCAGTACTGGGACCGGTCCTCTTTAATGTCTTTATAAGTGGCATTGGAGTGCACCTGGAAGGAAATGTATGTCTCTTTGCAGACGACACAAAGATCTGCAACAGGGTTGATACACAAGGTGGGGTGGAAAAGATGAAAATGGACTTGGCAAGGTTGGATGAATGGTCAAATGTATGTCAGCTCAGATTCAGCACAAAGAAGTGCAAGGTAATGCACCTGGGAAACAAAAACCCAGGGGAAGAGTACACAATGGGGGGTGAGATACTAACAATAACAAAAATCGAAAGGGAACTGAGAGTAATTATATCAGATGACCTAAAGGTGGGCAAGCAATGTGAGAAGGCAGTAAGGAGGGCTGGGGGGATACTGAGGTGCATAGGGAGAGGCATCAACAGTAGAAAACAGGAAGTTGTTATCCCTCTGTACAAACAGTTGGTGAGACCCCATCTAGAGTGCTGCGTGCAGTTCTGGAGACCCCATCTCTGCAAAGACATAGACAGAGTGGAGGCTGTTCAGAGGAGGGCAACCAAAATGGTGCAGGGTCTGCACCAGAAGACAAATGAAGAGAGAGACTAAAGCAGCTTAATATGTATACCCTCGAGGAAAGGAGGGTGAGAGGGGACATGATAGAAACTTTCAAGAATCTCAAGGGAATTAACAAAGTCCAAGAGGGTAGCATCTTTCAGAAAAAGAGATGTGCAAGAACAAGGGGGCACAATTTGAAGATAGAGGGGGGACGGCTCAGAGGTAATGTTAGAAAGTATTTTTTCACAGAGAGGGTTGTGGATGCATGGAATAGCCTTCCTGAGGACGTTGTGGAGTCAAGAACAGTGGGAGAATTCAAGAATGCATGGGACAGACATAAAGCAGTTCTAGTGGGGGTAAGAGAAAGTAAGCTGTTGGTTAACTAGAATCTGCAGCTTATCCATCAGGTAGGGAAATGGGCAGACTAGGTGGGCCAAGCGGTTCTTATCTGCCATCAGATTCTATGTTCTATATTTCTATGCCACCATATAACCCAGGAGGTGCAGGAAGTCCTGAGCAGGGTACAACTGCCCAACCTGAAATGAATGGGCAAAGGAGGAGAAAGCCTCCACCCTGTCTGCCGTAAGCCGAGCCCTGGCTCTGTAAGAGTCGAGCTCCACTTCAATGAATTGAATCACTTGCGAGCACACGAGTTCCAACCTGGCCTCATTGACCAGGAGGCCAAGAGAGATGCAGGTCTGAAGGGCCAGATCCCTGGACCTCGCCATCTCCTCCTAGAAGAGACCCATAATTAGCCAGTTCTCCACATAGGGGTATAACCAGACTCCTCAGCGCCTCAGGTAAGCTGCCACCACTGCAATGCATTTGGTGAAGCCCCTGGGAGCGGAGGACAGGCTGAATGGCATGGCCTGGAACTCATAGAGGATCCCCCTGTGCCGACCCAAAGGAACTGGCAGTAGGATGGATGGATTGGGACTTGAAAGAATGCACCCTGAATATCTAGAGAGCAAAACCACATGTTCTGCTGATATGATCTGAGACAGAGTGAACATCTTTAAGGTGCGTGGCCTTAGAAATTTGTTCAGGTCGTGTAGGTCTAAGATGGAGTGCCAGCCCCCCCATCCATTTTGGCACCAGAAAATACCTGGGAACAAACCCTGGATGTACTGGAGGGTCCAAGACAGGAGCCATGACCTCATTGTGGAGGAGCTGGGCAATGTCATCCCAAAGGGCCAACAGGATGTTGAAGGACACTATGTTCTTCCATGGGGCATGGGCTTAGCAAGGTGGGTAGACCTTGAATTCCAGAGGAAGATCCTTCCCGACCACCTTGAGAACCCACCTGTCTATGGTGACAGCAGACCAGCCAGAAAGGAAGTGATGGAGCCTGCCTCCCATGGGGGACCGAGGGGAGGCAGCACAGGCATGGGGGAGGCACCCTCCATCCTGTCACTGGGCAGGCTTGGAGGCAGAGGAAGGACTGGCTGAGGAGCTGCCAGAACCCCAACCTCCTGGCTTTCTGATGACCATGGCCAGTGACTTCCACCAGGGATGCCAAGCCTGAGTCTGTTGTTGGCTACAGGAGCAGAGAGGGGCTGAAAGATCTTCTTCTTCTTCTTCTTCTGTTGTTTAGAGCCCTTGGAATCCCTCTGGGCAGAAGTCACTGAGTCTAAGGTGGAACTGGACTTTTCAATGCAGGTGAGGTGCCCCTCGACCCCAGGCCAGAACAAGTTGGTGCCCAAGAATGGGAAATCCACCAGTTTGTGCTGGGCATCCACCATGAAGGTCAAGATCCTCAGCCAATCCCTGCGGTGCATAGCAACTGCAGCTGCCATGGACTGAGCACAACAGTTGCCGATATCCATGGCAGTCTGGAGCTGCTGCTTAGCCACTGTTCAGCCCTGATCCTGGACTTGCTTGACTGTGGTCTGTAAGTCCGCTGGGAGATGAGGGAGTACCTCAACAAGCGTGACTAGAAGGGCTTGGGAGAAGTGAGACATTAAAAGAGCCAAACTCACTTATTGAAGGCCGAGAGAGGAGGCAAGATAGACCTTTTGGCCATGTGGTCCAATTTCTTGGACTCCTTGTCAGAAGGCTTATCAACATCTCCCACATTGCCCATGCACCAGAACACGGAGTTGGCCTCTAGACCCTCAGTTGAGGGGTGCTCTGTGAATCCTGAAAGGGATTCGGTAGGGACCGCATACTTGCATGCCATCTGGGCTGAAGGTGCGGCACAAGAGGCTTGATGCTGCCATAGCTCCAGTGCTGGGTCAAGAATGGCCTCAGTGACCATGAAGACTTCCCAAGGGGAGTGGCCCTGGTTGAGAATCTTGGTGAGTGGGTACAGAGTCTGCTTCTGGACAGGTTCCATCAGGAGACCTGCAGATTTCGAGATTAGGCAGAGAAGACCATTGAAGGAAGTGGGGCCTTGCTCCATTGATAAATCTTCAGCTGACTCCACGTCCACTGGATGAAAATGCAGGAAGGAGCCCTCAGACTTCGAAGATTCATTGAATAAGGGTTGACTGCCAGAGTCCCTGCTGACCCTATGGGGTCGATTGGGAGTGACGGTGACCGACAACCGATGAGAAAGCCCTGAAGCAGTATGGGCATCCTTCAGAGGAGGACCATCCTTCAGCTGTTTTGGTGGTGGCTCCACAAAAATCAGTGGAGAGGCTGGGGGAAGTCAAGTCGGTTCCTACTGAGTCAGCTCCTGCCAAGGCAGGGAAGACTGCAGCCTCTGCAGCGAAAGCCATGTAATAGACATGTTCAAGGTGGGAACGGGCTTCACCCCAGTAAACATGAGCTGATGCTACATCAGCTGTTCATAGTGCTGGCGCAGCTTGCTTTGGAGCCTCCCCTCGTCCAATGAGGACAAAGAGTAGCAGTGGTGCCACTTGCCCGCATGCCGAGAGTGCGAGTGTCGATTCCGATGTGGGTTGCTCAACTCAGGGCTGTGGGATTTGGACCACAAACTTGACCATTGGGACCACTGACACTGGATCTCAGAGGGGGACAGTGAGAGCCAAGCCTCCTCCTGGTCTGGAATATCCTGGGTGAGAGGTGGTGGATCAGTGGACTAGTCCATCCTTCTTTGAGAGGTGAGAGGAAGGACCAAAATCCTAGACAAGGAGGTATCAGCCTCATCCTGTGACAACAGGTCAACTGGCTCGAGAAAGATATAGACTGACCAACTGACCCAAAGGGGAAACTGTGGGGCTGGAGGCCTGGGCCAAAGGATTGACCAAATTCAGAACCTCAGTGGAAGCACGGGAATCTGAGGCCTGAGAGTGCTCATGATCCCATGAACAACAACAAGACCGTTTCTTGGTCTCTTTTTCAATTTTGATTTATATGTGGTGCCTGAGGAGGGACCCTGACCATGGGTGGGAAGGGCCTTGCACAAATCCCTGAATACTCCATGAAGGAAGTCCTCAAGGAGAGCAGTAAAAAGGCTGTAGCTGAGGAAGATTGTGCAGCAGCCTGGGCTGCAGCTTCGTCAAGTGCCAGAAGCTGTTCAGTGGACACTGCAGCTGCAGAGACCACCCGATGGGTGTCCTTGGATTCAATGAAAGGATCCTGGTCATCCATACATCCCAACAGAAGGTGGGCATGCCAGTCTTCTAAAGTGGATGGATGCAGAGTGCGGCACAGGTCACAAACTGGGAATCGTACTCATAGCTCAGGCAGTGCACTCACGTGGTGTGTGGATCCATTCGAGACATCTTCTGCTGGTGGCACATTTCTTAAATCCCAGTGCTGACTTCACATCATCTATACCAGATGGTGAGAAGGAGTCACTTGAAGACAAAGTTTTTTACAAACTAGAAGTTTTAAACAAGCAAAGGGCCTACTCAGCATGAGAGTGATAAGGAGGGAACCTTCTTCTTCCAGAGGAAAGGAAGATCTGACGCCATTGGGCGGTGCTAGGGGATTTACCAACTGGGTGGGTGGGAGGAGTCAGCTTGAAAATGTTCCAGCTGATTTAAAGGGAAAAGGAACACTGCCTGAAGTGTGGCTACAGCATTATATCCATGTCCCTAGAACAAACTGTGCTACAAAGAAAATAATCAGATGCAGTCGGTTTATAAATTTTAGGATTGCTATTTCTTATCCTGGGTGTGTGCTAAGGATCACCTCCATCACCAGTGACTACAGTTAATTGAATTTGGCAAAGTTTTTTTATGCTCCAATTTATCACTTTGGCTAAGGCATTATGAATTTTTACTGTTCAGTTTGCCTGATATGGTGGCTAATTCAGTTCACATGTGACTAAATAAATTATATTTCAGCCAGAATGGCAAAGATTTTTCAGACCTTAGTGCTCACTTGGTTATCTGATTGCTCTGTTATTTTCGTTTGTGAGAAGTGGAGTGCTTAGCCTAGACGAGGGAGGGAGGGGGTGATGGTGTGGGGTGGCAGGTGGTGCACAGCTCATAGCAGTCAGAAAACAGGATAAACAGACAAGCAAAAAGGACAGTTTGAAAGAAGCAGCAGGAATTTGGTTTGATTTACTTCCTGATTGTTCAGACTACTGTGTTTTGCTACTGAGTGATGAGGAGCAAGCTGTCCTGCATCCTGGTTGGTAGAACTTGTTTTTACCTGTGCATTAGAGTGACCTTAAGCATGGGTAGTGATTAGCGACCAGTCAGGGTGAGGGATTTTCCCTACCCGTTTTATAATTATTTATTAACTGATGTTGTTTCACCAGGTAAACATACAGGAATACAGCAAGCATTTCGTTTGCAGATGCGACCTGGGGGAGGGAAAAGGGGAAACATAACAAACCATCAAAAGAAATACAAATCAATAAGCTGTACAGCATTTTACATATTTACAACAGAGGTACAGAACTGGTAGGGGTAACAGTAAACAGTCAGTTGTACATAAGAACATAGGTAATGCAAGACAAAGAAAAGATCAAATACTAGCAGAACCAAAGGCAATTCACAACGAGTAGTCAGGTGCAGTCACAGTGGAATTCAAACAGAAGTTTGAGGAACTGTTTAGCAGAGGGGATACTGGTTTGTGGCAGCTATCCAAGGCAGGATTGTTCCATACCTTGGCACTCTATAGCGCAAGACAAGCTGACCTAACTTCTTTTTGTACTTGAAGATGAAGAACTGCTTCCCAGCGTGGAAACAAAGGTAATGACTAGGGAGGTGAGCAGGAGGTTTAAATAGCTGGGAAGGTTGTTGAATCACACCCAGAGAACAAGACTTCTGAGGAGCTCCTTTCTTTAAATACATCTTTATTGACATTTTGTTGGTGACAAAAACAGGCTGCCGTGCTGGTAACAGTTTATAGCACTTGTATAGTTCTGTGTTACAACAGAAAATATGACTGTTTAACATTGCTGGTTTCACTTGGTACTGTGGTTGAATAATAATAACATTTACAAAAACGTAACCATGTCGACTTCCAGTTCCATCTGGAGCAACAGTGGCAGCTTGAGAGGGAGCTCCTGCTTCCGGCAGACTTGCTTTACTTCCATCATATAAATTGTATGTTAACCCAATAAAACTTACCTGATGAGGAACAATAGCTGGGATAGCACTCGATATGCATGGAAGTCGGGGACCAGCAGCAGCAGAGGGAACCAATCAGTGACTCGCAGATGCAGCCCCACCAACTCTCCTTCTTGGGCCTCCAACTTTACATTGGTCTCAAAGTTGTCTTGCTGTAGCTGAGATAACAGGCTACCAAAGAGCACAATTTTGTAGATGCATTACGCTTCTGCAACTCCAGAGTCGTTCCCCTCATCCAATAGAATTCAATGGCAGATCCCCCCCCCTCCGCGGACGCACTACTTTTCCTGCCATCCAGCATAATTTTCACTCACAGAGGTCACGGCAGAACATGGCATGGTCTGCCATGTCCAAGATGGCCACCAAACTATATTGTTCATGTGCAACTACTTGCCCATGAACAATACACTTCGGCAGCCATCTGGGACACAGCGGACAGTGATGTGTTCTGCCGTGACCTCCACGAGCTCGGCTAGAACCGTATCGGCTCTTGCCAGAGTTTGTTTAAAGAAGCCAGTGCACAAGTTATACTTGGGAAGTCTTTTTCTGATTACTTTTAATCAGAGGATGTTTCTACCTAGTAGTGCTATGTGTGATGTACAACAGCAGCCTCTACCTTGAAGCAGACTTATGTAATTCTACTCCACTTCATACCTCATCAGCATTGTGACCTCACACACTGTGGCATCACTGTGACCAATCTGGCAGAAGCTGAGTGGCTGCTCTGAGTCAGCTGTGATGTCATGATCAGTGAGATCACAATACTGATATGGTATGATATTGTTCCACACATCCCACCTAATACTGCCAGGCATAATATCTTCTAAATGTCAAATGGGAAAAGAAAAATAACTTCAGATATAAAAATGTACAACTGACTACTTTTAAAGTTAATATTAATTTTAGGTGGTATATTAGCTCTTTCAATGGGATCTTTGTGAGCTCTGCAAGTTAATAGAAAATGAAAATACAGAGCTAGTGTACAAAATTTTAAGTTTATGCTGATATGGGTGTTGCTAGCCCTAGGCACCTGTACCCAAGTGTCTGGAATTGTGAAGATAGGATATACCATCTGTGCAATATTGCAAGTTTACGATCCCTTAACCCTTACTGATGCTTTTGTTATAGGCTTTACATGGGCCTTCCTATTAGGCTGATGTGATACTTACAACCAGTACAAAACGCAACTGATCACCTGATACATGGAGTAAATTAATTTGACTACATCAGTCCCGTACTGGCTGTTTCCATGGCTACCAGTAAGATCTTGAGTCAATTTTAAGGTTTTGATACTAACATACAGTATAAGACCCAAAATGGAGTGGGCCCCAGGTGTGTCTCAGAGCATTTGAAACCATATACTCTTTGTCAACTGCTATGGTCAGAGGGGTCAGTCTACTGTATGTTCTAAGAACCCATCTGAGGGCTGCAAGGGACCAAACTTTTTCTGAGTATGTTCCTCCGCTTTGGAATGCACTGCCTCAAAATTTCATCAAGCCTTGATCTTGGAGGTTTAAAAAAAAAAAAAAAACATGTAAACAGATTCATGTTGGCAAAAGCTATTTGATCTGTTGAGCTAGTTATTAATCATTGCAGAACCGTTTCTGCTTCTTTGCACTGTGCCTGAATTATGTTTTTAAATGTTTTATCTCTGCAGTGCACTCTCTTTTCTGCAGTAGGGCTGCATACAAATAAAACCAATCTGAACATTTTGTAGGCAAGCCTTCAGTACCATATTTCGAGTCAGCCCCCTCCCCAACCAGAGTCCAACTCTGACTTGAGAAGTTGCTCAGTCTGCACAGCCTGTGATCTCCAATGTGTGACAGCCCAGGCTGAGGACTTGAACCTGTGTCTGCAGAAAAGTAAACTGTGCTATTCACCATACGGCATTTTCATGTGGCCCAAGGTCAACTGTAAACTGCTGCTAGCCCAGTAAAAAGTTTACTAAGCATTTTTGCATTAATATTATAACTAAAAATGTTCAAGTAACCAAATACCTACTGCAGTTCCGCAGGCTGCAAATCAAATGGACCAATTCTAGAAAGAGTTCTTGTGCCAGCAAGAATGGTACAAATAGCACTTTGTGCCATGAATTGCAGCAAGCGGTATTCTGCAAAGCAGCCTGTGGCATGTCGCAGGCTGCTTGCGCCAAAGTGGACATAAGCCACCAGTTTCACCATAAACTCCCTGTAACATGGCACAAGGGAGTTTATGGCAGCAGTTGCACCCTATTCTGGAAGGGTGGCTGCCACATCCCCAATGTCGGAATTCTACAACAACCCCTGGAGGACATCTGCCAAAGAACACTTACACCAGCTAATAGCTGATGTAAGTGTACCTTGCATCCGTCTGAGGTTATGCCACTGTGTGGCCAGCACATTCCTCAGGTCATGTAGCTCACCCAGCCCGATCCCCAATAATTGTAATAGCCCCCCAGCACTGATCCCCACAATCTTAATAAGATCCCCCCTCCCAGCCCCAATCCAGTTTCTGCGTACCACAGATGTAGTATGGCAGCCATAGCAGTAGAATAATAAATCAAAATCCACATCCTGTAGACCCCAATATCCTAGTCTAGTGACCCCCACCTTCTTGGCATTTCCATAGAGTTCACCCATGCCAGAGTAACAACCAAGTTGCTGGCATAAATTATGTCACCAGCACTTGGTCGACACCGGGCAGAGTGCTCCAGCAATCTGCCTTCTGGCAGTCAAAGCACCAGAGATTGTGGGGGTCAACCTCACCCCCCATATATTTGTATAACTAACTCTGGGTCACACCCCGGTGGTAAGAAGGGCAACCTGGAGATCAGCAACAGTGCCTGACGGTAAGAAACGTAAGTCACACAAGATGCGTATGACATCAATACTCCGACAACATTCCGGTGGCAATATTCCAGCAGCATGTTAATGAACTACCTTTCCATAGCAGCAGCAGTTAGTGGCATCCCCTTTCCAGCCCTCTTGTGTGTGGGGGTGTATGTGTTGGCGCACCATCACAATTGGCATCATATCCTCCTCTCTCCCCTCCACCCTGCCTTCTGCTCATCGTCATCTTTTACCCTGCCTCCCTCTGTTGGCCTAACAATTCCTCCACCTATCTTTTGTTCCCTAACATATCTGAAAAACTATTTTTCCCCGCCCATGACCCCCTCTGCAATGCGCAACTCTGTGTCTGCTTTTGTGTCACTGACTGCCCTCTTGACCTATCTAGTTTTACCTTGGTACTCTACCCATTCTTCATTCCCCTGCTTGTCATTGTACCTGATAAAGGCCTTTTTAGCCTCCACTGCCTCCCTGAGCTTTTCAGGGAACCATACTGGTCTCTTGTACTAGTTTCTGTTTGTAACCATTTTCATGCATGACTCTACTGCCTCAGGAATGACCTTTTTTATATCTCTCCATCTTTCTTCCACTCCCCTGATTCTGTTTATTCCAACTAACTTGTCTTGGACTAATTGCCTCATCTGGTTCAAGTCTGCTCTTCTGAAATCCAGAACTTCAGCCTCTGATGAGGTCTCACTGGTATCGAGAGCCAGCTTGAACCGTATGATTTTATGGTTGCAGGACCCCAGTGTTTCCCAAAGCCACACTTCGACTACCATTTCTGCGTTGGTGAGCACCACCTCAAGAATGGCAGCCTGCCTTGTGGGTTCCCTAACCAACTGTGTCAGTAGGCAGTTTTGCAATGTATCAAAAAGGGCTTGACTTCTGGTGCTACTAGCTGCTGAGATTGTCCTATCAGTTCATGGCAGGTTGAGATCCCTCACTACTATCTCCCCCTTTAGGACTCCCTTCTTTATTTCTGCTCCTAGTTCTCTACTGCTCTCATCCCCTTGTCCCAGCAAGCTATAGATCACCGCCATATGCAGTTTGTTACCAAATGCTGCCATGAGCTGAATCCACAGTGATTCTAGTTCCCCATTCCCTCCACTGATGGACCTATCCTACACTGCCATAATGCCTTCCCTGATATAAAGGACCACCCCTCCTCCTATACCTTTCCCTTGCCTATACATGGTGTAGCCTGGGCTAAGTAGAGACATGTAAGTTTCTGAGTGGTACAAACTATGTGAATACTGAAGACCGTTTTTTTAGTAGTGATGATGGCAACATTTTATTCACAAAAATGTATGAATTGGGATAAACTCAGTTGAGCTGAGGCTCATTTACAAGGAGGTCCCTAATGCAAATACAGTAGAAATTTGTTACAAAACAAATCAATAACATTATAATAATTCAGTAATACAGTACTCATAGATTATCAGACATCTACAGTCACAAATTCATTACACTACCAAGTAATAATAACTAGGTTTGACTGACTACAAATCAGTAAGGAGATCCCCTTCAGCTGTTCCTAACTTAAACATTTTATAGTACCTGACAGCAGGTCAGGAGTTCATTGGCTTTGAGGTTTAGCCATGTTTTATTTTGCGCGTGCTGATTTTAACAGTAGCGGGTCACAAAGTAGATAGAACTGCATTCCATGCCATAGGCCCTAAACAGTAAAAAGAGGATCTGCCTATTTCTAATTTATGGGGGGGAACCACTAGTTCCAAACCTGAAGCAGACCTTAAGGAGTTTTTTTTTTGTTGAACAACAATAAATTAGGGACAGATTAGTTGAGCAATGTTGCTTAAACATCTGTAAAAACTTTGTGAATTCCTTCCCTATAAGCTTCAACATGGTGCACCCCACGCTCTCCCTCACTAGACATTACAAAATGTCTGAGCACGGGGACTGGGCAGGAGGACAGGGAAGTGGAAGGGATTGACTGGCCAGCACCATAGCACAATTTATGATCCCTTCCCTCCCTTGCTGGATATTCTTAAAAATTATCATTTTGTGCTAGAAGGATTATCACAAGGTTAAGATAATGAGCTATGAAGCCCTCAAGACTGAAATATTAAGTCTGAAATTTACTTGAGAACACAGGGTGGATTTTCATAGATTTACATCACTATTTTGACACAATAGTGCTAACTGCAACATGACTGCTAGACCACAAAAAAAAAGGTGGTCTAACTTTATAACGCAATTACTAGGAATCGTGTACCAAAAATGACACATGCATCAAAGCAATGACCCATGAGCCAATTTTTTTGCTGTGTGGTGCAAAGGCATCAGAATGTTTGAAAACTTATTTGGACACATTTGTAGTGATACAGCTGGAGCAGAAAAAAAATGATGCAAGTACTGCTTCAAGGCTCTTATAAATCCAGCACCATATCTTCAGTAAGGGCTAACTTTAGAACCATTAGGGCTGGAAGTCTTACGAAATTAAAGCCTGGACTTAGATCAATATATAGTAGCTGCACCCTGTCAATACACTTTTAATGTATCAACACAGATCCATTAAAAAAAAAATATGTGTCAATGTAGTAAAAGTGTATTGGTTCAGTATATTGATATGTTAAAATGATATTGCTGTAGTTGTACTGACCTGACTCCGAGCCTTTATTTATTTATTTATGTGTTTTCCCAGATAGCTTGTTGCTCCTCCATGGCCACCTACACTTGACGCCGGGCCTCCTTTGGTCACCAACCCTGTCAGCCTCTCCCCCCATCATCTTACCGGTGGGGATCTGCAAGGAGCAGGGTCTGGGAGCTTTAGGGGCTGTCACATATGACCATGGAGAGACGCAGACTGATTTCTTGGTTTTCTCACAAACCGAAGCAATGGCATTCACGGTGGGAACACACACGATCCTGGAACCACATGCTCCCTCCACCCTCCCGGCGTTGCATCAGTCCCCAAGACCTCTTTTCTGACACCCAGCTTCCACCAGGTGTCAGCCGAGAGTGAAGAAACTTGCCTTCACAATCTGAGAGATGAGAGCAGCCCAGTAGCCACTGCTATCATCTCCCAGCCCCCCCTCATGACCCCCAGTGGCTTCAGCTTGCTCCTGAACTTGAGTCCATGGTGTGGCATGAGGTGTGGTATCCAACGCCTCAACCCTCAGTGCCACCGGGCCAGCCTCCAAGCTTTTAAGGGCGATAATAAAAGACTTTTACATGATTAACTGCCCTCTCCTTTTCCTTCTTATGGCAATTCTGTATTTTGATATGCTTTGACCAGTTGTTAATAAATAATCAAACTCTGGGGTGCCATCAGCAACACAGAGTTCTGCACTCCTCATCTGCTACTGCTCTTCCTTTTCATACTTCTAAGACACTCCATGACATCAATTATACAGTTTCATCTTATTCACCTGCATTGTGTTACTGTTATCATAGAACGTTCAGACAGCATGAAAAGCAACAGCAGCAACTGCTGAGTAGAGAGGCACTCACAGTGGTTACATGGGCAATAAAATTGAGCATTAATGTAACAAAAAAGGTCAAAACATATTAGAATATTGGATGGACAATAAAAGGACACAAAAGACAAATACTGCGGTTTACACCAATCATCCACTTGGTAATAATTCTTCTTTATTGCATATATCACACACAAATCCCAAGGGGGTGACATTTCATGGCAATGGTGACACCTCACCAGGCCCCAAATGTATATTTGTTCATTCTCTTCCTTGCTTTTAACCCTACTTTCATCTGCAATACTCATTCAAATATCTTATAAGGCAATATACTTTATATAGCCTGAGGACACCACCCCTATTTTTCAAACATCTCTGCATGTCTCTCTGATATGGCAGGAGCCAGCTGGAGGACTGTATGAAGTTATCTTTCCAGCATCAGTGTGATATCCAGCAGATATATTTGAAAAATAGGGGTGGTGTCCTCCTGCATATAAAGTTAATTACATTATAAGATATCTGATAAGAGTATTACAGATGAAAATAGGAATAAAGGTAAGAAAGAGACTGAATACAGATAAGTTTTGGGCCTGGTGTCATTGGCACAAAACATCGCCCCCTTGTGACTTGTGTGTAGTATATACAATAAAGACTTATTACCAAGGAGATGACTGGTGTGAACCCCAATATCTGCCTTCTATGTTCTATGGAAGTCGGCTGCTGTGTCCCCAAGACTAATAACTTGTGGTTCTTCAGAAAGAAGATAGAGCATCCAGGCACTTTTTGTGAAGGCAAATACTGAAACGGAAACAGCAGGAAACCTAGAGACGTAAAAAAAAAACTGTTTTCTATCACCCTGAAAAAAACGTACATTTCTAGCCCTTAGGATTCAAATGTTATATCTTTTTAAGAATGTATATATAGTAAGGGCTAATTCTGAAACTAAGACTAGCAATTAAAAAAACAATGTAACTGTACGGAACTGACTCCAAGCTTTAATTTCTTTAAATTCCTAACTCTTACAGATTAAACAATAGCGCCTTTTAAAGAAATGTTGAAAGGGCTAACTTTTAAACTGTTAGGGCTAGAAACACTTTTTTTAAATGAAAGCTTGGGTCAGTGTGTATCGGTAGATTACGTCAGAACACTTTGAGTGTACTGATATACTGTAAATGTACAGATGGAAGCACTTTTTTGATTTAAAGATTTCTTTTACATGTTTTTGATTTTTGGTACATACAGAAGCAAAAATAAACAACAGTGTGGCATGATTTTTGTGTTCGTCATGCATGCAAATGAACACATTGTTATGAGAGTGGCCTTTCAGGGGTGTGACACTATCTGTCCAATGTAGAACAGTGTTGTAGGGGTGCAACAGTGCCAAACCAGTCAGCACCCAGGCTGACAATGACAGAGTTTCTGGCTCGCTAGGTGGGGATGGCACCAACTTCAAAAGAAGTTGCCATCCCTTTGATCCGCGCCGCCCAGCAAGCCAGGTGGATCTGTCATGGTCAGCCTGGAACGTGTGCCTGCAATAAAGAAAACTCTCCATCAATATATGGTGCTGGCAGCCCAAATTGTCCCCCAACTCAACCCTCCCTGTCAGCACCCCTCCCTCCACACATACACAATAGTGACACTGGGGTTGCTCAATCACCCAGTGTCTAAAATTGTCCTTCATCATTATTTCCCCTTGAAAAGAAGAAAACCATCCATTGACATCTATTGTGCTCCCCCAAACATAAGTCAGTGACAGTGGGGGTGCCCAATCCCCCAGTGTCCTCAACTGTTGCAATACTGTCCCCTAGTGACACTGGGGTTGCCCAATCCCCCAGTGTCCTGTCCCTGAAATAAAGAAAACTGTCCCTCATCAGTTGTTTTACCTGAAAAAAAAGAAAACTGTCCATCGTTGTCTGCTGTGCCATTAGCCATGCCCCACCTGACCCTCCCACTCAGAACCCACCACCCCACAACCCCCACCCCATACTTACGCACTGAAGGTCTGTCCCCATAGCCTTCCTTGGACTACAGACACATCTTCACTGCCCAACCATGAACTGAGGTAAGCGCCTCAGTGTATTTCAATGGGTTTTTCAGCTTTAATGTATTTCAATGGAGTTTTCAACTTAGTGGCATAACTTGGCCATTTTTTAATATTTTTGTCTCAAATTTTCAACATACCTTTTTTGGGACCCCATCTCATGAACACTGTAAGTGATGTTAGTTAAATCTGTCCTGAAAGGTGATTTTGTGGTCACTGTGCAAAATTACCTTTCTGGCAGGGGTTAAACATTTTGTCCACCATTTTTCATGAGGTGGGGTCATAAGAAGGCAATGTTGAAAGTTTGGTGTAAAAATATTGAAAAACAATGAAGTTATGTGCCTGCTTTGAAATTTGTGAACTCAGGCTCGTAACATTGGCAATTTTCAATATTTTGACCCCAAATTTCCAGTATAGCCATTTCTTCACAGCACCTCATGAATGTGACAGCTGTCATTTTTCAGACCATGGCCACATTTTTTATTTTTGCATCCCAAAAGGTGATTTTTGCAGTCCCTGTGCAAAATCACCTTTCGGGCAGGAGTTGACATTTTGTTCTCTGCCTTTGTTCATGAGGTGGGGTCACAAGAAGGCTATGTGGAAAATGTGGTGTAAAACTATTAAAAAACAATGAGGTTGTGAGCCTGTATTGAAATGTGTGAACGCAGGCTCATAACCTTGGCAATTATTAATATTTTGACCCCAAATTTTCCATACAGCCATTTCTTCACAGCACCTCATGAATGCGACAGTTGCCATTTTTCAGATCCTGGACAAAATGTTTTTTTACATCTCAAAAGGTGATTTTTGCAGTCGCTGTGCAAAATCACCTTTCGGGCAGGATCTGAAAATTTTCTCTGCACTTGTTCACGAGGTGGGGTCATAAGATGGGTATGCTGAAAATGTGGGGCACAAATATTAACAAACAAGACAGTTACAATGCCCAACATTATCACTTCTGCTTTGCATTATTAACTGTTAATAAAATGATTCCTTTACTGAAGCAATTTTTAATGTTACTTTCAGTGGTATCGGCACCACACACCCCCATGACACCAGTGCACGTGGCGAACACTCGGCTTTGACAAATGCTTTTTCTGTTATTGAAAATGTGCTTCCAAAGAGGTTTAACTGCTTGACATTGAATCTTCATTTCCCTTCCAGGAACTCCCAAATCTTCCCATGCCTTCGTTGGCAGCATCCGAAGATGAGTAGTAGTAGTAGTAGTAGTAGTAGTAATAATAAAATGTATTTTTGAACAGTAAAACACACACTCATACCAGAACAGCTTATTTTTAGGTGTACCTCTGTAACACTCAATCAGTTTCTATTATACATCATCATTTATCACATACTATAAGAGTGATACAAAAAAAATGTTATCAAATAAACCCTTTAAAAGATCATTTTGCTCTGATGCTAGCTAGGAGCCTAGATCCTAGTTCTCTACTTGTGACATCACTGTCAGTTCCATAGCAACATATTATAAGCGTAAAAGCACAGGGACATATCCACCAGTCCTAAACAGTATCAGGGCAAAGTAAGTTGTAAAGGGACAAGAGTAATGTGACATTCAGTTTTATTTGAGAATGTCGGATTATTGGGGTCTGCAGATGCCACCTGTGATGGATCTTTACTGGAAACTTGAGCCCCTCTTTACCTATATTATAACAACTAGTGACCCCTTTACCAACCTGATTAGAGCTTTCAAATGCCACCAGAACTGGGTATCACATCATATCCAGTTATTACAGCATTTTGAGTGCTCAGACTTCACTGATCCACATTTTTCTTCACTTTGCCAAAGGAGGCACATAGAGTGACAGCAGCAAAGAACTGTTTTTTAAATTTGCTTAAAAATTTCTTTACTATGACACACCCATCCAGGGGGTATTAACTTAATGTTGCATTTCCTAGAATAGGTCTGAGTTAGACCATGGACACCACAGTGAGCTGTTTGGTGGCACACTACCATCTGCAGTAGCAAACCAGTGCTCTGTATCTAACCAGGACCTGGGACAACAAGTGAAGGAGGGCAAGATTTAGGTACCACCAATTTAAAATGTACTGCAATTGCCTATTTTAGCAGCTAGATACTTCTGACAAATGCTCTGAACTGCCAAAGTGTAATAAATGAGATGTGTTCACTCCTTATCCTAACAAGTTTTTTGCATGGAAAACACCCTGCATCACTTATTATCAAAAATAAAACATATTCAAGTGTGTGCCTAAGAGTTTTCCCCCACACTCTCAGTGTGTGATAACCTCATAAACCTCTCACACTTCACTCTTGAGGTTTGTGGGTTCACACACACCGCAGGTGTGTAAACAAAAAATCTTGTAATAACACTTACACATGCATCATTCTTTATATATTAGTAGATATACTTTGAAAAAACAGTAGCTGTATGATAAACAGCAGGGGCACCTTCTGAAGCGCCAAGAGAAGTGTGGATTTTCTTGGCCCCTATATTGGTTCCTTAACTGCAGTTTATTCACTGAAGTCTCTCTCATACTTGCAGAGTTCGGGCTTTCTGATTGTATTGCTTTTCATCCAGGTACTAGCGACAGTATTTCAATATGTTAAATGGAAATCTCATCAAACTATCTTCACTCCTGTGGTTACTGCCAAAGATGGCATCAGTTCCATGGGGAGTTAGGGAATGAGCTCCAGGCCCCACCCCCTAGTCCCAGAGTTTTGTATTCCACTCCTAGCTTTGCACCAATTGGTCAGTATTGCGGCAGTGCACAAACACATGATAGCAGAAGAGGAGAGGCTCTGGAATGCTAAAAGAGACCCAGGTTGTCCTGCAGCCAGCTGTTCCTAATGGGGGTGTGGCTGTTTCAATGGCAGGCAGTGCTAAAGGACAATTAATTAGAGCTGTTATCATGGCATCATTTGCAGAATCGAAGCAGATATTCATTCTGTGGTTCCACCTTGTTTAGTATTTCATGATTTGTTTCTATTTTCATATGGAGATCTTTGTCAAGTTCCACTGTGTTGCAGTTCTGCTGTGGCTGGGGAACCACTTTCCATGACACCAACCTGGGTTTACAACCCACACCCTTATCTCTTCGGGGTGCTAACAGTGGCAGGGCTAACATTCCTGTCTGAGCTCTCTCAGCCTAGGGGAGCATGGGTAGTGTCAACCACACCAGGCACTTGGGTTAAATCCTAATACTGACACTATAGTGCAGCATGAGGGGGGTGCTGCACTCCTGAGGTGCCGTCTTTCAGATGAGATGTTAAACTGAGATCCCATCTGCCTGTTCTGGTGGTAGTTCAGGTGGATGTTAAAGATCCCATGTCACATCTCAAAAAGAGTAGGGGAATTTTGTTTTTATTAGAAGTCAAGGAGCACCATCAAAAAATACATACAAAGAAGAAAAAAAAGGAAAAAAACTAATACAGTAAGTAACTGGCACATCAGAGTCTGTAATCCAGACAAGATTTCTCCAAACGTTATCTAGAAATTGGCGTGTACAATTCCGAGATTATAAAAAATAAATCCTACACAATTCAGTAACAATTTTACCCAAAAGTTCAGTATAAAAAAAGTCCTTTTGCTGTAATGTAAACAAACATCAGGCATTCCAAAATGTACTATTTAAGAACAGCAAAAATAATATTCAGAGTACCATGATGCCAGTGACTCCATCGAGAACCATAGGAGGCATGGCAACAGGCTCAGATACTGAGTCAGTAGCAGGAGGTACTGGGACAGAAACGTCAGGGAGGGGAAGAGGAAGGTCATCAGGAGGAGGCGTAGAAGAAACCTCAAGGACATCTTCCTCATCAGGAACAGGACATGGGGCCATGGAAGGGGCAAAGACAGGAAGGACCGTCGAAGATGAAACCCCAGCAAGTCTTTCACGGTCCTGTTGGGCCACAGCAACCAATAAGCGTTGTTCCTCTGAATCAGCAGACCCAGGTTGTTTATGAGCAGCATGGGTACAATTTGGGAAATAATATCCTCAAGCCCCACAAAGATTACACCTCGCCTCATTGGTACATTGGCCTCTACTATGCCCTAGTGAACCACATAGAACACATTTAATTTGATCACAAGAGCTACTAATATGACCATGGGCCCCACACTTATAAGAAGTTTTAGGTTGTCCAGGGTAAAACAGAACACCCCAATCTCCTCCCAAAAAAAAGGAATTAGGCAAATGTTGCAGTACCCCATCCACTAATTTCAAGGAAACCCAAACCTTCCACTCCGCAGTCCAAATATTCTCATCATCAAAAATAGCATCAGGATGTCCCAAAATAGTACACTGTTGACGTAGCCAAAACAGGAGATAGACAATGCTAACACCCTCGTTTCGGAAAAGAACTGTGATGGTTTTTTGGGTAGGTTTAGAAAGAGGAATAACCTCAAAGGGATACCACAGAGGGGAAGATTTAACTCGCTGATAGTGCACCCAGAATTGTTCAAGACCATGTGGCAGCTTGAAACTAACATCAAAATTACTGTCCCCAGACACATGAATCAATGCATATAATTCCGCAGCATGAAATCTCAAGGAGTTTTTTAATAAAACACGACCAACATAAGACATGTCTGGAAAGTTATCTAAACCCCCTTTATACACCAAATGTACAGCATTATGTCTCTTGGCAGGAAAAACTTGCTGACGAAAAAAGGAGACATAAGACTTTGGTCAACTGTGAGACCCTCCAGCACCATCCTCCGAGTCACCAACACCAGGGTCCCTGTCAACACGAACATCCGAGTCACTGAGCACAGTCTGTAAAGAGGGATCCCCAGCAACAGAAAGTAGAATAGGAGTAGAAATCTTGACAGGGTCAGTGGAAGGCCGAAAGGCCAGTTTAGGATTTTGAGTCAGAGTTAGGTCCAGGGGAAGTTCAAAATCAGGGACCGGGGGCACCAAAGGAGCAACTGATACAGATTCAGGAACAGTCAAAGCCTGAGAAGTTAAACAAACCCCAGGAATTTTAATAGGAGACAATCCAGATGTCCACTTACTAGTAGTTGGGGATTTTACCCAACCAGCCACCCGTAGAGAACTGTCCACCGACCAGGGACCTGGAGGAGCAGCTGAAGTATCAGCCCAAGAAGCAGGCACAGAAGCTTTTTTAATAATACGATCAGGGGAAACATAAACCGAGAAGGAAAACACCGTAGCTTTCCCCTGATCAGCAATGTCTGAGACAAACACTGGAGCGGCCGTAGCCTTAGCAGCCGTAGTCACGGGAACAGACGTATTATGGGAAGCAGCCTGGCAACTCCCGCCACTAGGTACAGAAACAAGCGTAGGATCTGTAGAACGAGCAGAAAATGATACCGGAGTAACGCTTTTTAAAACAGTGCATAAATCCTCCTTTTGCCGATGGAACCTGTTTTCCGTATCATGTAAATCCAACAACAGTTTATCAACTGAAATAGCAGCCTCACCCGAAGCCAAATCCAGAGCCACTGAAGAACCTTCAGTATGGAAGATCTTTGCTCCCTCAGCAATCACGGGCATAACTGTAGAAACATTGGCAGTATGAGAAGCAGAATCCAAAGGCAGATCACAGCGGGGAGACTCCCGCTCCACAACTGGCTGAACATCCATCTCCATCGCTGCTCAGATGGAAACTGAACTGAGCATGAACACAACGGCCCCCTACCGACGAGTAGGGGAAGTTTCCCTGGTGTCCTGGCCAAATTTCCCCTATTCACTAAAAATACCACCAACAGCTTAAGCTGGTTCAAGGTCAGTTGGCATTCATCTGTATCCCCCCTCCCCAGATTATGCCTGAAAATAGGCAGAATGTTTCTAGTGCACTTGCCCAGTCAACAAATTAAAATAAAACTAACTAAATAAATAAATAAATGTGTCACTGCCCCAGCACCTATCAACTCAATAGGGCTAATCAGCCCCACCGCTCTACCCTTTGTGAGAGACATGCATTATGTGCTTCCTGTGCCACCCTCTGACATACATTCTCTCAGGGGAAGGGGAATCAACAATCCAGGATAACAATAAATGACAAGATGAAGGGTTCCGCTCTCATCCATGGCAATGACACATAACATAAGGTTAGTGTTAGCAGGAGTCCGCGATGGCTGAGGGAGCTGGTTCTGGATGGATGGGGCAGCAAGTACAGTGTGAAAAAAAAACTTTCTCAATGGTGGAAACAGTGAACATACTATAATATCAATATATGTCAACACTACAGATGGTAGAATGAAACATATCCCTTCTTGAGTGGATAGTGCTATAGCCCAGGAGCTGTCTGTATCTGGTTTCATTTCACATGGTTTGCGAATGACTGGATAGAAGTGTTAGGCCTAACCCCCCCCCCAGTGTGCATATTCACCAGTAGGCCCTGCTGGAAACTGAACCACTGACCCCAAACTTCCGAAGGCAACAACTCTAACCACTCAGCTAAAGGTAAATTCTTATTAGCTCACAGGTTAGACTGAGCTTTTAAATCTCCCATCAGATCAGACTCTCACATCTAAGGGTCACTGCTGTTTCAGTTGCCCAGCACCAAAGTACTTTTTCACTGCAGGTTCATACACCAAGGGAAACTGCTCACAGTCTGCTTTTCACAAGTTCAAAATTAAAAAGTGCTATCAGGGCAGGCTATCCTGTCTAGCTTTTCTTAACGTATGATGTCAGCTCCTGAAGACTCAGTTGTCAGGGCAAATAGAAGAAGAATCAGCATTTAGATCATGCTTTTCATATACAATGTATCCCAAAGTGTGTTACAAGCAATGCTAGACTGGTAGTGAAGTGACTGAATGTGTAGTGGTGGCCATATCGGACATCAACATCCACACGTAGCCTGGACAATTGCATGAACCAGTTTTATGGGAAGGGGAATATTGGCTAAGACACTGGGAATGTTCCCTACTCTTTGCGAAGAATGCCTTGGGTTCCTTTACTTCTACCTGGACACCCACCAGACAGCACCAGGATGGGTTGAAGGGACCTCAGTTTATCATCTCATCTGAAGGAAGACACACCCCAACAGTACAGCACCCCCTTAATGCTGCACTTGGGTGCCAATATTTTTAGGTACGAGTCCAATCCTGGTGTGGGGCGAGAACCCACAACCTTCTGGTCCAGAGATGGATGTGCTACCAACTGAGTCATGCTGACACCTCATGAAATAATGTTACAACTTTTCCAAACATGACATTCAATGACCAATGAAAAGATCAGGGTTGCTATGTATTGACAAAGAATCACTGGACCATTCTCACCAAAAAGAAAATGTGCTTCTTTTTTTTCTTTTCTTTTCCTCTTTCAAGTCAGAGAAACTATTAAAAAATAAGATTATATCTGCCCTTTCTGTCCACGGCCCAAGCCATTAGCTGTAACCAAACCCTGCCCATTATTTTCCCCAGTGCAGTAGATTACAGCAGTCCTCATATATGGCCAGTCTCCAAAGCAGCTTCCCTGGGTCTCCCAGGCTTCCCTGGTTATACTATTAGCTCCTCTTTCTATTAGAATGCTTTCGTTCATAGCAATGGTCTGTCCCTTGTGACTCCTACCTCCTCCTATTAACATTTCACCCTTTACTCACATGACAGGCATCACATTAAGAAAGAGCGTACCACAGCAAGAAATAATTTGGAAAAACCTATCCTGTTATTACTCATATGATCTGGTAATGTAGACATGAACCCTGGTACCCCAAACGCCCTAGCATACCCCTCAGACTTTGCTGTCGCCTCAGGCTTCAAGATTACCCTGATTAATGTGCAGAGTCTGATCAGCAAACTAGAACAATTAAGAATCTAGGTCACCCACACTAAACTAGATCTAATAATCATCACTGAATCCTGGCTGAAGAGCATGATCTCTGATCATCAGAGTTTACTCCCCTCCTACAACCTGTTCAGAGCAGACAGGCCCACAAGGGGGGGGGGGTCATCTACATGAAAGACACCTTAAATGTTATTGACATCGACACCAGGTCCAAGCCCAAAGGATATGAGTACATATCCATAAAATTTCAAATATCCTCAGCAGAAGCTTTCAATGTCATTGGTTTCTACAGACCACCCTCATGGGGCTTTGAGTTAATCTCAACCCTCAAAAGTCTTATCGCCCCCATCAACAACAAGATCATCATTCTAGGCAACCTCAATCTCGATTGGCTCTCTCCTAAGGCATGTATCCTAAAAGAACTCTGCAATGAGCTTGGACTGTCACAACTCATTAGTAGAGCCAACCTGGTTATACACCAAGAACCCTGTAAATAGCTCCATTCTGGATGGCATTATCATGAACCGTTCTCATAATATCCCATATTCAGCTATACTCCACAATGATCTGAGTGATCATAACATCACAGTGTGTAACCGCATCCAAAATAAGCGCCCCTCTTCTTCTAAATTCATCACTAAACATAGCTTCTGCAAATTCAACACTAACAGCTACATCTTGGACCTCAAATAAGCAAATTGACAAAATCTCTATCTTGCAAAATCAGTGCATGAGGCTGTCACTAGCCTCAACGATACTTTAATACAGCTTGCTAATAAACATGCACCACACATTAGATCTAGGGTTCGTAAGTACTGTATTCCCATCCCTGGCTCACGGCAGACCTAAAACCCACCCTAACTAAATGGGCCTGTGCAAGGTGCACAACGAGTGTAATTAACTGGCAGGCATTTAAAACTGCTACGAATGCATGTGTTAGATTAATACGTACTGATAAAGCAAACTTTTATGTAGAATTCCTCAAAAATGCCAAAGGCAACTCTGCCAAGATCTGGCAAACAATCAAGACCGTTGAAGGACATGAAGCTGCCCCAACCATCCCTACCAAGACAGTTGCTAATGGGGTCAAATATGATGAACGTGACCTCATTCTAGAAAAACTGAGCACTTGTTTTGCCACTGCTGGACTCGTATTCGATTCCTCTCCCTACACAGGGCTTCCCAGCCCCCCATCCCACTCCAACCTCCACAAGTCCTCGCCTCCCCATCCCTTCCAGTTCCACCCAGTGATCTATAAACAAGTAGAGGACAACCTTAGTAAACTTGATACCAAAAATGGTGGTGGAGCTGATGGGATTGATCCCATCTTCCTTAGACTATGTTGCTATTACTTAGCTGCACCAATCCTCCACATCTTCAGTCTCTCCTATCTCCTCAGCCATGGCCCCTTCCTGTTGGAAATCTGCTCACATCCTGCCCCTGTTCAGATCAGGTGACCCCTGTGACCTAAGTAATTATACTGTAGGCCCATCTCCATCCTCCCTGTCCTATCAAAAATACTTGAAAAACTCATCTATCACCAGCTTAAAGACCATTTAGAAAAATGTTCTCTTCTCAACCCTGCCCAGTCTGGGTTCAGAAAAATCACAGTACTATTTCCGCCCTAGCAAAGGTCACCAATGATTGGTTCACCACCCGTGATTCTAAGCAAGTCTCAGGTGCCATATTCTTAGACCTCAGCAAGGCATTCGACATCGTCAACCACAATCTTATCCTTCTTGGTCTTAGTAAAATAGGCATGGATTATACCACACTTCAGTGGTTCTCCAGCTACCTCACAAGTAGAAGCCAGAAATCAAAGCTAGTGGTCAGGTATCCGACTCCCTTCCTATCAAGCGTGATGTTCCACAAGGTTCCATATTGGGCCCCGTATTATTTTCCATCTATATCAACTGTCTGGACTCTAATATCATCAAGTCCAAAATACACTTTTTCACAGACGATATCATCTTGTATATGTCTAAACCAACATTAGCTGAAGTGCGAGACGAACTCCAAGATGATTTTTGTGCAGTTAGACCGTAACCTCATCAGCTACAAGCTGTTACTCAATACAAGGAAAACCAAGGTAATGTACTTTGTACCTAATAACAACAGACCCTCCTCTCATCACAACGCGACACCTGCACCTATCGTGACAAGCCTAGGCAAACCATTAGATGTGGCAGTTAAATTCAGATATCTGGGCTTATGGATAGACAGTAAGATTTCTTTTAGCATACACACTGACTGCCTTTCTAGCAAGCTAAAAGGAAGGCTAGATTTCTTCTTCAGGAACACAGCGCTCTTTCCCCCTGACATCAGACGTAGACTAGTGCAGGCCACATTCCTACCACTCCTCGGCTACAGCGACATTATTTATAATTGTTCCGCTGCCTCCAACCTCCGCAAGCTTGATATACTCTTCCATCGGGCTCTGCGATTTATTACTGAAGCACCTTTCCAAACGTTCACGACTAAAGCACCTTTCCTGATGCACCACTGAGACTTGTACAAAGAAGTTGGCTGGCAATCCATTGCCACCAGGTGGCTATTTCACTTAGGTACCTGGACCCTTAAAAATCTGCTAAACAGCACTGGCCCATCGGTACAGTGGTTGGATTTCCACTTGCGCTTCTACCAACTCGGGTTCAGGAATGGACTTGGGGTGCTGGAGGGCCAGCCAGGGAGAGAAGGCTAGAGCATCTGGAGACTGCTCATCTTCTCTTGGGGGGAGAGTGGATCGGGGACCCAGCACTTGCCAACTCCTGGCAGAGACTGGGGGTATGGCAATGCACTGGGGTCCCACTGACTAAGGGGGGTGTGGGGAATGTTGGTTTACACCTTGCCATTGTGGAACACCACACTCCAGGGAGCAAAGCGGAAAAGTGCTCCATAGACAACTGGATGATGGCCACCAGCTCCCATTGCCATCGAGCCCCCGACACGGCCCAGATCTGCCTCAGGAGCACCCAGGCTAAGTATCATGTGCTGGCCAGTCCCTACCAGCTCCTATGTCCCTCGGAGGAGGGGGACCCACCCGTAAAAGGGTTACATCCGGGTTACCCAAGTGGCTGCAACTACGAGGTGGAGGTGGTCAGCATTGAGGCAGGGGTGCCAGCAGGGACCTAGGTGGCCTGAAGGAGTGGCCAACCTGGAGCAAGGGAAGGTGGGGAATAAAAACAAAAACCTGCTAAACAGATTACTGGCCTACATCTCCTCACTTGTTAACATCTCACATTGCTCCTACTCCTTTAGGAAATCTGACTACATCATCGTCGATGTACCTTGGATACATACCTCCCTCGGCATGGATGCTATTAGCTACGCCATCCCATCGGCATGGAATCTTATCCTGACGACACTCAGGCTCACCAGTATTGTGTCATTAAACATCTTCAAGTCCCTGACCTAGAAATATTTCACAGTAGCCTATCACTGCCATAGGAACTAGTATTCTCTGCCAGCATTTCAGCACTGCCATTAAGGGTAGTATCATTCGTCTTCTTATGCTTTCCTCTTCTACCCCCCCCAGTCCCCCTAGGCCCCTGTCACCCCAGTCCATCTTCCAACCATCTGGCCAGGCCACCCATGTTTTGGACTCCCTCTGTACCCTTCATCCCTGCCAGCTTTCACCCTTTGTTGCTCTTCGTCCTCCTTAAACATTCTAGCACTTATCCATTGCTGACATACCCACCTGTGACCCCCTTGGCAATCTTTAATTAGCTACCCTCTTGGTTTGGCCCCATTAGGCACCTGAATCTATGTACTTCATCTTACCCCTGTTCTGTCTGTACTCTCAGCCCAGTTCTGGGATTCACCAATATCTGTTTCAATTATTTACTGACATTACTGCTGCTTTTGCCTCACTGCCCACATTTATTGGTTCCTTTCAGAATTGTAATTGCCAAAAGCCATGCCTGGATTGCCTGTACGGAAATACCTTACTGTACCCCATGCACTATAATTACTATATGTAACCTGTCTCAGGCTTTGTTTTTGTACACATTTCATGTAGCTACTTGTCCAAATGTATACTGTTTATTGTGTATATTGTATTTTGTCCCTTTATGTATCAGGACCTCCTTGTGAATGAGCCTGCTCAATGGAGTATTTCCTGCAATAAATTTGATTTGAATTGAATTGTTTGGTAGACCCATCAAGAGACCTGACTGGGAATCAAACCAGGAACCCACAGACATTAAGAAAACAACTCTAACCAATCTGTTAAAGGGACATTCTAGTCTTCTCATCACTTCATCCTCTCATATCTGAGAGGGTGATTCTGTCTATGTTCTGTCTAGAATCTATGTTTCTATCAAATACCTCAAGGGAATCAACAAAGTCTAAGAGGGTAGCATCTTTCAGAAAAAGAGATGTGCAAGAACAAGGGGGCACAATTTGAAGATAGAGGGGTGGGACGGCTCAGAGGTAATGTGAGGAAGTATTTCTTCACAGACAGGGTTGTAGATGCATGTAACGGCCTTTCTGAGGAGGTTGTAGAGTCAAAAACAGTGGGGGAATTCAAGAATGCATGTGACAGACATAATGCAATTCTAGTAGGGGGTAGGAGGAAGTAGGCTGTTGGTTAACTAGGATCTGCAGCTTATCCGTTAGGTAGGGAAATGGGCAGCCTAGGTGGGCCAAGTGGTCCTTATCTGCCATCAAATTCTATGTTTCTATGTCACAACTTCTCAGCACTATAGGACACTGTTATTGCAGCTGCTCACATTACAGTTAGATGGCACTGCACAAATTGCTTTGCTCGTACTGGCTGGTTTGTGGATAAAGGAGTTCAGTTGGTTTGGTGGCAGTCAAAAATACCCTTGTATCCAAATTTATAAGTAATTCTATTTTGAGGAAGTCAAAATACTTCCCAGGTTCAAGGTTTTTGGGGGATTTAATATAAAATAAATATAAAATACATATTACTGACAAAATATGTAACAGAGAGAGAGAGATGTTTAACCTGGTCTCCTCCTTAAGGATGTGGATATACATCTGAAACTCTGAGGAGGTATATTCAAGGGTAATATTAGAAACATAGAAACATAGATTTTGACGGCAGATAAGGACCGCTTGGCCCACCCAGTCTGCCCATTTCCCTACCTAATGGATAAGCTGCAGATCCTAGTTAACCAGCAGCCTACTTCTTCCTACCCCAACCCCCTAGAATTGCCTTATGACTGTCTCATGCATGCTTGAATTCCACCACTGTTTTTGACTCCACAACCTCCTCCGGAAGGCCATTCCATGCATCCACAACCCTCTCTGTGAAAAATACGCTGCTTAATTACCCTCTGAGCTTCCTCTCTATCTTCAAATTGTGCCCCTTGTTCTTGCACACCTTTTTTTGAAAGATGCTACCCTCTTGGACTTTGTTGATTCCCTTGAGATACTTGAAAGTTTCTATCATGTCCCCTCTCCTCCTTTCCTCGAGGCTATACATATTCAGCTCCTTAAGTCTCTTCATATGTCTTCCGTGCAGACCCTGCACCATTTTAGTTGCCCTCCTCTGACAGCTTCCATCCTGTCTATGTCCTTGCGGAGATTGGGTCTCCAGAACTGCACGCAGTACTCAGATGGGGTCTCACCAACTGTCTGTACAGAGGGATAATAACTTCCTGTTTTCTACTGGTGATGCCTCTCCCTATGCATCCCAGTATCCCCCTAGCCCTCCTTGCTGCCCTCTCACATTGCTTGCCCACCTTTAGGTCATCTGATAGGACTACCCCCAGGTCCCTTTCCATTTTTGTTGTTGTTAGTATCTCATCCCCCATTGTGTACTCTTCCCCTGGGTTTTTGTTTCCCAGGTGCATTACCTTGCATTTCTTAGCATTGAATCTAAGCTGCCATACAATTGACCGTTCCTCTAACCTTGCCAAGTCTCTTCTCATCCTTTCCACCCCACCTTGTGCATCAACTGTGTTGCAGATCTTTGTGTCATCTGCAAAGAGACATACTTTTCCTTCCAGTCCATCTGCAATGTTGCTTATAAAGACATTGAAGAGGACCGGTCCTAATACTGAACCCTGCGGTACCCCACTAGTAACCTCCCTTTCTTCAGAGTGGACTCCATTTACTATTACTCTCTGTGTCCTATTCTCCAGCCAATTCTTTACCCAGGCTGTCATCTTGGGACCCACTCCCAGGCTGGCTAACTTGTATATTAATCTTTGTGGGACTGTGTCAAATGCCTTGCTAAAGTCTAGGTAGGCCATGTCCACAGCCCCTCCTGATCTACTACTTTGGTCACCCAGTCAAAGAAATCTATCAGATTTGTCTGGCATGACCTTCCCGCTGTGAATCCATGCTGCCTTGGGTCCTGAGCCCCTCTGGCCTCTAGATACTCAACAATTCTTTCCTTCAGAAGTGATTCCATCATTTTCCCTATCACTGAGGTTAAACTAACAGGTCTGTAGTTTTCTGCTTCTGCCTTGCTCCCACTTTTGTGAAGGGGAATCACATCTGCCCTCCTCCAGTCCTCGGGTATCACCCCATCCTCCCATGATTTGTTAAAGAGGTGGTGTCACTAGTTCTATCCTTAGTTCTTTTAGAATTCTGGGATGAATCCCATCAGGCCCCATTGCTTTGTCCACCTTCAGTTTTAAGAGTTCTTTCAGAACCCTTTCTTCTGTAAATGGGCTGGTATCAACTTCTGTATCCAGAGTGTTTCTACTGTTTGTTTTAGGTACCTCCCCCACTTCCTTTGTAAATACCGAGCAAAAATATTTGTTTAGTATCTCTGCCTTTTCACAGTCACCCTCTGCCCACCCTCCCTCCTCTTTATTAAGCCTCACTAGCCTCCCTTGGTCTTCCTTCACTCCTGATATACCTATAAAAGGTTTTATCCCTTCTTAACTGAGTTGGGGCTATCTTTCCTCGGTTTGGGCCTTTGCTGTTCTGACTGCCTTCCCAGCTTCCTTTTGCTTTAACTGATACAGTTCTCTGTCCCGCGCTTCAAGCATTCCTTGTACTTCCTGAATGCTTTCTTTTTCTCTTGAACCTTCACTGCCACTTCCTTTGAGAACCATAGTGGTTTCTTACATCATTTCGTTTTGTTAATTTGCTTCACACAAAGGCTTGTTACCTCTGTGATGGCAGTTTTTATTATTCCCCATTGTTCTTCCACCCCTCCTTCCTGCCCATTTGCTAGTGCATTCTTTAGGCATTCACCCATTTTGGCAAAGTCAGCCAGACACTAATTCTCCCAGAGAATAGTGAGCCTATGGAACAACGTTCCAGTGGAGATGAGGACACAAAGACATAGAATCACAGAAATGTGACAGCAGAAAAGGACCTCTCTGGCCTTTAACCCCCCACACCCTACTCATCATCCTTGTCAAGGGACCACACCTCCCCCTTCCCTTATCAACCCCTTATGTCTGTCCTATGCTCTCTTGAATCCCTCCAGTGTATCGACTCCCACCACCTCCTCAGATAGCTTGTTCCAGGGCTCCACCACCCTCTCCATCATGTAACATTCCCTCACATTGCCCTTTTATTTTCTCCTTCTAATCTTAGATTATGTTTTCTAGTTTTAACACCCACTTTCCTGTAAATAAGCTCCCCTCCCTCACCCTATTAATCCCCTTCACATACTTAAATGTTTCTATCATGTCACCCCTCTCCCTTCTAGTTTCTAATAAGTACAGTTCCAATTCCCTCCACCTCTCCTCATAAGTCTTCTTATGCATACCATTCACCATCTTGGTTGCCCTTCTTTGCATCCTTTCTATCCCATCAATGTCCTTGCGCACATGAGGTCTCCAGAACTAGACCCCATACTCCAGGTGCGGTCTCACCATGGTCTTATAAAGAGGCATCAACACCTTTCTCCTTCTGCTTATTATGTCCCTCTCTATGCAAGCCAGCATTCTATTTGCCTTGCTCACTGCCTTGCTGCATTGGTTACCCACCTTTAGGCTGTTTGAATTCATAATCCCCAAATCCCTCTCCTGCTCAGTTGACTTAATTACCCCCCCCCCCAGTGTGTAAGCAGCTTGCAGGTTCATTCATCCCATGTGCATTACTGTACACTTTTTGGCACTGAATTTCAGCTGCCAAGTTTCCGACCAACCTTCCAGAATCTTCAGGTCCTCCCTCATGGTCTCCACCCCCCTGAGGTGTCCACTCTATTGCAGATCTTTGTATCATCCACAAATAGGCACACTCTATCCTCCAGCCACCCCAACTATATCACTGATATAGATATTAAAAAGGAGGGGTCCCAGTATCGACCCTTGGGGCACCCTGCTCGTTACCCATTTTTCTCTTGAATGAACCCCATTTACCACCACCCTTTGGCTTCTGCCCTTCAACCAATTCTCCATCCACCTAGTTATTTTCAGTCCCACCCCTAAGCTTTCCAACTTATTAACCAGCCTTCTGTGAGGAACAGTGGATATGAAAACAGTACAGGCTTTCAGGTTAAGCCTGGACACATTTCTACTTACCAAAGGAATTACAGACTACCCTGGAAAGTAGGGTGTGTGGGAACCCTTCAAATTGTACAAGTTTGGACACTGTATTTATTCATCCTTGATTATGAAATGGGGGGGCATAATGCACAAAGAGTCCCCTTCAAACCTTTAATTACTATGTTGGGGGGGCATGATAGACCTAGAATTCCCTTCAAACCTTTAATTACTATGTTGGGGGGCATGATAAACCTAGAGTCCCCTTCAAACCTTTAATTACTATGTTGGGGGAGCATGATGGACCTAGAGTCCCCTTCAAAACTTTAATGACTATGGGAGGGCATAAGATGCATCTAGAATTCCCTTCAAACCTTTAATTACTCATACAAGAGGGCACAACCTACACCTGAGATGGGAAAGGTTCAGAAGCAATATTAAGAAGTACTTTTTTACAGAGATGGTAATAGACACATGGAACAGCCTGCACCCAGAGGTGGCTGCATCAAAAATAGTCAATGCATTTAAACACACATGGGACTGGTTCTATGGTATAAACAAAAACAGCAAAATGTAGGGAAGGGGATTAGGTTCATGGGCAGACTTGATGGGCCACTTGGTACCCATCTTCCATCAAATTGTTATGTTCTTATGTTGGGGGGAGCATGAAGGACCTAGAGTCCCCTTCAAACCTTTAATTACTATGGGGGGGGCATGATGCACCTAGAGTCTGCTTCAAACCTTTCATTACTATGTAGGGGGGGCATGATGCACTCAGAGACCCCCTTCAATTCTTTAATTACTATATTGGGGAGCATGATGGGCCTAGAGTCCTCTTCATGCCGTTCATTTATTATGTGTGGGGGCATGATGGACCTAGAGTCCCTTCAAACCTTTTATTACTATGTGGGGGCATGATGTACCCAGAGACCCCTTCAAACCTTTAATTACTATGTTGGGGGGGTATGATGGACCAAGAGTCCTCTTCAAACTTTTCATTATTATGTGTGGGGGGCATGATGGACCTAGAGTCCCCTTCAAACTTTTAATTACTATGTGTGTGGGGAAGGGGGAATGGTGCACCTAGAGTCCCCTTCAAACTTTTAATTACTATGTGGGGGGAGCATGCTGCACCTAGAGTCCCCTTCAAGTCTTTAATTATTGTGTTACTGTCACAAACCCAGTCTATCCTCACCTGTCTTCTCTCATGCACATGCTCACACAAACTCAAGTACCTCAGTACTACTAGACTCACCTGTCCAATGCACCAGCTTCCCTTGTTAGTACAAGACTAAAATCTCAGGGAAAGACCCGATGTAGCCAACACTCCCCATGTCACCAGTGTGATGGGGTTCCATTGGAACATCTGTGTCTTCAAGTAGTGAATAAGGGATCCATCCATAGCTGTCACCTTATCCCTGTAGGCAAAACTGAGTCATGTTTAGATTTTTAAAATAAAATCAAATTTACAAGTGCACACCTATTCACAAAGTATGAGCAGGAGCTGTCCCACTGCCACAGTGACAGTGCTTCCACTTGCGGTGCTGATGACCTGAGTTTTTTGTACAAATTCAGGATGCTGGCATGTCAGCCAGGGAAAGGATCTAGTGTTGATGGACTGCTATCCTTCTCCAGGGAGAGAGGGGTATGATGCCTGACACAAGCCTAGCCCCAAGTGGAGGGCACTCAGGACTGCTGATGGGGGAGGGATGGAGGAGTGACAGTTATAGACGTGCTGCTCGAAGAAGCTTAAGCAGTGACATCACTGACAGCACTGCATGCACCCCAAGGGGAAGGAAAATCAGAAAATTACCTTGACTGGCAGGATGATTTTCAACCTCTCACAAACCCCTCATCGGCGAGCTATGCATGGCCCCGGATCCTGGAAGCACAGGTCGACTCGGCTCCCAGCCAACCTGCCACAGGGGAAATGGGTGCCAGTAGGCCTGGGAGAAGCTAGGTGATGGACTGGTGGTGAGGGGTAAAGGGAACAGCCAGGGAGGGGAGAAAAAAAGAGAGACAAAACAATAAATTATAAGCAGGACAGAAAAATCCTAGAAATATATTTCAAATGACTATACATCAAAATGTTCAGATATACATTTTTTAGACAAACAGATAACAGTTATAAAAACAACTTACTAAGATAAGTTCTGTTTCTAAGTATATCTGAAGTCTTCCATTACTGGTCAGCCCCACCAGGCTAGGGTTTAAATGGACACAATAACCAGCCAACCTTCCTCTGAGCTGTGATCTCCCGATGTAATGGGTTACTTCTTACTGTAAACCTTCTTTTCCCTTTGCAAGTGATGGCTTAATAAAAGGACCCTTTCAAATTTTATTACATTAGTCACATAAAATATGACAGTGTTCTGGCTGTCCTAGCCTGACAACTCTTATTAATTTAACAAGTTGATCATCATCAAAATGTATTGTTCGCCTTCTGGCATAACAGACAATACTTTAAATACTACTGCAGATTCTACACACACATTATAAAAATTGTATTAATATTTGATGAATCCATTTTAAGCTGAACATTTATCAATATAAAATTGATTAAGCACACTTTAATACAATTTTCATAATATGATGTGATGTTTTAAACTTTCTAAAGAGAACAGACCTGGCTGTAAAATAATTTTGCTCCAGTCTGGATACCCTGCTGCCAGGCAAGGCAAAGTCAAGTTTATTTGTTAGGCACCCTTGCCATGTGGCCCAGGGCACCATACTGGCAATGAAATACCACACTGTTGAATAAATACATTATCATAAACATAAACAGGAGTGTAATACAGAGTCAGTAAATAGAACTGGCTATTTCAGAGGAAGGCCTGTTGAAACAGATAAAATTTTGAAGCACCTTAGAAGTCTCCACCAAATGAGCTAAGCAATTCTGGGGTGGCAAGTAACTTTACAAACAAACAAAGCCTGCACCAGCAGCAGGTTTGTGGCTGGGAGTTTACTTAAGCGCCAAATTAAAGTGCTATTGTGCATAAAATGCAGAAAAATAACAATTGCACATATTGCATGAGGCAGGACACCATAACAATAATAAACTGCAAAGGATAACCAACTCTACCAGTTTTTGCAACTTGCTTCCTTGGGGTGACAAGGAATTCCAGAGTAGCGGAGCAGCCAACTCAAGTGCTCTGTCCCTGGACAACTTCAGTTTTGATGGGGGAACAGCCAGATGACCTGCTTCAGAGGAACAGAGAGGGCAAACAGAGGTGTGGGGAGACAGGAAGTCTTTGCAATAACCAGGTCCCAGTTCATGCAGGGTATTGTAGGTCAGCAAGCTGATCTTGAAAGTGATGCACCACTGAATTGGCAGCCAGTTTAGATCACATAGCATTGGCGTTATAGGGCTTCCCTATAACATGTACCAGTGATTAGCTGTGTTGCAGTGTTCTAGACCAGCTGCAGGTGACGTGTCAACCTTCCAGATAATCCCAAGTAGAGGGTGTTACAGTAACCCAACCTACATGTGATGAATGCATGAACTATTATCGCCAGGTTTCCTCTGGGTGCAAGATATGGCTTAATCCAGAAAATGTTTTGCAGATGAAAAATTCCACTATGGATGACAGCCAGCTGAAACAGGGCACACCACCTAACTTCTGGTACTCAAAAATGTATTAGGTCAAAGAAAGAAAAATGTTCCTCTTGTGTTTTGAGTCATTGTGTCAGGGTCAAATGAACTAGGAGTTTAAAGAATGAAAAAACAAACACACCTCATCTACTGTCAAAGGATTAAGACAGAACACAAATCCTATACAATTATGAAATGACACCAGTATTGTTGCAGTTACTATGTTACCCTTTTGTTCATAAAATCAAGCATTTTGACTTTCATGGCTAAAAATAGGATGTCACATAATTTTCACTGTTTACCTTTATGGGAGTACAATACTCCTCCCCCCCTTTATTTCTGAAGTTATTACCTTGCTTTTAAGAGCCAAATGCTTCCAAAATGGAAACTGAATCATTGTACACATGTAGCTCCAGAATTGCTGACAGAGTACATCACGCTAATGCAGTCCTACATCTTGCTGCCAAGAGAGCAGCACACAGATCCAACACCTGTTTATTAGCATGTGGAATGCTGACTGAGAGGAGTGCAATTTATGCAACTTCTGCAAGCTAAGTGCAAAAACTTTCTATCTGAGCTTCTCATAAAGCAGCAAGTCACGACAAAGGAATACTTACATATTTCATTACGCACTCTTTTCCAACCCATGAGATTATTCTCTGCTGTTCATTTCTGTTTCCAAATCCATTTATATGGTGCTACATGCATTTAGTTTTATCTTCACTGTGTTTGAAGTTCAGTTTTGAGACCTGCAGTTAGTGATGTTGTCCCCATTTATGTATCATCTGCCCCTATACTTGGGTGGGCACACCTTCAGACCTTGCTAGGAATCAAGCCTATGATACTGTGTAGCAATTACAGGGAGAGGTTCAGCATCTTCTTATCTGTTTGTGTTTTGTTAACTTTACTATCCTACGTTATCTGTAGCCTGCCATTTTGACCTACTGAGATGTACCATGCAGTCAGCACAGAAGAGATGAAGACACTGTGTTTAAAAAACACTAAAGTTTGATTTTTAGATTATGAATCACTTCAATGATTTCTGTCAATCAACACTGAGATCCGCAGGATGGTTTATCCTGTGTACAGTTGTGTTGTACAGAAGCGTTAAAATAGAGTGTTGTATTATAGAAGTACGGTGTGAGCACTGTATTCATATTTTGAACTATTTTATTAATTAATTCATTTATTTAAACATATTTTACCAGGTAAAAAAGAGACAAGTTAAGGAAGGTCATGGAGAAGAATGCATTCCCACACAAGGATTCATAAAACAGCAGTACTACATGATAATGCAAGAATACAATCCCAAAAAAGGGGTCATAAAACAGCAGTACTACATGATAATACAAGAATACAATCCCGAAAAAGGGGTCATAAAACAGCAGTACCACATGATAATGCAAGAATACAGTCCGGAAAAAGGGGTCATAAAACAGCAGTACCACATGATAATGCAAGAATACAGTCCCCCACAAGGGGTCTGAAAAAGTACATAAGTTAAGATGCAAATTACAAACAAGGTTCAAGGAATGAGGCCGGTGCAATGTAGGCCACTGCAGCAAAGACAGCAAGTTACATCACAAATACATACAAGGTGCAAATAATGAGGCAGCTGCAGTTTGTGTCAAGGCACTTGTAATGTGTGGTTCATAGCTCAGTGCTTGTGCTACGTACTGTAATTGGATAATGATGGTTTGTATTAGATACAGAGGCCAGATAGGTAAGTAGGGCATGGCTCTTCCAATATGTAGCAGTTTGAGTTCATGTGTGTTTAGGTACTTTGAACATAGTTATACAGTCAGTGCTTATAGTACGAGTGAGCTGGATAGTCTTGTGCAAAGTGCTTAGATGCTTGAGCTGATGAGTAACATTGTTATAACTTAGTTTGGTTTGGCCTTACTCTGTATTCCACCATAAAGAATGCTTTGTCCAGTATTATGAGACCCTCCAAAAGAATTATGATATCAACGATTGTTCTGTATCTGACTGATGAAGGAGTCGAGTAGGAAGACACCCCAAGAATTTGAGTAGCAGTACGATTACCTCCTCCAACTCCGGAGAATGTGACCAGTAGCATGCAGGAGAGGAAAAACCCCCTTGGAGGAAACCTCTGAGGACTCCTGGCTACTGACCTGCCCGTCCTTCTGGGTATACTAAAGGAGAGTAATCCTAAATAATCTAATTGGCTAATCTGAACCCCAAAGATGCAGAACCCAAGCCAGAGAAACGGAGAACTGAAGACGTGTTGAATCTTGACATGTCAGGGAAAGAGAAAGCATCCGTCTAGTAAACTCCATGTTCGAGAAACCATGAGCAGATCAGAATGAAGCAGAGTGGAATCCAAGGTTGAGGAATTTGAAGTGAAGAGTCACAGGTGGTGCAGCACTCCAGCAGGTAAGGATGACTTCGCAGAGGAGATCCAGGAATCAAGGCTCAGCATCCATGTCAAGAAGGAGAACTGTTGAGTCAAGTTCCACATGGCAAGGTCAGCAAATGAAGGCCATGGCGATGAAGCACAAGAACTGGCATATGCTATGTAATAGGGAGGATGGAGCAGTAGGAACCTCCAATCCACAGAGGGGAAGCAAGCATTAAATAGATAGAGAATGTAGTGAATATGTAGAAGTAGGTCAGATGTACTTCCAGCTCACGAGGAGCGCAGCAGGCTGCAATTGCGAGTTAGTCGGGATTACCTCTGGCCCAGTAAGGGCGAAGCAGGTAGTATGAGCAAGTAATATAAATAAATGGACCTGTACGTAAGTCAGTTGATGTTGTAAGTAAAGCTGCATGAGCAGACATAGTAGCAGGGAAGTAGTATTGCAAGATTAGGTACATTATAAAGCCAGGGGCATGAATAATGGTACAAGCAAGCGAATCAGAGAGCTTCATGGATAAAATGGTTGTGTAACAATGTTGACATCTATGTTTTAAGCCAGAATGATACCTTAGCTAGAATTGATTTGTGAAGAATATCCTGACGAGTCCTGAATAGTCGAGCTTAGGAATCCTAGATGGCGAAAACTGAAGAAGCTGAGTCAATGAAGTAGCGTTGTCACAGGGTCTGAGAAGTGGTAGAATATAAATCAGGATAGTGAAGTTCTTCAGGAGAAGGTCAACTAGGTGTCCTGGAAAGAGAGAATCAGTAGAAATTCCATACGGCTGAAGCAGCAGGGCAAAGCATCCAAGAACAGATGATGAATGTAGAAACAGTCAGATGTGAGTCCATAGTAAGGGAGCTCCTGGGCTGGCTGACATAACAGCAGGTAGATGTATAGTAGAAGTGAGAAAATACATTTTGGCCAGGATGTGAAAAATGACAGTTGTACTGTTCATAAGAATGTGTGGAAAAATGGCAATGTTGAAAATCTGGAGTGAAAATAGTACAAATTTGTGAAGTAACGAGGGTGCAAAGAAACTGCGCAATGTATGCTCGTAACACAGTCATTTTATGGACTTTTGTGACCAGATTTTCAACATAGGCATTTTGGGACCTCTGCTCATGAACAGTGTCACTGTGATTTTCTTAATTTGTCCCAAACACTGATTTCCCACAGTGACGGTGCTATTCTATGCCAGAAGTGCGAAAACACATTTCTGCCAGGATGTGAAAAATGACAGCTGTACTGTTCATAAGGAGGTGTGAAAAAATACCAATGTTGAAAATCTGGAGTGAAAGTATTACAAATTCATGAATTTGCAAGTGTGTGTGGAAACTGCACAATGCACGCTCGTAACACAGTCATTTTTGGGAATTTTTTCACCAAATTTGCAGCATAGGCTTTTTGAGATCCCACCTCATAAACAGTGACACTGTCGTTTCATTAATCAGTCCCGAAAAGTGATTCCACGCACTGACCGCAAAATCACCTTTTGGGACCGAATAACCAAATGACAGTCACTGAATTCATGAGATGGGTCCCAAGAACCCCATGTTGAAAATTTGGTGCAAAAATTCAAAAAAATGACTGAGATATGCACCAAAGTTGAAAAAAAACCTATTTATGCAATTATACATCTTACCAGCATTTTTTCCATTCGCAGTTGGCTTTGAAGAGTGCAGACATGTTCCTGCTCCACCAAAGATCATTGCACCAGGCTCTGGAGGTAAGTATGGGGTAAGAGAGTGTGTGGGGAGGTGGGGTATGCAGAGGGTGGGCACGAGTTATGGGAGGGGGTGCAAGAGAGTCAACGAGGGACAGTTTTCTTTTGTTACAGTTTTTTATTTTATTTTTACATGGACGAGGTGGGACTTTTGTCACTCTGGGGTGGGCTCCCAGCATGGCACCTGGAAGTTTTGGGGGGCAGTGGAGTCAACGGGGGATTAGGCACCCCCGTTGGCCATACAGTGTGTGGGGGACACACATGAGGATGTTGGACTTCTGCCACGCTGGGGTGGGCTCCCAGCATGGCACCTGGAAGTTTGTTTTTTGGGGGAGAGGGCACTGGAGCTGATGGGGATTGGGTACCCCCATCAGATATACAGTGTGCTGTGCTTGGGGGTGTGTGCATGAGCTAAGGGGGATTGGTCACCCCCTCAGCACACAACAAAAGGGGGACGCACGCATGCAACCACCACTACAATCAGGGGTGGTGATGTGGAGGCAATTTGCATACTGCTGAAAGCAGGGCAGTATGCAAATTGCCTACACATTATCACTGCTGATTGTAGCGGTTGTTTGCTTTCAGCTGTATGCCACTGCAATCTGAACTGCTGTCATGGACAGCTGGGACATTCATTGGTGCGGTGCAGCCACATCTGTAAAAACACTGAGGGCATGGGAAGCCGGGGTGCCACACCTACGAAAACTCGTACGGTGGCACTATGTTTCTTGCACATGCGTGCAAGCAAACATAAAAAGGGCGACTTTCTGTTTGGTTATATTTTTCTTGTATAACTGTGTTAATGTACACACAGTAATATTTTCAGTAATTCTTGATATTTTTTTTTTGCTGTTTGTTATTGTGCAGCAGTGCATAATTTCAGTTTGTTTAAAATATTTGGTTATATTACTGAAGTTTTCCATTTGCTACACATTACTTGTAGGGTAGTGTGTGTGCGTGCATGTGTGTGTGATGCTTGCCATCAGATCAGACACATTTTATTGTGACACAGAGTAATTGCAGCAGTGTGAACCTGCTATCCACCATACCTGCATGAATGTTTTGTTCTGCTTTGTGGTATCTTTACTGGCAGTGGATTGTTACTGCCATGCACTACCTCCCAAATGGCAAAAGGTATTATTTTCCAGATTTAGATTTGTGACTTGTGAGCACTGGTTAGGTGCTGTTGTACCTTTACATCTGCATCTCTTGAGTGTGCAGTGCAATCTTACTCTGTCTGTGCATTTGCATCTTCTTAGGGCCCAATCTCCATCTGTAATTTAAGTCACAGTTGTTTGTCTGGCTTCCCTTCATCTGGGTGTTAATAGAATATAGAATGTGATTCTCTAAACAACTGGTGTAAATCTCCAAGGAAGGACCTGGTTGGTCCAAAAGCTTAGGCACTGTTTTCTTTTTGTAATATCTATGTTGGTCCAATAAAAGGTGTCAAACCATTTGCTTCTGGATCTGATCTGTTAAAATGATTATTGGAGCTTTGGGGGCTAACTTACTGAAAATGGTAGGTCATGCTGGCAATAGCCCCCTTCTATAATTTTTGATTATTTTTGTGCAGCTGTAATTTAATGGGAAGGGATTGTAATTTGGCCCTGACAGGTGACCAGCCAATCCCTTTCACTTCTGCATTCACTTCCATGCCCACGTGCTCCGGCACGTTATTACGTGCAAGGGAGAGCATGAGAGCACTTCCATAAAATGTATGGGGTATTTGTTTATTACCATTGGATGTAGTGTGCTTCTGCAGGATGTGGGGACATACCCTAAAGCTCAAAGGTGGTAAATTCAGGGATAATCCTCGGGTGCACGTCTTCTCGCAGAAGATGGTGAACCCATGGAACAGCCTAACTGCAAAAACAGTGGACATGCAGCCAGCACAGGCCTTCAAGGTAAGCTTAGACTAATTTCTGTTTACCAGGGGAATTACATGGTACCTTACAGGTAGTAGGGTGGACAGGAAATCTCAACAAATAAACGCATGTTTACATGTTGGCCCCTGCTTATGAAGTGGGGGGGTTACTTGACATACCTAGAGTCCCTTCCACTATAACATACAACCGCTACGCTACTTGCATGACTGAGTGCTGAGCACTGTCTGACTGAGTTCTACCACTGTCAGCTTGTGCCATCAGCCAGCTTATGGTTTTAGCTAGTGGCCTCAGACTGTTTTAGAGTACCACTCTAGAAACAACAAAATGGCAGTGTGAGGGACAGAGCTCCCCAGATGTAACAAAAAACTAAATATCAGCTGTTTTTTGTTACATGGGGGTCTGTATCCTTTTTTATATTTAGAAGGTAGTGTGTACCCTTCTGTACAATGCAGAGGAGTGATCTGAATGAGGTTGAGAGTGCACTTAGGGGTGGAGGGAGCATCACAGGGGCATAGAGCACAGGATATTTATCAAAAGGACGTCAGTGGGTCTGGAGTCCTTCACTAGCACTGAAATCTCTGCTACAGATAAAACAAAATCTCTGCCATCATATGAGACCTGGCATGGGGTCATCTCGCCATACACAAAAACAGTGCAGCAATGTACTGCACTGTAAATGCAGTGGATACATTGCAAGCACTGAAATACAATGCTGACAGGAAAGTCGATGCACAATGCAACAGACTTCATTATTTTCTGTGGGGAGCTCTGCCCCCCCAATACCCCCCCAGTAATATAGTCAACTCTGAGGGAAGGGGGTTCAACATGGGGATGTGAAGAAACACCGGCAGAGGGCAAAAAACAATACCTCACAATGCGGTCTGGAACTGGGACTCGAGCCCCAGTCCACAGATGCATAGCTGCCCTGCAGTGCCGTGACTCATCCCTCTGAGCCACAGCAACTGCTTGGTGGACCACCTCTCCAGCAGAGGTCTTGACCTCTGCATCACTCCTCCCCTCCAGCTATGCATGACAGAGTACAAAACCGTGCATGCTACATTTCTGCTTTGCAGGGTTTAGTACCCTGTCACTATACTTCCCAGCACTGCATGTGCTGCACGGTTTTTACTACACTGTTCCTCATACAGCGAACTGACCTGATACCATGAGACCTTCTGTTGTGTGAGGGAAGTCTGAAAACTCTGCCAGTAGAACTCAGCAGAGATTTGAATTTGTGTACTCCATCCTTCATAAAAATTCCATCTACTGAAGGTAGGAAAAATAAAAAATAAAATGATGGGAAAGGGGTGGAAATAATATAAAGAAGAAGGAAAAATGAGGAAACTGATAAATGGGGGTAAGTTGGTGAAAACAGAGGATTTAAGGACTAATTTAAAACATAGGTATCTTGCTGGGCATAATATTTAAAACTGAGATACCATGCCAATGCTGGGATCTGCTGGGACTATTTATTGCAGTTAATCATTTTATTAGTTTAAACACACAATAAGGAAAGGAAAACAATGACATAATATTACAGTATAGAAAGCGGTACAGCAATTTGGAGAATCAACACATAGTAGTAACCCCTCCCATTTTATAAGCGCAATAAGCCACCACAGTGTGTGAAGTTTCTAGTAAATAATGCATGCACCGGGTACGTTTGAGAATATACAGCCTGCGGCCTCATACCTCTCAACGAACCTGGGGCATGCATTACTTACCAGCAACCTGACTCCCTGTGTTAGCTTACTGTAGTGTTTACACAGAAGACTGCATTACTAGAAGAGCTAAGCAGGTGGCACCATTCTTTATGACCATTTCTGTAACATTCTGAGACCAAATGAGTTTGCTACTCAGGACAGGTGGAGACAGATCTCAACTAGTAGGTGGGAAAACAGAGAAGTTCCAACTCAGGGTCTGTTATTTACCCCCAAATGATCTGGCAAATTAGAAATTTTAGAACTTACACTTTTTGGACATTAGAAAGCTATACAATATTGAAAATGTGTATAACTACTGAATATCAAAAAGAAGCTGTAAAGTTATGGGTGTTCAGTGCTTTTCTAAAGTTTAAGTAGGCAAGCAGGAAGCAATCAATTTACCTTGAAATCCACTAGTTTGCATCCTCTTCCCTGGCTTGCCTTCTCCAGGGGCACCTCTCAGCATATCATTTATACCTCCTTTAGTGACCACATTTCAAATGGCATTAAACTTATAAGGTACAGTACAGCCACAATGCAAAAATGAAATGTCAGAACACCCATGCAGAATTCATTACAAAGGTGTCCTCTTTTCTCAGAAAATGGCTTCTATTTGGCATTTAGTTCACTACTAGACAATATTTATTGTTTTCTCTGAGCACATGGAAGAAAGAAGAACCTGATGTTCAGGCTATATTTTGGGAATCAGCTGATGGTCATTGTAGGAGAAGGTCAAGCATGTCGGTCGAAGTGAAAGGAAGGCAAGGAGACTATTTGGTTAGATGGGGTGGGGTGTAAAACCTTTTGGTTGCGGCAGCCTGAGGATCAAGGTAGAGTATCCCTCCACCTGAAACCCCAGCAAAACAACTGTAAGCATTAGGCAATCCTGTACAGAAACTACTAGGGAGAAGTAGCAGACACCATGGAATGGCACAGAATGGGTAATTCGGGCTCGGAGTGGGAGGATGGTGAGGGATTCCGAGCAGGCAGCTCTGAGAGTGAATATTTCCAGGCCTTGGTCATGTCTTCCCATTCAAATTAGAAAAAGGCAAACCAGAAAAAAGAATAAGGCTAAGTTACCCCCAACAGAACAATTTCACAGAAAAATGCACCTAATGATAGCAGAGATACATAATTTATGGAAGGAAATAAGAAATCAAACAACAGCTGTAAGGACAGCCATTGTTAAGCTAGAGAAACATGCTGATGATCATGAGGCCCAACTAACAAGTATTGAACACCGTATGGAACAAGCTGAGACAGCCATCCTACACCTGCATACAGTCATTACAGAGCTGGAAGATAAACTGCAGGATGCAGAAAGCCTAAGCTGCCACAATAATCTTCTGTTTTTGCTGACTCCCCAAGGACGTGGAGGGGTAAGAGCTGGTAGAGTTCTTACAAATGTTTCTCCAGGACGCCCTACAACTACCACCGGGGTGGACATTAGAGATTAAGCGGGCACACCGGGCTCTGGGACTCAAACCCATGGCCTCAGAAGCCAGGCCCATCTTGCTCATAGCTAAATTCCTGAGCTGGAATGATAAACAACAGACGTCATCTTTCCTAGAGCCTGGACAGCGCAAGAGGTCTGATTTGCAGGGGTGCAGATTTACATGGACAATGATTATCCAGCTTCACTTCAGCAGAAACGTGAAACATATTTTAGAAACACAGAAATTGATGGCAGATAAGGACCGCCAGGCCCATCTAGTCTGCTCGTATTCCCTACCTTTAATTAGCTGCCACTTACCCTACTTGGTCACTGGTTGTTGCCTCTCCTTTTCCCTCTAGGGTTCCCTTATGCCTATCCCATGCATGTTTAAATCCCCCTACTGTGCTTGCTCCCACCACCTCCTGGGGCAGGCCATTCCAGGCATCCACCACCCTTTCCATGAAAAAGTAATTTCTCACGTTGCCTCTTAGTCTACCCCCTTCCAGTATCATCGCATCCATATATGAATGTAACCCATAGGTGGCACTATCCCTAGACTTACAACCCCTGCCTGTATTTCTACCACAGGTTGTGGGGCCTGGATCTAATATTTTGGTGCCTCCACCCACAGTAACAATAGTGGGAGTATCTAACTAGCCTGGTATAGCCTTCAGGGAAGCTATACCCACCCACAAACCCACCTAGTGACCTTGTACCTTTAGCAGCAGTTAACACCAGTCAGAAATGAACATTAATAATATGCACACACCCTTTACACCTACCACCAGAGTCTGACCTTCAGCAGATTCCCTGGATCCCCCTGTAAAGGCAAGATTAACAGAGCAGGTAGACACTTTCCATGGGGTAACCCAACTAATAACATACTCATGAGTCAGGTTAAACGTGAACAATGAATCAGATTTATTTAGGGGATCGGGAACGAGGGAGGGGCATACATTTAGATTAACAATTACTATACAGATTAAATTCAGGTTGCTCTGCATGCACTTTTAGTCCCAAATGATCAGTCCTATAACACTGAGTACCCAGGATGTTATACTGGCTAGCCAGAGGCATTGCCCAGAGGTGGCCGATGTTGCAGCTGTTGTTAGGGTCCTTGATGGAAAGAAAAAAGCAGTTAGCATGCACAAACAGAGCTTGATTATTTGTAATCCTGGCCAGTTGGCCCAGTCTCTTGTAACCCAGAAAATCACTGAAGCAATTAGATGCGGGGTACTGCAGGATTCAGTACTGGGACCGGTCCTCTTTAATGTCTTTATAAGTGACATTGTGGAGGGACTGGAAGGAAAAGTATGTCTCTTTGCAGATGACACAAAGATCTGCAACAGGGTTGATACACAAAATGGGGTGGAAAGGATAAGAAGGGACTTGACAAGGTTGGAGGAATGGTCAAATGTATGGCAACTTAGATTCAATGCAAAGAAGTGCAACGTAATGTACCTGGTAATCAAAAACTCAGGGGAAGAGTACACAATGGGAAGGGGGGTGAGATACTAACAACAACAAAAATGGAAAGGGACCTGGGGGTAGTCATATCAGATGACCTAAAGGTGGGCAAGCAATGTGAGAAAGCAGTAAGGAGGGCTGGGGGGATACTGGGATGCATAGGGAGAGGAATCACCAGTAGAAAACAGGAAGTTGTAATCCCTCTGTACAGACAGTTGGTGAGACCCCATCTGGAGTGCTGCATGCAGTTCTGAAAACCCCATCTCTGCAAGGACATAGACAGGATGGAGGCTGTCCAGAGGAGGGCAACTAAAATGCTGCAGAGTCTGCACCAGAAGCCATACAAAGAGAGACTAAAGGAGCTTAATATGTATACCCTTGAGAAAAGGAAGGAGAGGGAGGACATGATAGAATTGTTCAAGTACCTCAAGGTAATCAACAAAGTCCAAGAGTTCATTGTTCTCAAATGGACCTATGCATCAAACCTGTATATTGTGCTCACTATTGTTGCTTGTATCAAATCTGTTTCATGTGTATTACTGCTACCTTGTACTCCACTGTCACCCTGCACCATGTGTTATGGCCCGGGTCGTGCCTGAAAACGGTCCCTGGGATCAGTGCACTTACCAGGTTATCAAAGTCATAAAATAAAATAAAATAAAAAAAAAAGAGGGTAGCATCTTTCAAAAAAAGAGATGAGCAAGAACAAGGGGGCACAATTTGAAGATAGAGGGGGGATGGCTCAGAGGTAACATGAGGAAGTATTTTTTCACGGAGAGGGTTGTAGATACATGAAACGGACTTCCTGAGGAGATTGTGGGGTCAAAAACAGTGGGGGAATTCAAGCATGCATGGGACAGACATAAGGCAATTCTAGTGGGGGTAGGAGGAAGTAGGCTGTTGGTTAACTAGGATCTGCAGCTTATCCATTAGGTAGGGAAATGGTCAGACTAGGTGGGCCAAGCGGTTCTTATCTGCCGTCAAATTCTATGTTTCTATGGTACTACAGATAATTAAATGATTTGTTACAGGGAGCTACCCTGGATTTACTCACACTACCAGTTGACTGTAATGAGTCTGGTGATATGGAGATCTCATGTAGATCACTGAAGAGCATGGGGAAGCAGGGCCGACCCGACGCACCTCCACTTCATGGTCTTCCCCTCCAGGTGGCCGCAACCTGCAAGTTGTCTCTGCACAGGGGCTGGATCCCCAAAGCTGGTCTCTCATTGAAGAACAGTCTTTGGTGCTGAAATGGTTGGTTTGGCTGAGACTGGCATGGGCCCAAGACGGAATAAACAATTTGGGCTGAGTTCAGTTTGTTTGCTGGTGAATGTCTCCAGCTGGCAACACAGTTCAGTCACTGGCAAAACGGGCCACAATCCATGATAAACATTCAGCACATTTAAGAGGAATAACATTAACTTCTCTAACTCTCAATTTAGTATTCAGGCCGGTTGCTACTGCAGTAGATTCACTGAGCAAACCTTTTGATCACTAAATCAGTCTCAAACAACCACTGGGCCGAACACTTCACAGGAGCTTTCTCTCGGTCCAAATCTCAGGCTGTACCTTCAGATATCTTGGAGCTTTCTGCCGCAAGTAAAAGTTCCTTTTCAGATTATTCCATTTTCTGCAGTCAGGCAGTCCAATGCAGGAGAAGAGGACAGTAGCAGGCAGGCAAGTCAGGCCCTTCCCTGCCTAATCTCCTAGGCTCCTTCCCAGGAGCAGCTTCTCGATAGCTCCCACTCTTCAAGCTCTGACTCCAACTGTTCACTGTCTCTTAACTGTTCTGGGATTTCCCTTGGTTTCCTGAGTTCTGGTTTGCTGGGGGAGCTGTCAGTCACAGTTTGGATGCCCCCTTCAGTTCAGTTTAGGTGCCAACCTAAAAACTTCAAAAACTACAGATTTCCTTCCCACGAGCCACTAGAATTAAAGACCCTTCAAGGCCCCCTGAGTCCTATTGGTCCAAATTCTGAAAGTCCCGGACCTAACATGGTGACTTCCATCCAGATGAACAAAGCTGCAAGCAAGCAGGTCAGAACAAACACTCTAATGCAAATATAACAATAAGTTAGAAGAAAATATTTATAGCACTAGTTCAAGCTCCCACTGCTTTACTATCGACAGCAAAGTGGAGCAAATTAAAGTGGTGTCTGGCCAGTCGCAAGCTTTGAAGCACTTGGGCCCAAGATTGTGGTAGGAGACGTGTTCCTACATGGACAGGGTGGACATCCTAGAAAAGCTAAATAGCCACTTTGCCACCGCAGGCCTTGCGTTTGATGCCTCACCTGCCAGTAATGTGAGTGTCTGTAGTGATGACAATGATGGCCCTAGCCTTGTCACCACAGCTCTCCCAGAGTGCTCCTCCTTTAGCTTTCATCCAGTAACCTTTAAACAGGTGGAGGACCTCCTGCTAGCCTTGGACACTAAAAAGTGTGCCAGTGCTGACCTCTTAGAACCATTTTTCTTGAAACTTGGCTGCTGTCACCTGACAGCTCCAATCGTTCACCTTTTTAATAGTTCCTTGGCTCATGGTGAGTTGCCACCACTTTGGAAAATAGCGTACATTATTCCTCTTTTTAAATCTGGTGACTCAACTGACCTGAACAACTACTGTCCGATTTACCTTCTCCCAAACCTATCAAAGACCCTGGAAAAAATTGTTAACTCTCAACTCAGAGAGTTCTTTGACACTGAAAACATCCTAAACCCTGCCCAATCGGGATTTAGGCCCAAGCACAGTACTGTATCAGCCCTTGCCAAAGTGTCCAATGAATAGCAAACCGCCCTGGATACTAAGCAATACATCTACAGTATGCCCTCTTTCTAGATCTTAGCAAGGCCTTCGATACAGTGGATCATCATATTTTACTTTACGTCTTGAGCAGCATTGGGGTAAACAACACTGCCTTAAAGTGGTTTGATTGTTACCTCACTAACCGAATGCAACAAATCAAAGATCAAGGGGAACTGTCTCAGTTAAAGACCCTGCTGCATGGTGTGCCACAAGGCTCCATCTTGGGCCCTATTCTCTTTGCTATTTATATAAACCATATAGATTCCTGTATACGCACAAGTAATGCTCATCTATTCGCTGATGATACCATGCTCTATACTACTAACACCTCCCTAGACGTAGCCCACAAGGAGCTTCAGTTAGACTTTGACATCCTTCAACGCAACTTAATAAGGCTCAAGCTTCTGCTTAATGACAAAAAGACCAAAGCTATGATTATCTCACCTTATGCTGACCACTATACAGGACCATCTTCAAGCCTCCAGATTTATACCTTGCTTGGAGAAGCCTTGGAACTAGTAGAAAAATTCAAGTAGCTGGATGTTTTGCTGGATAACAGGCTCAGCCTTTTGACTCACCTTAATGAACTATCTAAAAAGCTAAGACAATGTCTAGGCATATTTTATCGGATAAGACACCTCCTTACTCTTGAAGCAAGGAAACGACTTGTCCAAACGACTTTTCTACTGCTGCTTGATTATGCTGACTTTCTCTATAGTCACTGTCCTATTCAGGCGCAATGTAAACTTGACACCCTCTACCATCGCACGCTGAGATTTATCCTAAACTTGCCATTATGCACCCACCACTGCCTGCTCTATCAGGCGCTAGACTGTCCCTCCCTCATTCTCAGGAGGCAAAAAAATGCCCTCATGTGGACGTACTGGGTCCTAACCGATAAACTACTGACCTATATTTCTACACTGTTTCAGCGTACTGAAGGAACGTATGGTCTAAGGAGTTTGTCTCTTGTCTCTCTTAAAGTACCCAGAATAAGGACACGACATGGCTCAGCAGCTATCATCTTTTCTCTGTCCAACCTTTGGAATGTCATGCAAAAAACTCTCAGGCTGTCCTCCTTTCTAGGGCCTCACTCTTTCAGGAGGATGCTCGCTCTCAAACTGACAGCCCTGTGGGTATGCCACAAATAACCACCTCCTCCATCTCCTGTGGCTCCCCAAACTTTTGGCACTTACATGTATTACCCTAGCACTTCTCTTCTTCTTTCCACCTTGGGATTATTCTGACAACTCACACCTGTTTGTTTAACTACATCTATTTCTACCCCTCACTGGCCCTTTCCTTTGTTTTTCCCCTGCCCATAAACCTTCGGTTGTTTTTCCCTCACTTACCCTACCTGGTATCCCCCGTCTTATTGTAACGTTGTGACCTTTGTCTGAATAATCCCACATCTTGAGGGAATCCATTATATATACAGTCAATTATCAAGCCGGATAGTGTTCACCATATGTACTCCCCAGCCCTGATCTTATTTGTTTCTCTATAACTGTTTTTTATTTGCTCATTGTGTGTATACTGCTTATCTGGTCATTTTGCTGTAGTTGTATGTCTCCTACTTTTCCAGGACCATCTTGCAAATGAGCTTGCTCAAGGATGATTTTGCCTGGTTAAATAAAGTTTGATTGATTGATTGACTGGACCCAGTTCAGACCATTTACTATACACATACATGCTGAAGATTTAAAGGGACAGACGCGGAGGCACATCATGGCATTCTCACACAGATCAACAAAACCAAACAAATGACTATTGATTTACTGTCTATGCAGAGTAGCTGCCTGGCATTGGGCATTACTGGAGCCCAGGAAGATACTTAACGTAAGCCCCCAAATTGGGGGGGGGGGGCTTCACGAAACCCATCAGAGCAGCCAGAATCAAATTCTTCACACCCTACCCTACCAAGTTGCTTATACAGTATAAGAAGGGACCTGTGATATATTCTATGGCTGATAAAGTGGCAGCAGCCTTTCTGAACAGCGGCATTTCAGTTATGGCCCTTCTGCCTGCATCCCCGCCTCAAACATGCTCACCTAAACTTGCAAGACAAGCCTGGAAGTCAGTTCCTGAGACAGCCCAGCAGTTGTCAGCCATGATGCAGGCAATTATTCTAAGGCTAAGAACAGACAGCAGCGCTCTAGGTGACATGTTCCCTCGAGACTGAAGAACCAACTCACTGGTTGTTATCTTCTTCAAGGGTCAGCTGGCAGGCCCTCATATTTCTCCCCTCCAGCTGATTTGTCCTCGTGGTTGTTACCACTCCCCAGATTTCTGTGTCCTGGATGAGTTGGATGGCCCAGCTGACCTTCCTGCTGTTTGAGTACTCCCTCTGATCCTGATGGGACATTAGCTTAACTAGATAATGGGACATGAAGCTTACCACTACATGGATTTTGTGGGGTAGGGGGTTGTTCTTCAGCTGGAGGGGGGGCTATTACCCTTCGGATCATGAGGCACTGGGGGTTGGTCCTGCCCTGTTTGACATCCTCAATGCTAAAAGTCAGGAGGGATCCCCAGCCTCTCCCAACAGTTTGTTGGGAGGGGATCTTGGCACCCCTTTCCCACCTCAGAGGTGTTTCCATTAGGCCTGCTTACAGAGCTTGGCCACGAGGCTGAACTTTGTCTCAGCTAGAGCGGCTTCCTTGTTCAGTGTGGAGTAGAAAAAGGAGGTCTTACTGACCAGTCATGAAGGTACATAGCTGCCGGTGAGTTGGGGGGGCAGCCTCACTGACTTCACAGACTGGAGGACTTATGGCTCACAGCTTTTATCTGGATTTAATAGTGCACCGCTGCAACCTGACCTTTTTTTTTGTTTTGTTTTGTTATAAGAGACCTTTGGATGTGGGGTTCTGGACTGCATGCGTGAGACTGAACCCTTTGTTGAAGGGACTGAAAAGGTGTGCACGGGTCTTTGATGATCGCTGTTAAAACTCTTGAGTGGGTGACCAATAACACTCGAACTCTACTCTCCTTAACCCTATATCTAACTTGAGGGTTTTGACACTGCCAGGCTTTTTTCCTTTTTGTGTTGCTTGCACACATGTGCAAGAAGCACATCGCGTCAGTCAGCAGTTAGGGAGCAGGCCACAATGCGTCAAGAAATTCAGCCACCTCACAACACAATCAGCTGTTTTGGTGCATTACAAGCTACCAAAACAGCTGATTGCATGGTGTCCCCGTGGTGATGGCTTCTCCGTCAGCCTCGCACAGTCCCCAGGAAGCCGATGGAAAGCCGCCGCCTGCTATTCAGTGTGCCTTCCTGGAGAAACATTTCAATAAATAATAAAATAATCCGTCTTTCGGATGAGACGTTAAACCGAGGTCCCATCTGCCTGGATTGGTGGTAGTTCAGGTGGATGTTAAAGATCCCATGGCACTTATCGAAAAGAGTAGGGGAATTTCCCTGGTGTCCTGGCCAAATTTCCCTCATTCACTAAAAATACCACCAACAGCTTAATCTGGTTCAAGGTCAGTTGCCATTCATCTGTATCCCCCTCCCCACGGGTCGTGCCTGAAAATAGGCAGGATTTGTTTAGTGCACTTACCCGGTCAACAAAAGCTAAATAAATAAATAAATAAATAATAATAAAAAAAAAAAGCCAGCGAGGTGCCCAATCCCCCTGTCGGCATGACCCCCTCCCCAGCTAATTTGCTGATGGGGTAGCCCAATCCCTGTCGGCATACTGCACCCCTCATGGCTCATGCATCCCCCCAGCACACTGTAAGGCCGACAGGGGTGCCCAATCCCCCGTCAGCTCCATTGCCCCACCAAACAAACTTCCATCTGCCATGCTGGGAGCCCACCCCAGGATGGCAAAAGTCTCCTTGGCCAATGGGGGTGCCCAATCCCCTGTCGGCTCCACTGCCCCCCAAACAAACTGCCTGGTGCTACACTGGGAGCCCACCCCAGCATGGCAAAAGTCCCCCGTCGTCTTTAAAACAAAAAAAAAAAGACCTAGAAGAAAAAAAAAGTCCCTCGTTGATTCTCTTGCTCCCCTCCCACAACCCTCGCCCACCCTCTGCGTACCCCACCTCCCCACAGCCCACCTCACCCCATACTTACCTCCAAAGCCCAGTGTGATGATCTTCAGTGGACTGGGAACATGTCTGCAGTCTTCAAAGCCAACTGCGAACTAAAGAAATGCTGGCAAGCTGTATAATGGCATAAATGTTTTTTTTTTTCAACTTTGGTGCATATCTCAGCCATTTTTGGGAATTTGTTCACCAAATTTTCAACATGAGGTTCTTGGGACCCCGCCTCATGAACTCAGTCACTGTCATTTTGATATTCGATCAAAAAGGTGATTTCATGGTCACTGCGCGGAACCACCTTTTGGGGCCGATTAACAAAATGACAGTGTCACCTTATGTTGAAAATTTGGTGAAAAAATTCCCAAAAATGACTTTTACTAGCGCGCATTGCACAGTTCCTACGCACGCTTGTAACTTCGAGCATTTTTAATATTTTCACTCCAGATTTTCAACATTGCCATTTTACTACACCTTCTTATGAACAATACAGCTGTCATTTTTCACATCTCTCCTGAAATGTGTTTTCGCACATGTAGCACACAATGGCGCGGTCGGTGTGCGAAATTAATGTTTGGGACAGATTAAGAAAATCATAGTGACACTGTTCATGAGCAGAGGTCTTAAACTGGCTATGTTGAAAATCTGGTGACAGAAGTACATAAAATGACTGTGCTATGAGCGTGCATTTTGCAATTTCCATGCACCCTCATAAATTCATGAATTTGTAATCTTTTCAGTCCAGATTTTCAACATTGGCATTTTTCCACACCTCCTTATGGACAGTACAGCTCTCATTTTTCACACCCTGGCTGAAATCTGTTTTCACACTTCAGGTGCAGAATAGCACGGTCGCTGTGGGAAATCAGTGTTCGGGACAGACTAAGAAAATCACAGTGACACTGTTCATGAGCGGAGGTCCCAAAATGCCTATGTTGAAAATCTGCTGTAAAAAATCCCAAAACTAATTACATTACGGGTGTACGTTGCACAGTTTCTACTTAGGCTACCAAGATGTGTTAAAAACCATGGAAATGACAACTGAAAATCAGAAAAAACAGTTACATAAGAACTAACCATAACAGTGGATCTTCGAGGGGATCTCAGTCATCAGGTCACACTGTAGGAACTTCACCATTGGTGAAGCAGGATCCATTTGGAAGACTTTTCAAGCAGCACAACTGGGGCCACCACGCCAATGTCGCCTGCCGACGTCATCAACCCTATAAAGGTGTGAGTGGCACTGCACCCTCTTCAATTCTATCCCCTGGAGATGAACGGAGCTAACTCCAGCCACCAGGGACTGAGGAGAAAGTGGTGCCCAGGCCAAAATAAGAGTCTGGAAACATCAGATAGCCAGTCTGAAAAGAGGACCCCAAATCGGGGAAGGGTGGGAGGGAAGGCAAACCTGATGACTGAGATCCCCTTGAAGATCTAATGTTATGGTAAGGTCTTACATAACTGTTCTATCTTCTACGGGGTTATCTCAGTCATCAGCTCATACTGTAGGAATGAGTCCCAAGCAGTTACAAGCACAGAAAGACAGTCCAAGAGTAAGGCAGACCGTGACCTAAGAAAGAAGGCCTTGAAGAACATCACGGCCAAAGCCTTTATGGGCTCTAGAGACAATGTCCATACTGTATTGCTTGGTAAACAAATGGACTGTATTCCAGGTAGCAGCAACAGCACTGATGTCAGCTGTGGAGATGCCTCTGAAACAGGCCACCGAGGTGGCCATGCCCCCTTGTGGAATGGGCTTTCACTGTCTTTGGCAACTCTTTGCCATGCTTATTGTAGCTGAACACAATACAATTGGCCAACCATTTGGACAAACATTGTTTGGAAACCTTAACGCCCTCTCTTCCTTGGGTGAAAGAAACAAAAAGTTGCTTTGACTTTCTGCCATCCTTAGTTTGCAGCAGGTAATACAATGATTCAAAATCCTGTGCACATCTAAAGTATGGAGCAGTGCTTCCCTTGGATTGGCATGCTCTGGGAAATAGACAAGTAGGTGGATAGACTGGTTCAGGGTAAACTCAGACACTACCATGGGGAGAAATTTAGGGTTTGTGTGCAAAGACACCCTGTCTTTGTGAAAAATAAAAAAAGGCTCCTTGCACCAGAGAGCCTGAAGCTTGGAAATCCTTCGAGCAGAAGTAATAGCAACCAAAAATAATGCTTTCCATTGAAGGAAGCAATAGCTCCCAAGTCATGGATGGCTCAAACGGAGACAGGGTAAGTTTTTCTTAAACAAAATTTAAGTCCCAAGCCGGGACTGGTTTGTGGATTGGAGGTTTCAGATGCAGAATGCCTCTGAGGAAAGTGCAGGTCACATCCAACTGAGCAACTGCCCCGCCCTCCACCAACTCGTGGAAAGTGGATATAGCCAAAAGGTGCACCTTGAAATAAGAATATTGGAGGCATGAGTCCAATAAGGAGATCAGATAGTCCAAGACCTGAGGCACTGGACATGTGAAAAGGTTCAGATGGTGCTTTGCAGCCCAGATACTAACATACTAAAATGCCAGCAGAATAGGCCTAACGGTCTTTCGTGTCTGCTCGTTTGGTAAGCCCCGACCCTGGGTGCTGACCTTGCTGCCCCCCTCACCTTCTCTGGCTTCTCCCTTTCCAGTTCCAGATATTCTTGCTGCATTTGATTTTGCTTCCAGAACCCTTTCCCTGCACCTGTCTCACGCCCTCTTGAACCCCTCCACCGTCTCTGCCTCCACCAGCCCCCTAGGCAGTGCATTCCATGGCTCCACCACCCTCTCAGTGAAGTAGCACCTCCTCCTTTCTCCCCTGAATCTTCCCCCCCAGCTTCCACCCATGCCCTCTAGTTGCCCCCTCCTCCTTCCTTCGAAGCACCCTGACTGTTCCTCCCCTATTTACCCTCTTCATGTACCTGAAGACCTCTATCATGTCCCCCCGGTCCTTTCTCTCTTCCAATGTGTACATATTTAGCTCTTCGAGCCTCTCCTCATAGGTCCTGTCCCCCAAGCCCCAAATCATTTTGGTTGCCCTCCTCTGGACCCTCTCCAGGAGTTTAATGTCCATCTTTAAATGTGGCCTCCAAAACTGCACGCAGTACTCGAGGTGCGGCCTCACCAAGCAGTTATACAGAGGAAGTATCACTTCCATCCTTCTGGAGGTGATCCCCCTAGCGATGCATCCCAGCATCCTGTTGGCCTTGGCTGCTGCCCTCATACAAGTCTCTGAGTTGTTCATCTTGACATCCATCACCACCCCCAGGTCCCTCTCAGCCATCAAGACTTGTAGCATCCCCCCCCCCCAGGGTGTACACTTGACCCGGGTTTCTGGCCCCCAGATGGAGTACCTTGTATTTCCCTGCATTGAACCTCAGCTTCCACTTTCTAGACCATCTTTCCAGAGCCTCCAGGTCCCTCTGTAGGGCCACCTCCCCTCCTCCCCATCCACCACCGCCCCAGTTTTGAGTCATCCATGAGAGACTTATCTCACTCCTGATTCCTGTCCTTATGTCCAGAGCGTGGCGTTGAACAGGTGGGACCCAGGACTGATCTGTGGGACCCCACTAGCCACCCTCCTTGGGGATGAGACTATCCCCACAACTCGACCCTCTGGGTCCGGTCCTGGAGCCAATTGCCTATCCATCTGATCATCTGGTTCCCCACCTCCATTTCTCCCAGCTTATCCAACAGGCCCATGTGAGGAGCAGAGTCAAATGCCTTGCTGAAGTCTAGAAAGAGGACGTCCACTGGTCTACCCAGGTCCAAGGCACTCGTCACCCAGTCATAGAACTCCACAAGGTTTGTCTGACATGATCTCCCCGGGATGAATCCATGCTGTCTATCATCCAGGCACCCTGGCTTTTCCAGGTCCCCCCCAGATGATGAATCTTTTTCACTTCATGGCATAAGTGGCCCTAGTGGAGGACTTTCTAGTCACCACCAGGATGTCCGCCACCTTCTGGGAAACCCCAAACTGAGAAATGGCTATGTCCTCAGGAGCCATGCATGCAGACAAAGGGACTTGAAGTGAGGATGGCCCAGGGTCCCCTGAGCCTTTGTTAAAAGATCCCTGCAGAGAGGCAGCACAAACAGGGGTTCCACTGCTAACTGTTGTAGCAATGGAAACCAAATCTGCCATGGCCAATAGGGTGCTACCAGCATCATGCTGGCCCCCTGCATCTGCAGTTTGATCAGAATCCCTCTGGATTAGAGGAAATGGGGGAAATGCATACAGGAATGTCCCGCTCCAAGAGAGGGACAACACACCTCACCAGAAAACTCCAGGCTCTGGATCTAGCAAGCAGTTTTGCGCTGAGTGGGGACACAAAAAGATTCAACTCTGGATGACTCCATCTGTCGAACATAGCTTCTGCGATGAATGACAGGAGTTCCCATTCATGCACCCTGTATGAAGTCCAGCTTAGGCTGTCCACTAGGGTGTTCAGCATGCCCTGGACATGGACTGTCATTGCTTCCCTGCACAAGGGGTATGAGTGTGTCCCTCTCTATTTGTTGATATAGTAAACCATGTTGAGGTTGTCTGACTGAAGCAACTATTGACTCAGGAAGTGGTGGTTCTGGAAAGCCTGCATGGCATACAGAACTGCTCTCATCTCTAGGACATTTATATGGAGAGACATCTCGATCCAGGCGCCCTGAGCCTGGAAGGGAACTAGGTGTGCCCCCCAGCCCAATCAGGAGGCATCCATAGTGAGGATCTGCTGAGGAGACAAGATCAAGAAGGGGACACCTCTTAAAAGGTTTTGGGGTTCCATCTACCACTGAAGGACTTTCCAGACCTGAGAGGAGACCAGCACTGGTTGCTTCAGGTCATTGGTGCATTGGTCCCACTGCACCTGAAGGATCCACTGCAACACCCACATGTGCAGGCAGGCCAGGTGGACTGTGGCAATGGCTGCTGCCATAAGGCCCAAAAGCCACAAGTAGAGCCTGGCAGAACCATAGTGACTCTGAGCCACCACCCATGCCTGCAAGATGTGGCACTCCACTCTGTCTGATGGCAGAAAAGCCTTTCCCAATGCTGCATCTAGGACTGCTCCTATGGGAAGCACTGCTGGAGATTGACAGTAACTCTGTCGACCTCCCACACAGTGACAACACAATACTGACATCGGTATTGTGCCATCCGAAATTGCAGTGTTTTTTACAGAAGGCTATGCCCCCAAACACCCCAGATCTTTCTATAATCAACTCCAGGTGGGAGTTGTTCTGGGGAGGGGGCAGGGCATTCCAAACAGCATCGCCCAAAAACAAACCATGACAGTGACAGTTGTTGTTCATGGTCTGTTTTTGGGTTTCGCTGTTGGGGTGTCGTGCTGGAGTGGGCCACCGCTCCTATGTACTACAGCCTTTGAATTGGGGTCAAAACAGACTTGGGGAGGTTGACAGTAATGCCCAGGGAGTGGAATAACTGGAAAGTTCTCTCCAATATCCGTAGGTGCTGATCCCAGGATGGGGCTTTGAGAAGCCAGTCATCCAAATGGGGAATATGTACAGGCTTTCCCTTCAAAGGGCAGCAACCACTGCTGCTAAGCACTTTGTAAAGACTTGAGGCACAGAGGACAAGCCAAATGGCAAGACTCTTAGCTGGTAATATTCATGTTGGAAAAGGAACCAAAGGAACCTTCTATACAGGGGGCACACCCAGAAATGCAGGTAGGCATCCTGCATATTGAGGGAGCACAACCAGTCACCCTGTTTGAGCAGGGGCAACAGGCCTGGCAAAGTGACAATGCAAAACATCATGTGCTGTATACAGAGATTGAGGTCCTTGAGCTCTAGAATAGACCTCAGATCCCTTGTTCTTTTGGGGACCAGCAAGAACCAGGAATAAAACCTCCAATTCTGCTGCCACCATGACACTGGTTCTATCACTTTTGTTTCACAGAAGGGAGTGCACCGCCTCCTGAAAGACCACTGCATGGTCTGGGGAATAGGTGGAGGGTGTGACACTTGGACAGCTGGTTCTGATTAATCTTGATTTTTTTGTAATATAAAATTGTGTTATTGAATGTCTCTCATGAGGGATGCTGACAGCCTGTGAAATTACACCTCCCCCCCAAGGTTTTAGCTGCAATGTGTGACCTGGAAGGCCAAGAGATAATTACAACTAGAAGAGACTTAAAATTTAGGATCTCCTTTTTATGTGACTAATTGCAGCTTGCCAACTGCCAAGATAGATCATAAACTTTATAATGTTCAGAGGAAACACAGTAAAATTGACATGGTGATACAAAGCATGTTGCACCTCCGTGAGATCTGGCAGAGAGACATAACAAGTCCTTTGATGTCCTCGAAAGGGGAATCTGATCATAAGACCAAAGAAAGTCATATGAGAAAATGAGTTGTGCTGAGATCACAGAATTTACCTTTGATAAGACATCCTGTTTTGCATAGATATATATTTTTTATATTCTGACAGTGAGGAGTTAGGTGACTTCACGCAAAGAGGTTGGCAAAGCCAGTTTTTAAACAGTATTCTGTTTTCCATTTACACACAAATGTTTGGACTCTGAAAGCTACAACATCTACAGCACTGTGAGATAAGAATACCTTAGAACAAACAACTCTAAGTGTATTAGTGGTAGGAATCTGCACTTTTTAAAACCTTATTCTTTTAATTGATTTGTATGTTTTGCGATACATGGTTCTGTATTTACACTTTACAGTTTTTATCTATTTTTAAGTAAATATCTCATTTTTAAATAGATTATTTGTGTCTTCCAAGTCCTTCTGTTTTTGCCTGTGATGCGTGGATGGTTAAGAGTGTGACAACACTGTGCATGAGCTTATATGGTAATACCAAACTGGGAACAGGTAAGAATTTATTCAGAGGTCTTTAATAGAGTTTTTAAGGGTTCGTTTTGTACGCCTGGTTCGGTGCCCATAGGGAAAAGATATCTGGCCCCCCCGAAGAGCAGACTTATCTGAGCCTGTACATTGGGTGTGCTAACAAGAGGTTCACAGTTTGAATCCCTTCAAGACTTGAGACAAAAGGTTGATTCAAACCCACAAAAACAGACAGGAGGGTTACTCAGTTTCTGTTTCCTGTTCACAAGACTGCACTCGGAGGTTGGCACTGTGGGAGCAGAGGGCCTGACCTGCTCCGTGGGTTTGTGACAGAGGATACCGGAGACAATTCTGGGGCTGATCCAGAAGCTCCAGAGTGTGACCCCTTTCTATTAACTGAAGAATCTGAACATCTGAAGTTATGGCTGTCCACTGATTGAAATGGAAGGAGAACCGACCTCTGACCACCACCTCTTGGTCGGGGACCGGAAGAGGAGGCGTCTGGCAAGGAGTCAAGCGGAGGCAGATCTGGCTGCAGGGGTGGACCCATTTCCCTGGGTTGTTTGGCAGCAGGATCTGTGGAGGATGAGGGGGTAGGCAAGGTGGAGCTGGCCTTCCCTTTACCCTGGAGTCTGAAGCCTGAACTGGATTGGTGGGACATTTTCGGAAAGAGCAGTCTCTGCCTGCCCCTGGGTTGGATATGGTAAATCAATCAATCAATTAATCAAAACCTTTTTTTTTTTTTTTTAAGGCATATCACCATTGAGCAAGCTAATTTTGAAAGTTGTCCTGGAAAGAACAGGTACATACAATAAAAGGAGTCATACATAACAGAGGAAGCATACAAGTAATTTCATAGAACAAGACTGACAGTGCGTATAAACAACAATATGACATAAACGGGTTGGGTGTAATGCCAGCCAGTGACATGAAACCTACTTGTCTTTTGGAGAGCTCCATACGTAAAGTGATAGACAACAGCCCCATTCTAGAGGTCCAACAGCCCCCTAGAACGTACTCAAAAAAGGTAAAATGAAACATAGAATGACCCTAAAGAGGAGGCATGGAAGAGAGAAGTTGGAAAGGGAAAGGGGAAGGAAAAAAAGGGTTGAAAAGGGGTAATAACTGGGAGAAAGTGCTACAAGTCATGGGCAAGAATTAGGGTGATAAGTGCTAGTTTCAAGTTTTTAAGTTTCAAGTTTATTGCAGGAAAGACTCTGTTGAGCAAGCTCATTCACAAGGAGGTCCTGAGGCACATACACATACAGTTCGCAATTACATAGAAAGGAGATATAAAATGTAGAATAACAAAGAAAAAAAAATATATAATACAAGAGGTATACACAATAGAAGTCCTTATGCTATATATGCAGTGCTACAATGTCATAGACAAGTATAAGAATGATGGATCCAGAAGCAACAGGCAAATAGCGTGGGGTCACCTATAGCAGTTGCATGATTCCCTCAAGTAACCTACTAACAGAGCTTTAAAGGTGATGGGACCCGAAATAGTGGTAATCTTTAGCGTTCTTTGCATATCGTTCCATAGGGAAGGGAAATAATACTTAACTGCGGCCAATCCATGCCGGCTTTTTATCCTGAGTACAATAAGGTTGATTAAGGTGAAATGTCTTAGGCCATATGACCCCTTTGCATGTTCAAATAGACTAGATATGTAGGCTGGCAGTTTATCAGTTAGAGCTCTGTAGAGCCACAGCAAAGCATTTTTTTGTCTCCTTCCAGCAAGGGAGGACCATCCCAGTGCCTCATAGAGAAGGCAGTGGTTAGTACGTAAGGGTGAATCCAGGATAAACCTCAAAGCATGATGATATAAACTGTCAAATTCACTTGGGGCCAAGTTGGGACAATACCTATAAAGTATGTCAGTGTAGTCAAGCAGAGGGAGAAAAGTTGTTTGGACTAATCTTTCTTTGGCTTCAAGAGTGAGTAGTCACCTAATGCGGAAGAAAAGGCCTAGTCATCTCAATCTTTTAGCCAGTTTGTTCAGATGAACCATAAAGTTGAGTCTGTTGTCCAGCCAGAACCCAAGGTACTTGAATTTGTCCACAATTTCCAGTGATTCACTGAGTAAAGTGTAGATCAGAGTACCACTTAGCGAACCTTGGGCAGTGAAGGAATGAGGTGAGATAATCATAGCTCTGGTCTTTTCAGCATTAAGAAGCTTAAGTTTTAATAGGTTATGCTGGAGGATAACAAAGCAATGTTGTAGGTCCTTATGTGTTAAATCCAATGAAAAATTAGAGCTGTAATGCACCATATCATCTGCAAATAAATGTACTTTAGTAGTACGTATGTGTACATCAATGTTGTTAATGTAAATTGCAAAGGGTATAGGGCCCAGTATGGAACCTAGCGGTACACCAAGAGGCAGGATTTTTAGTGAGGACAGGTCTCCTAGTGCTTTAATTTGTTGCATTCTATTAGTAAGATATCAGCTGAACCACCCAATGGCATTGCTATCTAAGCCAAGGCTACTCAGAGCGTCCAGCAGAAGGCTATGGTCCACGGTTTCAAAGACCTTGCTAAGGTCTAGGAAGAACACATACACATGTTGTTTTGTATCCAAGAATTTGCCAATCTGTAGATGCTTTGACAAGAGCAGATACAGTACTGTGCTTGCGTCTAAACCCTGATTGAGCTTGGTTTAGAAGGTTTTCAGATTCAAGGTACTACTCTAAGCTGAGAGTTCATAATTTTTTTTTAGGAGCTTTAAAAGAATACGAAGTAGGGAGATTGGCCAGTAATTATTCAGGTCACTAGGGTCGCCAGACTTGAACAAGGGAATGATATAATAATATGTGTTTTCCAGAGCGGCGGCGGTATTTCGCCTTGTTCCAGGGAGGAGTTAAATAAATGGGTCATGGGAGTGGTCAAGAGATACCAACCTATTTTCAGGAAGAATGGCTCCAAAGAGTCTGCACCTGTGCTCTTTTTAATGTCCAAGGACAACAGCAGGTCCTCCACTTGCTTAAAGATAACTGGGTGAAAACTGAAGAATGAGGGTCACAGCATGCACTCCTTACTGGGATTTGTACTGACTCTCACATCACCAAGTAGGCTTAGCTTACTGATAGGACATGCATCTAATGCAAGGCCTGCCATGGCAAAATGATTGTTCAGTTGCTCCAGAATGACAGCCCTATCAGTATATGTAGCGTCTCCAGACACAAACTTTTCGGGCAAAGGTGAAGTGGTCTGATGTCCCTCAACCTCTCTAAGAATGCTCCAAAATTGGGCAGAATTATTTTTGTTATCTTCAAGAGCTATTTGAAAATAACATGCATTTTCTATCCTTACTAGCTTAGTACAAGCATTCATTGCAACCTGAAAAGCAAGCCAGTCAGTTTCGAGCTTTGTCTTCCTGGCCTTTTTCCATCATACATCTCTATCCCTAAGAGTTTTTTTTAATGAGGGAGAGAACCATTCTGGAGACCTTCTCCTAGTCTTAACCTTCCTTAAAGAGGCATGCCTGTCTATCAAACCTAATAAAAGGTCATCGAATATGGTGAAAGCTTCCAAGACAGAAGGGGCCAAGTAGAAGTCCTGCCACATAAGATTGCCAAGATTGGCTAAAAAAGCGGTCTGGCAGAAGTTCTTCAGGCATCTTTTCAGTTTGAAGGTAGAAGGTGAAGTAAGGTGAGATGAGCGCTTAATACAGGCTGTAGCACAATGGTTACTTAGGTCATTATGAAAGACCCTCGAGTGGGTGATAAAGTGAGGTTTGTTAACAATTACAGTATGAGATCAAGAAGAGAGCTATGATTCATGTTTTTCTTGTTGGGACAGGTGATCTCAGGAGTTATCTGTTATAACCCTTGTGTGTCACAAAAGTCCTTAAGTTTTTGGGACCACCCAAGTGGACAGATTTAATCACCCTGCCAGAGGCCTGCAACTCATAGATATCTTGGACATCAGGCCCAAAGAGCTTAGAACCACAGAAGGGGGCATTAATAACCTCTGCTGGACATCTGCCATGAAATCAGATACCCTCAACCCGGCATACCAATGCAGGCAGATGGCAGTGGCAGCAGCCCTGGTAACAGTGTCTGACATATCATATAAGGCCCTGAGGAGGTGTTTGTGAATATCCTCAGTGGCCTGGAGGGACTGAAAAACTTCCTGTTTCTGGGACTCTAGGGAGGTCCTGGGCAGTCACTTTTCCCTTTTTTCATAATGTATTTTGATACTCAGCCATATGGGAGAGGTCATTTGTGATCCACTGCCCTAGACTGCAGGATGCGTAAGCCATTTTATCCCAGAGATAGAGCCTCCTCGATTCCTTGTCAGGAGGGAGGGAGGGAGCTGAGGTGCTTTGGCACCTTGGATCTATCATGAGCCACTTTGATGACCACTGAATCAGTCTCAAGCTAGGCAGAATAAAAGGGCAGGCCCTGGGGGGGCATGATGGAGCTTATCAGACCACTTGGGCATCATACAGACCTTGTCAGAGCAGTGTCAGGCAACAGCAGTGGCATTCCTTAGTGCTGGCAAGATAGGAGGAATGACCTAGGGTGGAGATTCAGGGATCTTCAAGAAATCTACCCGGTCCTTTCTGGTGGCATCCTCTTCCTCAGTGTAGAACCTCATGGCAGCAGACAGCTGCTTCATAATGTTGAAGAAGTTGGGGTCCTCTGGAGGGTATTTTGGAACAGGCTTCACAGAGTCCTAACTCACTGAAGAGGCAGTAGACCTGTCTGAGGAAAAGACCTCTTCCTCTTCCACCTCCTCTTCCTCAGAGGGCATAAGGTCTGGATGATACTCATCCTCAGTGTCGACCGCTCTGGATCAGGGTCCGATGAGTGAGGGATTGACAGCCCACTGGAGGGTACAGCCTGAAGAGATCTTACAGGTGTCGACAACGAGGTGTGCAGCAGCACCAGAAACCCTGGTATGAAGGCACCCAGCTGGTACACCAAGGCTGTCCTCAACTGAGTCAACATTGAACTGAGATCAACAGCTGGCTCTGACTACATCAAAGGAGAAGGAATCATCAGATTGGAGCACGGCCATCCAGATGTCAGGTCCTGAGAGCTCAACGGCCCCAGTGTCTGAGAGCCTGGAGAAACAGCAGGCCACGACGATGGGACAGGAGTTGATGACTGAGTAGCCAATGACTATGGGGTCAAAGGCCGAACTCCCAGCAGAGAGGGAGAAGAAGCTGTTGGTATGGGCCTAGGAGAGGCAGAGGCCTTGACAGAAGAAGCCATCAGTGCCGAAGCAGCTGATGGAATACACCCAGACAAAGAAGAAGCCACTGGAGAACGGGAGCGCTGTCGGGGGAATGGTCCCTATCATGGTCCGCTTTGTGAGTTTTCCCCAAGGACTTGTTTCAGGCCTTGGAGGCCTTGGACTTTGACTAATCTACTGGTGATTGGGAAGGAGGGACCCTGGAGTATCCCTGCCCAGAACTGGCTAACTGCTGTTCCATGAGGATTTTTTTCAGAGCCTTCTTTTGGCACCATAGGGTTGTAAGATAAAATTTATGGAAGAACTCACAGGCAGAAACGTCGTAGTTAGGCCCTGGACAGCAGACACAGAAAGGTCATATTCGTCTGAAGAAGTAATCTTCTTTCTGCAGTGGCAGCGATGGAAGAAGGATGTAGGAGGACTGACTCTTGATGTAAAAGAGGTAAAAGAACCTCTTTGTTAAAAAGGGATTCTGCTGAAAATGGTTAAAGAGAAAAGTGAAGACAAAAAGGTGCAAACTGCGATGGAGCTTCCACAGAGACCCATGCAAGTAGAGTCGACAGCGGGAAATAACTATGGAGGGAGTGGGGCCGCTCATACCTTTATTGGGCTGACAGTGTCGGCAGGGGACGTGGCATGGGCGGACCCAGTTGTACTTCTGGAAAAGTCTTCCGTGTAAATCCTGCTTCACTGACAACAAAGTTCCTGTGGTGTGACCTGATGACTGAGATACCCCTGAGGAAGATCAGCATATTGTCAAGTATATTGTAATAGCTGTGTATGTGGAAGGATCTGCAGAGTTATTGTGTAACCAACACTCAAGCTTTTATACTGAAAGCTTTGGTTCTGTTCAAAGAACTTGAACCTGCCATTTTCAAATGGTCTCTAATGTTTTTTTCTAGAACTGTTTTCCCACCACTGTTTCAAGTCTTGGTCAGGTAATATGAACATACAAAAAGAGCCAGCAGAAGACCACCTGGTCCATTGCATCTGATCGGTAAGTCATGCAGGGTCTGGCCTTACAATTTATGCCAGTGACCCTGACCCCTGCAACTGTCCCTCCCTCTCCCCCCTTCTCCCCTTCCTTGGTCCCAAGGGTTCCCTTTGTGCTTGTCCCAGGTTCTCTTAAATGCTTCCACCATCCTTGCTGATATCACCTCCTCTGGCAGCTCATTCCAAGTGGACTCCACCCTCTCTATGTAGAAATGCTTCCTTAAATCCCTTCCGAATTCTCCCCCAACAGTTTTAGGTTGTGTCCCTTAGTGGTGCTGTTGTCACTCATTTTAAAGAGCCCCTGTCACTCTGTTAATTCTCTTCATGTACTTGAAGGTCTCTATCATATAACCCCTCTGCCTCCTCTCTTCCAGGGAGTACATCCCCACGGCTCCCAGCCTCTCCTCATAGGACCAGTCCTGTAACCCCTTGATCATCCTGGTTGTTCTCCTCTGGACCCCCTTCAGCATGCTGATGTCCTTCTTAATTTATTTATTTATTTTATATTTATTTATAGCATTTTGATAACCAGGTAAACCCACTGAGATTAGAGGTCCCTTTTTCAGGGGTGACCCAGAATTAGTTACTTACAGCTTATATAGTTCAGTAGGCACAGTTACATACAGCTCATATGATACAGTAGATTACAAATAATAAAGCACTACAGCACATCAATTGCAGTTGACTGCAGCACCACGGATAAGTGAAACATAGATACATTTCACAGTTCCAGTGAGTTACAACAACACGGCACATAGCATATCATAACATGTTTCGGGGGAAATATACGGTTTCTCAAACAGCTAGGCTAATTGTGGTTGAAGGCTTTTAAGTGAGCGCAGTAGGTATCACAAGAAGTCTGTCTTTGGGGATTGGGCACCAGTTCAATGGTAACAACTGTAGTGGCAGCATTCTAACATGTATACCTTGAGCCCAGCTTTGAAATCTTTGAGTATAGTGCAGGTCATTAGATTTTCCGGGAGTGTAAGGTAAGGATGTCAGTCCCTCACCCCATATTCTAAATGTGGTCTCACCAATGACCTGTACAGTGGTAAAATAATCTCACTTTGCCTTCTACCGAATCCTCTTGCAGTACACCCCAGCATCCTGTTAGCCTTGGCCACTGCCTTTTTACACTGAGAAATGTGTTTCAGGTCACTCATAGTCACTACCCCTAGATCCTTTTCCTCTTCAGAAGCAGTTACCTAAGCCCCTCCTATGTAATACTCTGTCCTAGGGTTCTTGGCCCCTATGTGCATCACTTTGCATTTTTTGGCGTGGAACTAAGTTGCTGGATTCCTGACCATTTCTCTAGCCTGGTGAGGTCCTGATGGTGAGGTCCTCCCTCAGGTCCTGTACCCTTTCCTTGGTGTCTACTCTCCCACAGAATTTGATGCTGTCCACAAACCAGCACATTTTGCCTTTAATGCCTTCCTTGATGTTACTTATGAAGACATTGAACAATACAGACCCCTGCACCGATCCCTGTGGGACCCCACTGGTGACATCCTTGGTGCTGGAGAACTCACCCCAACTACTACTCTCTGGATTCTACCACCCAACCAGTTTTCAGTCCATCTTACCATATTCTCCCCCACCCCTAGGTCCCTTAATTTCATTATCAACCTTTTGTGTGGTATAGAATTGAAGGCCTTTTTAAAGTCCAGGTATATGATGTCCACTGCCTGGCCTTTGTCCACTGCCCTCGTGACCCAATCAAAGAACTCAATCAGGTTGGTTTGACATGATCTGTCTGCCACAAACCCATGCTGTCCTTCGTCCTGCAGACCATTCTCCTCTATGTACCTCACCAGCCTTTCCTTTAATATAGTCTTCATGAGTTTACATACTATCGAGGGCAGGCTGATTGGCCTATAGTTACCTGGGTCATCCTTGGATCTGCTCTTGTGAAGTGGCCCCACATGTGCCATTCTCCACTCCAGTGGCACCACTCCTGACTCCAGCAATCTATTGAACAGAATAGCCATTGGGCCTGCCAGATCCTCCACTAACTCTTTCAACACCTTGGGGTGTATTTCGTCTGGCCCTGTGGATTTGCCTATCCTCAGGGCCATCAGCCCTTCCCTCACTCTTCCAATCCCGATTACCCCTATAGCTTCCCCCTCTGTTCTTTCCCTCCTTCTCCCTGCCTGTGGCACAGTTCCATCCTTTTCCTTTATAAAGACGGAGCAGAAGTATTTGTTTAATACCTCTGCTTTGCTCCCATCTTCAGCAACCCAACCATCTCCCTTCCTCAGCCTAGCAATGCCATCCTTCTTAACCCTCCTTTTGCTTATGAAGTGAAAAAAAGGTCTTTTCCCCATTCTTTATTCCTTCCACTATTTGGAGCTCTTTCTATGCCTTTGCCAGCTGCACCTCCCTTCTTGCCACCTTAGCTAGCCTATGGTGTTCTTCCTCATTCTTTTCCTTTGCCTTTCTTTTGAATCTTCTTTAGGCTGCTCTCTTTACCCTTACCACTTTACAGCAATACAACACAGCCAGCACTTACACCATTAAAAGGAAACATCCACCTTAAATAGCCTCACTCCCTAGTATAATTTTATCTTTCTTCATGTTGCTGTAATTTTATCTGGTGGATCCTGCCACACCTCTTACATACTAACATACTATTTGCCAGCAGATTAGGCCTTACAGTCTATCGAGTCTGCCCGAACCTCAGATCCCTAGTTGGGTGCCAAGGCCCTCCCTTTCCTTGTGTTCCAGAAACCCCTATCATCCATCCCCACACCCCTGGGACAGGCCATCATCTGATACATCCACTTTCTGTGTCTGTCCCACCCTCTCTTTAAGCCCTCCACTGTGTATCTCTGAATCAGCTCACCAGGCAGTGCATTCCAAAGGTCCACCACCCTCTCAGTGAAAAACCTCCTCCTCTTTTCCCCCCTCACCCTTCCACCTTCCAACTTCAAACCATGCCCTCTGGTGATACCTCCCTGCTTTAGTCTAAAGATCCCCTCCATGTTTACCCTATTTATTCCCTTGAGGTACTTGAAGACCTCAATCATGTCCCCCATCTCTCCTCTCCTCCAGTGAAAACAGGCAAAGCTCCTCAAGTCTGTCCTCCTACGTCAAATCCCCTAGCCCTCGTATCATCTTAGTTGCCCTCCTCTGTACCCTCTCCAGGAGCTGTATGTCCCTCTTCAAGTGTGGTCTCCAGTACTGTACACAGTACTCAAGGTGTGGTCTAACCAGTCCATTGTACAGCAGAATCACTTCCTTGCTCCTAGAGGTGATCCCCCTTACGATGCATCCCAACATCCTGTTTGCCTTGCTAGCCGCTCTCCTGCACTGCTCAGAGTTATTCATACATGCATCCACCATGACCCCTAGGTCTTTTCCCCTTTGAGGCCTCCAGTGCCTCCCCTTCAGGGTGTACCTGTGTTTAGGGCTTCCCCGCCCAAGATGCAACACCTTGCACTTGGTGATATTGAAATTTAATTTCCATGTGTGAGCCCAGCTTTCCAGGGTGTCCAGGTCCCCTTGCAGGGCCAGCCTCCCCTCTTCTCCCTCAACTACTACTCCCATCTTGAAGTCATCAGCGAAGAGACTCATTTCACACCCTATACCCTCCCTGATGTCCGATATGCATGCATTAAACAGGATCGGACCCAGGACCGAGCCCTGCGGTACCCCACTACCAACCTCTCTAGGGTTCGAAAGCTCCCCACAGACAACTACTCTCTGGGTGCATCCAGCTAGCCAGTTTTCAATCCATCTGACCATCAAAGACTCTACTCCTAACCCCATCAGTTTCTCCACCAGACCATTGTGGGGACAGTGTCAAACCTTGCTGAAGTCCAAGATAATACATCCACAGGCTTTCCCTGTCCAGTTCTGATGTTACCCATTGTAGAACTCCACAAGATTGGTTTGACATGATCTACCTGGCACAAACCCATGTTGCCGACTATCCAGACCTCCCACCTCCTCCAAGTACACCCCCAAACGTTCCTTTAGTATACTCTCCAATAATTTTCCCACCACTGAGGTCAAACTGATGGGTCTATAGTTACCTGGTACTTTCCTCGACCCCTCTTTATGGATTGGCACCACATGTGCCTCTCACCAATCCCTAGGTACCCTCCCTGTCTCAAGTGACCTGTTGAAGAGCTCCACCAGGGGTGCAGCCAGTATGTCTTCCAATTCCCATAGTACTCTCGGATGAATGCCATCCGGCCCAGGAGATTTGTCTTTCTTTAGGGCCTTGAGGGCTAACCACACCCTTTTGGCGGAGACAGCATCATCCGTCCCCTCCACCTTACTGGCCTTTTAATCCTTATCCAGATGTGACACCCCTGGGGTACCTCTCCCTCCCTCTTGCTCCATTTCTGTTGCTCCCCTGATCCCACTTACTGCCGCTTCTATCCCCATAATGCCTTGCTTTGTAGATATCCCATCCCCCTCCCTAGTGAACACAGAGGCAATGTACTCGTTAAATACCTCTGCCTGGTCCCTCGCCTCTTCCACCCACCCTCCTTCTGATCTCAATCTGCTGAGATGGCCCTTAGTTTTTCTCCACTCCCCAATGTACCAGAAGAACCCCTTTTCCCCTCCATGTATCCCCTGTGCCAGCCGCTGCTCTTTACTGGACTTTGCTCCCTCACCATCCGGGTGACTTTTCTAGATGCAAGATGGTACATTTTCTTATCCCTATCCTCTTGTTGTTTTATAATTTTTATAGGCGCTCTCTTTCTCTGACCGCTACCTGAACCTCACTGGACCACCAGCACGGTTTATGTGACCTTGCTCCTTTGTTTCAACTTACGCAGATCCTGACTGCCTCATGAAGTCCCCTTTATGACCTCCATCTCCTTTCCACAGTTGTCATTGATGTAATCCCTTCAAGTGATCCTTGAGAATATTTCCCATGCCGACAAAGTCTTCCCCCTGAAGTCCACTGGCAGTGTCTAGATCTCCCCATGCTTATTTGAAACCAGACAGTATTGTGGTCACTCCCAGTCAGGGGTCCTCTACAACCAGGTCCTTACCAGATCCCCATCTGCCAGAACCACGTCCAGGACATGCCCCTCCTTGTGGGCTCCATCACATGCTGTGTTAAAACACATCCTGGAAGCCGTCCAGCAGCCTCTGCTCCTTGGCCACCTAGGGGACATGGTTCCCCAGTTTGTACCTGGCATATTAAGGTCCCCCATCAACACCACTCCTTCCCCTTTTGGTCCACACTGGGCAATGATGTTGTCCAGAAAATCGTCCTCTAGAACATCACTCATCCCGGGGGGGCCTATATACTACACCCAGCTTGACCTTATCTCCTGCTGGGATCGTAAGGTGACCTAAGGCCTCCACGTTTCCCTCTGCCTTTCTACCCTAGCAATTTCTATGTCATCTCTAATGAACATAGCCACTCCACCCTCTGCCCTCCGTTCTATCCTTCCTAAGCATAGTGTACCCCGCACGTTTAGGTCCCAGTCATGGTTTGTGTTGTACGTCTCCGTGACCGCGCCACATCACCCCCCTTGAACAGCATGGCCTGGAACTCTGGCAACTTGTTTCCCAAGCTCCTGGCATTTACTAACACCAACCCCACCCTTATACCTGATCCTTAGTCGAACCCCACCCAGGTTCCTTATACTTCCATCCTCCCTCTGCTCCTCCTGAAACCTCCACCCCCAGTCTGTTTCCCCCTCCCCCCTTGGGTTTGAAGGCTACTCCCCTCATCTGGAGGAGAGGGCTTCTGGTCAGCCCAGCCTTGCCCAGCCTTTTGTAACAAGAGCCTCTTGTGGCTATCCCTGAAGCTCCCGTGGCTGACATGAGAACCGGGGATCAGCTGCGGGAGCGTGTACAGTACTTACCAGAGTAGTAAACAATTCGGAAAAACTGATTAGCAGTTTTGCATGCTGAAGTGCTAATCATCTAAGAAAATGCATAGCACTTGGCACAGAATGGTTAGCAAAATTTTTAATTATAAACATAGGTTCATTAATTCTGTCTACTGTGCCAAGGACTCATGAAAAAATGGTTAGCAATCTTCTATTATTCATTTCTGGAAACAGTTAACATTACCACAAGCTTTGCATAGCTTTTTTGCTGTGCAATACTAGATATTTAAATACACTGCTTACTAATAGAAGGAGTAATTAATAGCTCTGGTGCTATCCAGTGCCGAGGACAGACTAGCAGTCAGCTGTGCAAGTGACACTGCTAAAAATGTCCTGCTATTATGAGCTGTTCTGAGCCTTAACAAAAAAAAAAAAGCAAGCACATGCCCCATTCATATTATATTATTATCTTTTAATATACTGGTTGCCACCTTGCAGCTTGGTTTCATTGTGTTGTCCATGCTCTTTAGCTGTGTGCAGGGGCTGCTGCTGCTCACGCCAACCCGGTCACCCAGGCATGCCCTCACTTGCCACCTCTAGCTGCAATGAGACTGGCAAATCAGAGTCCAGTGAGAAGCCTCAGCTTGCCTGGCACTCCCTTCTGTTGCCCAGCACCTGAGATCCCCTGTAGTATGACTATGAGCTGCAGCTGTGCCTGACATTCAGCTTGGTGGTGCCCACCCTAACAGCCACTACCACTTCACCAGGCAGGCCAATCTCCCCCTTCAAGTGCATCTGGGAAACTGACCTCATCCTGCTGCACAGCTCCACTCTCAACTACATGGCCTGAAAGCACTGCAGGGGCTCTTCCGGTGATTACTTCCACATGGTGGATGCCACTCTTGGACCCCAGGGCCATAGCAAACTACCTTGTGTTGGAGAATTATGGCACACTGAGGGTGAGCAGTCTATGTCATGTGCAGCTTAAGTTCAATGGCAATCTGTAGTAGTGTCTCAATGAGCTCTTTAGCAGCCACTTCAGGGATTGCAGGCAGAAGAAATCAGCGATGATGTGCAGAGAAAAATAAAACAATACAGAGATCTAGCAAAGGCTTTTTCTCAGAAGAAGCCAGAAGGGGAAGGAAACATATTCAGTTCAGTGTTTTACAGCAACTGGTAATTGCTATTTTTCTTTTAAACTTACATTGTGGGCTTTTAGTGACACTGTACTATCTTTGTTGTCTTTACTTAAAATTGCTTTTGGGCTGTTGAAAATTTAAAATGTAGTGGTGGTGTATTTCTGTGCTGTCTTTAATTGCTGCAGATTTTATCTTGGCTTGTCTGACTGCCCTGTAGTTGGGTGAAGGGTGTTAATTGTCTGGCCTCTGACCTCAGCTACATGATAACTGGAGGTGTGGCTTAGTCAGAGTTGAGGTAGCAATTGAGTTTTATTTTCTCAGAAGAAGCCAGAAGGGGAAGGAAACAAATTCAATTCAGTGCCTAACAGTAACTGGTAATTGCTATTTTTCTTTTAAACTTAGATTATGGTCTTTTAGTGACACTGTACTTTCTTTGTTGTCTTTACTTAGAATTGTTTTTGGGCTGTAGAAAATTTAAAACGTAGTGGTGGTGTATTTCTGTGCTGTCTTTAATTGCTGCAAATTTTCACTCCCCCCTTCCTCCCCTTCCCCCAACTCTTAATTATATGCCCTGTTAAATCTGATTGACAGGAGCTAAACACAGGGTATAGTAAGGGGTGTGTAGTAGGAAGGGCATAAGGGGGAAGAAGCCCACCCTCAGCACGAGAAGTGTTTTGACTCATTTATTTATTTATTGGTTTATTTTCTGTTTTTTGTTAAAGAAAAGTATCTGAGGATCAATGGCAGGAATTTTAGGACAGTAAAGTAATAAAAAGGGAACTAGTAGAGCTTCAGTAGCAGACAAGTAGTGGAATAGCAGTATAATTGCAGTATAATGTGGGGAGTGGTGCAATGCAGTGGCTGTGGGGCAGCCATATTCAGGCAGACCTTCTGGACACTGAGGTGCTGCCCTATCTGCATGCATCTCTCTGGACTGCGGGATGAGGTAGCCAGACTCAGAACGAAAGTAAACTGGGTCAGGAGTACCATCATCCTTATCCAGAGACCACCCAGTCCAATGCAATTGCCTCAAAGGATGCCAAGAACGAGGAGCACTTGGATGACAGTGGGCTCAGGGTGGGTTAGAGTGGTCAGGCAGAGGAACTTCCCAGATTCTATTCCACTCAAGAACTCATATGCCACACTGGCAAATGGGGACAACCAAATAGAGGTACCCAGAGAAGTGGAAGGAAAGGATGTGGAGGTTAGCCAAGGAGGTGACCTCAGCGGAGAAAGCAGTGGACCCCAGAGGAGGAGGAAGCGAATCCTGGTGGGGGACTCCATCATAAGAGGATCCAGCTAGGAACACAGGAAGGGAGGACAGGAGGTGAAGTGCCTACCAGGTGCCACGGCATGGAGGATGGAAGGAAGATCCTGGGGATCACTGGGAAGGCAAGACGGGAGGGTGAGCTGGATGTCATTATCTACCTAGGTACTAATGACCTGGCAAATGGGGCAAAGAAAGTTCAGGAAGAGTTTAGGAAATTTGGGGGCCCAGGTCTCAAGCAAATGCTTCTTCTGTCACTTTCTCAAGTACTACCTACGAAGAGGCAAGGAGAGCATGAGGTGCATGCACCAGGAACTTTAACTCATGGTTGAAGAACTGGTGCTGTGAGGAAGGGTTTGGATTCATTGGTGACTGGGGACCCACCTGGAGGGATGGAGGTTTGTTCAAGCCTGACGGCCTGCATCCATCCTGGAGGGGAATCCAAGCACTCGATAAGTGTAAATGCTACATTGACAAGCATTTAAAGTAGCAAATGGGGGTGGCAGGCCAGCAAGGAGGGTACCTACTTGCTCACCCCCCACAGCTAGCAGTGGAACCAGTGAACCAGAGGAGTGTCTATCTCTACAAAGCAGTGTGCAAAAGATGGAGATTAGCTCCCAAGAGGTGGATAGGCAGAAAAGGGGCAAAATTCAGCAGAAGGGCAGACAGCAAGGAGAACCAGGGATAAAGGACAATCAAGGAAGGGGCTGGAGTAGAACAGTGAAACAGTCTAGGGAGGTCAAATCATGGAAAGCCATGTGTGCAAATGCCAGGAGCCTTAGCAACAAGATGGAAGATCTGGAGGCTGTCATGGTGCAGTCAGACCTGGACACTGTGGCCATCACTGATACCTGGTGTAATGACAGCCATGACTGAGAGATGGCCATACCTGGCTACAACATATTCAGAAGAGACAGGGCAGGCAGGAAGGGAGGATGACTGGCACTGTATGTGAAAAATGACATAAGGGCCACAGAGATCCTGGAGGAACAAAATGGGGGAGAGATACTGTGTGTTAAGCTGTAAAGGAAAATGGGGCCAGCCATCCGCACAGATGTGGTCTATAGACCACCAGCCCAGGAGGAAGAAACAGGTAGGGAGCTAATGCTAGCCATCCAAAGGATGGCAGACAAGGGTGAGGTAGTACTGGTTGGAGACTTCAATGTTCCAGACGTGGACTGGAGCATCCCAGCAGCAGCATCAACTAGGAGCAGATTTATCCTGGACTCCCTTCAGGATGCCTTCCTCAAGCAACTGGTCATGGAACCAACTCGGCAGAAGGCAATACTGGACCTTGTCCTCACAAACAGGGACAGTGTGATGGGGGTAACAGTGGGGAGCACCTGGGGAACAGTGACCACCAGTCATTGTGGTTTGAAATCACAGGAAGAGCAGAACCAAACCACACAAAAACATGCATCCTGGATTTTAGGGGGGCAGACTTTGGGAAAATGGGGAGATACCTGAAAGAGGTATTAAGGGGAATGGGGCAGGAATCAGGGGTTGAGGAACAGTGGGCAGCATTTAAAATGGAGATTACAAGAGCAACAGAATTATGCACTAAGCAGGTTAGCAAGAGGAAATGGAGGAGGAGGAGACCATTATGGTTTTCCAAAGAGGTAGCAAAGAAAGTGAAAGCCAAAAAGATTGCATTCAGGCAATACAAAAAGACACAAGCAGAAGGGGATAGGGAGAAGTACCAGGAGAAGCAAAGGAAGGCAGGAGGTCAGTAAGGGAAGCCAAAGCTCAGACAGAAGACACATTGCAAAATCAGTGGGTGAGGGGACAAACCTTTACAGGTACATAAGTGAAAAAGAAAGGCAAAGGAGGATGAAGAGACTGAAGGGGGAGGATGGGGGCCTCATGGAGGATGACAGCAGTAAAGCTGACATATTGAACAGGTATTTCTGCTCAGTCTTTACTGAGGAAGAGGAGGATAATGGGTCTTAAGGGAGCATAAGGGGTGAGAATGGTGCAGAAATGGACACAAGTCCCTTTACACGAGAAAGGGTCCTAAAGGAACTGGAAGTAGTAAGAGTTGATAAAGCAATGGGGCCAGATGGGGTGCACCCCAGGGTCCTTAAAGAACTAAGAGAGGTGGTGGCTGAACCTCTGGCTATCCTGTTTAGCCGATCACTGGAAACGGGGGGGGGGGTACCCAAAGACTGGAAGACAGAAGATGTAGTCCACTTATACAAAAGTGGGAACAAAGAGGAAGCGGGGAACTACAGACCAATCAGCCTCACCTCGGTAGTGGGGAAGATCATGGATCACTACTGAAGGAGAGATTGGTGGAGCATCTGGTTGTCAGTGGACTACAGGACCCAAGGCAGCATGGTTTCACCAGGGGGAGGTCATGTCAGACCAACCTCGTTGAATTTTTTGACTGGGTGACTAGGGAGGTGGATCAGGGGAGGGCAGTGGACATGGCCTATCTGGACTTCAGCAAGGCCTTTGACACTGTGCCACATAGAAGACTATTACACAAACTGGGGAATATGGATGTGAGCAGGACGGTAGTGTGGTGGGTAGGTAACTGGCTGGGTGGCAGGACACAGAGGGTGGTGGTAAATGGCTGTCACTCCACAGATGGAAGAGTGACCAGTGAGGTACCACAGGGATCAGTGCTGGGACCGGTCCTATTCAACATCTTCATCAGTGACATTACGGAGGACCTAGAAGGCAGAATTTCACTGTTTGCTGCTGACACAAATCTCTGTAACAGAGTAGACACACCAGAGGGTGTAGACAGAATGAGAAGGGACCTGCAGAAACTTGAAGAATGGTCAGGGGTTTGGCAGTTGAAATTCCATGCTAAGAAGTGCAAGATAATGCATATGGGGCACAAAAACCCTGGCACAATATATCAGTTGGGGAGTGAGGATATAGCATGCACCAAGCAGGAAAGGGATCTTGGGGTTATCATCTCCTGATGACCTCAAGGTAGGAAACAGTGTGACAAGGCAGCAGGTAAAGCAAATAGGATGCAGGGATGCATAGGCAGGGGCATCACCAGCAGGAAAAGGGAGGCCATAATTCCACTATACAAGACACTACTGAGGCCCCACCTGGAGTACAGTGTACAGTTCTGGAGACCTTACCTACGTAAGGACATAGACAGGGTAGAGAAGGTTCAGAGGAAGGCAACAAAGATGGTGCATGGATTGCATCACAAGTCCAATGAAGACAGGCTGAAGGAACTGAACATGTACTCCCTGGAGGAGAGGAGGGAGAGAGGGGATATGATAGAGACATACAAGTATATTTCAGGGAGGAACAGGGTGCAGGAATACACTATTTTTAAGCGAAAAAGATGTTCCAGGACTAGACAGCATGGGATGAAGTTGGAGGGAGGATGATTCAGAGGAAATATGAGGAAGAATTTCTTCACAGAATGGGTGGTGGACAAGTGGAACACCCTGCCAGAGGAAGTGGTGGGGGTTGAAACAATCACGGGATTTAAGAATGTATGAGATAGACATAAAGGAATTCTGGAGGTCAGGGGTAAGGGGCAACAGACTTCTAGGAAAACATAAACTGAACTTACAAGCTCAGATGGGCAGACTGGGTGGGCCATAGGCCCTTATCTGCCGACACTGTCTATGTATCTATGCATCATTTGGAACTGCACAACAGATAAAACGTTCTGCTTCTATTGTGTACTGTATTTTGTCAATGCAGGACAAGATACTGTTGGTATCAGCCAACTCTAGCCTTCAATATGAGCCAGACACTCAGGAGAGAAAAAAAAACACCTGTGGTGGAAACCTCTTGTATCCAACTAGAGATGCCACATTATTTATACCATGTGAAACTGTGGTACTGCGATAATCATGGCTCATAGTATGTGGTGACAGTATTTAGGTCATTAAACTTTTCTCTTCATCTATGCCAACTCTCTGATATGAAAGTTAATGGAGAGATTTTTTTTCCAAAATTACTTTTATTAATATGTGGTATTTAACTCACTGTTCTCAAACTGTCATACTGTAAACAAAAGTGACTATATAAAATATATATATATATATATATATATGTGTGTGTGTGTCCCTATTAAATATGGAACAGCACCAAAGTATCACAAACAGCTAAAAGGGGTTGAGCGAACAAAAAGAATTGCAGAAATTTCAAACGGGACTTTGTTGGCTGGGGAATACAGAAAGTCTGTAATTGTGAGGAGGTAGAGACTACTGATGAAAAGGAACATTCAGAGCTAGAGCACAAACAGAAGAATTCTTACAGGATTGTTTGATCAGCTTTGACAGGTAGCAAAATTTCCCACAGAGAAAAGGACACACTTAGAATTGGGGTTTAGTTTTGCATGGGCAGCAGACTCAGAGAGAGTCCGTGGGGACACCATTGGCAATTTGGATTTCTGAACTCCCTTGAAGTACTTCCAGGCTAGTGGCAGTTGCAGGCAGCAGTTGAAGTGCTTTTTTTTCTGGACAGTTAGGGTTACCACCTTTTAAGAGGCCCAAAGTGGGACATTTCTTTCTGAAACATGATTTTTTGCAGGACAGTATGTAACCTTGACCAATACAACAGACTTGTTTTCTCTGTATAATCAGAATTAAGGCTAAGCGTGGGAGACCTGAGTTGGTGGGTCCCCCCCCACCTCGCGCTCACATCTTTTGCCGACGGCCGAGTCGAGGTGCCGGCTTGTGATACTAGCTCTGGTGGGCCTCCTCAGTGTAAAACGAGACCCCTGGACCCAAGCTGCCCTTGCAGGTGCAGGAGACCCAAAAGTGAACTTGGAACTTGAATTTTTCTTTACCTCCGTGCGGGAGCCCTGCCATGATCTCCGTTGCTGCTGGGGGATTCAAACTTGGTGCCGTTTTCTTGCTGCAATCCGATTGGCCCTTGCAGAACAGTGACTCACAAGCCCTCCTGCCTAAAGGAGAGCACGACCTTGGGACAGTGCCTCAGAAACCGGAGGGGAAGCGTGGGAGACCTGAGTTGGTGGTCCCTCCCCGCTCACATCTTTTGCCGACGGCCGAGTCGAGGTGCCGGCTTGTGATACAAGCTCCGGCGGGCCTCCTTGGTGGAAAACGAGACCCCTGGACCCAAGCTGCCCCAGCAAGTGCAGGTTTTTTGGCCCGCCCACTCACCCCGTTCCCTCCTCCCATTAAATCCCCACTTGCCCCACCTCCTGAACTGGCTATGCCCTATCAGACTGCAGGGGACGGCACTGTAAACAGATTGCCTTATTACTACCAGAAAAAAAAAAACTGCTATGATTTTAGTCATTGGCAATAACCTGAATTGCCCTGTTTTGCTCTATCTGTGACATTAGTCACTGTCAATGACCTGGATGGTCCTGTGCTGTTTTACCTGCCTCTTGTGACCTCTCCTGAATACTGTGATATACTGTATGGTAATTTACTACTGTATCCATTAGTCCCTAGCTCTACACAGGTTACAGTTTACAGTGGCGTGAAAAAAGTATTTGCCCCCTTCCTGATTTTCTCTATTATTGCATATTTGTCACACTGGATGTTTTCAGGTCTTTAGACAAAATATAATATTAGATAAAGGGAACCTGAGTGAACAAATAACACTTTTTTTTTTTACTTATTTCATTTATTTAATGAAAAAAGTTAACCAACACCAACTGGCACTGTGTGAAAAAGTAATTGCCCCCCTAGTTAAATCAACCCAATTAAAAGGATAATTAGAGTCAGCTGATTGAACACAGCCAGGCTTGATTACAGCCAGCCCTGCTCAATATAAACCTCACTTATTTTGACCCTTACCATCAGAGTCACGTTGCCAGCACAAAGATTCAACCAGCACATTATGCCATGATCAAAGGAAGTTCCTGAAAAGATCAGAAAAAAATGTGTTGCCCTCTATCAGTCTGGAAAGGGTTACAAAGCTATTTCTAAGGCTCTGGGACTCCATCGAACCACAGTGAGAGCCATAATCTCCAAATGGAGAACACTTGGAACAGTAGTGAATCTTCCCAGGAGTGGGCAGCCTGCCAAAATTACTCCAAGGGCGCAGCGTAAAATCATCCAGGAAGTCTCAAAGGATCCTAAAACAACATCCAAAGAACTGCAGGCTTCTCTTGCCTCAGCTAAGGTCAGTGTTCATGACTCCACAAGCAGAAAGAGACTGGGCAAAAATGGGCTTCATGTGAGAGTAGCAAGGCGGAAACCACTGCTAACCAAGAAGAACATAAATGCTTGTCTCACATTTGCCAAAAGCACCTGGATGATCCACAAGCCTTTTGGGAAAATGTTCTATGGACAGATGAGTCCAGTGGAACTTTTGGACGACATGGATCCCATAATGTCTCGCAGAAAGCAAACACAGCATTCCACAGTAAGAACACCATACCAACAGTCAAACATGGTGGTGGTAGTGTGATGGTGTGGGGATGCTTTGCTTTCTAAGGACCTGGATGACTTGCCAAAATTAAAGGAACCATGAATTCTGCTCTGTACCAGAAAATTCTTAAGGAGAATGTCCGGTCATCCTTCCGTCAGCTGAAGCTGAAGCGTAGTTGGGTCATGCAGCAAGACAATGATCCAAAACACAAAAGCAAGTCCACATCAGAATGGCTAAAAAGAAGTAAAATTAAAGTTTTGGAGTGGCCTAGTCAAAGTCCAGACTTAAATCCAATAGAGATGCTGTGGCAGAACCTGAAACGAGCAGTTCATGCTCGAAAACCTACCAAATGTTACTGAATTAAAGCAGTTCTGCAAGGAAGAGTGAGTTAAAATTCTCCACAGCGATGTGAAAGACTGATATTGAATTATAGGAAGTGTTTGGTTGCAGTCATTGCAGCTAAATGTGGCGTAACCAGTTATTAAGTGTAAGGGGGCAATTACTTTTTCACACAGTGCCAGTTGTTGTTGGTTAACTTTTTTCATTAAATAGGTGAAATAAAAAAAAAAAAAAAAAGTGTTATTTGTTCACTCAGGTTCCCTTTATCTAATATTACATTTTCTCTAAAGACCTGAAAACATCCAGTGTGACAAATATGCAATAATAGAGAAAATCAGGAAGGGGGCAAATACTTTTTCACGCCACTGTATATATTGCCTACTATACTTTTGCACTTTCCCTCTTTACTTCCCCAGGGTTCCTATTCAATATGGCCCCTTGATCATTGCACTCTCCTGGTTCCCACGGGTGCAGCATTTGGGGGACTGACTGATAACCCTGCCCAACAGCAGGGCATACAACTCCCATGAGCCAGCTTGCTCTGGTGCTCTTTCCTAGATGGTGTCTGCCTGCACATGACCTATAGTTCTCACCCCAGTTGCAGACTGTCCATCCCAGCCTGCCCATGTCTTATTGCTGCTCCCTGGGGAGTGACTGTCTCACCTATCCTCCTCACCTTTATAGGTTTGCCTTACCCTGCCTCCTCCTGACCATCTCCCTGTAGTTCCATAGGCATTACCGATGTGGGTTTCCAGTGAACAGCAAGGTTTCACCTCTAGAATGGAGTCTCCCAAGGCCCCTAGGGGTATCATCCCACCCCCCCCGCTGTCGTCCTTGCTGGTCTCCTTCTGGGACTAGTTACCCTCCAAGTGGTAACTGCCCCTATCCATACCATAGGGGATGACTGTGAAAGGACTTCCCCCTGCGAGGTGTTGACTTCACCTTCTCTAATCTCATGGCTGACGCTGGGAGACCCTGCCATCTCACATGTGGTCTGGTACCAAGACCCATACTGTATCGTAGCAGGGTAAGGCGATGCCTAGCCCGCAAGCCTATGACCAGGAGTTCCTCCTCCAGAAGGCACCTCCTGTGGCTTTTCCTGCTAATCCTAGCCCTGGCCGGAGACATTGAACTTAATCCCGGCCCCACCCTCCAGGCCTCTGCAATTCCTCAGGAATGATGGCTGGCCAAGGGGTTAAAAGTGGCTCATCTCAACATTCGTAGCCTGATTCCCAATCTGGACAAGTTTATCGCATGGGTCACATTCTACAAGTCTGATATCCTTGGTATAATGGAAACCTGGCTTAAGCCCTCGATTCCTGACTCAGTGTGTACTTCTAGGCTACAAGCTCATACGATTGGACAGGTCTCGCAACAAGAGGGGTGAAGGCATCCTGATATACTTCAGGAGCCACCTTAAAGTATCTCTGGTGACTCACCAGACATCCCTACTGTCCTCCTGTGAGCTGCTTCATGTTATGCTCCTACTTGGCAATGCTAAAAAATTACATGTTGTATACACCCATAACCCCCCCAAGGGAGGGCTTCAGGGTCTCACCCACCTCCTGGACACTGTTGGCCCCAGCATTGGCAACAACAAACTCCTAATCCTGGGTGACATGAACTTAAACTGGCTGGTGGAAACGGAAAGCAGTTCAAACCCTTACTTGCCAGCCTAGCCCTGATGCAACTTGTACAGGAGCCCACCCGACGGTCAGCAAATGGAACCTCCAGCTCCCTATTGGAATGGATACTGTCTAATCGCCCTGAGAGGATCTCCTCAGTAGGGACCCTATCTGACTCCATCTCAGATCACTCCCCGGTCTTCTGTGTATGGAAAATTCCCTCCTCAAAGATTTCTCACAAATTCATCCACATCAGAAACTTCTCTAGGCTCGATCCAGATGCATTTATGGAGGACCTAAGGCTCATGGACTAGTCAGGGGTGTATAGTGCCCCCGACCCCTCTACAGCCGTAACCCAGTTTCTCAATTCCTTTGGGGCCCTGCAAGACAGGCATGCCCCAATTATAAGATGGAGGGTCAGGGGGTCAGCCACAAAATGGCTCCACGGGAGCCTCCTTGCCCTTATGCGGGAGAGGGACAAGTGCTGAGCCCACTTCAAACGCTCCCTTGATCAGACGTTGCTACTACAATATAGAAAATTCAGAAATGAGTGTAAAAAAGTTATCAGGGTCGCTAAAAGTCACTTCTGCAAGTCTGCCCTTCTCAGCTCTGCAAATAACTGAAGAAGGTTCTGGAGAAACATAAAAACTCTGGTCAGTGGTTCCTCCAACTCTGGCGTAACTGACATGATAATTGGAGGAGTTTCCTGCAACAACCCACATATGACTTCAAATGCTCTCAACTCCCACTTCACTGACCTATCTGCTCTCTCTCCACATGTCTCAACTGACAAGAGCGCCAACTGCCCCTCACCCCCGGACTGGCAGGAGTCCAACCCCTCCAGACCTCCTTTCTTCCTAAGGGTGATGTCAGACAAGGAGATGCTGATTCTTCTCACTGGCCTCTCCTAGTACTCCAGTGCTGGCCTAGACAACCTTGAGCCCAAGCTTCTGAAGCTTGAAGCCCCTCACATCGCCTCCCTGGTAGCCCACATTCTCAGCCTGTCCCTTGCCATGGGGGAGATTCCTGATATCTGGACGGTAGCCAGGGCTGTCCCTGTGCTAAAGCAGGGCAACCCTAAGGTCCCTGACAACTATCGTCTGATCGCCATTCTTTCAGCCATCAGCAAGCTACTTGAAAATGTAGTAGCTGAACAACTCTCTGAGTATATCCAAGCCCATGAGTTGCTGTCCCCCGCCCAGCACAGTTTTTCAAAAAGGGCACAGCGCAACCACAGCCCTGATCTCTGTCTCATCCAGTATCAGAGCAGCCATGGACCAGGGGAAGCTCTCTGGAGCAGCATTCATTGACTTGTCCAAGGCCTTTGACCTTGTTGACCATGACCTGCTCTGTTCTCAGATGAGGCCCCTTGGCTTGTCCCCCTCAGCTCTGAATTGGTTAACCGACTACCTGCATGGCAGAGTACAGCTCACCAAATTCAATAAAGTCCTCTCAGATCTCCTACCCATGACCTCTGGCATTCCTCAGGGCTTCGTCTTGGGACCTCTTCTTTTCTCTCTCTTTATTAACTATCTCCCTGCTGTAGTAACCAAATGTAGGGTCACCCTGTATGTGGACGACCTGGTTCTCCTGGCCTTCTCCTGGGATACAGCCACCCTCAATCTCCACCTATCTGATGACTTTAAGAATATTCAGGCTTGGCTGACCCAACAGAAGTTGGTCCTAAACCTGAAAAAAAATGCAGGCTATGCTATTTGGCTCATCAGCCAAGATACATGCCTCTCCAGTCCCTCTGCGAATCAGCTGTGCAGACGGAACTCCCCTTCACACTGTGACCTCTCTTAAATACCTCAGGGTGATGCTTGACCCTCAACTCGACCTAGGGATCCATATTCTCAACGTCTGCAGAGCCATGAAATGTAAGCTGGGACTGGCTTATAGGGCCAAATATAACCTAACCCCTGCTGCTTGTCTGGCTCTTGCCTGGGGAGTACTACTCCCTTCCCTCAGCTATGGTCTCCACCTATTTGCACATACCTCGAAGGCCCTTCTTACTCGGTGGCACATGACGTACAATAATATCTGCTGTTTCACTCTGGCTACTCCCTGCCTCACCCATCATTGTAAACTCTGTGACAAGCTAGGTTGGCTTTCTCCGACTAATCACCTAAACTTTGGACTAGGGTGCCTCGTGAGCAAAGTAATTAGTACTAGCTCCCTCCTGGGGCTGGCTCAGCTCCTCTCTCCAGCTGACCGTTCCTCCTACCATCTCAGGTCCCAGGGTCCAGGGATACTAAAAGTACCCCCAACTCGCACCCTTATGGGGGACAGGGTCTTCACTGCATGTGCTCCTAGGCTTTGGAACACCTTTCCTGAGCAGGTTCGCACTGCCCTTTCCCATCAGTGTCTCCGGAAATCCCTGTGGGGGCATCTGAAGCTGGCGTCATGCTGTGAGCGCCCAAAGCCTCCCTAGCACTATGTCCTAGGTACCGTAACACCACAGTACTCTTTTACTTGGAACACAAACTGAATCGAATCGGTTGCTGATCTCGGTCCAGCTCTTCCTTATGCACTTGTCTATGCTACATATGTTCAATGCTACTTAATGTTTGCTCATTATGTACTCTACCATTTTCTGTCATACTTAATGATCCCTATACTGCCTGGTTGTTTTGTTGACTCAACGTACTAAGTTAAAAAATGTACTTGTTTACCTGCTACGCTGTATTGATGTATCTGTAATACCTGTTGTACTCTCCTGGGTGGTTCCTGAAAATAGGCATACAACTTATCTAGTGTACCTACCCGGTTAACAAAAGCTAAATAAATAAATAAATTGTAGTTTCTTAGTTGCTTCTATTATTTTTTATCATTTTTAGGTATTTTAGTTAAGGTATTGTAGTTTGCTAGAACATTTAGTGGAAAGTTAGAAAATATTTTTTCTATTATAAAATCAGGACATTTAGTATTTTTCATGTTTTTTTGCAGGACACAGCCACCCAAATCAGGACTGTCCTGCGAAAATCAGGACAGCTGGTAACCCTATGGACAGTGCCTCCAAAATATCCAATCTTTCCTCAGAATAAGACAATTTCTTGTTTATAATAACAGTCTGTTCATGTTGCAGAAAGTGGCAAGCTCTTACTAGGGTGTGCAAGTCTTATATGTGCCTATCTTTTGTTTATTTAATGAAGGAGTGGATAGTGGCCAGCAACTCCATAGCACTTTTCCTGTGCTTTTTTTGTATGGTTCATTATTTCCAGTGACAAGAGTGTAAAATAAATGTCTTTTGAAAGCTGATCCTGCAGACACAGCTCCATCTATTTGATGCAGAAATTACTGGTGTTTTGTTTATTTCTATAATGAGTTCAATGCAGGAATTCCTGAGCGATTTTTGTCTATTTGTATAGCCTCAAGGAAAGGGGGGAGAAAGGGGGACATGATAGAAACTTTCAAATACCTCAAGGGAATCAACAAAGTCCAAGAGGGTAGCATCTTTCAAAAAAAGAGATGTGCAAGAACAAGGGGGCACAATTTGAAGATAGAGGGGGGGACGGCTCAGGGATAATGTGAGGAAGTATTTCTTCACAGCGAGGGTTGTAGATGCATGGAACAGCCTTCCCGAGGAGGCCATAGAGTCAAAAACAGTGGGGGAATTCAAGAATGCATGGGACAGACATAAGGTAATTCTAGTGGGGGGTAGGAAGAAATAGGCTGTTGGTTAAATAGGATCTGCAGTTTATCCGTTAAGTAGGGAAATGGGCAGACTAGGTGGGCCAAGCAGTCCTTATCTACCATCAAATTCTATGTTTCTATGTTCTATGTTTCTGTGTTTCTATTTCTGTAGTAAGGCTTGTGGTGGTAAACAGGTGGGGAACTTCTCTTTACTAATACTTTTTAAAGTTTAGCTTAAAATTAGTCAATTAAGCAAACAGTATTTACTTTTTCTGTTAGGCAAGATCTCTTCCCTGTATATTTTTTTATGGCTAGACTGGCCGTATCAATGTGTACACCTCAATTACACCTCTTGACTACACCTGTGGTGGAGTTGTACACCTCACTTAAGTGCACCTAATTAGCATTTTTAGATGCACATCAGCTACACGTAAAGTACACTGTAAATGCACTGCTGTTGAACCGCATGTGCACCTCTCACAGTAGCGTAGTTGAGGTGTACACCATATTTTAACCATAGGTACACATCAAATACACCTCAGTTTGGCCAGGGTAGTGTTAAGTAAGCTTGTTATTTCTTAGGTGCCCTATTTGTCAGGCTCTGGATACCTTATAAAACTGCAATAAATAAGTACGCAACAGCAATTACAACCCCCATAATCTATCTAAAATTATATAATATTCCAAACATTGCACAGTCCCCAAATAATAACACATCTGGCAAAGAATAACTCAATTAATGAAAGTCATCTTAAACAGATGGTGATTTAATCCCCTTTTAAAATGCTCCACTGAGTGGGCCTCCCTCAGCTGCTGAGGTAGGGAGTTCCAAAGCAGTAGTGCTGCCCATGAAAAGGCATAATTCCCAGACAGATTATGTTCCAGTCTGGGAATGGTTAGCAAATGTTTGAGCAGAGTGGAGGGCATAGTCAGGAGCACAGGAGCATATGGACAAGTGAGCTCTTTCATGTAACATTGTGAATTAAAGCAGAGGAGCTAAGAGTAGACTTGGAAATTCTAATTTTTAATTTTTTGGATAAAGCATTGGTGCTGAGTCAGTCAACCAGCACCGAGGTCCTGCCTGCACTTGTGGTCTACTTACAATGCTAAGAGAACCCAATGGAACTGCATTACACTCCCATGCCACTGAGCCATGTTTGGGATTGAATGCAGTAGCCAGCACTTGAGTTGCTAGGCTAGGCAGAGCACACTTCTGATGGTAGCATGCCCCAGTCAAGGATGTGAGGCTGAATGCTCCGAGCCTGCAGCAGCTCCTGCTGATGGGGGAGAATGCCCTCCCAGCAGGAGCACACTGCTTGCATCCAAGGCACTGCCCCACGGATGCTGCATATGCCACCTGGGGAGAGGGACAAAAAAGATGGTGCAACATCTCAGCTGACACTAGAAGAAGGTTAACCCCCCAGGCCCCAAACCACTGACAACGGCACCATCCTCCACAAGATTCTGGTTACCAGAGGGACCTGAGGGATTCCGGGGGGGGGCAGGGGTAGCCCTAAAAACCTTGCCATGGGGGGCAAGCCATAAGGATGGAGGACAGGGTAAGTACCTACATTACATTAAATGACATTGTAACTTGTCTGAGTGTACAGTTTGGTATGTATATGAACTTACCTTGTAAGTACTGTGCTTACTTTGTATGTATTGTGCTGGCCTTGACTATAATCCCATTTAATTGCTTATAAGTATCTGTGTTGTTTCTTTGCACCTCTGACACGTATGTGGGACCTTTGCAAATGAGCACTTGTGCTCAAAGGTATTGTCCGAAAATCTTAATAAAATAATATTAAAATAAAGCACCTGTAGAAGATAGATGATGGGGCTACAGGGACAGACCAGATGAAGTCCAGTCAGTGAAGGAACATAAACACATGAATAACAAGCATTTGTCAATGCTGAAAGTTTTCTTGCAGTGTAACAGGGCTTTAAAGATATACGATGTAGCCAGCAGAATTAGGCCTTCTGATCTATCAAGTCTGCTCATTCTGTGGTGTTGGACAACTCTGAAAAACATAATATCTAAACAGAATTTAGCTTATATTTTACCCTTTTTTGTAACTGTTACCCTCATCTATTTATTATGAAGGACATTTGCATGGCAGCAGGATCGCTGCTCTGTTTGCTTGTCTACTTTTACCGTCACAATTAATTTCTGACATCTCAATCAAAAGTCCAAGGGACAGTAATCTTGCTGCTATGTCACTTCCATAAGCAATATAGAAAAAGAGGAAAGAATTGCACAAAATCGAGTTCTGCCTGAATGTTACAGTGGGTAAAAGCACAGAACTGTAAAACAGTGGGTTGCAGGTTCAGCCCCCTTCATTGCCACAAACAATATTGTCTAAGGAAATCTGAGCGACAGTAAACTTGTAGCCGGGCCAGTAACATGGAGGGCTGAGGTGCTGGATGCCTCACCTCCAGCCACACTGGTGACCTGTGTTTGGGATTGGACTAAGGTCACTCAAGGGCTGGCGAAGGAAAGGAGGACTTAGTGTCCATCGAAGGATGTCCTCCTTTGAGGCAGAGGTTGGCAATTGTGACAGGAATATTTCCCCTAGAGTCAAACCAGAGCTGAGCCAGGGGTCTGGCTTGACTCTACAAGCCAAAACATGAGCCAAGCCCTGGTTACTGTAGGCTGTTCTCCTGAAATTGAACGTTTCAGACACTACACTACCTGCTCAGGCTGACAAAAATGCTTATTTTGACCATAACTGTCTCGGCTTGACCTTGCCTCTCAATTACATATAGAGGTTGAGGTGAGCTGAGTCAGGCAATAGACTCTGGCTTGCCCATCTCTACTTCGAGCTTGGGGAACTGTGTGTACTGTTGCTTGGCTGACACCTAGTGGAGGGTACATTGCACAGCAGCAGTCACTAGAATTGAAAGTCAGGGGCGCATGGTGAAAGCATGCACCGTCTTCATGGTCTGTGTTGTGTACCACTGCACATGACAGCTCTGACTCAAGGGGAGTAACGGGTGGAAAAGAACCCCTACCTACTAGATGATGCTGCGACCCTAAAGCCACTGCACCACCACCATCCATGGCATCCACTCACACAATGAGGTATGAAGTAGATGGGGTAAGTCCTGGAAGGGGGGTGAAGGGGTTGGGGTTCAACAGCAGAACATGGCCGATGGGAAGGGGGAGGAGGATAAAGTCCGTATTAACAAAAAAAAAGGAAGACTTAAAAAAGATTTGAATAATAACCTGAATTGTGTCTACGTCTCACATTTTTCAAAGATTACTAACTGGTACCAAGGGCTCTTTAATGTAAACATTAACAATATGCAATATAAAATCAACTTCTGGTGTTTTCTGTTCATTATTGACATGCTGTTAACATATTTGAAGCTATTGTATTTGCATTCTGCATGCTGCCCCCCCCCCCCACTCTGTTTAGTACTTTCAAATAGGTTCTTCCTGTCTGTAGCTAGGGGGAAAAGCACACACACATACACACACACACACACACTATGAGGCTTGCCAGTTCTCTTCAAAGTCTGATGATGTCTGCTAGCTGGCTAAAGAGCAGAAAGCCAGTGTGGTTAGTGGGACTTTCTGCTTTGAACTACAAGACGTTTACGCCCATCAGCCAGCTGAGCACTGTCATCATCAGCCTTCTCACCAGTGGCTTTTGAGAGGCAAGTCTCCTGCATTTCTACATCCATTGGTTTATACAGCACATAACTATACAGCCCCCTACACTACAGTTAACAATATGTTCGCTTTGTGCATGTGTGCAAGCAACGCATAACAAGAGATAATTTTTCCTTATGCTTCTTTCTACTGTAAGCCATTGTAAATACTGATTGTAGCCATGTTGGTCCTGGGGAAACAGGACTTTTTTAGTCCTATAAATGGTATCAAACTATTCAGTGACTCCTTCTGTAGGTCATCAGATTTAGTCACTTTCACCTAAAAGAGTGTCATCTCTTGCCTCCTTGGGGTACAAGAGCCTCTTTACTTTGGGACGTTGGTCTACTATCATCCTAAGAGAAGACACTCCTAGTTTTAATAGACACTCTGTTCTCCATATAAATGTATAGATGGGGACTGAAAGCTGTAGGGGCAGGCAATTAAGATCTCTAAAGCCAAGAGAAAGGGCTGAAAGATATTTATTTCACTTTTCTCGACCGGGAAAGGACAGTTAGACAATTCTGCTTATTTTCAGCCTCGTGGGGGGGCGGAGGGGGGACAGATGGAAACCAATTGAAAGTGAACCAGCTTAAGCTGTTGGTGGTATTTTTACTGAATGGGGGAAATTTGGTGAGGACACGGGGGAAATTTCTGTACTTCTTTTGAAAAAATGCCATGGGATCTTTAACGTCCACCTGAACAACTACCAGAAGAGGCAGATGTGATCTCAATTTACCTTATCATCTGAAAGATGGAGCTATGTATAAGTTAGTATGAAAAGAATATTGAATATCTGGAAGGAGTATTTATTCTGTGTTTACAATATATGAAAAGCTAAAGGCTGATTTGTTACTACTCCACCAATCAATTTGTTGCATTCCTCTTTTCACCATACCCCAAATTTCATTGCATATTTACCAACCAAGACACTGGTCCATTCATGTAAACCCAAAAGACTACAGCTGGAAATCCTAGGAATTCCTGTCCCAGCTGGTAGCAGTATACTGAGAGGTAAAAATGGTATCTGAGAGGAGAGGACAGCCTCTGGGGGCAGCATCTGATGTGTGTCCAAGTTAGCTTGGTTCGAAAGGAAGGGAACAGCTGTGGATTTCAAATGCAATGAGGCCAGTCTATGACAGGTGCATACCATTACCACACAAGGGGCAAGGGGGCAAAAATTCGAGTGACAAAGAGTGGGATAGTAGCACATGAGATCTTGCAACCCAAAGGTCATTGGATCTGCCGATTTTTCCAAGGTGCACATTATTGTTCATCGTGTTGATAATATCTGCAGCTTTAGTAAACAGAATGGAGGAGGAGATAAGTCAGCAGCAGTGGCCCTGACTAAGGCAATTACAGCTGTACTAGAGTCAGATAAAGGGTTTCAAACCTTGTTAATATCAAAGCACAGCATCAAAGCACGATATTCTTTTCACGCTGCCTAACCCATGCTTAAGTAACTCAGCTGCTTTCCAAAGCTGTGAGGCAGAGCGTGTAGAAAGCTCTCCAAGCTGAAGCAATCAGGGATTGGTGCCTTGCCAGGCCGCTATGACACTCCCTGATCTCAGACACAGTTTGTAGATTCTGCAGTTGTGTGTTATCATGAGGGAGTTGGTCGACACAGTGTATGCTGTGTGTCATTCTGAAGGAGAGTGTTGCAGTAACATGTACTGTGTTTCATCATGACCTTGAAGTTTCAGCCTTTCTCCTACTGGAGATAATTTACCAAAATTGCAGACTCTCCACATGCCTCCAGTGAATGAGTGGCAAGAAGCCAAATTACTGCAGCGGAGTCTTGTCCTACAAACCTACACCATGCCCATTGAGCACCATAAGGGCACACAGCACACCAACACCAATGGCCTATCCTGGCAGGTGTCATGCAAAAGCAGTGAGACCCAAACTTAAAGGACATGGCATTAAAGCAGAGAACTACTGTGAGCATGAACACCATTTTATAGTGTGTCGCAATAATGTTAGTTCCAGTGATCCCCATTCATTAAATTGTTGTAGCAGGCTGCCATGCTATTTCATTTCAACTCCTCACACTTTGTTCATCCGCCACCCATTAATGCTGCCGCCACATTTAATAGCACACTGTTTCTTTAAATGGCATTGAAGGACCGTGAGTTCATGCATTTATATCTGCAAGGGGGAAAAACATCCTTGCCAGGGAACCAGTTTGTCATGTGCCCAGGCAAGTTCACAAACCCACAGTTCCCCTGGCATCACGTGAATAGAAGTCCGATGAGGGCAGGCTGACTGGCAGGTATGAAACCGTAAATGAAAGGGGTGATCGCAAGATGGACAGCGCAGTCCTATGAGTGCAGCAGCTGCTGTGGTGGGTAAGAAGTAATCGGTACTCTGCTGCCACTTGAGGGTCTGCTTCTAGACTGTGTGGCTGCATGCAGTGCTTGTTGTGACTCAGTGTCTGGGATACTGCATCCATCTTTCTTTTTTAGGCACAATCTCTGTAGGAACAAATGACAGCAGGGAGAGAAATAATACAGAGAAATTATTTTTTTAAAAGAGTGGAATTACTGCAGCTTTCTCTGCATGTGTTTGTGTGGGGGAGAAGATTGCAGTAGTGTCAGTCTCATAGCCCAGACTGCTCTGAGCAAATGCAGCTTTAGTTACAGAGGCTGTAAAAAAAGAGATAAAAACAAACACAAGCGTGCCAGACAGAAAAGATACCTGATCTTTCAATTATCTTAAAAAAAAAAATAGCTAATTTTTGCTTTTGTAGTGTGGACTGGGAGGATCTCTCACAGGGAATCATGCCTGGCACTGAGCTGCCTTGTGCATTTTACTAGCCACCAAAAACATTTTGTAGGGAAAAAAAGCTTGAGTAGCTTGGAAAGAAATAAAAATATTAATTTTGGAAAACCACGAGCAAACTTAATTTTTCTGTGGTGTGTGGGGGTGGTGGCGACTGAGAGCCTAGGCCACCCAGGCAGCTCTGCCACATGCAGATTGGAATAGGCTGCACTAGAGAAAAAAAAGAAAAATCTCGAGGCTCCAAATGATGCTACCAGTGGACCTGTCCCTGTCCTGCCAGTAAAGCCGTGCTCCTTCCTAGGTGTGTGCAGCTTATTGTTTTCCTCCCAGCAGCTGTCATTCATCTCTCCTGTTGCAATTTTAAAAAGAAAATAATTTGTGTGCGAAAAAAAAAGCCTGGGGCTCCAAGCAATTTCACCACTGGAACTGTTCCTGTCTTGCCAGTAAAGAGGTGCTCTTTCCTAAGTGTGAGCACTTGTTGTTTTCTTCCTAGAAACTGTCTTTCATTTCTCCTGTTACAATCAAAATAATTTGTGCATGGGAAAAAAGAAACTAAGGGCTCCAAGCAGTGCAACCACTGGACCTGTCGGTCTCTCTCATGCCAGTAAAAGCGTGCTTCTTCCTAAGTGTGTGCACTTGTTTTCTTCCTAGCAACTGTAATTTATCTCTCTCGTTACAATGTTTCTTTTTTTCCTTATTCTTATTGCACCACAGCTGCCCCTTTCTTAGGGTCCGAAATGCATCCTGCGACAGGAGGGTTGGAGCTACAAGCCCAGATGAGTGCCTCACTCTCCTTTTTCACTTAAGCTCTCCAGTTTACCCCCCCCCCGGTTAGGGTGGAGGAGTCCCCCTTTCCCCTCCTTACCTCGGTGAGGGCATGCACTTGTGCTGCTTCCCAGGCTCCTCCTTGGTCGCCAACGCTGAGGCCCATCTATAGGTGCAACTGTGGGGTGTTTTTCTTTGTTTTCAGTCCTGCCCCCATCTGGCATCAGCAGTCTAGGGAAGACCAGTGAGATGGGGGGATGCTGAGATGTGCCTCTGCTCAGGTCCCCAGCAGATGCCAGCCCCTCCCCTACTGTCCGATTCCCCTACCACACTGTCACCACCCGTGGTCACCCAGATGGTGGCAGTATAGTGGCAAGGAATACAGCCCACCCCTCCCCAGAGAGGGAGAACAGCCTGTTGGGCACTCAGTCCCTCTCCCCCCGGCAGGCCCCCCAGCAGCCCAGGCTCGCTACCAAACCCGGGTCACTGGCGTCGCAAACAATAGTGCTACTGCTGCACCAGTGGGCTGGCTTTCTTGTTACAGTTTTAAATTGAAAATAATTTGTGTGTGAGAAAAAAAAACCCAGGGCCAGGATTCACAAAGAAAGGTAAAGTGCCACGCAAAAGTTTGCGCTGTACCCCACAGTTGTGCTGGAGGGCAATGGAGCTATTCACAGTCAGATAGCGCTATGCGTTATCTGACTGTGAATAGGGCAGGTGGGGGCAGTGCTAACCCAGGAAAACTACCAGGAAGCACAGTAGCACTGCCCCCACAACCAGCCAGGAGAATGGACTGGCAACAATAACACACATACGCTAAGGCCCTATTCATGAAAGTGGCCATGCAAATGAGCTCATTTGGGTGTACAAAGTGCAACAGACAATTAACATTTACATTATGGGTCCATTTGCATGGCCCTTGTCTGGCCTAATGCATCCCCCCCACCAGCCCATGCCCCACATAGCCACATTCCCCTGGTGTAGCACCTCTCCTGTCCTACGATCACCGTCCGCAATGTAAGTACTGTTCCCTGGGAGTCCAGGGTCCCTCCCCTCTCCCTGATCACCAATCACATAATAAAAAAAAAAACTTCCCATGTTGTAGCGGTCCTTCCCCCCTCTCCAATCGCCAACCACATAAAAAAAACCCTTTCCATAATGTAGCAGTCCCTCTTCAGTCATCGATCGCCAACCCCATGACAAATATCTACTTTCCATAGTGTAGTGGTGCTCTTCACTGCCCTGATCGCCGACCCTCTCTGGAAGGTTTTCATAGGATAACGCTCCCCCCCCCCGGTCACCAATCACCGTGCCCGAACTCAAATACCTCTATGCTATGATAGTCTAGGCTCCTACCCGCCCAGTATGACCCACCACCTCTTCTCCACCATCCCAATCGGGACTGATGATCAGCACAGCCCACCTCTCTCAACCACAGATGGCACTGACTGAGCCCTCAGAGTGGACAGTCAACAGTACAGCTCAGTGACTGTGACTGATAATCACAGTCACTGAGCCATACTGTTGACTGTACATGCTCCCTGAGGGCTCAGTCGGTGGCCAACCATGGTGGTAAGAGGTGGGCTGTGCTGGTCACTTATCCCAGATTGGGATGGGAGGAGCAGGGTGGTGGGTTGCACTGGATGGGGTGGGGCAAGGGACACTAGACTACCAGGGTACATGTTATTCAGGTTTGGGCACAGCGATCTGTGACCACGAGGGAATCACTACCCTATGAAAACATTTCAGAGAGGGTCAGAGATCGGTGTAGGGGAGGGCACCACTACACTATAGAAAGAGGATATTTGTCATGGGGTCAGAGATTCTTGACCAGGGAGGGGGAAGCACTGCTACACTACGGAAAGGTTTTTTTTTATTATTCAATCAGCGATCGGGGAGGAGGGACCATGACACTATGGAAAGGGTTTTATTATGAGGTTGGGGAGGGGGAGGGACCGCTACACTAAGGAAAGTTCTTTGTTATTATGTGGTCAGCGATTAGGGAGAGGGAAGGGGCCCAAGACTACCAGGGAATAATTACTGTATTTAGGGATGGTGATCGGAGACTGGGGGGGACAATACACTACAGAAACATTATTGTTCCTATGAGATGGTGAATGGGGGGGGCACAGTACCTTTGCCAACCACTAGAGTTGCTCAGATTACCATCAGGTTTTGGTTGGTGGTAATTTCACCATATAAGGGTATTTGTAAAACTGCCTTGCATAGAGCAATATCTTTGTTAATCAGACTGCAGGAATCTGTAGGTCCCTTCCCCCTCATTTGTACTGCGGACACCCTCACATCTTTGCTTAGGTACAAACCCAGGTTGCAGGAGCAAACTAGGAGTCACCGGGTGTGGGTTTAGGATAACAGAATTTCAGGCAGACCACAAATCAGGTGCATAAAAATTGCACAAGTGCGTTTGTTATTTTATTTTTATCAAGTAAAATATGCAGAAAGCAAAATGGTAACTCATACAACTGTTTAGCTTCAACAGTTTCCAAGGCTTTTTTGTCAGCCTAACAGTGTGAAAGCACACATTACCATGAGATCTTTCACCTTCTTCAGTCAGTATTCAACTGACCTATCCATCTGTCCTATCTCAGCACTGAGATAGGCCTTTTTATAAGCTCACTAGAAGCTGGAAGATGTTTCCACTGCCTTTTGATTAACAGCAGACATAACATAAAACTAGTCACTAGGGGCCACTGTTGCTCCATAGAGAACCATTATTTGACAGCCACCTGGAGAACAGAAGAACTTGTTTACAACACTGGAAAGGTCAGAGCCTAGGTCAGAACATTCTGTGCTCTCTTAAACTCTCCTGCAGGGTCAAATTACCCCATGCTGTCTGCTGCAAAATATATCTTAGAAGGGGGGCTGCTAACATCTAGAAAAAGCAGACATATTTTTGTTATTCTTATGACATCCCTCTCACTTTGTAACTGTACTCTTAGTTTTGTTTTCAGGTTAATATGCATAGAAAGCTTTATAAGCATTTCAGCACTTAATTCATAACCAGCCAGCCAGCATGTTGGACATTATACAAAACATAAACTGCTTGGAAAAGGGGTTTCAATTTATCCCAGGGGTGCCCACTGTGACAGGGGTCACCCTGTCACACATCCCCCTGCATAAGAGGGCAGCCATCCTACGGTTGTCCAAATCTCAACTAACACCCTGGAAGGGTGTGGAGATTCAGCCCACTCTCACCGGAAGCTCTGTCTCAGGGTTCCTTTAAAAAAAAATGTGTAAAGTATCCTATTCATAACAATACAAATACCCTGAGACATCTTAAATTACTGTATTTTGAAGATTAGTCTCTCCATTAGTAGACTACAATATCATCATGTATATTTAAGAGAAAGAACCACTAATGGTAGTTTTATGCCATCTACTGACTTTCCCTGACCAGATACACTTGAATGGCTGGACCGTCCAGCACCCAGTAGAACTGCCTTTGGGGGCAAACCTACCTTGCTCTGTCCCCACTTAGACATTTAGAGGCAGGCTAGTAACATAGCACACTGTATGCCTAACAGCCTGTCCCTTACCTCTGGGTTTACGTATCAAATTTTATATACTACTAGTGGTGTTGGCTACCACAAAGTCTCTTCTATTCTATGTGGGAGTCTCCCCCTCCTCCAAGGGGGCCATCTCTTGCTCTTCACCCTCTGGGTTATTCTTCTCACATCATTATCAGGGGGTCACTATCTGTCTGCCCTTACAATAGGTCTTACAGTATGCCACCACCTGTCTGTATATGCCTGACCAATAGAAATAAAGGGTTAGTCTAGCCAAAACCTTCCCATGGGTCAGATGCCCTGAGTGACTGGAGTGTACATCCTCCATCACCTTTTTCCTATATGCCATGGGCACCACTACCTGGGCATCTATCTGCTTTGTCCCGGGGTTGGGCATCATATGATATAGAACTTACTTCCTAAGCTCATACCACCATAACCTGCCCCCCCACACCATCATTAATCTGTCTCCCATCCTTGATTTCTGCATATTCTCTTAACTGGGTAACTTCAGGATCCCCCCACATGCAACTTTCCCCAGTCAACATCAGGAGAGCAATAATTTTTTATGGAAGGAGATTCAAAACATGCAAAAGTCCCTTCAGCCGAAATGGCTTCTTCCATCTTGCTTGAAGTCTTCTACCCCAGTAATATATTGCAAGTCAAAGTCTTACCTGGGGTCTCCTCCTCTCATGTGCCGTTCTCCACCAAATAGCAGCCCAGAAAAATGGGCAACAACGGGATCTCCGCAAGCGTTGGTTGCAAATGCTTCATCAGGTGACCCTCCTCCTCCAGAACCCATGGATTCTGTTCCATTGATTCTTCCTCGACATTCTCTGAGTGGGACCTCTCAAGTAGCTCCTGGCATCTGCACAACACCTCTTTCCGGTGTCGATCAGCCTACAGCCATCTCCCACTCATCCAGTGAAGAAGCCATATCAGGGTCTCCATTTGGCCATCAGATCTGTCTCGTCCAATCCATGGTGCCTCGCCCAGGTCACCATCTCCATCAGGCGCTGTCCTCCTCTCACCTGACACAATGCACCTCTGCCATGTATCCTCAGTACCAGATCTGGCACCAACTGACTGAACTCTCCCTTGTTACCTCGGACATTCATTTAGATCCCACTGCTAACACCATATGTCAGCAGGCATGGGTTTAGGATAACACAATTTCAGACAGACCACAAATCAGGTGCTTAAAAAATGCACACATGCCTTTGTCATTTTATTTTTATCAACTAAAATATACAGAAAGCAAAATGGTAAGTCAGACAACTGTCTAGCTTCAACAGTTTCCAAAGCTTTTTCTTCAGCCTAACAGTGTGAAAGTCAGTATTCAACTGACCTATCTATCCTATCTCAGCATTGAGGTAGGGCTTTTTATAAGCTCACTAGAAGCTGGAAAAAGTTTCCACTGCCTTTTGAGTAACAGTAGACATAACATAACACTAGTCATGAGGGGTCACTGTTACTCCATAGAGAACCATTATTTGGCAGCCACCTGGAGCACAGAAAAACTTGTTTACAACATTGTAAAGGTCAGAGCCAAGATCAGAACATTCTGAGCACTCCTAAACACTCCTGCAGGGTCAAATTATCTTATGCTGTCTGCTGCAAAATAATTCTTATAAGGGGGCTACTAACATTTAGAAAAAGCAAACACAAGTTTCTGTTATTCTTATGTTAAGACAGCCCTCTCATTTCGAAACTGTAACCCCCAGGTGGCACTATCCCAAAGGCTACTACCCCTGTCTGCTTGACTGCTAACAGGTTGAGGAGCCTAGGTTCTATGGCGGGTGCCTCCACCCAGAGGTCAGGGTTTGAAGTGGTTAGACTAGATTGGTCACAGCCCTCTGGGACACTGAGAACAGCTTTTTTCCCTTCTAGTGGCTCGCACAATGCACAGAAGTTACAGTCCCAACACCCCACATGTATACAATTCATTCATAGGATACCACTTACCCTCGAGACTGATTCTGAGGTTAGTCTCTGAGCAACCCCCTGCAAAATAAGGTTAGTCAGCATACATCAACTGCTACAATACTGGATGAGTAGGTATGGACACTTCAAACAGTTTAAAGTTTAACAACATCAAATCTGGTTTACTTAGGAGAACGATAACACAGGAGGTGGAGATCAGGTTAATTAGCAGCATAAGATCACAGTACTGTGCACATTACAGGATCTAGAAAGTCACACTCTGGTTACCCAGGTTGGGGGGGAGCTAGCCAGGTCCATTGACTGGGGTTGGCCAGCAGGTGCAGATGTAAAAGGGCACTGTGGAAGAAAATATGCACAACACCCAGTTGTAATCCAGAGCCGGATGGCTCAGTCCATGAAGAAATGGAACCACAATAATTAGATGACACACTTGCAATTTGATAAAAAGATGGCAGGGAGCCACCCTGATTTGTACTCACAAGATCAATTATGAAAATGGGCACAGATAGGGGTTCTGGATTGCCAGACTCCCTCACACAGCAGGGAGATGAAATTCTACAAGCCAGGCACACATTTCAATCAGCCAATGGATTCAGTCCGCGTACATTCACTTGGTTTTCAGTCTACACCGCATGGGGACAAAAGGACCCATTTAGCTGTCCTTCACAAGCACTCCACACATTTATATGTAAAGGAAATTATTATACCAGGCAGCTGCTTTCAGGTCCCGATCACACTTACTGCTAACCCGGGAGTTCACACTGCAGCTTCACTTTCCTGACAGACCGAGCGCGGTTAAGCAATTTCTCTAGTCTTCTACAGGGTGAGCCTGGTTCCCACTCGTTCAGCCTCTCTTCTTCTCTGTAGATGCAGATTTAGCCTGAATCAAAGTGGCAACGCACCGCCCAAGGTTAGGCCTCCCACGCATTTCCTGCGCAAAAACTATGCAGCACAGGAGCTCGATGCTCCTTCTCTTGTCATGGTCACAACGGATCTGATTTGTCCAGACACAAGGCAGGGCATTCCATTTGGGCACCACCCAGTCCAATTGGTGGACTCAGTTGTCAGTCACTCAGAACTCCCCCTGTTGTTGCAAATAGGTGCCAAGGTTCAGAACTTCACTTCCCAGAATTACTAGCTATATCTCCTATGGTAAGCTGGCTGCTAAGAGAGTCCTGATTCTGGTTGGTCCGAACAAATTCCTTTTAGAGGCCCCCCTCTACTGATTGGATTTATTCAGTAGTTCAGATCCAAAATGGAGGGACAAAACACACAGAGTCCCAGCTGCAAGATAGACAAACTACATCCTACTTAACACTTTTACTAGTTTCAGGGAAACAGTTACATCTTTTGAAAGGGCTCCCTCTACGCATATAGCAACTACGGAAATGGAGCGATTTGCTCAGTAGCCCAGGTGGGACTCGAGCATTAAATAGACAGTACCTCTCATACAAGCTAACAAAGTCTGTGAGCAGGCAGCTCTTAAAAAGACAGTACCAGAGGCTCTAAAAGCATTCACACATAAACAGCTTAAACGTTGAACACCATTCAGGCTGGAAGCACTCAGCCAGCTCCTGGAAGACCTTCGGGAACCCCCATTTGTAGGGGGGTTACATAACTGTACTCTTAGTTTTGTTTTTAGGTTAATATACACAGAAAGCTTCATAAGCACTTCAGCATTTAATTTATAACAAGTCAACTAGCATGTTGGACATCATACAAAACATAAACTGCTTGGGAAAGGGGATTCAGTTTATCCCAGGGGTGTCCACCATGACAGAGGTCACCCTGTTACACTGGGCTTTGTGAATACCAACTCCAGGCAAACTGGATTTGCATCCAGGCAAAGTTTTGTGAATCTGGCCCCAGGGCTGCAAGCGGTGCCATAACTGGACCTGTCCCTGTTCTGTCGATAAAGACATGCTTCTTCCTAAGTGTATACACTTGTTGTTTTCTTCCCAGCAACTGTCATTCATCTCTCCTATTACAATTTTGAAAAGAAAATAATTGCGTGTGAGAAAAAAGCCTCGGGCTTCAAGCAGTGCCACCACTGGACCAGTCCTGTCCTGCAGTAAAGACGTGCTCCTTCTTAAGTGTCTAGACTTGTTGTTTTCTTCCTAGCAACTGTAATTAATCTTTCCTGTTACAATTTTAAAAAGAAAATAATTTGTATGTAAGAAAAAAAAACACAGGGCCAGGATTCACAAAAAAGGCAAAGTGCTACACAGAAGCTTGCGCTGCACCCTGCAGTTGTGATGGACGGCAATGAAGCTATTCACAGTCGAATAGCGTGGTTCACTATCTGACTGTGAATAGGGGCAGGTAGGGGCAGTGTTAACCCAGGAAACTCACTAGGAAGCACAGTAGCACTGCCCCCCACAACCAGCCAGGAGAATGGGCCGGCAACAATAGTGCAAATGTGCTAAGGCCCTATTCATAAAAGTGGCCATGCAAATGAGCCCACTGGGCATACAAGGTGCAATAGGCTATTAGCATGCCCATTATGGGTCCATTTGCATGGCTCTTGTCTGGCCTAGCATGGCCCCCCCACCAGCCTGTACCCCACGTAGTCACTGTCCCCCGGTGTAGCACCTCCCCATCCTCCGATCGCCGTTCCCAATGTAAGTACTGTACCCCGGGAATCCAGGGTATATCACAAACTGCATAATAAAAATACCCTTTCCACAGTGTAGCAGTCCCTCACTCCTCCCTGATCGCATAATTAAAAAAAATCTTCCTGTGATGTAGCAGTTCCTCCCCCCTCTCCAATCGCCTGCATAATAAAAAACCTTTTCCATAGTACAGCAGTCCTTCCCCCTCCTCCATCGCTGACCGCATAATAAAAAACCTTCCCATAGTGTAATGGTCCCTCCCCCCCTCTCTGGTCAGGTCACTGATTGCAAACCCTATGACAAATATCCTCTTTCCATAGTGTAGTGGTGCCCTTCCCTGACCTGACCACTGACCCCATGACAAATATCCCTTTTCTATAGTGTAGTGGTGCCTTCCCCTGCCCCAATTGCCAACCATCTCTGGAACATTTTCATAGGGTAGTATCCCCACCCTGGTCACCAATCATCATGCCCGAACTGAATACCTCTATGCCCTGGCAGTCTAGGGTCCCACTCCATCCAGTCTGACCCATCTCTGCACTCCCCCATTATCCCAGTCTGGGATCAGTGACCAGAACAGCGCACCTCTCATGACCACAGATGGCCACTGACTGAGCCCTCAGGGAACACATACAGTCAACAGTGCAGCTCAGTGACTATGATTGATAATCACAGTCACTGAGCCATACTGTTGACTGTATTTGCTCTCTGAGGGCTCAGTCAGTGGCCACCTGTGGTGGTGAGAGGTGGGCTGTGCTGGTCACTGATCCCGGATTGGAATGGGGAGGAGTAGGGTGGTGGATCACACTGAACAGGGTGGGGGGAGACACCCTAGACTATTAGGGTGTAGGGTATTCAGGTTTGGGCATGGTGATCCGTGACCGGGGGGACACTACCCTATGAAAATATTTCAGAGAGGGTCGGTGATCAGGGCAGGGGAGAGTAGCACTACACTATGGAAAAGGGATATTTGTCATAGGGTGGGCGATTGGGGCAAGGGAGGGAACCACTACACTATGGAAAGGGGATATTTGTCATGGGGTCAACGATCAGTGAAGGGGGACTACTACACTACAGAAAGGTTTTTTTTTATTATGTGATCAGCGATCAGGGAAGTACCCAAGACTACCAGGGAATAATTATTGTATTTGGGAATGGCGATCAGAGACCGGGAGGGGGGCCAGTACACTATGTAAACATTACTGTTCCTATGAGATGGAGAATGGGGCACAATACCTCTGCCAACCACTAGGGTTGCGTTGATTTCCATCAAGTTTTGGTCGACGGTAATTTCTCCATGCATGAGCCTTTGCAAAATTGCCTTGCATGGGGCAATATCTTTGTGAATTAGACTGTGGGAATATGCTGGTCCCTTCCCCCTCATTTGCATTGCGGCCCCCCTCACATCTTTGCCCAGGCACAAACCCAGTTTGCAGGGGCAAACTGGGCTTTGTGAATACCAACTCTGGGCAAACTGGGTTTGCGCCAAGGCAATGTTTTGTGAATCTGGCCTCAGGGCTGCAAGCGGCGCCACGACTGGACCTGTCCCTGTCCTGTCGATAAAGACATAATAATAATAATATCTTTATTTTTTAAGTGCCTTTCGAATACCAAGGTGCTTTACAGTGTTAAAACATGATTTCATAAAAAATATTACAGTTAATAAATAAAACAGCAGTATCAAATAATGATAGTTCACTGAAAAGCCTGACTCCACATGCTCCTTCCTAAGTGTGTACACTTGTTTTCTTCCCAGCAACTGTCATTCATCTCTCCTGTTACAGTTTTAAATAGAAAATAATTTGTGTGTGAGAAAAAAAGCCTGGGGCTCCAAGCGGAGCCACCACTGGAGCTGTCCCTGTCCTGTCAGTAATGTGTGCACCTTCCTAAGTGTGTGCACTTGTTGTTGTCTCCCAAGCAACTGTCATATGCAACAATAATTTGGGATTTCAAGATTTTCTTGAACTAGCGAATACTTTTGGTAAAAGGGAACTATTGGTAGTAGGCAATTTTAGCTTGAACTATACGGGCAAAGACCGTTTTAAATATAAGACTGTGCTTTTGGATTTAGGTCTGCAGCAACTAACAAATAACTTCACTCCCCTCAACCTAAAATCCAATAAGCACACATTATTGGATTGATTCTTAACCAACAGAAAGGAGCATAGGTTTTCTGGCAAAGGCACCTAGCTTCACCTGAGCTCTTTTCAGCTAGGTTTGCTTGTAAGGACAGAGCTAGGAACAACATTATCAGAGCAAGGAAAAAGATGAAGGCTTCTTTTTGCTAGGCAGATTTACTGTGTGTTACCATTTTCTTTTGTGCTCACAAGGTTTGATACTTTTTTTTGTTTACATTTTACTGCTGCAATCTACTCTGATTCAAATTGCTGTTGCAGGTTATATATTCTGCTGCATTATTACAGGGTGTGCCTACAGGGGTGTTACTGTTTTGTGCTTACAGATTACTGCTGTAATCTTCTCTGATTCAAATTGTTTTTTGCAAGGTATATCTTCTGTTACTGCTTTATTTTTCTCTGTAGCAAAGTGTTTTTTGCAGGGTATATCCTCTGTGAAATTGTTACATGTGGTGCTTACAGGGTTTACAGTTTTATCTATCATTAGGCTAAGCTTTCAGGGCTACTGAATTTGTTATTGGTTGATTGTTTCTGATGTTACCTCCTTGTTTCTTTTATCCGTAGTTCTTTTTCAGCAGGGGAAGGGCCCAGCCACTCACCCCCATTCCCAATCACCCCGTGCTATACTCCTTTTATAGAGTAGCACAGTCGTGATATGATATTTCCTATAGCAAATCAGGAAGGGGAGGATCAGAGGGGTATCCACACAGTGACCTCACTTACAGGGGCACATGTAATTTAACTTGTTATAACAAGTTATACAAAAACAACAACAACAAAAATCAAACTTCTGCTTTCATTTTCCTCCTTCTAATTACTCGGACCAGGTGATAAACTCGGCAACTCAACTGGAATGGATATTATTAACTGCAGACACTGTGGGACACTTTTCAAAAGGGCAGTTATACAGGATTTAGGATGCTGTCCTACATGCTGGACCATTGGAGATCTAAGGTCTCAGCTCCAGGCAGCATGGGCAGAGATTGCATGCCTCAAATCACATATTCAGGAGGAAATATATTATAAGAACCACCTGCCATTTCCCCAACATCCAACTGAAGCACCTCGACTGCAAAGGATAGTTTGTCTGGGAGGTTGGCAGGTGGTTAGGAGGGGCAAATCGGGTGCCCCATCTCTCAATGCTCTCCAATGTATCACCTCCACAAACCATATAAAAACTACAAACAGGTATCTGCCTCTATCTCCAAAATGAAACAAAGGGGTAGAGGACACTGCAGAGCAGGACACTGCTGCACAGGAGCTAGCACTACAAAACTCACCCAAAACAGGGACCAAAACAAATAAAAAAACAAAAAGGAAATCCAAAACACTTCTGATCATAGGAGACTCCATGATACAGGGAGTTGATATCTACCTCCTGCCGGGGGTAATGGTCAGATGTCTCTCAGGTACAGCAGCATGGAGAGACACTGACTGCATTGCTAAATTCGTGCAGGAAGCAGGAGAAAACATTGATGTCCTGGTACACATAGGGACTGATGATGTCACTAGCTGGTCAGTTTTGGAGACCAAGGAACACCTTACCAGGTTGGGAGACAAACTGTCATCCATTTCATCTGGCTTCTCTTTCTTTGAGATCCTGCCAGTCTGGGAGGAGGGGGGCAGATGGAGGGGAGGTCAGAGAAGGGGAGATAGGGGAGCTAAACATGTGGCTCAAGGGTTGGTGCCAGGAAAAATTTCACAAATTTGTAGGTAACTGGCAACAGTTTGGGGAGTGAAAGTTTTTTTTAAATTTGATGGACTGCATCTGACTAAGGGGGGAGTCAGTGCATTGGGGCAGAAGTTTGACGTTTTTGCAGAATATTTAAACTAGCCAATGAGTGGAGGGGTGCCGCACCCGATACATCGAACAGGAAGAACACCCCCTCAGCTAGTGATCAAACAGGAGTTCAGCATGTTTGTAGTTCATTTGCATCACCTGGTAAGGAAAAAGGTTCGGCTCCCTACACGACATGCAGGGGAAATGCTGGACCTCGCCCAACAACTAACGCAACAAAATCTGGCCAATTAAAAATCATGTACACAAATGCCCACAGTCTGGGAAACAAGATCCCAGACCTGCAGGCAACAATGACAGAGGCTAAACTGGACATAGTAGCCATTAGCGAGACATGGTTCACCAGTAACCACACTTGGGAGACTTCAGTACCCGGCTGTGTACTGTTCAGAAGAGACCGAGGTGCAGAAAGGGGGAAGGGGAGGGAAGGGGAGTAGCCTTTTACGTAAATGAAAATATCAAAGGTACAGAAATTCAGAATCTACACAAGCAGCCAGAAGAACTGTTGGTCACCCTGGAAACAGGAAATGGGACAGCCATACGAACTGGGGTTGTCTACAGGCCTTCAGACCAGGGGGAGGACATAGACACATTACTGTTAGAAGATATACAAAACATGATGGCTAAAGGGGAGGTTCAGATAATGGGAGACTTCAACATGCCAGATACAGATTGGTCAATACCAGCAGGAACATCCATCAGAACTAGACACATAGTTGATTCCCTGCAGGGGCAGAGCCTCAAACAACTGTTACAACAATCCACAAGAGACAGGGCTATCCTAGATCTCATACTGACTAATGGGGAAAGAATCACAGATCTCCAGGTAGAAGGTCACCTGGGGGCCAGTGACCATCACATGGTATGGTTCAGTTTGGCCACTAGAACTAAATCATCCCATTTCAAGGCAAACATATGGGGCTTCAGAAGAGCTGACTTTAATAGGATGGCCAACAGAGTTAAGCTAGCCCTGGCAAGAAGAAATACAGGTGAGGGGGTACAGGCAAAGTGGGCAAGCATTGGGGATGCAATACTTGAAGCAACATCACATTGTGCTAGGGAGAAAAGCAAGAGCAAAAGAAGGAGGGAACCACTTTGGTTCTCAAAAACAGTAGCAGAAATGATCAGACCAAAAGGTTGTCCTTCAGGAAATATAAGAGAACACAGTAGGACGAAGATAGGGAGGCATACCAAAAACTTCTCTATGGCAAGCAGGGAAGGCGGTAAGGCAGGCAATGGCCCAAACCGAGGAAACACTAGCATGAACAGTAAAAGAAGGAGACAAGACTTTCTATGGATGGGTGGTATCATGTAAATCTGTGAACAGCTTCAACAGGGCATGGGACTTGGAACAGGGGAGAGTGAGGGTGGGGGAGGTGGGGTGGCAGTGGGATGACAAAGGGAAGGGGGGTGGAGCAGCTTCAAACTAGGAGTGCTAGCTGCACACTCGAGCAGACTTGGATAGACTGGGTGGTCTGTTTCTGCTGGCACATTCGTATGTTTGTATGTTCGTATAGGTACATTAGTCCAGAGGGGTATTGCTAAGATCAAGGGGGATAAGGGGGAGTGTGTGGAGGAGGACCAAGGAAAAGCACCTATCCTAAATAGATACTTCTGCTCAGTATTTACTGAGGAGAAGGTAGGGCAGGGCCCACAGCTCAGCACCATGGACACAGGGGGAAGGGAGGTGTGCACAAGTCCCTTCACAAAAGAAAGGGTCCTACAACAGCTCGCTAAGCTCAGGGTGGACAAGGCAATGGGACCTGATGGCATACATCCCAGGGTACTAACAGAGCTAAGGGTGAAACTAGCAGAACCATTATCAGAACTGTTTAGTGAGTCTCTGAGCACAAGAGAGGTCTCAGAAAACTGGAGAAGGGCTCATGTGATCCTGCTCCACAACAGTGGAAGCAGGGAGGAGACAGGGAACTACAGACCAGTCAGTCTTACCTCAGTAGTGGGCAAGATCATGGAGGGACTCCTTAAGAAAAGGATAGTGCAACACCTGGAATCCATAGGAGCACAGGATCCAAGACAGCATGGAGTTACAACAGGAAAGTCCTGTCAAACTAATTTCATAGATTTCTTTGACTGGGTAACCAGAGTGGTGGATCAAGGGGGTGCAGTTGCTGTAGCCTACCTTGACTTCAGCAAAGCTTTCAATACTGTTCCACATAAAAGATTGATTAATAAGCTGGGTAGGCTTGGGGTGGGTCAGAAGTTGGTCAACTGGGTGGCAAACTGGTTGGCGGGCAGAACACAGAGAGTGGTGGTAAACGGTATACAGTCAGAAGAGATGCAAGTCACAAATCGGGTACCTCAGAGATCAGTCCTGGGGCCAGTCCTCTTCAATATCTTCATCAGTGACATGGCAGAAGGACTGGAGGGTAAGGTTTGTGTGTTTGCAGATGACACCAAGATCTGCAACAGAGTAGATGATCCAGATGGGATGGGCAGAATGAGAAGAGACCCGGATAAGCTGGCAAAATGGTCAGTAGAATGGCAACTGGGGTTTAATATAAAGAAGTGCAAGATCATGCACATAGGGAAGAGAAACCCTGAAGCCATCTATAGGTCAGGAGGGGAGTTGCTGGCAATCACAAGGGAAGAAAGATACTTGGGCATCGTCATCACAAATGACCTGAAATCATCAAAGCAGATCACTAAAGCAGTAGGTAAGGCTAGGGGGATGTTGGGGTGTATTAGTAGGGGTATCGCAAGTCATAAGAGGAAGGTAATGATCCCTCTTTACAAGACACTGGCTAGGCCCCATCTGGAATACTGCATGCAGTGCTGGAGGCCGTACCTGCTCTAGAACATTAACAAAATGGAGACAGTCCAGAAAAGGGTAACCAAAATGGTGCAGGGACTGTATCAGAAAACATATGAGGACAGATTAATAGAGCTCAATATGTATACCCTAGAGCAAAGGAAGGAGAGAGGTGATATGATCGAAACATTCAAACATCTTAAGGGGTTAACAAGGTGAAAGAGTCTAACATGTTTCAATATAAGAAAGATAGCAGGACAAGAGGACACAGCATGAAATTAGAGGGAGGCCGATTAAGGGGTAATGTGAGGAAGTTCTTTTTCACAGAAAGGGTGGTGGATGCATGGAACGACCTACCTCAGAAAGTGGTGGATATGAATACAGTGCAGGGCTTCAGACAGGCATGGGATATGCATAAGGGAGCAATACAGATGAGTATGAATAGATAGGCCATTGACAGAGTAAAGGCCAATGGCACATTCATAAGGTAGAAAAACAGGCAGACTGGATGGGCCTTGCAGTCCTTATCTGCAGTCAACTTCTATGTTTGCATATTGTTGCCAGTGGCCTAATTCCAGATTCTATTACAGACCACCATCCAACTTTTAAAATCTGGAAAAGAGGTACGATATTAAAGCCATCCCCAAGATATTTTGAAATCAGGAATTACAATAAATAAGATGTGCCCAGTTTTTTAAGTAAGTTATCTAAAGTAGATTGGCCTTACTTGAAGGCTATTCTGGACATAGATTGCGCATTGGACTATTTTATTGAAGTCTTTATGGAAATTATAGATAAACGTGTACCAATGACCAGAAAGAGAGGAAGTGGGAGGAAAATCAAGTGGCTTAATTAAAATATTTTCAAACTGATGAAAGACAGGGACTCTGCTTGTTTAAAATTTAAAAAAGTGATACTGTTTTCAATTTAAATGAATACAGGAAAAAAGGAACATTTGTAAAAAGGAAATAAGAGCAGGCAAAATTTATTTCTTTAAGCAACAACAAGCGGAAAATTTGTCCAATTCAAAACAATTCTGGGGTTCTATTAGATCCCTATTAACTCCATCTAATGAAGCCAGGACAAGTGTGCAAAAGGATGGGGTTGTGTTGACTGGCCCTATCTTAATAGCTGATGAATTTAATTTACAATTTACAAATTTGGATATATATCAAAAAAACCTGTAGGGATGAGAAATTAATGATCAGGAAGTAAAAGTAACTAGGCCGAGTTTTCACTTAAAATTTGTTAAAAAAAGCCGGCCCAGAGGCGCTGATAGTTGAGGTGCTGGACACCATGCCAGAGACCCAGGTTCTGTAACGAGCCTGGGACATCAGAGGTCGGGGGGAAGGCTGGGAGATGGATTGAGCAGCTGCCAGGCAGCTTTTCTCTCCTCTGCTCTCCTGGGTGGGGACCCAACTGCGCTCGTTGCAAGCTGCCCCCGGGTGGAGACCTGGAGGTAGTGTAGTCAGGAGTGACTAGAATAGGGAGGGTGCCGTGGATTGCTGCGTGAGCATGCCTCCACACTCGTGTGGGCAACCATGGCAAGGGAGGAGAGAAAAAACAGTAAAAATGGATCTGGCAGGCTTAATGATGGCTCCGCAGCACCTGCGCTGGTCCTCCAGAGTCTAGATGTTGATCTCCAGGAAGAGAGAAAGTCAACGCTCTTCACATCGGCCCTGCCACAGGGGGTATCCCATGGGGGATTGCCAAGAGGGTCAGGGTGGGAAAATATGGAGGTCCTAAGACTGAGCCCCTCTGAGGGAGGGGCCAGAGCCACCTGCAGGGTCCACCATGTACCCCTGTCACTAGGTAGGTGGGAGTTGGCAGTAGGGGTCAAATAGCTAAATTTAAAAAAATGGTTAAAAGTGTTAAAGTACTAAAACTGCTTAAGAAGTTAAAAACTGATAAGGTACCTGGCTGTGATGAACTTCCTCCCAAACTTTTGGTACTTGCTGCACCTAAAATTGCTTACCCCCTTAGCTTAATTTTCAATTTATCATTCCAAACAGGGCAAATACCCCATCTGTGGAAAAAGTCCTATATAATGCCTATAGATAAACCAGAATCCCAGTCTGAATTCAGCAACTTCTGCCCAATATCTGTTTCATCAGCACTCTCAAAAGTAGTACACTCAGAGTTCAAAGAAAATATTAGGACTTATGACTTAACCTCCCCTAACCAGCATGGTTTTGTGTGTGGGCGGGTTATAGTACTGAGACTGCCTCGGCTGGGTTCAGGGTGTCCATAGGGCTACAGAGACTGGTTGCCTAACAGGGGCAGTGTTCGTGGACCTAATCAAGGCATATGACTTAGTAGATCATACCATCTTATTGAAACATCTTGAGCAGGTAGGACTTGGAACCCAAGTCATTAATTTCTTTAAGGACTATCTTGACAGTAGGTTTCAATGTGTTAAATTTAATGGTGTGTTTTCTACTTTTTGCAGGGTCCAGTGTGGAGTCCCTTAGGGCTCCATACTGGGCCCTTTACTTTTTACCCTTTGTTTAATCCAATCTCACAAATACCATGTATTTACTGTGGTTTAATACTCTACGCAGATGATGCAGCATTGTTGTCTTGTTGTAGATCTATCTCAGAAGTCAACTCTGTGCTTAGCTGTGAGTTCATTAAAATCTAAAACTGGTTTTGTCAGAACAATTGGGTCCTAAATAAGATTAAAACAAAAGCTATGTTTTTGGATCTGATGTTAAAATAAAAAGAAAAACACACAAGTGATTTTAAAGGGACACTGTCAACCTTTTTTGCATCATATTATTTTTAAGTAAAAACCCACATTTTATGATTCCTACCTTCTCTAAAATTCATTGATGTTGCTGGTTGTTTTATTTGCCTCCTTGCTTATTAGAACTGAAATGCATAGTAATGTATAGCTATACGCAGAATGGTTTTCTTCAAATTATTGAAGTACTCATACTACATACTGTACTTCCTGAACATTAGAAATATCCTCAAACAGTGCAGCCACTCATCACTCATGATACCATGGTATCCTCTATTCCCACTGCATAATGAGCGGCTCGATTGTGCTGGGGGTGCTTCTGAGTCCAGAAAAGATGCAGTGGGAATTGATCAAGAAATGTAAACAAACATGTTTTGGTGTGGAAACACCAGTATGGTGAGCACTCCATTTTTCATTTTTTAAAAGGAAAAAAAAGATCTGAATCAAACTACCAGCTGCATCAACAGTTTCTATACAATGTGAACAGTCATATAATGTGTTTATTATGTTGGCATGCTTGCGCGGCCAACATCTTGCGGTAGTGCAGATTTGGAGGTGCAGTCACTGTTGGGCGAATGCAGGGCACGCACCAGTAGGTGCATCCCTCATTCCCCAATCAGCCTGCATGCCGGCGCCACACCGTGCATACTAATGTGGTGAGCACATCTAAGGAAAGGTCCTCTGCAATGCCAGCAAAGCTCGTCACACGCAGCGGACCCTTTCTACGTGCTTTGCCAGCTGGAAACATGGCAGCACAGTGGCCGTTAAACTGCCGACTCCGGGGGTGCCCAATCCCACGGTCGGCTTACCCTGCCCCTCAAGTATGTGCTGATGAGGGAGCCCACTCCCCATCAGCAGAATGTGTCCCCCCCCATTTTCATTGTTTGCCGATGGGGGTGCTCAATCCCCATCAGCATCCATCCCCCCCTTTCCCGCTTTAATGTACTGACAGGGAGCCCACTCCCGTCGGCATGATGTCCCCTTCTTCTGTGCTGACCAGGGGCCCAATCCCCTGTCAGCTACTGTACCCCAAAAAGAAACCACCTGTAAAGAAAACTGTCCACAATGTTTTTTTTCTACTACCTGTAAACAGAAAATGGTCCCTCGTAGTCTCCCTACCCACTACCCGCACCCACCCTCTGCGCACCCTGCCTCCCCACACCCCCCTTCACCCCATACTTACCTTTGGAGCTCGGCGCGATGATCTTCGGCGGACCAGGAACACGTCTTTACTCTTCAAAGCCGACCGCGAACTGAGGAAATGCCAGTAAGCTGTATAATGGAATAAATAGGGTTTTTTCAACTTTGATGCATATCTCAGGCATTTTTTGGAATTTTTGCACCAAATTTTCAACATGGGGTTTCTGGGACCCCTCCTCATGAATTCTGTCACTGTTATGATGTTAATCAGTCCCGAAAGGTGATTTCGCAGTCACTGCGTGGAATCATCTTCCGGGACTGATTAACATAAGGACAGTGTCAATGTTCATGAGGTGGGCTCTCAAAAGCCTATGTTGCAAATTTGGTGGAAGAATCAAAAATGGCTAGTTTTATTAGCGCAGTATTGGGCAGTTATGCACACCATATCTTCGCGATTCACAATATTTTCATGCCAGATTTTCAACATTGTCATTTTTCTATACCTCCTTGTGAACAGTACAGCTGTCATTTTTCACATCCTTGCCGAAATGTGTTTCCGCACTTCGGGCACACTATACCGCAGTCGCTTTGGGAAATCAGTGTTCAGGTTAGATTATGAAAATGACAGTGACACTGTTCATGAGCAGAGGTCCTAAAATGCCTATGTTGAAAATTTGGTGACGATACTCCATAAAATGACTGTGTTACGAGCGTGTGTTGGGCAGTTTGCATGCATGCTCATAACGTTGTGCATTTGTAATATTTTCACTTCGAATTTTCACCATTGGCATTTTTCCACACCTCTTGATGAACAGCACAGCTGTCATTTTACATATCCTGCCCGAAGTGTGTTTTCGCACATCCGATGCAGAATAGCGCATTCGCTGTGCAAAATCACTTTTTGGGACAGTTTGAGGAAATGACAGTGACACTGTACATGAGCAGAGGTGCTAAAATGCCTATGTTGAAAATTTGGTGCTAAACTCCATAAAATGACTGTGTTACAAGTGTGTGTTGTGCATTTCCTACGCACACTTGTTACTTCTAAATTGCAATATTTACATGCCACATTTTCACCACTGCCATTTTTTACACCTCCTTGTGAACAGTACAGCTGTCATTTTTCACATCCTGCCAAAAATGTGTTTCCGCACTGCACTACCAAAGCCAGTGCCAGTGCGACAACATTCAGTATTGACAAATGCTTGTTTAAACATGGGACACTTTGAGGCCTAAGGGGGTTGAGAGCATCCCTTTAAAGTATATTCACAAGGGGGAAGTACAATTGAGACTGTAGATTCTTTTAAATATCTAACAATCACTTTGGACCCATCACTAAAATTCAACATTCACATCGACAAAGTTACCTCCAAGTTACATGCAAAATTAGGAACATTATACCGATTACGTAATTTTTTTAACAAAAGGTACAAGTGTTGCTGTAGCTCAACAAAATCTCCTTCCAATAATGAATTATGCATCATTGGTTATTAATACTGCTCCAGCCTGCACAATATCCAGAAAAGAAACATTACTTCAAAAAAAAGGGAAGTTTGCACTCTTGGACCATATCACACTCACCATTGTCAAATGTTAAATCAGCTTAATTGGTTTTCTGTACAGAATAATTACAGGCTTTCTATGTCCCGTTTTACTTTTAAAACAATAAAAACAGGAATTCCAGCCACATTACGAAACTCACTTGTCAGCTACTCTTCTTCCTATGAGTCACGTTCCTCTACAAAGTCTCAGTTGGTCTTGCCTCTTTTACGAACAAATGCAAGCAAGAGAACCTTTGCTTATTGTGCTGCAACAGTCTGGAATACATTGCCAATCAATGTTAAGCAATCTACTTCTTTAAAAATTTCAATACAGCAGCTTTTAACCGTTTTAAAAGTCTGAACTAATGTGTCTGTAAATGAATGTATTATAATACTGTTATTTTTTTGTATTCTTCACAGTAATCATATGGTATCCATATATTTGTGTTATCATTTGAGTTCAGGTCATAGCTGAAAATGGAAAGCAAATTCCAGTGCATCTATCTGTAAAATTAAATGAAATGAATATGCATCTCTCCTGTTACAATTTAAAAGAAAATAATTTGTGTGTGAGAAAAAGAGCCTGGGGCTTCGAGCGGTGCCACCACTGTCCTGTCCCTGTCCTGCCAGTAAAGACGAGCTCCTTCCTAAGTGTGTGTGACTTACGGTTTTCTTCCTGGCAACTGTAATTTGTCTCTCCTGTTACATTTTTAAAAAGAAAATAATTTGTGTGTGAGAAAAAAAGCTTGGGGCTCCAAGTGGTACCACCACTGGACCAGTCCCTTTCCTGCCAGTACAGGTGTGCTCCTTCCTAAGTATCTGAACTAATAAGTATTGCACCCTTTCCTCCCATCAACTATATATCACCTCTAGTCTCTTCTGTTAAGCAAAGAATACACAGGACTCAATGCAGTGCCACCCCTGGACCTGTCCTGTTAGTAGAGGTGTGTTCTTAGTAACTGCAAAGTGTTGTTTTCCTCCCAGCATCTACCCTATTGAAAACAAATAATTTGCATGAGAAATGCCTGGCTTTTGTGCCACCTCATTCACCAGTGAATGGCAATATTTTCTAAGGGCTAGCCTATATTTGTATCTCGGCTGCATTTCACAGAATTTGTTGCAAAAGGAAAAAAAAACTTGGAAGCTTTGTGTGCCACCAGTCAGAGAAGGCATCAGCTTTCGTTTCTAAGGGCAGCAGTTGGTAGCTGCATTTTTATTTAACAAAAAAAAAGAGAAAAAAACATTGTGGCCTTGTGTGCCACTAGCCACAGAGGCGTCAGATTTAGTTTGTAATGGCAACAACTGGTAGCGGCATCTTTAGTTAACAAAAAAAAAAAGAAAAACCCATAGGGGTCTTGTGTGTTACTAGTCAGTGAAGGCAGCGTCCGCTTTAGTTTGTAATGGTAGCAGTTGGTAGCTTCATGTTTAGCTAACAAGCAAAGGGAGAAAAAACCTTAGGGGACCTGTGTGCTACCAGGCAGTGCCAGCTCTAGTTTGTAAGGGCAGCAGTTGGTAGCTACATTTTTAGTTAACAAAAACAGAAAAAACAAGCATTTGTCAATGCCGAACGTTCGCTTGCAGGTACTTGCAGTGGTGTTTGGCACGTATGGTGCTTTACCCTAATGCCCTGTGCGATTGCTGGTATTTGCACAATAAATTTTCAGCTTGACCTTTTTGTTACCCCCATGTGTGCTACATAGGTGGAAACACGTTTTGGGCAGGATGTGAAAAATGACAGCTGTACTGCTCATAAGGAGCTGTGGTAAAATGGCAATGTGGAAAATCTGGAGTGAAAATATTGAAAATTTGCAAACTACGAAGCGTGCACATAGAACTGCACAACGCACGCCAGAACAGTTATTTTTAGAATTTTTTCACCAAATTTTCAACATAGCCATTTTAAGATCTCTGCTCATGAACAGTGACACTGTGATTTTCTTAATGTGTCCCATACACTGAGTTCACACACCGACTGTGCCATTGTACGCTACATGGGCAGAAACACGTTTTGGGCAAGATGTGAAAAATGACAGCTGCACTGCTCATAAGGAGGTGTGGTAAAATGGCAATGTTGAAAATGTGGAGTGAAAATATTGAAAATTCGCAAACTTACAAGCGTGCATAGGAGCTGCGCAATGAACACTTTCGTAAAACAGTAATTTTAAGAATTTTTCACCAAATTTTCAACATAGCCATTTTAAGACCTCTGCTCATGAACAGTGTCACTGTGATTTTCTTAATGTGTCCCATACATTGAGTTCGCACACCGACTGCGCCATTGTGCGCTACATGGGCGGAAACATGTTTTGGGCAGGATGTGAAAAATGACAGCTGTACTGCTCATGAGGAGGTGTGGTAAAATGGCAATGTTGAAAATCTGGGTAGAAAATATTGAAAATTCGCAAACTTACGGCGTGCGTGGGAACTGCGCAATGCACACTCGTAAAACAGTCATTTTTAGGAATTTTTTCACCAAATGTTCAACACAGCCATTTTAAGACCTCTGCTCATGATCAGTGTCACTGTGATTTTCTTAATGTGTCCCATACATTGATTTTGCACACTGACTGCGCCATTGTGCGCTACATGGGTGGAAACATTTTGGGCAGGATGTGAAAATGACAGCTATACTGCTCATAAGAGGAGGTGTAATAAAATGGCAATGTTAATCGGGAGTGAAAATATTGAAAATTCGAGAACTTCGTTGCCTCGCGGTGGGAACTGCTAATGCACATTCAAATAAAACAGTCATTTTTGGAATTTTGCCCAAATTTTCAACATGAGGTTTTGGGACCCTTCTCATGAATGATGTCACTGTCATGGTGTTATTCAGGCCTGAAGGGTGATTTCACACAGTGACTGTGCAGTGACTGCGAAATCACCCTTCGGGCCTGAATAACGCCATGACAGTGACATCATTCATGAGAAGGGGTCCCAAAAACCCCATGTTGAAAATTTGGGCAAAAATTACCAAAATTCTGAGATATGCAATAGTGTTGAAACCCCTATCTAGTCCATTATACAGCTTACCGGCATTTCCTCAGTTCAGGTTGGCTTTGAAGAGTGCAGACATGTTCCCGGTCTACCGAAGATCGTCATGCCGAGCTCCAGAGGTAAGTATGGAGTGAGGGGGGGTGTGGGGAGGCTGGGTGCGCAGTGGGTGGGTGCGGCTTGTGGGAGGGGGGACTGGGAGAAGCACCGTGGGTCCATTTTCGATTTACAGGTAAAAAAAAACAGACGACGTGGGACGTTTGCCATGCTGGGGTGGGCTCCCAGCGTGGCAGAAGATGGCATTGGGAGCGTGGAGCCGACTGGGGATTGGGCACCCCGTCGGAAGAGCAATGCGGACGTTCACCACGCTGGGTGGGCTCCCAGCATGGCAGCAAAAGATTTTGGGGGCGGGCGTGACACGGGGGCCAGGCGTGGGCTTGGTGCTCCTGTATGACAGCGGTGGTTTTCTTTGAGCGAAGACCACCGCTGTCATACACAGCTCCCACACCCATTGGTGCAGGACCGCCACGTCTGCTCAATGGAGCAGTGGATTGAAAGGGAGAGGCACACCTCCAAAGTGTGCTACTCTCCCAAAACGTTCCTTGCGCATGCGCGCAAGCGAACGTAAAAACTTACTGGCTTTGTGTGCCACCAGCCAGTGAGACATCCGATTTAGTTTGTAAGGGCAGCAGTTGGTAGCTACATTGTTAGTTAACAAACAAAAAAAGAGGGGAAAAAAACTTAAGGGGCCTTGTATGCTACAGCCAGTGAAGACATCACCTTTGGCTTGTAAGGGGCAGCAGTTGGTAGCTGCATTTTTAGTTAACAAACAAAAACCGAAAAACAAACAACTTAAGGGCCTTGGGTGCCATCACACAGTGAAGGCATCAACTTTAGTTTGTAAGGGACAAAAAAAAAATCGAGGGGCCACCTAACTGTTGTGTGCCATCATTGTAAAGGCAGATTCTATTTCATTAGCCCCTGGCCATCTCCATCACTGTCCAGCTCTCAAAATCAGGCAACCAGAATTTCCAAGCTCTGCATCAAATAAACAAAACTACAACAAACTCAGAGAAAAAAAACTTTATCGTAGTACAGTACAGTTCAGAAACTAACATGCCTTGGTTTCAAATTAACTTAGAAATGAAAACATCCTGATGATCAAGCTATTACATCAGAGATCACAATGCTAGCCAGACCAGATATCATTGTGCAAGAGACTCCCAGTACCTCCTTTATTAAAGATAAGAACATCCCTAAGCACCAGCTATTGGTTTTTTATACTGGCTGGCTTAACAAGTACAGTTGGCTACAGTATAGAGAAAACAATGGCATGTTTTGTGCGTTTTGCATAAAACATAAACACATGCCCTTATCAGGAAGTTTGAGTAATGATTGGATGCAAAACCTTCAGAGAAGATGTTATAGAGTGGACACATCAGAACAGTTCTGCTCATGTAATTGCTTCAGATCTGGAAATTAATGGCTGGAATTCATCTGAAAAAGGTGGAATAGAGCAAGCAATGCAGCAGGCCCTGACCCTGGAACAAGAAGCTTTTGTGGCATCCCTGAGTTGCATGTACTGGCTAATAAAAAACAGCTGCCTCACACAACACAATATGGCTCACTGCTGGATCTCACTAAATCGTTGGGTGTAAATACCTGGACAATATATTGCTGATGCTGTTAAATGTCATTCTAACTGAACAATCAGAGAAATGGTCCTCTGGAGATCAGTTCTTACAGATTTGAAGTCTGCAAAATGATTTTCTTATTTGGTGGATAAAACAATTGATATTGCTGTTCCCGAAGCAGCTTATTGTATATGGCATGCACTGCAAAAAAAGAAAAGCCAGAGTTACTTTCCTGGGAGTTGAGGAACTGTTTGATGGCAAGGCAGATATAAGAATTGTTAAAAAAATGCTGGAGTTCCCTGAAAACAATGGAATCTTGGTTGACCGCCTTGCAGGGCTGCGCAGTGATGGAGCAGCCATTATGCTGGGCAGGCAAAACAGAGTGGCCAAAAAGTTAAAAGAAGTCAGTCCCATTGTGACAGAAATGCCTCCGCACTGTTACCATTTGAGACAAAAACTGCCCTTGGGGCCCCTAGCTTTCAGGGCAGTTCTCTGTCAGGGACTTCTAATTTGTTGCCACCACCTGATTTTTACCTGGAACCAAGAAGCCACACATTACCTCCTGTGCAAGGTCAGGAAGGTCAACACAGTAACTGTTGGCAGAGTGCCCTTCAGAGATGGCCTGCCAGCAGAGTCCAACAGAAATAATAAAATTACCTTTTTAAATAAACAGGCAGTCACTAGTTCTATCGAAAATAGATTATTTACTAGAAAAACTACAAGTATTTACAAGCAGAATATATTTACAGTAAAACAAAAGGATTATCAGCTCAAAACAGAAAATAAAGCAAGTTACACAGACAGTTGATGTATAGAAAAATCTGAACTTTCCTCACCTAAACTCTATACCTGCCACTACCTGCAAAAGACACTTTCCCTAACTGTGCTGTCTTACCCTTCAGCTAGTCCTTGGCAGGGCCCTCTTGCCTTCAGATGCTAAGTGTTTGAGAGCGTGAGAGATAGAGAGAGAGAGAGAGAGAGAGAGACAGAGTGAGAGCAAGAGAGAGCTGACCCATCAGTTGTCTAATTTATTCCCTTTGCGGGGAGTGGTCTGGCCCCTTTGAGTGGCAGTTCCCCACTGTTCCCCCACCCCAAATGTGTGTGTGTGTGTATAGCATCATCTGGGCCAACAGGCCTCCTTCACACCTAGGCATCCTCTGTCCAGCTTTACAATGTTGTTTTTCAGGATGTCTGAGGTGTCTGAAATTGTACCATCACATCTGCCAGGATGTGCAGCTTAGATGAGCTCATGGGAAAGTTACACTGAGCAGTTAACCGGCATTTCTCACAAGACCTGCCTGGACATGTGACTTGGAAGCCATGTTTTTATCCACTTTCAAATAACAGAACTTTTAAAAGAAAAAAATCTACACTAACAAAAGAAATGATCAGATCAATCCGGTCATATGCCTGCCCCCCTCCCCCTGAAATGAAGGTGTGTCTCTTTCAGATGACCCCAAAGAGACACTGCCATTCATGCAGGGACTAGAGTGTGCCTAAAGGAACACATCACGCACTTAGCCCTGCCTCAACAGTCCATTTGCATTGGCATTCTGCACACCACTTCAATGCTGGATGGTCATATTGTAAGACTGTAATATCAAACTTCAGCACAATCATTTTATATTTTGCCCACTAGTCCTATGGATCCATGTCAGGGGATTATGATCTGTGACCACAGTAACCTCCCTCCCATACAAATATGGCTGCAGCTTCTGAAGGGCACACATTATCCCCAGACACTCCCATATGCCTCCTCCCTGGGCAGTAGCTACTGGCTCAGGATACACTATGGGGTGCTCCTCTCCCTGTGATGTAACCTGGCTCAGGAAAGCACCCAACCCATGGTCCAAGGCATCGATGTGCACTATGAACCTTAAGTCATAACTGGGGCTAGCGAGCACAGGTGACCCACATAATGCCTCCTTCAGCTGTCAGAAGGCAGATTCACAGTCCACTGTCCCGTGAACTTTCTCTGGCATTTTTTTCTTGGTCAGCTCTATCAGGGGTTTAGCCACATCACTATAGTGAGGGACAAACCTCCTGTAGTACCCGGCTGTCCCCAGAAATGCCCATACCTGTTTCTTTGTGGCAGGGTGGCCAGGCCTGGATTGCATCAACCTTCACATGCTCTGGACGGATGCATCCACTGTCCAGCTGTTGTCCAATGTAGGACACTTTGGCCATACCTACTTGGCATTTTTCCACCATAACTGTCAGCCCTGCAGCCTTCAGTCTGTGGAACACCACCCTCATGTGCCTGATGCAATCCTCCTATATCTGACTGTAAATGGAAATGTCATCCATGTACTTCAGCACATATTTACCTGCCCCAGCCAGAATACAATCCACAAGCTGCTGGAAGGTTGCAGGTGCATTCTTCCTCCCAAATGGCATTACTTGGAACTCGAATAAGCCAAATGGGGTGACAAAAGCAGACTTCTCCCTGGCTGCAGGAGTTAGAGGTACCTCCTAGTAGACCTTGGTCAGGTCTATCGTGGTCAGGAACTGAGCCCCCGCCAGCCGTTCCAAGTCCTCTTCTGTTCTGAGCATGGGATAGGCATCTGACTCCATGCAGCTCTTGAGCCTCTGGTAGTCAACACAGAACCATGTGAAACTGTCCTTTTTAGGGATTAGGACCACGGGCAAGACCCAGGGGCTACTGGGTTCCTGGATCACTCCAAGGGCCAGCATCTCCCTAAGTTCCTCCTGCATGGTCTGCTTAGCTCCGTCTGGTATCCTGTAGGGAGACTGCTTCAGCAGCATCTGGGTCCTAGTGTCCACATGGTGTTCAGCCATCATGGTGTACTCTGGCGTCTTCTTGAACATGACACCAAATTCTCACAGCACCCCCCCTATCTCCTCTGCTTGGGCTGGTATCAGCTGCCCTGAAAGAGTGAGGGTATCCACTGAGGATCTCTCCCGCACTTCCCCAAGGAGGTCAACAAGGGGATCAGCCTCATTTCCCTCTTCTGGCATGATGCACACAGTAAGGGCCATTTCCTCCCTATCATAGTAGGGCTTTATCATGTTCACATGCTATATCCTCTGCATGTACCTTCTGTCAGGCAGCCCTACTACACAGTTAACATCACTCACTTTCCTGATTATGGAGAATTGGCCTTCCCATGCTGCCTGCAGTTTAGTGTACTGGACTGGGACAACTACCATCACTCACTGTCCGACGTCATACTCCCAGGCTCTGGCCCCAAGGTCATACTAAATTTTCTGCCACTGTTATGCAGCAGCTATGTGCTCCTGGGTGAGCCCCAATGAGCTCCTTAAGCCATGTCCTGAAATTCAAGACATATTCCACAACAGACACCCCTTGGGAGGCACGGTCACCTTCCCATTCATCCCTGACTAAATCTAGTGGTCCCCTCACCCTGTGACCAAATAGGAGCATGAAGGATGAGAACCCTGTGAACTCCTTTGGGACTTCCCTTCACACAAACAGGAGGTGTGGCAAATATTTGTCCCACTCCCTCTTGTGCTGGCAGCAAATGTCCTGAGCATAGTTTTGGGGGTCCCATTGAACTGCTCGGCCAGGCCATTTGTCTTGGGGTGGTAGGGTGAGGAACGGAAGTATTTCACCCCACACTTCTCCCACAGACTAGTCATTAAGGATGAAATGAAATTCGTCCACTGGTCCGACAAAATCTCTTGGGGAAATCCAACTTGGCTAAAGATTCCCAGGAGCTCATCAGCCACTTTCTCTGCCTCATTGAAGGACATGGCCACTGCCTTGGGGTACCTGGTTGCACCGTCCTTGACAGCCAGTATGGATCTTTTGCCCGTGTGGCTTTGGGTGCTCAGGGGCCCCACTATGTCCATGGCTACCCTCTTAAAAGGTTAATCAATAATAGGCAGCGGCTTTGTGACAGGGAGATCCTGCCACTTTTGAGGACCGACCTTTTCTTAAATCTGTTGCAACAGTTCTTCTATTTCCTAGCCTAATCTATCCTTTACAATTTCTAGTCCATAAGGTTGGCCACCTATGGGCACCCTCTCCCCTTTCTTGACTATGCTATAGTGTCCTCTTTAACTTTCCTTGTCCCTCTCAGGTCCTCGTACAGGGAGGTTATTGTGGTGACCTCCAAGATGATATAAAACAGGCTATGTTCCTCATTGTTGGATTTAGTATGCAACAGCACTATGTCATAAAATACCTTGATGTATATGGGGAGAGGGGTGCAGCACCCCATACGTCGAATGGGAAGAACACCCCTCCCCCCTCAGCTAGTGGTCAAACAGGAATTCAGCGTGTTTGCCATTCATTTGCATCACCAGGTAAGAAAAAAGGTTTGTCTCCCCATACGATGCACAGGGGTAATGCCAAACTTCACCCAACAACTAACACACCAAAATCTGGCCAATGGAAAATCATGTACACAAATGCTCACAGCCTGGGAAATAAGATCCCAGACCTGCAGGCAATAATGTCAGAGGCTAAACTGGACATAGTAGCAATTAGTGAGACGTGGTTTACCAGTAACCACACTTGGGAGACTTCAGTACCTGGATATGTATTGTTCAGAAGAGACCGAGGTGCAAAAGGGGGGGGGGTGGCCCTGTATGTTAATGAAAATATCAAAGCTACAGAAATTCAGAATACAATAAGGAGCCAGAAGAACTGTGGGTCACCCTGGAAACAGGTAATGGGACAGCCATAAGAACTGGGGTTGTCTACAGGCCCCAGACCAGAGGGAGGACATAGACACATTACTGTTAGAAGATATACAAACATGACAGCTAAAGGGAGGTTCTGATAATGGGAGACTTCAACATGCCAGATACAGATTGGTCAATACCAGCAGGAACATCTGCCAGAACTAGACTCATAGTGGATTCCCTGCAGGGAGGGCCTCAAACAACTGGTACAGCAACCCACAAGAGACAGGGCTATCCTAGATCTAGTACTGACTAACAAAGAAGGGATCACAGATCTCCAGGTAGAAGGTCACCTGGGGCCAGTGACCATCACATGGTATGGTTCAATTTGGCTACTACATCTAAATCATCCCATTCCAAGGCAAAAATATGGGACTTCAGAGGAGCTGACTTTGATAAGATGGCCAACAGAGTTAAGCTAGCCCTGGCAAAAGAAACACAGGTGAGGAGGTACAGGCAAAGTGGGCAAGCATTAAGGATACAATACTTGAAGCAACATCCCATTGTGTTAGACAGAAAAGGAAGTGCAAAAGAAGAAGGAAACCACTTTGGTTCTCAAATATAGTAGCAGAAAAGGTCAGAGCCAAAAGGCTGGCCTTCAGAAAATATAAGGGAACACAGCGGGATGAAGATAGGAGGCATACCAAACTGCCCTAAGGGAAGCAGGTAAGGCAGTAAGGCAGGCAAAGTCCCAAACTGAGGAAACACTAGCACTAACAGTAAAAGAAGGTGACAAGACTTTCTATAGATACATTAGTGAAAGGAGAAAGTCCAGAGGGGTATTGCTAAGCTTTAATGGAGAAAAGGGAGCATGTGAGGAGGAGGACCCTGTAAAGGCATCTATCCTAAATAGATACTTTGCTCAGTATTTACTGAAGAGAAGGTAGGGCAGGGCCCACAGCTCAGCATCATGGACACAGGGGAGGGAGGTGAGCACTACTCCCTTCACAAAAGAAAGGGTCCTACAAGAGCTTGCTAAGCTCAGGGTGGATAAGGCAATGGGACCTGATGGCATACATCCCAGGGTACTTAAGGAGCTAAAGGAGGAACTAGCAGAGCCATTAGCAGAATTGTTTAGTGAGTCTCTGAGCACAGGAGAGGTCCCAGAAGACTGGAGAAAGGTTCATGTGATCCCACTCCACAAGAGTGGTAGCAGGGAGGAGGCGGGAACTACAGACCGGTCAGTCTTACCTCAGTAGTGGGCAAGATTATGGAGGCACTCCTTAAGGAAAGGATAGTGCAACACCTGGAATCCATAGGGCACAGGATCCAAGACAGCATGGGTTTACAAAGGAAGGTCCTGTCAAACTAATCTCATAGATTTCTTTGACTGGGTAACCAGAGTGGTGGACCAAGGGGGAGCAGTTGATGTCGCCTACCTTGACTTCAGCAAAGCTTTTGACACTGTTCCACATAGAAGATTGATAAATAAGCTAGGTAGGCTCGGGGTGGGTCAGAAGTTGGTCAACTGGGTGGCAAACTGGTTGACTGGCAGAAAACAGAGAGTGGTGGTAAATGGTATACAGTCAGAAGAGATGCAAGTCACAAGTGGGGTACCTCAGGGATCAGTCCTGGGGCCAGTCCTATTCAACATCTTCATTAGTGACCTCGCAGATGGACTAGAGGGTAAGGCTTGTCTGTTTGCAGATGACACCAAGATCTGCAACAGAGTAGATGATCCAGATGGGGTGGGCAGAATGAGAAGAGATCTGGATAAACTAGCAGAATGGTCAGAAGAGTGGCAACTGGGATTTAATGCAAAGAAGTGCAAAATCATGCACATAGGGAAGAGAAACCCTGAAGCCACTTATAGGCTGGGAGGAGTTGCTAGCAGTCACAAAGGAAGAAAGAGACTTGGGCATCATCATCACTGATGACCTAAAATCATCCAAGCAGACCTCTAAAGCAGTAGGTAAGGCTAGGGGTGTTAGGGTGTATTAGTAGGGTATCACAAGTCGTAAGAGGGAGGTAATAATCCTCTGTACAAGACATTGGTTAGGCCCCATCTGGAGTACTGCGGCAGTATTGGAGGCCACACCTTCACAAGGACATTAACCAAATTGAGGCAGTCCAGAGAAGGGCAACCAAAATGGTGCAGGGACTGCATCAGAAGACATATAAGGACAGATTAACGGAGCTCAATATGTATACCCTTGAGCAAAGGAGGGAGAGAGGTGATATGATCGAGACATTTAAACACCTTAAGGGCATAAACAAGGTGAAAGAGTCTAACATGTTTAAATATAAGAAAAATAGCAGGACAAGAGGACACAGCATGAGATTAGAGGAGCCCGATTAAGGGAATGTGAGAAATTCTTTTTCACAGAAAGGTGGTAGATGCATGGAATGGCTTACCACAAGAAGTGGTGGCTATGAATACAGTGCAGGGCTTCAAACAGGCATGGGATAGGCATAAGGGAGCAATACAAATGACTATGAATAGATAGGTCACTGACAGAGCAAAGGCCGATGGTACATTTATAAGGTAGAAAAAGAAATGGGCAGACTGGATGGGCCTTACGGTCCTTATCTGACGTCGACTTCTATGTTTCTATGTTTCTATGTTTCTATGTTTCTATATGCCTTATGAGTATGAAACCTGTAAATGTTGAAAATACCATGGCACTTGGTGTTTTTGATAAAGGTAGAAAGTTACTAGGGGACTGTATTATAAAAAATTAAGTTAATTGTGTTATTTAAAATGCATGTAAATTAGAGATTGTTTGAGAGGCCCTTTTGCACCATGCATTCCTGCTTTAAGCTGAACAAGCCTAAAATGTCATGGTGATTTGCATATAGATCCCATTGCATTATGGGGGTATGTGTGATGTTGTGTTTCTTTGAAACTTGGCTTTCTTGCCAATGCCCTTTGGGGTAACCCTTGCTTCAGTGCTTCTGTGCTGAGGTTCTTTGTCTTTAGCTTGTTTTTGAGATTTTCTTTATTGAGCTCCCCATCACCTGAACACACAAGACAAACATAGGGAATAAAATAATTTTCACTGAAGAGATAGATCAGTCGGTCAGTAGGTCCTGACTAAGTGCAAAGGAAGGATATGCATAGTCTGTTGTTGCAAACTGATGTATTGAAGAAGGGATATGCCATTGCTTAAGGTTATCCGTTGTGTTTTAAATAAACGTCACACAGAGATTGTGTCGAACCTGAAGTTCTGTGTCTGGTCCATCTGTTATCCCACAACACCTTCACAGGTACCAAAGCCGCCTTAGCCTTGTCCCGTACCCTACCATCCCCCCCCTTTTGGCACTGTGGACATGTACAATGGTAACTTGCCACATCTGTGTACATCCTTGACAAAACTAAGTTGTTGGTGAGCCACCTTTTTGTATAGCTAATACCCCTGGTGGCCTGAAAAAGGGATGTCATGGGCCAGAGCCAAAAACTGCTTGCAGTGGTCATGGTGGACTACCAGCTGCTGAACTACCTCTCCCTCTAGCCCCCTCTGTGGTGTACACTCTCATACAACAGCTCATTCTCCCAGTAAACTGACTTTTTTCTCCCCTGAGAGTCCTTAGCATTATCTACTAAGTCTCTCAGTTTCTGGAGGGTAGGCTCAGCCAGATGAGCCCTACCCAGCTCCTCCCATCTGACCCTTCCCAACTCCCCTTCAGGAGGAAATCTGCCCCCTGCTGATAGCCCCTCTGTTTGCTGCTGGGTCTCAGAGTTTCTACTCCCAGCAACCCCCCCCCACTAGCTGCTTCCTCAGTTGTTAAGGGACAGGCTTGTGCAGGCTGTTCCTCCCCCCTCCTCACTTGTAGAAGCTTGCCCATTTGCCTGACTATGGGTAGTAAAACATACTAGGTTGTCCCTGTGGTCAAAATCATTCCCCATGATCACATCCAAAGGGAGATCAAGTACAACTCCCACCTCCTGTTCCTCATGGCCACCCTCCCAGCTCAGGAAGGCTGAAGCCATTGGCACTTGGACAACTGGACCCATGACTCCCTGAATCTTGGAAAACTGTCCTGGCAGAATCTGCTTTATAATAGTGGTGCACACATACATGCCACGCAAGCTGGTACTGCACAACTGTATTCACAACCATGGGTGCAAGCACAGCCAAGGCAATGGACAATACCCGCACACATGTGCAGATCCACATGGAGCCAGGGCAGGTGGAGTCAGGAACTGTGGGCACACCCTGTAACACCACCATATAAGGACAACCACACCATCGTGCACATAGACAAAAGTGAATGCCATCATGGAGGGCAAAGGCAACGAAGCACCCCAGGGAGGCATGGCAGTCGTACCGACATTGTTCCCCAGTCAAGGCCCACAGCTGGATGGGAATGGCTGCACTGTGGCGCCTGGACCGGCAATAAGCACTGCATGGTCCAGCTCATCAGACTTCACCGGCCCACTGGTGGCTGCCCTGGTGACAGACATCTGGGCACACTATGCTATACTCTGTGGGACAGATGCACTGAAGATCCCCCCTGAAACAAAAGCATGCCTGTGGCTCAACATTCAGGCAGCAGTCAATGTCGCAGGGCTGGAGGCACGCACACTCACAGCCATAAAGCACAAGTGGTGCAACCTCCTGTCTGCTGTGAAGTGTAAGCTGGCAGCCACCAACTGCTCAGTCAGCCACAGGTGGCATACCACCTGCAAGGGCACTCAACCTGACCTCCATTGAGAGGGTCATGGCAGAGACAATATCAGAGGTGATCTGCCATCGCAAGGAAGAGAGCATGGATACAGTAGCAGGTATGTGTGGCACTATATACAAGGAATACAGGGAAGGGGATGGCATGCACAGTAACCATGGTAACCACAATGTCTTGCACCCCACAGACACAGCAACCTGGACCACAGGACCAGAAGGGAACACCACAATGAAGGTGATGCCAAAGAAGATGGTATTCACAGGAGGTAGGTAACACACACAGTGCCACATACCAGGACTGTGGTACCCACAGCTGGAGCACAGCCAGTAGTATTAACTCAACCTGTCACCCACAGGTTGCATGCTGGAACAGTGGTGCCAATTCAGGACAGTGAGGGGGTACCACAACTCCACAGGGAGAGCAGTGGACACCACAGAGAGACCTGCAGACACTGTCGACCATGGAACCTGGGATGATACAACACAGCACACCAGTGCCACCACACAGGGCATGGCAAGCAGTAGCGGTACTGCTGTGCTACCAGGCCAAAGCAGGGTTACTCTTAAGGTCTCCACCTTGTGCTTACAAGGAGAATCTGTGAATTGGGCCTGTGGGTCCAGTAGTCTTGTGGGTGCATTGTTATCCATGAGCCAAGTACATAAGTAGGACAAGCAAGTAGTAATCATCTATGTGACAGTATAGTACTGTATAATAGTGTCTTCTTAAACAGCCTGGATTGACAAAACTGCTCAGCTTTGCCATGTGGTCCTTTCCCTCAAACTGCATGAATCTTTACACCATGGGTGTCATGGAGCAGCTATTAACATATATATATTCTTCCAGGCCCACCAGTTTTACTTTTTAACAGAAGGGGATGTCTCTGTTGGAAAACACCCATACTGTGCCCTTCTGCACCCCTCCCAAGTTGCTGTCTCTTTCTGGGTAACAGTAGTAAACATAACATCAGAAGATTTGAGAGCTGCCGAGGGCAAGAAATAAACCCAGGGTGCTAAATACAAGGGCCAGGATATTCAAAGGGGTTGTGCCTGGCGCAACAGGGTTGCAGCATGCGCAACCCCCGCAATGCACACCGGCACGATATTCAAAGGGGTGGTTGCACAGCACAACTCCCAATGCACCGGGTTACATTGGTAATGTATGCAGCACAGATGTAGGGGGTGTGCCTATGCATATGCAGCACATCCCAATATTCAGCCCTGGATGTGCGGCACATATGCTGGTGCAACCCCTACATGCGCAGCACACTGGTGCTCAAAGTTGAGCTGAAAGAAACAAGCTCAAAGACTGGCCACCCACAGGTGGGCGGCTGTATTGCAAGGTGCAACACAACAGCCGCCAGCCTTGGGTGGCCACCCACCAAGCAGGAACACCAACCACAAACACCCTGACCCCCTGGTACTCTAGTGGCCCCCCACCCCATACGCCCCATTGTGGGCATCTGTATATTATTACAGTAATACCTGGTGGTCTAGCCATCCCCCCCATATGCCCCATTGTGGGCTGTTGTAAATATTAAGGATATACCTGGTGGTCTAGCGGTAACCCCCATATGCCCGATCATGGGCTGCTGTGGAAATAAAGATTACCTGGTGATCCAGTGGTACCCCCCTTCCACCCACCCACAGGTTCCCCGGCCACCAGCATCCCCCTCATCATCGGCGGGCAGCAGCACCCCATCCGCATACTGCCCACCCAGCTGCTTGACTGAATGACGGCTACAGTATGATCTATGCTGCTGGTCTGAGAGTAGACCACTGTAGACCATACTGCATTTCACACAGGACTTGATATGTGGGAATGAAATTGTATCTATTCACATATCTGGTCCTGTGTAGTACAGTATGGTCTGCAAGCCCATTGGTCCTCATTCTGGACCAATAGGCATCAAATCACCTGTAGTGCTGTTATCTCGGTGGCAGCCGGGCAGCAGGCGGGAGGGGTGCTGCCTCACCAATGATGGGGGTGCTGGGTGGCAGGGGGACCCTGTGGGTGGGTGGGAAGGGGGGCAATACTGGATCACCAGGTAATTCTTTATTTCCACAACAGCCCACGATCGGGCATATGGGGGGGGGGGTTGCCGCTAGACCACCAGGTAAATCCTTAATATTTATAATAACCCATGATCTGGCATATGGGGGGGACTGCTAGACCACCAGGTATTACTGTAATGTATACAGATACCCACGATTGGGCGTACGGGAGCCGGGGGGGCTGCAATAGCCCACTAGGGTGTCAACCCCCAATGGCAGCAGTTTGGCAGGGTGCCAGGTGCAATTTGCTGGGACCCAGCGCATCACATGCAAATGGGGCCATAATGACATGCAAATGCACCCATTTGCAACTTGCATATATTATGGCCTCATCTGCATGCCTCCGGCTGAATATTGTGGATGATGCACCTAGCGTAACTGCAATTGCGCTGGCGCATACCCGTGCTCCCTTTCTGTGTCTTGCGCTGGCACAGTGCCACCGCACCATGCACATTGTGTGCACCCTCCATGCCATATTCAATGGTGCTGAGCCATGGTGCATCACCATTGAATATCGCCTGGTCCTGGCCACGGTGCAGCCCAGTTGCGCTGCGCCCAGGCTTGCTCCACTGCCCGGCATAGTCTGAATATCCGCCCAAGGTGTTCAGTTATTTAGTCCACTCTTAAAAACATTCTGGATTTTTTTTTATTTTCAGAGACTTTTTGGCTGTTGGTGCCTGTCTTCCCAGACTTTGGTCCAGGGTTTTTTTGCTTGACCCCATCAGCCATGCACCCCCATCTTCAGGTCAAGTCAAGTTTTGTTAGTTGCAAATATGTATAAAATCAGATCTGTTACATACATCTCTCTCTGTAAAAACATAAAATGGCATACCTACTATATACCCATACTCATATATACACTTATATCTTTAAGATAAAAATAACCTATCCATATAAATAAACAATTTCCAGCTAAATCTTCCATTTAAATTTCATCACCATTTTATGTGCGAAACATGCAAGTGCAAATATTTGTGACACATTATTGGTGTTTTATTTATATATACTGTATATATATATATTATCCGTGCTACCATAGTTAGGGTTGAGGAGCCATTTACATGCTAAACCTAAAATTTTGCACCTTAATAACTTTGCAACCATTCAACGGATTTGCCTGAAATTTGCAATACACAATCAAGAACCATACAACTTGGGATCTTCTAACTTCTGTACTGTTCAGATATACAGCTGCCAAGTTATTAAGCATGATATGCGCGCACGTTTATGCTTTTTTGAATTTTTTGCTCATCCCTACAGGTCGCACGGTTTGTGAGACTGGTCCAAAAACTTCAGGGAACGTGTGACCAGGGTCCCCAATGTGCCTTTCGAAGATTTCGTGAAAAAATATTAAACGGTTCAAAAGTTATTCAAAAAATAATGTCCCATTATGTCAATGGTAAAAGTTAACAAAAAAGTTTGACAGTGTCGCAAATGCACTTTTTAGTGTCACAAATGACCCTAGTAGTGTTGCAAATCTGCCATTTTGTTTTCAGTTAGTGATCAGAAAAATGCTTGCCATTTAAATTTGGGACCCTCTAGCAACACAATTCTTTTTGTGTTTACCTATTTGGACCCTGAGGATGCTAGGCATGTCTTTATTTTTTCAGGTTAAACACCCTAGAAATATGTTTTTCCAATTTCTGGAAAAAGTAGTGTCACAAAGTAGTGTCATACTCGTGAAAGTGTTGCAAATTTTTGCGAAAGCTTTTGCAAATTACGACACCACTTTGCGACACTATGCCCAAAATAACAGGAATTCTTTGCTACCCGGCTTCAAATGAACGGTTTGGTCTTTTGGGCTGAAATTTGGAAGGAAGGCAGCCAACATCTCACAGATGTGCCTTTTGGTAGTTTGGTGACAAAATATTGCATGGATGCAAAGTTATGGTACTCCAAAGTTGACACTTTTTCCCATAGACTAACATTGCGGCGTCCGCTGCATGACAGGAATTCTTTGCCACCCTGCTGCAAAATAATGGTTTGGTCTTTTACACTGAAATTTGGAGGGAAGAAAGACAACATCCCACATAAGAGCCCTTGGTGGTTTGGTGAAAAAATATTACAGGGCAGAAAAGTTATGGCACTCTGAACGTCTCTTTTTTTCCCATAGGATAACATTACGGCGTTTGCCACACCTTTCAGGGCCCGTATCTCAGAAACGGTGCGAGATACTTACTTTTCATCAGAAAAATACTTAGCCCCCTGACAAGGGCTAAGTACAAAACTAGTCAGGAAAGTCATAAATCATATGACTTTTAAATTTTTTTTCTAGATTGTACGGTTCCTGAAATATAAGCAGTTTAGTATTCCAACTCCTCATTTTCTGCTCCGAAACCCGTTATTATGCATACATTCTTTGTGATCACTGTCTTTCTCTATGCAGCTTTTGGGGAAAATCATTACTGTTACTCTTACTGCTTCCGCTTGCGGTTCTGTACCGGTTTCACTTACCGTTCCCGTCTACGCCACCATGTGCGTTACCCTTTGCGTTTTCATTTGCGCTTGCGTTATTTTTACCTTTTGTGTCTACAGTACTGTTTTTCTTTCCATTTTGCTTTGTGTCACCATGCGCATTACCATTTACATTTGTGGGCACCATGTTACTATGTGACAAGACATCACGTGGCGGGCCCGCGCTCCCGCCGCCGCATTACATTCATTATTTCTCATTATCATTCTCAAAAAGAAGGGAAATTAGAGGCAAAAAACTCCATTTAATGCATCAGTTAGGGTTGTTCTACAGTGACAAAAGCGAGGAAATTCAATGTTAGGGTTGAAAGCCCCCTTGCATCCCTTCAGCCCACCCTCCCAACCAGCATCAGGGTGTGCATTGGGGTCGTCGTTCCTAAATCTCACCCCATTCTCCTATTCCTCAGCTTCTTTCCACATGTGATGGGATGAGAGTTACTGCCGACGACCCCAACGTGCACCCCAATGCCGGTTGGGGGGGTGGGCTGGAGGGGTGCAAGGGGGATTTCAACCCTAACATCGAATTTCTTCACTTTTGTCACTGTGGTACAACCCTAACTGATGCATTAAATGGAGTTTTTTGCCTCTAATATACATATATATATTCATAATCTGTTCCTTCTTACCAATAGTGTCAATATTTGGGAATAGATCCAAAATAAAAAATGTTCTTTCTTCCACCAAATCTGGACATTCCAATATCAGATGTATTATATTCATTGGAGCATTAGTACAGTTGGGACAAATTCTTACTATATCCTTACATGTTCAACATTTCCCCATTTTCCATATTGTCCAAATCTCAACGCTTTCCTACGTTTGGCATTTTCACATACCAATAAATATTTTTCTAACTCGAACTTGTCTTCGACAATTCTTATATTATTACAGTTCCAAGCATTTCTTAATTCCATGTCTCCTTGCATTGCATTATCTATTGTTCTCTGTGTTGCTTCTATTGTGAATATACATGAATACATGTCCACATTAAAAACTGCATTATGTTGCAAACCCCAGCTCTTCAAGAGGAGGTCACCACGGTGTGAGGTCAAACAGGGCCAATAACTGTCACAAAGATGGTTGTGAGGGATTTTCAGTTTTCTGCATGCCACCTGAACTACCGCTGGTACAGCACAACCTCCTGATAAAGAGTCTTGGGGTGCCTGCAGTATTCCTGTTGGAAGACGAGAAAGATAAGCAACTATTTTAAATGCACAAGTGGTGCAGCATCTGGGTGCATAAAACAAGGGGCAGCCAACCCCTTATCTGCAAATAACCAATGCCAAAATGCACTCCCACATATTCTGTAAATTAGAAAAAAGAGAATATAGCCCAGGATATGTAACCCAAAATTTAGCACATCACTCACAATTACTTTAATAGTTTTCTTGTGGAACAATACAACAAAGTGTTGACAGTAGTAGAGTTGTATAATGCCCACAAGAAAAAAGTTATTACTTACAAAGATGAGATGTAAAGTGCTGCTGGACCTCCACCAGCACGCCCCTATGTGCCGACACTTCGTTCAGCAGCTGTTCTTCCTTCCATAGAGCTTTACTCACTTCCCGGTTTAACCCAGTGGCACCCCCAGCCCAGTCAGTCACCTACCTTCTCATGGACCAACTGGCTTATCCACCATGTAGCCAGAACAGTATATATACATACTGTATGAGTGTATACACAAATGTGGGTGGCCTGCTTTGACAGTAACACAAAGGTCTGCGGAGGGGTGCCTGCACAGGGCAGACCAGACCTTTTCTTCCATCCTCTGGTTTTCTTCCCCCAAGGTGCCAGCATGCAGTGATGCATGCAATGGCACGCAAGCATGAAAGGCATCCAGCAGCCACCTCTCCCTCGCTTGTGCTTCTCAGCTATGTTTCGAAGAGGTCCTGGTGGTCTTGAAGTGCTGGGCTGTTTGCACTTTATTGGGATGTGAACCATTACAATATATATTTAAGGTGTAATGTTTTTTCCTTTTTTTTTGCTTCTACTTAATTCTAATTTTTTTATGAACGCTAGCCTGAGTGCTGTGTATTTCATTTACTCAACTGTGTTTCCACTTGATCTTCACCAGGTGGCAGTCATGCAGCAGGAGCAGCATCCCTCTTCCCAAGGAAGGAGAGCAGTCCTTGGGATGCTCAATCCTTCCTTTCCCGGCTGACCCTTACAGTCTGCACTCACTCCCGAATGAGAGTCACCGGCATCGATTGTGGTGGCAGTACCGCTGCGGTGATAGGCTGGCCTAGCTGTTTTTCTTTTTTTCGCTTTTATTGGTGACTTTTTGCAGACCCTCTTGAAAGCAGTGGAAAGTCAGTGTGCAGTCCAATGTGCAGCTAAAAAGGTTTGAACAGTCTTTCTTTCAGTGTAACGTACAGTAGTGATGGGGGGGGGATCCGGTCCAGTGGCTGGGGCTGAGAACTGGCTGGACAATCCAGTCCAATGTGAAGAGGGGGCCATCATCATGTTGAAGAATGATGCCAGGCCACATCAAATCAGGGGAGGTGGTCAGTTCCAGTGGTCAAAGCACAGAACTCGGACGTGACTAAACCAGGAGACCCAGAGTGCAATTATACCACCACAGTCAATGGTTCACTGAGCAACCTTGAGCAAGTCGAACAATGGCATGTTCTGTAGTGGTTTTCATGAAGAACTGTGTTCCAGAAAATCCAGATTCAAATCCTACCAGAGCTATTCTCTCACTATATCACCTACAGCAGGTCATATGACCTGTTTTGCACCCACCCAAAGCTGAAGAATAGGGTAGAAGGACGCCCCTTATTAAAATGACATGTTGCATCATAGTTGTGCTCTACTAGGAAAATCAATTTCAAAATACAATTTAGAAACCACTGTGCTCTTTGATTGTCAGAATAAGAAGTTGCTTGCATACGCCAACACTATAACCTTGACCGAGTGCTGCTAGTTTATTTTTGTTGCTGGGTGACCCAGAAGCAGTTCACGAATGGCAAAGAACATGGTGTAGATAAACTGATTTGTAAAGCTTCTAGAAAAGAACATTTTCAGGTTTGACTCTAAGTGATGAATCACAATGAATCTATCCTATGTTTTCAGTGTGGGGACAGGATGTCTCCTTCCTAAGGGTTACACCTGTCCCTTAGTTCTGACACGTGCTTGAAGAGGAACAACCAGCACTAGGAACTGCACACTCAAGTGAGGGGCTAGTCACAGTTTGCAGTTTGTGTGCAAAAGCACTTTTTTTAATTTACTGTTTACTGCAGTATATTAGATTGTATTTTGCTGCTCCTACAGATTCCCAATCCCCCCCCAACATTTGCTGTAACCAGGAATCCCAGAATCCCCTGCAGCTGACATCAGAGCTGGGCTACAGCAGTGGAAGATTCAATAGCCTTATGTACATGTTAGAGTTTTTATAAGCTCTGCTCTATTGTTTGTTGGTCCGGCTGGCCTTCTGGTGCTTGACACAGCCTTAGAGGACTGTGCTTAGCCCAGAGAGAACAGCGGGACCAGCAAACATCTGATCATAGCTTACAAAAGCTCTAACATGCATTGCAGGCTATTGAATCTTCTACTGCTGCAGCCCAGCTTCAGGTAGACTTAAATGTAGCCCGGCACCGTATGCCAGTGGGCCACCCCCCCCCCGACTGTCTCTGATACCAGGCAAGGGGCCTGGGTCCTGCTATGGTGACTGCTGGGGGTTTGTTCCCAGAAAAAGTGAAAATAGCATGGTGCCTCCACCCAGAGTAAAGTATCAGTAGGCCAGATATCCACTCGACACTGCCCCCTGAGATGCTCTGCCTACTCACCTTCCCCACCAACCACTCTGCACACTGTGTCCCCCAATTCCTTGTCCTACCATAAACCATATATTTCAACAATAAGTGCATGCAATGAATTTCACTAACACAGCAAATTCAAACAGCAAATTCACAGCTTTATTTGGGGGTAAGTAATAGGGAAAGGGATACCTGGATGTGGGATTGTATGAAGACAAAAAGAGTTAGTGAGATATGCAATCTTCAAACCTGTGGGTCCTCAGGCAAAGCCCTCCCCTATCGGTACAAGTGCCCTCTGAATTGTCTCTAGAGGTACCCACTAGTTGCAGGCTTGATCGGTGCCATGGGGTGGCCAGCTGTTGAAGCCCTGTAACAGTGGTGCTTGAAACTTTAAATTGAACAAAACAATTTCCCCCTTGACCCTTCCCAGGAACCAGGTCCTGGGTGCTCACAGTTAGTTGACCTTTGTGCCAAGCAAAAATGGAGCTCCTCAAATCCTAGTGCAGCAACACAAAATAGGCTGGCTAGGATCCCTCTGCCCAGATGGACCTTGCTCGAGGATCTTGCAGCTGGTAACCTTGATTGCAGTTCTGGCCACCTATCACCTTCAGCCACTTCTGGCCCGGTGCAGAGCACTGTGGCAGGACAACACCAGCCCCAGAAGGCCCAGACCGAGGAGTGGCTCCACAGCCCTTCTTCCTGATCAGGGTGCCCTAGCACTCGGGTGCAAGACCCGTGACCCCCTGAGACAGTGAGTCCCACTTGGGAGGGGTCAGCGAGTCCCCCCCCCCCCCCCCGGCTCTGGATGAGGACTTCAAAATGGCGGGGGGTTTCCTGCAGTCCCTGCACTGAGCTCTCACAAGGAAAAGTTATAGGCAGTCACTCCAATGAAGTCCATTGCCAGATTTTAGCTGGTGCTGGCCTCTGATACAATCAGAGTCAGTGCAATTCAGCAAAGGGGGATTCAGCAACAACAGCCCCCTGCACACCAGTCCACTCCATCAGTTTAGCAGTATCCACACTCTCTTACCCGGCTGCAGCAAGTCCGCTACTCTCAGCCACTTTAACCAATTCATGTGGGACACACACAGTTTCTGGCTAGCACTCCACAACCCGAGACATTCTGCTTCTTTCAAGAAAATGCAATTGCAGTCCTGCACACAAGCAAGTGACCTCTCAGCAGCAACTGTAAAAGCTCAGATAATCTGCACAGTCTTTTTTAGCTAACCCAATTTCCCAGTGCAGGTTATCTGCCCTTTTTAGTTTCTCACAACACTCATTCAGCCAAATTCTCAGTACTTGGGGAAACAACATCTTAGTTCAGTCTCTCTTTCTCTCTTTTCCCCTTCACCATACAGTCCTACTTTCAGCACCTGGGGAATCCTTCAGCAAACACACGCTTCGGATTAAGGCCTGGATAAGCCCCTGAAATCCACAGTCTTCTCTCACACCACAGTTCTGATTCATACAGAGCCCAGCAGCAGACTGACTAAATCCCAGAAAGTCCCCACCGTATCAGCCGAAATCCCAGTCCTATGATTGGCTGTTGAAGCCTTTCAATAATCGATATATATAGTGATCAATATTTCCTGCTTGTTTATTGGGGCATGATCTAGGCACCAGAATTAGTCCCCTACTTTTCCCAGGAGTCCCTCTGTCACAGTTCTGGGTGGTTAGATCACTGACTGGCTGGAAAGCAAGGAGTTAGGGGTCACAAACATGTCAGCTCCCATTCAGATTAATGGAGTCCATTCCCATTTATACAGTATCTCCCCTTCTATCCTCTGGTGCAGCCTAACACTTCACCAGAGCTGCACCATCACCTCATCGGATGGTAGCCCAGACTGTCACCTTTCAAATTATCCCACTCTCATCTGAGGGTTCTCAGCAGTTTTGCTGTCGCTGCCACCACAACTACATCCCCCTAGGCGACAGGCAACAATCTCATTAATATTCAGGGTATGCTCATTAATATTCATGGCATTCAAGGGGCTTCATTATTGGAATTCCCGTCTTGTTGCTCCCCTCTGGCTTTTGCCCAACTTTATCCTAGTCTCTGGGCCCCGTAGCACAAGGAGGGGCACAGGGACCACAGACAACATCCCTGCTTGGCTGACCGCAAAGGCAGTCGGCACATCAATGCTCTCCTTGTGCTTGGGTGAGCGTCGGCCGAGCAGCATGCCATCCGCTCACGACAAAGGATTTACACCCAATGGGGTGGAAAAAAGCAGCCTGCTGGCAGAACAATGAGGGACAAAATGGAGCACATCAGGTAAGCCCCCACGGGGGTTACATAAACATAGTCTATTTCTGCTGTTGTTAAAGGAAAGCAGTACAAATTACAGTCTCCTGCCCCCACAAGGCTTACCCCCCAGTTTAGCTTTCTGTAGTAAAAGAGGCATTTTTCTGTCACTGCAACATACTTTACTTTAACTCAGAAAAGTCTGCAACATGGAAGTATGATGGACACAGTAAAGGTGCGGTGCCGTACCTTTACAGTTAATGGAGCCCCCCTGCATCCGCCATACTTCCGTGTCGCAGACTTTTTCGAGTTAAAACAAAGTATGTTGCAGCTAGAGAAAGACGCTGCTTTTACTATAGAAAGCTAAACTGGGGGGTAAGCCTTGCGGGGGTGGGAGGCTGTGATTTGTACTGCTTTCCTTTAAACAATACCAGCAATGAAACAGAGATGTAGATATGGGGCATTCGTTCAGAGCTACCTGGGATTTTATCCTACCAACCTCCCCTAGACTTAGTACCCTTTGCCTCTGTCCACTAAGGGAGGGTCCACTGTAGCCCGACCTGCATTCTGGTGCATCAACCTCCCTGTGGAATTACAGTAGCCAGCTTAAGGGGCCCTAGAGCCTACATAGTCTCCACCAATTCCATGCTTGGGTCCCAGCTAATCCAGGACCTGTGTGGCACACAACACAAATTAGTAGGGTTCAGAGAGACACTTCACACTGGGGGACTGCAGTTGGTTGGGTCCAGCTACAGTACCTCAACCTCTACCCTACCAGCCCCATAGAGCACTGAGTTACAGAAACATAGAAACTAGAATTTGTCAGCAGAAAAGAACCTCTTGGTCCACCCAGTCTGCCCAGATGGTCCCCACCTAGTCTGTCTCTGTAGACCCAAACTAGTCTCCAATGCTCCTCCCTCCTCCCTGCCTATTTACTAATATTTCTATAAAACCCTGCTTATTTACTAATATTCATCTATATCTATCCCATGCATGCTTGAAGCATATTACTATTTTTACCTCCTCCACTTCTGCTGGTAGTCTGTTCCAGGCTTCTATCACTCTTTCAGTGAAGCAATACTTCCTCACATCCCTCTTATACTTCTTCATCACACTCTTTCTGGTTCTGGAGCTCTTTCTCATTTAAGAGAGCCTCCCTCCCACCTTGTTTACTCCTGTGAGGTACTTGTAGGCCTCTATCATGTCCGCTGTCCTCTCTTCTAGGGTGTACCCTTTGAGATCTTTCACTCTCTCGTCACAGCACTTTTGATGCAACCCCTGCACCATTTTACTTACCCTGCTCTGGACTACCCCCACCCTGTCTATCCCCTTTCTGAGGAGTGGTTTGCAGAACTGGACACAATACTCCAGGTGAGATCTCACCAGTGAGCCATATAGTGTAAACACAACCTCCCTTCTCCTGCTAGTGGTACCTCTCCCTATGCATCCCACTGACCCTAACCACTGCTTTGTCACTCTGTCCTGCCACTCTGAGATCAACAGATATAATAACCCCAAGGTCCCTTTCCTGCTCTTCTGCAATGTCACTTATGAAGACATTGAAAAGGACCAGTCCCAGTACTAAGCCCTGCGACACCTTGATGATCACTCTCCCCTCCTTAGAGTGAGTGCCATTAATCACCACCCTCTGTCGCTTGTATTAATCAGTTCCTTACCCAATATATCACTCTGGACCCTATCCCTAGGCTGCTTAATTTATTTACCAGTCACCTGTGTGGCACAGTGTTAAAGGCCTTGATAAAGTCCAAACAGACCACATCCACTACCCTCTCTTGATCTAGCTCCTTTGTCACCCAATTGAAGAAATCAAATCCTTCTGGCATGTCCCCCCCTCAAATCCATGCTGTATTTGGTCCTGTGGCCCATTAGATTCAAGATACTCTGCTAACCTTTCCTTTAATAGGTGTGTTTGTCTATAAATGGTAGCCTCCTCTCTGCTGCCACTCTTGTGGAGCAGGACCACATCTGCTCTCCTCCAGTCCTGAACCATGCCCATTTCCAGTAAGCTTCTGAATAAGGCCATCAGTGGTGCAGTAAGCACCTTCCTTAATTCTTTTCACGTGGTCAACATGGTACATGAGAACATAGGAGCTGGGTCTGTAAAATCTTTGGTGGGGCCAAGGGGTCAGGGGTCAAAGTCCCCCCCTCCGCGGGTGTCCGTGGGAATGGAGCCCCGTGTATGGTAACGAGAAGTCTGGGTGCTCAGTCACTGCCCTTCAATATGAGCAAAAAAATTAAAAATGCTCTTTAAAAAGCCTCATTTTTAAACTTCAATGAGGAACTCACATTTTGGGTGAGGATTTCCCCTAATAAACTTGATATTTTGTTTGCTGCTACAGTGCGTGTGTGTGTGTGTGTGTGTGTGTGTATATATATCCATCCCGGAATGGGTGGGGTGCACCATGGTATGGCCCTAATACGTGTCTGTGTGTTAGTAAACATTGTACTTACAGTACTCTGCATATTACTATTTCTTTAAGATACCTCTTTAAATTAGAATATAGAATAAACAGATTTAGGTACATGTTTTCAAAGTTTTCAAGGTGGGCTTGTATCCAACTGAGGGGACTCAGAGTGCTGGAAATTCCTGGAATTCCATTGTGTTTTCTAGGGCTCAGCACCTATATATCCATCATGATCTCACAGCATCAGTACCATTGTCTTATATGGGATATGGTGGGGAAGGGGGGCTAGTTTAAGGCAGGGGCGCATGATAGCAGTGACAATTTTGACCTATACCTTTTTTATTTGATAGTGCAATCCATCTTCTGACTTGTATGATGCACATTTTTTCAATACGAATCTGTTTTACCACTTTTTTAAAGTTGAAATAATAAAAGGAGAGCGCCTTTAATGGCTTGGACTGTGCTTTCACCAGTACTAATTTTTGAACACCTGATGCTTAACATCACCTTTTGTGCACCTATCATGAACTAGCATGTAGCAGACAGCCCCCTTACTTTACAGAACAAAAACAAAATGTGGAGAAACATCTACAAATACTGGTTAAACCATTTAAGCCATATTAAAATGGAACACTCCTTTAATCCTTTTAATATTTCTAATGTGACAAAAAGTGCTAAATAAGACAAAATGGAAAAAGTGCATCATACAAGTGGGAGATAAGGGGTAACTTAAAACAGAAGTGTAGGTCAATATTTTCACCACTATAATGCACTGCTCCTTTAAAAGCAAGACCCTCATGGAGTCTTGTCCCCCCCCCAAAAAAAACTCATAAAATATAATTCCCTTTCCAACTCTGGGAGAGCTTTCCCCCCAAGGCCTAGTCTCCCTTTTTTTTTTTTTTATTATTATTAGTCACATTTCCCACTTGAACTTTATGTGCTAGTGCTATCTTTGGTAAGAAACATTCATTCACCATTAAGACTGCACTGGTGACACATTAGCAGGAAAGGCAAGTCTCCCAGTTTACCACTCAGGTTCCTACCATGATAGGGTTGCAGTTGTTGTTCATCCTGTTATAAACATGTCAGTTTATAACAAAAAAGTGGTCTAAATACTTCTCTCAATAAAATGATTATAATTAATGGGTTGTGTTTTTTTCCATTAAAAAAGCCATGTATTCAATGCCATAATACCTGAGTAGGTATTATGGAATTGAATACCTATAATGAATCATCTGCAACGTTACATCTGGCAATCTAGACTACCCTAGGCTCCATACATACAGTAAGTGATTGCACTTCCTCTGTGGAAAAAAAACACAATGCAGTAATTGTATAAAACACAATATGGGGTGCAGCATGTTTAACGTGAATTTAACACACAACCTCGTTGTTGGATGGCTGCCATAAACCCCGCCATCCAACATCTTGAGGGGGGGAGGGTTAAATTCTCCTAACACACTGCACCCCATACTTTATCCTATATGTATTCATATAATAACCAGCGAATTGCATCAATATGTACCTGAGTACAAAAATATATGCAGCTCAGAATCTTACCTACTGTCGCAGTGCCATCACAGGCAACACACTCACAGAGTATTTGAGATCTGTGCCACTGGAAGCTCAGTTATTTAGAACAGAAACAAACAAAAAAGCTTTTCACATTATTGTATGAACTGCAGCAGCAGGTGCAAGATTCCAAGAAATTACAACCCTTTCAGATTTTCCTACAGGCATTTTTGAGGTGAAAACATAAATGAATACGACAGCCATCTCGATCTCAATCCTAAACAAATTGATCCCAGTTAACTGCTTAAGTGCTCATAGTGATGAGACTGGCAGTAGGGCACACAATACCAGATCCAAAAGGAAGAACAAAACCTATTCAATTTGCTCTGTGTTATCATCATCTAAACAAATAAGCAACCTCTCTTAAATACTCTGTTAGGTTAACTGTTCTGCATGTCTCAGCCTTTTTACATTACATTCTTGGTTGCAGTGGGAGAAGCACGAGGATGCACACCTTGATCAGGTACTGCTTAGGTGATCTGGTCTATGGGTGTAATATACCCATACCCCATCTAAAGCAGGGAATGCCACAGAACTCAGCCTAAGGATGATGAGATAACAGTGAGAGCCATGGAGGTACTTGTAACCAGGTTCCTTGGCAGCCTCAGCATGCTAAATCATAACCTCATTCAAACCACAACACATGACCATTGGTTATTCTCTTACAGCTACACACCACATTTTAATTGTAAGAACATTTCTAAACAAAACAAAAGCTTATTTCAAAGCATATTTACACACCCCAGAGTGAGTGAGTGAGTGAGTGAGTGATAATAAAGTAGTAATGCATGTCTTGGGTTGGAGCATCAGATTATGCTTCATGTCTCACAACTACCCAATGCATGCATCATTTCCTTAAAATCACACACATACACATGCACACTCACACACAAACACACACACACACACACACACACACACACACACACACACACACACACACACACACACACACACACACATTGCTGTGTTTTATCACTGACAGTCACATGGATAATTTATTTTTGTTCTTAATTCCTGCTAAAAAAACTCTAACGCATGGCCCTCCTGAAGCTCCAGGAAGTGAGAGGACTTTACTAAAAGTAGGCTACAGTGACAAGAGTGCAGGGTTTTGTAAGGGGTATGAAACATTGAAATAAAGAGATGCTTTCTGTAGAGGAGGGGAGAGTGAATGCTTTCATATCCGTTCGTACCCCCCCCCCCAATTAGGTCAACAGCACAGGATTTTGTAAGGGGTACATACCTCTCAACTGTCCCCCAATTGTCCTGGCACATCCATTTTCTATCAAAATTTGTCTCTGTCTCTCTTAAAGTATGTTAACAGGACTGAACAGTAGTGACTGTAAGCACAAGATAAAGTCAAACATTTGAGTTACTGACTTGTTCTTCAGAAAATGCATTTTACGCTCAGCCCCTCATACGAATGTGCCAGCAGAAACAGACCACACAGTCTATCTAAGTCTGCTCAAGTGTGCAGCCAACACCCCTAGATTGTAGCTGCCCCACCCCTTCCCCTTTGTCATCTCACTGCTACCCCCACCTCCCACCTCCCCACCTCCCCACCCTCACTCCCATTCCCTGTCCTATGCCCTTTGAAGCTGTTACAGATTTACATGATACCACCCATTCTGTGTAGGGTGTTCCATTTGCTACCACCCTCTCTGTGAACCAGTGTCTCCTCATTCTTCCTAAATCTTCCCCCTTTATTCTTAGCCCATGCCCCTGGTGACCCTCCCCTCCTAACTTAAAGACCCCATCTGCCCCATCCTTATTGATTCCTTCAGATACTTGAATGTCTCTGTCATGTCCTCCCCGCCCTTCTATCCTCCAGGGTGTACATATTCAGGTCTCCCAGCCTGCTGTCATAGTCTCTCCCCTCCATTCCACATATCATCTTTGTTGCCCTCCTCTGCACCCCCTCCAGTAGCCTGATATTAGGCTTTAGGTGTGGTCTCCAAAACTGCACACAATACTCTAAGCGCGGCCTTACCAGCGACCTGTAGAGGGGCAAGATCACTTCTCTTTGCCTGGACGAAAACCCCCTCACTATGCACCTCAGCATTTTGTTCACTTTTGCAGCCAATCTCCTGCACTGGGCAGTGTTGTTCATGGTCCCTGTTATCATTACCCCTAGGTTCTTCTCCTCTTCAGTGATCCCCAGCTTATTCCCCCCCCCCAGCCAGTATTCTCTCCTTGGGTTCTTCACCCAAAGTGCATAACTACACTTCTTTGCATTGAACCCCAGCTGCCACCTCTCTGACCACTCCTCTAGTTCTGCATAGGTCCCCCTGCAGATGCGTCTCCATCCCTACTCTCCATCCACCACTGTCTGATTTTGGTGTGTCGTCGACAGTGAACAGACTTACCTTTGCTCACCACCCCATGTGCAATGTCTATATGAAGAGCCCAATCAATACTGGCCTCAACACAGAGCCCTGTGGCACCCCGCTTGTCACCGGCCTTGGAGTTGAGAGCTCCCCTCTCACCACCACCCATTGCAGCCTGCCATTCAGCCAGCTTGTAATCCAGTTCATCATTTTTTCCCCTACCCCTACACCAGTTAGCTTCTCCCCAAGTCACCCATGAGGCACCGAATCGAAGGCCTTGCTGAAGTCCAAGTAAAGAACATCCACCGCATGACCCTTATCCAGCTCACCTGTCACCCAGTCATAATATTGTATGAGGTTGGTTTGACAAGACTTACCTGAAACAAACCCATGCTGCCTCACATCCTGGAGGCCATTGTCCTTCGGGTATGACATCAGTCTTTCCTTTAGTATCGTTTCCATGAGTTTGCACACTATGGAGGTGAGACTTACCAGATGATAATTACCCGGTTCATCCCTTGGCCTGCTCTTGTGTAATGGTACTACATGTGCCATTCTCCAGTCCAGTGACACATATCCCAACTCCAGTGAGGTGCTGTATAGATCTGCCAGCGGTTCCGCCAACACCTCCGCCATCTCCCTCAGTATCCTGGGGTGGATACCATCCAGCCCTGGTGCCTTGTCTACCTTCAGTGCCCTCAGTTCCTCTAGGACTCTACTTGCCTCAGTTCTTCCATCTGTTGCCTCCTCTCCCCCTATACCCACCCTTCCAGCCCATGCTGGTAGCGGTCCCCCTCCTTTCTACTAGCATTAGCTTCCTGAGGGAATAATACCAATTTTTTAAAATGTGTCCCTGATTTCTTTAAGCCTTGTACCAGATTTATGAGGCTGGTGGTTCAGTGGTACGACATATTAAAATACAGAGATGCTTATGTAGATGAAGGGAAAGAGTGAGTGACTACATGCCAACAAAAAAACCCAGCCCCAACCCTAAATACCCCTTTCTCCTCTGGGCTTGCCACCTCACACTGCTGGCCTGAACTGGTCAAGACTCAGAAGTTCTGGAACACAGCTCATCTCTCTTCCTCTGTCGCCACTAGGACTTGTCTCTCCACCTCCCTTGCCCCACCACCTTACCTGGCGGCTATTACTTGCTGGCTGTAGTAGGATCCTGATGGTTTTGTTGTTATTGTGGTCCTACCACCACCCACATTGCTGCTCAGTCTGGCTGACCTGCTGGTGGACTGCTCCTCTGCTGCTGGAATGGTGTGGCCCACTGCTGTTGGACTAGTGTGGTCACCTCTCCCCTCTGGCTCCTGTCCTCCGACCTCTGCTGATCCGCTCCCATGTGTGTCCTCCCCTTTTGACTGCCATTTGCATCCACATCACATGCAACAGCCACACACACATCCTCGAACCCAGCGCCCTACATGGGACTTTATGCCATGACTACTGCCTCTCTGGTCCTGGTGGTCACACTCTCCTCACGCTACCACTCTTCTCTTGCTATGCCAGATGGTGCAGGTGCCTGCCTTATATCCATCTGGTGCAGGGGCCCAGGAGATTCTAAGCATGCTTGATCGTGCTCACGCTGCAAAATCAACGGCACTTGCTCCACTCCCGACCCCTCCCTGCTGTTGCACCACTGCACGCATCACTACTGGGTCTGCTGCTCTGCTGACCCTTCCTTGCAACTTGTTGCTACCTGAGGTGTGTGGGTGTTGTGTCCCGTGATGAAAACTCTGCACTACATAGGCATCACTTCTACTAAAGGGAGCTGTATGGCCAGTCACATGTGTGGGGCTGGAAGGGGCTCCTGGCAGGTATAAAAAGTTTATCTGTAGTATAAGTTTTGATATTGTGGCAATCTATCGAGCCAGTGGGCTGTGAGTTAATGGTGTAGGAACTTGGCTTTTCCAGATACCTTCATCTGTAAGTTGTGGCCATCACTTGAGTGTTTACAGTAGGTGGTTGTGGGTGGGCGTTTAAGGAGGGCTCAGAGCAGGTCATGGCTCAAAAAAAGGCACCCAGTGCAAAGGCAGACATCACTGCCTTACTGAGCAACTGAAATTACAGCTTGAGGCAAACTGTTATATAAAAGTGGCTATAATGCCAGTCTGCTGTATAAGGAACAATCTGAAAATGGAAATTTCATAAATAATACAGCTTGGTTTTGTGGTAAACAACCCTCTCCCTATGAGCCAGAAGATTGAGGATTCATGTCCAGGTGGGCTGGACTCTATCCAACTATGATGAACACAGGCTGCAGTAAGGGGTCAGATGAAGCAAATTAATTTCTTTTCTACCTGTCTCTTGCGGCAATGAAAGATCCTCCACCAGCAATAGTGCAGCAACAGCCGCAAGATCAAACTGGTATCAGATTTGTAGAAGTGATTTCTCTGGATCAGTACCAAGGGGCATGGGTAGAGGATTGTGGGGGAAGCCTGCATTTGCTTCCCCTGACTTTGCAGTACTCAGCCTGAGAACTTTCCCCTATGCAGTGCTGTTAGTCCCTTACCTTTCTCCAGCTCTAATTTTTTTTCCATATAGGTTTCTTCTGCAATCCCTCACAGGCTGGGCTGCTGTATATCAACCCTGTCCCACAGACCCCGGCTGTCACAATTCTCTATCCAATTCCCAAGACCAGACTCGCAGGGAGGCCTTCAGTAAGCCCAGCCTCCATTTTTTTTTACCTGATTTTCTCCCCGGCGCTCGGCAAATGTGCAGTAAGCACACAAGTGCGCTCTACTTCCAAGAAGGTGCTCCAGCACTCTGAACGCCATCCCTTCCCTCTAGCTGCAGGACTCGCACACTCCACCACTTGGCTTCCACCAGGTGGCAGTCGAGTGGCGAGCCAGCGGATCCAGATGCTCAATCTTTCCCTCTCTCAACTGGGCCTCCGAGAAAACCGAATCTGTTCCCAAACCCAGGTCGCCTGCATGGCAGCAGGGAGGCATGGATGCCTCAACCCGCTGTGCCACTGGGCCGACCAGCACTAAATTTGTTCACAGTGAGAGAAACCTTGAACTGCACCCACCAGCACTGCAAGCTTGGGTCTGAAAGGGAATGCACTTAAGTCTGGTGAAACAGCATGCCCTAGGTTCGAATATAACCAAAACCACAAGGTCAGTGGGTGACCCTGAGCCAGCATTTCACCTTCCTGCGCTACAGTGCCTTCCAGGTGCAAAATCAGGTTGAAGCAGGCCCCTCCACTGGCAAAGAGATATAATAGCTCACTTGGGCTATCTAGGGTAATTTAATTATAAAATAAAAATCAAACACAGGGCTTCTACTCTAGCACTGTCATTCTTTCATATTTCACCAGAACCAAATTCTTCATAACAAAAAAATTATATAGAAAAATAAAATTGTATTTTAATAGCAGCAGAGCAATTACTATGCAATTTCCAAACTGTCAGTGCTGCAGATTTGCAGTAGGAGCAGAACCTAAACAAACCAGCTAAGATTGCTGGTGTATTTTGTTTTTGCCTGGAGTCATTTCTGAAGAATCTTACTGTGGCTCACTCTGCTCCTCCAACTCCCTAGGTTACCAGGCTACTGTATGCTTTACCTTTTCAGGGTTCACTGTGGGCTGACCAGATGGGCCACAACTTGCTCCTGATGTACATCCCAGACTCCCAACTGGTCGACTCCCGGTCCCCCGGACTCTCTTTTTCTCCCTGCCCTGGATCCAGACTCTTGGATTGGGCCAACTGCTGAGCCGACTCCCGACCGCCGCACCACTACCATCGCAAATCCGCACCAGTCTTTACTACTCCATTTGTCCATCTGAGGGTTTGATGCTCTCCTTCGTGATGCCTGCTGCCTCTTCATTTACAGAACCGGCCCAGCCCAGACGACACCCATCGCTTCTAATAAGCCCCTCCCAGCCAATCACAGTGCGGTAACACCGGCAAGTTTCTTGCCAACCAACAAATAACAAATTGATTTTGAAGTGCCAAACCAAGCAGATAAAGGTGCAAGTTTTAAATGCTGCCAGTGCGTGCCCTCAGCCAATTAAACAGGGAGAGAGAAGGGGGATATGACACCGGCGTCACAGCAGCAGAGGTACAGCACATGCACATTAAAATATTAACCAGGGGGAAGAAAAGGCCGCATGCGGCAGGCAAAATATTGCTGGGGCTCAGCCCAGGCACCTATGAATGAGAAGAGCATTAAAGTTTGGGCAGTCTGTGTTGGGTCTTTTCCTTTAGTACATCACTGCACTCTAAATACCAATACAATCTTTAGAGCAGAATCACCCCCTCCCTCTTTGATACAATGCAGGGGCAGGGCAGTATCTGGAGAGCATACAAAAGTATCAAAATCACTATCAGTAGGTATCTTGCAGTACAAATTGTCTTGATGAACCTTAGTGATGGCAGGAGGACGGTGACCAGAGGAACCATGGGCGAAGAAACAGAGCACTTGTGAGATTTCTCCTGTGGTAGTTTAACATTGCAGCTCTCAGTCAGTGACAGATCCCCAGGATCATGGGGGTCACTGTTCAAGGAGTATTATAGTACCAGAGTTGGATCTTTGCTCATGGCATGGAGAAGCAACCCATTTCAGCGAGAGGAGCACACCTCCGTGCAGTCATTAAGGGAATGCATCATTTTTATGTTCGCTTGAGCGCATGCGCAAGGAATGTCTTGCAACAGTATGACTTTTGGAGGTGTGTGACCCTCCTCGTGAACACAGTGCTTAGTGTAGCAGGTGCAACCCTATCGGACCAATACACTCCAAGCTGTGTATGACAGCAGTTTGGCTGTGTAGGCCTTCACTTCTAAAAAAAGGTCCTCTGCAATCAGTGGTGGTAGCATGTATGCAATTAGCATACGGACGTCAGCCAAACTGCTGTCATGCACAGCTCAGCATGAAATCCCTTCTGCCTACTAATGTCCTCCCCCTCCCTTGTTACTGTTCTCCCCAGCCCCCACGTTGTGTGCCAAGGGGGGTGCCCAATCCCCCTCAGCTCATGCTCCACCCCAGCACACTGTGTGGCTGACAGAGGTGCCCAATCCCCCGACGCCTGCTGCCCCCCAGCAAACAACCAATTGGCATGCTGGTAGCCCACCCCAGCATGCTCATGCCCCCCCCACACACACACACACACACTGTATGGCCAGAGGGGTGCCCAATCCCCACTAGTTCCAGTCCCCCAACCCCAAAAACACATAGGTGGCATGCTGGGAGCCCACCCCAGCATGCCAAAAGCGTCGTTTTTGTTTTTGTTTATGTGAAACAAGCGATCCCTTTGTGAGTCCCCTCACACACCAGCCACCTACCCTCTGCACACCCACTCCCCACACCCCCACCCCATACTCTACCTCTGGAACCTGGCACGATGATCTCTGGTAGACCAGGAACACGTCTGCACTCTTCAAAGCTGTCCACGAACTGAAGAAATGCCGGTAAGCTGTATAATGGCATAAATAGGGGTTTTCCAACTTAGGTGGATATCTGGGCCATTCTTTCTACTTTTGGCACTAAATTTTCAACATGAGGTTATTGGCACCCCTTTGCGTGAATTCAGTCACTGTCTTGGCATTATTTGGTCCCAAAAGGTTATTTCACAGTCACTGCGTGGAATCACCTTTCAGGCCCAATTAATGAAACAACAGTGTCACTGTTCATGAGTAGACATCCTAAAATGCCTATGTTGAAAATTTGGTGAAACAATTACAATAAATGACTGTTTTTCGAGCGTGCATGGCGCAGTTTCTACATGCACTCTTCGCGAATTTGTAATATTTTCACTCCAGATTTTCAACATTTGCATTTTCCCACACCTCCTTATGAACAGTACAGCTGTCATTTTTCATATCCTGGCCGAAATGTGTTTTCACACTTCCGGCGCAGAATAACGATGTCACTGTGGAAAATCAGTGTTCGGTACACAGTAAGAAAATCATAGTGACAGTGTTCATGACCAGAGGTGACAAAATGCCTATGTTGAAAATTTGGTGAAATAATTCCACTGAATGACTGTGATACAAGCACATGTTGCACAGTTTCCACACAGGCTCGTACCCTTGAGCATGACCAGGGCGTTAGGCTTCCTAAGACAGACACTTAAGAAGCATGAGGGTGAAATGTTGATCAGATGCAAGAGGAGTTGCAGAGAGGTACTTTGTTAGGATATGGATGCTGAAGGGACATGGATACAACTGGTGTGGGGGGGGGGCTGCATAAATGCCAAACATCAATGCAAATACCTGCAAGCTAAGTTCAGCATTGACAAATGCTTGTTTTTCATGTGACAGATTTGGTTTACCAGCTTTCTCCAGGTAATCACATCCCAGACAGTAGGGGTTTGCCACAGTTTTGTTATAGGCTTCGCTGCTACTGTCACCAGGATCCCTAAGAGGTAGTGCGAATTAGGATCCCTGTGGCCTCTAGGATACTGTAGGAAGAGGTAAAGGTTTGGGGTGAGCAGGACTGGTTTACCAAATAATTCCTCCAGCTCCCCCAACAGGGATTGGAAAAAAGGCTGCCTCCAGCACCACCTCCAGGGATTGTAAAAAGGGCTGCAAGGAGGAACAGTTCTACATTTCATGATAGTGTGTGGCCCTGGGTTCGCGCTACATTCTCGTTGACAAGAACAGGAGTGGGCAGGTAGGTAGTGGGCCATTATCACCAGTGTCTGGAAAAATCTGGTACAGTGTTTCCATGCATTCCTTGCACTGGTGGGAACTGGTGACTTTGGCTGATGTGCGACATGCCCATTTTCCAAGTGTCTTTATCTATAAGAATGCCAGTCTCCTTCTCCCATTTATTTATTTGTACATCAGAATAGCTTTGGGCTGTGTGCTCATTTACAAAGTTTCCATGTCAAATGATGTAACAAATTTGTATACAGGTAGCAACATGAGCATTTATCAATATATTCATTACTTTCATTACAGGCAGTTCAGGTGAGCATTTATCAGAGTAATATTAACAGCAAATGTATGATACATGGTTTTAATAAATCAGTAGATTATAATGTGTACCATTAGGTTAGAAAGGAGGAGGAAGGATGGTGGAGGAGCGAGACAGGGTATAAGGGGCTATGTAGTTGGGAGGGAGATGAATAGAGCAGGATGGGTCAGGCTGAGGTTAGGGGTTAGGATGGGCATCGGCATGTGAATTCTTGGATGAGTTCCTTCTTGAGGGCTCTCATTTCCTGGGGGTGAGTTGTACCCAAGTGGCTGCCGGGGTGCCTGGGATCTGGGTGGTGAGGTCAAGGAGATGCCCTCGGGTGAAATGGGAACTTGAGAGGGGGTTGTCATACTTAGTTCCCATACCCAAAGGTTCCACCATAGGGTGTGGGCAGATGGCTGGTCTGGCTGCCTCACCTCATCCTACTTGGTTTGTGTTACGCAATGCCAGGTCGATGAGTAACAAGACTGCCATAATGGCGGACTTCATATTCTCGGTCAACCTGGCTTGCATCACGGAAACCAGGCTGGATGAAAATGTTGCTCCCATTCTGGAGGCGGCAGTGCCAGCCAGGTGCTCCATGATGCACACCCTGAGGAGGATCACAGAGGTGGGGGGTGGGCCATTTTTTAAATCTAGCTTGAACCTCATGGTGCTACCTGCAGATCCTACTGGGTCCTTTGAACGTGTGGCTGCCTGAGGAGGTGTTGGTACGGGCTTCAGGGTTCTCCTGCTCTATCGTCCCCCCTGAAATAGATGGGGATTTTTTACAGGAGATCGAAAATCTCATCACCGGCCTAGTGTTGGAGTCCCCCAGGTGGTTGATTCTGGCGGACTTCAATGCTTGGGTCAATGGTGGGCTCTCAAGATTTGGAAACAATCTCCTTAGGAGCATGGAGGCCCTGGGCCTAACACAAAATGTAATGACAGCAATGCACTCTGGGGGCCACACACTGGGCCTGTTTTTTTTTTTTCTTTTGGTTGTTTGGTCAGATCACAGCACCATGGGGTTCACATTTAGGGCCTCCCCAATGGTCCCACCCCTGTAGAGGTGGTCTGGTACCACCCGTTAAGAGGAGTTTCCTCTACAGGACTGTTGGCAGTGCTGGACCTATCAAGTGTGCTTGTGTCTTGTGCAGTTGGGATGGAGGAAGCAGTGGCAGCCTATAATGGGGCTGTTGCTGTGGCCTTTGACTCAACTGCATCCTTTCATGTCTGGCCCCTGTCTACTTGTTGGAGACCTCCTTGGTATGATAAGGATCTCCAGAGTTTAAAGATTTGGGGGTGGGGTTTAGAGAGGCACTAGAGGAGATCTGGCCTGGTGGAGGACAAATTGGCATTGAGGTCACATTATGTTGATTATCAGGGGGCAATCTCTCAAAAGAAGGTGGAATTTCTGTCTCGGGAGATTGTTGCAGCAAGGAACAGACCAGCTCAGCTCTTCCACATGGTAGATGGGCTTTTACATCCTGCCTGTCTCTGTGTTGGGAGGGGACAAGTTCTAGCACTAGTTGTGAGGAGCTGGCTCTGTTTTTCGCTGACAAGGTGTCCTCTATCAGGGCTGAAGTCTCCTCGAGTGTCTCTTGAAAGGGATGCAGGGTTCAGCCTGAGTCATGCCGAAGCACTCCTCCTGTCTGGGATGGTTTAAGCTGGTTGGAGTGGAGGAGGTGGTGGAGATAATCTCAAAGCTATGGCCTATACAGTGTGATCCGGACCCAGGTCTGACCCACTTTTTGGTTGGATGTCTGGACCTGGTTGTACCTGTGGTTGCTGATGTTGTCTGGAGTTCCTTGAGGAGTGGGGTTTTCCCACTGGCCTTGAAAGAGGCCTTAGTTAGACCCCTTTTGAAGAAGCCCTCTTTGGACCCGGACTGCCTCAGCAACTACAGGTCAGTCTCTAACCTCCCATTTTTAGGGAAGGTTATTGAAAAGGTGGCGACCATGCAGCTTGAGAGATATCTTGCCTCTTCCTCTACCTGTGAGCTTTTCCAGTCTGGGTTCCATGCAGAGCATAGCATGGTGACTGCACTGGTGAGGTTGCTAAATGACTTCCTGATGGTGAAGAACAGGAAAGAGCATACCATCTTGGTCCTCCTGGACCTCTCTGTGGCGTTTGACACCGTGGACCATGGGATGTTACTTGACTGCCTGCGTTTCTGGTGTGGCCTGACTGATAATGCTTTTAACTGGTTCTGGTCATACCTGACAGGCAGCATGCAAAGGGTGACAATGGGTTGCATCTCATCTAACCCAAAGCCTCTGTACTATGGGTTTCCGCAGGGTTCGGTCTTGTCGCCCCTGTTGTTCATGGTGTACATGCTGCCATTGGAGGGCATTATCAGGTGGTACATGCTGGGTTTTCACTGCTATGCAGATGATACTCAGCTGTACTTGTCCTGTGCGCCTCATACCAAGGTGTCAGACTTCATATTTAACAGCTGCTTCGAGGAAATCCAGTCATAGATGACTCACTACTGGATTAAGCTTAACCCAGACAAGACTGAGGTGCTGGTTGTGGACCTAGGTCATCGGGGCAGCCGGGGGTGTGTGGGGTTACCCCCCCAGCCTAGTGCTGGGGGTGTTCCCCTTGCCCCTTCTAGACATGTGACTGATTTGGGTATGATCCTAGACTACGGCCTGACACTTGATGCTCAGGTGTCAGCCTTGGTCAAAAGTGGGTTTTACCATTTTAGGAATATCACCCGAATCTGAGCCCTGATCCTGCCTGAAGATCTGACCAAGCTGGTGCACGCTTTCATCACTTCAGGTTGGACTGCTGTAATGCCATGTACCTAGGGTTATCTAGAGGCAGCCTCTGAAGGCTGCAGCTGGTGCAGAATGCGGCTGCAAGATTGTTGATGGGTGTGAAAAGGAGCAAGCATATCACCCCGGTCCTCCACGAAGTGCACTGGTTGCCAGTCCGGTGGAGGACTGTCTTAAAGATAGGGCTCCTGACCTATAACCCTGCATGATAGGGGGCCTGTCTATCTGCAAGATCGCCTTGTCCCCTACTGACTGACCTGAGCATTCCATTCTGCTGGGGGAGGCCTCCTTGGAGTTCCCAGGGTTAGGTTACGGCATTCCAGAGACAGAGCATTTTCAGTGGCCACGCCTACCCTGTGGAACTCCTTGCCTGGTTATTTAAGGAAGGCTCCCTCGGTAGAAGTCTTTAAGAAGGGCCTGAAGATTTATATGTTCCAGCAACCTTTTATTTGATTTCTGGAATAATTAATTTGTTTTAAGTAGGATAGATAGATCAGTTGCATACTCCCAGTTTGATTTTATTGGTATCTGTGTTTTTGTGTATGTTTTAAAAACTATACTGCTTTATATTGTACAGCGCCCAGAGTCTCTATCTATCTATCTATCTATCTATCTATCTATCTATCTATCTATCTATCTATCTATCTATCTATCTATCTATTTCAAAGCCACATCCAGGGAATCAGTTCCCAATGTAGACTGGAAGACTTGGTAAATCTACACAATCATGTGGGGTTGGACTCTGGTTTTGAGAAAGTTAATGCAGTAAGTTTTAATGGTCGAGTATATTTCTGGGGTTTGAGCTCCCAAAGGGAAGGAAAGAATAAAATGCCTGAGCTGTAGATTTCGAAAAATTCCAATCTCCATAGGTTATATTGAGTTTAAAGCGCAGGGAAAAGTTGGACTGAGCTGCCAGTAAGTAACTGGTATATGTACTGGAGGGAGTATCTCTGCCAGGAACAGTAGCCATGGTAGAGATGGAGAAGAGCAAATCCCTCCAGTTGTGCTATCACACACAAAAGAGAGAGAAAGAGTGTCATGTGAAGTGATTTTCTTATGCGAGGTTTTCACCTAAAACTGCAGCCCTGGATTTAGGGACCGAGTCATTTTGGGTACACTGCCTGGTAGTACATTATTTGCACAAACTGGCTACCGGGAAACAATACCCTTTCCATATCCAGCCAGGACCCATGTGCATCATCCAAATGCCAGAACGGAGGAAGCATAAATGTGCCACCCAATAGTACAGCTGCAAGTGCAGGCGTGCTAAGCCTCCAGAGTCTTTAGGGAGGAAGAGCTGCTGCTGCTGCAGTTTAATTCAAGGTCTCTGGCCTGCCCAGATAATTCTGGAGATCTGCCAGTTCCAGACCATCCATGTGTGTGCCAACATGCAGCACCAAAGGGACATTTTAAAGAGGTAACATAGAAACAGACTTTGACGGCAGATAAGGACCGCTTGGCCCACCTAGTCTGCCCATTTCCCTACCTACTGGATAAGTTGCAGATCCCAGTTAACCAACAAGAATTGCTTTATGTCTGTCCCATGCATTCTTGAATTTCCTCACTGTGTTTGACCCCACAACCTCCTCAGGATGGCTGTTCCATGCGTCCACCACCCTCTCTGTGAAATTATACTTTCTCACATTGCCCCTGAGCCATCACAAATCTATCTTCAGATTGTGTCCCCTTATTCTTGCACATCTCTTTTTCTGAAAGATGCTACCCCCTTGAACTTTGTTGATTCCCTTGAGGTACTTAAAAGTTTCTAACATGTCCCCTCTCTCCCTCCTTTCCTCAAGGGTTTATATATTAAGCTCCTTTAGTATCTCCTTGTATGGCTTCTGTTGCAGACCCTGCGCCATTTTAATTGCCCTCCTCTGGACTGCCTCCATCCTGTCTATGTCCTTGCAGAAATGGAGTCTCCAGAACTGGCTGCAGTACTCCTGATGGGGTATCACTAACTGTCTGAACAGAGGGATAACAACTTCCTGTTTTCTACTGGTGATGTCTGTCCCTATACATCCAAGTATCCCCCCAACCACCCCTAGTGCCTTCTTACATTGCTTGCTAACCTTCAGGTCATCTGCTATGATTAGCCCCAGGTCCCTTTCCATTTTATTTGCTGTTACTACATCCCCCCTATTGTGTACTCTTCCCATGGGTTTTTCTTTCCCAGGTGCATTATGTTGCACTTCTTTGCACTTAATCCAAGCCGCCATACTTCTGACCATTCCTCCGACCTTGCCAAGTCCTTTCTCATCCTTTCCACCCCCCCTTGTGTATCAGCCCTGTTGCAGATCTTTGTGTCATCTGCAAAGAGGCATACTTTTCCTTCCAGTTCCTCAGCAATGTCACTTATAAAGACATCAAAAAGGACTAGACCCAGTACTGACCCCTGTGGTACCCCACTAATAACCCCCCTTTCTTCAGAGTGGACTCTGTTTACTATTACCTTCTGTGTCCATTGTCCAGCCAATGGTTTACCCAGGCTACCACCCTGGGACACACTCCCAGGCTGGCTAATTTGTTTATTAATCTTTTGTGTGGGACTGTGTCAAATGCCTTGCTAACATCTAGGCAGGCCGTGTCCTCAGCCCCTCCCTGGTCTACTACTTTGGTCATCCAGTCAAAGAAATCAATTAGATTCATCTGACATGACCTTCCCGCTGTGAACCAATGCAGCCTTGGGTCCTGTGCCCCACTGGCCTCTAGGTACTCAACAATTCTTTCCTTCAGAAGTGAGTCCATCATTTTTCCTATCACTGAGGTCAAACTGACAGGTCTGGAGTTTCCTGCCTCTGTCTTGCTCCCACTTTTGTGAAGGGGAATCACATCCATCCTCTTTCAGTCCTCAGGTACCACACCATCCTCCCATGATTTGTTAAAAAGGGTAGTCAGTGATGTCACTAGTTCTCCCCTTAATTCATTTAGAATTCTGGGGTGAATCCCGTCAGGCACCATTGCTTTGTCCACCTTCAGTTTTAGTTCTTTCACAACCCTTTCTTCTGTAAAAGGACTGGGATCGACCCTCCTATCCAGAGTGCTTCTATTGATTGGATTAGGTACCTCCCCTCCTCTTCTTTTATGAATACTGAGCAGAAGTATTTGTTCAGTATCCCTGCTTTTTCACTGTCCTGCTCTGCCCATCCACCGTCCCCTTTATTCAGCCTCACTATCCCTCCCTTTGTCTTTCTTCGCTCCTTAATGTATGTATAAAAGGTTTTATCCCATAGAACATAGAAACATAGAAGTTGACGGCAGATAAGGACCGCAAGGCCCATCCAGTCTGCCCATTTCTTTTTCTACCTTATAAATGTGCCATCGGCCTTTGCTCTGTCAGTGACCTATCTATTCATAGTCATTTGTATTGCTCCCTTATGCCTATCCCATGCCTGTTTGAAGCCCTGCACTGTATTCATAGCCACCACTTCTTGTGGTAAGCCATTCCATGCATCTACCACCCTTTCTGTGAAAAGAATTTCCTCACATTCCCCTTAATCGGCCTCCCTCTAATCTCATGCTGTGTCCTCTTGTCCTGCTATTTTTCTTATATTTAAACATGTTAGACTCTTTCACCTTGTTTATGCCCTTAAGGTGTTTAAATGTCTCGATCATATCACCTCTCTCCTCCTTTGCTCAAGGGTATACATATTGAGCTCCGTTAATCTGTCCTCATATGTCTTCTGATGCAGTCCCTGCACCATTTTGGTTGCCCTTCTCTGGACTGCCTCAATTTGGTTAATGTCCTTGTGAAGGTGTGGCTCAATACTGCACGCAGTACTCCAGATGGGGCCTAACCAATGTCTTGTACAGAGGGATTATTACCTCCCTCTTACGACTTGTGATACCCCTACTAATACACCCTAACACCCCCCTAGCCTTACCTACTGCTTTAGAGGTCTGCTTGGATGATTTTAGGTCATCAGTGATGATGATGCCCAAGTCTCTTTCTTCCTTTGTGACTGCTAGCAACTTCCCTCCCAGCCTATAAGTGGCTTCAGGGTTTCTCTTCCCTATGTGCATGATTTTGCACTTCTTTGCATTAAATCCCAGTTGCCACTCTTCTGACCATTCTGCTAGTTTATCCAGATTTCTTCTCATTCTGCCCACCCCATCTGGATCATCTACTCTGTTGCAGATCTTGGTGTCATCTGCAAACAGACAAGCCTTACCCTCTAGTCCATCTGCGAGGTCACTAATGAAGATGTTGAATAGGACTGGCCCCAGGACTGATCCCTGAGGTACCCCACTTGTGACTTGCATCTCTTCTGACTGTATACCATTTACCACCACCTCTGTTTTCTGCCAGTCAACCAGTTTGCCACCCAGTTGACCAACTTCTGACCCACCCGAGCCTACCTAGCTTATTTATCAATCTTCTATGTGGAACAGTGTCAAAAGCTTTGCTGAAGTCAAGGTAGGCGACATCAACTGCTCCCCTTGGTCCACCACTCTGGTTACCCAGTCAAAGAAATCTATGAGATTAGTTTGACAGGACCTTCCTTTGTAAACCCATGCTGTCTTGGATCCTGTGCCCTATGGATTCCAGGTGTTGCACTATCCTTTCCTTAAGGAGTGCCTCCATAATCTTGCCCACTACTGAGGTAAGACTGACGGTCTGTAGTTGCCTGCCTCCTCCTGCTACCACTCTTGTGGAGTGGGATCACATGAGCCCTTCTCCAGTCTTCTGGGACCTCTCCTGTGCTCAGAGACTCACTAAACAATTCTGCTAATGGCTCTGCTAGTTCCTCCTTTAGCTCCTTAAGTACTCTGGGATGTATGCCATCAGGTCCCATTGCCTTATCCACCCTGAGCTTAGCAAGCTCTTGTAGGACCCTTTCTTTTGTGAAGGAGTAGTGCTCACCTTCCTCCCCTGTGTCCATGATGCTGAGCTGTGGGCCCTGCCCTACCTTCTCTTCAGTAAATACTGAGCAAAAGTATCTATTTAGGATAGATGCCTTTACAGGGTCCTCCTCCTCACATGCTCCCTTTTCTCCATTAAGCTTAGCAATACCCCCTCTGGACTTTCTCCTTTCACTAATGTATCTATAGAAAGTCTTGTCACCTTCTTTTACTGTTCGTGCTAGTGTTTCCTCAGTTCCCTTATATTTTCTGAAGGCCAGCCTTTTGGCTTTGACCTTTTCTGCTACTGTATTTGAGAACCAAAGTGGTTTCCTTCTTCTTTTGCACTTCCTTTTCTGTCTAACACAATGGGATGTTGCTTCAAGTATTGTATCCTTAATGCTTGCCCACTTTGCCTGTACCTCCTCACCTGAGTTTCTTTTGCCAGGGCTAGCTTAACTCTGTTGGCCATCTTATCAAAGTCAGCTCCTCTGAAGTCCCATATTTTGCTTTGGAATGGGATGATTTAGATGTAGTAGCCAAATTGAACCATACCATGTGATGGTCACTGGCCCCAGGTGACCTTCTACCTGGAGATCTGTGATCCCTTCTTTGTTAGTCAGTACTAGATCTAGGATAGCCCTGTCTCTTGTGGGTTGCTGTACCCTTCCCCTGCCTAAAAAGAAGAACCACGGACGAAAGAAAAAGGAGGTAAGAGCAGAAACAATCAGTCAACAACAAATGCAGTAACCCTGAAAGCTTATCCTAATGTTAGATAAAACTGTAAAACCTGTAAAGCACCACCTGTAATAATTTCAGAGAAGATATACCCTGTAAGAAACACTTTGCACACCTAATCCTTTGGAAGAGCTGTGGGAGGAAAAGCAATTAGCTCCTTCAATGTGAGAAGGAGACTGAAACACCTCTGAGACAACAAACCTTTTCAACAAACAAGAATAAAATAAAACACAGTGTCAAACAGTAATTTTGCTTAGCCCAATGATAAAAAAGTCACAAAAATGTAAGCTCCACCTGTAATACAGTAATTTCAGAGAAGATATACCCTGTAAGAAACACTTTGCTCCAGAGAAAAATAAAGCAGTAACAGAAGATATACCTTGCAAAAGACAATTTGAATCAGAAGATTACAGCAGTAATCTGTTAGCACACACCTGTAGGCACACCTTGTAATAATGCAGAAGAAGGTATACCAGCAACAACAATTTGAATCAGAGAAAAAATAAAGCAATGAAATGTTAGCAACAAACAGTAGCAATCCCTGTGAGTAAAAACTAAAAACACCACCACACAGTAAATCTGCTTAGCCAAACTAAGTCTTAATCCTTCTCCCTTGCTCTGGTAAGTTTCTCTACTCTGCCTTTCAAGCAGTCTTAGAAGGAAAGAGCTCAGGTGAAGCTAGGTGCCTTGGCCAGCAAACCAAGTCTTCTACCTCCAAGATATCAACTAACCTGACTTTTAACCCTTCTTTCTGTTGAAATTACTGACAGTTTGCCAGCTCCACCCCACATACACACCTAATCCTTTGGAAGAGCTGTGGAGGAAAAGCAATTAGCTCCTTCAATGTGAGAAGGAGACTGAAACACCTCTGAGACAACAAACCTTTTCTACAAACAAGAATAAAATAAAACACAGTGTCAAACAGTAATTTTGCTTAGCCCAATGATAAAAAGTCACAAAATGTAAGCTCCACCTGTAATACAGTAATTTCAGAAGATATACCCTGTAGAAACACTTTGCTCCAGAGAAAATAAAGCAGTAACAGAAGATATGCCTTGCAAAGACAATTTGAATCAGAAGATTACAGCAGTAATCTGTTAGCACACACCTGTAGGCACAACTTGTAATAATGCAGAAGAAGGTATACCAGCAACAACAATTTGAATCAGAGAAAAATAAAGCAATGAAATGTTAGCAACAAACAGTAGCAATCCCTGTGAGTAAAAATAAAACACCACCACACAGTAAATCTGCTTAGCCAAACTAAGTCTTAATCCTTCTCCCTTGCTCTGGTAAGTTTCTCTACTCTGCCTTTCAAGCAGTCTTAGAAGGAAAGAGCTCAGGTGAAGCAAGGTGCCTTGGCCAGCAAACCCAAGTCTTCTACCTCCAAGATATCAACTAACCTGACTTTTAACCCTTCTTTCTGTTGGAAATTACTGACAGTTTGCCAGCTCCACCCCACATACACACCTAATCCTTTGAAGAGCTGTGGGAGGAAAAGCAATTAGCTCCTTCAATGTGAGAAGGAGACTGAAACACCTCTGAGACAACAAACCTTTTCTACAAACAAGAATAAAATAAAACACAGTGTCAAACAGTAATTTTGCTTAGCCCAATGATAAAATCACAAAATGTAAGCTCCACCTGTAATACAGTAATTTCAGAAGATATACCTGTAGAAACACTTTGCTCAGAGAAAAATAAAGCAGCAACAAGATATACCTTGCAAAGACAATTTGAATCAGAAGATTACAGCAGTAATCTGTTAGCCACCTGTAGAGCACACCTTGTAATAATGCAGAAAGGTATACCAGCAACAACAATTTGAATCAGAGAAAAAATAAAGCAATGAAATGTTAGCAACAAACAGTAGCAATCCCTGTGAGTAAAAATAAAAACACCACCACACAGTAAATCTGCTTAGCCAAACTAAGCCTTAATCCTTCTCCCTTGCTCTGGTAAGTTTCTCTACTCTGCCTTTCAAGCAGTCTTAGAAGGAAAGAGCTCAGGTGAAGCTAGGTGCCTTGGCCAGCAAACCAAGTCTTCTACCTTCCCCCTTTTTAAATGAGTTGGCTATATTTTCCTCGGTTTGTTTATTTATTTATTTATTTATTTATTTATTTAAGAATCAGTTTACAACCTTTGAGCCAGAGGCTCGTTTCCAAAGGTACTTCATCACATAAAGACATACATTGCGTTTCGGTTACATAGCAAAGATTTGCAAAAAATCAATAGGCATTCACCAGAGGTGCCACGTCACATTGTGGTCAGACAAATACAATTGGGTACAGGGTACATGTAATTGATAACTGGTAATACACAAGTCGGTATCAAGTGAGCATTCCGGTAGATAAACATTGAAACAGCTGGCACTGGCCAACAAAAACCATGACTGGGACCTAAATGTACGGGGGTACACTATGCTTAGGAAGGATAGAAAGGAGGGCAGAGGGGGTGGAGTGGCTATGTTCATTAGAGATGACATAGAAATTGCTATGGTAGAAGAGGCAGAGGGAAACGTGGAGGCCTTATGGGTCACCTTACGATCCCCAGCAGGAGATAAGGTCAAGCTGGGAGTAGCATATAGGCCCCGGGGATGAGTGATGTTCTAGAGGATGGTTTGCTGGACAACATCATTGCCCAGTGTGGTCCAAAGGGAAGAGTGGTGTTGATGGGGACCTTAATATGCCAGGTACAAACTGGGGAACCATGTCCTCTAAGGTAGCCAAGGAGCAGAGGCTGCTGGATGGCTTCCAGGATGTGTTCTTAACACAGCATGTGATGGAGCCCACAAGGGAGGGCATGTCCTGGATGTGGTTCTGGCAGATGGGGATCTGGTAAGGGACATGGTTGTACAGGACCCTGACTGGGAGTGACCACAATACTGTCTGGTTTCAAATAAGCATTGGGGAGTGGGGTGAGATCTAGGACACTGTCAGTGGACTTCAGGGGGCAGACTTATGGGCATGGGAAATAGTCTCAGGATCACTTGAAGGGGATTACCTCAGCGACAAGTGTGGAAAGGAGATGGGAGGTCATAAGCAGGGGACTTCATGGGCAGTCAGGATCTGCGCTAAGTTGAAAGCGTAAAGAGACAAGGTCACATAAACCATGCTGGTGGTCCAGTGAGGTCCAGGTAGCAGTCAGAAAGAAAGCGGCTTACAAAAATATAAAACAACAAGAGGGATAGGGATAAGGAAATGTACCAGCTTGCATCTAGAAAAGTCACCCGGTATGGTGAGGGAGCAAAGTCAGTAAAGAGCAATGGCTGGCACAGGGGATACATGGAGGGAAAAGGGTTCTTCCGGTACATTGGGGAGGCGGAGAAAAACTAAGGGACCATCTCAGCAGATTGAAGATCGAGAAGAAGGGTGGGTGGAAGAGGCGAGGGACCAGGCAGAGGTATTTAGCAGTACTTTGCCTCTGTGTTCACTAGGGAGGGGATGGGATATCACAAAGCAAGGCACAAAGGGGATAGAAGCGGCAGGGGTGGGATCAGGGGCAACAGAAATGGAGCAAAAGGAAAGGTACCCCAGGGGTGTCACATCTGGATAAGGATAAAAGACCAGTAAGGTGGAGGGACAGATGATGCCATCCCACCAAAAGGTGTGGTTTGCCCTCAAGGCCTAAAGAAGACAAATCTCCTGGGCGGATGGCATTCATCCGAGTACTATGGGAATTGGCGGACACACTGGCTGCACCCTGGGCGAGCTTTTCAACAGGTCACTTGAGACAGGGAGGTACCTAGGGATTGGCGAGAGGCACATGTGGTACCAATCCATAAAGGGGGTCAAGGAAGTACCAGGAAACTATAGACCCATCAGTTTAACCTCGGTGGTGGAAAATTAATGAGAGTATACTAAAGGACGATTGGGGTTTACTTGGGGAGGTGGGAGGTCTGGATAGTGACAGCATGGGTTTGTGCCAGGTAGATCATGTCAAACCAACCTTGTGGAGTTCTATGAATGGGTAACATCAGAACTGGACAGGGTAAGCCTGTGGATGTATTATTCTTGAACTTCAGCAAGGCGTTTGACTCTGTCCCCACAATGGTCTGGTGGAGAAACTGATGGGGTTAGGAGTAGGCCCTTTGATGGTCAGATGGATTGAAAACTGGATAGCTGGACGCACTCAGAGAGTAGTGGTCTGTGGGGAGCTCTCGAACCCTACAGAGGTTGGTAGTGGGGTACCACTGGGCTCGGTCCTGGGTCCAATCCTGTTTAATGCATACATATCAGACATCAGGGATGGTATAGGGTGTGAAATGAGTCTCTTCGCAGATGACTCCAAGATGGGAGCAGTAGTTGAGGGAGAAGAAGGAGGTTGGCCCTGCAAGAGACCTGGACACCCTGGAAAGCTGGGCTCACATGGAAATTAAATTTCAATATCACCAAGTGCAAGGTGTTGCATCTTGGTGGAAACCAAACACAGGTACACCCTGGGAGGGAGGTGCTGGAAGCCTCAACAGGGAAAAGACCTAGGGGTCATGGTGGATACATGTATGAATAACTCTGAGGCAGTGCAGGAGAGCAGCTAGCAAGGCAAACAGGATGTTGGGATGCATCAAAGGGGATCACCTCTAGGAGCAAGGAAGTGATTCTGCGCTGTACAATGGACTGGTTAGACCACACCTTGAGTACTGTGTACAGTACTGGAGACCCACTTGAAGAGGGACATACAGCTCCTGGAGAGGGTACAGAGGAGGGAACAAAAGATGATACGAGGGCTAGGGATTTGACTTACGAGGACAGACTTGAGGAGCTCTGCCTGTTTTCATTGGAGGAGGAGGGCAGGGGACAGATGAGGTCTGATTGGGTCTTAAGTACCCAAGGGAATAAATAGGAGTAAACATGGAGGGATCTTTAGACTAAAGCAGGAGGCATCACCAGAGGGCATGGTTTGAAGTTGGAAGGTGGAAGGGTGAGGGCGGAAAGAGGAGGAGGTTTTTTCACTGGAGGGTGGTGGACCCTTGGGATGCTCTGCCTGGTGAGCTGGTTCAGAGATCACAGTGGAGGGCTTTAAAGAGGGTGGGACAGACACAGAAAGTGGATGTATCAGATGATGGCCTGTCCCGGGGGGGTGGGGATGGATGATAGGGGTTTCTGGAGCACAAGGGATGGGAGGGTCTCTGCACCCAACTAAGGATCTAGGTTCGAGCAGACTTGATAGACCATAAGGCCTAATCTGCTGGCAAATAGTATGTTAGTATGTTAGTATGGCCAGGTTAAACCTAGGCATGGTGTACAGGGAAGTGGTGGAGGGGATGGTAGGGTGGAGAGCTGCCCGGGGGGCATTGTCAAGAGAAAGAGGTGGAGGCTATGTTCAGAGACAGGAGCAGTTACGAGTGCTGAAGGTGTGGTTCGGAAGTGTGGTTTTGAATGTGGAGATGGTGATGGCATTGGTGATGGTGGCAGGAGAGAGTTAAACCAGGTTGGGGCTCTATAGCTGAAGGACCTCTGGCCATGGCTGGTTCTCGTTCTGGGACCTTTAAGTAGTCTTGTAGAAAGACCGTGTTGCAATGGTGGGAGGGGCTCTGGTGGATGGATGCCATTACCCCAGAGGAGAGCAGTAGGGTTTTGGTGAGGAGACAGGTCTGGTATTGGAGCCGTTCATCCAGGGTAAGCAGGTTAGCATTGACACATAGCTGACAGGTGTGTGTGAGCCTGGGGCACCAGTAATCAATCTGCATGCTTTATTCAGGGTTAGGTGAATTTTGTTGAGTGCAGTGGTGTCGGCAGCACGTATACTGGTAGACCATAGTCTACAAGGGACAGAAGCAGACGATGTAACAGCTAGCGGAAGCATTTGGGGAAGGCAGGTTTTATGGCAGAATAGGATGCCAAGCCGTGTGTTAGTGGCGGATGTTAGGGCGTCGATGTGGTTGTGAAATGTGAGGCTGAATCGAAGGTAACCCCAAGGTATTTGTAGGACAGACTTGTTCCAGTGGTTGGTTGGTGCTTGGAAGGATATAGAGTGGGTGGTTGCTAGCTTTGTTTTGGAGGTGTGAAAGAGCATAGTTTTGGTTTCTTAAGATTGAGGATGAGTCTAAGCTCCTTAAACCAAGCCTCGGCACTGTTGAAAGACTGCTGTAGAGTCCTGTAGGGAGATGGGATTACGAGTGGGTGGCAAAAGGACAGCGTCGTCTGCATACAGCAGAATTTTGCCAGAGCATGCACTGGGCAGGGTGTTCAGATACAGCGAGAAGAGAAGGGGCCCAGGATGGAGCCTTGGGGGACCCCAGAGAATGGGGCCGGTATCGGAGGTGTGCTATTAATCTTGACACACTGGGATCAGGAGTGTCAAGATAGCTAGCACACCATGCCAGGGGCCAGCCGAAGAGACCAGTGAGGCAGAGTGCATTCAGCAGCAGTGGATGGGAGACAGTGTCGAAGCCTTTGAGAGGTCAATGAACACTGCACCAGCTGAGGAGCTGGTATCCAAGGAGGAGTGTGGGAGTTGGAGAATTCAATAAGGGCAGTGCTGGTACTGTGACCCCGCAGGAAGCCATGTTGCTCTGGGCATAAGATGTTATGCTTAGCCAGATAATCAGTGATTTGAATGGCCACCACTTTCTCCAGGGCTTTAGAGGGAGGGAGGATGGAGATTGGCCGGTAGTTGTTGGCCGATGACCTGTCGCCTCCTTTATGAATAGGTGTGATAATGGCTGTTTTCCAAGCTGTGGGGAATTGTCCCAGGCAGGTGACTGGTTAATTAGGCTTGTGGAGGTGCAAGAACTTCATCTAGCACCAGCCCTGAGGATGCTGGGGTCCAGTGAGTCACTGCCAGGATTGTTGCCATTGAGAGCTTTGATTAGGATGGGTCTGGCTTCCTGGGTGGAAATCTTTCACAGGAGGAAGCTGGGGTGCTGGAGGACAGGGGAGTTTGGCTGGGGAGGGTCAAAGAAATTACTAGGAGGACTGAGCTAAGGTCAGTGAAAGTGGTGTTGAACCAGTTAGCTATGGTGGCAGGCTCGGTGGAGGTTGTGCCATTTCTAGTGAGCTGGGATGGAGCAGGGGAGCAAGCTTTACCATTGAGTTGCTTAATATTATCCCAGAAAGGTCCGGGCTGAGCCCCAGGAGGAGGTAAGGGAGGCCTGGTAATGGTCTGCCTTGGCTTTCCTGATGGCCCATGAGCATTTATTTTGGGCTGCATTGTATGCTTGCCTATCAGACAGATGACCTGTTTCAGTGGCAGGTGCAGAGGTTATCCCGTTTCTAAGTAATTGTAGGAGGGCGGGCTAACCTAGGTGCGTTCTGTTTTGGATCGGGTTTTGGTTAAGGGTGCAAAGAGATCACAGGCCATGTTGAAGGTGTGAGTGAAAAGGTGAGGGGCAGTATCAATGTTGGTTGCCTGCTGAATGGGGACCAGTCTATCTGGGTGAGGTGCCTTAAGTTTCTTCAGCCCACCAGGGTGGAGGTGCCTGCGGAAGGTGGTCTGGGCTTTGGGTTTGGGATTGGGGCTACCAGTGGAATAGGATAGGGAGTGGTCACTCAGGGAGTCTGGGAGGACCTGGATGTTTTGGATTTTAGGGGTCGGTTAGTTATAATAACATCCAGCAGGGTGCTGGTACCACTCTTAGGGTTAAGTCTAAGTGGGCTGGGTGACGAGAGTTGTGTCAGATCTTGGGCGGCAAATGAGTCTCTGGTGGTGGATGAGGAGTGCTGAGCCAATTTACACTAAGGTCCCCACTAGGATTTGTTCTTCCTTATGGTGGAGGGTGTGCCAGGTAGTCGTTAAAGATATCAGGGCTGGGTGCTGGTTCTTTGGGGAACGTGGGCTGTGGTGAGATGAGAGGGCTCCTAGGGGTCTGGCGTGAGTCTGAGGTGAGGGCCTGGGCCCCATTTATGAGAGCAGGGTGGGAGTGCGTGTCCAGGTATTGTGTCCCTGGTGTAGGATGCACAGCCTCCCCTCGTTGCCTACTCAGTCCTGCGGTATAAGGTATAGCCTGGGAGGGAGACAAATGAGTCGGAGTTGATTTGGACAGCCAGGTTTCAACCAGGGCTATGATGTCTAGTTGGTGAGCCAAGGCCCAGCACTGTAGGGCGTCAAATTTCTTCAACAGGCTGCATATGTTCATGGGCTACTCAAGACCAGTGGGCTGAGTGGGTGGAAGGGAGGGGCAGGGCCTGGGTTGGGGTGTATGTTCCCTGTTAGGAGTAGAAGGAGGAGAGTGCTCTGGTCAGAGGGAGGCAGATGGAGAGTTCGCGCTGGGGCGATAGAGTGAAGATAGGGGTTTGGTTGCACAAGGGGTGGGTAGGGTAGCACAGGCAGAGAAGGCCTGGGTGATCAGAAGTGCAAGGGGCTGTGGGGGGAGGACAGAGTGATGTCTGGAAGGGGTGAGGTGGAGAGGAGCATATGGGATGTGGAGGAGGAGGAGGGGTGGGAGCAGTGGTAAGGAGGAGGGGAGGACAGGAGGTGGTGGAACACTGGAGTAGTGAGGCTGAGGGTTCATAGGGACAGTAGGGTATGTGGAGGCAAGGGAGGAGGAGGAGAAGGATAGACTGGCGGGCAGGGATGCATGTGCATAGTTAGGAAGGCTGGTGGAGCTGAGTGAGGAAAGAATGGGGGAACTAGGATGAAAGAGGGGAGATAGTGAGGAGATCACCTCAGAGTCTAGTTGCTGCTATGGTGGTGGTAGTGTATGTGCATAGAGTACCAGGTTCAAGTCTTGATCAGGGTAATAGGAGAGAGCTAGACTAGTGGCTGTAGCAGCAGGGAGTTGGATTCAGGCTTGTAGAAGCACTTAGATAACACTTTAGTTGTGTCACAGGGTTAGTGCATTCTTTATAGTTATAAAAACCTGCAGTAAAAATATGCAGGTATTCTAGGTGAGTGGTGGAACTGTGGACTTTGGAAACAAGGGTGCAGGGTTCAAATCCTGCAAGGCAGCAGGAAGAAGAGGTAAACTTATATTTTGGCAGATTGGGTAGGTAAGTGATTAAGAGGCTTAGAAAGTAGTAATCAAGTAGGTAGGCACTGTGGTGCAGAGGTAGAGCAGCTGACTCTGACTGCAAGGGTACTGGGTTTAAACACAGCTTAGGGACAGAGTGTAGACAGGGCCAATTTTTTAAATCTGGGCAGGAGGGAGTGAGGTATGGTTAAGAGCATAAAAATAGAGGAAGTTGTTGGTCTGGTTCATTGGCTCAGAGGATAGTCAGTAGAATGTAGAGAGAAGGGTACCAGGTTTGATACTAGAAATTGCTTAGAGATAGGTTGAAGGATGAGTGTAGAAAGTAGGTAGTAGAAGGAATCCAAGGGAACTGCAGTGACCTCTAGTGGGACAGCTGTGAAGCAGTAGTTAGGAGAGAGGAGCTAGAGTGGAAAGTGCAGTGACCCTTACTGGTTGGTGCCTATAACCTGCAAATGGGAAAGTGGACACTTAGTAAAAAGGAGGGTAGGTCATGTGTCACATCACGTGACCTGCCAGCAGCAATATATGGAGTGCTGACCCTGGGTGGGAAGTGCCTCACAACAGTCAGGCTGTAGTGCAGGACACTTTACCTCTTACAGGCTCTGGCAATCCCCGATTTCAGTCTCTGCTGCTGGGCTGAGTTCTGAGGGCAGCGGGCTGCTTCCAGGGCCTATATGGGAGGGACAAACAAAGGAATCCCATTGGTATGCAGGCTAGTACAGGACCCTACTGCGCATGTGCCAACTATTGGAACTGTATCCCGATACAGGAGGCTACTACTTGCCCATGCGCAAGATGGCAGACACCCACGCTACACATTCTATGCAATCCTACCAAGGTAAGCACTCTAATACAGCATTTAAACAGCTAAAACATCACAGGATACTAGTGCTAGATGCTCTAAACCTAGCCCTTAAAGTAACACGGAGATAGCCCCCAAATCCCCATTCAGAGCAGTCCAGATATCCAGAAGCACAGTCAATCAGTCACTGTGTGGGGACAGAAAAAAGACTCCAGTTTGGGCCTTTGCTGTACTGACTGCCTTCCCCTCTTCCTTCTGCTTTAACTGGTACAGTTCTCTGTCCTGCTCCTTCTGTGTTTCCTTATACTTCCTATTTGCTATCTTTTTCTCCCTAACCTTTCCCACCACCTCTTTTGAGAACCATAGTGTTTTTTTCTTTCATTTTGATTTGTTTATTTGCTTCACACAAAGGCTTGTTGCCTCTGTGATGGCAGTTTTGATGTTTCCCCATTGTTGCTCCACCCCTCCTTCTTGCCTGTTTACTAGTGCTTTTCTGAGGCACTTTCCCATTTTGACAGAGTCAGCCTTCCTGAAATCTAGTACCCTCACTTTTGTATGGCTTGACTTTGCAGTTGAGTTTATTGTGAACCACACTGTTTGGTGGTCGCTTGTTCTCAGATGGCTACCCACTTCTAGATATGGGATCCTCTCTCTGTCCCCATTTGAGAGTACCAGATCTAAGATTGCTCCCTCCCAAGAGGGTTCCAACACTAGCTGTCTGAGGCATGCCCCCTGTAGGGCATCAAGAATGGTCCTGCTCTTAGATGTGACTGCAGCAAAGGTGCTCCAGTTAACATCTGGCATATTCAGGTCCCCCATCAACAATATCTCCCCTTTCCCTGTCATCCTAAGGATGTCTTCTATCATTTCCTTATCCATTTCCTCCCCCTGAGATGGAGTCTGTATACAAACCCTGCACGGATTATGATGCCATTTCCAGTCTCCTGGGTGAGCCACAGTGCCTCCTCTCCTCCCTGTCTACCCTTTTGTTCTGTGGCTGTGATCCCTTCCCTTACATAGATAGCTACTCCTCCTTCTCTTCTACCCTCCCTGTCTCTCCTGAAGATTGTGTACCCTGGTATGTTGACATCTCAGTCATGGTTCTCTGTGTACCATGTTTCTGTGACTGCCATGATATCCAGGCATCCCTCTTCCATCAAGGCCATCAATTCAGGGAGCTTATTACCTAGACTACGGGCATTGGTACTCATTACCCTCCAGTTTTTGATGGCCTTAGCACTTTTTTCCCCATCCCTGTCCTTACTACCTTTGCCTTTTTCTCCATTTACCCCTGCCCTTCTCTCTATCGACATCTCTATCTTGGTGTTTACCTCACTAACTACCCTGATTTTTTGGGAGGGGCTAGGATTTCACTGCTCTTATGTTTCTGTGTTTCTGTGTTTCTATGTTTAAAGAGGTAAAGTGCCCTTGGTAAAGTGACCATACAGACAACCTCTATCCATCAGGTCAGAGCGAGTGGCAAAGCTCCCCAACAGGCATAGTCTCGGATCATTTGCTGGGTAAAGGGGGCATAGTTATTACCATATGCTGAGCTGTATGTGTTGCATATTTTCAAGTATTTCAACTTCTTTAGGTCCCAGCAGAAGGGGAAGGAAAGCCTCCCAAAGGGATTGGGAGCAGGTGAAGTAGAAGCTCAGAATTTCGGTTTTAGAGGTGTACAGGTGATATCTCGAGACCTCACTGAACATGTGTAGCAGGTTCCTCTGGATCAGCAAGATTGAGTAACATAAAGCTAAATGGTGGTCCTCCCCCTCCACTCTAATTCCCTGGAAGACGGTGGCTTCCCTAATAGCATGAGTCAGTGGTTCAATGTTTATAGCAAACAGGAAACAGGGCAAGCCTGTCACTTTCCTTTGCACTGGGGGACAACTGAGGAATGGTGCCAACTGACCTTAAAACAGGCCTTAGATGAGTGGTACAACCCCTGCAACAGTTGGAGGAAATGGAACGGGAAACCCATCCATCCTAGCACAGAGTACAGGAATGGCTAGGAGGCCTGCTGAAAGGCCTTTTCTGCATCTAGGCTAAGTAGGAGAGAAGAGAAAGCCGACTGTTGCTTCTGCTGTAGAATACAGAGGGTGCAGCGAATGTTATCTGTGGTTGTGCAGAAATGAACAGACCCTGTCTGGTCTCTGTGAATGAGGGATGGGAGGAGTTTGTCTAGCCTTTTTGGTAGACTAGACATACATAATTTTGTAATCAGTGTTGAGCACCGAAATGGGATGGTAGGAGAGCCAGAGTAATGGATTTGTATTTGGTTTGGGGATCACCAATATTGCTGCATTGGACTGGTGTGTGTGTGTGGGGGGGGGGGCACCCTTCAGGATCTTATTGTAAGAGGCAAGAAGGGGTGGATGGTGAGTTCTTTAGTGAGTTTATAAAACTCAGCACCATACCCATCTGGTCCTGGAGCCTTCATAATTTTAGAGAGCCTAATCACACCCTCCAGGTCATCATCCATGGTGGGTGCTAATAACTGGTTTCCTTGGTCTGGGGGAGGCTGGGCAGCTTCAGGTGTTGCAGGAAGGAGTCCATTTGCTCATGTGCTGGATCTGATTCTGGGGTGTATAAGGTCTCTTAGTACTATTGTAAAGTCACTGCTATCTCCTGATATTGAGTCAGCTGAAGACCTGAACTGGAGTGCAGGATGGCTGATACTGTGGCAGCTTGTCACTGCTTCTGAAACTGGTAGGTAGATTGGAGGATCTGGCCCCCACTTCATAAAAGTGCTGGCACAGGAAGGTGAGAGCAATCTCTGTTTGTTCCAGGTACAACTTAGCCAGGTCTCTTTTGACTTTCATGATCTGCAAGACAACCTAGTGGTCCCCTTGTTGATGCACTTGTTGCAAAAAAATGGAGGGTGTCCTCCAGGGTCAGCCTGACCTCCTGACCCTGCTTCTTTTGCTGAGAGTTGTAGAAGGAGACCCCTCAGAACTGCTTTTGAGGTGTCCCACCTGACTGGGTAAGACGTGTTAGTTTCAGGATTATTCCTGAGGATTTCCTTCAGCTTCTCCCCACATAGGTATGAAAGGTGGGGGATTTAAAAAAAATGTGTTTCAGTGCTACTGGTTGGAGCACCTCTACAGGCCAAACTGCCAGTTCGAATTGACCAGGGCACGATCTGAGAGTTGAATGTCACCAAACATTACTGAGTGACCATGGGCATGTTCTCCACCTGGATAAAGCATTAGTTAATCTGACAGCATATGTAATGTACCTGAGTACTACATGTAGCTGCTCAGTCTAGGATTCGGTGTGCGCCATATATCTGCCCAGACAATCTCCTGCACCAGCTTTTTCAAGTATTTGTATGAGGCTGGTTTTCTAGGAGGGTTCAGGTTTGAGGAATCCAGGCCTGGGTGCAAGGCTAAATTGAAGTCTCCTCCTAGTAGAAGATTCCCTTTGTAAAGGAGATAATATGGTCCATTAATGATCTGACTATGTGGGTATTGGCTCCTGGTGGTAAAATTTGCCAGCATAACCTCCTGGTCATGCACGATACCTGGACCAATGTAAATGGCCATGACCAAGCTCCCAGGGTCTTTTTGTATGTTTGGTGCTCTATGATGCTGCTGTGAAGCCACCCATTATGGAGGGCAGCTGCTGCACCCCCTGGTGCCTGTTGGGAGGACTGTCACAGCTCCGGGGAATGTCTGGAATCACACCTGGGTGTAATGTACTCCTGGAGTGGGGCATAAAGATTACTGCTTTAGTTACTCCCACACAGCCATAAATGAGAGGCTCTGTTGAGCAGTGTTACAGGCCTGGGTGGAGAGCCCCCCACCATGTAGAGACCCTGGAGTCATCACCAGCAGGCCTCCATTCATGGACTGATGAGTTAAGGATAGCTATGCATTATCTGGTGGGCTGCTAATGGGTACTTAATTGTAATCTGCACCATGCACCAGCCCCTGGGAGAGATAGAGCAGGGACTCAGGGGAGCCCGGGGGTGGGGTGGAGGACAGGAATCAGGGAGTCCCATACAGAGTATCTGAAATCTATGTTGCCTTATGCCACATCATCTGCTAGTGTCCCAGTCAGCTGGAGATTTTCTTGGGGCATTTCGGTCAGCTTGCAGTGGGGCTACGATCTGCTGGAGAGCCTCCGCTCCCTGCTGTCTTCTCTGGTCGCACTGTGCACCATGACCCATAGTTCTCCAGGCCTGTCTTGCCAGCTTTGTTGCTGGTGAAGGGGGCTAGGACTTTTTCAGTTGCTAGGAGATCTGGAAGCCTATCTTCATTAATTCCTTGGTTGCCTCCTATGTAGTGTCTAAACTCCTGGTAAACTCCTGGTGCTTCGGGGAAGAAAATCACAATCCTGGCTGGACAGGGGATGCAAAATGTAATGTCCTTCTGTTTGACAGCTTTCATTAATGGGGTGTAAACCCTCCTCTGAGCCATCACTGCTGTTGAATAGTCATTATCTATGTATAGCTGCACATCGTTATATTTAACTGCTGGCTGCTGCCATGTCATATGGAGGATCTTTTCTTTTTCTATGTATATGAGAAATTGCAGAACCACTGACAGAGGGCGTGCTTCAGGGCTCATGGGTTTTGGGCCCAGGGTGCAGTGCACCCATTCAAGCTCCAGTAAGAGGTCAGGAGGGACTGGCAGAAATAAGCAGAGCATTTGCAGCCAAAATGTCATTATGTCTTGCACTTCTGAGCCTTCGAGTAAGCTGAATATCTGTAGACTGTTTTGTTGGGCCCTACACTCCACACTGTCTACATGCTTATGAAATCCCTGGAACAAAGGGTGCAACTGTAGGACCACCCAATCTGTAACACCTAGGTAGTCACCCTGGGTGATCAGCTGGTTGTCAATGCCTGTGATCCTCAGAGCTAGTTTATTAATGTCCTTCGTCAGTGCAGTTGTGATTAATTTCATCTCTTTTCTGAACCCCTGACATTCCACCAGCATGATGCCCATCTGGCGGTAAAATGCTCAATTCCAAGGGTCTGCAGCCTCCTTTTTCTGCCTCGTGGTTCTGGAGGTGAGCAAGCTCTTACTGTCCGAGCCACCGACACTGCAGTGGTCTCCATCTGCCGACTCAGATGGGAATGTTCCCTTAAAAAGGCACTGCATATGAGAGGTAGCCTCATCACCATTTTTTTAAGTACTTTTGAAGAGGAATCCATAGAATTACAGCTTTTATGAGCAGGTTAGAATGGAGTGGATTTCAAGTGGTGTTCACAGATACATGACGTCACCAGTCATTCCCAGGTGGGCCTCCCTGAGATCCTTAAGTTCCCTTGGGTGTATCCCATCCAGACTCATGACCTTGTTCATGTTCAGATCTGAAAATCCCATCAGGACTCTTTGCACTGAAAATGGACTTGTGTCCAGCTCCACCCCAATGTTCCTGCTGCTCTCCGGTGGTTTGTCCAGGGCCAGATCCAGAAAACCTTATCACAGAGTTCCTCCTGCTTCCCAGCAGGAAAGGGTACAGAAGTACCTTTCACATAGTTATACTGAAAGTCCAGAATAATTACATTCTACCTCAAAGGCTGCACTCTTAGCTTCTGTGAAAAAAAAGAAACAGCTTCTTTCGAATATCTGCATGCTGCTGGAATTCACCCCATGGGGGGGGGGTGCTCATAGGTAAATGCTGCCACCACAATCCCAACGCTTGAGTGAGTTCCACTTCTCTCAAGGTCTCTCAGCTATGGAGCTGCAGCTCTCTTCAATTCCTCTCCTAAGACTGAGTAAACAACAATACCAAATGACTCACCAGTACCAGGAGCTGGTCACACCCCCCTGAAAACTCCCAACATCAGCGTCCTACTGCTACCCCCCCAAACATATAACAAACCTTAGCCGACCCCAAGTGGTCTACAGTAGGAATTTTCATTTATTTCTTCGCATATTAAAAATATCAAGTGATCGTATTTTGCTCTGTGGAGCTAGAAGGCAAAAAGCTAACACTTCCCGACTGAGAGACAGGCCACCGCGCTTGCATGTTTTGTGATGTCAGTGAATGGAGAGTGCAGGTGTGCTCCAGAGAGTAGACTATCATCTTTGCTAAACCCTCATGTAGGTGAAACATCAGAGCTCAGTGTTTGTTCCTCTCCCTGACCCAAGAGGGCCAGTGTACCTGTTGGCAATTCAATAAATGGAGATTTATTTAAGCCTTAACCACTGGACACTCCGTTTTCTTTTGTGGTGCAAATAGGCGAGTGCTGTGACTTCTGTTTTCCTAGAACAGGGACACTTAACTGTTTATTATAATTCTGAGTTTTAATCATAACAAATCGAGGCCACTGCTTGACTAACAAGGAACTTTAAAACCTAAAAAGCAGGGATACTGAATGAATATTTCTGCTCAGTGTTCACAATGGAAGAGGAGGGGGAGGTACCTAAACCAAACAAGAAAAACACTCTGAATAGGGGGGTCGATACCAGTCCACTCACAGAAGAAAGGGTTTTGAAAGAACTCTTGAAACTGAGGGTGGACAAAGCAATGGGGCCTGATGGGATTCACCCCAGAATTCTAAAAGAACTAAGGGGTAGAACTAGTAACGCCACTGACTACTCTCTTTAACAAATCCTAGGAGGATGAGGTGGTACCTGAGGACTGGAGGAGGGCAGATGTGATTCCACTTCACAAAAGTGGGAGCAGAGCAGAGGCAGGGAACTACAGACCACCAGTTACTTTGACCTCAGTGGTAGAGAAAATGATGGAATAACTTCTGAAGGAAAGAATTGTTGAGTACCTAGAGGCCAGTGGGGCACAGGACCCAAGGCAGCATGGTTTTACAGCAGGAAGGTCATGTCAGACGAACCTAATAGATTTCTTTGACTGGGTGACCAAAGTAGTAGACCAGGGAGGGGCTGTGGATATGGCCTACCTAGATTTTAGCAAGGCATTTGACACAGTCTCACACAAATGATTAATATACAAGTTAGCCAGCCTTGGAGTGGGTCCCAAGGTGGTAGCCTGGATAAAAAACTGGCTGGACAACAGGATGCAAAGGGTAATAGTAAATGGAGTCCACAGTGAAGAAAGGAAGGTAACTAGCGTGGTACCGCAGGGTTCGGGACCGGGACTGGTCCTTTTTAATGTCTTTATAGGTGACATTGGAGAGCACCTGGAAGGAAAAGTATGTCTCTTTGCAAAAGACACAAAGATCTGCAACAGGGTTGATACACAGGGTGGGTGGAAAGGATGAAAAGGGACTTGGCAAGGTTGAAGGAATGGTCAAATATATGGCAGCTCAGATTCAATGCAAAGAAGTGCAAGGTAATGCATCTGGGAAATAAAAACCCAGGGGAAGAGTACACAATGTGGGTGAGATAATAACAACAACAAATATTGAAAAAGACCTAGGAGTAATTATATCAAATGACCTAAAGGTGGGCAAGCAATGTGAGAAGGTAGTAAGGAGGGCTGGGGGGACACTGGGATGCATAGGGAGAGGCATCAACAGTAGAAAGCAGGAAGTTGTTATCCCTCTGTACAGACAGTTGGTGAGACCCCATCTAGAGTACTGTGTGCAATTCTGGAGACCCCATCTCCATAAAGACATAGACAGAGTGGAGGCTGTTCAGAAGAGGCAACCAAAATGGTGCAGGGTCTGCACCAGAAGACAACTCACAAACTTTCAAGTATCTCAAGGAATTAAAGTACAAGAGGGTAGTATATTTTAGAAAAGAGATGTGCAAGAACAAGGGGCACAATTTGAAGATAGAGGGGGTCGGCTCGAGGTAATGTTAGAAAGTATTTTTTCACAGAGAGGGTTGTGGATGCATGGAACAGCCTTCCTGAGGAGGTTGTGGAGTCAGAAACAGTGGGAGAATTCAACAATGCATGGGACAGACATAAGGCAATTCTAGTGGGGGTGGGGTAGGAGGAAGTAAGCTGTTGATTAACTAGAATCTGCATCTTATCCATCAGGTAGGGAAATGGGCAGACTGGGCGGGCCAAGCGGTCCTTATCTGCTGTCAAATTCTATGTTTTTATGTTTCTATGTAAATTATAAACTACAAGTCAGACCTGTCTAATCCATTATTGGTTAATCCATTTGTCTGGGTTTCCAAATGGGTTGCTGTCATGACCGAATATTTCCCATGTCAACCGTCTCATTTATCCATATGTCTCTGCAACCAAATCCGTTTTAGAACATTCTGCACTAAAATGAACTAAATGCTTGCTTATTTAGCTGTTTAATCTGGCATTAATGGCTTCCTTGGTCTGGCGGTGAAGCCATCAAGTAAGTGATAAGCTGCTGCCCAAGGAACAAAGGCTCCATTGCTCTGGAGCTGTTAGTGGGCAATTACCAGTTATTAGAGCCCATCACAGCTCATTCATTCAGTCTGCATAATTAATTCCACCAACTCCCCTGATTCCCCTGTGAGCTTAATGTAGCTGTTTAGTAGTTTTTTTTTCTTTCTCTTTATACTTTCCCCAGCCTTTGGCACTCCACTCTTCGGGCGTCACTATTGCCTGTATGTTCCCGCTGTCCAACCTGACCATTCTGAGTGGTCCTATCCCCCAGGAAGCCTTGGTTTACCCCCCAGGTGGGGTCGAGGTGGGGGCCCTTACACCCCATGCTTTGAGGTCTCGTTGGGATGACAGTTCGGAGGCAGGTAGGGGGCATTGGGAATTAGGGTTAGCACTCCATCTACCGGAGATGCCATGGTCATTTTTCCTGTTTTTCTGTGCCCTGTGGTGTGTGTCCTGATGTCATGGTGCATAGCGCCAATGTCCTCCACATGGCAGGTCTCTGGCTGGCTGGGCTTGCTGTACCTCGGGTCTCCACCCAGGGTCAGTCAAGCACCAGGCTGTGGTCCCCCCTCCCTCCCAGAGAAGGTGTGCAGTCCCTAGGATGCTTAGGCCCTTTCTGCTGGCCTGGCCCTCCAGCTGCCCGGGCTCGTTCCCAAACCCATGTCACTGGTGTCACAAGTGGCAGTGCTACCACTGTGCCAGCGGGCAAACTGTATAGCAGTTTTACTGCCCACTAATTCCCTTAGTCCCATAGTCCTGTCTGCCCTTGGAGCTTAATTGAAATTTGGTGTCCTGTGTCCTTTTAAGTTAGTACCTTTCTGTTTAAAATTCAGTAGTATGGCAAAATGCAAGTGAGTAAGCGGGGCTGTTCTGAGATTTCAGTCTCTCAGAAGACAGAACTATGTTTGTGGAAACAATCTAATCCAGTCTCCACATAACATGATATGGCTGCTTATGCCTTCAATTCATTTGGGCTAAAATTAGGATCTTGCTCAGACATCTGGCGAGCTAGTGAAAAATGGTCAGCAGCATCTTCAGACTTCACAGCACTAACTCGGGTAAGACCGGGGAAGCACAAGGAGGTTGAGACTGCTGTAAACCTGTGGGTCACAGATGGGTGTGGAGGACTTCTCTTACATACTCCAGAGGCTGGATACAGGGTTTCAAAAAGAGACATTCCCTCAGCAGTAAAACATTACATGGTGAGTCTGCCAGTGCTGCTACAACAGCTGTTGTTTCTGGGAGGTTGCAGCTAAAGGAAGTTTTAAATGGGTATAGCCCAAGGGACATTTATAACCTGGATGAGACTGGTTTATTTTATAGATTGGGCTCCACTGCCTTGCTATCCTCTGCTCCTGTGTCTGGAACAAAAAGAATTCAAAGACAGGCTTACTGTGGCACTTTGCAGTAATGCTGATGGCTCCCATAAAGTTAAACCTTTTGTAACTGGCAAGGCAAAGGAACCACATTGTCTTGGCAGTGACTTTGACCCTGAGCAGTATGCAAGGGCTAACAGCAAGGCACAGATGATGGGATGAATTCAAGAAATGAGTTGCAGATTTTAATAGAGCTATGAGACTGCATCGAAGGCAAGTCATTTTGCTGCTTGATAATGCAACAAGTCACACTGTGCCCAGAAACCTGTCACATGTAAAGTTCATTTTCTCCCACCAAACACCACCTCCCACATACAGCCCATGGATGCTGGAATAACAAGCATTAGTCAATGCCGAATGTTATCTTGCTGGCATTGGTAGTGCAGGAGTTAGAGAGATGCATAATAGGCCCCCACCAAGCTGGAATGCCAGCCTCATCATTCATTTTTGTTTTATTTGAAAACAGTGCCCACAAGGGAGGACTTTGATATAGTGGCACTGCTGTTGACCAACGCTCCCCTTGCTTTCTGAGTTTCTTATAGTTATTCATTTATTTAATTAGCTATTTATTAAAATAGCCTTAACCAGGTAACAGAGAGATAAAAAGAAACTTCATTTATAGATATGTAAATTCTGTTGGGACCTAGAAAAGCTGGAAAAATGGTCCCAAGTGTGACGGCCAGGGTACAATGCAAAAAAGTTCATGATCATGCAGCTGGGGTGCAAAAACTCTCAAGTGAGCTACAGAAGGAGAGGGCAATTACTAGCACTCACCAGGTAGGGATGAAAGATCTGGGGATTATCATCTCAGATGACATGAAGGCAGCCAGAGTACGAAGGGTATCGGGAGAGCCACTGGCATGCTGGGATGCATTAGGGGTATCATGAGCAGAAGAATGGAGGTGCTGATAGTACTATGCAAAACACTGGTGAGGCCTCACCGGCAATACCCTGTACAGTTCTGGAGGTGCTGATAGTACTACATAAAACACTGGTGAGGCCTCACCGGCAATACTCTGTACAGTTCTGGAGGTGCTGATAGTACTACATAAAACACTGGTGAGGCCTCACCGGCAATACTCTGTACAGTTCTGGAGGTGCCATCTTCAGAAAGACTTTGACAGTGAGGAGGCGGTTCACAGAAAAATGATCAAGATGGTACGGGCAAAAAACAAGTCAGAGAACACCCTGCCCCCCCATCCCAGCCCAAGAATATGTATAAATTTAACATTAACATTAAACATATTTTTTCAGCCTGAATTAGCAGCTTACTAATTTGAATTCAAAAGGAGTGGGGGTCTCTTGGTATTCACCTGGGTGCCCTGCTGTGAAATCCCCAGCTACCAACGTTGAGGTGGAGCACCCATTAGCTGGGTCCTTGCTCTAAACTGTACCTGCCAGCAATGGCTTACCTTTCTGTCGGGTGCATCATCCCAGAATAGGTTTAATTAAGGCATGGTCCCCACCTAATGTGCAGATAACTGGTTGGGAGCTATCTAAATGAGAAAGCCATACTTCGCCATTTACAAACTGTAACCAGTCTTAGCTGCCACTCACCCTTGCTCATTCACAAACTATAAATGTGATTCTAAAGTAGGTGTGCTACAGCGTGTGGTATACATCAACAAAAAAAGGAAGTCAGAGCACACTCTGCCCCTTCCCCCAAAAAGGGATAAATGTAACATTAAACTTATGTTTTAGCCTGAATTTGCAACATACTGATTTGATTGAGTGGGGGTCTCTTGGTATTCAAATCAAGGCACTGCTGTGAAGTCACCCAGCTACCAACAAGATGGCACGGGGCCTGCTCCACAAGTCATATATTTATAAAAAAGGATTGAGGGACCTCAGTATGTACTCACTGACTAGAGGAGTGGAGGGAGAGAGATGGGGGGTAGGATAGCAACATTCAAGTATCAAAGTAGCAGTACTACCAAATCAGGGAGTGATTATTTTCCATTTGTTGTAGATCTACAGAAAATATGGCGGCTGCCTATCTTTTACTGCTGCTGTTAATATGTCGGGTGGCAGAAATGTAAACAAAAACAAAGGGAAACTGAGTGAATTATGAGGTGATACTACAGTGCCAGTGGGAAAGGTCCAGGGAAATGCTTAACAGAGCACAGGAAATAAACTACAAAAAGTGCAGATTTCTTTTTTACATACTTAGTACTGCTGCTTTAAGGACATAAGTAAGGTGCAAATGGGAGGCATTTTCCAGTACACAAACAGAAAATATTTAGGCCTCAAAGTGTCGCACATTTGTGCTGGCCCAGTGGCGCTGAGGGTTGAGGTGCTGGACACCACACCTCGTGCAACGCCAGCGACCTGGGTTCGGGAATGGACCTAGGTCATTAGGGGTTGGATGGGGGAGGAGGATAGAGCATCCCAATGGGTACTCTCCTCCTGTCTGGGTGTATACCCGTAGCTCTTCCGCCAGTGGAAGCACAGGTGGGGGGGCATTCGGCTCTATGGAGTTAGGGGAGGGACGATGCAGTCAGGTGCTTGACATCGGAATGCAGATGCATGCCATTCATCTGGATGAACATCCTTTGTGCCGGCGCCCTCGGGATGGGGAGAAAATGGGGGGAAAAAATAAATAGACCCCGCAGTCAAAACGAGCAGCGTTGCTAGTAGATCCCGAAGGGAGCTGGCAGATGGAGTTGGAGGGGGCATGAGGCCCCCTTCGAAAGGCCGAGATCTAGGGCAAGTTAAAAAAAAAAGTGTCCCAAGTTTAAAACACATTATACTAACTACTGATACAGTGATTCCAATTGATTTTGTTTTTCTTTTAAAAAGTGGGAAACTGACTGCCCACCATGCTGATGTTGCCACAGTAAAACGTTTGTTTACATTTATTTTAACAACTTGTACTGCATCTTTCTGACTTAGGAACACCCTCAACACTTACACAATGTATCAATACATTATGCAGGGGTAGTGGAGACTACTGTATATTGAGTGGTTGCACTGTTTGAGGGGGTTTCTTATATTCAGGAATTAGGTACTGAGAGTAGTTCAAGGACCTGAAAGAGATATGCCAGCCTCAGTGTTTGCATCAGAGATATCGGTGCCTTACCTCACAGGGTGAAAGCTAATGAGCAGATTTCCCTTAATAGTGCCATGGTTTAGAAGTAATTTTACTTTCACCGGGTCCCGAGGACTTCCCAGTGTTACGAGCCACCCACGCTCTGGTCACGTGCTCAGCAAAGTTGTGACATGATGCTAGGGAGAGTGTGGGTGTGTGTGTGCTGCATTATAATCTATGGGGGGCATCTTTTTGATCATTTTTTTATATTGTAATGGTCAGTTTGTGATGAAACGTTGGTGGTGGTTGACTAACAAGGGCCTTGTTAGTCGACCAGTCTATCTTCATCACAAACTAACCATGTATGAAAAAAAAAGATCAAAAGATGCCCCTCATAGACTATAAGCAAGGCAACGCGACTCTCCTAGCATCACGTCAAATGGAGCATGGGGCTCTTAACACTGGAAGTCCTCGGACCCGGAAAGTAAATTACGAGCATTTTTACTTCTAAACCATGGAACTATTATGGGAAATCTGCTTATCAACTTTCACCCTATGAGGTAAGGCACCGATATCTCCGGTGCAAACACAAATGCAGAGAACTTGGTGGATGTCTTGAAGCAAAGCAAAGCTGGATAAGACTACATTACCATGCATTTTAGTTTCAACTAAGCAAGGATGAAGATAAAAACAAGCAACCACAATGAATTTTATAGAAAGCAAGCAATCATAAAATGCAGGTTTTTACCTAGAAATAATAGGATGCACATGCAAAGACAGGGTGACAGCATTTCTATTTAAAAATGGTTACATTCTGGTAGAGATTAACAAATTAACTAGCAAATTAATCTTGTTACTGGATGTTTAAAGTTCCACAAAAAGCAGTCAGACTTTTTGTTTGGCAGAGTGTGAAAAGGTTAGGCTGAGTATCTGTTAATGGTCTTAATGGTCATACTATACAACCCCCAGGCTGACTGCTTTTACAAAGAAAGGGCTATACTACTGACAACAAAGGTGTGTATGAACATAAGAAATTGGCAGCAGATACAGGCCATTCAGTCTCCCTAGTCTGCTTGAGTGTTAAGCACTTCAGTCCATTAGACTGCAGCTGTTCCCCCTTTATATGTAAAGTTTCATAGCTCATTTTACCTCCCAGTTATGTAGTAGGAGCTGTTTAGGTAAAAAGCAGAACTATGAAATATAGCTTCTTTCTCAGCTGTCATATAGATTTATAACATATGGACAGTCTCTATTGACCTCTGTTTTCAATCAGTTTATACCTTGATAATCCCATCATTATGAAATCAGTATGCTGTGCACCTTGCTTAAGTATAGTATGTAATAACAACGGGATTAAGAGGTTAGAATGTCACCACCTGTCAAAATTATTGAAAAGGAAAGGCGATCTGCCGCCTGTGACATTCATTCAAAACACACACATTCCATTCACAGTTATAGACCCGCTGCAGTATAGATCGCAATGGCCAATTTCAGCACTTACATAGAAACATAGACTTTGATGGCAGATAAGGACCACTTGGCCCACCCAGTCTGCCCATTTCCCTACCTATTGGATAAGCTGCAGATTCTAGTTAACCAACAGCCTACTTCCTACAACCCCCCACTATAATTGCCTTATGTCTGTCCCATGCATGTTTGAATTCCCCCACTGTTTTAGACCTCACAACCTCTCCAGGAAGGCCGTTCCATGCGTCCACCACTCTCTCCATGAAAAGAATTTCCTCACATTACCCCAGAGCCATCCCCATCTAACTTTAAATTGTGCCCTCTTGTTCTTACACATCCCTTTTTCTGAAAGATGCTACCCTCCTGGACTTTGTTGATTCCCTTGAGGTACTTAAAAAGTTTCTATCATGTCCCCCCTGTCCCTCCTTTCATCAAGGATATTCATATTAAGCTCTCTCAGTCTCTCTTCATATGGTTTCTGATGTAGACCCTACACCATTTTAGTTGCCCTCCTCTGGACTGCTTCCATCCTGTCTATGTCCTTGCGTAGATGAGGTCTCCAAAACTGCACACAGTACTCCAGATGGGGTCTCACCAACTGTCTGTATAGAGGGATAACCACTTCCATTTTTCTACTTGTGATGCCCCTGTCTATGCATCCCAGTATCCCCCTGGCTCTCCTTACTGACTTCTCACATTGCTTACCCAAGTTTAGGTCATCTGATATGACTACACCCAGATCCCTTTCCATTATTGTTGTCGTTAGTACCTCCCCTGCTATTGTGTACTCTTCTCCTGGATTTTTATTTCCCAGGTGTATTTCTTTGCACTGCTTTGCATTGAATCTAAGTTGCCATATGTCTGACCATTCCTCCAACCTTGCCAAGTCCCTTCTCATCCTTTCTATCCCCCCTTGTGTATCAACTCTGTTACAGATCTTTGTGTCATCCGCAAAGAGGCATACCTTTCCTTCCAGACCCTCTACAATGTCACCTAAAAAGATGTTAAAGAGGACTGGACCCAGTACTGAGCTTTGAGGTACTCCACTAGTAACCCCCCTTTCTTCAGAATGTATTCCATTCACTATTACCTTCTGCGTCCTGTTGTGCAGCCAGTTTGCTACCCAGGCTACCACCCTGGGACCTACTCCCAGGCTGGCTAACTTGATTATTAATCTTTTGTGTGGGACTGTGTCAAATGCCTTGCTAAAGTCTAGGTAGGCCATATTCACAGCCCCTCCTTGGTCTATTACTTTGGTTACTCAACATTTCAACAGGAGGCATTCATAGCTGAACAGAACAAATGCACATTGAAAAAAAAACTGTAATTTTTCCCCACACACTAGCAAGCTTTTCCATACACTATAAAATACAATGCCTGCGTAACAGTGGTCAACCATGGACGTCATCACCTCTCACGGTTGCCATGACACCTCCTTCGGGAAGCGTGCCTTCTCCATAGCCCTACCGGTAATCTGGAATTGACTTCAATCTTCACTGAAACTATCAAAATTAGTCTCTGCCAGTCTCTTCAAAAATTGAATTACAGGAAAAATAAAAGATGTTTGTAGTTGTCATTAAAATCATTTTTTCCCTATGACTGTTTAGCCTATTGTTAGACACAAGGTCCATATGGACTGTATCCACACTTTGTATATGAGTAAGATGACCTACTTTATGATATATAGTGTAATGCCTGTACAGTTGCTACTCATGCACTTTATCAGCGCTTTTAATCTTGTTATGTGCTATTAATGTATCCTACTGTGTCTTCTAGTATACGTATTATAGGACCTCCTTGTGAATGAGCTTGCTCAATGGAGTTTTTTTCCTGCAATGAACTTGAACTTGAACAACTGTAAACCTCTTGAGCTGTGCTCTCGAGGTTTATTTGGTTGTCCTGGCAACTGCTTGAGGTGAATACCTTGTGGTTAACCACCGTTACTCAGTCATTATCCTGTATGTAATATAGTACTACAGTATACAACACTGGTAGAACTAACAGTTATTTAAACTAGGTTCACAGCACAACACATTTTAGCCAGAAAGTAAATTCACTAATCTGCAAAAAAAAAAAAAAAGAAGGAAAGTAAAACAAACATGAAGATTAATTCCCAGGCAACTTGTCTTGAAACAGCTATAGGCAGATGTCTCCATCTGGTTTCATACTACACACATCTTAGTCAGGCACATAATTTGCCTTATTAAAATTACTACCCTGATTCAAGATTCAACAATCATGACAGCATTTGCCCAAGTACCAGCATAACATAACAAAGGCATTACGGGGAAACTAATATGGGAATGCAGAAAAATAAATAATTGTTATTCCTCAGAAATAACCCCGAGCTGTGGAATTTTCTTGCCTGTGATGCACTGTGCCTGCTATTACCTCCAAAACTAAGCAAGCCCAGGTCTGGACCCCTGACCCCATAACTCTTCTAGGTCACCTTTCCTATCGATGCACTAATGTCCCAATTAATCCTTCCCAAATTCCCCCCTTCCCCCCAGAACGAAGCAAGCCAAGTCAGGACCATGACAGTGATACCATAACTCTCCTACGTCACCTTTCCCATCCCATGCCCCTATGATCTGATTAATCCTTCCCAAATTCCCACCTCACCCCCACCTAGAATGAAGCAAGCCCAAGTTAGGACCCCTGACCCCATAACTCTTCTGGGCCACCTTTCCCATCCTTGCCCCCATGTCCTGATTAATTCTTCCCATATTCCCTTCTCCCCAGTTCCCCCCCCCCCCAATCAGGCAAGCCAAGTCGGGACCCTGACCCCATAACTCTCCTAGACTACATTTTCCATCCCATGCCGACATGTCCCGATTCATCTTTCACAGATCCCCTCCCCCCCAGAATGAAGCAAGCCCAGGTCAGGACCCCTGACTCCATACAACCTATTCTTGACTCTTCTAATATTAATCAATCAAGATTTAGACAGGGTCACAGTACCCCTCATGCAATTAATAAGGCTATGAAAGACAGTCTTGCCTCATTTGAAAATAAGGAGGTATGCTCAGCTAGATTCCTCAGTTTTATGAGAGCATTTGACACTCACTGTTAAACATCATATCCCGATTAAAAAAACTTGGTAAAAATTTCCAGGAATTTCGATGGCTCAGAAGGTGTATCTTGAGAAGGTCCTAATGTGCTTGTTCTATCTTCTTCTAACTTCATATACACACACAATTCTTCAGTGACTAGGTAGTCATTTTACAAACCCACCCACCCCATTAACACAGTGACACAGCCTCACAAGGCAGTCAGACAGTGTAAAGTTTTAACCAAATTACTCAAGTCAAGTGTACAGTACCTGGCTGGTTGGCTAGGCAGGCTGGCTGACAGGCAGACTTACTGTGCTGAAATAATTTGTGAAATAACTTCGAGGAGTCAGTACTCCCACCCAGAGTCACAACTAAGTGAGTCCTCTCCTCCAGGGCAGTCAGAGTCTGCAGCACCAGGTGACCCGTCACGCCACGGTCACCACCCAACACAACACTTGACCCGCCGATGCCTGCTCCCTGCTGTGTGATGCCTGTACGATACTGATCTGGATTCTGTGCACCTGAGATGTCCAGACTGGGAAGCGGCAGATTTTCATCTTCAACTTTGCCCGATATCTCCATCCTCCTGGCTCCTGCTCGTCGACACCTCAGCTCAGGTGATGATATAGCCTGACTATTGAGCCTCTAAACACCACGGACCATGCCTGGGAGTCAACAGCAGGCAAACTAGTCAATGTCCTTCCTAGATGACGCTCGATCTCGGGGGGCTCCAAACAATACTTCCAGCCATTACTGATGCACAACCACCGGAAGATTTCAAAAGCCCACCACAGAGACAGATGATCTGCACCTTGGCGCCTACATGCACGCTCCACCCTGTCTCTCAGTCTGCACCAATGGGTTGAGAATTATGGCCCTTCATCACCGGCACCGCCGCCCATTACCAACGGGCTTGTCTGCCCCACTTGTTGTGACATTTTGGGTAACCAATACCAGCAGTACCCAAAATTTAACCCATGCTAAGCAGCTTTGATTGTTGATCGGTGGACACAGCAGTGACAGCATCAGCATGCAGTGGGGGGTGGCTGAGACAGTCAGTCGCTCATCATAGAGCAATCTGCAGTATGCACCCCCCCATTTCAGCCCAGAAAAGGGGCATTATGATTTTTAACAATCTTGGAGACGGGAAAAGTTTTTTAACAAGAAGCAGACTAGGCAGGGTGGTGAAAGCAAATGGGACTGTGAGAGGTGGATGGCAACAGCTGCCGCCCACCATGTTTATTGAAATGTTATACCAGGCAAGGCACGACCTGCAATGACGGGTCGCTCCCTCATTGCAGCAGCCAAATTGTTTCAAGTTGGTGGCATGCTTTTGCACTGCTGTCATAGACAGCGTGCAATTTCATTTGTGTCACAAAGCCCAGCCTGAAAAAGCAGTGGCGTCATTGGCCACAACATGACTGCACCTCTAAAACCTGCTATTCCAAGCTACCACAATATGTTGCTTGCACATGCGCAAGACAACATAATAATAATAAAATATGTCAAGTGTTTCTACAAGAAAGAACTGTGCAGGCATTTAATTGCATGTGCTGAGTCTGGCACCGAAATGAAAATTTCAGTTAGGCAAGCACTGTTGTTCATACACAGCTCGTGGAGAGACAGAGTCTACAATAAACAAGCATTTGTCAATGCCGAATGTTTGCTTGCTGGCATTGGCAGTGGTAGTGTAGAAGTTACAGAGCTGCGTAATCGGAATGGCAGCGAAGTATTGAACTGAAGCCAACCCCACCACCACCCTGAAGAGAGTGACAGGCATTGGGGTGTGCCTTTGGGTCATCAGGCATAACGGTCACGCCATTTCACCACACCCCAGCCTGCAGACACTGACAAGTGTCACGATGTTCCTTGGGGTCTTTGGCCCTTATACACACCCCATTCCATTAGGAAATACGGTGAGATGGGTGCGATATAGGAGAATGGGGTGAACTTTGGGGCCGAAGAGTCCAAGGCATACCTCGATGCCTCTCACTGGCTGCAGGGTGTGGAATGGTAGGAGCATTACAGGCAAGAATCCCAAGTCACACCCCTGATGCCTGTCATTTTCTACAGGGTTGGGCGTTATGGTTGGAAACCCTAATACCTCAGGCATTCGTTGGTATTTTCACTCCAAATGTTCAACATGGTTTTTTTGTGACCCCACCTCATGAACAGGGGAATATCAGTTTGTTAGCCGAAAGCTGCTTATGCACAGCGACTACGGCATTTAGCACCACAGGTGCAAAAACATTCAACAGGATGTAAAAATGACAGCTGTACTGTTCATGGGGAGGTGTAAAAGGGCAATGTTGCAAATCTGCAGTAAAAATATTTAAAAAATGGTGAAGTCACGAACGACATAGAAACTGTACATAACGACACCCGTAATATAATTAGGTTGGGATTTTTACAGCAGATTGTCAACTCAGCCATTTTGGTGCCTCCGATCATGAACAGTGTCACTGTGATTTTCTTTATCTGTCCCGAACAATGATTTCCCACAGCAACCACACATCTCTGCGCTGAAAGTGTGAAAACACACTTCGGCCATGTTGTGAAAAAGGACAGCTGTACTGTAAATAAGGAAGTGTGGAAAAATGCCACTGGTGAAAATCTGGACTTAAAATATTACAAAGTCATGAACTTACGAGGGTGCGTAGAAACTGCGCAATGCTCACTCGTAACACAGTCATTTTATGGACTTTTGTCACCAAATTTTCAACATAGCCATTTTAAGACCTCTGCTCATGAACAGCGTAACTGTGATTTTCTTAATCTGTCCCAAACATTGCTTTCGCCACACCAGCAGCACCATTGTGGCTACATGTCAAAAACACATTCCGGTGGCATATGAAAATGGCAGCTGTACTGTTCATAAGGAAGTGTAATAAAATGGCAATGTTGAAAATCTGGAGTGAAAATATTAAATTCGCAAACTTATGAGCATGCATAGGAACTGCGCAACGCACGCTCGTAAAACAGTCATTTTAAGGAATTTTTTCACCAAATTTTCAATATAGCCATTTTAAGACCTCTGCTCATGAACAGTGTCACTGTGATTTTCTTAATGTGTCCCATACATTGATTTCGCACATCCACTGCACCATTGTGCGCTACATGGGTGGAAACACATTTTGGGCAAGATGTGAAAAATGACAGCTATACTGCTCGCAAGAAGGTGTGGTAAAAATGGCAATGTTGAAAATCTGGAGTAAAAATATTGAAAATTCGCGAACTTACGAGCATACGTAGGAACTGCGCAATGCATGCTCGTAATCAGTCATTTTTAGGAATTTTTTCACCAAATTTTCAACATAGCCATTTTAAGACCTCTGCTCATGAACAGTGTCACTGTGATTTTCTTAATTTGTCCCATACATTGGTTTCACACACCAACTGCACCGTTGTGCGCTACATGGGTGGAAACACATTTTGGGTGAGATGTGAAAAATGACAGCTATACTACTCATAAGAAGGTGTGGTAAAATGGCAATGTTGAAAATCTGGAGTGAAAATATTGAAAATTGGCGAACTACGAGCCTCATAGGAACTGCACAGCATGCGCTCGTAAAACAGTCGATTTTGAATTTTCACCAAATTTTCAAAATAGGCTTTTTGAGAGCCCACCTTATGAACACTGGCAGTGTCGTTTCATTAATCAGTCCTGAAAGGTGATTTCGTGCAGTGACTGCAGAATCACCCTTCGGGCCCGAATAACGCCATGACAGTGACAGCATTCATGAGAAGGGGTCCCAAAAACCCCATGTTGAAAATGTGGTGCAAAAATTCAAAAAAATGCCTGAGATATGCAACAAAGTTGAAAAACCCCTATCTATCCTATTATACAGCTTACCAGCATTTCCTCAGTTCGCAGTCGGCTTTGAAGAGTGCAGGCGTGTTCAGTCCACCGAAGATGTCGTGCTGAGCTCGAAGTAAGTATGGGGTGAGGGGGTGGGGAGGCAGGGTGCGCAGTGGGTGGAGTGCGGGTTGTAGGGAGGGGCAGGAAGACTACGTGGGACCGTTTTTCTTTCAGGTATTTAAAATAAAAAAGATGACGCAGGACATTTGCCACACTGGGGTGGGCTCAGTGTGGCAGAAGGATGGCTGGGGGTGTGGAGCCAATGGGGGATTAGGCACCCCCGTCAGCCATAGCATTGTTGCCATGCTGGGGTAGGCTCCAGCGATGGCACCCAGTACTAGGGGACAGTGAAGCCGGCGGGATTGGGCACCCGTCAGCTATACCATTGAGTTGCCATGCTGGTGGGCACCAGCGTGGCATTTGAAAAGCTTTGGGAGGGCGCAGACAGCCGACGGGGATTGGGCACCCTCGCCGCTATAGAGTGTAGGTAGGGGGAGCACGTAGTATGTGCGGCATGTGTGTGTGTGTGTATGTGTGTGTGTGTAGGGGAGCTGCATGAGCTGGTGATATCTTATCGCTGCTCACTGAAGCGTAGTTCCCCCTTTCAACTGTATGCCACTGCATTTTGGAGCTTGTCATAGACAGCTCCAGCATGCATTGGCGGACAGGGGCCATGCCTGCCAACACACTGACTGAATTAGAAGAAGGGGTGACACACCACCGAAAACTCGGATGATGGCACTATGTTTCTTGCACATGCGTGCAAGCAAACATAAAAACTGTTGGAGGCATGTGCAGATCCTGTCACACCCAAAATATGAGCTGGCCAGTGCAGCTGAATTAAAAAGGCTGACAGTAATTCTGAACCATTAAACCCAATCGAACCAACAATTGAGCTGATGGAGCTTCAAGTCTTAATTCAACGCTTGCCAGAAACTTTGTTACAGAAATTGACGGCTCAACAGTTTGTGGCTGCCGAGGACACACTGGAAATCTGTCCACCTTTAATTGTTGAGGACATCATGGACATTGCCCATCATAAAGACAGACCCTTAGACATAGATGAAGAAAGCCAGGACTCACAGTGTGATCGTCGCCCCCCACCTGTGTCTGATTCTGAAGCTTGCAGTAGCCTGAGCACTGTGCTGCTTTACTTAGAGCAGCAGTATAACACCACTGAAACTGGAAAGCACACTGATAGTGTGCTTAACATAAAAAAAATCATAATTGCGCAGTCATCTTTAAATAAGCATCACACTGATATCCTAGAATATTTTAAAAAATAATTTGTTTCTCAGTACTGAGCCCAGTTGTCATACTGTGTCCGTTAGTTTAATGAAAATTCAGTACCGCACCCTGCCCTTATGCTGAGCCCATTTGTTAAGGTGTTTAATTCAGTACTGCCCCATTGTTTATCTTTTGGTTTCCTCTCTGTGCCCTGTGGTTAGCTGCTGCTGGTCCCGTTGTGGAATCTGGAATGTGCGCGTACGTGTATGAGTGCTAGTGCGAGTGTGTGCATGTGTGTGTGTGAGTATGAGTGCAAAGTGCAAGTGTGAGTGTGTGTGTGTGTGTGTGTGTGTGTGAGTGCATGTGTGTATGTCAGTATGTCGGAGCTACTACAAAACTGCTGCTACTATTAAAGAATATATAGTACAGCATTGTATTTTAACAACATTATACTGTATGGAGAGTGTCTATTAACCCCTGTTTTCAATCAGTTTATAACCTGATGATCCCATCGTTATGACATCAGTATGCTGTAAACCTTGTTTAACTATGTCATAATGATGAGATTACAGGATAGAATGTCGCCACCTATCAAAATTCTTGGAAAGGAAAGGTGGTCTGCTGCTTGGACATTCATTCAAAACACACCCATTCCATTCAGACAGTTACAGAACTACTGCAGTATAGATCACAATGGCTAATTTCAGCACTTCAGTTGCTCAACATACAAACCAGAAGGCATTCATAGCCGAGCAGGAGAACAAACGCACATTAAAAAAACTGCATTTATCTTCCTCACAGTGGCTCATTTTTCCATACAGTAAAAATACAATGCCTGAGTAACGGTGGTCAACCATGGACGTAATAACCTCTGGTGGTTGCCATAACAACTGTAAGCCTCTCGAGATTCGCTTTCAAGGTTTACTTGATTGTCCTGGCAACTGCTTGTGGTGATTATATCGTGGTTAACCACTGTTACTCAAGAATTATCCTCTATTTAAATTAGAATTACAAATAAAAAAACTTAATATGAAAATAAAATTTGCTCAAATAAAAGGAATAAGTGATGCTAAATAAGAATCAGTGTTTTTGTAATGCTTTTTACTGAATCAGGAACTAAACGGGATGCATAGGAGCTTAATTAATATGCATGACCCATTTATCCATTGATTATTAATCCGGACAGAATTACCTCAATACAAACAGGTCTGGATTAAAGAAGTCTGACTGTATAACATATAATAAAAAGCAGTTAAAAAAGTCTCTATTGTACTCTATGGAGTGCGCCCCTGCACTCTCCATTTAACTGACATCACAAAATGTGCAAGCACGGGGGCATGTCTCGCAGTCAGGAAGCATTAGCATTTTGTCTTCTAGCTCCAAGGAGCAAAATACAATTACTTTATATTTTTAATAAACGGAGGAATAGTTGAAAATTTATACTGCACTCCACATGGGGCCGGGTAAGGTTTATTATATGTTTGGGGGAGGGGCAGCAGTATAGAACTACGAAGTTGCTCTTTAACCCTTAGAGATCCATAAACCTACACAGAGGCTGTAGCTTCCCAGGGTTACACAGATCCACCTTTGAAATAACTGGCATCCTCATCAGTTGGTCGCACACCATGGGCAAGACTTCCATGCGGGCCCTGGTGTACATGGACATCATCATCCCAGCCCACCTGGCCACAGGGGAGAACATGGCTAAAATTACGGGTCACTATGAAAGAAATGCTAGTGAACTCATAATATGAAAACAATGGGAGCTCCCTAACCACCTGGGAGTACTATGATCAGGTGCCCCAAGGACCCAAACCCCTGATACCATGGGATGCCTTGTCAGGGGAACCCAGGATGGAGCCCATCATGTGGACACTAGTGGTAAAACAACCAAAAAATGTCTCAAACCCCTACCCTAGGATCTCAACATTACATAATAACATTTAGATTTTTGACCATGTATGCCTTCAGTAACTTATCTTATCCATTCCGGCTACCCAAAACATGAAAAAGTTAAAAAAGGCTGCAACGGGTAGAAGTTATTTGCTCTAACGTTTTGCCTCATATATTGTTTTTTTTGCAGACTCTCCCACTTCTCCCCCCCCAACAGATTATTTCAATGACCGGCAGCAGATGCTTCTGAATTTCACTTGGAAGGGCAGAAAACCCCCGAATTCGGGCAGTGCTGTTATATCTTTGAACAGAGTGGGGTGGGATAAAGTCTCCTAATCTTTGATGGTACACCGTTGCATGTCAGCTGTGTATATATTTATGGACATCTTCATTTCAGGTGCATTGGAAAGATATTGAGTTTACTTTAAATGATCTTCATGTTATTAGTCATTTACTTTATTCTCATCTTCCGCTTTATCTCCCCTTTTCTAAGTTTTTCCATCTAATCCAGGAAGTTTTGCCTGTTAGGCACAGGGTCCGTACTTGTGTTCTGAAAACTGACTTTTTTTTCTGCTCTGGCTTGGAACCGCCACATCTCCCTGAATTTGTATGATTCTTTTCTCTGCTGGTGAGCTAAGATGGGCCTGCACTGTGTTAATCAAATGATCAACTCTAAGGGGATTAGATCTTTTGCAATTCTTAAGGTTATATATAAGATACCATCTATGGATCATTACTGTTATTTACAACTCCGTACCTATCGTCAGTCTTTACCAAACTGGTCAGGGTGTGTTTCTTGTTCTAAGTCACCACTGTTAGCTTTGTTTTCCTGTCATACTGGGGAATTGTGGGAGCATTTGATTGGCACTATCTACTTGATGTTTCATTCCTCTTATACCAAATTTACTGCTGTGATTTTTCCAACAGTGGTTGACAGATCTGCAGATGGACTGCAATTTTTCTTAGTGGGAGCAGTATGACCTTTCTACCTATAAACTCTCAACGGCACCATATCTTAGAGAATTTGCACAGAAGTATAGAATGTGCTTTTTCAAGACCCCAGCTTCTTTTATTTCTCATTTGGGACTCAGTGCTGGAGTTTATTGGAGACAATGTGGTGAGCAAACTGCAGACCAAGTTCATGTTTTTTGTTCATGTCCCCATCTGGATTTATATTGCTTGGGGATTTTTATGAGTGATTACCCATTTTTTTTATGTTATTTCCACATTGTCTCCTATACTGGTCTTGTTACATAGCCCTATGGTTGATTTCCTGTCATGGGGTAGGCAGTTCAAATTAAGCAATAAGGCATGACAGGGTGTGTGTGATTGTGTAATAACGTCACTCCTGGGGTGGGTGAAGCACGAGGGTGAAGCAGTGCCTCCCAGGGATGTAATACACAATAACACCACCCTGGAGTGCCTTATTGCTAATATTAATGGCTCGGTTGTTAATTATACAGAAAAAAAGAAAAGAAAAAACATTTTTATGCATTTTTATTTAATTTTTTATGGGTGGAGGACTATACTTTAAAAAAAAAGTCCAGTATTTGTTTCTACCACTAGATGGAGCTGTTAGCTGAATCAGTGTGGTCTGCCCAGTCTGACACTGCTCACAATTTAATTTGCTTATGATAGTATGATCCGAACCCCCCCATTCTTCCTCCACTGAAAATGAGATGCAGCTGACGTTTGTTTCACTTTTTATTTTACGGTTAATTTGGGTGGTTTTGGAGTCTGTTGGCCGTTGTGAGACACACACTCAATGTGTAAATTTCATAATCGTGCTGTTGGAACTGAGATGTCACGGCTTAATTTTCTTTTAGTGGTGAGTACAGGAGAAGCAGGACAAGCCGTTTTTTTAAACATGAAGCTGTAGTTTAGGTTTTCCCGGTACATTATCTAGCTTTCCTCATTTGTACCGGGATAACACTACAGGAGGATGGCAAAAGTGCAGCAGTGAGTTGAGAGAGGTGGAGAGCCGAGGATCCATGTTGCTGGCTGAGAAGCCGCTGGTGTGTCACTGTATGCTTAGACAATGCTTGGTGCGCTTTCTGTTTTGTTGTAGCCAGTATTGGTTGTGACTGGGTGAGTTTTTCAGAAAATTGCTATTTGTGAGGCGGTAAGTTTGTTTTGGGGGGGGATTGAAGTCGTTTAGCATGACTGGTCATAGCGGTGGTAACGTGTGAAGAGGAGGTGTGATTTCTATATCTGATATGCGGTCGTGTGTGTGCCTGGCCTTCATACAGTGATGTTATTGTGTAATATCATCACTGTCCCAGGTACCCACTGACCAATCAGAAGGCAGGAAATTCCCTTGCCATTGTATAATTATTATTAATCTTACTGATCTGTGTAAAAAAAAGTATTATGAGGTTGTGGTGTTAGCCTTTATATATGTTGTTGACTGGCAGTATAGCCTAGAGGTTAGAGTAACAAGCTGTGAATGAGCTTGGTACATCCAGCAGACATGGGTTTGATTCCCACAACCTCCACTTGCCTGCTGTGTGACCTTGAGGATAGCACATCAATACAGGGATTCTTTTTCAGTGACTCAATAACAGCGATACATTAAGAGTGACTGCAGTTCACTGTCCTGTGCAGCTAGTATAGTGTTATGCTTCTGCAACTGTGTTAGTTTGGTTTTGGCCATTCACACTCTATTCCAGAGGAATTACCACCCTGTAGAGGTACGAAAGACAAGGAACCCTCGGAGAGGGTTCCATCCCTAGAGGTGCCACAGAACAATTCCTGTTGCTAAAAGTACCTTGGGAATCCCCCTAAGGAGAGAAGTGCTGCTGCTGGAGGAGGAGGGGAGGATGGTGGGGCAAAGAAAAAATGCTTCACAATGAGGCTGAGAGGAACTGCTTATATAGCTCAGGAAGTGGGAGAGGCAGGATGCTTGGCCCCCAAACTCCAGGCAAAGTCTTTCCAATTCACTGTCCTATGCAGTCAATATAGTGTTATGCTTGTGCAACTGTGTTAGTTTGATTTTGGCCATTTGCACTGTCTATTCCAGAGGAATTGCCACCCTGTAGGGGTACAAAAGGCAAGAAACCCCTCGGAGAGGGTTCCACCCCTAGAGGTGCCACGGGGTGATTCCCGTAGCTAAAGGTACCTTAGGAATCCCTAAAAGAAATGTAGTACAAGCATCCCAAAAGAATGAGGCAACATGAAGCATATGAGCAAGCAGTAACTGTGACATAGGGGCAGTAACTGTAACATAGTAGTAGAGAAGCATAGACAGTTTGATAACCTAATGAGATGCTCAGTTTGATAACGTAATAAAATGCCCAGGATTGCATAGCATGAAACAGGTTTGTGTTGAGAATGAGGGGATCCTAAGGAGAGAGGGAACAGTGAGGACACCATCCACCTCCATCCAACAGCAGAACCTACCTAAAGAAACTAAGGGACACTACTATGCTAACTAACAGTTGTGACCTGAGGCAATGGAGGAGAGGAAAAAACCCTATGAGGAGGAAATCTCTGGGGATTCAAGAGCTGGGTTGCCTTCCCTCCAGACTTGGGATGTTTTACTTAATGGTGGCTCTGCAGCTGTAATTTGGAAAACCCAATTAAGGGGAGGTGGAAAATATTCCAAGTTGGAGGAAGGCTCTCACTCGAACCCTCTAGTGGGACCACAGTGGAAGGTTGCGAGAAAACTGTGCAACAATACATGCAACAAAGGTGGAGGAGGAGAGCAATGACTGCTGGAGCACTCACCTGACCTACCCACCCTAAAATTAAACCAAGTAAACCAGAGGAAGTCATAGAGAGAATGCGGTGAAGGTGCCTTGCTAGGAAATCCACTAAAGCCAATGGACAACCATTATAATGGAATATAGAACGAAAGAAGATTGTAGTAACCACCCTTCACCGCTAGTCTTAAATTCTACACCAGAAGCTGCTGTCACATAGCAGGCAGCTAAAGCCGAGCTCAGGGTGGGAACATTCCCAGCTATGGGCCAGGTGAGAAGGATTGCACCCCAAGTTGGACATGGTCAATGATGTAGACTAAATGTAGAGTGAGACCGTCGGATGCAGGAACCCTGCACCAATAGATAATGGCTGGCATGCCCCAGAAATAGATTGAGAGCTGAAGCTGGCAAGCTGATTGAGCACCGGTGTGCTGAAATCATAATGAGCAGCGAGTGCTGAGGCCTTGCAGGTCGAATGCAGAATTGAGTGCAGCAGAATCCCAGAGGCTGAAGCTGAGGGATGGCAGTAGGCATGAAGCAATGAGTTGCATAAGCAAGGAGTATGTAAGCAAGTGTGGACCTGTACATAGGTCAGTAAACAGAGTAGTAATAAGTGTACCTGTACATAGGTCTGCATAACGTAGCAATGAAACAGCACTGAATAGTGGGGCAAGCCAGCCAGCATTTAAAAGCCCAATCAAGGTGACAAATATTCTGAGGCTTTTCAACTTCAAAGACAGGATTTAGAACAGAAATAAGCAGCCACATGGGGCCATGATTCCCCAAATACCTTCCAGTCCCTGCCATAGGACAAACAAGGAAGTGATGGAAGGCCGAAAACCACATGCAGATATTAAAGCTAGATTAACAGCCTCAGCTGGAGATTTTTGGCTGACCTCAGAGTAGAACATGTTGAAAAAACTTAGAAGCAACAGCTGTATGGAGTACACTGAGTTGTAAAACTGCAATAAAACATGGAGACACAATGCTCTGAAAGCAGGTGTAGCCAGGCAGTACAATGAAGCTGCAATTAGAATAAGAGCATGAATGAGCAGCATAGCTAGGGTCAGAGTAAACCTGCGTCAGGTGAAAACAATTGAATATGCAGCATGGAGCAGCTATGGTTAAACTGAAACACACAGATAATGATTGCAGTTGCATTGCAGTAGTTTGAGAGTGGTGAGCAACAGTGTAAAAAACATAAGCACTGGGTACAATAGTAATTGGAATAAACAGTAGCAGTGGCTGCAGTTGTAAGTAACTGACAGCAAGTAATATGAGCTCAGAGTAGCAGTATGCTAGGAGCTTAGACACAAAGCCCCCCCAAAATGGAAAACCAAAGACACATGAATACAGAAAACAGGGAACAAAACAGAAGTACACACAGCTGAAGGCTAAATACTAACCAGAAGCAGGAAAATAACACAGAAGCCCAGCAGAGGCAAGCAAGAGCAGCAAGGTGGGGGGGCACACAGGCCCCAGTCAGCCAGGTAGGCCCAACCACCTCAGAGGACAGACTGACAGAGCCTTCGACTGCAAAGAAAAAATGCTTCACAGTGAGGCTGAGAGGAACTGCTTATATAGCTCAGGAAGTGGGGGTGGCTGGCTGCTTGGCCACTGAACTCCAGGCAAAGCCTTTCCAATTATAGCAATCTCTGCAATACAATGACAGACACACTCAGCACTATCTGGTCCATGGCCTACTTCTGAGGTCCAGGTGCTCCTTGGAGGATGTTATTTTAGAAACGGGGGGGGGGTTCGTTGGGTGCTGACCCCCTGCAATAACAAGCTGGAACTGCTTAAATGCTCACTGGAGTGCTTTTCAGTTGCTAATCTGGATATAGTAGCTGAGATGTGCCCTCACTGAAGTTGCCGGTCGCTGTATTTTGCGTCGCTATAAAGGACTCGCTGTATTTGCACTCACTGTAATTCATTCACTGAAATGACACGGAACCACTTTGAGCAAGTCACTTAACCACCCAGTGCTCCAAGGTCGCCCCTGAAAAAAGGCACTTGTGCCTAGTGGGCATTACCGGGTAACCAAAGAATAAAATAAAAAATAAATAAAAAACTGACAGTATATTTATTTATTTAAAAGTTGGTAACCGGGAAAGGCACACTGAGCTGAGGCTCATTTCCAGGTGTTACCTGGGGACATGTGAGACAATTATATTCAGAGGAAATACAATACAGATGAAATAGAATACATTCATCAACAAGTGCCAACAGTAGTTTAGGCAGTACATGATGTAAGGTATTTACACTGAATAATTAGAATCCAGAATCATACATATAATACAGAATATAAATACTTAAGATAGGTAAAACAGTTCAGAAAAGAGAAATGGTATAAAAAGTAATAAATAGAAGACTTATAAGGTGGATACTGCAGGGGGAAAGTAGGGAGGGGGTAGGAAAAGAATGAAGGGCAGGGGAGGAGAGAAGGGGGAGAGGACAGGTGCAGGGGGTGGGGAGATAAGCTTAAATTGGTGTTTAAAAGCAGGGAGGGATGGGGATTCATGAAGGGAAGAGGGCAGTTGATTCCAGAGGTGAGGTAGGCGGAAAGAGAAGGTGGAGACGCCAGCAAATGGTCGCTGGTGGGGAATGGAGTAGGAGCTGGGGTGGAGAAGGAGTGGAGGTGCCAGGATCTAAAAGAGTAAGAGAGGTTGGCAGCAGTGGAGAGGAGAGAGATATAGAGGGAGAAGGTTGAACCAGAATTTTGCAGTAATTATTTGTGAGTGAATGTGTCACCTATGGGAGAGGGGGAAGAAATTTAGAGATAAGTGTGCAGTGATGAGTATGAGGTGCGGAGTTTGAGGCAAATCTGTAAAAAGAGTCGAGTAAGGTTTCAAGCTTGGTGAGAGAAGAGGCAGGGGCTGAGGCATAGATAATGTCCCTGTAGTCGAAAATTGGGAGGACAGTCTTATGAACTAAGTCATGGTGAATGTGTAGGGGATGGCATGTTTGCTGCAAAAGAGTATGCCTAGTTTGGGGTGCAGTGTTGAAGAAAGGGAGTTAATATAGGTAGCAAAGTTAAGGTGTTAGTCTAACCAGAGTCCAAGGTATTTGTAAGAGGTGACTGTATCAAGAGTGAAACGAGGTGGGGGGGAGTTTGGCCAGTTTTGGGGGGGAACCAAAGATCATAAAGACTTTTTTTAGTGTTCACTTTAAAGCTGTTGTCTTGGAACCATGACAGCACATGGCTGAAATTGGACTGGAGTGGTAACTGGACTGAGTCAGTGGTGGGACCAGAAATACAGAGGGTGGCGTCATCAGCATAGAGGTGTATGTTAGTGGGGAGTTAGTATTAACATAGTAACATAGTTAGTATTGTTTATATTATATTTGATCCCCCCATGGGTATTTTTTCTTTTTTTTCGCTGATTAATATTTTGCTTTGTAGAGTATGGTGCCAGCACCAATTTTTTATCTCTGTTAGATCAGCTTAATTGCCTTATGCTTATGTTGGTTTTTACTCATATATGATTGTACTGTGGTAGTTGGCATTCTTTCTTGTTTATCTCTTATGTTTTTTTTATAAAGATGTTCTTATTAAAAAAATTAAAAATAAAAGGCTGGATGTACCAAATCAATAAAATGTTCAAACTTTAAAAATTTTCCACTCAGATGTAAACCCCTTAGGATAAAATCACACAAGCCATACAGTGAAAACCCCACACTATAACTGTTGGTCTCATAGTACCTAATAAATACCTATTACCTAATAAATGACCTATTATTTGCAAATGACTGGTCAATCAATGAGCGCGTACTGTCTACTGTAAGACCTCGGTGATAGTTCAGTTGGTGGCTGGCCATGATGGTGTGAGGAGGGCTGTGTCGGTTGCCGACTCGGATCAGGTTGGGGGGAAACAGGGTGGTGGGTCACTACCTACTGGGGTGGGGGGGCCACTAGACAGCCAGGGTCTTGTAGTTTTCATTGGATGACGACTGGAGAATGGGGAGGGACAACTGGAGCACTGGGGACTGATTTTTTTGTAAACATAAATGGCGATTGGGGAATGGGGGAGGGACTGCTGGACCACCAATGTATTTTTGAAAGAGTGAGTTATGTACTGGACAAAGGACTACCAGTGGACATGGTATTCCTCGATTATTCAAAGGCATTTGATTCGGTCTTACATGAAGAATTGGTCAAACAATTAATACAGCAGGAATTCCATCCTTTCATAATATCATGGGTGCAGACATGGTTGGATAACAGATACCAGAGATTATGTATCAGAGGGCAAAGTTCTGATTGGATAGGTGCCATGAGTGGTGTGCCACAGGGCTCCGTGTTGTGGCCAGTATTGTTTAATGTCCTAATATCATCCATGCAGATATCAGAAAAGGCATGGATTTGTATATATATGGATGATGCAAACATGGGGTCAATAATTGATAACACAGAAGCTGCAACTGAATTACAACGCTAATGTGAATAACTAGGAATATGGGCAAAAAATCATGGCCTAGACTTAAACATAGAAAACTATAAAGTAATGTACTTAGGACAAGGCCCACTACACCCTGAATAATAAAATACTAGCAATAACAGTTCTGGAAAAATATCTAGGTGTATACATAGCCAACAATCTAACTTTTGATGATCATGCCAGGGAGCTGGTCAAAAAGGGAAATAGAATTGTTGGCTGCATAATCAGAAACATCAAGAGTAGAAGGAAAGATGTTACTGTTCCACTACACACCGCACTGGTCTGACCACACCTACAATACTGTACTCCTGTTGTATCAGTATGTAGCCCAGGCGCCGTAAGCCAGTGGGCTACTGTCCCTGCCTGTTGATCTACACACAGATTAAGGGGCATGGGTCCTGCTACAGTGGTATTCGGGGGTGCTATCCCAGAAAATGAATGAAAATAGTGCAGTGCTTCCACCAAGGGTAAGTTGCAGTGGGCCAGGTGTGCGACTGGTACAACCCCTTGGGGTGCTGTACCTTCCCTACATCCACTTCCAACTGCCCCACACACTGGATGCCAAATGGTTTCCGGATAGCATGTACCACATACACTTGTTAGCTGTTTCCTACAAAACACCCTTCATACAGCAATTCCAAACAACAGACACAGCTTTATTAGGAGGAAGTGCAAGGATGGGGGTACCTGGAACTGGGCCAGCTGTGGAAGGAAGAATGGTTAATAAATTTGCTAAGAGAAATTAGTAACATATGAGTCCGTAGGCCAAAACACCCCAGTTGCCCACCCCCACAGGTACTAGTGTTACCCTCTGTCCTTTCTGGGTACCCAGGAGGGGCAGACCTGCTCAGTGCCGTAGGTTGACCAGCATTATGGCCCTACAAATGATGTCTCTGGTTGTAACAATTAAACAGACACTCCCCCTTATTGCCAGGGCAAGCCCTGGGCACTCACGTTCCTGGAGATTTGAAGAGTTTCTGGTGCAGAGGGCTTCCATTGGTTTGAATTAGGGGTCTCAGGTCAAAGAAGGGCAAAGCAAATGGACAGCAGGAGGTATCCTGAGGATTTGAGCTTGATTGAAGGTCTGGCCGCTTGTCCCCTTGGTTGAAGATCTAGCTGCTTGTCACCTTCAGCCTATTCAGGCCCATTACAGAGCTACTGCCCAAGGCCCACCAAGCCACAGAGGACCCAGACCTAGAAGTGGATCCACAGCCCAGCTCCCTCACAGGGTCAAACTGCCCTAGCACTTGGGAATAAACTCATGATCCCATGTGGCACAGCAGACCCCACTTGGTGGGGTTAACAAATTCCCCACCTGGCTCTGGATTAGCTGGAAATCTTCCGGTTTCTCTGTCTTTTTAACATACAACAGCTTTGATGTGGAGCCCAGACAGTTTCCTCCAACACTTTCTGCTTGACCAGTGTCTTAGCAGCAGGCTCAGTTCCACTCTAAAGCAACCATTCTAGTTCACGAAAAAATTCCAACAATGGCCACAGGTCCCTGAAGTCTAGGGCACCTGCTTGCTTGCTCTCTCTCAAAGCCTCTTTCACTCTCTCCTTTAAAACAGTTTTCAGCTTTTCTCTGGCTTACTCACAGTTCCTTGGGAATCTCCTCCCTAGCTCAAGCTGTTCTCTCAGACCCAAACTGTTGCAGGATGGCTGCAAAAAAAGTCTCTGATTAACACAGCAACTCCAAAAAATGGCTGGAACATTAATTCAGAATTCTCAGATTCTCCCAATCAGTAAGAACACTTCTCCAATATTTCCCTAACAATCTCAGCTCTTCTCAAAAAGCAAGCCCTGTGAAAGGCCTTGGAAGCTCTCTCCTGTAGCACAGAGCCCTTCTGACTCAATCAAAGCCCAGCCACAGACTGCCTCCACTGCCCGAAGTCTCTAAGATTTCTCCAGGGATTGCTGCCCTCTAATTGGCTGGCCTCAGTCATCAATCACATTTTCAAGCCCTCCGTGATTATTGATTTGTTATACCTCTTGGCGCCTGAAGATAGTTCACTCCTCCTCCTCCCATCAGCCCTCTGTTACAATTCTTGAGCACCAAGTCATCTGATTGGCTGTCCACCTTGTGGTCAAAAAGGCACAACATGGCTGCTCAAATTCAATCCCACACAACTCTACAGCAGTCCCAACTTTGATTGTCCATTGCAGCCACAATATATACTTTTTAATTATACTTGCCCCAATGTCTGATAGTACCCTTTGCCCCCCCCCCGTCAAGCAACTGCAGATTCCATAATACCCAGCCCTCCAGTAGCCCATTGCTAGCTCCATTATTAAGAGTCCCCCTGGAGCGCGACCAGGCTCATTAATATTCATGAGGCTCTGATGCATATGGAAGCACCCCCCTCCAGTTTCTAAGCGCTCATGGCACTTCTAGCCAAAAGTCGGCAGCCACCTCCCAGCCATCTCCTTCTGGTGCCCGACCCCCGACTAGCTCACTTGGGTGGTCGGAGCACCTGGGTAAGGATTTGCAATGCAGCTTCAGTGGCAAGGAGTGAGCCGGCACTCCAAGTGCTACTACACAGTTGGTTTTTTTGCCCCTCTGGCCTCTTTAAACCTTTTCTAACATACACGGGTCCAGTCAGAGACTAAAGGCAGTCAGTTGGGACTCAGGCCAGCATTGGAAGGATGGGAAAACGGGGCACATCGAGGCAACAGGTAAGCCCCCACAAGGGGATTACAAGTACATGATATTGGCAGTCTAAAGCTAATGGAAAGGCCCTGGGGGAAAATGATCAAAAAATACAGGGATTAAAAGCAGTGTCATATAAGGAAGGATTATATACATTGGGGCGCTTTTCAATTCAATATAGAAAACAGTGCGGTGACCTATGTTAAGTATTCAAAGTTTTTAATAATGAACAATTATGGATAACATCAGGTCTGTGTAAAAATGAAAGTAGAAAAACAACAAAGTCCCATGGGATGCAACTGAGGGGTGAAACAGAACTAATAGAAAGAGTAAATGATTCAGTTAAAGAGTGGTTACGGCCTGGAACAAGATAGCTATATGAGTGCAGATAAGGTAACACAATACCACTGATATGTGGCAAGTCATTAAAGGTTAACGCCTATAGACTTGGTACAAAACTATGAAACTATGAAAAAGTAGATTAGCCAACAATAGATTTTCTAGGAGGGATATTAAGGGAATTGAAAGTATTGTTGCAAAGAGGGTAGGAAGAAGAAGTAGGAAGAGAGGAAAGAAGGGATTGAGATAAGATAGAAAGGTACCAAACCAGAATTTGGACAAAAAAAGAGACAGAGGCAACTCTGCATCCCCACCTCCCCATTCTATCAGGTGTCCTCAGGGCTGCATCCTCAGCCCCACCCTCTTTTCAATATTAATTAATGACCTCCCCTCAGTCTGCTGTCACTCAAACATTCACCTTTACGCGGATGACACCATCCTCTATGTTTCTAGCCCCACCACCAACAATCCAGTTACCTGTCCAGTCGGACTTCAACCGAGTGTTAACATGGTTCAAAGACAACTCCCTAACACTGAAAGTTAGTAAAACCGTCTCCATGATTTTTGGCTCTGTTGTCGAAGCACAGGTCAAGAAGCATATAAAGACCAGGAGCAGTTTCAAAATTCGCAAATAGCGTTTTATTTTTATCAATAACAGCCAAATAAAAATGTGTGCGGTATAACTATTTACAAAGGCAGTACAGAGAAAGCAGTCTTCCTTCTGAGTGTTTCTTCCCAGTCTCTGTTTGTTGCATAGCCCACCATTTGAAAAAGGTAGTCAGGCTTTCAGATTCTGTCACAGCCTGTTTTTTCCATCACTGGTGCTAGCTGTACAGTCTCAGCTTGGACTTCTGTCTCTGCTAGTTTGGCTGCCATCTTTCTGGTAATTACTCCTGGACTTGCTGCTGCAGAATCCATACCTTTCTTCTATGCTTCCCTAGTACCTGGTCTAGTACCCATGCACAAAACTCCTGGCTTAGAATATGCACAGCGTAAATCCCACTTAGGCTGACACCATCTGAGATTTTCTTTGCCTGAGCTCTTGTCACCACAGCTGCTGAAACATCAGGATTTACTCCCTCTTTGATTAACTCAGTAAATCATGGAAAGTCATTGTCAATAATCACAGGTACAGGTAACTTAGGTACTACCCCCACTTACATTTGGTGTGACACCCCATTAATAGTCAGAGTCACTTAGCTGGTGGGATAGTATCGAGTGTCCCCATGGATGCAGATGTCACCAGTACCTGGTCCTTTTGGACATTGTTGTCCCAGCACTTCAATATGCAGTAGGGTCTGTCTGCTTCCCACATCTATAGTCCCTTCACAGTCTTATCTCCCACCTTCACATCTGTTAAGTACTTGCTCCAATTTGCTCAGTACAAATCTGCTCCAGTGCCACTCTTCTTACAGCAGTTTCTTGCAATGTGACAAGACTTATTACAGTTAAAGCAAAAAAAGTCTTTGGGTGCAGATTTGTTACCCCCACCAGAGTTCTTATCAGACTTGGAGTAAAATCGGGAAAAAGAGGGTCTTACCAGTGTTTGGCTCTTACCTCGCTGCTGTGCCATCTGTCTGGCCATTTGGTAGTCTTCAGCCAAAGAAACAGCCTTTTTCCATATTCTGGTCAGTGTTCTTTTACCCAAAGTTGTACATCTGTGGGTGGGATGTTGATGAACTGCTCCATTACAAATGATTCAGTGATCTGTGGGAGTGTTTTGCCCTCTGGTTGGAGCCACTTCATAAGGAGTTCTCTGAGTTGGCTGAAGGCTTCTCGAGGATTGTTGACTGAATTATACTTCACAGATTGAAAGCTCTGCCTGTAGGTCTCTCCTGAGATGTCATACCTTTTCAGGATTTCGCTTTTCAACAGGTCATAGTTTTCTGACTGTGCAGTGTCCATATTGTTGTAAGCAAGTTGGGCTTTACCTGTCAGGTAAGGTACCAGTCTGATTGCCCATTGCTGCTTTGGCCACTGGCAGGCTGTGGCAACCCTTTTAAAAGTTGTTAGGTATGCTTAGATATCATCCGAGGGACACGCCTTTGTAAGTTTAATGTATTTTAAGTTGTTTGTGTCTTGTTGCTCTGCTGGACCAGTGCCAGATCCTCCAGCTTTGATTACTTGCAAGACATCCATCCATCGCTGCATCTCTTCTCTTCTTTGCTGTTCCTGTTGCTGCATCTCTTCTCTTCTTTGCTTCTTGAGTTGTTGCATCTCTTCTTTTCTCAGTGCCTCTAAACGTTGAATCTCCTTCTCTCTGCTGCATCTCCTCTCTTCTGCACTTGGTCAGCACCCACTGTTCTCTTGTTTAGAGTGCTGCAAAAGGCTTAAAAACTGTATCTCAGGTTAACCCATTGCATTCCAAATAGCTTTGCAATCATTTCAACAGTATAGCTATATTCGGTTTTAAACAAAGGGATCCCAGTATCAGTGACATTTCTGCATAAAGATTCACATCCATTTTTATACCTGCAGATATGCAAGGGGGAAGAAATGACTGAAATAGCAAGGGAAGACAGAGAGATAGCAAGAGGGCAGAGGCAGAGAATTGTGAAACCATCAGAGTGGTCAGTTTCTAGGTCTCACAAGAAAAGTTGGTTGCACAATCAGACAGACGAGAGACAGAAAAGAAGAGGATAGAATAGATCTTTGCATTTAAACTCTTTCTACATAACAAATGGGCAGAGCCTTATTCAGCCCTGTCACAGGCTCCCCTCAAAAACTGGCCAAATGTCCCTCCCCCCAGGTTCATCATCTTGGATACCTCCACCCACCCTCAGCACTGTCACCTCTTATAAATACCTTGACCTCAGGCCAGACCAACAACTCAACTATGCTGTCCATATTGACTCTCTTTGCTCAAAGCTGCACTCAGAGCTAGGCATTCTCTTTCAAAACAAACAAGCTATCCTCCTACACATTCACCATGACATAGTTCACAAGACTATACTCTCTATCTTCGACTAAAGGAACATTATCTTTTAATCAGTCTCTGCCTCCTCACTCTCCAAGTACGACACCTTTTGAGGAAAGGAGGGAGAGGGGGTACATGATAGAAACTTTTAAATATCTCAGTGGTATCAACAAAGTCTGAGAGGGTAGCATCTTTCAGAAAAAAAGATGTGCAAGAACAAGGGGGCACAATTTGAAGATAGAGAGGGGATGGCTCGGGGCAATGTGAGGAAGTATTTTTTCACAGAGACGGTGGTGGACGCATGGAATGGCCTTTCTGAGGAGGTTGTGGGGTCTAAAACTGTGGAAGAATTCAAAAATGCACGGGACAGACATAAGGCAATTCTTGTGGGGTGTAGGAAGAAATAGACTGTTGGTTAACTAGGATCTGCAGCTTATCCAGTAGGTAGGGGAATGGGCAGATGGGGTGGGCCAAGTGGTCCTTATCTGCCATCAAAGTCTATGTTTCTATGTTACTCAACTCTTTCTGCAGATTCGCCAGAAACTCCCCACTGCGTACCCATCACTGCACACTTCTTTCCTTGTTAAATTTCTCACCCCTGTCCCGCAGGTGGCACTTTCATTCACTGCAAAATTCTGGCTCAACCTTCTCCCCCCATACCTCTCCTCTGCTCCCATTACCATCTGCCTCCTTAGATCCTGGCATCCCTGCTCCTTCTCCATTCCTTTTCAGTGACCATCAGCCGGTGTCTCCGCTTTATCTCACCTCCTTCCTCACCTCTGGAATCAACTTCCCACTTCCCTCCATGATTTCTAATCCCTCCCGGCCTTCAAACTCCAAGGTAAGTCTATCTCCCCACCCCCCCCGCGCCTGTCCCCTCATCCACCCCTCAACCTCCACCTCCACCCCTCACGTTGTTCCCATCTCGCTCCCTACCTCCCCTTGATGCATCCTCTTTATAGTTCCTATCTCTCCCTCTTGACGCACCCTCTTTATAATTTACAATTGTCTTTGGTTTGAAGCAGATTCCTTAGGAAAGTTAATATTCTTCAGGTGGAGGATACTTCTAACTGAAGGGTGAAATAAGGAACTTAGAATTATCAGAAAAGGCAGTCTTTCAATCAACAAAGGGAGGTGGAGCTTGCTTTACTTTTGTTACAACTGTTAAGATTTTCAGTGCAGGAAGAGTTTAAACCCACAGGGGCTGAATACTGTTTTCTGTGTCTGCCCTTCTGCACAGCTGACGTGTTTTGGGGCTGACTGCTTTCAGAGCACAAGTTACCAGGCTGTTTTGGGGCTAGGGAGGTTTACCTGTGTCTGACTTGGATGTTTGAATTTTTCTCTGTTTGATTAGCATGGTATTTTCTCTGTCAGATTGTCGTGTAGGGCATCTTGCTGACAGGAAGGCACTCATCGCAATGGTAGGTCAGAGCTGTTAGCTGATTGTTTCGTGAGGGCACAGTTTAGGCCCAAACCCTTCTCACCCTCACCCCACCCACCCCTGGAAATAGTTCCTTTATACCTGGGTTCTGACATCATTTCCTCAAGAGGGCAAGATGCATATCACTGTCATATCCTCTCTAGCACACTGCACTGATGTAAGGAAGTATTTTTTCACAGAGAGGGTTGTGGATGCATGGAATGGCCTTCCGAAGGAGGTTGTGGAGTCAAAAACTGTGGTTGAATTCAAGTATGCATGGGACAGCCATAAGGCAATTCTAGGGGTTGGGGGGTAGAAAGAAGTAGGCTGCTGGTTAACTAGGATCTGCAGCTTATCCATTAGGTAGGGAATTGGGCAGACTGGGAGGGCCAAGCGGTCCTTATCTGCCATCAAAGTCTATGCTTCTATGTTTCTCTCTCTCTCTCTTTCTCGTTCTCTCTCATAAGTACAATTCCTTTCACTCCTCTAAGCAGTCTTTCATATCTGTCTATGTTATGTAAAATTTTGTAAATACATTTTTAGTAAGTCAAATCGAATCATCCTATGTAAATAGCCTTACATTAACTGTTACCCAGTTCTTTTATATATATATATATATATATATATATATATATATATATATATATGCATTTCTCCCTTCCCTCATATGTTTATGTCGCTCATGTCCCCAGGTCACACCTAGAAATGAGTTTTGGTTCAGTGTGCCTTTCCCAGTTACCACATTTTAAATAAATAAACAATGAGAAAGCACCTAGCATCAAGAGAAGGGAAAAAGAGAGACGAATAAAGATAGCAGTGGTACTACAAGAGGGATAATCTAAAGCAACATGGCAGAAAGAATGAAAAAGTCGGTCAAGTCTGGCAAGGGAGGTTTTAGGGGCACCGTAGTAGACTAAGTCACCATACTCAAAGACTGGAAGGATCATTTTTAGTACAATTTCTCGGCAGGCAGGGAGCAGTATACATGCTTTGTTCCTGTACAAAGCACCGAGCTTAGGGTGAAGCTTATGGTGAATTGCATCAATATGCACAGAGAAATCAAGGTGCCAGTCGAGGCAGACCCCAAGTTACTTAAAGAGGAAACATCTTCAAGTAAAGCACCATCAAGGGTGTTGAATAGGCGATGAGAAGTAAGTTTGGCAAGCCTCTGATAGGTACCAAAAGTCATAGAGACTGTTTTTTGGCTTTAAGAGACAATTTGTTAATCTTGAATCAATACTGTATGTTGTCAAAATCCAACTGTAGTCAGGAGGTAAGGTCATGGTGAGAGGATACAGAAGCAAAAAGAACTGTCATCAGTGTACATATGAATGGATGCAGAGGAAAAGATATAGGGTACATCATTTAGGAATATTGAAAAGAGAATAGGACCCAAGACAGACCCTTGAGGGATGCCTGAGCTAATAGGAAGGGAAGGTGAAATGGATTTACCTATCCAGACAGTTTGAGATCTGCCTTTAAGGCAGGAACAAAACCAACTGACTGAAGAATCAGAGAGGTCCGCAGCTTCACGTTTATCCAGCAGGAGGGGGTGTGACACAGTGTCAAAAGCTTTAGCAGGATCGACAAAAATGGCAGAAGTCATCAGTTATTGATCCATACCTGTCAGTATGGAATCAGTGAGCAGAAGGAGGGAGGTAGATGCGGAGTGGGATTTCCTAAAACCACACTGGAAGGGGGTGAAAAAGGAGGAATTGTCGAGAAAGGAAGTAAGCTGAGATAGAATGATGTGTTTCTGTAACTTAGCTTATTAAAGGAAAGAATTAGGGAATACCTAATTACCAACAACCTGCAGGATCAGAGGCAGCATGGGTTCACAGGGGGGAGGTCCTGCCAGACAAACCTGATTGCATTCTTTGATTGGCTGATAAGGGGAGGAGATCAAGGGACAGCAGTAGACGTGGCCTACCTGGATTTCAGCAAGGCCTTCAACACCGTTCCACATAGAAGGCTGTTAAACAAGCTGGGAAGCCTAGTAGTAGGTCCTAAGGTAGTAAAATGGGTGGAAAATTGGCTGGGCAATAGGAATCAGAGGGTGGTGGTAAGCGGCAGTCAGCCGGAGTAAGCAAAGTGACCAGTGGAGTACCACAGGGATCGGTACTAGGGCCAGTCCTCTTCACCTTCTCTTCCCCTCTTTCTATGGTAGTAAATAAAATAAATGTAAAATCGCACTTATCCATTATGCACTTTTGTATGTACCCGGCCGTGGTCGGTATTTGTTCTGCTAATGTTTAGTTGTTGGTTGTTAAATATACATACTACAATTGTGTTATGTGCCCTAACCTTGTAAGCATTTACGTGTTGATCTGTAACTGTTGATGTTATGGTTTATGTACAAGGGACCACCTTGCAAATGAGCTTGCTCAATGGCTGTTATCCCTTCAAAAATAAACTGAACTGAACAATGTCTTTATCAGTGACATTGCAGAAGGGCTGGAAGAGAAAGTATGCCTGTTCGCAGGTGACACAACACTCTGCAACAGAGTAGACACACTGGGAGGAGGGGAAAAAAATAAAAGAATAATGCACAACAGGGTGGGTGTCATGCTGGGATAACGTCACAACTCAGATGGTTGGGCATGAGGCCGCAGGCCGAGTGCGTCAAACACCTGATAAATGACGTTATCCCAGCATGACACATACCCTGGAGTGCATTATTCCTATTATACATTGGCTCATTGTAACAAAATCAAAACAACAACAAAAAAAAAACATTTAAAATTATTTTTTTTTATTGCTTTCAATGCATAGGAATACTTAGAAGAAAAGTAGTACTGGTTATTTTGGCCACTAGATGGCACTCCTATGGTTTATTGTGGCTCTCAGTTCCCAAACAGACACACACCTCTGTGACAGTCTAAATACAGTCAAATGGGGACTCAGTTCTGTCTGCTTCTCTAATCTTGTCCCCCCCATTTGCAAAGTGTCTGTGTATGTAGCTTGAAAGCTGAAGATTCTCCCACCTGCCTCCTCGCTTTGTGGCCCCCATCACCAATGGTCACGTTTACATGTTTGGTTCCCCTATAGCTGGTGCCTGTTAGTACCAGGGGAACAACTTTAAGTAGCGGTCATTTTCCTGTTTCTGCAACCATGAGGTGTGCTGAGTGCAGTTTGAGTCAGCACGATTTTCTCCTGCCCCTCTGACTCATGCTTGTGCTGTACGGTAAGTCAGCCATGCATTACTTTGAGGCTGCGTAGCTGCTGTGATGGATTTACCATTTTTGAGTGGAAGGGATTGCTATAATGTAAAGGTTGTGGCACATGCTTTGGTGCTGGTGTTTTGACTCTTGGTGTGTGTCTCTGTGGTCCCTTCTCTCTGTCCCTCACCCCACTGTTGTGAGTATAGTTGGTGACAGCAGCTGTTCGGAGTGACAGTTGTGTTTTGAAATCCATTTTTTTGTACATAGAAAATTATATGATGATGTGGTGACACACTGGTGTAAAAGGCAGAGTCGGGGACTGCCCACAGTGAAGACGATTGAACTGAGGGCTTTGTTTCATGTCTTTTTTTTTTTTTTTCAAAGAATGGTAGGGAATGTGGTTTAGTATATGTATTTGGGGAATGTGGTAGGGATTTGGTGTGGGGTATGGTACAAATCAGGAAAAAAATGATGTTCGTCTAGTGGGGACTGTGACTACAGAGGAAAGTGGTAGCTAGAAGTGATGTGAGGTTGATCGCAACCGCAGCTTTCACTTTCTTGAACCTGGGATGGGTACTGATTTTCTTCTTCATGTGATTTGGTCATGTGTGTGCTGGGACTGGATCCATGATGTTATGCTGGGATAACATTACAGGTCCAGCCCCAGACTGACCAATCACAGTCCAAGATTTTTACTTACCATTGTATAATGAGGAATGATCTAGAAAAGTTGGAAGAATGGTCAAGGGCTTGGCAGCTGGGTTTTATCACAAAGAAGTGCAAAATAATGCACTTTGGGCATAAGAACCAGGGGACAACATACCAGCTGGGAGGAGAGGTATTAACAGTTACAAAGCAGAAAAGGGACCTGGGGGTTATCATTTCTGAAGACCTGAAGGTAGCAAAGCAGTGTAACAGAACAGTGGGGAAGACTGGAAGGAAGCTGGGTTGCATATGAAGAGGAATCACCAGCAGAAGAAGGGAGCTAATAATACCCCTATACAGATCACTAGATAGGCTGCACCTCAAGTGCTGTGTACAGTTCTGGAGGCCCCACCACTTTAAAGACATAGAGAAGGAGTAGGGAATACAAAGGAGAGCAACCAAAATGGTGCATGGCCTGCATCAAAAGCCCTATGGGGTAAGGCTCAAGGAACTTAACATGTACTCCCTGGAGGAAAGGAGGGAAAGGGGGACTATGATAGAGACATTCAAATATCTCACAGGTAAAAACAAGGTACAGGAGGGAAGTATTTTCCACAGAAAAGATGCTCAAAGTTGGCCCGGTGGTGCTGAGGGCTGAGGCACTGGATGCCACACCTCGCTCCACCTGAGCGACCCATGTTTGGGAATAAGTACAGGCCTGCCGAGGGTCATCAGGGAGGAGATAGATCGAGCATCTGACAAACTGCTCTCCATCTCCGGGGGTGATCTGCGTTCGGCGCACGCCTGACTCCAGGTGGAGGCTGGGGCCTGGCGGTACGCTGCTGCAGTGAACATGGTGTGGGAGAACGGCATATGCTTGGTGGGGCCAAGCATGGGTGCATGTGAGAGCCTGCCACAGGTGTCATTGCACGCTGAGCTCCCGTAAGGGAAAGAAACTAGGAAAAAGACCCTGGGGGCTGGTCATTGCAGCTTGATGGCTGTCCCCAGCACTCTGTCTCCAGAGGTAACACCCCAAACTGGATCCTAATCAGTGGGTGAGTAGGGGGCTCCCTGCTGCCCCGCCACAGGGTGTAAGCCATGGGGGTTACGGGGTGAGGGCCTGATGGAGCGGAAGCAGTGGGACGGCAGCCGGATGAAGGGCTGGCAGCCGGATGAGGGGCTGGCTGGGGCTGGGGCGGCATAGAAAGAAACAACAAAAAAAGAAAAGATGCTCAAGGACAAGGGGTCATGCTGTGAGGTTAGAAAGGGGACGCTCAGAGGAAGTGTGAGGAAGTACTTCTTCACAGAGAGAGTGGTTGACGCATGGAACAGCTTACCAGCGGAGATTGTGGGGGCAGAAACAATGACAGAGTTCAAGAACACATGGGCTAGACATAGAGGGATCTTAGCAGTGGGGAGAGGGGGAGACTGGAGACTGAGTAGGATCTGTGGCTACACTGTAGGTAGGGAAAATAGGGCAAAGTAAGTGGGCCATCAGGTCCTTATCTGCCAACAAAGTCTATGTTTCTATGATCTTTGAATAGAAGCACTGACCCGAGGACAGTGATGACCTGGAACAGTGGGACACATAGACTGACACAGTGTCCAGTGCTGTCCTGGGACAGTAGGGAGTATATACTGACCAAGGGACAGTGCTCAACTTGGACAGTAGGCTACATACACTGACCCAGGGGCAGTGCTGACCTGGTCCAGTGGGGTGCATGTACTGACTCAGAGTCAGTGCTGTCCTGGGACAGTGGGGCACGTATACTGAACCAGGGGGTGGCACTGCTGACCTTGACAGAGAGGCATATATACTGAGCCAGGGGGAGGAGGGGCAGTGTTGACCTGAGACAGGGGGGTACATATACCAGGGAAGTCTTTTCCAAGGAACTGGGTCTTGGTAAATTTCAGTCAGGCCCAGCCATCTGCGGGGATCAGCCAAAGGTGGACCCAAGTTTTATTTAAAATCAAACAGGCCAAGTATTTGTAAAAACAAAATATATATGAAAAAATTAGACATTGCTGATTGCAAGGCAGCTATAGGAAACTTAGTTAGCCACAAGTAGCAATTGTTATCATGTACTAATCACAGCTAGCAACTTTATCATGTTTACTAATCTTTCTGCAGTAAAAAGTAGTGGGTCACTGTTTTAACTTTCACACGTTTCTATTTGTATCAGCTTAAGCAGCAGTTCACCCTTGACCTCTTACAGCTTTCTGCTTGCCTTCATCTACCTATGAAATTATTAGCTGCCATAAAATTGCCAATTACATATACCAGTTTGGGTCAGTACCACTTTTTAGATACTGACCCAAGTACATTGCTGTCCTGGGACTGTGTGACACATGTACTGGCTCAGGGGTAGTGCTGACCTGGGATAATGGGGCACATATATTGACCTAGGGACAGTGCTGACCTGGGATAGCAGGGTGTATATACTGACCCCACAGGGGCCACATTGCTAACCTAGAACAATGGGGCACATATACTGACCCAAGGGCAGTGCTGACCTGTACAGTGCATATTATGTACTGATCCAGGGGCAGTGCTGACTTGAGACAGCGAGGTGCGTATACTGAGCTGGAGAGGGGGCAGTACTGTCCTGGGGCAGTGGGGTGCATATACTGACCCAAGGGTAGTGCTGACCTAGGACACTGGGGTGCATATACTGACATGAGGACAGTAATGACCTAGGAAAATATGGTGCATATACTGACCCAGGGGTAGTGTGCATATACTGACCCGATGACAGTGCTGACCTGGGACAATGGGGTGCAAACACTTACCTGAGGGTGGTGCTGAACTGGGACAGTGGGGTGTATATATTAAACTGACAGTAGTCCTAACCTGGGACAAAGGGGTGCATATACTGGCCCAGAGGCAGTGCTGACCTGGGCAGTGGGGTACATATACTGACCTGAGGACAGTACTGATCTAGGACAATAGGATGCATATACTGATCTTGGGGTAATGTGTATATACTGACCTGGTGGCAGTGCTGACCTGGTACAGTGGGATGTGTATATTAAACCGAGGGTAGTACTGACCAGGGACAATGGGGTGCATATACTGGCCCAGGGACAGTGCTGACCTGGGACAGTGCAGCACATACACTGACCCAGGGCAGTGATGACCTGGAACAGTGGGGTGCACATATTCACCTGAGGGTAGTGTTGACCGGGGACAGTGGGGTGCATATACTGAGGGAGGTGCAGACCTGGGGAAGTGGGGCACATATACTGACCCAAGGGGAGGGGAAGGCTATCGCTGACCAGGGACTATGGTGTGCATGCACTGACCTGAGGGCAGTGTTGAGCTATTGGCTGGGGGTACATATACTGACCCGAGGGCACTGCTGACCTGGGACATTGTGATGCATTTACTGACCTGGGGACAGTGTTCAGGGAAACAATCTGCCAAGACTGAAAGGTCAGGGAAGATAGTGGCAGTACTCAGAGTAGCTTCCATAGCAGGAAGAGCCTTGCGCAGCTTCAGAAGGGCCTCAATTCCCTTTTAGAATCAAGCCCTCAGAAGTGTCCGAATACAGCAAATATGCACATGAATGCTGAAGTCCAGTAAAGGAAGAGAAATTCCAACAGGATGTTCTGTCTAGAAAGGGGAATGTGTTTTCTAAGCAGAAACAGTGACATGAGCCTACTGACTTGTCTTTATAGCCTCATTCCACAGAGGGTTAAAAAGTAAACATTGTACGTCACTAAGAGGGAAGGGAGAGTTTATAAATAAGCCTTTTAAAGGAAGTAGTTGGCCCTTGTGATAGTTGAAGAGAGACCTTCTGCCTGCAGGCACAATTCGACTGCAGTTAAACAGTTGCCATGGAGACAAGCCAGCATCCGCTGATGCTTCTCTTGAATAGGGTCGGGTGAAGAGTTCTCTTGTGTAGCTTTTCCATCACGGTCTGCAAGCTCTCTGGTGGGATCGGTCCTCTCTGCAACACACAAGCAAAACATAAAGGAAGAGGAAAATCTGACATTACCACAAACAGGTTAATTGTAACTCATCCCAGGTGGGGTTGGGGGTGGGGGTCAGGAGATCTCAACATCTGCAGATGCCAAACCATTCTGTATGCACCACACTTAAACACCCATTCAGATATGCATAGCAAGATCGACATTACAAACTTGTGAGATGGCAGTTACGAAGGTGAGCAGCACTGTTCCCTCTGCAACCTGTGCCTTTGAGCACGTATACTACTTTGGGAAAAAAGTAGCCTAGGGGTTTGAGTACAGAACTGTGAAACTGAAGCTCCAGAGATAAATACCACACAACCTTGAGCAAGTCACTTAACCTCCCTGTGTTTAACCTTTTCTCTGTCTCCCACCAAACTTGTGAATCACTGCAGTTGGGTTTCTGTATCAGTACACATGCATACAGGATGGATTGCTGCAGTGAGGTTTCAGCATCAGCACACGTGGATGCAGGAAGGATCACTGTAGTTGGATTTCAGTATCAGTACAGATGTATGCACAGTGGATTGTTTCAGTGGAGTTTCTTAAGTCACCATCCAGATGCCAGCCACCCCAGCTCAGTTCCCTTGCTTTCCACCAGGACGTACCTTCACACAAGGGCAGCATGACCTGGTTAGGGTGCAGGACTCTGGGTGGTCAGGATAGATGGCAACTCAGACAGCCATATTTTTCTGGTTTTCTCCCCCAAGAGGCAACATGCAGTGCCACCTAAACATCTCCACACAGGCTTCCATGCATAAAGCGTCAGTAGTTACCAGTCCCTCTTCCTATACCTGCAGACACAGCCTCCCTCACCCCCAGTAGGGGCAAGATGAATGCCAGGAACTGAAACCTTCCCTCCCTGGGAGAGGACAGCAGTCCTACAGATGCTCAACCCTCACCATCCCTGGCCGACCACTGGCGATACGAGCCCGCATCTGTACCCAGGTTGCTGGCATGGTGCGAGGTGGGGCATCCAGCACTTCAATCCTCAGTGCTACTGGGCCAGCAGCTCAGTGGGGTTTCAGCATCTGTATGCATGCATGCAGAATGGATCACTGCAGTGAGGCTTCATTACACATGAAAGCAGGAAGGATTTCTGAAGTGGGCGTCAGTACATATGCATGCTGGAGTGAAGATTCAGTGGGGGTTCAGTATCAGTACACATGTAAGCTGGATGGATCTCTGCAGTGGGGCATCAGTACATGTGCATGCTGCAGTGTAGCTTCACTGGGGGGGGTTCAGTATCACTATACATGCAGAATGGTTTGGTGCAGTGGTGTTTCCATACACATAAATGCAGGATGAATCACTTCAGTGGGGTTTCAGTATATGTACACATACAAGCAGGATGGATCATTGCAGTGGGGTTTCAGTATCAGTACATATGCATGCCGGAGTGTAGCTTCAGTGGGGTTTCAGTATCAGTACATATGCATGTCAGAGTGTAGCTTCAGTGGGGTTTCAGAATCGGTACATATTTATTTATTTATTTGCTTTTGTTAACCGGGTAAGCACACTAGACAGCCAAGTGCCTATTTTCAGGTGCGACCTGGGAGGGTTACAGGGTAAGTGAATACAAGTACAGTAAGGAAGTCAATGTAGCATACGGAGAATAACAGGCATCATGGGGATTGCATTAGGTTGTTAACAGTATTTGAGAACTAAATGGCACAAGAACAATACAGTAATGGTACATACAGGGAGGATTTGAACAGCAAAGAATTCAAGGAAAGCTTACAGAGAATAAACAGGCTTCATAGGGATAACATTAAGTAGCTAAATAGCATTTAAGAACTATATGGGACATGATCAGTGCAGTAAAGGTACATACAGGGTAGGTTTGAGTTTGCATAACAGGTTCGATCAGGGTAAAAAGGGACTAAGAATAAGTGCCCGCAGGAGGAGGGTGCACAGGGGTTAGTCAAGTACAAGTTACTCAACAAAGTACATGAGGATAAGTGCAGTTAGCGCTAAGGCCTCCACCCTAGTTAGCCTGGTGGGGAAAAGTGGGCTATGCTAGTAGGCTACAAGGTGCAGGGACACGCTGAAGAAGGTTTTAAAAAGTTCCAAAGGGAGGCCTAAAAGCTGGGATGGGAGGGGAAGGACCATGTAAGTGCAGGGAGAGAGTTCCATATTTTTGGGGCATAGGTGTGAAAGGCCCGATATCCCGCAAGGGTACAGGTTCTTGGGACCAGGTGATCCAGCGACACCCTAGATCTTAGGAGACAGGAAGGGGTGCCGGGTTTGAGGGGAAGGGCGAGGGCAGAAGGGGTAGCCGATCGGATAATGTTGTCAATGAGGTTTCCGAGTACAAAGGTACGGTGCTTCTCCAGGGGGAGCCACTCCACACTCATGTAGAGATCGCAGCGGTGTGTGAAGGGAGGGGCGGAGAGTGCAAATCAGCATATATTGTTATAGGCCGTGTCCCATTTCGAGAGGCTGGATTTGGGTACTGGGGCAAAGGTGACGAGCCCGTAGCAGACTGCACGTTGGAATGTAGCTTCAGTGGGGTTTCAGTATCAGTGCTATGCATGTTGGAGTGCATCTTCAGTGGGGTTTGATTATCAGTACATATGCACGTCAGAGTGTAGCTTCAGTGGGGTTTCAGTATCAGTGCTATGCACATCAGAGTGTATCTTCAGTGGGGTTTCAGTATCAGTACATATGCACGTCGGAGTGTAGCTTCAGTGGAGTTTCAGTGTCAGTGCATCTGCAAGCTGGAGTGGAGCTTCAGTGGGGTTTCAGTGTCAGTACATCTGCATGCCGGAGTGTAGCTTCAGTGGGGTTTCAATATCAGTACATATGCATGTCAGAGTGTATCCTCAGTGGGGTTTCAGTATCAGTAAAAAATGCATGCCAGAGTGTTGCTTCAGTGGGGTTTCAGTATCAGTACATATGCACATCAGAGTGTACCTTCAGTGGGGTTTCAGCATCAGTACATATGCATGCCAGAGTGTAGCTTCAGTGGGGTTTCAGTATCAGTACTATGCATATTAGAGTGCATCTTCAGTGGGGTTTCAGTATCAGTACATACGCATGCCAGAATGTAGCTTTAGTGGGGTTTCAGTATCAGTACATATGCACGTCGGAGTGTAGCTTCAGTGGGGTTTCAGTATCAGTACATATGCATGCCGGAGTGTAGCTTCAGTGGGGTTTCAGTATCAGTACATATGTATGCCGGAGTGTAGCTTCAGTGGGGTTTCAGCATCAGTACATATGCATGCCAGAGTTTAGCTTCAGTAGGGTTTCAGCATCAGTACATATGCATGCCAGAATGTAGCTTCAGTGGGGTTTCAGTATCAGTGCATATTCATGTCGTACTGTAGCTTTAGCTTCAGTGGGGTTTCAGTATCAGTACATATGCACACTGGAGTGTAGCTTCAGTGGGATTTCAGTATTATGCATGTTGGAGTGCAGCTTCAGTGGTGTTTTCTGTATCAGTACATATGCATGTTGGAGTGTCACAGGGTAGCTTCAGTATCAGTACATATGCACGTTGGAGTGTAGCTTCAGTGGGGTTTCAGTATCAGTACATATGTCAAGTCAAGTCAAGTCAAGTTTATTTAAAAGACGCCCAATCCCGGAGGCTCTGGGCTCCATGCAAATTTTTGAAAAACATAATACATAAATATAAACAAATAAATAGAATCACAAATTATAAAATAAATCATAATCTAAACGTCAAATGCTTAAGAAAATAATAATGTCTTCAAGCGATCCTTAAAAACATCTACAGTTGGGGCCGCTCTGACCACAGCTGGTAGTAGGTTCCATAGAGCGGGAGCTGCAACGCTAAAGGCTCTTTCCCCGGCTGATTTCAACCTCGCTCTAGGAACGGTCAGGAGGCCACTACTGGAGGATCGGAGAGGGCAGACAGAGGGAGTAGGTGTCAGGAGGACTGACAGGTAACCAGGGCCCTGTCCATGTAGGGCCTTAAAGGTGAGAAGACCCACCTTAAAGAGGACTCTCCACCTGACTGGCAGCCAGTGCACTTCACGCAGTACCGGTATAATATGGCAGAATTTTTTCTGCCCAGTCAGTAACCGGGCAGCTGCGTTTTGCACCAGCTGCAGTCTGCGGAGAAGTCCTCCTGTGACCCCGAGATAGAGCGCTTACAGTAGTCCAGCCTAGATGTGACTAAGGCATGTATCAAGGTAGGGAGGTCCAGAGGCAGAACAAGGGGTCTAATCCTGGCAATGTTTCTGAGATGGAAAAAACAGGTACGAACCACGGAAGATACTTGAGCCTCCATGGTCAAGTTCCTGTCCAGAATCACTCCAAGACTACGCACCCTAGAAGAGGCCTTCAATGACACAGCCCCAAGAACAAGTCCAGTTGCTGAGTCAGAGGCCTTCCTATCACGAACTCTGTTCGACTCCACTACCAATACCTCGGTCTTGCTAGGGTTCAGTCGCAACCAGCTAGAGGCCATCCAGTCACTTATCTCGGTCAGACAGATGTTTAGCACATCCACTGCGTTGGATGTTCCTGGGGCAAAGGACAAATATAGCTGAGTATCATCAGCATAGCAATGAAAACTCAGACCATACTTCCTAATGATCCCCCCCCGGGGCAGCATGTACACTCAGCAACATTGGGGCCAGTAACCGAACCCAGAGGGACTCCAGGGAAGGAGATTGGCATAGATGAGAAATTACCCATCATAACCCTGCCTCCTATTTGTAGAAAGGACTCAAACCAGTTGATGACAGTACCAGTGAGTCCACATAGCTCTCTGAGGCGGACAAGCAACACACAATGGTCCACAGTGTCAAATGCTGAAGAGAGATAGAGAAGAACAAGAATTGTCCTGTCCCCCCGATCTCTAGCCCTGAGGAGATCATTCTGCACTCGAACAAGCGCAGTTTCTGTGCTATGTCTGGCCCAAAAAGCTGACTGGAAGGGATCGTACAACTCGTGAGTCACGAGGTGCTCTTCCAATTGAAGCGCTACCACCTTCTCCACCACCTTCCCCAAAAATGGGAGGTTGGAGATAGGATGGTAATTTGCCATGTTCTCCGGGTCCAAAGATGGTTTCTTTAAAAGGGGTCTCATCAGAGCCTCCTTCAAAGCATCCGGAAAGACTCCCTCAAATAGGGAACACCGTACGATCATGGCAAACACCGGGCCAACAGAGTCACCGCATCTCATTAAGAAACGCGTTGGCACTGGGTCCAGTTCACAAAAGGTATGCTTCAAATTGGTTGCCACCTCGATAACCTCACTTACCTCCACTGGTCTAAACTCCCCCCAACTTGGCGGAGTGCACTCAGAACACATCTGGCGACCACTGTTAGCTATGGTATTGCTAACTGAAGAAGCCTCCCGCTGGATCATGGACACCCTGTCCGAGAAGAACCGAGCAAACTCCTCACAATCTTCAGTGGAAAAAACCCTCCCAGGCTGCAAACAGACAGGATGAAGAAGTCTGTTTACAGTCCGGAAGAGTGAATCTGGTCGATTCTTCCCAGCAGCAATCTCCTTGGACAGGAACACAGCCTTCTTATGGTTGATTGCCTCCTGATACGCACAATAGTGCATACGCAGGACCAGTCTGTCCACCTCCAGGCGGGATCTTCTCCAGTGGCGCTCTAATCTCTGACCCATCTTCTTCATCTTCCTGAGGTCTCCATCAAACCATGGGGATCTCAGGTAAGAGGTTCTGGGTCATACACGGACAGGTGTGAGGGAGTTGATGGTGTCAGAGAGCACCCTATTATAGGTGTCAACCCTGGCACCAACTCCTCCAACGCATGCAGCACCCACACTAGATAATTTAGCTGCCGCCAAAAAACCCTCAGGGGTGAGACCCCGCAAAGGGCGACAGCTAATCATCTCAGCAGGGGAAGGGGCTATATGGAACCTGAGTCTAAACTTCACCGCACGCCGGAGTGTAGCTTCAGTGGGGTTTCAGTATCAGTACATATGCACGTCGGAGTGTAGCTTCAGTGGGGTTTCAGTATCAGTACATATGCACGTCAGAGTGTAGCTTCAGTTGGGTTTCAGTATCACTATATATGCATGTTGGAGTGTAGCTTCGGTGGAGTTTCAGTATCAGTACACATGCACATCAGAGTGTAGCTTCAGTGGGGTTTCAGTATCAATACATATGCATGTCGGAGTGTAGTTTCAGTGGGGTTTCAGTGTCAGCACATATGCTCATCGGAGTGTAGCTTCAGTGGAGTTTCAGTATGAATACATCTGCATGTCAGAGTATAGCTTCAGTGGAGTTTCAGTATCAGTACACATGCATACAGGATGGATCCCTTCAGTGGGTTTCAGTAATCAGCGTACTTGCATGCAGGATCATAATTACGTTTCCTGAAAAAGGGAGATTTGAGACCAGTCTGTAGTTGGCCAAAATTTCCAAGTTCATAAATGGTTTCATAAGGAAATGGATCACAACCACATTTCTTAGTGTGGTTAGGAAAGAACCTACTCCCAGAGAATCCTGTACAGTCCTAGCCACAACTGTAACCATTGCCTCCTGATAGTTTACCAACAATCGGGTAGGCCCCAGATCCTGGTTACAGTTGGTTGGACACTGAGCATACATCACCTGAGAAATCTTCTGATCCAAGACTTGATGGCACTGTGGAGCTCTGGATGGAGTTTCAGCATGACCCATGATGTGTCCACTTTCAGGAGGCACCCCAGCCAGAGTGATCACCACTCTGATATAGGATACTCTTTTCTCTCTCTCTGTTTTTTTTTTGTTAAGAATTTTTGGCCAGGAAAGACACACTAAGCCACAGTTTGTCTCCAGGCGAATCCTAGGAGAACAGGTAAGTTAAGTGACTTGCTTACGGTCACACTGTTGAGGACAAAAATACCAAAAGCCTCACACCTAGCTGCAGAAATTGTTTCTTTGACAGCAGGTGACTACCCACTGACACAACCTATAATGTGCTCTCAGAGCCAGCTTGTCCTCTATCAAGCACAGTCTTAACCAAGCCTGCTGAAGTCTCTGCCCTTGTGTCTTTAAATGCCTTTTCTAATTTTTGTGGCATGGCAGACTGCAGTTTGGGACTAATGTGCAGACATGAAGAGGGGCAATGGCAACAGCAGATAAAAGGGCTATGCTATAGCCCTCTAGAATTGCACTGACACTACTCTTGCAGGCAATCAACATATGCTGGATGTCGAGAACATTAAGGATCCAGTGAGAACTCAGGGTCTGTTGAGGGTGGTGCTGAATCATATCCATGGAGGGGGGAGGCAATAGTCAATCAAGCGGCCTTAAACTGAAATTTGACCACAAAATGATTGACCAAGCTATCAGATCACTCTTTAGGTCAGTGGAGTCCACCAGCAGCATCAGCAAGGGTAAGCTAATGACTGAAGAGTCAAGGGTACAAGAGGCATACCTTCACGAGGTCAGAGAAGGCCCCTGGCAGGGCTTTTGTTGGCCCACAGAAAGCTGGAGTTGCTGGAGGTCAGGTTGGGTGCAGGACACTGGCCAGGAGGAATAAGCCCCCTCTGAAAGAGGGAGGGGCTGAACTGCCTGCCAGCTCCAGAAAAAAGTACTACTAAAAAAATTAAAATAAATAAAAGAGTGGGTGCTGTTTGGCTATACACCAACGGCCAGGGGCGTAGTTAACAGACCCATTTTCTAATATCACTTAAATAGTACCTTATTATTGCTGAACTGTTTGTGGCCCTTTCCTGCCACCCACCCTATGCCCAGCATCATTCCATACATTATGGCTCATACTGCAACTCCCAAAATGACAGAAGATGGCACTGTCTTCTGTTGATCTAATCTCAAACTCATGCCTTTCTGAAAATTCTTTAGGGGAACCTCACTGAATTTGTAAGTAATGATTTCCATTAGAATCTGTGTTTTGTAATATCAACTCACGTTGTTATTGTTAAATTTTCATTTATTTATTTTATTAGATGAACTTCTGCACGCCCTCAGAGCACCATACAAATCAAATTACAGATCCATACAAACTACCTGATGGCACAGATCCTGAAAAGATATTCATAAGCAACTGATCTTTCAAAACACATTTAAAAATATGCCACAATGGTGCAGTTCATACTCCAAGTAGAAGAACAATGGTGGACAGTACCATTTTAGGACCATATTAAGTAACTTTATAAAATGGCCAGAAAAAATGTAGAAATGTCATTGGCCGAGAGATATCATCTGACTATGCATTAAATCTCTGTATATGCACAGTCAGGTGCCAAATCTCATTTTCCTCCTGAAAAAAAAAAACTACTTAGAGCCATTTTACTAGTGTAGTAAGCCCCTAGAGGGTGAGCATCATAGGATTTTAATGCACTTCCCAGGGGTGTAAGGATATTTGGCCTTTAGCCGCATGCCTTATTAAACCCCTGGGGTGTGTAGTAAAATCCTATAATGCACACCCTGTCATGGCTTAATACTTAAGTTGTCTCTTTCAACGAGAGAGTTCTATAGTAGAACACAGATCAATTGTGGCAAAAATGAGGCTAGTTACATGTAATATGTGGTTGTAGACCATTATGGTCTGTCATCATGGTACCAGTAGTGCAACAACAGGCAGAGCTTGCCATATAGCTGGCAGTGTTATTGAAACATGTATTGTGTTACATGTATGGTGGCAGTAACAGAGACATGGTTCAATGAGAACATGGAATGGGAAGTAGTGATACCAGGCTACGCACTGTTCAAGAGGGACAGAGATGGAAGAAAGGGAGGAGGGGTGGCATTGTACATTAAGGACACTATTAAAGCCACTGAGATACCAAGGGAAGGAGGGGAAGATGTTATGGGTAGCACTAGGGATGAACAGAGGGGCTCTAATATGAGCAGGGGTCATATACAGACCACCTGCACAAAAAGGAGGAAGGGGATAGACAAGTGATGAAAACAATCAGGGAGATGACCAACAGGGGGGAGGTAGTACTGATGGGGGATTTCAGCATGCCTGATGTGGACTGAAGTATCCCAGTGGCATCAACCAGTAGGAGTATGGAGGTTCTGGAAGAGCTGCAAGGGACATTTTTAAGACAGCTGGTAGAGTAACCTACACAGGAGGGGGCTATACTGGATCTAGTACTGTCAAACAGAAACAGTGTGACCAGAGTCACAGTGAGGGATCACCTTAGTGCTAGCAATCACAAAACAGTTCACTTTAAGGTAAGAATAGGGCAAGAAGCATTTCACACCAAAACAAAGGTCCTAGATTTCAGGAGAGTAGACTTTAGGAAAATGGGGGAGAGGGTTAGCAGGGCTCTGGAAAAGATACAAACTGGGAAGAGGGTTGATGAAAGGTGGGAAAGAATAAAAAAGGCCTTAGAGGATGTTGTAAGTCTTAGCATAAAACAAGTATCTAAGAACAAAAGGAGGAGGAGACCCCTTTGGTCCTCTCAGAAAGTAGCAGAAGCTGTAAGGGCAAAAAGGTCAGCATTTAAAAAGTATAAAACAATGCAGGGGGAGTACAGGAATAAAAGAAATGAAGCAGCAAAAGAGATTAGGGAAGCTAAAACATTCACAGAGGAGAACTTAGCAAAAACTGTGAAGCAGGGGGACAAGAAATTGTTCAGATATGTCAGGGAAAGGAGGAAGAACAAGTCGGGAATAGTGAGAATTGGGGGAGGGGGGAGTGACGAGGAGGACCAGAAGGCAGACATACTGAACAAATTTTTTTGTTCAGTATTCATGGTAGGAGGGAAATGGTCCCCAGATGAAGGAATATGGGATACCCGGTAGCATGGGGGGGGGTAGACACAAGCCCCTTTACAGAGGAGAGAATACTCAAGGAAGTAGAAAAATTAAGGGTGAACAAGGTTATGGGTCCCGACGGGGTGCACCCAAGGATACTTAAAGAACTAAAGGAGGAACTGGCTGCTCCCTTGGGTTAATACCAGGGGACTGGAGGAGGGCTGATGTGGTACCAAGCCACAAAAGTGGGAACAGAGAGGAGGCAGGAAACTACAGGCCAGTGAGCCTGACATCGGTGGTGGGGAAGGTAATGGAAACATTAATAAAGGAAAGGATGGTTGAGTACCTAACCAGCAATAAGGTGCAGGATCCAAAACAGCATGGCTTCACAGGTGGGAGATCATACCAAACTAACCTGATCAAGTTCTTCAAATGGGTGACGCAAGTCATGGAAGAGGGGAGAGCAGTGGATGTGGCCTACCTGGATTTCAGGAAAGCACACAGGAGATTAGTTAACAAGTTGACTAGTCTGGGGGGGGACAAAAGTGGTAAAATTGGTAGATAACTAGATTAGTTAACAAGTTGACTAGTCTAGGGGTGGGGACTAAAGTGGTAAAATGGGTACCGAATTGGCTTAGTAACTGGAGCCAGCAGGTAGTAGTAAATAGGGAGAGATCAGAGGAGGAGGAGGCGACAAGTAGGGTACCACAGGGATCAGTCATGGGGTCATTGTTGTTTAATGTCTTTATTAGAGACATTGCAGATGGAATTGAGGGCAATGTATGCCTATTTGCAGACAACACAAAGATATGTGACAGGGTCGACACCCAGGAGGGAGTGGACAGAATGAGAGGAGACTTAAAAAACTGGAGGAATGGTCAAGGGTCTGGCAGCTGGGTTTTACTGCCAAAAAGTGTAAGGTCATGCATCTTTTTACAAAATATACAATTATAAATCATATAATTAAAAATAAGGGATGGTGTAAGTTCACTTACTTTTTTAACCTAAGAACTCTTTCATATTCATTTTTCTTTTTTCATTATCTTTCATTTAGTTACTATCATTCTTTTCTAATAAATATATAATTTACTTTTCACTATTTCTATTCTCTAACCACTTCATTTAAATATGTTACTGTCTCTTTAAATGTTATCCAGTTACCTTAAACACTGCACCCTTTGTCTCAGAGCTACACAGGTGTTTTTTTTTTCTTTTGCAATTCTCATTGTGGGTACATCTAACTTCATCAGTTCATTTTGTATTTTCATTTTTTAAACATCAGTCCCATAACACTCCTACTCTGAATCAACATTTCATTAATCATTTGTTTTGTTTGGGCTGTTTTTCTTTATTTTGTCTGTTCCTAAATGCTTCACAAAACTCAGTACCACCTATGAAAAGATAAGGATTTTAAAATATCTAATACCATTTATCTTTAGCTAATCTTTCTGTGTTTCTTTTTTGTGACTTCTCTCTATTTACCTTATGTGTTTTAGCAGTTTCTCATTTTTAATTTTTTTAGCCTTTAAATCATTTCAAACAGATCCATCTGCCACAGAGAAACAAACCTCTTAGCCCCTTATATGTAACTTGCTAATTTTTTGCTTTACCCTTCTGTTTTAAACACTGTTGCCAAGTTTAATTACCTGTGTGCTGGGGTCCTTTCACTTGTTGGCACTTCCTGCTTCTTGAAGTCACCACGGATGCTTCAGACTGACTCCTTTTAAACCAGCATGGATGAGCCTGGAATCCGACACCTTGCACCCTGCCCTGTGATATCACAGGGTCTTACAAGACGCATAGCAGAGTGTGTTAACACTCTGCTGGGTCACGTGCCAGACTCACTTTAAAGTGGCACTAATAGTGTCCAGGGATTTAACACTTGTACTTTTTATAAGCGCTTTTCTCAATGTAAATAAACCGTTTTTAAAACTCTCTTTATGGGACAGTTTATACTAACCAGCACCACTCTTCTATCCTTTGTCCTCCGATTCACTTGTGACGTTACAAGTGATATTAGAGCCTGTCATTTATTTTGTTATTTCAAACTCCATTGCCTATTTTATTATTAACCAATCCTAACCATCATTAGCCCTGGGATACTTTATTTTGACTGCTGATGTTTTTTTCAACATATACATGCCTTTAACTTTTGTGTCTATGGCCACATGTGGGAGGGGTGGGGTTAAAATAGGGGATTATATAAAAAATATGTGATGATTTCTATTTTCCTATTTGTTTTTTAGAAAATAGGTTGCCAATCTAATTCCTCATTTATTCCATATTTCATATTTAACATGTTAAATAGGTTTATGTAATACACTTCTCTTGTTAACAATTGTGTATTATAATTCCCTCCCCTTCTGCATTTCTCTACTTTTTCTAAACCAAAGATTCTTAGCGTTGGGAGTTGATGACCTGCTTCCAAGTAATGTCTAGCTATGGCTGAATGTTCTTTCATCTTCCTAATATATACCTTATGTTCTCCCACCTTCTGTTTCAGTTAATGTTTTGTTTTCCCTATGTACATTTTGTCACAGGGACATTTTAAGGCATAAATAACTCCCATAGTCTGACATGTAATAAAGTCTTTGATATAAAAATCTTGATTTCAACTGATATTCCTCTATTTTTTTATCCTTTATGTGCCGCTATGGTGGGTACACTTACCACAAGGATAATTTCCTTTTAAATCTTCACTACTGTACAATTTTATTTCCCTGTTTACCGGTATTGTCTGGTCTGCATGGACCAACCAGTCTTGTAATGACTTTACTATTTTAGCAACAACTAGTGGTCTTGAGTCAAATGCTTTTTCTCCTGTGGCTGTGGATTTTAGCACATGTCAATGCTTGTTAATGATTTTTTCTTGTCATAAAACACATCATTATATTTCACTGTAAGTAGTATCCTTTTCCCCTCTACCCTTGTTTCTTTCACCTCAGGCTGTAGTAGCTGTGCTCTTGTTTTTTTCTGTGGTCTTTTTTCTGGCCTCTGATAGTACTCCTAGTCTATACCCTCTCTCTAAACCTTTTTTTCATTTCTCCTAATGCTTCATCTTTGTTTTTCCTAATGTACTGTTCCGTTGTGCCCTTAAAAACTGACTGTATGGTATATATTTACTCAGGCTCTTAGGGTGATAGCTGCTGGCCTCCAATACTGTATTTCTATGTGTTCCTTTTCTGTGTAATTTTGCACGCCATTTGTTCTCATGTTTAAATAGTCTCAAGTCAAAGAACATAATTTATGTTTTATCATATTCCAGTGTAAACTTTAAGTATGTCGTTATGGTATTTAAAATTTCATGAAAATCTAGCAGCTCTTTCTCTGTTCCTTCCCTTATTAAAAATATCATCAATAAAATGTCTCCACATATTTATTTGGTCTCTAAATGGGTTATTTTCATATACATGCTTATTCTCAAACTGGTCCACAGAAACACAGACTTTGACAGCAAATAAGGACTGCTTGGCCCAACTAGTCTGCTCATTTCCCTACCTACTGGATAAGCTGCAGATCCTAGTTAACCAACAGCCTATTTCTTTCTGCCCCCCCCACAAGAATTACCTTGTGTCTGTCTCATGCATTCTTGAATTCCCCCACTGTTTTTGACCCCATGACCTCTTCAGGAAGGCCGTTTCATGTGTAGACCACCCTCTCTGTGAAAAAATTACTTCCTCACATTGCTCCTAAGCCATTCCCCCCTCTGTCTTCAAATTGTGTCCCCTTGTTCTTGTGCATCTCTTTTTCTGGAAGATGCTACTCTCTTGGACTTTGTTGATTCCCTTGAGGCACTTAAAAGTTTCTATTATGTCCCCCCCCCCTTTCCTAAAGGATTTACATAGTGTCATAGTGTCAGTGGCTCAGCAGGTGGCACACTTGCCTCTGAGGCCAGGAGATCAGAAGGCTGTGGGTTCTATCCCCACACCAGGCACTTGGGTTAAATCCCAGTACTGACACTGTAGTGCAGCATGAGGGGGGTGCTGCACTCCTGAGGTGCTGTCTTTCAGATGAGACGTTAAACCGAGGTCCCATCTGCCTGTTCTGGTGGTAGTTCAGGTGGATGTTAAAGATCCCATGGCACTTCTCAAAAAGAGTAGGGGAATTTTGTTTTTATTAAAAATTCACAACATTCCACAATAAACAATTACATAATACAGCCTTCCATTTTCTTTAACTGATTCTGAACAAAAATATCTTCTTAAGTAATAGGTACATCTGAATCTGTTATCCATGGAAGATTTTTCCACACATTTCTAAAGTACATCTCAATTTGAATTATTTTCTCTTTATAGTAAATACAGTGGATTTCTTTAGTAATACAACTGAACAATTCCTCATAAGTAATTAATTTTTGTTGCAGCGTAAATTGACATCTAGCATTCCATATATACCATTTTATTACAGAAAAAAATCACATTCAAAGTACTCTTGTCCCATTCATCCCAGTCCCTTCCATATACCCCATAAATTAGATTTTTATATGTAACTTGATCAATTATCAACATACCCCAGTTGTGTGCTATGTACTCCCAAAATGCCTTCATGAACTCGCATGAAAAAAATAAATGGTGCATTGTTTCCAGTTGAGTTATGCAGCTTGCCCTTGTACGCATCCACTCTGTCATTACTTTATGCTTCTGATTAGCTTTTACGTTTAATTTCTCATGACAGCAAAGCCTCATAATATCCCAATATTTAATTGGTATTCTCTTATTTTTTACCAACATCATTAAACTTGGATTCAGTTCTTTAGGGCACTGTGGAAATGTACAACTCTCCATGAAGTGTCTTTCCTGTACTTGGTTGTATAATTGCTTTTTCTTATTATTTAAGATATCCATGGAAGTGATTCCCCACCTTTGAGCCTTACAAAAAACTCTCTATAGTATTGTGGAGAAAATGAAACAGTTTTAAACATTTTATGAATACCCGATTTCCATCCCTCATACCATGCTTTAATTTTGTCTTCAAACAATCCTGTTCACCAGTTTCTCACCTGCAGACATATTGGCCGCATGTTTGCATATATAAAATTCATAAATAAAAAGAAAAGGGGATTTACCATATTCAATTCACCATCAATTACTCTTAGGTATAAAATATTCCTTTTCAGGGGGTTTAATCTGCTTCCCAAATCACCTGAAAGAATAAACTACAGATTGTTGTTTCTCTTTCTTTTGGAGGGGGAAACACTACACTTAAATATAAAAAAACAAGGAGCTAGTAAGTTTTCACCAGGTACACTCTTTTCAACTTCCCCATACTGCATTTATTCCAATTGTCCACCAGGGTTCTCCCTTGCTGAATCTTTTTATCCCAGTTAAGTAAATCCTGTCTATCCTTATCAAATTCAATTGCCAAAATCTGAATAGGCCCTTCCTCAACCGGGATTCCAGTTATATGTGTACTGACATCTCCCCTCCAGTTCATTTTATCCTACTCTTCCTTCTGTTCAGACAAACTCCAGAGGATTCCCCATACAAGTGACAGAAGTCAGTTGCTTTTTCTATGTCAGTCTTACTTTTTAATATTAAGCATACATCATCCACATATGCTGCAGCTGTCAAGGGTAATCTTTGTGTTGTATAAAAAATCTACTATCAATTAGAATCCTTATCAGGGGATCTATGCTGAATACAAAAAGTAAGGGGCTTAAGGGGCAACCTTGCCTCACCCTTCTTTTTATTGGTATCATCAACCCCAAAAATCCATTCACTAATGGCCTTGCTACAGCAGTTCTATAGATTGCTTTCAACCATATTAGAAACTTGGCCAGAATGCCATAATGTTTCAAAATAAACCATAGAAAATCATGGTCAACTGAGTCAAAGGCTTTCCTTTGGTCCAGTGTTACCACATACCCATTTGTGCCCTGGCAAGCTCCTGACTCAAATAGTTCTCTTAACAGTATTAGTTGTTCTGTCATAGCCTTCCTCAGAATAGCATATAATTGAGTTTTTGAAGTGACATACTGAGCTACTGTGGACAACCTAGTGTTCAGTATTTTCACTAATATTTTAAAATCAACATTTAATAGACATATAGGCCTTCAATTGTCTAAACTTTCCCTCTCACCTTTTTTATATAGAAGAGTCACAATCCACATTGTCATGTTCAAGGGAAAATTCCCAGTATCCAACATGTGCGTGTATACTTTAGCCATTTCATGTTTAATAAGAGGGACTACTAATTTGTATATTTCAGATGGAATGCCATCCCTTCCTGGTACTTTTCCTGTTGGGAGTGCCCTTACTACCTCTAGTACCTCACTTGGGGAAATGTCTTTGCTAAAGCTACTTGCATCTTCTGAGGGATATTCAGGTATATTTGTTAAACTAAAAAAATGAGAAAATGCCTCTTTATTTGTAACCTGCTCCTCAAATTGACACCTCATGTATTGTGTGACTGTGTGAAGTATTTCACGGTGCCGCGTTCTTACTACCTGATTCTCATCCAAACCAGCCATCATTTTCTGTGTTTTTATTCTCTCTTTACAACTAAGAAACGGGAAAATATTTTCCAACTTTCTTTGAGTTCCAAACTGCTGCTGCATTGTTAGTGATGTCATTTGTCTGTCATGAAACTCCCTCATTTTGTGTTGTATTTCCCCTATTTGTTCCCCATAGTCATGTCGTGTTTTCTGTGCGAGGCTCATCAAGTGTTGTAGCTGCTTCTTATTTTGCTGGTATCTTACTTTTTCCTGAGTCATTTGTTTGCTTACTGAGATGCAGCAATAAATCTTTTAAATCCTTCTTAAGGCTCTCCCACCACACCAAGGGGTTATCAAAAATATTGAATAAGGTCTTCTTCCCACTGATTAAATATAGAATTTGTTGTTTAATAGATTCAGACTTCAATAATGTAGTGTTAAATTTCCAAATCTCCGGCCAATGTGGTTGCTCTGATTTCCCATTACCTCAAATAATTCTTTATGATCTGTGTATTCCACAGACTCTACTCCTGCAGCCTGCACAAAAATCCCTTTACTCAAAAAGAAGAAATCAATTCAAGTTGTGTGGTTACCCCTTTGAAACATGGGCTTACCTTTTTTATGCAAACTATTGTAAGCATCCTTCAAAGTAGCCATTTGCATCGCATTGTTTAAATAGGTCATGTCATTAAAGATTTTTGTTGTGGACATCTCTCTCTCTCTCTATCCTAACTAGAGAGGCCACAGTTAAAATCCCCGACCTCATTTTAGGCAGAAAATAGGGCCTGATTTGTTTCAGTGGCTCAATCCTCTCCATTTTTGACTGTGGTGCATATATGTTAATTAACCTGAAATATGTCTCCTTATTTATTTAGCTTTTGTTGACCGGGTAAGTGCACTAGACAAATCCTGCCTATTTTCAGGCATGACCCGGGGGAGGGGGATACAGATGAATGCCAACTGACCTTGAACCAGATTAAGCTGTTGGTGGTATTTTTAGTGAATGAGGGAAATTTGGCCAGGACACGGGAAATTCCCTACTCTTTTCAATAAGTGCCATGGGATCTTTAACATCCATCTGAACTACCACCAATCCAGACAGATGGGACCTCGGTTTAACGTCTCATCCGAAAGACGGCACCTCAGAAGTGCAGCACCCCTCTCATGCTGCACTGCAGTGTCAGTACTGGGATATTAACCCAAGTGCCAGATGTGGGAACTGAACCCACAGCCCTCTGATCTCCCGGCCTCAGAGGTGAGTGTGCTACCTACTGAGCCACTGACACTGACACTTTGTGTCCAGTAATAATACCCTTCCAGGTATTAAATCTAACAATTTTATGAGCTGAATGTCTATTAAAAATAAAATCCCCACTCCTGTACATGTACCTAGCCCAACTGACCAGTAAGAAGTTCCCTTATACCATTCTTTCTGTACACTTTGAATTTCAGTGGTTGTATAAAGCCGTGTATCTTGCAAAGGAAAAAAGTCAGCTCCATTAGATACTAAGTGTGAAAAAACACCTCCCCTTTTCTTTTCTTTTTATTCTTAATACTATTAGTATTAATCATTGAAGAACCCCTGACATCGTTAGAAAAACTTGGAAAAATGTGAGCTTTAGACAGTTCAGTTTATATTTCATGTATTTTCTATAATTATTTACCTTTTTTCTTTACTACCGAGGACAGCTGTACGAAGGAGGCTTACTGTTCCTTAGACTTTATCTGCTCTTTCTGCTATTCTACATATAACATCATAATCTGGGTTGCACCTGGAAATGAGCTTCTGGTCATGGTGCTTTTCCTGGTTACCAACTTTTAAATAAATAAAGTAAATAATCCCCCGTTTATGGCATCGTAAATATCTCCACAGCAACATACTGTGATGTCATAAACAGAACTGTGATGTCATATGTAGGCAAGCAGCCCGAACAGAGAGGGCAGTGGTCCTGTTCACATGCAAATGTCCTTAGTAATAAAGAAGAATAAAAAATACAGAAACAATGTTAAAATATAAACTCAGTTGTGCTAAACATTACATTTTCTCAAAGTTGTTACAACGGTGTCAGGGGATCTTTAATAAAGTCAACTGCTGTTGCATGTGCATTTAATACTCGGGGGGCTTATGTATCCTTGCTTTTCCCACACCTTCTGTTTGTTTTTTACCTTTAATATTTCTTTTTTCCTTTGGTCCAGCAGGCCCTCTACTTTCATCTCCTGGCTCACTAGACTCAGAATCCGAAAAGGTTTCAGTATGATGTGTCTCTGCTGAAGAATTTTCTGACTCGTTCCCTAACGCATCCTTGTCTTTAAAAAGTGGCTGGAACCTATTAGAGGTTTTAGTTTCAGAAATTTTGTGCACTTTTGAAGCTGGCTGCCTCCAACTTCTATGTCTAGTCACTCTTTTTTCTATCTCAGTAACCGGGGCAGACAGTGGAGGAGGTGGGGAAGGGGCATCTCCTCACTAAAAGCTTTCTGTTGCACTGTTTGCTCCATCTCATCATTTTGTTGCTCATTCACCACACTGACCTGTATATCCTCTGCCATTCCCTCCCCTCCCCTTATGTGGCTGTTTCCAAACCCTGGTCAGGGAGGAGGGGGTTGGGGACGGTCAGCTTTGTCCAAGGCAATGAGTGGGCCTTCCTGTGATTCCTGAAATTCTAACTCTTTGATTTATTTATTTTTATTAAGTTTTTGTTAACCGCGTAGGGTGCACTAGCCATGGCAATGACTATTTTTAGTCATGACCTGGGAGATTACAGAACAGTGAAGACGAGTACAGAGCATCAGCAATAACATAACTATACACCATGACATTACATTAAAATGAACAATGTTACATGGAAGGGAATACCTTGTAAGCAGGAGATGAAGTAACATGCAAGGTAAAAAATACAATTTAGGGTAAATTCATTATCTAAGAGGAAAAAAACAATACATTTGCTAATGTCATATAATCAGGATATAAGGCAAATAAGGTTAGGATAATGCAGGGAGAAAATGTGCTGTAACACAAGAGTGGACATACAGGATAGATAGACAAAAGAGAGGAGGTAGTCGTGAGGATTGGAGTGTGTGATAGGAGGAATGGTAGAGAAAAGAGAGGGTATAGACAGGAGAAGAGGAGAGGACTATGGGTGGATGTTGGTAGGACAGACTGGTAACTAGAAAAAAGTGCTGACTGTTTTGGGATATGACTGGGAAGAAATGGCTTAAGGGGTCAGGGTAAGGGGGTGATAAACAGGCTAGGGTGGTTGGAAACAAGTGCAGTTACATGAATCAGCTAAGTGATGGCATAGCAGTCTCTTGAAAGAGGCATGGGAAGGGGCGAGGTGTAAAGTTAGAGGAAGAGAGTTCCAGAATTGGGGGGCATGACATGCAAAAGCACTTGCCCCTTTAGAGAAGTGATGCCTAGGTATGAGGACAGGCGCATTGACCACGGAGTGCAGGCCATAACCAGACATCTGAGCCAGAAATAGTCCTGCCAGGGGCTTAGGTATATGAGTTCTGATGATGTTACTGATAAATGAACCATATGCAAAGGACCAAGACAACAAGGGGCGAAAGCCATCCAAGTTTGGAATAAAGGAGGCAGTGGTGTTTGAGGCAGTGTGAAGAGGAGGCATAGCGACAGATGTTATTGTAGGTAACATCCCACTTCCGAAGACTAGATTTACTTGCAGCAGCATAGGTTGTAACTCCATAGGTGAGGGATGGGAGGAGAATACCACAAGCTATGGCTATCCTAGCAGATGGGGTTAGCATATAGCTGGAGCGGTAGGCAATGCCAAGTTTCATGTTTACAGACTTACAGGTCTGCTGGATATGAAAGTCAAAATTAAGAGCCAGGTCAAGGGTGATACCCAGGTATTTAAATGAGTTTACCACACTTACAGATATGCCATTAACTATGGGGATCGTGTAATGTGGTAGGGAGTGTTTGAGCTTGGCATTAGTACCATGGCTTGTGTCTTGGCTACATTGCGGACAAGCTTATGGTGGGCTAGCCATTGTTGAATTAGTGCAAAGTCCTGGGAGAGACGCTGGTTGATGTCACAAATGTTTTTAGAACTAGCGTACAGAACAATGTCATCAGCGTATAATAGGGAGGAGGTCTGCTGGAAGTTGAAGGTGACATTATTTGTAAACATGGAGAAAAGCAGGGGACCAAGGATAGACCCTTGAGGCACACTTATGTTGATAGAGGTTAAGTCTGATAGGCTGAAGTTCTATTTAACTACTTGAGTCCTATCAGATAAGTAGCTGCCAAACCACATAACTACATTTGGGGAGAAACCTAGAGATCTCAGGGTCATTAAGAGTAGGGTGTGGTCAACCAGGTCAAAAGCTTTGGTCATGTCAATAAAAAATGGCACTTGTTAAGGAGCTGGAGTCCATGGCCACAAGGGTATCTAACGTAAACTTGACTAGTGCAGTGGTTGTACTATGACCCTTGCGGAAGCCATGCTGGGCAGGGGAGAGAAGGTCATGTTTTTGGAGAAAGTCAATGGTTTGGGAGGTGTCGTGGGGTTCAATTCAGGAAGACAGCAGGAATCATAAAATATCGTGTATAATACCCTGAGGTGGTGTTTTATTGCTAGGTTTGTACAGATGGCATTTTCAGATGTAAACTTTTGTCAGGTTACTATAAGAACAATGATAAAGAGTATGGGCTGGGAGTTTAGCTAGGGAGACCTCTCACTAGAACACTGCAGTTGGACCTTACAATGCCCTCTAGAGACCAGGAACTGAACCCATCGCATGGTATGGTCACCCTACCAATATCCCCTGGGTTTCTGTAAGTTCCTCTGCAGTCTGAGTATCTGCCACTCAGGCCTCTGCAGCTTCTCACCAGTCTGAGTCCTCTCCCTTTGGTAAATTCCAGGTGAGCAGCTTATAGCATCCAGGTAGCCCAAACCTGACCTTTGGAGGTCCAGGGCCAATCCCAGGCCACAGTGATTCCTCCTTGCTTTTAGGCTTTATAGGACTTTCAACCTGAACTCCACCTTAAGCTTGCCTCACCTTCACCTTAGGGTAACCATGAACTCAGTAATTCAACACTGCATGTCTCTCTCACGTTTGGCTGCTTCTCTGGCTCCACACTCCTTCTCCCTGAGGTTCCTCTCTGCTCCTCAGCCCAAAGTAAAACTAACTGTAGGTTACCTGAGCATCCCTTATATGCAGCTCAGGTGTCACATGATTTATTAGTCATGTTCTATTAAACAATTAGAGGAATACCAGATTTATAATTCACACAACTGTATTATTTTCAAAAAATATATAGGATACATATATAGGGGCAATTGTTACACAATGCTAAGCCCCTTACAAAAGCATAAACACAAGAACATACAAACAAATATCCTTTTCAGAAAGTTCATCCCTCTAAACTACTCACTTCCTGGCAGGACAAGACCCAAGCTTTCCCTATATATACTAATGCAGTTAAGGGCCACCCCTTCCCTAAAGGGACATCTTTCTAAAATGGCTGCAGCTGCTGAGATAGCAGCAGCAGAAACACAGACCCAGGAGCTTCTGAACTCCCAGCTTCCAGGTACAAACTACCTTTAAAAAGCATAGATTATTCTAGAGATTAACTCAACCTTTAACTGTTATCCTGCATGTACTTTTATAGTTTATACACATCTCTTTTTCTAAAGCTATAAAATGCTTCCTTATATCATGTTTTGTTTCACAGAAATATAGTCTCAACTGTTTCCTAAAATCAGCAGCAGCCTGCAAACAACAAACTATTTAGCACAGGTATATTTGCCTGGATTTACTGCTCAGTACTTTGTTACACTTGTACTGGGGGGGGGGTTGCATCCTCCCATTAAATAGCCAAACTGCCATGCTCAGAGTTTCTACGGCATTTAAAAGCAAAGCCCTCATATAATGCTTCTTATGGTGATCTCTATATACCAGCATGCCACATTCTTTGGGTGGGGGGGATTGCAGAACACGAACTAGATTGAAGACTACCCTGATAGTGGTCAGCTAGCAAGGCTCAAAGATAAACAACAAAATATAAAGTACAACAGACTTACATAGAGGAAGGAAAAGGTAACTACAACTTTATTTTACTTCCAGGGACAACTGCATGCTATACATATCCCTAATTTGGCATCATGGGGTAAACTTTGTTGAAGCTGAGCTGCTTTAACCATCACTACAATTTTTCTACTGGGGTAGGGTCACCCACCCTATCACAGGAGGCAACAAGTTTCTCAAGTATTTTGCTGAGAACAGACAAGATATCAATAGGCCTATAGTTTGATGGATCTTTATGATCACCTCTTTTGAAAACAGGGGTTACCCTAGCCATCTTCCAGATGTCAGGAACACGACATTGGCACAGAGAGAGGTTAAAAATCTTGGCAAGAGGTGTGGCAATGAAGGGGGCAGAGAGTTTCAGGAGCTTTGTTTCAAGATTGTCAGATCCAGCCACAGTGAAATCAGATATATTGTTTAACATCCTGAGTACTTCATGGTTGGGGATAGACTTGAAATAGAAGGAAGGTCCGGAGACGTCAGGTTGGATGGTTCGGTTCGGTTGGGCAGGGAAGGAGGTGGTGTATTTGGAGAGGTCAGAGAATTGAGCATTGAAAAAGTTAGCAGTGGTTCTGGGATTGTTACAGTGGATCCTGTTTAAGGACATGTCAATGGGAATAGGGGCCGGGTCTGAACCTAGGAAGAGCTTTATATGGGACCAGAATTTCTTGGAATCACCATAAGAGTTGGTCAGAAGATCCTTACAGTAAGCACTTTTTGCCCTTTTGATGTCCTTCTTACATGAATTGCACAGAGTTCTATAAATATTTAGGTCAATAGGTAGCCCAGTGCTTTTGTAATGGAGCCAATTTTTGTCTCTTTGATGTAGTTTGGAAAGTAAGTCAGATTTCAGTCAGCTGGTAGGCTTATTTTTCACCCTTCATGTTATGAGTGGACAGTGTTTGTCCTGTATTACCAGAAAGTTGGACAGAAATAGATTCAGGGCGGACTGAGCATCACTTGATTTAAAGAGGGGGGACCAATCAATAGTGGCAGTATCCTGCAGGAAGGACTGTGAGCCAAGGTGAGCACAGTTCCAGAAATTAATGAAGCATGGTTTAGATGGAGCAGGCTCAGCCTTTCCTGAAATACAAAAGGTGGGGGAGTGGTCAGAAATGCAGTCAGCAAGAGTGCCCAAGGTGATTACGTTTTCAGGGTGGCTGGTCATTATCCAGTCCAGCAGGGTACTGGAGTTTGAGTGCTGTGCAATCCTGGTAGGATCGGTGATCATCTGGTGTAAGTTAGCACTTTGTAGCCTAGTCAGAAGTGAGGGTTGAGAGTTTCCTAGCCAATTTAAGTTAAAATCACCAAGTATAAGAACCTCATTTCTGCCAGAAAGAAGAGAGGTCTGGTTGAGCATCTCATCTAGACCTTTTAGGCCTCTGGGGGGGGGGAAGTTGTAGGAACACACTATGTGTAATTTTTTAGGGCTGAGAGAGAGGAGGACATGTATGGCTTCGCAGTGTGTTGGGGAGAAGGGCAGATTTCAGAGAGATGCAGGTGATCCTTAAAATAGATGGCTGTACCGCCCCCTCTTTTTGGAGCAGGTTTATCAAACCTCAATAGATTATAGGACAGAAGGGAGCAAAGCAAATCAGGGGTGGATAGTTTGAGCCAGGTTTCTGTGAGGTAGATGATGTCTGGTTTATAGAGGTTAGTCCAAGACTTTAGTTCAGTGAAACTGTGCGATAGGCTCCTGATATTATGGTGAACTATAGTTAGACCTTTATCATTGGCAAGGGTACTGGGTGAGACGGTATCAGGTCCAGGGTTAGAATGAACAACATCTGAGAGCAGTATGGCCAGTAGGAGAAAATACCAGAGTTTACATTGCAGGATGGGGCATATGGTGTTAGCCTGCAGGGGATAGATTTTTATGGCATAGGCAGCCAAGTGAATCCAGGCCCTATTTGTTAGTAGCAAAGAAGGGTCTGGTCAGAGAGTGGGCAGCAGGAAAAGCTGGAGAAAAGGAAATCATGAGGCAGGAAAGTGGGGATGGCTAAGGGGGCACAGGGAGCAGAAGGCAGGGATAATGGTAGGAGAACTCTAGCAGGTATTAGAATGAGTAATATTATTTGTAGATTCATTTTTGTAACCTGGGTACTGGCTGGAAAATAAGAGAGGAGCCAGGGAAGGAGAATACCACTAGAGGCCAGACTAATATTGAAACTGGAGAACTAAGAGCAGGTGAGGAGGGATCAGATTGCCTAGCACAGGTATTTGGATTGCAGGGTCGTAGTAGCAAATGGGGTCAAAAGACTAACCGAGGGGCGGGGCAATGGAGTATTTAAAGGAGGCCTGGGAGAGGGTGGAGGGTTGGGAAGAAAAACCCGAGTGGCTTATCTAGCTTCTCAGTTCAGACTGCAGCTCCAAAAAAATCAATCAAAAGTCTATATAGAAAGGTGCACCAATCAGATTGGGCCTTAAGAGCAGAGCACCCAATGGGACTCAGCCTCCAAGAACGCCGCACCAATCAGAGGCCCCCAGCTCAAGCTGGCTCCAGGGAAATAGAAGCAGTAGTACCTGGCTATGGGATCCGTCAGCTGGGACCAGGAGAGTGGCCAGGAGGGGTCGGTTTTGGCAGCGGCCATACAGTTCAGCTGTACAATGTCTGTCGGCGCTGCTCAGACACGGGTCTCTGGCTATGGGATCCATCAGCCGGGACCAGGAGATCGTCCAGAAAGGGTCGGTTTCAGCAGCGGCAGTGGCCGTACAGTTCAGCCACACTGTTTTGCTCTCCCTTTACTAGTTTTTACATTTTCTCTTTGAGTCACAGCTACCAATAACTTTTGTTCCTCCAGATCCCCAGCTTCTTCCTTAGCATGTGCTGCCTGTTCACAACTGGCATAAGAATGCCCCGACATCCCACATAGATTACAAAATACTTTGTTTGGGCACTGAATATTTGTGTGGCCAATCCTACCACATAAGGAGCATCTGACTTTATCACATGCATTGCTTATATGCTCTGGGGCCCCACATTTGTGACATGTTTTGGGTTGCCCTGGGTAGAATAAGACTCCTCTATCCCCTCCTAAAAGAAAGAGTTGGGCAGATGTTGCAGGGTGCCATCAATAGTTTTGAGATGTACTCTTACCCTCCAACCCCCATCCAGATGTTTTCTGTGTCGAATATAGCTTCAGGGTGACCCATAATCGTACACCTCTGCTTTAGCCAAAATACCAAATCTGTCACACTGACCGCTTTGTTCCTAAATAGAATTGTGACATTTTTTCTGGGCAGGCCTAGTCAGTGGAGTAATTTTGGAGAGGGTCTATAAAGGTGTACTTTTAACTTTGTTATACCTGGTCCAGAAACGTTCTAATCCACTCTGCATTTTGAAGCTAATATCAAAAGATCGTTCCCCGAACACATGGATTAGTGCATACAACTGAGCCGCATGAAAGTTTAAACTTTCCTAAAGCAGTACTTTACCTACATATACCCTATCCGGAAAAGTTTCCAGACCCTCTTTGTACACAATCCTCACTGCATTATGTCACTTGGCAGGTAACACTTTTTTTAAAAATAAGGAAGTATAAGTTCTTGACTGCTGTTCCTCCACCGGCTGGCCATCCTCTTTGTTGTCCACATGTCAACTTTCCACATCACTAATATTTTCGAGCTCAAGTCTTTTCCTAGGTCTTTGCTCCTTGGGAGCTGTTTTAGTCAATGCAGCCATTTGTTCAAAATTCAGTTTTGGATTTTGTATTAGTTCCAAGTCAGTTTCAATTACTACATCATTGTCAGTATTATTTGTTAAACTCACAGTCTTAGATCTTGATTCCTGGATATTTTTCATTCCAGACACAGCCTTTCCATCTGAAACTCTTACACCTGGTATCCTAATCGGAGCAAAACCTTAACGTCCATTTATCAGTTGTGGGCGACCGCACCCAACCCGCAGCCTTCAGAGGCTTCTTCACCGATCAGGGCTCGTTTAAGTCCATTTCTGAATCTACCCAAACTTTTACTGATCCAGTAGATTTCTTAGCTGGTTTTTCTTGACCTTTAGCCGAAAAGGAGAACAACGTGACACCCTCTTAATTACTTTTTTCTGTTTGAAAGACTACTGGCTCTTTCAGGGTCGGTATTCTTAGAGGGTTGCTATGCTCGCCCATGGACTGAATATTCTGGGCTGGCACTTGACAACTCCCGTCAGTCACCGCTTGGTTGCCTTGGCTACTGAGATCCACCATATCACTTTGTTGCATTTAATTTCCTTTCTCTATTTCCTTCATCTGCTTTAAGTTAAATTTCTCTTTTTTAAGATTTTCAGACAATACTTCCGCAGTCCGGTGCAAAGCTGGTTTTCCTGATTTCAGAACCATTTCTTCCGTTCTTGCTTCTTGAACCACCGCTCCCTCGGGACTCACAAAGACTTCTTCCAATTGCACCTCTGCATCATAAAAGGTGTCTATATCACCCTGTTCCACTTGCAGCAGAGCAGCCAATGCTCCAGACTGCTACACGTCTGTCTCCATCAGAGCTCAGAGGAGACTGACACAGTGTCCAACAGCATGTCCCCCTACAGTCGAGTAGGGGAATTTCCCTGGTGCCCTGGCCAAATTTCCCCCATTCACTAAAATACCACCAACAGCTTAATCTGGTTCAAGATCATTTGGCATTCATCTGTATCCCTCTCCCCTGGGTTGTGCCTGAAAATAGACACAATTTGTCTAGTGCACTTACCCATTCAACAAAAATCTAAATAAATAAATATTAAGCTCTTTTATTCTCACTTCGTATGGCTTCTGTTGCAGACCCTGCACCATTTTAGCTGCCCTCCTCTGGACTGCCTTCATCCTCTCTATATCCTTGCAGAGATGGGGTCTCTAGAACTGGACGCAGTACTCCAGATGGGGTCTCACCAACTGTCTGTACAGAGGGATAACATTAGTAGGTTTGCATACGTGGGAGCCATACTCGAACCCATGGCCGTCCCCTCAACCTGTGCATAGTAGTTTCTTTCAAACCTGAAGTAGATTTGTCCTAACACTATTTCAGCCATCTATAGTAATAATTAATTTGATGGTTTATTCTCTGTTCTCATATTTCTTAACACCTTTTTCAAAGCCTCATATTCTTCTCTATGTGGGATTGATGTATGCAAGTCCTTCACATCTAGGGTTACCAGCCAACTATGAGAAATATTTTTATATTCTTGGTTTAAATGTTCCAAAATGGTAATCATAATTGAACTATTTGTGATACAAGATGTTGTTTCTTCCACAAATTCTAGTGCGTGATGGTCCACATATACAGATAGGGGTTCTAGCACAGAGCCTGTCCCCAAGACTATTGGTCTCCCAAGTGGATTAAGTGGATCTCTGTTGATTTTTGGGATTGTGTAGAATATTGCAGTTAATGGAAATTCTCTGAACAAAGCTTCCTGTTCTCAATCTGTGATTAAATTCTCTTCTCTAGCCCTTTCCAGGACACCTTTCACTATGTCTTTTATACTTTCTGTGGGGTCTTTTTGATATTTAGGTAATTTTCCTTATTTTCTAATAGGTCCTTACATTTTTCACTATACAGTGTGTTTCATAGTCCTTTATGACTATGCCCCCTCCTTTGCCTGCTTTTTATGTTTGCTTGCACACATGCACAAGAAACATTTCGTCACAGCTTAGGAGAGAAGCAGAGTTTTGGAGGTGGGGCACTGTGGGGGCCAATGCCCCCAGTGCCTTTTGAGGCTTGGCCCATTTTCCCCCATGCGGTGGCACGCTGCTGCTGACACTAGTTCAGCCAGCGTGCCACCACCTTGAAAGGAATCTGCCACTGTAATGAGGGAGTGAACCATCATTGCAGGGCGGTCCCTTGCCTGGTGTAAAATTTCTTTTAACATGGCAGTGGGCAGCGACTCTCGCTGCCTGCCTCAGAGTCCCAATGAAAGCCAACTTGGGGGTTCCCAATCCCCCTGTCAGCATGTCCCCATCCCCAGTTTATTTGCTGATGGGGTAGCCCAATCCCCGTCAGCATGATGCACCTCCCTCCCCATTTGTTATGTGCTGAGGGGGTGCCCAATTCCCCTCAGCTCATGTGCTCCCACTACCCCCCACCACACTGTCTGGCCGATGGGGGTGCTGAATCCCAGTCGGCTCCAGTACCCACATTCCCAACAAACACCCTGCTAAGTGGCACCGTGGGAGCCCACCCAAGCGTGCCAAAAGTGTTGAAAATTTGGTGATAAAAGTCCATAAAATGACTGTGTTACGAGCATGCATTACGCAGTTTCCACGCATCCTCCTAAATTCACAAATTTATAATATTTTTGGTCCAGATTTTCAACAATGGCAATTTTCCACACCTCCTTATGAACAGTACAGCTGTCATTTTTCACACCACAAATGCATGTGTTGACAATCTGCTGTAAAAAATTCCAAAACTAATTACATTGTGGGTGTGCGTTGCACAGTTTCTATGCACACTCGTGACTTCGCCAGTTTTTTTTAATATTTTCACTCCAGATTTTCAACATTGCCATTTTTTACACCTCCCCATGAACAGTACATCTGTCATTTTTCACATCCTGTTTGAAATGTGTTTTTGCACCTGTGGTGCCAAATGGCATAGTCATTGTGCAAAATTGGAATTTGGCTAAGGAATGGATATTGCCACTGTTCATGAGGTGGGGTTACAAAAAAAACATGTTGAAAATTTGGAGTGAAAATACCAACAAGTGCCTGGGGCATTAGGGTTTCCAACCATAATGCCCCACACTGTAGAGACTGACAGGTATCAGGAGTGTGACTTGAGACTGTTGCCTGTAATGTTCTTGCTATTCCACACCACCCACACCCTGCATCCAGTGACAGGCATCGATGTGTGCCTTGGACTCTTTGGCCCAAAAGTTCACCCCATTCTCCTATTCTGCACCCATCTCACCATATTTCCTTATGGAACGGGGTGAAGGTATGGGCCAAAGACCCCAAGGCACACAGTGACACTTGTCGGTATCTGCAGGGTAGGGTGTGGTGAAATGGCGTTGGCATTATGGCTGATGACCCAAAGGCATACCCAGTGTTGGGTAAGTTACTTTTTCTATTACTTTCTATTTCTTTTGGAAACTTGATCCAGGAAGCTCTGTGCAGTCACTGGCAAGGATGGAGAAGTACTAGAAAAAGTAATACACCTGTCAGTTACAGTTACTTTTTTCTTTTTATACAAAAACAATACAAAAATAATAAATAACTATAACAGATGACACTTATTTGAAAGTAATAGGTTGGTTACTAGTTACTTTAAAATAAATGTAATCAGTTAGAGTTACATATTTCTTTTGTATAAAAAGACATAAGTAATGGTAACTGTAAGGCATATTACTTTTTCCAGTACTTCTCCATCTTTGCTAGTGACTGTACAGAGCTTCCTGGAACAAGTTTCCAAAAGCAATAGAAAGTACTAGAAAAAGTAACTTACTCAACACTAGGCACACCCCAATGTCTGTCAGTCACTACAGGGTGGTGGTGGGGTTGGCTTCAGTTCAGTACTTCACTGCCATTCCTATTATGCAACTCTTTAAGGGAGAGGGGGGGACATGATAGAAACTTTCAAGTATCTCAAGGGAATTAACAATGTACAACAGGGTAGCATATTTCAGAAGAAGAGATGTGCAAGAACAAGGGGGCACAATTTGAAGATAGAGGGGGGACGGCTCAGAGGTAATGTTAGAAAGTATTTTTTCACAGAGAGGGTTGTGGATGCGTGGAACAGCCTTCCTGAGGAGGTTGTGGAGTCAGGAACAGTGGGATAATTCAAGAATGCATGGGACAGGCATAAGGCAATTCTAGTGGGGGGTAGGAGGAAGTAAACTGTTGCTTAACTAGAATCTGCAGCTTATCCATCAGGTAGGGAAATGGGCAGACTACGTGGGCCAAGCAGTCCTTATCTGCCGTCAAATTCTATGTTTCTATGTTTCCTACACTACCAATGCCAATGCCAGCAAGCAAACATTCGACATTGACAAATGCTCGTTGATTTAGTTAGTGCCACTTTAAAGTGGATCTGGCACCCAGCAGTGTTAACACACTCTGCTATGTGGGGTGGGGTGCAAGGTGCTGGATTCCAGGCTTGTCCGTGCTAGTTCAAAAGGAGTCAGTCTGAAGCACCTATGGCTGTTTCAAGAAGCAGGAAGCCCTGATGAGTGAAAGGACCCCAGTACACAGGTAATTAAACTTGGCAACAGTGTTTAAAACAGAAGAGTAAAGCAAAAAATTAGCAAGTTACATGTAAGGGACTAAGCGGTTTGTTTCTTTGTGGCAGGTGGATCTGTTTAAAATGATTTAAAGTCTGAAAAAAGGAAAAAATGAGAAACTGCTAAAACACGTAAGGTAAATAGAGAGAGGTCACAAAAAAGAAACACAGAAAGGTTAGCTAAAGATAAATGGTATTAGATATTTTAAAATCCTTATCTTTTCATAGGTGGTACTGAGTTTTGTGAAACATTTAGGAATTGAGAAAATAAAGAAAAACAGCAAACAGCCCAAACAAAACGGGTGGTTTGAATGAAACGCTGATTCAGAATAGGAGTGTTATGTGACTGATGTTTAAAAGCATGAGGATCAAAATGTTTAAAAGACGAAAATACAAAATTAACTGATGACATTATGTGTACCCACAGAGAGATTTTCAAAAGAAAAAAAAAACTGTGTAGTTCTGAGGCAAGGGGTTTAGTGTTTTAAGGCACCTGGAGAATATTTAAAGAGACAATAACATATTTAAATGAAGTGGTTAGAGACCAGAAACATGGAAAAGTACATTATATATTTATTAGGAAAGAATGACAGTAACTAAATGAAAGATAATGGAAAAAGAATATGAAAGAGTTCTTATGTTAAAAAAGTAAGTGAACTGACACCATCCCTTATTTTTAATTAAATGATTTGCGATTGTATATTTTGTGAAAAGATGTTAAAAAAGAAAAATATGTTGAAACTAATTTTATTTACATATAGAGTACCAGACTCTCTCTCTCTCTCTTGAAGAGGTTTTCCTGAAATGTAAATGCCCTCTGTGCTGCTTCCCCATCGCCACTCCCTCCTCCCTTCCTCCCCTACCTAAGCAACTGGCTAGCCTGTTGCTCTCCGCACCTGTTATCTGCTGCCTCCTCTCTAACCTCTCACTTTTCCAAAGCCACTAGTTGTTCAATATAGAATATTAAAGGAATAATGCATGACAGGGTGTGTGTCATGCTGGTATAACACCACGCCTGGGGGGGTTGGGAATGAGGCCGCAGGCCGAGTGCGTCCAATGCCCCAGGCATGGCGTTATCTCAAACGACACACACCCTGGAATGCATTATTCCTATTATGCAATGGCTCGTTGTTATATATAAAATAAAAAAATAATTTTAAAGAATGTTTTTATTAGGTCATCATCCAAAAAGTCATCATCTGCATCCCAAAAATCATCATCTGCATCATCTGCATCCAAAAAATCATCTGCATTGGTTCACAGTGCTGAGACTAGACCTGTGGCATCATGCTGGGATAACGCCATTGGTCCAGCCCCAAACTGACCAATCACAGTCCAAGATTCTTTCTTGCCATTGTATAATGCTTGTTTTATTATTACTAGCTTTTTAATCCTAGACAAGGCCACTGGCTGATCCTATTGTTCATCTTATTTTCTTGTAACATATATTTTGTTAAACTGTTGTCTGCTTGTCAGTGTACCAAGATGTGGAACCTTTGTAAATGAGCCACTGGCTCAAAGGTGTACTCTGATATTCTTAATAAAATAAAGAAAAAGGAAAAAATATTTTGAAAAAACAGTTGGTGAATGGGTCTTTATATGCCCAAATGCAGTAGTGTTTTAAGCCATGTTTGGACTAAGACCTCTCCCACGGATATAATACTGATTATCTTAATTTTACACACTTTTCTGAGGTTGGCTGGACCGGTAACACTGCTGGCCTTCTTTTGACTCACACACTACTTATTTTATCCTCAGCAGCTTTAGTGGTTTCCCATAAGGCCTGATTAGATTTTTGCTTATGGCTGATGCTAGCCCCAGTGCTGTCTCCCTGAGTACTACATCTGCCCACATTCATTTCATATGAACCCCCCCCAGTTTTCTACTTCTCCCTGGGCCATCGTTCTTTTATTTAGGAAGCCATTACATGCTGGAATAATTAACCTGTTCATTACACTCTGTCAGTTCACAGAATATGTTTAAAATGGTGTCAGAAAAATATTTTTTGGAATCGTCTATGTGCAAGTATAATGTCACCTGATTACTGTGTACACCAATATATTGCTTATTTATTCTGTATTGTTGCTCTTGTTTACATCTCCAGATCCCCCTTGAAAATGGGCATCTAATGCTTTTGGGTCCTACCCGGTCAACAAATTGCAAATAAAATGTCAGTGTTTCTATTGTTTCCCTACTTTCCCTTCTGGGCCTCCTGGGAGTACATGTTTAGATCAGCTTGTCTCTTCTCATAGGTCTTCCCCTAGTCCCATGCATCATTTTGGTTGCCCTCCTCTGGATTGGTTCTATGTAATCTTTGACCTTTTTAGCATGAGGTTTCCAGGATTGCACACAATATTCTAAGTGTGGCCTCACTACTGACTAGTACGGGGCAAAATCACTACCTTTCTTCTGCTAGAGAAGGCCTTACCAATTCAGCCCAGCTTCCTGCTTGCTTTTCCATATAGAAGTTGTTGGCAGATACGGGCCTTTGGCCCACTGAGTCTTCCCTATCATCCCTAAGAAATGTTCTTTTTCAAATTTTGCTAATAGGTTGTCCCCCCTCCCGGTCAACCAACAGCCCGCTATGCCTATCCCAGGCTTTTTTTAAATCTGTAATTGTTTCTGCCTCCACAATCTCTGCTGGCAAGCTGTTCTATTTGTCTACTACCCTCTCTGTGAAGAAGAACTTCCTCACATTCCTCCTGAACCTCCCTCCTTCCAGTTTCATCTTGTGGCCCCTTGTCCTTCAGGATCTTGTTCTTTGAGAAATTGTATTCTCCTGCACTTTATTTATTCCTATGAGGTATTTAAATGTCTCAGTCATATCCCCCCTCTCCCTCCTCTCCTCCAGAGAATACATATTAAATTCCCTCAGCATATCATAAGGTTTGTGATGCAAGCCCTGCACCATTTTGGTTGCCCTCCTCTGAATTGCCTGTAGCCTATCAATGTCCTTTCATAGATGAGGCCTTCAGAACTGGACACAGTACTCAAGATGTAGCCTCACTAATGCTCTATATAGTAGAATCATCTCCACCCTTTATCTGCTGGTGATACATCTGCCTATGCATACTAGCATCCTGCTAGCCTTGCCTGCTACCTTGTCACATTGCCTACTGACTTTCAGGTCATCAGAGATGATCACCCCCCGAGCTCTTTCATGTTTGGAACATTGATCTTCCTCTCCCCCTTGATGATATATCGCCCCTGAGTTTTTGTGTCCCATGCGCATTACCTTGCACTTTTTTTGCGTTGAGCCCCAATTGAGTCCCAATTGCCAATCTCTTGACCAATCCTCCAGCTTCTTTAGCTCTCCCCTCATTCTGTCTACTGCCCCTGGTGTGTCCACTCTGTTGCAGAGCTTGGTGTCATCAGCGGACAGACATATTTTTCCTACTAGACCATCTGCAATATCATTGATGATGACACTGAAGAGGACCGGACTCAAAACCATACCCTGTGGCACCCCACTGGTCACTTTACCCTCTGCAGAGTGGATGCCATTTA